>CM060425.1:9801662-11288762 GCA_030545235.1 Helianthus tuberosus | reverse complement strand
ATTAAAACAAAGTAAAACCATCAAATCTTATAAAAAAGTATAATTGTGAACGGATAAGATATCTAATCTAATCTAATCTAAATATTAATAAAAGACTACAAATAATGTCATATGACATTCTCTCCTTCAACCTCATAAATTTTATTTATATTTATTTAACTAGTATTAAGCCCCTGCGTTGCAGCGTTTGTTGTAAAACTGTGTCAAGTAGTACAAATGCTATACCACTGTCAGCGACCACCAACACTGAAAAAGCTCGTAAAAACAAATTAAATAAAAACGAAAAAAATAACGCCGAGCGAAAAGCATACATGAAATCTATGAATCACGAACGCTCGTTGCAGAGAAATTAAACCGAAACGTAAAACATAGAAAAAAATAACTAAGTCAATCAAGGACCCGCGCGTTGGTCGAACTTGTTAAACAGAGGAAAATAGACGTGCTGCGACGGGCCAGTCAAACGGGAAAAATATACAAAAAAATGTTGAACCTCACACGCACATTGCGGTGCATTAACTCACAAAATTTAGAACGGAACGGAAAACTTGGGAAAGATGATAAGTATGATGGACCAAAATTGAAAATAAAAAAGAGTCGGGTTTAAATTGCAAAAGATGAAAAACTTTGTGTTAAAAGTAAAAAAACAAAGGGTCTAAATTACAAAATTGAAGTTATTTATTAATCTTAGATAAAGATAAGGATAAAAATAAATGATATCTATATATTAGTTATTAATATTAATAATATACATATTAATAAGAAGTGGCCATGAACAGTGACGAAGGGTATTCTCGGTATTTAACCCCAAACATGTCAGCCTCTATACTCTCCATCGCTTCCTATATTAACACAGAATAGGGTTTTGAAAGAGGAGTAAGAGAGAAACACAGATTAGAGGTTGAGAGAGAGCAGAGCCGTGGTCTCCCGCTGGACCTTGGCAGTGGTGATGGTCAGGTGGTTTTGACGCGCCAAACGGTAGAAGGCGGTGGTGGTTAAGGGTTTCGTTTCCCATTTTCCATTTTCTTTCGTAGTAAGTGAGAGAGAGCAGCGATCGACAGAGAGAGAGAGAGAGAGGAGCGGCGGTGATGGAAAAAACCGGCCACGTCTCCGACCGGCCACCCTCTCGTCGAATCGATGGTGGTGGTTGACGGCAACCGTGACGGCTGTGGCTTCTAGGATTCCGTCGATGGTAACAGTGTCTCTCATCGGACGATCTAGAGACTGAATGGGAAACTTGAAGGTGATCTTGAACAACCGCGACGTCAGAGACTTGAATCGGTTCTGACAAGAATGGTAAGCTCTTTTTGTTTGCATCTTAATTTTATAAAATAAGTTCTTATTTCATGTTTTGAGAGATTAATAATGAATTTTTGCAGCTTTTAGATAGTTATGGATTAGGAAATTATTTGAGTTTGTATGGATTTAGGGTTTTTAATTTAGTTATTTTGAAACAGTAGGGAAGGTTACTTACAGGAGCCACCATTGGAGTGTTTATAGCTGGAGGGGTTTATGCCAGCATGGTTGATGAAGCGTCATTCGGGTACTTAATTTGGTAATTTTTTTCGAATATGGATTATATTGTGTGGACTGAGTTGATTATTAGATGATATGAGGTGATTTGTTCTTTTTTTTTTTTTTGTAAAATGATAGCTTTTGGGATGATGGGCATGATGTACAACAAAGGATGCAAGTTGATTCATGTTAGTTTCAGAGATGGTGAATATAAGGAAGCTAGCTACTGAGTCTGATACTAAATATAAATTACTCTATGCCACCTCACCTGATGATATGAATATTATAGTGAAAATGTCTTCAACATTAGTGCCTTCACGTGCTCGGAGATTAATTGGAAATGATCATGTAAACGTTTTGAGTAGTCAATAGCATACATAATTATCATTGTTTTAAGTTGATTGGGAGGTTAGTGGGTCAGTCTGCTATTTTGGGCTTTTAGGTATTGCTGTATTTTACAAGGTTGCTTAATTTATGCAGCGTGTCAACATATGATTGATAGAATCTGAGGTGCAGTAGAAGCATTTTCTAGAAGAAATTTGTTAGGTGGCACCCGGCAATGTTTCACGAAACCAGATTTGTGATGATGTACCGTCATCAAAATATGTGGTAAGCTTATCTATCCCATTTTTGTTTTTAGTTTCTCGGTCGTTTTCAGCTTTAAAAACCAAAAGTTGACTTTGACGTATAATACTCAAATCGACTCGACTGACAGTTGCCTAATTCTGAGAAAATTCGGTCCTCTCAAGATAGGGATTTTTTGAAACAGGCTGCCACCGCTGGCAGCAGACCAGGCTCCTCAACGATGTGGGTTCGAATATAAGTTAAGGGAAGGGATAAGAAGTAAACGTGCACTAGACGAGGAAGGCGCCAATGAGTTGTGCAAGTTCGTGTATGTACTGTGAAAACCAGGTTCGTACTTTCAACTATGGTCGTTGAAAACTGCGTTCTTAAGACATCAACCTTTGCTTAATGTTAATGTTTCTTTTTTCCTTGATGTTGCAGAATTAAGTCGCGCCTCAAAGAGGACGCATGAAGAATGATGACACAGGGAACCGCTTTTCGGAGGGCTACAACCTAGGAACATTATGCAGCAAACCTCTTTTCTACCACTTATCTTCCTAATGCAACTGGTGTTAGTAAGATACGTTGTTTACCAATTGATGCAACAATATTTTGTATACACTATAGGCGATGCGAATACAAGAACGTAATGTCACAAGCTTCAGGCTATCAGCCACTATGATATATATAACCGATCCCCGAGTAGGCGATGTGAATACAAGAATGTAATGTCACATGCATCGGGCTTTCATCCACTGTGATACATATATGATCAATCCCCGCCGTATCGCGGCGGGTGATAAATCTAGTTATTATATATATCAATACGAAGTGGTCATGAATAGTAGTTGATAAAATTTAAACATTTGTTTTTGTTTTTTTGATGGTATTTTATTTATTCTTTAATTTATTTTTTTTACTAATAAATAGGAAATGATAACTTTAGGTATTTGCTTATTAATTTTTATTAGTGCTTAATCTATTATTTAACTTGATATTTTAGTAAGAACTTGCGTAAACTTTTAAAAAAAATTCCAGATTTGCATTTGTGTTTATTTATTTTATTAACATTCCACGTTATTTGCTAGATTCGTATTTGTGTTTATTTATTTTATTAACATTTCAAGTTATTTGTCAGCGTGTTGTGACGGTGCGTGATCGTAGGCATTGGATCGGTATCGTTTCATTTCGTTACAGTACTTGCTACAATACAACTGTTTGTGCTGATAAATGAATATCGATACGGATACCAATGGTGTTCGGTACGATAGCCCTACGTTTCAGTTTATCAGAAAAACAATAAAAAATAAAAACCGGTACCGAAACAGATGTTGTTCGTTCGGTTTTGGTTTGGTTCACTACGATAGCGCCACTGTATCCGCTAACAAACAGGACACTATAAAAATGAACACATACCAGTATCGATGTTGTTCGCTTCGGTTAGGTATGCTATGGTAGCGATACGGTGTTAGTTTATCGAAAACAAAAAATAAAAATAAATATTGGTACCAGTACAAATGCTATTCAATCGGTTTCAGTTGTGGCTGGATACGTTAGTGGCATAGTATCCGTTTTCAACAAAATTTATATGACAATGTTGAAAAAATAAACATAAAACGCAAACAAACAAACCGAACCGATATCGACTGAACATTGACACTGGTATCCATATTCGTTTTTATTGTTTTCGATCGATGTAAGGTTTTCTCTTTCGTTTACCATAGTGAGCGCCCAGAACCGTAACGATATGAATCGATATCAACTGAATTCCCGCCGTGCAACGCGGAGAAATCTCCCTAGTTAATATTAATATTAAAAGAAATTTATTAATTAATTATAAATAAAATTTATGAGGTTGAAGGAGAGAATGCCATGTGGCATTATTTGGAGTCTTTTATTATAAGTTAGATATATTTATTTTAATATTAATAATCAATATTTAATATCACTTATCTTTATCCTTATCTTTATTTTAATATTAATAAATTCAATTAATAATTAATAATATTATAAATATCTAAATCTAATATCTAATAAATTATTAATAGCTCTTAAACTAATATGGAAATAATTAATTCATAAATATTAAACTAATCAAAGAATAATAAATAATTTGAAACCATATCGTGTATTATGCAGATAATAAATAAGTACGTAACCATTAACTAGAGTTTACTCTATTAATATAATAGTTTATTCAAGTTTTACAAAAATATTTTTTTTTTTTTGTAATTTATAGTGTTTTACCTCATGTATAGGGTTTTTTTTTCTTTTTTCATTTCTAACCCAAAACTTTTACTCTTTTGCAATTTATACCCTTTGTTTTTTACTTTTAACCTAAAGTTTTTCATCTTTTGCAATTTACCTCAACTCTTTTTATTTTTCAATTTTGGTCCACCATACTTTTCATCATTCCTAAGTTTTCGTTTCGTTCTAAATTTTGTGAGTTAATGCACCGCAACATGCGTGTAGGGTTCAACATTTTTTCGTGTATTTTTTCCTGTTTGGCCCGTCGCAACACATCAATATTTCTCCATTTGACAAATTCGTCGCAACGCGCAGGTCTGTATTGACTTAGTTATTTTTTCTATGTTTTACGTTTCAGTTTAACTTCTCTGCAACGAGCGTGCGTGATTAAAAAAATTTACGTCTGCTTTTCGCTCGCCTTTATTTTTTCCGTTTTTATTTATTTTGTTTTTACGAGCTTTTCCGATGTTGGTGATTGCTGATAGTGGTATAACATTGGTACTATTTGACACAGTATTACGACAACTGCTGCAACGCGGGGGCTTAATACTAGTTTAGTAATATTTGATCATGATATAAACTACCGCAATACGTTTATCAATTAATTTCATTTTATTTAATGACTAAATTTTACATAATGAATAAATTTAAACACGTGTACCTCCTTTTTGCTATTACATTGATTAGCAAACAATACATGTTTAATTAAGTTAACTTTCATCTTCAAGGATCAGTCCAGCTCATATGATCATTAACGTACGTAACTATGGTAACAAATCAAGTCTTGGAAAGGAAATTAGTTTGTCAAGTAATTTTTATGTCTCATTTCCTCAAGACAAGTTTCCATGAAGTTCGCCCCTCAATTTCATGATCATATGTAACTTATCTTTGAATGAATCTGATTTGCACAAGAAGCTAACTGCCAGTTTCTTCTGCACATTCAAAACTCGAAAAAGGGATCATGATATAAGACTAGAGGGTATGGTGAGGCCCATCCCCATGAGGATGGGCCGCCACGTATGCGCCACATCACCGGCTCGTGGGGGATGGGCCTCCTTCACTTTTGAGGGGGGGGGGGGGGTGGAGGATGGGGCTACCCCACCTTAATATTTTATAATTTTCTAAGTTTTTTTATTAACTTAATAAAAACTTTATAAAAATTAAAAAATACAACATAAAACAACATAAATAAATTCATTTCATAACATAAAAAAAAATTACATTTCCTAAAAATAAAAAAAAACATTTCCGAAAAAAAAATTACATTTCCTAAAAATAAAAAATTACACTACTCGTCTTCGTCTTCGTCTCCGTCACCGTCCCCGACGTTTACGTTGTTCCAGATATGTTCTACCAAATCCTGTTGAAGGTTTGCATGGGTGAAGTCGTTGGTTAGCGCGAAGGAGTTTAAATCCTGTTGCGTCAGATCTACCGGGACAGTATTCTCGTAAGATGCATTCTTATCATACTCACAAATCGCCCGACCTTCGTCTTCAATAATCAAGTTATGGAGCAAAATGCAAGCGTACATACAAAGGCGCAACCTCTTCGGTGTGAACGCACGTGCCGGTTGTTCAAGGATGGCACATTTTTTTTGTAAAACACCAAAAGCACATTCGAAGTCTTTTCTTGCACCTTCTTGACGTTTGGCGAATTTTTTCCTTTTTTCGTCCTGGGGAAATGAAATAGTCTTGACAATTGTAGACCAAGACGGATATATTCCGTCAGCAAGATAATACTCGCGTCTATACTCAACCCCTGAAACTGTAAAACGGGTGTCCGGACCGATTCCATTAACGACATCGCTAAAGATCGTCGATTGGTATAGCACGTTGAGGTCGTTGAGTGAACCAGGGAGCCCAAATAAAGAATGCCAGATCCACAAATCTTGTGACGCCACGGCCTCAAGTATTAAGGTTGGATAGCCGTGATCACCTCGCGTGTATTGGCCTCGCCACGCAGTCGGGCAGTTATGCCACACCCAATGCATACAATCAATGCTACCAAGCATTCCCGGAAACACGTGCCTTGCTTCATGAGCTTGGTACAACTGTTGAACATCATACGCGTTTGGTTTCCGCAAATATTGTTTGCTATACAGTTTCACCACATTATGGCAAAACCGATACAAACATTCCCGCGCAGTTCTTGCCGACATCTGTAAGTACTCGTCCAAAGCGTCGGCCACTGTCCCGTACGTCAGTTGGCGAATGGCCGCAGTACACTTTTGTAACGTGGTGAACCCTTCATAATTCCGAGCATCGGGTCGTTGAGTGAAAAACGGGTCTAGCCCCGCCAAATCATCAGCAATCCGTGTGCATAAACGGCGACTCATTCGGAACCATCGTTTGAAAGTGTCGGCGTTGTAAAGGGGTGCATCCGAAAAATAATCGTTAACTAATTTCTCGTGCGCTCCTGTCGTAAAAAATATATAAATACGAGGAAATATATAAATATATAAAATTTATTAATGACAAACCTTGGCGGTCTCTGTTAATCCGTATTCGTCTGGTAATAACGTTTTCAGACGAGTCATCTTCCTCTTCCTCCTCCAAAAGAATCTGCGCCGCCTTTACCACAGCGTTTGCGAAAAACATCTCCTCTTCGTCCGAAGAAGACGAGGACCACCAAGAATTAGATGCCATTGTGGATGGAAAAATATTTTTTTATAAACGATTGGTATAAAAAATGGGAGTGTTTTTTATAAAAATGGATGAGAATGGGAGAAGAATGGGGAGAAATGGATGAGAATGGGAGAAGAATGGGGAGAAATGGATGAGAATGGTATGAAAAATGGATGAAAGTGGTATATATTTAAAGTGAAAAAGTAATTTTTTTTATTTAAAACTAGCCGTTACAACGGCTAATGTTTGAATCATGGCACGTCGAGTTCGAGCGTGGGCTGCCGGTCAAGCCGGGATGGGGCGAGGGGGTCGATGTGGGGGACCGGCGCCGGGCCTCGCCGGGCCTAAGCCGGCCCCCATACCGCTTAGTCTAAGCGATTATGACCATCGAATTCAAAATGTTTGTTTCTGAGGATACAAGTTCTGGGTGATAGTTCAATAGTTTATATTTTAAAACTTTAGGGTTTATCTGAATTTCAAAAGAGTGTAGTGTATACCTGAAGCAAGCATCTCTTAGATACACTCCCTCTAGACTTTGTATGAACATGCTTGATCGAGCAGATGCATTTATAAACTGTTGAATAAAAGTTCAAGAGTACTTACTGATCATGAAGATGAAGAATTGAAGAGTGACCAAATCTTGAAACACCTTGAAAGCAATGTTTTAAATACTGGTATGAACCGGCCAGTTATACCGGTTAAACCATATTGAACGAAAATTAAATTTCTATGTACCTCAAGGGTGTTTATAATATCTCTATGTACCTCAATGGTGTTTTTATTCATAGGAAAAATCACCAAACTACACAAGTTGACCGTCAAAGTTAAAAAAAAAATAGCCCCTCTGCTTATGTCAAAATAGACACCTACAAAAAGGGCCAATCATAACATGACAATTAGGACCTGCTAGCTTTCAGCCGGCACGGAAAGTCATATGACTCATATCCAAGTACAATAGGATCCACATACGAGCGACCAAAAACCAAACGTGTGGTACCGCCTACTGAATATAACGACTTCGCAATATAAGCCAACAGTTTTCAAGATTATCATTTATCCCTTTGCAAGTTAAGTCGTTATATTTGTGTCGTGTGCGACCGCCTACTGAATACAGGCTGACCATTCTCTCATCCATTCTACGTTAGGCTAGCTTGTATTCAGCCAGTGGTCACACATGGCACAAATCTAACGGCTTAAGTTGCAAACGACTAGTCTTGAGAACTGCACGGTAACTTTGACTTGTATGTGGATGCTATTTTACTTGGCTATGAGCAGGGGCGGACCTAGGTGAAGCCCAGGGTGGGCGGACCTAGGTGAAGCCCAGGGTGGGCGGACGCACCCCGTTAAAAAAAATTAGTGTATTTTCTAGGCAAAAAAACCCGACCGCACCCCCTGAAAATATGCTTGAACCACTCATCCGCACCCCAACAAATAACTCATGGGTCTGCCACTGACTATGAGTTTCCGTGCCAGCTCCGTCTAGCGGGCGGATCCTACTTGTCATGTTCTAGCTAGCTGACCCTTTTTTGCGTGTTTATTTTGGCACATGATGAAAGTCAATGACAATTTTGTTACCTTTGACGGCCAGCTTGTCTAATTTGATAATATTCCCTTTTTATATTGTAACATAGTATATTTTATTTCTAAGTGACTGTTCGCTTGAATCAATTAAACAAGGTTACCTGGTTAGTCAATCCTAACATTTGAAAAAGTGTTTTGAAATAAATTAATACAACCATTTTTATAAGCAAGTTGCATGTGTGATATGAAACAGAATTTCTACGTAAAGGAATTTAGATGGATTAAGTTTACAATTTATTCAAAATGCAGGTGACAACTGATCCTCTATATAACCATCTCCTTTCTTCTCATTTTCATATAGCAAATCAAACAAAAATTCCCAAAAAAAATGACAAAAACTATTCTTCTCTCTTTGTTGATCATCTCTCTCACAATCTTAGAATTTTCCACGATCGTGGAGTCTCGTTCTCGTGCAAGAATGTATCTTGCGCTACAGTGTCGATCAGCGTTATATCCTGATCTATGTGTTCAAACCCTTTTGCCATATGTGACCAAAACCGGACTACCAAGCTCTCAACTACTAGCTCAAATTTCACTAGCTTCATGTCTATCCAAAGCGCGGTTTACCAAAGCCTATTTGAAAATGGTAGCGAAGAAACTAAATGAAACCGAGGTTAACTTAGGAAACAATCAAGCGATCGAAGATTGTATTCAACAAATCAACGATGGAGTGAACCAGATTACACAATCTTTTAAGGAGTTGCAAAAAATAGGAAAAGATGGTGATGAAAATTTTATGTGGCATGAAACCAACGTGCAAACTTGGGTCAGTACTGCGTTGACGGATGCGACAACGTGCATTGATGGGATATTGATGGGTGGGATCAGTAGCAGGAGAGAACAAGCTATGATCAAAGCAAGGTTGTTGAATGTGAAGCAACTGGCTAGCAATTCTCTTGCGATGTTTAGCCGTTTCACTATGCGATATCGTGCATCTCGTGGCATTAAGAATCCCCAAATTTTGTCATAATGTGTGTTACTTGTCAATAGAAGTGACAAAAATTCTTGTAGTTATATATGTTAAGTCTTTTTATTATGAATTAGGCATGGTGGATAATGTGAAACATGTTCATGGGTGTGTGTGAGTGTGTCCTTGTTGGATAAATGGTAGTAAATACTTGATAATTTATGATATTAATAGTATTGAAAGTTTGCAATTCTTTCGAAAATATATAGGATATTATATTGTTGTTCTTCTAAAAGTTAACATGGGTTTTAATTTTCTAACGGTTTATTCAAACTGAAGTATTAGATAAAACTGTAAATTCGAGATATTGTAGGGTGCTAAGTAAAAAATAACCCAAATCATTCTTATCCTCCCTATTTTATACCAGGCTCCTCTTTTTAACTTTTCAAAATCAGTCAATAATATTTATCTTTTCTTTTTCAAATGAGTAAATTACGATTTTGACCTATGGTTATATCATTTTTACTCTTTTAACCCCAAAAAGAATTTTTTAACATCTGAGCCGCTAACGTTTTTTTTTTCTAACCCTTTTGGCCCCTAAAAGTAAATGGATGAGGTTAGTGTTAGAGGCCAAGAGGGTTAGAAAAAAAGATGTTGGGGGCTCAGATATTAAAAGATTTTTTTGGGCTAAAAGGGTAAAAGTGATATAACCACAGGGACCAAAATCGTAATTTACTCTTTTCAAATAATGAAAGTATATGACGTTTTGAAACATGTCATCTTAGTTATGTATATAACTAGTTGATGCTCAGCCCGCGTTGCGGGGCGATAGGCCGAATATTTCTCAACTAATTAAAAAACACTACTATAGCTTTGCTAGAAAAAAAACCTAAAACGATGGCAAAATCGTAAATTTCAGTTCAGGCCAAGGATTAATGAGCGAGTGTTAAGCAGCACATTGACACGAAAGAAAAATTAAATCGAGTCAACCAATTAAAACAAACACTTCTATAGTTTTGCTAAAAAAAAGGGTGCTACTTTCTACACCCCCCCTATTTACTTTTTTCACCCCCCTCCTCTCACATACTTACAGGTGGGGCCTGCGTGGGACCGACAGTTTTCCTCTCACAAGGGGGGGTGTAATCAGGAATGGGAGGGGGTGATTATAGAATGAGCCAAAAAAAAACCAAAATGATGGCAATAATGTAATTTTGAACTGAGGGAAAAAATTGTAATTTTTGATTGGTGTAAATCATGATTTGCCAAAAGATAAAGCGATGACAATACTGTAACTTTGAACCATAGGCAAAATCGTAATTTTAAACAGGGGCAAATTCGTAATTTTTAACAGGGGTAAAGTCGCAACATACCCGGGCCAATGTGGGAGTGCCATGCAGCAGCCTGGCACTATTCCCCCACACACCTTTTAAAGAAACCAAAACGATGGCAATATTGTAATTTTTAACTAAGGACAAAATCGTAATTTTTGGATGGGGTAAAATCGTGATTTACCAAAAATAAAGCGATTGCAATACTGTAAGTTTTAACAAGGGACAAAACCGTAACTTTAAACATAGGGCAAACTCGTAACTTTAAACCGGGGGTAAAATCGTAATATACCCGAACCAATAAGAAAGTGCCTAGTAAATATACAATTGGAAAACAGAAAAAAAAAAAAAAAAAAGGATGGCCACCGCCCTTTTCCTCCACCTGTTGTAAACAACTATTCCTTGTCTTGGTTTTGTTGTTATAGAGAATTAAGGATATACTAGTAATAAGACCCGCGCGCGTTGCGGCGCGGGTACTTCGCAAATATCGAACGGATTAGTCCAAGTGTTATGTGATGTGTTAACCATATGAAAGCGCACGTTTTGACGTATCCGATTGAAGTCAATGTATCCTATAGTTGCATTGCGATTGGATTAAAGCGTAACGTAAATCGAATTTATATCGTACAATCATAACGTATTATACGCGACCTGACTAACTCGAATTTATATCGTCAAGCCAAAAACTCTAGAGGGGTCAAAGTGGCATTTACAAAGTTCATAAAAAGTTAAGTGGTTAAAAATTGCATTCCCTAAACTTAAGGGCTAAGAAAGGGTAAAGATAAAATTTGATAAAGTTTTAGGGTAAGAAGGAAACTATAACAAAGTTGGAGCTGAAAAGGAAACTACCACAAAGTTAGGGTGTCAAAAGCAAACTATTTGTAAAATTGAGTAGTAGTTTAGGGACTAAATTTGCTATTTTATGAAACTTTGAAGGTACAAAAGTCAAGGGGCTAAAATTGCAATATCGTGAAAGTATTGGGGATGGGGAGGCAAAGCTGATGAGGTTTCCACCGACTTTGTCTTTTGACGGGTGGAAACATATAGAAAGACAAAACACGATTCGTAAAACACGGTGCGTAAAAGAGAATTACAAAAAAGTGTAAAACACAAAGGTAGACACAAAGTGTAAAACACAATGCCTAAGACATTTTCGTAAAACACAATGCATTGGCATTTGCAAAAGTAGGAGTTGTAGTCTAAGGGTTACAATTGCAATTTTTTTTTAAAGTTGGGCGGGTGTAACAATGGAGTAATAGTACATGGGGTAAAAAAACAAATTCTAAAAAAGACAAAGTGTAAAAGTATATGGGTGGTGGCGAAAATGTGTAAAAGATGAGGGGGTGTTGGTGGAAATGTAAAATAAGAGGGTTGGTGCGTAACTATGTAAGAGCTAAGATGGTGGAAAACCAAAGTAAAGGTTGGTGCTGGCAAAGTTTGAAAGATGAGGTTGTGGTTTTGAAAATTCATAGTAGAAGTTTTAGGGATTAAATTTGCCATTTTATGAAACTATAAAAATTACAAAGTCAAGGGGCTAAAATGCAATATTAAAAAGAATAAGGGGCAAGGAGGAAAGCCGGTGGGAACCCACCTACTTTCTCCTTTAAGATTGTATAGAATGTACATAAAAATATGCACGTAAAAATAGTTTTTTTAAGTAAAAAATGATATGGGTAAACAAAAGAAATTAACGAACGAATGTTGTTGAGGGAAATTTAAATTAGTAAAAAGCTAGTGGCTAAAAAAGTCAATTGTCAAAGTAGAAAAATAGTAAAGTTAGATGATGGACTAAAATTGATTACTTTGAAAGTGGAGAGGCCGTAGAAAAACTAAGGGGTTTAAAATGTAATATTGTAAAATTTAAGGGGGGTAAGGAAAGCCGGTGGACACCCCACCGACTTTCCTTTTTAAGATAGTATACAATGTACAAACAAAAATTATCATAAAAAGAGCATCTCAAATGGGAATGCTTTACCAATGAAGCCATATTCAATTCAAACAAACCTAGTGCAATGCATTTCAGGTGCATTTATAATATGAATGATGAGATGGAGGAGAAAGAGAGAATAAAGAGTGGGTATAAACAGTGTTGTAAAAGTCGCTAGGCGGTCCCTAGTCGGCCGACTGGGGAGTTGGGAGTAATCGGAGTACTCAGAGAGTACTCGGGGAGTACGCGGTCATGGTAAATATAAAGAAAATTAATTGTTATATATTATTTATGTGTTAAAATAAGCATAATTCATGTCAACTGAGTATAATTTAAAATGAAACATGTTTAAAGTTCAAATATTCTGAATACAAGTCCGACTAGTCTGAGTACAAGGCCGAGTAGTCCGAGTACAAGGCCGAGTAGGCCGATTTTGACCGAGTTTGACCGATTAAAAGTCAACAAACCACGTTGACCGCCTAGACCGACTAGGCCGACTACGTCCGAATAGGCGCCGACTAGGCCGACTAGGCACCGAGTACTCCCGAGTAATCCCGAAGCCGACTAATTAAGACCGCCTAGGAGGAAGTCGCCGAGTACTCGGCCGAGTAATCCGACTTTTACAACACTGGGTATAAATGTTTTTGATTGAGTGTAGGCATTTGTAAACACATGAATGATGAGATGGAGGAGAAAGAGAGAATAAAGAGTGGGTATAAATGTTTTTGATTGAGTGTAGGCATTTGTAAACACAGAATGAAGTTTTGTGAGTAGTGAGGTTTTAAATGAAGAAAGAGAAAGAACAGAGAGATGATGTGGAAAAAATTTGTGTAAAAATTCCTGCCTTTTGGTGAAAAGAGCTTAAAAGATTATGCTTGGTTTGGTTATAACTTCAGTGTTGAGTATCTGGAAAGGTAGAAACGAGATGGTGTTTAATGATATCAGGAGAAGCCCTCAAGAGATTGTTGCATAAATAAAATCAAGGGGGGTTATAGATGGATTAAAAATAGGTCTTCATGTAAAAATATTAGTTGGAAGGAGTGGTGTAAATATCCTATGTGTATGTTGTAATTGTTTTTTCCCTTTGCCCGTTTGGGTCGGGGGTTCTGTTTGTGTTTGGTATTTTGCCCATTTGGGTCAGATGTTGTTTTTAATGAAGTTTAATTTTCAAAAAAAAAATGATCTTGCATTGAAGATGGTCTTAGCGTTGTGTGGTTGGACCAAAGAGACGCGCCCCTCCTTCTCTTTGATCTCCTTCTCTTACAATCTCCATGTGTGGGTGTTCACCCCATTGATTTTCCCTCTCTATTTGATCCATCTATCGTCCACATCGGCCGCACACCAATCACATACACATACATATAAAACCATTACAAATCACATACACCGACGGAAGAAACCATTATAGATGCTCTAACCCGTAATTCAAAAGACATGGAAGGACCGGGCCCGGGCTCTTAAGAACTAAGCCAGAAGGCCCAGAACAGATCTTTTTTCACCAAGCCATCTTCAATGGGCTTACATATCTTGGTCACATTGTCATTTCTCATCCATTGAGACATACCACATTTACACGTGTATGTATTATATTTATATAACATATACAATTTGCATGAATTTCTGTTCAAAAGAACCTAACTTGAATTATAAACTAAGTTTTTTTTAACGACCAATAAAAGTCCGATCATCGTTGTAGTAAAATATCTGACTTAACTCAGAACAATTTTTTTTGGGCGAGACTCGAACCCATGACTTCCACATTAGAAGGTCATGGAGCTGTCAATGCACCAGAAAATCATCGACAATAATAAACTAAGCTAGCCTTTTTACAAATATAAAATTCTTCATCTTTTTAAATTATTAAACATTATAAAGAAGCAACTTCTTGGTGCATATGTGAGTTGTAACCCTGGCTTAGGGTGTTTTCCAAAAAAAAAAAAAAATCTTGTGGTTCAAATTGATCCATTTGTGACCGACTTTATCAATATCTGGTTGCATCCCCTCTCTCTCTCTCTCACCATTGTCTCCATCTCCATCTCCATCTTCACATTGTCTCCATCTGAAGAAATTTTACCAGGTACCCTACATCTTTAACTTTGCTCCTTAGGGCATGTTTGGCTAAGCTTATTAGAGTTAAAAATGACTTTTGGGAAAAGGACTTTTTGAAAAGAAGTTTTTAAAAAAAGTGTTTGGATTAGCTTATAGGGTGGGAAAAACCAATAAGTCAATAAGTTGTTTTTTAAAAAGTGTTTGGCTAGCTTATTGATGTAAAATGACTAAAATGGGCATTCTTTTAGATATAAGGGGGTAAAGAAGGGGTATATTGGTAATTTGAAGTTTGAAAAGTTATAAGCTGGCCAAGAAGTATTGTGACTTCTTAAAAACTCCTTTTCATTCATCTCAAAAAGCCATTTTCAAAAGCACTTTTCAATTTGCCAAACACTAAAATGACTTATTGGCTTTTTGATTAAGCCAATAAGTCAATAAGTTACTTTGAAAAACTTAGCCAAACATGCCCTTAATCAGTGGCAATACACTTTTCACAAAGTATGTTGTACAATAGATTATTTGTTGTACCCATGGCTACCTTACCTTTCTTTGTTACGTGTTGCCTCTTCATCTCTGATGACGGGGGTAGCCCAAGACTAAATAAAATGACTAATTGTGTAAACGCTTAAATGGTTAAATGGTTCAAGGCTTAAAAAGCTGTGGAAGGAAAAAGCAGCACGGTAACAGTAGCCAAGTCACATCTGAAGATTACTTCACCAACCCACAGCCGCAAAGGCATTGCAGGTCTGCACGGTGCACACTATTATCCGGGGGACTAAAGCCTTCAACCCCCAAAAGGGGAAACCCTCCACTGCAAGCGAGGTTGCTAGTCAAAGCCATTCCACTTCGGGAGATGCCTTTCTCTATAAAATGACACTTCATTTACTTCAGGAGGACATCTGGACCAGCTCTGATTCCTCTATCTCTGGTCATTCACATCGAATGCTTGTCTCGCACAAGTCATTCCCTTTCACATCCAACACACACATTCCCTTTGCTTTCACTTCCGAATCTGAACACAAAGCAGAGAAGGATCTATAGCAAAGGATAATAACAAACTAGCAAACCTCCTTCCACGTCTCGCAAACGTGGGGGGACCCCACGACCTGCGTTTGGCAAGGTTGAACCCTTCAACCCTTCTGCCTAACCAGTCAAGCTACCATCGTTGGTCTTGTATTTGTTGCATCAACAAGTTGGCGCCCACCGTGGGGCTACGCCACTATTTCTTCTCAAAAAGACCTAGTAGTGTAGCTCTATTCACTTAAAATCACCATGTCTGAAAGTGGATCCCCGGAAGAAGTGAATCAAATTCCAAACACTTCCACTCCGGGTAGTAGCCAGGCTCACGTGGCTATACCAACTTCTTTCTCAACTCCGGGGAGTACACCCGAGTTCCTCAACTTCAACACACCAACTCCGTCCCGATCCGGAGTTCCATCTCCTAATATCGGTGTCTCTGATGCCCCATCATGTGTTGAACTCACCCCTGAAGGGGTTGCAAACAATTTCCTTGTGCTAAGGACTCTTCTCAACCAGCACGTGAGTAAAGAAAGAGAAAAGGGAGTAAGGATTCGGTTAGACTATGACGAACCTGAGCCAACATTGTCCCCTGGACCACCTCCTCCTCTTTTTGCATCAAGAAGTGAGGCTGGTCCCAGTAACCTTTCAAACCCTCACCCCTATCTGTCCTCTATGACAAATCCTACGGTGCATCCTATCTTCTCTTCCCAACCGATTACTAGTGGTGCTCCTTTGGGACATGAGCTGACTCTTGACCAGCTCCTACAATCCCCGGTGACAAGCTATCCAGCAGCCACTACAACTACATGGGAGCAAGCTCTGTCCGTGCTCCCTTTAGCACGGAGTGCTGTTATGAGCACTCCCCTCGGGATGAACTGCTCCACTGGCCCAGGAAGCCTTCAAGGCTTCAACCCTATGCCCAACATGATGACCCAGATGATGGCCAACTTCCTGTGGCAGCACTTCATCAATCAAGTGCTCGCCACTCAAGGAAACAATGGCAATGGCAGCAATGTGGATGCAAGGACTGAAGAAGACTTGGCTAAACCGTACAAGCCAAGTAACCTTTCATGTTTCTCAAGACAAATAGCCGATTATGACTTCCAGTCAAAGATCAAAATGCCGGCCCACATCAGGACATATGATGGGACTGAAGATCCTGAGGACCATCTTCAGATCTTCACCGGTGCAGCTCGGATAGAGAAGTGGTCCAACGCGGAGTGTTGCCTAATGTTCATGCAAACTCTTGTTGGATCCGCCAGGATCTGGTTCAACGATTTACCTGCTCAAAGTGTTCGAAGCTTTGACGATCTCAGCAAAGGTTTCCTGGCCAATTTCTCTCAACAAAGACGATATGTCAAAGACGCAACAGTGATCTTTCAGATAAAACAACGTGACGATGAAAGTCTCCGTGCTTTCATTGAACGATACAAGAAGGAAGGTCTGACTTATGTAGGGGCCGACGAGAAAATGAGAGTGGCTGGCTTCATGAATGCCATCACCTCTAAGTACCTTACAAGGGATTTCAACAAATCTCTACCCAAGACCTTAGAAGAAGCTCTTGAAAGGGCCGAAGCCCACATCCGGGGAGAGGAGGCAGTAGACATTAAGGAACAAAGAAAAAGGGGGTCCGGCTGGAGGAGCAACAGTCCAGCCAGAAAAAGAGGGAACTTCAACCCCTATGACAGGCGGCCAAAGGGTTCAGATCCTCGAAGGTCTGAAGGTCGGAACCTTTCAAGCAGGGAAAAAGGCATAAGCTTCACGCCCCTCATAAAGACCCCACAAGAAATCCTTGCAACAGAAGAAGTTAAACAAAACTTTCGGCCTCCTAGACCTCTCCCAAAAAGCAGGAAAAATGAGAACTCCACCCAATACTGCGAGTTTCATGAAGAAAAGGGTCACCACACCAATGATTGCTTCCAACTCAAGAAAAGAATAGAAGAGGCTGTTAAATCCGGAGAACTCGCTCATTTGGTAAAAGGAGTCCGGGACAAAATGGCTGAAGGAAAGGGAAAGGAAGTCAATATGGTAGATTTTGATGAAAGGGTTCCTCATAAAAGACAAAGGTTGGAAGCTTGGGAGCTTCAATGTGTCTGTTTCCCCCCTACGGAACATGACCCTCTCTCTAGCCCACTCGTGGTGGGGGCTACCATAGGAACGTTGCAAACATGCAAGGCATACATAGACACGGGTGCAGCCACTGAAATCATGTTCGAAAAGTTCTTTAACCAATTGAGCAATGAAGAACGTTCAAGGCTTCAACCTTCTGGAACCTCTATAAAGGGTATCGCTGACATACCCCTCAAGCCTTTGGGGCAACTAACACTTAATGTTCGTTTTAGTGAAGGTTCAAAAGAACGAACCCAACCACTCACCTTTGTGGTTATCAACATCCCCTCCAGCTATGATGTGATCATTGGAAGACCAGGACAGTGTGCATTTTACATGGCCGTGTCTGTTGGTTATAGCATAGTCAAATTCCCCACCGAAAGGGGCATAGCAACCCTTCAACCCTCCCAGGAAGCCTACATGGTTGAAGGTGAAAGTTCAAACAGTGAAGAAGACAGGCAAAGATTGGTCATAAACCATAAATACCCGGAACAAAGGATAAGGGTCAACCCTGACCTTTCTCAAGAGACCCTTTCATATCTTAAAAAATTGCTAACACACTACAGTGATGTATTCGCTTGGTGTCCTGAAGATATGACCGGGATCCCTCGAGGTATTGCCGAGCACGAGTTGAGAATACCACCAGGGGTCAAACCGGTGGTTCAAAAGAAAAGAAGCTTGGCACCTGAAAGAAGTCTGGCAGCCTGCCAAGAGGTTGAAAAGCTTGTGTCAGCCGGCATCCTCCGAGAAGTCAAGTACCAATCATGGGTTGCAAACCCAGTTATGGTCAAAAAACCAGACAACTCTTGGAGGATGTGCATAGACTTCAAGGATCTTAACAAAGCTTGTCCTAAGGATTGCTATCCACTACCCGAGATTGACCTCAAAGTTGACTCCCTCACCGGATACTCGTTCAAATGCTTTCTAGATGCATACAAAGGTTATCACCAAATCCTCATGAAGAAAGAAGATGAGGAGAAAACAGCTTTTCACACGGACAAAGGGATTTTTTGCTATCAAAAGATGCCTTTCGGCCTCAAAAATGCAGGAGCAACCTATCAACGGCTCGTTGACAAAGCCTTCGAAAGCCAAATTGGCAAAAATATGGAAGCGTATGTCGATGACCTGGTTATCAAAAGCAAGACGGAATACCAAATGCTCGATGATATTCAAGAAACTTTCAAGAACCTCAGAAAGGTTAACATGAAGCTTAATCCAGAAAAGTGTTCATTTGGGTTCGAGGAAGGAAAATTCTTGGGCCACATTGTCGGAAAACAAAGCATCAAAGCCAACCCTAACAAAGTAAAAGCCGTCCTTGAAACCAAGCCACCAAAGACCAAGAAGGAGGTTGAAAGCTTGAATGGGAAGCTTGCAGCCTTGAAACGTTTTACCTCCAAGTTAGCCGAAAGATCTCTGCCATTCTACAAAACGCTCAAGAACTGCTCAGATAAAAAGGATTTCAAATGGACTGAAGAAGCTGAGGAAGCTTTCAACCAGATGAAGCAACACTTGGCTTCCCTACCAGACATAGCAGCACCAAAAACCGGGGAATTAATATCGGTGTACCTCTCAATCACGGACGAGGCCATCAGTGCAGTCCTCACCATTGAGCGAGACAAGGCCCAGGTACCCGTTTATTTTTTCAGCAAAACTTTAAAATTAGCTGAAACGAAATACCCTCCCCTTGAAAAACTTGCCCTAGCTTTAGTTCAAACAGTTAGAAGGCTCCGAAGGTATTTCCAAGCACACCCCATACAAGTGGTCACCGACCAACCTATTAAGAGTGTGCTTGAAAAACCTGAAAACTCGGGCAGATTAGCCAAATGGGCCATAGAACTGGGGGAACATAACATCACCTATGTCCCAAGGAAAGCCATCAAGGCTCAAGTCTTGGCTGATTTCATTGTGGAAGTCCCAAACCAAACACTTACTGAAGTAAACACAGCCACCACTGAACCCTCCAACCCCGAAGCCTGGAAGCTTTTTACCGATGGGGCTTCAAGCGTTGAAGGGTCAGGGGCTGGATTAATTTTGATTAACCCGAAAGGTTTGGAGTTCACATATGCTCTTCGATTTGATTTTCAGACCACCAATAACGAGGCTGAATACGAAGCACTAATAGCCGGCCTAAGGCTGGCCAAAGAAATGAAGGTTGAAAAGCTTGAAGTGTTCACGGATTCGTTGCTGGTCTCAAGCCAAGTGAATGATAGCTACATAGCTAAAGAGCCCAACATGAAAAAATACAGAGAAAAATCAAAGGAACTAATGAGTACCTTCCAAGCATGCAACATCAAACAGATCCCCAGATCCCAAAACAAAAAGGCCGATGCCCTAAGCAAGCTTGCATCTCTCACTTTTGCCCACCTCACAAAAAAGGTACTGGTAGAAGTGTTGAAGGAACCATCCATTAATGAGTTGGAGGTTCAAGATGTGGTTACCGAAGAAGAACCAAACTGGATGACTCCCATAAGAAAGTTCCTCAAAAATGGTGAATTACCCAATGATCAAGTGGAAGCTAAAAGGGTTGAGATCAAGGCAAGACAATACATACTGCAAGGAGAAACCCTCTACAAAAAGGGTTACCTTGCTCCCTTGCTAAGGTGTGTCGGCCCCGAGCAAAGCAAGTATTTGATCAAGGAAATTCATGAGGGAGTGTGTGGAGCTCACTTTGGAGCTAGGTCGGTAGTTGCAAAACTCATGAACCTCGGATATTTCTGGCCTTCAATGCATCGCGACACAGCTGAAGAATTGAAGAAATGTGATGCCTGCCAAATCCATGCACCAATCCCAAGAAGTCCCAAGCACGACTTAGTCCCAATAACCCCCGCTTGGCCATTTCACAAGTGGGGAATGGACATTGTCGGTCCATTTCCCCCAAGCAAAGGAGGGGTAAAATTCCTATTGGTGGTGGTGGACTATTTCACCAAGTGGCCCGAGGTCAAACCACTTGCCAAGATAACAGGAAAGCAAGTCATTAACTTCGTCTGGGAAAGCATCATTTGCCGATATGGGTTGCCAGGAGTACTTGTTACCGACAACGGAAGACAATTTGCTGAAAAGCCTTTTAGCGTTTGGTGCAAAGAATACAAAATCGATCAGGTTTTCAGCTCAGTGGCGTATCCACAATCAAACGGGCAGGTTGAGAGAACAAATAGAAGCATAGTGGAAGGAATCAAGACAAGATTGGGAAGATATGAAAGCAACTGGCTTGAAGAATTGCCTAGTGTTCTATGGGCAATTAGAACAACGGAAAAAACAAGCCATAAGAAAACACCTTACAGCTTGGTTTTTGGATCCGAAGCTGTGATCCCTGCCGAAATAGGAGTTGTAACCCAAAGAATTGTCAACATGGATCCCGAAGCAAACCAAAAAGAGACCATGTTGAATTTACAACTCCTAGAAGAAGCAAGAGATCAAGCCGCAATTCAAGAAGCCAAATACAAGCAACAGATGGAAGCTTACTACAACAAAAAAGTCAAAAACGAACGTTTCAAGCCAGGGGACTTAGTCCTAAGAAACAACGAAGCCAGCAAAAAAGAAAATCAAGGAAAGCTTGGCCCAAAGTGGGAGGGTCCATACACCATCCTTGAAGCACACAAAGGTGGATCCTACAAGCTGGCTGATTCAGAAGGCAAAAGGCTTCCAAGGCATTGGAACGGAAAAACGTTGAAAAGGTTCCATGTTTAAACGGAAAGTTTGGTTTGAATCAAAATGTATCTCAAGCAGAATTATGAATACCTTTTGTAAAAAGCAAGTATTGCTTTAATGAATGAAGTTGTTTTATCAAACTTGTCTTTCTATCCTAAAATCAGGTGGAGAACCTAGCAAAAACTCCATGGCAAGGGCCATGTAAGGGGATGAGCTCCCAGGCCACATCGCTCAATAGGTTCAAGGGTTGAATGAGCCTATATAAGGGGTGAGTTCCTAAATCAATACAACTCCATGAGACTTATCAAGAAAAAAAAATAATAAAATTGTCTCATAGACGGGTATAAGCAGCCCACACCAAATGTTCACGAAGTTTTAGAAATATAGTCTACAAAGAGGCTAGAAAAACCAAAAGAAATAATGAAAAGGATAGGTGTTATCTCTTCTTGTTAAAAATGCCAAGGCTAAGTGTCTGCAGCACTGAACCCTTTTAGGTATAAAAAACATAAGGTCAACACAAACCCGACAAAGACAAAGTTACAAAAGAAAACAAACCAAATCCAAAAAAGAACAAAGTCCATTGGAAAAAACACAAAGGCACAACTCAAGCCTGGACGCAGAACCAACAAGCCTTCAAGGCTTCAAGCCACCCAGGCAATACCTCGAAACCTTCAAGGCTTCAACCTACTAAAAGACAGCCAAAGGCTTGAACGGTTAAAAACCAAAGAAGCACAAACATAAAACCATAATAAAGGAGAAATAGTTAAAATATCATATCATAAAAAGTACTAAAAGACTTCCAAACATAAGGCAAGTCCTAGTAGCTTGCAAACCTAATCATTGTCCAACGGCCATACAGGCCTTCAACATAACCAAAAGGAACCTTAGGGGTTCCTACCAAACCTAACATTGTTCAAGTTAACATTACAGACATAAGTTGTTTTCAGTGCTAAGAAAGCTACGAATCAAGTGTCAACACATTTAGAAACTCCAGAACCTTCGCCCTTGGCCTTCTTTGTTTTCTTCAACTTTTTAGACTTCACACCCCCATCACCACCAACCGCCGAAGCCTCCAAGCTTGCATCCTTAGGAACATCCGGCTGACCTGAAAAGGTATCATCGCTATCCCCCGAATAGGACCTCTTCCTTGAAAGAGAGCCCAAAACCTCAGCACAAACCTTCTCATTTAAGCCCTCCGGTTTCAATTCCTGCAATACAGAAAGAGGTTTACCAAAACAAGTGGAAACCTGATGGATGTAGGGGTAAGTCAGCTTCTCCATTTGCTCAACGGAGCCTTTAAAAACGTCAGAAGCCTCGGGACGAAACAGAGGTGACTTCTCCAAAGGATGACCGGATTCATGAAGTTTATACCCAGCAATGAGGCCTTGGTGTTTCCCCAGGTTAAGAAGCTTAGTGTAAACATCACCAAGGGCAGAGTTAAACTCTTTGGAGTGCAATAGATAAGTGACCACTTGGTGAAAACCTTGCTCTATGAGCCATTGGTTATCCCCAGTAGCCTGAGCAACTGAAGCTTTCAACCCTTCTTTCTCCTTAACAAAAGCCTGCTGCTGAACAAACAAAGCTTCCCGGTCAGCCCTAAGTTTCAGCCTAGATGCCTCGAAGCTCTTTTTCAAATCATCCATCTCAATTTCATGCGTCTTTTTCATATCACTAACCTTCTTCTCCCATGCTGCTTCCTTCTCGGCAAAACCAGCTATCTCCTTCTTCATCCCAGCCATGGAGGATTTCATTTTATCCTTCTTCTTGGAGAATTCTTCATATTCCCGCATTCTCTGACGAAAACGGGCAATGCCTTGAGGAAGCATAGCAGCTAGGTTGCAGGTACTCAAAATCATTCGGGACAGCATCAAGTCATCATCCATCCCAGCAATAGTCTCGTGTACTGAGGGAGGAGCAATGTGACTCAAAACATCCTCACAAACAGCAACATCTTTGAAACTGTCATCATTCTTCACTGACCAAACAGGCACATAAATCCCTTCCGGATCCAACCCTTCAACGTTCTTGCTCGAGGACTCCTGAACAGGAGTGACAACAACCTTCTTGCTCGAACCCTTTTTACCATGAACAACCAATTCTTTATCCTTCTCCACACCCGCTTCAACACCTTGATCCTCCGAAACTTCAATGTCATCACTCAAGTCCACCCTTTCAGTAGAAGTGGATTGAGGACCAGCTTTCAACAACCGACGAGAAGATCGACGGGTTGAAGATTTAGGAGCATTAGACTTAGTAAAACCCTTGGCAGTAGCAGCACTAACATAACCTGAACCCTCAAACCTTTGATCAACAGTCCTAACCACAACATTCTCACCAGGAACAGACGGAGCATCCTCAAAAACAACATCAGAAGTATCGTCGCTCTTAATAAAGTCCAAGGCAGACATGACTGCAAAAAAAAAAAACAACAACACATAAGTCATAGATTAAGAAAAACATAAAGAGGACAAAAAAGGAAAAGGCATACCAATTCCACTCCTCATAAGAACCGGATCCCGATCAACATTCCCCCAAATTTTACTAACCCCTAATAGAACAAGTAAGTGTTCAGGAAAGGGACGAACCCTAGAAGGGCAGTCCCGGATGGCACTAAGAAAAACAGCGTTCAATTCAGACTCAGAAGGTTCCGGAGCATTGAGAACAGCATCCGGATTCCTCCACACCATTTTGAAGGGAATGATAGTATCGGAAACCCAGAAAAAGCGGTCTTTCCAAGCCCCAAGTGTGGTAACCATCGATGTAATAAGACAGGTATCAACCTTGGTTGTTTCAAATGTAAACCAATCGCCATTCTTCGCCAAGCGAAAAAACCGGCGAAAGAGCAAAAGGGAAGGATCATACCCTAGAGCACGACACAAAACCTCAAAATGCAAAACCCTAGCCATCCCCTTTGGATGAACTTGCCCAAAAGAAACCCTATAATACTCCAACAAGTTCAAAACAAAAAACGAAAACGGATATCGAAGGTTCGAGAACTCAAAATGACTACAATAGAGGGCAATCGAACCAGAAGGCGGTTTATCAACGGGAAGATCACAAGCAGGGGCAGTGGGGTTAAATTTCCTATCAATACCATATTCCATACAAAATAAATCTATCTCCTCTTGTGTTAACCGGGAAAAAGATTTTGCTAAATCCTTACGAGCACCCATTTTTTTTTGAACGGAAAATGCAAGATGAAAAGGAAACCGGAACTAACCTCAAGAAAAGGAGAGAAAATGGTAGGCACTTGGAAAAGATTATGAAACAAATGGATAAAGATTGAAGATACAAAATAAATACAAGCCTAGAATAGGGGTAATAATGGCAAAACAGTAACTCCTGCGAAAACCGCCACCCTATCAACTGCCACACATCAATCAAATCAACTGTCAGTTATTTGAATTTCAAAGTTCAAAACATTAACTGCCTTCAACCTTTCAAGCCTTCAAGCAACGAACCCTCGAAACCTTCAGGCAATAAAATACGTGCATAAAAGTCAGAAGTCTTTAGCTCATCACTCAAAAACCTCTGACTTGGGGGGCTGATGACGGGGGTAGCCCAAGACTAAATAAAATGACTAATTGTGTAAACGCTTAAATGGTTAAATGGTTCAAGGCTTAAAAAGCTGTGGAAGGAAAAAGCAGCACGGTAACAGTAGCCAAGTCACATCTGAAGATTACTTCACCAACCCACAGCCGCAAAGGCATTGCAGGTCTGCACGGTGCACACTATTATCCGGGGGACTAAAGCCTTCAACCCCCAAAAGGGGAAACCCTCCACTGCAAGCGAGGTTGCTAGTCAAAGCCATTCCACTTCGGGAGATGCCTTTCTCTATAAAATGACACTTCATTTACTTCAGGAGGACATCTGGACCAGCTCTGATTCCTCTATCTCTGGTCATTCACATCGAATGCTTGTCTCGCACAAGTCATTCCCTTTCACATCCAACACACACATTCCCTTTGCTTTCACTTCCGAATCTGAACACAAAGCAGAGAAGGATCTATAGCAAAGGATAATAACAAACTAGCAAACCTCCTTCCACGTCTCGCAAACGTGGGGGGACCCCACGACCTGCGTTTGGCAAGGTTGAACCCTTCAACCCTTCTGCCTAACCAGTCAAGCTACCATCGTTGGTCTTGTATTTGTTGCATCAACAATCTCCTACTTTCTTTTGCGTGTCTTCATCAATTTAGAGATAGAGAGAGGGACTCTGGAGACGAGGGATGGCCGGTGGAGGAGATCGATGGTTGCGACGGTACCCATGTTTCAACTGTAGCGCGCAGCAAGCCATCACCGATTGTTCCCACGATTCGTCACCACAGACCCGCTGAAAATCGTGTTCGCTTTTACTATTTTTTTGTCCAATTTCTACCTAAATCTCTTAAAGAAAGGTGAAATGGGGAAATCGCCGAAGACGAAAGATGCCGCTGCTCTTTTTCACTCTCTTCGATTTGCTTATTCAGCTACTCCAACTAATTTGATTGTTATCGTTTCTTCTCTCGATCTAATCGCCTATATCTGTGTGTTTTTAAATTTTTTATTGACCTAATTTTTGATAGATTTGATGATTGTTGATTGGAGTTTTGGTGCAGTTGATTCGTTCTACTCTTAAGTTGGCTGGAATCTGTTTTCCAGGTACTTCTTATCTTTTATCAACCTAATTTAGAAAATATGGTACAGTTGATTGGAGACTTGATGATTGTTGATTGAATGATTGTTGGCTGGAATCTTTTTTTAATGGTTTATATGTTATTTATTTATTTATTGTTAGTTATTGTTCATCCTTTTTAATCAACATTATATCTTATTTATTTATTGATAATTATCGAGATTCTGGTGATCACTATGAATATGAGTTGCCATAAGGTTTTGTCAAGGTCCAGGGCATAAGGTTGGACCAAGTAAGTTCGAACCACAATACACTGTATTGGCCAAACAAAAGATTAAGAAGGTGGATGAGAAAGTTGAAAGGTAATACATATATATTTTCATATAAGATTAAATATTTTAGCATTAGTCTTTTTTTTATTTTGCTTTAGGATTCAGCAAAGATTATTGTCATCACAAAGCACAGTAGTCTAAAGGGTCAGTTGGAGTTTTTTTTTTTTTTTACTAAATCGAGTTTGTTTCTTTTGTTAGTGAAGAGTTGGTTAAATTGAGTTGAATTTTCTACTGTTAGGCTTTTGTATGATGTGAATGTTGAGGAGTTTTTGCTATTTTTGGTTAAATACGTCTGATACTGATCTCAATTCTCACAATCCAAAGGCAAAGATTAATCATGCTATGAAAGCGTGATTAGGTGTAATTGCTTAAATATTGCTATTGTTATTAACGTAATGGTGACACGTTAAAAAGACACGCGGGTAAAAGGAAAAAAGAAAAACTGTCCCAAGGGGTGTAAAGGGGTTTGTTATGTTATTGGTCATGTGAAAAAACAACAATAAGAACCAACAATGTGTCCATGCTGGTAAGTTCTTTTGTTGGTAGTTCATCATAAACTTTTGAGGCTCACACTTCTGTCATTCTTGCATTGCATTTTACTATTTGAAAACCTTTCATAAATCTATCTTTAATAATTAAGTTATATCTTATATCGTTTTCAAATATGTCTTGAATGTTTTTGTGGGACTTAATCTTTTTTTGATGTTGTTAAGTGTCTGGTACATGGGTTTTGCAGAAAGCATGGATGGTAAAGGAGGGTATGCAGAAAACATGGTTGATAAAGGGGTGTTGGAAGATGATCAACCAATTGCTGGGAAAAGATAGATTTGAAAGAAGAAATCAAACAACTTAACTGAGAACTCACGTTACAGGACACATACGAGCGATTACGAATGGAAACCGAATAATCCATTTCATCATGGAGCGTGAAACAAATGGGATTCATAAGTTGTATAAATAAGACATATGAAGAAAACGCCTCGCTCACACGCAGGAAAATTTACAAGGTCCCGCGGGGCAACGCCCGCGGGTCTAAATTCTAGTTACACTAAAGTATAACTCAAACAGAAAAATGTCAACTCAAACCAAAAAAAATGTCACATATAATGATACTTATATGGTTTTAGACTTAAAAACGATATAAAAGTATATTCAATGATAAGAGGATCTTAATCTATTTTTTTCTCGATTTGCTAAATTTGATATAAAAGTATCTTAAACCAAAAAAAAGGTTAATGCACTTATTTTCACAAGCAAGTTGCATGTGGAACGTGAAACAAACTTTCTTACGTACGTAAAGGAATTGAATTTCTTCAACGGAATGTTCATCCAAATGCATGTGACATTCCTTTATATATAACTAACCCTTCACCTTCTTTACATATTTCTCATATCACAAAAACTCTCACCATAAACAAAATTCACATATCTCTTTCACAAAAATGGCTCAAATTATTCTCTCTATATTGTTCATCTTTCTCACGATGTTGGGGTTTTCGGGCACGGTCGAGTCTAGTTCTGGTGCAAGAATGTATCTCGAGGCACAATGTCGAACATCAATATATCGTGAGTTATGCGTCGAAACTCTTTTACCTTATGTGACAAAAAATGTACTCGGCCCACAACAATTAGCTCGAGTTTCACTAGCCGTGTGCCTAACGAAAGCGAGGGAAACAAAGGAGTATGTTGATATGGTGGCGAAACGTTTCAATGAAAGTAACCAAGCCATTGAAGAGTGTTTGCACCAAATTAACAATGGGGTGAACCAAATAACGCTATCGGTTAAGGAGTTTCAACAAATAGGAAAAGACGGTGAGGAAAACTTTGTGTTGCACGAGGGTAATGTGCAAAGTTGGGTCAGTGCGGGTCTAACCGATGTTGATATGTGCATCGATGGGTTATTAGGGGATGGGATTGGCGGTAGGGAAAAGGCTATAATCAAAGCAAAGTTGTTGAACGTTAAGCAACTCGCTAGTAATTCGCTTTCATTGTTTAATCGGTTCGCTTCAAGACATCGTGCCTCTCATATCGTCAAGAATCCATAAACTTAATTTTACATACACGTATAGAGATATATATTTAGTTTTATGATGTGATATAGTTCATATTATTGTGTTACTTATATGTATTGTATGGTAACTATGAATATAAAGTTATGAGATATATACAAAGTTAATCTGACTATAAGTCTATAACTCTTACTTCCCTTTACAAGCAAAAAATTGTGAGTGTTGATCAAAGTCTTTAAAATAGAATCACAATCAAGCCCCTTCGTCAAAACATCATCAATCCTAAACGAAGTGTTGAAGTTGGCACATAACAGGTTTAAATCGCACGAGACAATAGTGGCGAATTGAAGCTTGAGATTTTCGACCGGGGGGTCAAAAACGTATATACCAAAAAGAAAATATATAAAACCGGGGGTCTAAAACGTATATACCTAAAAATTTCTATACGAAAACTACATACCGGACACTACTGAGTGAAAAGTTCGGGGGTGAGGCGCCCCCTGGCCCCTACAAAGCTGCGCCCCTGCGAGACAACCTATCTCGGATGAAATGAATGTTATCTCAATGTGTTTCGTTGCATACCAATCATAGTTTTGAAGGTCTATTAAAAATTTTCCTCTTTAAGTGATTTAGAGAGTTCTAGCTTCATACTTCATAGTATACAATATAACCCCATTGAGAAGTTTGTGAGAATTATATTCTCATCACCGTGACAGCAATTCGAGACAGAAGCCCAATAAGAAAATTATTGAGGACCAACACTATTAGGCCCATAATTAGTACATGAAGGTTTTCTTATATATCTATATCTTCTATACTATTAGGCCCATAATTAGTACATGAAGGTTTTCTTATATATCTATATTCTATACTATATAATTATATAATAAAAGAAATCATGAAGGGACACATGTCATTCATTGAAGCCATCTATTTTTTAGTTTTCTCGTCTCTATCTGCTACTTAATTATAATTAATATTAATTAAAAGATAATTATAAAATTTAATATAAATTTAAACAATTCGTATAGAAGATAATATAGTCTTTTGAAATATTTATCAGATTTCAAAATTATTTATCTTGAAACTTAACAAAAGACTACACTAAATATAAATTAATTTTTAAAAGTAAGATAAAAACGATGTCATAACGTGGTGATGGGGAATTATTTACTTTTAATGGTAGATATCATTGATGTCGTTATACCATAAGAACTGCTTTCTTAATAGGATGTTATATTAATCTAATAAATAAAAAAATAATCTAGATTGTAATTTTTTTGATAAAAGTATACGCTACTAAACATGTCAAATTAAATTATACCCTATGTCCAAAAATAGCAGTAACAAATTGCATGTGTCAGTATAACTATTTTTGAATTTACAAACATTCTTCACTTATAAAAAAGTATATATGTAAAATTTTGAATAAATTTTATTAACTTCAAGGTATTTACGACGCAATATAAAGTAGGAACACGAAATAACTTATCATATTTAATAATTATAGAAATAAAAACTTATTTAAATAGTTAATTTCTATCGAAGACGGTAAAACAGTAAAAACATGTACAAAGATAGTAAATTTCTATTTAAATAGTTATGAGCATAGAAAACAACATGCACGATATGATCAATGCAGGCGACAAAGTAAGTCAATTAAACGTCTATTCAACTGTTTTCTGATTTCAAAATTATTTATCTTGAAATTAACAAAAGACTACACTAAATATAAATTAATATAATGTAAAGAGTTAAATGTCATTTTAGTCCTTGTGGTTTGAGCCAATTTTTCAATTTAGTCCAAAAGTTTTATAATACACAGGGTTTATAAAGATATAACAAGATATAACTTTTTGAGCATTCACATCTATTCCACCATATTTTAACCCTAAATTATACTAAAAACACTATATTTTCTCTCTCATTTTCAATTAAATAATATTTTTTATACCTTTATCATTACTTTTTCTCTCTCCTTCACTCACAATCACTTTCAAAATATATTAAAAAATTATAGAGGGTGAACAGTGTCCCCTCAAATATACAGATGAACAGTAATATTTTCTCTCTCCTCCACTCACAACCACTTTTTATACTCTATATATTTTAAAAACCTCACTCACACCATTTGGTTGAATGGATGTGAATGCTCATTGAGTGGTATATAAAATTACATGTGCTCAACCCATACAATAATAAGGTTCTTAAAAATGTAACTTTTTTCATTATTTAATATATAAAAGTAAATTTTCTTTACCCATACAATACACCATACATTACATGGGGTTCTTAAAGATGTAACTTTTTTTATTATTTAATATATAAAATTACATTTATTCAACCCATGTAATAAACGAGATTTTTAAAGATATATTGTTTTATTATTTGGTAAATAAAATTACACTAGGTTAGAACCCCGTGTATTACACGGGTTTAATAAATGTAATTTTATATATTACATAAATAAACAATATATTTTTAAAAACCTCATTTATTACACGTGTTGAGTAAATATAATTTTATATATTAAATAATAAAAAAAACTCTATCTTTAAGAATCTCATGTATTTTGCGGGTTGAATAAAAGTAATTTTATATACCAAACAATAAAAAAATTATATTTAAAAAAAACTATGTATTCAAGGGTGAAAGAAATGTAATTTTATATACTAAATAATAAAAAAATATTTAAAAAAAACTTACATGCATGTTTATCTACTATTAAGTGAAACAATGTTTTTTAGTTTAGATAAGACTTTACGATTTGAAGTTAGGTTTATGCCAATGATTTGAGTAAATTGCCAAAATCCTCCCTGAGGTTTGGGCATGTTTGTCATTCTCATCCAAAACAATGGTACTGTATCATATAGCCTTCACTTTTGAGATTTTTTTGTCATTTTCATTCAAACGTCTTATTTGCTTTATTTTTTCTATCAAATTTTTGAATGAAAATGACAAAAAATCCCAATTCTCAGGGAAATTTTGGCAAAAAAAAATCAGACGTTTGGAAATGAAAACTTTGGACTAAACTGGTAAAATGGCTCAAATCACATGAACTAAAATGACATTTAATTCTAAAATTTAAAAAAGAAAAAACACCCATTATTCCGTTAATAAGGCTATACCAAATATTACACTTGTTGTGAAATACAAATTTTTATTATTAAAAACATATTTTAAATCAACATTTGCTTAATTTAAATTAGATAATAATGTGAAATACAAATTTTTATTATCAAAAACATATTTTAAATCAACACTCACCGTTCCTAAGTAAATGCATTATTGTTATATTATTTAAATTAAATAATAATTATCTACTATTAAGGATGACCTAAAATAATGACAAGTGTCTCTCCATTGGTTTCTTTTATTATATGTATAGATTTATTTAACCTGTGTAATAAACGAGGTTTTTAAAGATATATTTTTTTATTATTTGGTATATAAAATTAAATTTATTCAACCCGTGTATTATACCAGATTCTAACCTAGTAACCCATTATTTAAATAGTTAACTCCAAACTGATTTCATTCGTTTGAACATGAATATTGTCCCATATGTGTCCATTTCTAAATGGTTGGTTCAAAAACCCCTAACTATTTCAACCTCAAGCCCAAAATGAGTTGAGGAAACTACACAAAAGCACATAAGTAACTGGTTCGGATTTGGTCAAAGCAAGCCTAAACCAGATCGGCCTAAACCGGTCCGATTTGAAACAGTTTTTAGTAGAAATAAACTCTTACAGTTTAAAACTTGTTTTCGATCAGTTTGGTTTGGTTTTAACCGGTTTCAATGGATATATTCTCAAAACCATTTTACCAAATAGGATCAAATTGGGATTGGTTTCACAACGGTTTCCTAATCTCAAACCGCTTTTCTTTTACATGTCACTAGGAGTGAACAGAAAATCAAAATAACCGAACCGTAACCGAAATAACCGATAAAACCGAACCGAAACAAAAACCGACGGTTCGGTTTTCGGATTTTTAATAACCGAATTTTCGGTTCGGTTTTCGGATAACTATTTTCAATGACCGAAAAAAACCGAACCGAACCGAAACGGAAAAAAAAACATATATTTTATGTTCAGGTTTAAGTGTTTAACACATACTATTAGAAATTATTAACTTTATTATTGAATATTAAGTATTTATTAAAAAAATATTAACATGTTTATTTATAATTGAGATGATTTATTTATTGCTTACAACAAATAACAAAATTTAATATATAAATTACATAATCTTAAGTATTATAAAAGAAACTTTCTTAAAAGAACTTTGGAGAAACATAAAAATAGATTATAAGGTTAGATTTATGTGAACGTTATTAATTAAAAAAGTTAAATATAATAACATATATGTAAACATATAAGAAAGATTCTTAAATTTTAAATTATACTTTTTATTTTTGAATCTTACGTAATTTTGTTTCAAAAACCGAAATAACCGAACCGGTGATAAACTGAAAAAACCGAAACCGGACGGTTTAAAAAAACCGAAAACTGACATTTCAGTTTCGGTTTTGCCCAAAAATCAAATCGAACCAAACCATGCACACCCCTACATGTCAGTACCTTATATCAACCGATCTAAAATTTGTTTAGAAACAATATTATTATCTATATAACAATTACAAACTTTGAGGAATAGTGTTTTATTTTATTTTTCTTGCTTTTTTACATTTTTCCCCTTTTGTCTTTTCCTTTTTTTTAGAGTTAAATGCCATTTTAGTCCCTGTGGTTTGAGTCATTTTGCCAGTTTAGTCCAAATGTTTCATTTTTAACATGTGGGTCCAAAAAGGTTTCATAGTTGCCATTTTAGTCCACTGGGTTAACTTCATCCATTTTTTCTGTTAACGAGAAGGCCAATTCGGTCATTTTATATGGCTGAATTGCCCTTTTAGTTAACAGAATTATATACAAAATGACCGAATTGGCCTTCTCGTTAACAGAAAAAATGGATGAAGTTAACCAAGTGGACTAAAATGGCAACTGTGAAACCTTTTTGGACCCACTAGTTAAAAATGAAACATTTGGACTAAACTGGCAAAATGGCCAAAACCACAAAGACTAAAATGGCATTTAACTCTTATTTTTATTTTTATAGTGTCATCTTATAACTTTTAGCAATGACACTTACAATCCCTTAACATTTTTAAGACTTTGTAATTGAGTTTTACGTGTTTGTTTTTATGTGTGTGTCAATATAAATTCAAATTGGTCTACGTTTTGACGTAAATTTTAATTTTCGTCGAAAATGAGTTGGGTCAATGATAGTACGTTTTCGTAATTATTTGTGTGTATGTTTTTAGTTGGTCTACGTTCTTACATAATTTTTTTTTCAAAAACGAGTCGGGTCAAATATAGTACGTTTTCATTAGACGATATAAATCCGAGTCATTTTACGTCTCGATGCCGCCACAACGCGCTGCACCATTTATTTAACTTAAAAAACACTAATTTTCCTAAATTCGAGTCATGTATGTTTCAGTTGGTCTACGTTTTGACGTAAATTACAATTAGCAACTTGTGTAAATAGTGATTTCATCTTATTCGCTTTTTTGTTTTAAGTTTTTTTTTCTAGACTTTATTATTTTATATATTTACTTTTCTTTATGTTCAATGTTTTAGTTTTAGGTTTCTTTTTCATTAAAGTTATATTTAAGATAACGTTTACGTTTTCATTAACAATTCATTTGAAATCAGTTCATCCCGTTGTCCAATTTAAATTTATTTGGTTTCCGGTCGATGTAAAACATGTATCAATATTCTTTTTTTAGCATATTTCTATCGGTTGCTATACTGAACCAAAAAAAAATCTCGACCGAAACCCCGCAACGTAGCGCGGATAACCTTTACGAGTTAGGGCTAAATTAGGGGGGGGGGGGGGTTTGAATGTTCTAACCCAAAGTTTTTGATATGGGTTATTTATAAGATACTATGGGTGTGTTTGGGTAGGGGTGTTCATGAGCCGATCCGATCCGATCGAGGGTCTGCTCATGTTCGGATTGAATTACAACCGATCTGATCGGATCGAATTCGTAAAACCGAGCACAAAAGTGATGCTCATGCTCGGATTGAATTTGAATCGATTAGATCGTTTTCGCTCGGTTTTTATCAAATCCTAACTAAAATCGAGCGGATCGTTTTCGCTCGGTTTCGCTCGATTGAATTACAAAGCTGGGTTCAACAAAAACAAATCCTAACTTAATTAAAACATGTCCAACACTTTATGAGTATTGTTTTAGGAATTAGGGATTTAAGGTTAAATTTTGATATTAAGTATTAAGTTGGGCTAGTATATATTTTGGGCTATTAATTTTTTTGGCTAGTATATTTTTTGGGCTTTTAATCTTTAAAGTCTATAATATATATATATGTATATATATATATATATAGGGTAGGGATATGGTAAAAAGTGTCTAAAATGTAAATTGTGTTTTAATTAGAAGGACCTTATGTAAAAATTGAAGGGCAATAGTGACTTTTCCAACATTTCAAATATGGTAACCGTTTCAAAACCACCCATCAAACTCCTAAAGATCAGCGAATTATATGGTAACCGCCATCAATCTCCAAAAAAAATCAGCGAATTTCTTCATACTTTAAAACATTCCCAGATTTTTAAAACGTAATCGCAGATTCAAGTCATGGTGTTTTATCTGGAGACATTGTTGATGGCTTGGTGTTTTATCTGGAGACATTGTTCATGGCGTAGTGTTTTATAAATACAAAACATTCCCAGATTTTAAAACACCATGACTAGGATTCAAGTCATGGTGTTTTATCTGGAGACCTTGTTCATAGTGTGGTGTTTTAAACATCTATGATTCAAGTCATGGTGTTTTATCAGGAGACATTATTCATGGCGTGGTGTTTTATAAATACAAAAACATTCCCATATTTTAAAACACCATGACTATGATTCAAGTCATGGTGTTTTAACATCTGGGCAATCAAATACAAAACATTCCCAGATTTTAAAACATCATGACTATGATTCAAGTCACGATCAGAAATGAGAATGACGAAGATGAAAGACGATGACGGTGAATGATTTGTGGAGACGAAATAAATTGGTGACGGTGGTCGGAGATGCAGACGGTGGTCGGAGAAGATGATCTGAGAATTAATGGCGATTTTATGATGAGAATTTACGATCACCATCCTAAAAAAACTCATCAACGGTTATTTTTTTTTTTAGCAATTATCTAGGAAATCAATTAATTGATAACAATGGACAATTACTAATATACCCTTTTGAATTAATTAAGATTAGGGACACTTGTCATTCTCACATTATTTCTCACACTTCTTACAAAAGTTGGACTTTGTACAGGATACTTTACCTATATATATATATATATTATTTATATAAATATATATATATATTAATTATTAATAAAAATAATTCGAGCGAAACCAAGCGATCGACGAGCGAGCGGACCTTTGCTCATGCTTGGATTGAATTTGAATCGAACCGATCCGAGGGGCTCATTTACAAACTGAACGGGAATTGAACGAGCATTTTTCAAGCGATCATCGAGCGATCTTCGATGGTCGAGCAGTTTGGACAACCCTAGGTTTGGGTAACTTAATTTAAGTCAAAGGGTCGAACTGGGTTATTTAGAAAAAACAAAGGGTCGAACGAAGGGTTAGTGAACACTGAATCACTGATCACTGAACATCATCAGTCATCAGCGACGCTCCAATCTCCACCCTCTCCGTCGTCTCCTCCGCCACAAACCCCCACCGTCTCCGTCGTCTCCTCCGCCACAAACCCCCCACCCTCCGCCGTCTGAACGACTGAACATCATCACTTTATCAGCGACGGCATCTTCGATTAATCATCCTTTTCCAGTGAAGGTATCGTCATCACTTCATCAGCGTCGTTTTGAATGTGTGTTGATTTATGCATCAATGGTTTTGTAAGGCTAGGGTTTTAAATTTTGTTGTGAATTTGTTTGATTTTGTGGAGTTGTTTTGGAATTTGATAGATGAATAGCTTTTTTTTTTTTTTTTGTTGTAAATGTTTCAGATACTGTGTTTAATTTGTAAATATGTGATCGATGTTTTATAAATTTGATGGTTCTCGTGCAATGAAGATTACATTTGGATATTAAATATTTAGTTAGGAAGATTGCTTTTGAAGTTGAATTTTCGATCATGTTGATTTCGCTTCGATTTCCACTTTGATCTACTTTTGAATGTTATGAAACTATCATTTGGTCATTTAACCCTTAATGGCAAAATGGTGTTTCGGAATTTGTTATATTGAATTCAAATTAGTGCTTATGAGATGAAGATTGCATTTGGGTATTTAATCTTTAATCGGAGAAAGTTGCTGTGTTGATTTCAATTCATGTCCACCTTAATCTAGTTAAGAACACTATGTAGGTCATTTGGACATTTGATCTTTTGATTGAAAAAAGGTTGTTCTATAAGTTGACTGATCCTGTTGTGACTGTCTTGATGGTCCCTTAATCTATTTTTAGATATATATATATATATTTTTTTTAAAGATATGTAGTTTTTTTAAGGCCAACAGATAGTTAAATACAACCCACATCTGAATTTACAGAAATTTTGAAAGTTTATTGTGACTATTTAAAGTCTTAACTATTGCCCGACTATAAAAAAATTGTCTGTTTGATGTGGGCTTTGAGAAGTAATTACAATTTTCATAATTTGTTCAATAATTTTAGTTGTTTTGATGCAGGTAGTTGTTGAAGATACTGTCCTTTCTATGATCCAACAAGTAGTCATAATAAGTGATTAGTGTATAGCAGTCATCAAGAGAACAAAATACAGTTTCATATATTACACTTTGTAGATTAGTTTTTCAAAATCACAGTATCAGAGCTTAAAGCTCAATTGTTTTTTCCTCATTTATAATGCTGTACAAAATTTGCAGACAAGTAACAATGCTCATATTCTTGCTGTCACTGGCGAGGACGAGATTTGGCAATCAGTCTTGGTACCAGTGATACTGTAAGTTTAAGTGGATTGAGTAACGGGTCAAAAGGAGTAATTTTTTGGTACAAGTTACAACAGATGGGGTCGACTCGACTCACTTTTTGTTCAGAAGTTTTAGTTTTTTTTAATAATAGTTAACGTGTCAAGTATGATCACCAAAGTTGTACTGTTTAAAAAAAAACTGACCCGACCCGTTCTGACCCGAACCCGTTCCGACCCGAACCAAAACAACCTTTTTTTATAATTGACCCGTTTTGACCCGAACCCATTTTGACCCATGACCTGGCCGACCCGACCCGTTTGCCAGGTCTAGGCTAAATAAATACTTATCAACCAATCTAAAATTTGTTTAGAAACAGTAACCGTAATATTAGGGCTAAATAAATACTTTTCACAACAACACCCATTTGGAACTAAGTTCCAATCAGACCCCCAAGGTTTTGGGTATTACAACCAAGACCCAAAAATTGCGAAAAACTAAAACACAACTCTTTTCACAGATTTCTTCACCACAAAAACCACCAAATCAAAGCATAGCAGCGAGGGAAGCAGATCTCCGCTTCACTCTCTCTAATGGCGGCAAGAGAAGCAGAAGATAAAGCAAAACCTTCAATAGCGGTTGAACAAATGGAAGAAGATGACGAACACGATGCAAAAGAGGTTGTGCTTCAGAGATACTTTCTACAGGAATGGAAACTCGTCAAGTCTATACTCGACGACATCGTTTCCAACGGCCGTGTTGTAGATCTCTCATCCGTTCGCAAGATCCGATCAATTGTACGGTTTATTTACTCACTCGCATTTCAGATTTCTGTTAGTTAGTTTTACAGTTGCGATTGAAGCTTGTTTGATTCTAATTGTAAGCTGATTTTGCACTGGTTCATGCATAGTTATTAAAGGCGCTAGGCGCACTCAAGGCGCACTCGAGGCGGATAGGCCTCGCCTGGGGCCTAGGCACAAAGCACAAAAAAAGCAAGGGCCTGAGAAAAATAAAGCGCATAATGAAAAAAATTAAAAATATATTATGTATTAGAAAAAGAATACTATTCTTTAAATAAATTAAACAAAATCTATTATATAACACTTTATATCATTTATTTAGTACCAAAAGTTCTAAAATATTAGTTTATTAGTGCAGAAAAGTAGTTTTCCTTAGATAAAAGTACGGACGGATCTGGCTAGAATCTTGCCGGAATTTAGAAAATTTGGCCTGAAACTCTCCGGAATCTAGGAATCTCGCCGGAATGTGCACTTGAACCATCACCTGGAGAATTAAAGTGCAATTTCCTCGACTTAAGGCGCAACTGCCTCGCCTCGCCTGAAAAATGGGTCTAGGCGCAAGAGGCGATGGCTTTTAACAACTATGGGTTCATGATTATAATTAACATACAGGTTTAGTGATTAATGCTACTGATGTTAGGTCAGATATTGTCTTAATTTATCAGCAGGTTATGTGATTGGAGGTTATTTTGATATTCTGTTGGAGAACTTTTGACTCTGGATGAATATGAGCTGCTTAGCATGTTAAGTATACAAATAGGAGCTTGTTTAGTGTAAGTTTAAACTGATTTGCCACTGATTCATCATCAAAGTTAGTCTATAGGCTTAATGTGACTGATGTTATGTCAGATATTATCCAAATTCTTTAGCAGGTAATGTTATTGGAGGTATTTTGATATTCTGTTGGTGAACCTTTGACTCTTGATGAATATGAGTTGCTTAACGTGTTAAGTATACGAATAGGAGCTTGTTTATTGAAAATTCAAACTGATGTCACCAAATTATGTTCAAACTAAATGCATAACTTTCTTAGATGAAGTGCTATAAAATCATTATGTATGTTACTAAACAAGAAAATACATTCCCGAGGTAACAAGAGAGATGGTGTGATTTCAATGTGCTAAGTTGTTGTTTGTGTGATTTTTACAGATGGATAAATATCAGGAACAAGGACAACTGTTGGAACCATACCTGGAGAGCATAGTTTCTCCCTTGATGTTTATTGTTCGAATGAAAACAATCGAGCTAGGCGCGGATTCCAAAGAACTTGTTAAAATAATTAAGCCTTTATGTATTATAATATATACTTTGGTCACAGTTTGTGGTTACAAAGCTGTAATCAGGTTCTTTCCACATCAAGTTTCTGATTTAGAACCAGCGGTGTCTCTTTTAGAGAAATGCCATGGCACAAATACAGGAACAGCATTGAGGCAAGAAAGTACAGGAGAAATGGAGACCAAATGTGTTATATTATTGTGGCTATCTATACTTGTATTGGTTCCTTTTGATATATCATCTGTGGATACAAGTATTGTAAATAATCAATCTGTGGATGCAAATGAACCACCTCCGTTAGTGGCTAGGATATTAAAGATCTCCAAAGAGTACCTTTCAAGTGCGGGTCCCATGCAAACGATAGCTGGGTTGCTTCTTTCTAAGCTTCTAACGCGTCCAGATATGTCGCCTGCTTTCATCAGGTTAGTTGTAGGATTTTTTCGGTTGCTAGATACCAAATGTTTTATTTTTTCGCGTGTATATTAATGCAGTTAAAGATATCTGCTTTGTGTTTATGCTATTCTATCTCTTTTCAGCTTTATTGAATGGAGTCATGAAGTTCTATCATCTGCCACAGAAGATGTAATACATCATTTCCGATTACTTGGTGCTGTAGAAACTCTTGCTGCTATTTTTAAGGTCTGCTGTCAAATCTCTCATTATGTTACCATGAACAATTGTAATTATTAACATTTTTTTATTAAACTTACCTTATGATCTTTATGTTAGACTGGAAGCCGGAAAGCATTACTTGATATTGTACCTGTTGTATGGAATGACACATCAGTCTTGATAAAGTCAATCCCTGCAGCCCGTAGTCCTTTACTTCGCAAAAATTTAATAAAACTTGCACAACGAATGGGGCTCACTTGTCTGCCTCATCGTCCAACAACTTGGCGTTATGTGGTAAGATTCTAAATCGTTTTCAATTGTTTATTTTTATATCATAAAACTTTTCTAATATTTGCCCTTTGTTATAATATAGGGTAAACATAGTACACTTGGAGAAAATATATCACAAAATTCATCACAAGTGGATCCAAATAGTCTTGTACCAAATTCTGGCTCATCCAATACAGGCGATGATTGTTCTCTTCAAGAAGAAGAAATGGATGTTCCTGATATTATTGAAGAGTTCATCGAGTTACTATTGTCTGGCTTAAAAGATACAGTATGTTTATACTTTATAGTGATACATTGTTTTGGTATTTTAAAAACCAAATCCTTTTATAATTTACACTTCTAAGTTCTAACCATCAACTTTCAGGATACTGTTGTTCGTTGGTCTGCTGCAAAAGGTATTGGTCGTATAACTTCTCGTCTCACATATACTCTAGCAGAGGAAGTCTTCTTGTCTGTATTGGAATTGTTTTCACCTGGTGAGGTATGGCTAACATCCACCTGTTTTTGTTTCTTGTATGTTGGTTTCGGATTGATTTGTTGACCTTTTGACTTTTTATGTACTCTTCAGGGTGACGGATCATGGCATGGTGGATGTCTGGCATTGGCTGAGTTAGCTCGTAGAGGACTGCTCTTACCTGTTAGCCTACCTAAAGTTGTACCTGTTGTTATAAAGGTTCTTCATGACATGCACATCTGAAACAAACATGATCTCATATATACCTGGCAAAACGGGCAGGGCGGGTAATGGGTCAGAGTGGGTTTGGGTCAGAACAGGCCATTTTAAAAAAATGGTCATTTTGGTTTGGGCTAGAAAGAATAGGTTTGGATAAAAATCATTTAGGGTCAAAACGGGCTGTTTTAAAAATTGACAACCCTTTGCCTTTTATTAAAAGTCCAAATCGATCCAATTTTAAGGGTTTGGGTCAAAAAGGCCAGGTATAGTTTTTATTTTTTATTTATTTATTTATAAAAACTAATGTTTATACTTAATGTAGGCACTGCATTATGATGTAAGAAGGGGCCCACATAGCGTTGGATCTCATGTCCGTGATGCAGCTGCTTATGTTTGTTGGGCTTTCGGTCGTGCATATAATCACACTGACATGAAGGGAATACTGGATGAGCTGGCACCACATCTTTCAATAATTGCATGTTATGACCGTGAGGTATATAGTAACGCTTTTGCATGATTTATTACCTGAATTGTATATTGAATCTCACATGAGACAAAATTCACAGGTTAATTGTAGAAGAGCAGCTGCGGCTGCTTTTCAGGAAAATGTTGGTAGACAAGGAAATTATCCTCATGGAATCGACATCGTGAATACGGCTGATTATTTCGCACTTTCTTCACGAGTAAATTCCTATCTTAATGTTGCCGTAAGTATAGCCAAATATGATGGTTACCTTTATCCATTCATGGATGAACTTTTATCCAACAAGATTTCTCACTGGGTATGTTCTTGTGCAATATGATATTTCAGGAAGTAAATTACTAAATATGTTATTTCTGGGCATATAATTAACTGATGATACTACAGGAAAAAGGATTAAGAGAACTTGCATCAAATGCTTTATCCAATCTTGTGAAATATGATCCGGAATATTCCGCAAATTTTGTGCTCGAGAAATTAATTCCATGCACTCTTGCTACTGATTTATGCATGCGTCATGGTGCAACATTGGCAGTTGGTGAGCTTGTGTTAGCTCTAAATAACTGTGGTTATACTCTTCCAAACGGTCTGTACTCTGTAGATTGTAATCTTCAACTAATGAAATTTTATTTAATGTTTTTCCATGTAAATAGTTACATTTCTGTTTAAATCTGATTCCAGATAAGCAGAAAGGCGTTGCTGGTGTGGTACCCGCTATTGAGAAAGCACGATTATACCGTGGAAAAGGTGGAGAGATAATGCGTGCTGCAGTTTCTCGGTTCATTGAGTGTATCTCTATCGTTAACATAACATTAACAGAAAAAATAAAAAGAAGTCTGCTTGAAACCATTAATGAGAATTTGAGGCATCCTAACGGTCAAATACAGGTACTTCTATCTACCGACTTTTTTCCTTATTAATAAGTTTTACAACTTCAACTCCTAATTTCCCCTCCGTTTTCACTAATACATGTAGAGTGCTGCCAATGAAGCTTTCAAACATTTTGTTCCAACTTACTTTGCAAAAATGGATGATAAAGGAACTTTTGATATTACCCTTAAGTACCTAGATCAGTTGAATGATGCGAATGTAGCTGTGAGAAGGGGATCTGCATTGGCATTAGGGGTTTTGCCCTTTGAGTTTCTTGCTTCAAGATGGAAAATAGTGCTTCAAAAACTATGTAAATCTTGTGCAATCGAGGTAACTTTTTTTTTGATGCAACTGTTTGCTAATCAAAACTTGCTGGTAGAGGGGGCAATTTTGATCTATTTTATCTTTAATAGGTCAAACAGGCAAAACTAAAAGAAACAGCAAAAAATGAAACTATGCCTGGCAAAACGGGCGGGTCGGGTCGGGTGGGGGAATGGGTCTGGATGGGTTCAGGTCAATGGGTCGTTTCTGTCCGCTAGATCCGGAATACGACCCATGTGTGCTGTCATTGACGATTTGACGCCATGATGAGCAGGAGCAAGGATATTTTTGTATAATATGGTCTGCTGAGAATATCACCTAACCCAATACAACCCATGTAACTAAATTTGAAGCCCAAATTTTAAGCATTTGGGTTATGATTGCCATGACTAAATGAAACTGATCAAATCGGTTTAATGGATCAAACTGGCCTATAATCACCGTGTATTTCTAATGTGCAAAACCTCCAAACTATGGTATTCAAATTTTATATTATTGCTGAGAGAATATGACTTTTTTTTCTTCCATACATAACGCTAGTTATTAATTAAAATCGAACAAATTAGTCAAAAGAAAGGGTTGCCAGGTTTGTCACCTGTACTAGCAGATGAAAAAACATCTCATATAACAGATTGACAGGATTGCTTGTTTTTACTAGGATAACCCAGAAGATAGGGATGCTGAAGCACGGGTAAATGCTGTTAAAGGACTTGTATCAGTGTGTGAAACTCTAACTTCAACTGCAGATTATTCTGGTTTACAACCACATGATGACACATCTCTATTTCTCACAATAAAAACCGAAGTAATGCAGAGTTTGTTCAACGCTTTGGAAGATTACTCTGTTGATAACAGAGGTGATGTGGGCTCATGGGTTCGTACAGCTGCCATGAATGGGCTTGAGAAATGCACATACATATTATCCAAGAGAGATAAAATAGATGGAAATGAATCACTTTTTGATGCTAATATTGCAACTAATTTAGTTGGAGGCCTTGTGAAACAAGCGGTTGAAAAGATGGACAGATTAAGAGATGTGGCGGCAAAAATTCTTCAAAGAATTTTATACAGTGAAGTCGTTTTTGTTTCCCAAATACCTTACAGAGAAACACTAGAAAAAATTGTTCCTAATGAAGAGGAATTGAAGTGGGGGGTAAGCTCTAGTACGTTGTTTCTGGTTTATTGATGTGGTTACTTCTTATATGAATGGGTCGATTCAGGTTATGCTTTATCTATAACGGGTCAAAAGAGTTAAAAGTACAAAAAAGTTGAAAATATTTGACCAATAGTAAGTTTTTTAAAAGAGTAAAATGCCTTTTCGTCCATGAAGTTTGGTCAGTTTTGTGACTTTCGTCTAAGTTTGTTTTTCCGCATCTAGATCCAATAGGTTTGAAATCTTGCCATTTTCATCCGGCTCGTTAACTCCATTTATTTTTCTTCGTTAAGTCAGGGGTATTTCTATCATTTTTGTTAACTTAAAGGGCAGTTCGGTCTTTTTCACTATATGTAAAAAGACCGAATGCCCCTGAAAAAGACCGAAGTGCCCTTTAAGTTAACAAAAAAGACGGAAACACCCTTGACTTAACAGAGACAATTGGATGGAGTTAACGAGGCATATGAAAATGGCAAGATTTCAAACCTTTTGGATCCAGATGCAGAAAAACAAACCTTTGGAAGGAAGTTGCAAAACTGACCAAACCTCAGGGACGAAAATCGCATTTTACTCTTTTGAAAATATATATCAAGTTTTGGACAAAAAAGTGTTTTGTGTCAAACCGTCACTTTTGGACCTGTTTGAGTCGTTATCCAACCCACATGACCCGCTCATTGTTATGTACTTCCCTGTAGGTACCCAGTTTTTCTTTCCCTCGGTTCATTCGGCTCCTTCAGTTTGGTTGTTACAGTAAATATATTATGTCTGGGTTAGTAATTTCGATTGGTGGATTAGAAGATTCTTTAAAAAAGGCTGCACTTGGTGCTTTGTTAGATTATGTTCAAGCTGTTAAAGTTAAAGATGAGAGCGAAACAAACTCCAGAGAGTTGAGTATATCTGATGACATACTTTGGGTTCTTCAGAAGTATAAAAGACGTGACCGAGTTATAATTCCCACCTTGAAGGTATGATTGTTTCAAAAACTTTTCACTTTTATGATTTAATGATTTAACACCCAATAGTAATTTTAACTTTGTAATCAACTAATCATGACGTGTTTTCAGACTATAGATATTCTCTTCAGCAAACGCATCTTATTACACATGGAGGTTAGTTACTTGGTTCACTTAGCTTTTAGTGTATAAATGCTACTAAATCATTTTATTTTAATAAAACATATTAGTATCAAAAGGAGTTGCCTACAAAGTCTGAAATTTTTAAAAAGTGCTAGAAGCCATACGAGTGTGACATGTGGCAATTTTTAATAATTAGGGTAAAGGGTATAAGAGTATATTAGACAATTCCTACAAAATAAAACACCATTTACCCTTTGCTACCTGCAAAATAAAACACAATGTACCTGTAAAATAAAACACTATGTACCCTTTGTTACATGCAAAATACAACACAATGTACCTACAAAATAAAACATCATGTACTCTTTGTTAACAGAAACACCTAGTTGAAATGTAATTTTTTTTATATAATAGCAATATGGTACTCATGGTAAAGATAAAAAAAGCTCATAATTATGGTGTAATTTTTTTTTAATTACGTATAAAAAAGTTATTTACATTTAAAAAAGACGGGGGAACTTGCATGTGGGTTCCTGAATATAAGTCACACTAAATTTACTTTTATACCCTTAGTCAAAGAAATCAATTAAATTAATTAAAACACATATTACAATTTTGCACTCCTTTAATCTCTTCCATTAATTACCCTGATCGAATGGCTATGATCACTTCTTACATTTTTTAGAAAAAACACACTTTGTAGCCTAATCTCACCCTAATTTTTATAACAATATTCAGGCTCAGACTAGAATATTTTGTGGGGGTGTTGTGGAGTGTTTGACCACCGAGCTGAAAGGAACAAAGGACTTTGCCAAGTTATATGCTGGAATCGCAATACTTGGATACATCGCATCAATTTCGGAACCGGTTAATATCCAAGCTTTCTCTTATCTTGTGTCGTTCCTTACCCATCGATATCCCAAGGTATGTGGTGCTATAACTGTTTCTTTATGATACTTCCGTTATTGTTCAATAAAAAAAATGTTGGTAAAACAGTTTTTTTTTTTTTTTTTTTTGTTTTTAATGAATTTCATGTGCCATTTTGTTTAACAGATTCGAAAGGCTTGTGCTGAACAAGTTTATTTGGTTCTTATCCAAAACGGGGATCTTGTGGCTGAGGAGAATTTAGAAAATGCAATCGAAATAGTGTCCGAGTGTTGCTGGGAAGGGGACGTGGAGGAAGCAAAACGCCAAAAGCTTAAGCTGTGTGGTTTAGCCAATTTAGAGGTGGGACAACGTGTTTCGCATAGCTCACAGACATCTTCAAAAGCACCACAACATAAACCTAAACCTAATGATGAAAATGCATCCTACTCATCCTTAGTAGGATCTGCTGGATTTTGATTTGATTTTGGTTTTGATTTTTTATCATTATATGTATCTTGTTTACGCACGTTAAAATCATGGTTGAGGTTAGCATGGCTCTTGTTAGATGAAGTTGGTTTTAAGTTGTAGAGTGATTCATTGGCATGCCTAATGAAGAAGTTGTAATAGACGGTGGTGTATTCATGTAATTCCCTTTTTTTTTCAATCCATTGTTGGTTATGATTGCGTTTATTGATGCGACTTATACTGGAACAACTTCTGACAGTCCTATTTTTTTTGTATATCCGATTACTATGTAGTTATTATGCATGTTATGTTAGACATATGATTCTAAAAAAAGTGATCTTCATTTCGTCAATCTACCATTTGTCTTATTTTGATTAGTAGTTGGTATACTGTTATTCTGAACTATAATATAAATTTCCGATTTTAACAGATGTATTATCATGTGTATTTGAAAAGTTGAACTTATTTTGATTAGTAGTTGGTATACTGTTTTTAAGTTTTTGTTTGGTATAGACTCAAGTCACTGTCTTGTCTTTCTATACAATTTATTCAGATGATGATCCTGCATGTCTATTTGTGATACTTAATCGGAAAAGTAGGTTTTAAGTTTTAATTATATGATTTGCTGTAAAAAATATATATATTTCGATATGATAAGAAAATACATGTATTCTCACCTTTTCGATGTTGTCTATTGTTATCTTGATATATTTAGTTGTATCATCTTTTATTTAGATGTATTGCATACCCTAATAGATTGTATTCATTTGTTTCTTAATGTTATTTATTTTGATTCTATATGATTCATACTGTTACAGTTTTACGTGAGAATGATTTGTGGATTTCCGTGTTACCTTGAAGATAGTAAAAGGAAATGTTTGGTTAGTAATTTTATCCCATCTTAGTTTAACACTTAATTTTAATTTTTTTGTATGATATCTAGCAATAAAAGTGTTTCTTTTATTTATGCTTAGATTTGCCAAAACAGTATCAAAATTGGATTCAACAGTTTAATTATCCAATTGGAAATACAAACATCCGGACGACAACTGGAAATGTTTTTAAAGTCAAGATCTATCCTCTAAGCAATGGGAGATATTATTTCTATAATGGTTGGTGTCAGTTGGTAGAGAGTTTGAAAATACCTTCAGATTCATGGTTGATATTTCATTATGAAGAAACATTAGAAAGTTTCAGAATATTGTATTTTTATCAAGACATTGCTCTTGCTCCTTGTGAAGATTTTTACTACAAACCATCTGGTAACGAAGATTATGTGGTATGTAACTTCGAAGATTATTCATCATGTAATTTTTTTTTGGAGATACAGTTGTTTAATTGTTTTTTTATTTATTTACTTAATTTTCTGATATATTTTTACTAATATACTATATAATGTGTTTTATTCTGATTGTAGAGTATTAATCGTTCTTTTGTTCATCACAAGATGTTAAACACTATTCCTTCATATCCGGTTCTTATTAAAGGATCTGGAAACCTGAACTGGTCTGTAGGGATGGAAGATATCAACAATGAACTTTACATAACTACCGGATGGAAGGAGATAAAGAATGAGTTGTCATTAACTACTGATCATCTCATTGTCTTTGAGATGATAGATCTTCAGACTTATCATATCACGGTTTTCAATTGTGCTATCTGTGATTTAGTGCTTCCACCGGAGGTCAGTGCTGTTGTTAAAGAAAAGGTGATAGAAGAGATTGTCTTGAGTTCAGATACTGAAGCTGTACAGGACATTGTTAATGTCAATGAATGTGGTATAGTTGTTGAGAATGAAGATAATCAGATCGTACCTATTTCTTTCCGTGTTGACGGTCATTTTGTGTGTTTGTGATTATGAGTTTACTAATATATCATACTTTAGTAAGATTTTAAAGATGTGTTAATTCTTTGTTTATTGAATTGTTCGTTGTTTGTTACAACGCCTTTTAAAAAAACAGGCTGAAGATCTTGGACTGAGTCGTAAGATGGGTTTGAAGATTGTGGACGTGGCAGGTGATGTTTGGAATGTTGAAGCTGCTATAGGTTCATCTCGAGGTCAACCAAGATATTATCTACAAGGAATGAGAAAGTTTGTGAGAGATAAAGGCATGGCTCCAGGTGAAGCATTTACACTTAACTTTGTGAAAGGTAAAAAGCTTTTTATGTTTGGATGAATGTTCATGGGATTGAAAAAGGCAAATGCAGAAACATACATTGAACCAAGTTTTTGGGTTGTAGTTCTTTGCTTTTCGAAACTGATGGTAGACTTATTTGTTTAGATTTCAAGTTGTGATTGTAAAACTATATATGTACATGTAAATTATTAGGTCCATGTCTAACGGAAACAATGCGGAGATGTAAGCTAAAGACAATATACTCGGTTTCTCGCACGAAACGATTCCTTAATTGAAAATATAGTACAAACTAATAGCAAAATCATATTCAAAGTTATAAGCGCTATTATTTGACAATGATAAGCTGGTTAATAATGCCATTAAAGGAATAAAAACATCGAGTTCTATTCTCTGATAATCATTTCAAGCAAATAGAAACACATACAGTTTTAATTATATCAAGAAAGATATCTCCTTTTGCTTGGACTGGTGTCCACAATTTTCAAACTAAAACTAAAATTGATCAAATGAGACATGTTATATATGTATAAGAAATCATGTATGGGTCACTTCGTTTGACTTTTGGTGAACATCTGCTTGAGTTTTGGTCAACATCTGGTAGACTTTTAGCCAACATCTCATTTAGTATTCAACAGACGTTTGAATAACTCAAACAGTGGTTTTAACATCTGTTTGACTTTTGGTCAACAGTTCATGGAAACCTATGTTAGGTTGAACAGTGTTTTGAAGAGGAAAACAGTGCTAAAATATAAGAAGACAGTGGATTTGGTTGAACATCTATTTCACTTTTGGTCAACAACTGTTTGACTTTTGGTCAACATGTGTTTCCCCGATCAGATTTGGTGTTAAACTATAGTTCTTTAAGTCATTGTTTTGTTTTCTTGAATTCTATGTAATTTTGTTAAGAAGTACAAGAACAAACATTTTTACAAAATCCTAAATCACTTGATCACGTAAGTGCATTGAGCTAAAAGTGGAAATGTTGTTATTCATGTGGTCCTGTTGTGCTTTTGTTTGACTTCTAATATGCGTTTATGATCTAATCCGGTGATGTGAAGACATTGTTGTTGAATCCAATGAGATGCTTGATGTAATGAGGTCGTATTAATAACAAATAATAATTGATATAACTAAGTTTCCCGAGCCCGGGAAGCAATACCGAGTAATCACCTATTTATATGAATAAATTATAGGAAAAATTACAAGTTTTGTCCTTTATCTTTATAGTACTTTACAGGCGGTGTCCTTTAGTAGGTATTTTGTTACAAGTTTTGTCCTTTACCCCTAACCTAGTTAGATTTTTTTGTTAAATTTGGTTACCAAGGGGTATTTTAGTCTTTTTATTTTTCTATTCTTTTTTACTTTATTTATATATTTTACTCTTTTTATTAATAAACAAAATATTATTTTTGTTATATAAAACCTAGTCAATCAAGTTGTTTCTCAATCTCTGTTACAACCCTCTTCAATCTCTGTTACAACCCCACCACCACACACCACCACCACCCACCCCCGCCACCACACGCCACCACCACCCACCCCCGCCAACACACGCCACCACCACCCCCACGTCACAGATCCACCCCCACCAAACACAACCCCTTTCAAACCCTAATTTTCCCCCAAATTCAAACCAATGCAGAACCCAATCACTCGTAGTTTCACTCAAAGAATGGATTGTGTTATCAACGGTCCGATTTCCGATGACACATCGCACGTTGTGGTTGCTCAGCTTCTGTTTCTGGAATCGGAGAATCATTCGAAGCCTATCAACATGTATCTTAATTCTCCTGGTGGCGGGGGTGGGTGACGGTGGTGGATGAAGAAGCAACAGATGGTGAGGGAGATGCTGTCGGCGGCGGTTGAGTTGATGAATCATCGGAAGCTCTGCTGAAAAACCTCATTGATGATGGTGGATGGTAGGGTGTAAAGTTAACAGAGATGAGTTGTTTGTTGAGGGTAAAATATAAAGGGGTTGGGAATGGGAAAATAGAATATTGGGGGTTTGTGGATATCACGCTCACTCACGTATCAAGTTGAATTCTAATTTCACTTGTTTTGATTGTTTGTATATGGAGTGTTATCTTTGATTCATTATCATTATGCAAATTAGGGTTTATTGGCAGTTTCTATGTGTTTTAATTCTGGAAGTGATAAATTTTAGTTTCAATTTGATGCACGACTAGGTTATCCAGCTCATCATCTTCTGTGACATCATCAGAAGGATATTACCGACTCTCGCAAGTGTGATGGCGGGGGTGGGTGACGGTGGTGGGGGTTGATCTGTGACATGGTGTTGGTGGTGTGTGGTGGAGGTGGTAGGGTTGTATACGGAGATTGAAGAGAGATGAGATTGAGAAAAATCTGGATGGATTGGGTTTTATATAACAAAAATAATAGGCGGGGGTGGGTGGTGGTGGTGTGTGGTGGCGGGGGTGGGTGGTGGTGGTGTGTGGTGGAGGTGGTGGGGTTGTAACAAAGATTGAAGAGGGTTGTAACAGAGATTGAGAAAAAACTTGATTGACTGGGTTTTATATAACAAAAATAATATTTTGTTTATTAATAAAAATAGTAAAATATATAAATAAAGTAAAAAAGAATAGAAAAATAAAAAGACTAAAATACCCCTTGGTAACCAAATTTAACAAAAAAATCTAACTGGGTTAGGGGTAAAGGACAAAACTTGTAACAAAATACCTACTAAAGGACACCGCCTGTCAACATTTGAAAAAAAGGACACCGCCTGTAAAGTACTATAAAGATAAATGACAAAACTTGTAATTTTTCCTAAATTATATATAGAATAAATTATATTTGAACGACAAAGTGCATCTCTATTAATTTCCTTTCAAAGTATTAAAAAGCTAAAAGTAGAAGAGTTGTTGGTCTTTCTCTTTTAAGATATAGTAGAATTTCTTAAGGGTGTAGGGAGTGGTTAGATACTTGAAAGTGGTAAACTTCAAAATCAACCAATAAGAGTGTGTCATGTCAAAGTGGTAAACTATACTCAAAAGTGTTGGCAATGGTTAGACACTTCATTAATTGGTAAACTATTTAAAAAAAAAGAAAAAGGTGTGATTGGTTGAGATGGCACCCCACCCCACACACCCCGTCTCTCTCTTCCCCTCCCTCTCCCCGCAGCGGCAACCCCTCACCTGATTTTTTCCCCAAAATCGGTAAAACTTGTGAGGTATTTGGGTTGGCATTGGTTGCCGATCGGGGTCGAACCATTTTGCCGACTCCACTACGGACGGTCTAAGGGGCTGTTTGGTAGCCTCTGAATGGTCATTAAGAGGCTATCTCTTAATGGAACAATTAAGAATTTTACCAATGAGAAGGTAGAAGAATGTGACATGTGATGATTTACCATTCAGATGTTACCTCTTAACCATTCAGACTTGAGGTTACCTCTTATTCATTCAGAGGTTTTAAACTATTAAGAGGTAACATCTGAATGATCATTAAGAGGCTACCAAACAGCCCCTAAGTGTGTGTATATCCTTTTATATGAAATAGGTAGTGTTATAATGTCAGTACATTAAGAATTCAAAGTTTGTTGATTGGGCCGAAGACTTCACTTTTAGAATTCAAAAGTCATAATTTTTAATTTTTGAATATTATCAAAGTGTGAAAGATTGTTGTTATAAAAAAATAATAATAAAAAAAGAATTTGATGCATATTTTTATATGACAAACACTTGTGACATTATTCATACCGTCAAGAGCAATGTCAAAAGTCCATATATGTCAAAGTCGATATATAGATAGATAAAGCAATAATGATTAGAAAGCGACATTGAACCTGGTTACCTGATCACAATAATCACTTGGTCGTTTGGACATTAGGGTATCGTATGATCCTACATACGTATACTTTTTTTTTGAACGGCAAAACCATTTTATATCTATATATAAAGAGCCAGCAAGCCGCTGGAAAGCATACAAACGAAACAAGAAAAAAGACTACAAAAGACTCGAAACATCAAAATCGACCCATTTATCCCACGTCGTATCTGGGAGATTGGAGCGATGTTTTATCCACACAAAAGAGTCTTCCTTTATCTGCTCGACTATCTCTTGGATCCGAAGCGACTTCCCCTCGAAAACCTTTTGGTTTCTCGCATGCCAAATCCTCTAGAAGGTCGCCTTCATAATCGTATTAACTATTCGCTTCCAGATTTTCGAACCCGGGGCGTTATCCAGAACTTCAATCAGCTGAGGAACTGAACTAATATTCATCGGCATCGGGACTCTGACCCACACGAAATTATTCCACCATATTCCTCGAGCCAAAAGACAGTTAACAAAAGCATAGTTATTGTCTTCAGTATTATAGCCACATCGGTCGCAGGTCACGTCTAACAACGATATTCCTCTGTTGCTCAGCTCGAGTTTAGTTGGCACTCTCCCCATACTAGCTCTCCAGGTTAGGAAATTACTCTTAGATGTTGCCCATGCATTCCAGCGAAACTGGGGAGAATTCTGATCCTACGAAAATTTAGACATAATGTGGAGTATGACATTTTTTACGGAGAAATTGGTTTCAGGATCGTTGGCCCAGTACCATTTATCTCTACTAGCTTTAAGATGAACCAACTGCAACAAACCCATGAGCTCCGAAATCTGCTGCCATTCGCTACTAGATCGCGGGTCCCTAACTTACATCCATCCCCAACGTTGAGTTACGTCCCTACAATAACTGACATGAGAGGCCACATTTCCTCTTTTATTAGCTGCGATGCTGAATATACCCGGGAACCGATCCTTAGAGGCTCACTTAGCAGCCATCGATCCAACCAAAAGCTTGTATTCTGGCCGTCTCCCATCGCGACAAGGATATTATCTTCAATGTTAATGTTCAGCTTTAAGAGGGCAGCCTTAATACCAACAATATCCTTCCATAAACCTGGAATGGTTTTCTTAACAGGAATGAAGGTATTGGCATTTTTATTCGAATGAATCGCCTGAACAACTGAAGCCCAGAGTTGGTGTGGCTCATCTTTATACCGCCACCACCATTTACAAATCATAGCAACATTAAAATCATAAATCCCTCCAACCCCGACGCCTCCCAAGGCCTTCGGTTTTAAAAACTTCTCCCATTTCACCCATCGCATCTTATGAGACATTCCGTTTCTACCCCACACAAAGTCACGTCTAATACATTCGAGACGTTTTATAATGTTTTTTGGGGCTGGAAATAATGAGAGGAAATAGGAAGGTAAACTTCTCAGCACTGATTTTGCCAACGTCAGTCTAATACCATTGTATCGTAGGTCGCGTGTAACGGACCTAACAATTTATTTACGCTAGAAGTACGTAATCATATACCAGGCAAACTAAGGTGAATTCACTACTCTTTCACAAGCATGCGTCCCGGGGGGACAACAAACTAATATTCCGAGGAGGAATACTTTTATTACTTTGGTTTAAATTCGATATTAGTTAATAAGCTCAACTCTATCACGAAAGTCCCTACTTACTATCGAACTAGTTGTCGGGGAGGCAACGAGGTATTAGTTCATAGCGCTATTAGGCTTGACAACCTCACACCGTACCGGGGAGGACAGACGTGAACTAATGACCTTAAACACATGGCCAATGTTGACATGCATTGATGATGGCAAACAAACATACGTCACTTTGGTATCGAGTTTATTATTGACATGTCTTTAAACTAAAACACTTAACATGATTTGCGTTAAACAAAACTGTGAACTCGCCAGCTTTATGCTGATACACTTTTTCTGTATGTTTGCAGGTCGTTAGATGATTTCATGAAACGGAGCTTGCAATCGGAGGAGCTGTGGATGTCATGGGTCGTGCCGTTATTAACCTATCTGATGTTATGCTATGTTTTACGAACAAGTTGTTTTCAATTACTTAGAAGAATTTCAAAATGCTTCCGCTGAACGTATTTTGTTTTAAACAGATGTTTTGAATTTCACTTTTCACGTTGAATCAGATTTCGAATTTATTATATTACTGTTAGTTCAATGTGATTAGTGGCTAGATCATGGTATTTTGAGGGTGTGACACAGGCGCGGGTGCATGTCTGGTGCTTCGCACCCACCTGGCTACCACTGGGTGTGAGATGTCACACAAGAATACATTGGTATAGAGAATTCTAATTATAAATCCACAAAGGATTTATCTCTCCACCTATGTGGGACAAGCTCAATTTCCCACATATTAATGGTTCCAACACACAAACTTAATGCTCAAGATCTCTCATTCATCATTGCTTAATTATTAAATAATCATTATATTAACTCATAATATAATATTAGAGTAAAATGCACGGATAGTCCCTGTGGTTTTGTAAAATAACACCTATAGTCCCCAACTTTTGGAAATTACACTGGTGCTCCCTGTGGTTTGACAGTTTGTTACTCGGATAGTCCCTGGAGTGGATGTCCGTTAGTTTTCTCCGTTAAATCTATGTAAAATGACAAGAATGCCCTTAATATAAAAAATAAAGAAAACTAATTAAGAAGTGGACCCACCACTCACTTCATCTTCCTCAGTAAGTTAGACCAAACCCTAATTCCAACTTTTTCATCTCCAAAGATCACCCACAACCATCAACATCCTTCCACTCTATCACCTGATATCTTCAATCTGATTCCACCATCAAAGATCCTTAACGCCCAATAGAAAAACCCTAACTCCCGAGTCTCTTGATACCTTCAATCAGATTCCATCATCTATCACCAACATTGTCTGCAACTAGACCTACTGTAACCACCCTCTACTCCGACTCCCACTTCCTCCTTTCGAAAATCAAACCGACCTCCGCCTGCAACTAGCCACTCGACACCACCACTCAACCCACCCACTTCAACCGGCAAACGGAACACCTCTGCCGTGACGTACACACAACTAAAGCCCTTAACCTCGTCGTCTAACCTCTGTCGCGACATACAGGAAACTGAGTTGCTGCTGAGAGGATTATGGCTATTGTATATGGTGGTCGGTTGTTGTTTGAGCTCCGACGAGGTGGTTGTTGTTTAAGCACCAATGAGGAGTTGTTGTGTAATGTACGGTGGTGGCTCTGTGTGTGTGTGTGTGGGGGGGGGGAGGCTTGGTGATGGCAGTGGTTATGATGGAGAAGAAAGGGTGAGCTTGAAGAAGATGTTTTGGTGGGTCCAACAATTATTTATTAATATGTTTTAAGCTTTGTTTTAATAAGTAAGGGCATTCTTGTCATTTTACATTGATTTAACGGAGAAAACTAACGGACATCCACTCCAGGGACTATCCGAGTAACAAACTGTCAAACCACAGGGAGCACCAGTGTAATTTCCAAAAGTTGGGGACTATAGGTGTTATTTTACAAAACCACAGGGACTATCCGTGCATTTTACTCTATAATATTATTTGTCAAATTTCCAACAATCACCCACATGAATGGAGATCGTCCCATACACGCAAGTGTCACGATAAGATTTCATCGGTTAAGTAATGCAGGACAGGTAGGTTTCCCTTTAAACCCTCCTTTGTGACATATACTTAGTCTCCTAGCGGTTAGTAGACGTGATGTCCTTGAACCAACCCCTTTTTACGTAGACGTTATTACACATCACACATTACTCTTCCTGGTCTGGCTAACCCCTAATAGTTATGTCCTTTATGGTCAGGTGTCACACCCCAACCAATGGCAGAAACATCGGAGTGAGAAGAAAACGAGATTGCAAGAGACTTCATAACACTATTGGTGACAATAATTAAATAATGGATTTCATTTCATTTCTAAAAGTTAATTACAAAGGTTTGAATCAAATACAACAACCTGAAATACAAAAATGACAATAAAACAAACAAGTACAAAATTGATACAACATATTAAAACTTAAGGCGTCTAAGTGTGTATCAAAGCATCATCACTACTTCAATTTCAAAGCGTCGTCATCCTCAACCTGTAACATGTTTAAAATAAAGTTCAATGCAAAAGCAAAAGCAAAGGCGAGTATACAAGTTTTCATACATAGCATAAAAAGATAAGTTTTTTTTAAACAATTCCACATGGCAAGCTTTTGATACAAGATAAACAATAAAATCGGCATGTGTTCGACTAATCAACCGAACGATGAAACGCAATAAGCTCATGACATAACCTCAAGAATACGGATGGTGCGTTAATCCTATAGCGCTATATATGGTTTAAGAATGTTTGTGCAATAAGCTCATGACATAACCTCAAGAATGTTTGTGCATTTACGAATGAAGTTTAAGTGTAAGTTTCATAGATAACATGTTACACCCCAAAAATGGGGTAAACAAAAGGGGGTTTCAAGTATACTCACAAAATTGCATGTGCTTTCCGTTTATCCAAGTGTTAACGAGTAATGGGATTAGGAGATTGAATGTATACGGTTTGGAGTTCAAGGTATGCTTAAGGTCGGAATTCGAAATTTAAAAGTACATGGAAAGTAGATATATGAGAAATTAACCATCTAGGACAAAATACTCATTATTGACACTATGAAACCCATTGGGGTTTGGATGTTTTCATGGGTTAAAGTACCCATTAGAATCGTGACGAGTAATATGTTCTTAGGTGGTGTAACCTACTATCTTGACATATAACCATTAGGTTATCATCAAAATTTTGGTTACTATAAGTATTATATATCTTATATAGCTTATATTATAAGTTATTAGTCCAATATTATCACAAGGATGTCATAGAAGTCATGTAGGAGGTAGGAAGATGAATCCTCCATTTAGGTACCTCTTTGGTATTCACCACTACACATGTTGTCACAGACAACAAGGAGGGTCAAGAATATACATAATAAGGAAATGAAATACATACTAACTAACTAAGAAACATAAAGTGATTTATGGATTTTCAAGTAGAATAGCCCAAGCCAACCTTATAATCTCACAATCTTCAAGCCTTAGACTTGTGGGTTAAAACCCAAACAAACAGAATGTTTATGAGGTTTAAACCTCTGATTTTACATGTCACAACCTTGTTTTTAAGCCCAACTAACCATAGACTTGATTATGAGCATAAGGACATAGGAATGTGTATGAGAAACCTCAAGTTTAAGTAGTTTAACAAGTGTTTAAATCAAATAGAAAGTTTACTTCACTTTGGAGTCTGTTTTAGTGATGTTCCAGGCCTTGGTTTTCCATGGAAAACCTGTGGGAACATACCTAAGGTTGTTTCAAGTGATTAGAAATAAGAATCAAAGAAAAAGATGAAGAATGAAGAAGTTATGCTCACTTAAGCAAGTTGTAATGAATCTGTCCACTTTCTGATTTTCCAGCTGATTAAGAGTGATTTGAGAGTGAATTTGTGAGTTTGTAAAGTGGAAAATGTTGGGAGAAGTGTTGGGTTTTATAGGGGATGGATTAGGGTTGGGTTGGTGGCCATTAAATGCAAGAAACACAACCAAAACAGACTAATTCGCCCGATCCACATGCTGAAAACATGTTCTGGCGGATTAGAGGCATCGCGCTGTGCGACAACACAAGTCCACACCTGTCGCGCGATGCGACGGGGTCTAGTTCCGGAATTTAGTTTGTTATTTGGCACTTTTGGTCCCTGTAGTTCATACTTGAGTGTTTTAATGTATTTTAAGGGTGTTTTATGAAATATAATCATAGTATAAGGGTTATTAAGTATTAATAACATAAAAACAAGTATGAGGAAGTACGATTAAGTATGGGAATCGAGTATAAGTATCGTATAAGTCCAAATTATGCGTAGAAGCGTATAGCTTGAGTACGTATGATAGATGTTTGTATGTTTACCACGTATTGGCACGAATCGCGAATAATGTAACGACGTGTAAAGAATTATAAACGTACAAGTATAATGAATAGGTGAAAGTAAAATTTTGAAATAAAACGATAGATTTTAGTACGATTAAAGTCTCGGATTTATGATGATGAAACGAAATACGATTACGAAAGAAGCAAGTTTCCAAAAATAGATTTGCAAGACAAGTTTTCTAATTTAGAAAGTTTACGGAAAAGCGAAGCGTTACAGTCTCCCATCCTTTAGGAAATTTCGTCTCGAAATTTATTCCAGAGGAAGACTTTGAACAGAGATTTTGGTTAAAAGAACGGTAGTTTAAAATCGGGACTTGAAAGTTTTGAAACGTGTTTGAAAAGTATGAAATTTTGAGGGACGTAAGGATCGGTTTGTAAAAAGAGATCGTTTGACTGAAATAGTTTGAGGCATTAAGCATAAGTGAAACGTGCATGTGTGTGCATAGACAAGCGAGTTTTAAGCAAGTTTGAGTAACCAAATGAAGAGGTATTTTAAAACATGGTATCTAAGAAGTAAAAATTCCATATAAAAACGTTAAGCATTTTGACAAAAAGTGTGGCCGCACTGTAAATTGTAAGAAGAGTTTCATTGGTTTTAAAGGGGAATAATAAATCACATGTTTGTAAGAAAATATTTATTTATGAGGAACGAGAACGTTAGGTATTTTAAGTAAGATGATTTCGGAGGTAACGGCCAACTAAGTATGTTTGCACATAAATAAAGAATGGGAAAAATAGTTTTAAATAGTAAGAAAGTGGTTTAAGTTTCGAACATTTAAACCGATTGATTGTAAACGGAGTTTGTACAAAAGACAAAGAATAACGGGGAAGAAAGGAGGTACGAGAGTGAATGATCGATCTAGTAAACGAAAACGAGTATAAGGATGGCATTTGTGTTGGACAAAAGAACTCGTTGTGTTATGAATGAGGTCTCGTCATGGATATTCAGATATAATACGTTTGTGAGTTGTTAAAGTTTGAATTGGGTCTAAAAGGTATACTAAACACCGAATTTCTCATGGAACGTTTTACAAAAGTTTGGTAACATGGTGAAAACACTTATATATAGATAGTACCAGCGACATATCCACCATGTTTTAACCACCTTACGTCCGTTTCATATTCGGTGTCATGTTATGTTCCGTGTCTTATCATACACAGTAGTACACTCTATGGTTCTCATACGACTATTGTCACACCCCCAAATTCCACAAGCGGAGTATCACCGCAGGAGGCGTGACATGACCAGGATCCAGCCAGCAATCATATTGAACAATGTAATTAAATAGATAAAAGTCCAACCACACAATATAATTGGTGTTCCAAAACAAGTTAATCAAATTCAAGTTATCAGCGGAAGCATAAAGTTTAAAACCAAAGTATAAGTTTAAAAGTTCAAATGTTTGACATGGAACTCAACAGTCCATGTCCCACAACGACTCCTGCTCCCCTGCAAGCTCCAGCTAAGCATCTAATGACTTACAAGGCATGTAACAACGAGTTAACAACAAAGTTGAGCGAGTTCACAGTTTGTTGTCCATTTTAAAGTTGTTCCAAAAACCATAAGTTGTTTTGAAAACCACGAGTTATCCATTTCCTTGTTTCCCAAACCATAACCAGTGGGGGCTTCCCCATGTTAACCACTAGACCCAATACCATATCGACAACTGACTGGAGTTATGTTGTGCCCTACGTCAATGTCTATCATCATTGACTAAGTGCCCAGATCCATTAGTCCACTCCCGTCCTCTGCGGTACGGTGTGAGGCTTGTCAAACCTAATAACGCTATTTAACTAATGACCCGCTTGCCATTGGCCCAACGATTAAGTCGATATAAAAATGAGGGACTTCATGATAGAGTTTTGTCTAGTAAGTTATATGTTGTCATCCTTCCTATGGAGGATGGAGGTACATATCCTACCCAAGGAGAATATGCAGGTTAAATGTTGTCATCCTTCCTACGGAGGATGGAGGTACATATCCTACCCAAGGAGAATATGCAGGTTCCATTTTAGTTTCTTAACCCATTCCCAAACCACCGGGAATCCCATGCCATGTAGAAGTGTGAACCCACCTTAGGTTAGCTCGGCAGATACACAGAAAGGTCAATTGAGCTGCTAGTGGTCAACCACGTCCTAACATGGTTACCATACAAGTCAGGTCTAGGTTCAAATAGTTCACACAAGTTTTACACATAAACTACAGGTTACAACACATAATGATCATGGCAAACATATTCAACACGTTAACAATCAAGTACATATCATATCCGAACTTGTGAGACTCAAATGATTGGGCTCGCACAAGTTTAATGGCCCAACAGCCTTGTGCGATTCACGAATTGAAACCCAATAGTATCCAGCCCAACCTGTTGTGCGTCCAGCACAACCTTGTGCGACTCACAAAGGGTTGTGTGATCCAAAACATACCCGGACCAATAACATAAGTAACCCAACATGTACACGGCCCAAACAAATAAACAGAAATCAACTTGTGCGGCCCATTTAATCTTGTGCGAACCACGACAGCTTGTGCGATTGAGTTTTGGGCTATAGGGCTCAACAGCATAATAAAGTTCAACAGATGTGTGTGGCCCAAGAATTGTGTGATCGGCACCACCTTGTGCGATCCACTTGTCTTGTGCGATCATGCAGTTCTAGGTTGTACACTGTGCTTTATTGGTTATACCTGGATTGTGCGACTACACTTGTGCGACCAGAGCTTGTACAATCAGATTAGCTCTTGTGCGATCTGATCTTGTGCGACCGACAAACTTGTTCAATTTGTTATGTGATTTTCCTAAAATCATGCAATGCATTCTAACAGTTTCCTAATTCTCATCCCTTCAATCAAATCATCACTAACAGTTTCTATCTCTACAATATTCGATCAAACTAGGTTTTAACCTCAAATCCTTATGAACCCTAATAATATTCAAAGCATGAACAAAACCTATAACATTGATCTACCCGATTAATGGTTTCAAATCCTCATGTAATACTTTATGTTTGACCATACAACTATTTCACATACACATACATACAGCCGATTCATTACATCCATTCGGTTCTTACTATCTAGATCAACATCAAAGCATTTATCAATCCCTATGGTGATCGAACAGTTTGTTTATCAAGGGCTTTGCTAACATAACACTTTAAACATCAAGCATCAAATAACACATAGTCACTCGATCAACAAACATCCATCATATCCAAAATCAAATAATGACATAACACTAACCGGTTAGAGGGTAGAACAAGGATGATCCGAATCAAGAAAGCTTCGAGAGAAGGGGATGTGATGCCGTCGGCTTCGAGAGAGAGGGAGGAGAGAACTAGGGTTTTGTGTGTGTTTTGTTTTGCAAGTAATGAGGAACAAAATCCCACAAGAGGTGATTCTATGCACATAAAAGGAGTGGGCCGAACCCTTTACATGGGCTGCCCTTTTGGTTTCGAGCACAAGCAGTGTGGGCCGAGGAGGGTGTGGAACAAACGCCCAAAGTGCGATTGAACATGTGTTGTGCGACTACATTATATATATACATTACACACATAATCATATAACATGACAAACATTCCATTAAAACCGCATATCACGTAATCACATATTATCCAAACAAGTTACATCAAAGTACGACGAAAGGTTTTGAAATACGAGTTGTCACATCATCCCCAAGTTGAAAGAAATTTCGTCCCGAAATTTAGCATGTAGTTACTGAGGAAGCTAGTTAGGTTGCATGGCTTTCCTGGGGTGTCACATCCTTCCCCCGTTGGTTTGGAATTTCGTCCTGAAATTCCACAGTAGCTTCAGCCCCAGTAGTAGTTTCATTTTTCTCGAACAACTGGGGATACTTGTGTTTCATTTGGTCTTCTCGTTCCCAGGTAAACTCTGGGCCATGACGGGAGTTCCAACGAACTCGAACAATGGGTATTTTGGAACGTTTGAGAACCTTAATGTCTCAGTCTGTGATCTCTACTGGTTCCTCGAAGAATCGCAGCTGATCATCTATGGTGAGTTCCTTGAGAGGTACTATGAGGGTCTTATCTGACAGACACTTCTTCAGATTTGACACATGGAATACATTATGGACTCCACTTAGTTCTTCAGGTAGATTCAGTTTGTATGCCACCTTGCCTATTCTCTCTGTGATTTCGAAAGGTCCAACATAGCATGGATTTAGCTTGCCTCGTTTACCAAAAAAAACTACACCCTTCCAAGGTGAGACTTTCAGTAGCACTCGATCCCCAACCTGGAACTCGAGTGGTTTCCTGCGCTTATCAACGTAGCTTTTCTGATGGTCACGAGCTGCTGCCATTCGTTGTCGTATTTGGGCAATCTTTTCTGTCGTGTCGACGACGAGTTCTGGGCCAGTGATTTGGCTGTCGCCAACTTCTGCCCAACATAAAGGTGATCAACATTTTCGTCCATACAATGCCTCGAACGGAGCGACCTGGATGCTGGTGTGGTAACTGTTGTTATACGAAAACTCTACCAAAGGTAGGTGCCTTTCCCAGCCGTTACCAAATTCAATTACACATGCTCGAAGCATGTCTTTGAGGGTTTGGATGGTGCGTTCAGACTGCCTATCCGTCTGAGGATGATATGATGTGCTCATGTCTAAACGTGAGCCAAAGGATTTGTGCATTACTTGCCACAGCTCAGAGGTAAAACGTGAATCACGGTCGGAAATGATGGAGGTTGGCACCCTGTGCCTCGAAACTACTTCCTTCAGGTAGACGTCAGCTAGAGTGGAGAACTTATCCGTTTCCTTGATAGCCAGGAAGTGTGCAGACTTGGTTAATCGATCCACTATCACCCAAATGGTATCATTTCCTCGTTGAGATATAGGTAAGCCAGTAACGAAGTCCATAGAGATTTGCTCCCATTTCCATGTCGGGACCTTTGGTTGCTGAAGTAGGCCTGCTGGTTTCTGGTATTCGACCTTGACCCTAGCACAGGTCAAACATTTACTAACATAGGTCGCTATGTTAGCTTGCATGTGGGGCCACCAGTACGTAGTCTTGAGATCGTGGTACATCTTATCTGAACCAGGATGTACCGAGTAACGAGACTTGTGACCTTCATCCATCACGAGCTCACACAGATTACCATAGAATGGGACCCAGATGCGCCCCGCCACGTAGTAAGCACCGTCTTCCCTTAGCTCTAACCGTTTCTTCGATCCCCACAAGGACTCAGCCCTGATGTTTTCTTCTTTCAATGCTTCGACCTGAGCATCACGAATTTGAGCGGGTAGACTAGAGTGAATGGTAAGCTGTAACGCACGTACACGCTTAGGTTTTGTTTCCTTACGTCTGAGGGCGTCAGCCACAACATTGGCTTTGCCTGAATGGTATTTTATGGCGCATTCACAGTCGTTAAGGAGTTCGACCCATCGACACTGTCGCATGTTTAACTCCTTCTGGTTGAAGATATGCTGGAGACTCTTGTGATCGGTGTAAATTGTGCACTGGGTACCGTACAAGTATTGTCTCCATATCTTAAGAGCAAACACCACTGCTCCCAACTCCAAGTGGTGAGTAGTGTAGTTCTTTTCATGAACTTTAAGTTGTCTTGATGCGTAAGCAATGACTTTTTCACATTGCATCAACACACAACCGAGTCCCTGGATTGACGTGTCACAATAAACCACGAAATCGTCTGTGCCTTCTGGCAACGAGAGGGTAGGTGCACTACAAAGCTTCAACTTCAGCTGCTGAAATGCGGATTCCTGAGCATCACCCCAACGGTAGGTGATACCCTTCTGAGTAAGAACAGTGAGAGGCTACACAATCATGGAGAAATCCTTGATGAACCTTCTGTAGTAACCCACCAAACCCAAGAATTGACGGATTTCACTTGGTGTACGAGGTGCAGGACAATTCCTGATTGAGTCAACCTTGGATGGATCAACGTGAATCCCATCCTCATTAACCACATGGCCTAGAAAATGGACTTCACGAAGCCAGAAGTCACATTTCGAAAACTTAGCATACAACTGTTTTGTTCGAAGAAGTTCCAAAATGAGTCGTAGATGACGCTCGTGTTCCTCCTGACTCTTGGAATAGATCAGGATGTAGTCGATAAACACAATAACGAACTTATCCAAGTAGGGTTTGCACACTCGGTTCATAAGATCCATGAAAACCGTAGGTGCATTTGTCAACCCAAAAGGCATGACCAGGAACTCGTAGTATCCATAACGAGTCCTGAACGCTGTCTTGGAGATGTCCTCGTCTCGAACTCTCAGTTGATGATAGCCTGATCTTAGATCAATCTTTGAGTAGAAGCTCGACCCTTGCAACTGGTCGAACAGGTCATCAATACGCGGAAGAGGATAACGATTCTTCATGGTCACCTTGTTGAGTTCGCGATAGTCAATACACATTCGGAAGGTACCGTCTTTCTTCTTTACAAACAAGGCTGGAGCTCCCCAGGGCGAAGAGCTAGGACGAATGAAACCCTTGTCCAAGAGTTCTTGCTGTTGTGTGGACAGTTCTTCTAGTTCTGATGGGGCTAAACGATAAGGTGCACGAGCTATTGGTGCTGCTCCAGGAGCTAGCTCGATTTCAAACTCGTCCTGACGATGAGGCGGAAGACCAGGTAATTCCTCAGGGAATACCTCAGGGAAGTCGCGTACAATCGGGATATCTTCTATATTCTTTTCCTTCGTTGAAGTGTCAGTAACAAGAGCTAAAATAGCAGTGTGGCCCTTTCACAAACACTTCTGGGCCTTAAGGAAAGAGATGATGCTCATAACAACACCCCTCTTGTCGCCACAAATAACGAGAGGTTCTTCACCAGAACAAGTAATACGGACGATTTTCTCCTTGCAAAGAATCTCCGCTTGATGTTGAGATAATCAATCCATCCCAATGACGACGTCGAAGCTACCAAGAACGATGGGGATAAGGTCGATAGAGAAGGTCTAACCAACAAGAACAAGATTACAACCCTTAACTATGTGTGTGGCCTCAAGACTTTTACCGTTTGCTAGTTTTACTACATGTTTGGTGTTCAAAAGTGTTGGTGTACGCTTAAGCATCTGACTAACTTTTAGGGACACGTATCTATTATCGGCACCCGAATCAAATAGTACTGAAACAAAGAAATCATCCAGTAGAAACTAACCCATCACCACGTTGGGATCATTCCTCGCATCACCCTGACCAATCACGAAAGCACGTCCCCTGGCCCCATTGCCGTCATTGTTACCCCCATTGTTTCCATTTCCCTGGTTGTTGTTGTTCTGATTTTGGTTCAACTGGGGACAGTTCCTCTTGAAGTGGCCTTCAGCACCACACTGAAAACATCCTTTATTACCCTGCTGTTGCTGCTGCTGCTGGTTCTGTGGAGCTTGTGGCTGCTGTTGAAGATTCTGATTCGCAGGATATGGGCTCCTGCAATCCTTTGCTGTGTGACCAAGCTTGGTATATCTATAACAATGACCCTTGTTGCACGGCCCGCTGTGGTGCATGTTACATCTATTGCACTTAGGGTGGTTCCCCTTGTATCCACCCTGTCCCTGATTCCCAGAAGACTGCTGACTGGGGCTCTTGTAGTCATCAGTCCTTCGCTGCTGAGACTGAACAGAAGTAGAACCCTTGCTTGAATTTCCATCCCATTTGCGCTTGTTGTCGCTAGGAGCATCTGAAGTAGCGGTAGAACTAATATGCTTGGGCAGCTTGTTCTGCTCGACTGCCTGATCAGTCAGACAGTGAGACAGTCGTATGACCTGCTGAATCGTGGGGAGGTTAGCTGCAGTCACATGGCTCTGAATCTCTGGCACTAAACCCTTGAGGTACAGCTCGATACGTTTGATAGGAGGATCCACCATAGTAGGACACAAAGCAACTAGTTCGTTAGACCTCTTAGTATACGCCTCGATCTCAGACCCCGTCATCTTTAGATTGTAAAACTCCACTTCCAACTTATGGATGTCGTCACGATGACAATACTCTTCCTTGATCAAATCTTTGAAGTCGTTCCATGGGATGGCATTAGCAGCTGCCAACCCTAGCATTTGAACCTGAGCGTTCCACCATGTGAGTGCAACACCTTTAAGAGTTCCCATAGCAAACTTCACCCTACTAGCAACAGGGCATTCACACATTTCGAAGACAGACTCGAGCTTCTCGAACCAGTGGAGGACACCTACAGCTCCTTCTGTACCACTGAAGGTACTAGGTCGACAGTCCATAAAGGTCTTGAACGTACACACGGGAGGCTGAGCATGCTGACCTGTTGCGCGAGAAAGAAAAGACAAGATTAAGCACGAGAGTTGGTTCGCGAGAGTAGGATCTAAACATCCTAGGATAGGTCGAAATGGCAGGTTATACCTCCTGCAGGGGCTGCTGCGAGTGCCTCAGCAACTCGTTCGTTGATTAGAGCCGTCAGCTGGGCTTGAGTCAAGTTCAGACGTCCACTCATGATCTTCACATCGAAGGAAACACAAGTAAGAGAGGTGTCGCGAAAGTGCATAAGTGGGGAATGACAGAAGAGAGCAAGCACACGGGGTTTCAAGTAATAGTTGTTACCCTAACTAAGCATACCATGATCAAATGCACTACTTAAACTAACAGGCAGGCAATACAAACATAAACCATATTACCTATAGTGTTGAATCTTGCACGTGGAGCGAAGTGTCGTTGTGGATCGTTGAGCATTGTACAGGTTATAGTCTGGTTTTGTCAAAAAGCTTTTCCCTTTTTAAAACCAATTTCACTATAACCAATGGCTCTGATACCAATATCTCACACCCCCAAATTCCACAAGCGGAGTATCACCGCAGGAGGCGTGACATGACCAGGATCCAGCCACCAATCATAATGAACAATGTAATTAAATAGATAAAAGTCCAACCACACAATATAATTGGTGTTCCAAAACAAGTTAATCAAATTCAAGTTATCAGCGGAAGCATAAAGTTTAAAACCAAAGTATAAGTTTAAAAGTTCAAATGTTTGACATGGAACTCAACAGTCCATGTCCCACAACGACTCCTGCTCCCCTGCAAGCTCCAGCTAAGCATCTAACGACCTGCAAGGCATGTAACAATGAGTCAACAACAAAGTTAAGCGAGTTCACAGTTGGTTGTCCATTTTAAAGTTGTTCCAAAAACCATAAGTTGTTTCGAAAACCACAAGTTATCCATTTCCTTGTTTCCCAAACCATAACCAATGGGGGCTTCCCCATGTTAATCACTAGACCCAATACCATATCGATAACTGACTGGAGTTATGTTGTGCCCTACGTCAATGTCTATCATCATTGACTAAGTGCCCGGATCCATTAGTCCACTCCCGTCCTCTGCAGCACGGTGTGAGGCTTATCAAACCTAATAGCGCTATTTAACTAATGACCCGCTCCCCATTGGCCCGACGATTAAGTCGATATAAAAATGAGGGACTTCATGATAGAGTTTTGTGTAGTAAGTTATATGTTATCATCCTTCCTATGGAGGATGGAGGTACATATCCTACCCAAGGAGAATATGCAGGTTAAATGTTGTCATCCTTCCTACGAAGGATGGAGGTACATATCCTACCCAAGGAGAATATGCAGGTTCCATTTTAGTTTCTTAACCCATTCCCAAACCACCGGGAATCCCATGCCTTGTAGAAGTATGAACTCACCTTAGGTTAGCTCGGCAGATACACAGAAAGGTCAATCGAGCTGCTAGTGGTCAACCACGCCCTAACATGGTTACCATACAAGTCAGGTCTAGGTTCAAATAGTGCACACAAGTTTTACACATAAACTACAGGTTACAACACATAATGATCATGGAAAACATATTCAACACGTTAACAATCAAGTACATATCATATCCGAACTTGTGCGACTCAAATGATTGGGGTCGCACAAGTTTAATGGCCCAACAGCCTTGTGCGATTCACGAATTGAAACCCAATACTATCCGGCCCAACCTGTTATGCGTCAAGAACAACCTTGTGCGACTCACAACGGGTTGTGCGATCCAAAACATACCCGGCCCAATAACATAAGTAACCCAACATATACACGGCCCAAACAAATAAACAGAAATCAACTTGTGCGGCCCATTTAATCTTGTGCGATCCAGGACATCTTGTGCGATTGAGTTTTGGGCTATAGGGCCCAACAACATTATAAGGCTCAACAGATGTTTGTGGCCAAAGACTTGTGCGATCGGCACCACCTTGTGCGATCCACTTGTCTTGTGCGATCATGCAGTTTTAGATTGTACACTGTGCTTTATTGGTTGTACCTAGCTTGTGCTACTACACTTGTGCGACCAGAGCTTGTACGATCAGATCAGGTCTTATGCGATCTGATCTTGTGCGATCGACAAACTTGTTCAATTTGTTATGTGATTTTCCTAAAATCATGCAATCCATTTTAACAGTTTCCTAATTCTCATCCCTTCAATCAAATCATCACTAAGAGTTTCTATCTCTGCAATATTCGATCAAACTAGGTTTTAACCTCAAATCCTTATGAACCCTAATAATATTCAAAGCATGAACAACAACCTATAACATTGATCTACCCGATTAATGGTTTCAAATCATCATGTAATACTTTATGTTTGACCATACAACTGATTCACATACACATACCTACAGCCGATTCATTACATCCATTCGGTTCTTACTATCTAGATCAACATCAAAGCATTTATCAATCCCTATGGTGATCGAACAGTTTGTTTATCAAGGGCTTTGCTAACATAACACTTTAAATATCAAGCATCAAATAACACATAGTCACTCGATCAACAAACATCCATCATATCCAAAATCAAATAATGATATAACACTAACCGGTTAGAGGGTAGAACAAGGATGATCCGAATCAAGAAAGCTTTGAGAGAAGGGGATATGATGCCGTCGGCTTCGAGAGAGAGGGAGGAGAGAACTAGGGTTTGGTGTGTGTTGTGTTTTGCAAGTAATGAGGAACAAAATCCCACAAGAGGTGATTGTATGCGCATAAAAGGAGTGGGCCGAACCCTTTACATGGGCTGCCCTTTTGGTTTCGAGCACAAGCAGTGTGGGCCGAGGAGGGTGTGGAACAAACGCCCAAAGTGCAATTGAACATGTGTTGTGCGACTACATTATATATATACATTACACACATAATCATATAACATGACAAACATTCCATTAAAACCACATATCACGTAATCACATATTGTCCAAACAAATTACATCAAAGTACAACGAAAGGTTCTGAAATACGAGTTGTCACATCATCCCCAAGTTGAAAGAAATTTCGTCCCGAAATTTAGCACGTAGTTACTGAGGAAGCTAGTTAGGTTGCATGGTTTCCTGGTTTTCCTGGGGTGTCACACCTATCACTATAATCTCGTGTGCTGTCACACCCCAACCGATGGCGGAATCATCGGGGCGCGGCACTGAGAGAAACAGATTTTCCAGGAGAATCCATAACAACTATTTGTTATAATATCTTAAAGGTTCATGTTCCATACCACAAATGTATAAAATAAAAACAGTTATTACAGACGTTCTTAAAGACAAATAATCCATTCCGACAACTCAGATTTTATTTAGTTTGTTTCTAGACTCTCCTAGCTTGATTCCATAGCAGCTAACAAGTAAGGCAGGCATCCTAAACACCTGTCACATACGTTAAAGTAAAAGTCAATACACATAGTGTAAAGTTGAGCATACAAGTTTAATAGTATAATAGTAGCGAAAGCGATTTACACGTAACCAGCATGCAACATGTATAAGGTGAAGCAAGTAGGTTATCGACAATGAAATATGCGCAGACGTGACTGCGAGTTGTAGAGTGCGCAACACATATCACCACTGTGACACGTGAAGAAATACCCTTAGCAACCCCCGTCCACGACAGGTGCTGAGTCCAAACTATAGTACTATCGTTGCTAAGGTGTCAGACAACAATCACTGTGTAAACATAACATCCAAGCATTCATCGAGTAACACGTATAACATGCAGAGCGGTTAGCGTATAAAATGTGTTTACGTTGTGTGATCGATGTGATTTGATATAGGTAACCTATGTAATAAATAAACACTCTCTTGGATTGAAGGGAGCGCTGAGAGATTATCCTGAACACAGTACGACAGTATAAGCGTTGAACGGTGCGTATAACGAGGCAAGTGAAGTGTGGGATGGATTGTCATCCAATCGGGATGGTCACTCGTTTGGGATGGATGTGTTTATGTATGATGGAACTTTGAAGTTTTCGTTGTAGCATTTTATAAGACAAGAAGTGTCTCTACCAATCAGGTTATCCGGCGATTCGTTTGAAACTAACTTCTTGGAATTTTGTGAAACAGTCTAAGTGTTGGAAAATATTACAAGCACTGAATGTCACAAGTCATCCGACCGGATTGTCCTTCAATCGGATGGCAATCCGATCAGACGACAGTCCATTCAGTAACTTGTTCGTTCTAAAACTTGTAAAAATTTGCAAAGTTTAGAAAGTTTTGCGATTAGGCCGAGACGATATGACAACATGTCAAACAACGGAACCTCCACCAAATCCAAGTCATCCGATCGGATGGGAATCACCCCGTCCGATCCGTAACTGTTCTCGATGGTTATTCATGTTCAACCCGTGAGTCGATTGTCTCTTTAATAGAAATCCGTTCTCAGACCGACATTCCACTAGTGAATGAGTAGGAGGCCTGAATGAATTCAGATTCTATCGGTTTTATGTGAAAAGTTGAGATTATTGAAGAAAAGTTTGAAACACTTTGATTTGGTTTAGATTTAGAAGAAATCAGTGTTCAAACATGTCGAAATCTCTTAGATCTGAGTGTTTCTTAGTGGAATAAGGTCACACTTTGAAGTTCATGAGAACTCATGATGACATCACCCTAGAGCAGCCCAAATCAGCTGATTTCATGGTGAAAAGTTAAAATTTGATGGTGAGAATGATGAAGAAGTGTGTGTAGATCATAGAAGTATAAGATTTGGGTTGAAAACTTACAAGAATCGCGAGGAATCGAGAGAAAAGATAGCTGGAACGTTCTGGTCGGAGGAGGAGTTGTCACATCAATGATTGTTGATGTGACATGTGCTATTTATAGGCAAGTAGAGGAGAAAGGCGGTGTAGTGGTGTATCTAAGGGTGGCTCGTTCGGATGGCCATCCGATCGGATGGTCATTCGGATGGATGACCATTCGATCGAATGGTCATTCGATCGGATGGGTTTTGTGAGTTGGTTTTTGATGTTTCGTTACGTGCGTTGAGCGTTGCGATGCAATGCGAGTAAGCGGTGCGATAGCTTTACACATTAATTACACAAATAAGCTAACTAACAGTCATAAACCTAAACATACCCATTTTGCGTTTCGCGTTGAGATGAGATTGCGTTGCGATTACGTTTTCGAATAATCACCTCAAATATAATTGTGAAACATGCACAAGTAACACATAATTGCACACACACGTAAAACATTATCCATACCCTGTAATTCGAGTTGCGATGCGATAGCGATGAGATAGCGATAAGTCGATTAGCGATTAAACTATGATCATTAGTATTATAACTCCACATAATACAACTAAGTCATTATAAACTAAAGTATCTACTATCGAGTCCTAGAGTATAGTCAATAATTAAGCAAGGAGTGATATATCGCACTTAACAATCTTTTCTTATTTTGACTTTGACTTCAAAACGCGGGTTGTTATAACCTCCCCTACTTTAGGAAATTTCGTCCCGAGATTAAGGCGCAGGCATATAGGATAGCTGTGGATACATAGCCTTCATGTCGCTTTTGAGTTCCCAGGCTCGGCGCCACGTTTGCCTTCCCAGCGAACCTTCACAATTGGAATGCGTGAGCGTCGGAGTTTCTTGGTTTCTCGATCCATGACCTCGACAGGATTTTCCACAAAGTGTAATGTTTCGTCCACTTGCAGATCCTCAAGTGGTACTTGTAAATCCTGCTCAGCTAGGCGCTTTCTGAGGTTCAAAACATTGAAAGTCGGGTGGACGTTGCTGAGTTCCTCCGGTAGTTCGAGTCTGTAGGCCACTTTGCCAATTCTTTCCATAATTTTAAAGGGTCTAACATATCGAGGCGCAAACTTTCCTTTCTTGCCGAATCTGATCACCCCCTTCCAAGGTGAAACCTTTAGGAGTACGTGATCACCAACATCAAATTCAAGGGGCTTACGGCGTCTATCGGCGTAACTTTTCTGACGACTCCGAGCTTTCAGCAGATTGTCTCGAATTTGGAGGATCTTGTCAGTCGTTTCTTGCAACAGCTCAGGACCGGTAATTTGCACGTCTCCGATCTCATGCCATACAATAGGCGATCGACATTTTCTTCTGTATAATGCCTCAAATGGTGCCATCTGAATGCTAGAATGATAACTGTTATTGTACGAGAACTCGACTAAAGGTAAGTGCGCGTCCCAATTACTAGCGAAATCAATGACACACGAGCGAAGCATGTATTCAAGGGTACAAATCGTACATTCAGTATGCCCGTCGATTTGAGGATGGAAAGTAATACATAGATTAAGAGTAATACCGAGAGCAGATTGAAACGTTTCCCAAAGGCGCGAGGTAAACCGACCATCGCAGTCAGAGATGATGTCACGAGGCTTCCAGTGTCGACATATAATCTCATCGGTGTAGATCCGTGCTAATTGTTCTACCTTAAAGTCTTCTCGTATCGGCAGAAAATGAGCAGATTTAGTAAGACGATCAACGACAACCCAGATGCTATAGTGACCTGATGGCGTGTGCGAAAGTTTCGTTATGAAGTCCATAGCTATACTCTCCCATTTCAACATAGGGATCTCGGGTTGCATGAGTAAGCCAGAGGGGCGTTGATGCTCAGCCTTGACTTTCGAACAAGTCAGGCACTTCGAAACATAGATAGCGATATCCTTCTTCATACCCGGCCACCGGTACTTGTAGCGAAGGTCCTGGTACATCTTATCAGCACCGGGATGAATGGAATATCGAGACTTGTGGGCTTCGTCTAGCAGAATTTGTCGTAAATTAGTGCGTTTGGGAATCCAAATTCAGTCTAGATAATGAAATATACCATTCGATTTGTTCACTAGTTGTTCGCCGTTAATGATGATACTTTCCTTCTTCAAAGTGCGTTCGGTGAAACACGCATATTGAGCGTCACGTATAAGAGCTTCGAGGTTGTGTTAGGCTTGGGTATTATGAACGCTATGCAAATAGCTTCGTCAGCTTACAGCATCAGCTACAATATTTCAATGATTACATTCGTAATATTCGAGCTGAATATGCACCAACACCGATGGGTTGAACTTCTCAATGATTACACTACATAGGTTACCTATATCAAATCACATCGATTACACAACGTAAACACATTTTATACGCTAACCGCTCTGCATGTTATACGTGTTCCTCGATGAATGCTTGGATGTTATGTTTACACAGTGATTGTTGTCTGACACCTTAGCAACGATAGTACTATAGTTTGGACTCAGCACCTGTCGTGGACGGGGGTTGCTAAGGGTATTTCTTCACGTGTCACAGTGGTGATATGTGTTGCGCACTCTACAACTCGCAGTCACGTCTGCGCATATTTCATTGTCGATATCCTACTTGCTTCACCTTATACATGTTGCATGCTGGTTACGTGTAAATCGCTTTCGCTACTATTATACTATTAAACTTGTATGCTCAACTTTACACTATGTGTATTGACTTTTACTTTAACGTCTGTTGTAGCAAATAGCTTCTCAATGAACGTTATGCAAATAGCTTCCTCAGTAACATTCGTAATCATTGAGAGGTTCAACCCATCGGTGTTGGCGCATATTCAGCTCTTTCTGGTTAAAGATGTGTTGTAGGCTCTTGTGGTCGGTGAAGACCGTACACTTAGTACCATAAAGGTAGTGTTGCTAAATCTTTAACGCAAAAACAACTGCAACAAGTTCGAGATCATGAGTTGTATAGTTCTTCTTGTGGATCTTGAGCTGACGAGAGGCGAACGCGATAACCTTGTCTCGTTGCATGAGTACACAACCAAGACTAAGGTTAGAGGCATCACAGTAGACGACGAAGTCGTTGTTTCCGTTGGGTAAAGCGAGAACAGGATTATTGCAGAGCATATGCTTGAGTGTTTGAAAGGCAGTCTCTTGTTCAGTTCCCCAAACAAAAGGCTTCTCTTTATGCGTGAGAGAAGTAAGCGGTACAACGATTTTAGAGAATCCTTCGATAAATTGGCGATAATAGCCTGCAGGTCTGAGTAAAGAACGAACTTCAGACGGGTTCTTGGGTGTAACCCAACTCTTAACAGCTTTAATCTTCGCGGGATCGACGTGAATACCTTGACTATTGACAATGTGACTGAGGAATTGAACCTCCTCGAGCCAAAATTCGTACTTGGAGAATTTGGCGTAAAGGCGGTTTCCCTGAAGTAGTTCAAGAACCAAACTGAGATGTCACGCGTGTTCGGCTTTTGACTTGGAATAGATCAGGATATCATCGATAAACACGATGACGAAGCGGTCTAGAAAAGGTTTACACCTGCGATTCATCAGATCCATAAAAACCGCGGGTGCGTTGGTTAAACCAAAGGGCATAACAACAAACTCGTAGTGACCGTATCGGGTTTGAAAAGCGGTTTTGGGTATATCTTCCTCCTGGATTCGTAACTGGTGATAGCCTGAGCGTAAATCAATCTTCGAGAAACACGTAGCACCTTGTAGTTGATCAAACAAATCATCGATTCAAGGCAAGGGATAACGATTCTTAATGGTAAGCTTATTCAATTCCCTGTGGTCGATGCACATCCGGAACGATCCATCATTCTTTTTGACGAAAAGGACAGGCGAGCCCTAAGGAGAGGTGCTAGGGAGAATAAAACCTTTATCAAGCAATTCCTGGAGCTGACTCGAGATTTCACGCATTTCAGATGGGGCGAGGCGGTAAGGTGCTCTGGCGACAGGAGTTACTCCAGGAATGAGGTCGATTTGAAAATCGATATCACGAGTTGGCGGTAAACCAGGTAATTCATCAGGAAAGACGTTAGGAAAATCACGAACCACAGGAACCTTTTCCATTGCCTTCTCTTTCTTTTCCTTCTCCGCTACTACGAAGTGTGCCAAGAAAGCTTGGTATTCCTTGCAGAGATACTTGCTAGCTTGGACACAAGACATGAGTTTAAGATCCTTTGATGGAGTTTCGCCATACACACAGAGTTGATCACCATTAGCGAGCGAGAAACGAATCATTTTATCGAAACAAACGACTTCAGCACGATTTTCACGAAGAAAATCCATGCCTACTATGATGTCAAAACTAACAAGTTGCATCGGAATAAGATCGATAGGGAAAACGTGACTGTTGAGCTCAAGAGTACAATCACGTAGAATAGAACAAAAAGTGACGGTTCTTCCAAGAGCAACTTCCACGTCGAACGTCGTAGGGAGATGGGCGCGCTTACGATTTAGGAGCTTTTCGAATTCAAACGATACAAAATAGTTATCGGCTCCAGTATCAAATAAACACGAAGCATACATACCGTTGACAGGGAACATACCATTAACTACATTGTTGTCTGCTTGAGCCTGGCGGGCGTTGATGTTGAATGCACGTATGTGGGCTGTTGGCTGTTGCTGCTGTTGCTGAGGCTGCTACTGGTGTTGTTGCGCTGGTTGCTGCTGTGGCTCTTGCTTCACCACTCTGTTTGGGCAGACATTTGTGAAGTGGTTGGGATCACCACACGCATAGCAGGCTCTTGCGTGAGCAGCGGGGGCATGAGCTGCTTGTTGTCCCTCTGGAGCAGGAAGAGGAGCTGGTAGTGCAGGAGCTTGGGTTTGACCTTGAGCTTGAGCTTGGCAGGGACCAGTACGGCAATTTGCAGTAAAGTGGCCGTACAAGTTGCAGTGAACACAAAATCGACATGCAATCCCAGCAGGATGGTGATAAGTACAGGTAGGGCAGAGCGGATGTGGACCAGTATATGCACGCTTGGCAGGCAGTGCATTGGTACTGCTACCTGGCGGTTCTGGTTTTGAGGTGGAGCGGGTACTGCATTTAGTGGAGCGGTGGTGACAACATAGTTCTTGTTGTTGTTGTTGGTCTTTCGCTTGTGATGAGTAGCCTTGGAGGTTTGCGGTGCGACGGTTTCAGCGGTGGGAGTAGCGGTAACTTGATGAAGATTCTTGGTGGTTTTATCGAAGTAACCAGTCCTAACTCGCTTGTCATTAATCTCGGCAGCGAGCATGAAAGTCTCTTCAATGGTTGTAGTCTTCGCGGCTTGCACGAAATCAGCAACATAATCCGGTAAAGCACGGATGTATTTCTTGATGGTAATATCGAGAGTAGAGACTTGGCCAGGACAAATGTTACTCAGCTGCTTAAAGCGGGCTGTAAGACCAGCGTTGTCGCCACCCTCTTGCTTGATGTGCCAAAACTCATCCTCCAGCTTCTAAAGCTCATGGAGAGGGCATAATTCTTTCATCATGATTTCCTTCAACTCATCCCACGTAAGCCCATAGGCTGCATCATTTCCGCGTTTGTTTCTTTCAGTAGTCCACCAGTCCAGAGCCCTGGACTGGAAAATGCCAGTAGCGTTAACAGTACAGAGATTATCAGGACAGCCGCTTTGGCGCAGAGTGACTTCAATCGAATCGAACCATTGAAATATGGAAGTAGGCCCGTCTTCTCCGGTGAATTCTTTGGGGCCGCATGCCTTAAACTACTTGAAGCTAAATGTAGCTTTAGGCGATTCAGTCCTTGATTCCACAGAGGACTTGCTAGCATTTTCGTTGAGTTCACCGACAATTTGCGGAATGACCTTAGCCATTTGTTTAGCGACGAGTGATGCGATGCGTTTGTCCGCATGATTTCGTCGAGCAGCGTGGGAGTGGTACATTCCGAATGACGACATTTTCTGCAACAGACATCGTCATAGGACTCAGACGCGATTTCGATTAAGTCGAGTATAGCCTATCGAATTACCCAAGTTTACTCTATATAAAGCTCAGGAACACGTCTAATCATATAGTCACATAATCACGTAGGCACATAATTCACAAAAGCACGTAAGCACTAAGCACATAGTTCGACACAACCACGCTTTATGTTATATTTTGCACGTATTCACCTACATATATTGCACGTATTCACCTATCTCTCACAGCTGCGTAGAGCGGTCGAGAGTTGCGAGTGTGAGAAAACAGTAGCGATTACGAGTAACATAGCGATTAGTATAGCGTGCGATTGTTAGCGCGGTGTGAGTGGTGGGTGTTTTGGTGGAGCGATAAACGTGGAATCAAAACCATCAGTGCCACAGCACTGTTTACCTCAAAACACTGACAAATAACATATAAATCTACATAAAACATATAGATCACGTTAAATTTGGATATAAAAGCAATAAATCACAAAGTCAGTGGTTGCAGAATCAGAATTGAAACACATAAAATCAGCAATTGGATTGCCTTGGGTGGTAGACATCGACTACCCAAAGTGATTCGACTATTCACAAGGACTTCGAATGCACACTTGGGCCTAAGGAACTGTGCTCTCTCTCACCAACATGCGGTGGATGGCATGCATCCTTTCGGCTTTTTCTTGAATCGAGCCATTGGAGTCCGTCGAGACTTTGGCGAGAGCTTTGTAAAACCAAAAAAAATCGAGAGCGGAACAAGTCTCCAAGATTCGGGTTTCACCCCTAACTTAGCTACTGCATTCCTGGTTGTGTGATAGAATCACGAGACAGAGAGAGAAAATCTGCGTCGAAGTATGGATTTCACTCCTGATTCAATGCAAATCCTCATGTTTATAGTAAAAAGACGCGTCGGGCGAGTAGTCGAGTCAAGAGTTTACGGTTTTCACACCTAATCTCGACCAAATCACTTGCTCGCGCAACCATTTTAAAAAATCGTGTGTGTTGTCAGCCTTAGGAAAGGCTGACCTCGCGCGAAGCAGTAGTATGCGATGTCCACGCAAGTGTGTAGTGTTTAGCGAGATCGAGCGAGAATATCAAGTAAGCTCGTACAAAACCCCTATCGGGTTTGCACAAGTCGGTATGTTGGTACTTAGACTATAGAATAGGTCATTTCTAAGACATCGACCCGGACTAGGTTGAGTCTTGCCTAATTCCCTATAGTTATGGCTCTGATACCAATCTGTCACACCCCAACCGATGGCGGAATCATCGGGGCGCGGCACTGAGCGAAACAGATTGTCCAGGAGAATCCATAACAACTATTTGTTATAATATATTAAAGGTTCATATCCCATACCACAAACATATAAAATAAAAACAGTTATTATAGACATTGTTCTCAAAGATAAATAATCCATTCCGACAACTCAGATTTTATTTAGTTTATTTCTAGACTCTCCTAGCTTGATTCCATAGCAGCTAACAAGTAAGGCAGGAATCCTAAACACCTGTCACATACGTTAAAGTAAAAGTCAATACACATAGTGTAAAGGTAAGCATACAAGTTTAGTAGTATAATAGTAGAGAAAGCGATTTACGCGTAACCAGCATGTAACATGTATAAGGTGAAGCAAGTAGGTTATCGACAATGAAATATGCACAGACGTGCCTGCGAGTTGTAGAGTGCGCAACACATATCACCACTGTGACACGTGAAGAAATACCCTTAGCTACCTGACGTGATTGTCGTGGGTCACGCAAATTTAATCCCAAATACAACTATAGATAGCGGTAATAGGGTATCGAACTCAGGGAGTATGTGGAAAATATGTCAATTGTATAGCCTTACAATTAAACTACAATTAACCTAATTTGCAGAAAAATAAAGATCAATGATTTAGATTGTGGTTTTAGAAAACTAAATTAATAACTAATGGCAAATCAAATGTAGGTTTTAAAACAAATTAGGAGAGAACAATGACCATCCTAGGTTCCAGTTTCTTTAAACAATTGTGTGTAATTCCAACTAGAAAGAGTTACATAGACATAACTCGTGCATGGATAATCGAAGTGATAAAAGGGAACAAAGTACTCGGATTATATAAACGCGAGGTTGTTTCCCGATGACCAATTAATCAATAACCAACCCTAACCCTTCCCGTGATATCTCGATTGCCAACGGCACCAAGAACGTACGATTGAGACTAGAAATTGCAATATCAATTAACAAGTTACAAGCAATTAAACATACACCATGATATTCAAGCAACGCAAGTTATCATTCTAGAAATTCGGAAATAAACACACAAAAGTTCAATAGAAACCTTCACCTAAGATGATCACCGAAAAGTTTAGCCGGACATAGTTTGGTGAATCATCATACTAACAAATCTAATGTTCATAGGAATCATAAACACAAACCGAATGTTAGAAATTGTTCCAAACCAAGCAAGACAGCCAAAATTCGCCCCTAGTGTCTCCAATAACCGTCCAATGATGAGAACCTCCCAAAAGACATCATAAAAACTGATTTAAGAAGGCAGTTACAATTCTGATCGCGGCCTCCACCGTAAATTACGGCTCCACCGTAAGTTACGGTGGACTTCAACATGTTACGGTGATAAAAGACTGCTTTACGGTGAGCTTCAGACAAATTCCAGGTCCACCGTAAATTACGGTAGGACCGTAATTTACGGTGGTAGGCTGATATTTCTTCTTTGTTTTGTCTCTTGTTCCACACTCGACCCGTTCATCTTTAATACCCTCCAAAGCTGCATTTTATCCACTTTAAGCTCCCAAGCCGCACCTGAAACATAGGCAACAGTTGTAGGTCCCCTATTCGTATGGATCTTTCACAGAATTGTCTTTCCAATCAAGAGTGCGGAATCCTCTTGATCAGAATAAGCAGAAAACGTGTAGAAAACAGAAACAGCAAATCACTTTCAAACCCGGATCTTTATTGATTATCTATCAAAGTGATTACAATCAATCAAGATCCCTAACCAACTCCAAATTCGTCCAAGCACAAGCTCTCACGAATTCTATCTCTCACAAATACTGTTTTTGCTGATTAACTGATTAACCTAAACCCTAAAGCCTAACCTTGTTTATATAACACAAGGTTTACTACTTGGGCCAAGGTTAAACATCATGGACTGCGAATTGGACAGGCCCAATTCGCCCCACATCCCCAATTCATTGGGTTTAGTTAGCCCGAACATTACAACTAACTATTACAAAGCTAAACCCGCTAACTGTTTGTCATTTATCTAATTACAAGATATCCAAAGACCAAATCTAAGCTGTTGTCACAAACATGCACCAACAAACTCCCCCTTGACAATAGCTTCATAAAATAACTTTGTCTTCAGTCATCTTGCAATCTTCATGTAGTCTTGCACTGTCTTTGGTCTTTGGATAGCTTCAGCTTCAATAGCTTTGTCAGCAACAGACTCCCCCTAAGCTGATGCATCCAATCACCAAATCTTCAAAACTTTAGCGTTTGAGTAAACTCCAGTTCAGCATTTGAATAGCAATCTTCAAACTCTTCACTTTGTCTGCAATGTAGAAAGGAGGTTCTACCATGCATCCAATCAAACTCTCATCTTCACAGCAACTTCTCAGCAACACAACAACTTCTCAGCAACACACTGCTTCAATCTGTTTACTATAAAACAAACATCTCGAGAAACCATAAGAATTTTTCAACAAAGTTAAATAAATTATTATGTTTCAAGAGATTTGTTAAACTGTATAACAGATTAAGCCTTTTCCAATTAATCACCAACACGCAAAACTTTTTAATCACACCCTATAACCCGCATGATTTAAAATTTTGAACTCACTTTCCAACACTGTCTCCCCCTATCAGTAACAATTCCTCCAAGAATAACAGTTTTCCGTACGTTAAGAATTTTAAACAGAAAAAGACACTATTTTTGGATTTTTATATTTTCTGAAAGCAAGTAAATAACAAAAGCAATAAACACTCTATTTTTGTGAGAATCACTGGTAAGAAGATCATATCAACAAAAACAAACTGTTTCACACTATTAGATAATTCTTTATTTAATTTTTCGTGAAAAGCAGTCCAAGACGATTACCAGTATGTTTGTCCACTTAAACAAAATGCATGAACATTTCAAGTACCATTACCATATGATACGTTAAGGTAATTTTATTACTGATATACTAGTGTGTCCCACTTCAGGATATACCCCCACGATCAAGGTATGCACAAAGATTCATCGTAGTAGGTGAGTATACTGATGTCATCCTTTAAGATATCCTGACAATGTCTAGGTCTGCATATAATCTGTTTTATCATGTTTTGATTGCTTAACAATGAACACCCAAATAAATACTAATCAAATCCTGGAAATATAAACAACACACTCTATCATGCAAGTATCTTCCCTACCACATATTTCACAAGTCCAATCCAGATTTCTGAAATCTTAACTGGGAATAGGTTGAGAAGAGAACAGAATAGATCTTTTGGAGAGATGGTATAATATACAGATCAAATGAGTTTTTCTCAGTTTGATATAGGTTTATTGGGTTTCATTTGGGCACTAGAGGGCCTCTTTCGGGTGTATTAGATCTATAGCGCGACAACGTACAGCTAGGTCAGCATGTATCTGGATGCAGCAGAAGCTGTCGTTGCCTAGCACCTCCAGGTCAGCATATATCTGGATGCAGCAGAGGAGGTACACGACTTTTTTCAGAGAAGATTTCAGAATCAGATCAAAATTGTGTGTATCGGGACAACATACAGACATTCAAATAGAAATGAGCTAATTCCAAGTGACTTTCTTTCCTGGGGTCATGTACAATTTTAGTTCTGAACAGAAGTACAGTCAAGATATCCCTAGATGAAATAACAGTATAAAGACCCAAAACTTCAGATTTTGGCAATCTATCAACGCAAGATTTAAGGTTATTAAACCATACACCACTGATGTGTTCCCCACTCATACTCAGTGCATTTATGTATATATCACATTGGTAAGTTGATTATTTCATGCTTTTTGCCTACTGGTACATCATATGATGAAGCTGCTATCACACTTAAGCATTTTAATTTCAGTTTCAGTGTGACAGTCTAACTTGCTGATGTACTATCATTTCTTCTTTTTCACACAGTGATAACTCATTTTTGATTTTTCCTTTTTTTTATGTTTTTGATTTTCCGATTTTTTTTTATTTTTAATTTTTAAGAAAACAAGTAAACTATTTACAAAAATTCTTATGAAAAACCAGTTATTCAGGATTCCTCATCCCGTTGAGTTCGACTAAATGTTCAAAGCGAGCCCTGTCAAAAGCTTTAGTATAAAGATCTGCCAGGTTATCTAGTGTGTCGACGCAGCACTTTGAACTTCAATTTAAATCAATCAATATAAATATATCAACAATCTCACATCCCCCTTCTTCATGTGCCTAGAGCAGCCATTATCAACATAAGTTGATAATCCTCCTTAGCAGCTCCTGCACACACCAACTAAGAAATTAGTTAGATTGGGGGACCCAAGCCTTAATGGTCTTGGGTCGTCCAAATTCACCAACCACTGGAACATCCATCCAATATCCATTACTCCTAACTGGAGTCTTGGATCTCAGACCTGTTGATGTAAATGGGTTTTGATTTCCACTAGGTCTTTGGTCCTGAGGGTTCCTATACGTATTTGGACTATTTGACCTTTGGAAATTTTGATTTTGATATCTCGAATTTTGATTCCAAGAAGCTTGATTGTTATAATTTCTAAAGCCATTGTTATAAAAATTTCGACAACCATTATTTTGGTATCGATTTTGATATTGACCTTGACTTCTGAAATTATTTGAATATCCATTAAAATTGTTCATTCTAGGTGAACTGCTTCTAGGTCTTTCATATCTGCCTGGTGGAGATCTAGGCTGAAATCTTTGTTGATTTCTTTGAAAACGAGGAACTTGTGGAGTTCCTTTTTCAGCCTTATCTACACCAACAGCAACATTTTCTGGTTGCTTAGGAGCAGATTTCTTTTGAGAATTTGAGCCTTTCTCCTCACTATCACCTTCCTTCACTGGTAATTTCCCTCTCTGTTTTTCACTAAGTTGTGCTTCACTCTTTTTGTTAGGACAGCAGCTTGCTACATGTCCCTTGACGTGACATTTGAAGCACGATCTCTTTTTCGAAGACTTCTTAGCTGGAGTCTCTGAGGTAGATCCCTTATCAGATGGTGATGATCCCTTAGATGAACCTTGTTCAGTTTGCTTAATTTCAGATTTTTCTATGCTCTTATTTTTTGCAAACTCTACATTCGATTCATTTTCAATAACAGCAGTTTCATTTTTCATATCACTACCTTGAACAAAATTAATCTTTTTGACAAAAGCTTGATTTTTATTCTTAGGCGGTGAATTTTTATTTTTCAAAACTGGTTTGCTGTTATTATTCTTCTTAGCATCATCACTCTCAGATCCATCACCTTGACTTGATGTGGATGCGAAACTACTTGGTGTAGATGCCATAAAGTCTGCTAGCTCATTTTCACTAGGCAGGAATGAATAGTCATGACTAAGAGGAGGTGGAACTTCATTAAAGCCTTGGAAGCCCACACTTGTCTTGTCATTACTCTTCTTTAACCCACCCATCATGTGTTTCATTACAAAAGATGAATCTCTGAATTGACTCAATTTCTTTTCAAGTTCAACAATTTTGAGTTGTGCATCTGACAACTCTTTGCATTTTTCAGAAATCTCTTTTGTTTTCTCAGCCATCATGTCATGAGCTAAATCTATTACTTGAAGTTTTTCATTTAATTTGCAAGTTAAAGCTTCAATTTCAGCTTCACAACCTTTTATCTTCTTCAAGTATGACGATTCATTTCTTTTAGCAAAAAAGTTTGCTTCTTTTATGTTAGACATCTCACTTACCAGACTTTGGTTTTGTGTTGACAACCTGTCAACCTCACCCTGTAGTTCACGACATCTCAAACATACAGAATTAGATTGTACCTTTTCCTCATGAACTTCTGTATTTTCATCAGCAACAACCTGTTCAGCTTCACTCTCTTTCTCCACTTCAGCATCCACTTTTGCTTCAGCATTCTCCACTTGAGCTTCAACATTCTCCACTTGAGCTTCATCATTTTTCACTTCAGATTCAGCATCACTCACAGTAGTTTCAGCCTCATCAACTGACACTATCTCTGCCATGAATGCCTGAGTGGCACTCTCATTTCCCTGATATCGCTTTTGTAATGCATCCCACATATCCTTTGAATCAGTGTACTTTTTGAAGGTATGCTTGATGCTATCAGGTAAGCACATCTTTATTGCCACCAAGGCTCTCTTTTCAGCATCAACCACCTGTCTCTCAGATTCATCCATCTTGTCATAAGACAGCACTATAACCCTTCCTTCAATACTACGCGTAGGAACAACATAGCCATCTATCATACAGTACCACATTCTGGTATCTTCACTCTTCACAAATGCCACAAACTCCTCTTTCCACTCAGCATATTCTTTTACATTTTTCAGCTTTGGCCAATGTTTAACAGTCTCACTGACTTTGTCCATTCTGACCATCTTTAAACGCGTTTTTATCGTAACCGTACTGATAAAACCGTACAAAATTTCTCCGAAAACAGTGGTTACCAAATTACACCTTTAGAATCGTCTCGAAAAGACAAATCCTTTTTTTTTACCCTAAAAATCCAAGGAATTCAACGGTCCAAACGGTTCTGTCTAACGAGCTACGGATCAATTTCTATTTTCAAAACACTGAAATTTTATCGACACTTGCCAACGGAAATTCCACCACTTAATTATGTTGTTAATTTCGCTGGTTATGATGTTAAATTCGCTGGCCTTTTACACTTATTAAATTCGCTGGTAATTATCTGTTAATTTCGCAGATCTAGTTCGCTGACAAGTCTGTTAATTTCGCTCAAAATAATTTCGCCGGGTAACCAGTTCGCTATTATTACGACGACTGGTAAGTCGCTGAAAACCGTAACATTTTCGCTGTGGAAAATTTCACGGTTACCAAAGTCGCCTTTGGATTTAACTTCGCCGGTCACCGAGTAATCAAGTCACAAATTCGCTGGTAAAAATGCTGGATCAGTTAATTTCGCAGGCTATTAATTTCGCAGATCAGTAAATCAGGAAACTTAATCTTTTCGAAATTCTCAAGATTTTCCAGATTTCACCAACACTTTCCTGCAAAATCACAAGGCAAAATATCAGTAAATTTTCGAAAAAAATATGATGAACACGAAGAACAGTCTTCGAATTCCAGCCAAATACTCGTCAAAATCCAACAGAAATCGTCCCAAAAACCTGCAAATCAGCAAAACTCAACAAACAAACTGATCAACCACAAACAAATTCGCTGAAAATTATCAAAACTCAAGAAACTTCGAAACCCTAATTTCAGGTTTAAAAAATTTCGAAAATTTTAACCAACTTCCTGTTTCTCCAAGAACAATTCTGAACCGAGCCTTCAAGAGCCTAACGCTCTGATACCAATTGTAGGTCCCCTATTTGTATGGATCTTTCACAGAATTGTCTTTCCAATCAAGAGTGTGGAATCCACTTGATCAGAATAAGCAGAAAACGTGTAGAAAACAGAAACAGCAAATCACTTTCAAACCCGGATCTTTATTGATTATCTATCAAAGTGATTACAATCAATCAAGATCCCTAACCAACTCCAAATTCGTCCAAGCACAAGCTCTCACGAATTCTATCTCTCACAAATACTGTTTTGGCTGATTAACTGATTAACCTAAACCCTAAAGCCTAACCTTGTTTATATAACACAAGGTTTACTACTTGGGCCAAGGTCAAACATCATGGACTGCGAATTGGACAGGCCCAATTCGCCCCACATCCCCAATTCATTGGGTTTAGTTAGCCCGAACATTACAACTAACTATTACAAAGCTAAACCCGCTAACTGTTTGTCATTTATCTAATTACAAGATATCCAAAGACCAAATCTAAGCTGTTGTCACAAACATACACCAACAACAGTAGTTATCTAACTCAAGATAATTACACAATTAAGTGAAGGATTATTTCGTCTTTTAACACGATTAAGGGTTGTCCAATGGACCACCCGTCACATCCCCACACTTAACCGTTGCTTGTCCCAAGCAACTCATCAAATCAGTTTCAAAATAAGTGATCAAATTAAACCAAGCAAAAACAAGCAATCTTTTACTAACCCCTTTTTTAACACCCAACCAATGCACCCATCTCTAAATCTCTCCTCTCGGCTACAAGTGAAAACTAGCAAAGATAAGCTAGACACACACTAGGCAAACGGGTGGTTGCACAATCATAAGCTTGTACCTAAATCAATCATTCTCCTAAAATGTGTCAAACATAAATGCAAATCAAAGGGACTTTCAAGGTTGTAACGTGGCTAGGCGTATGGGTAGGAAATGGAATATATATGAAGTAGCGAAAACTTGACCCGGTCTTTTATTACACAAATAAACAAACAAACAACTATCAAACTTAACTACTATACACAAGATAACTAACATCACTTCTTTTTTCATTTTTCATTGCTTTTTCTTTTTTTTTCTTTCTTTTCTAATTTTTCTGATTTTTTTTTTCAAGCAAACAAAAATACAATAACGCATCAAACATATCTACTTCAAACTACTAACACTACTAATACTATCACCAACACTATAAGACCGGGTCAAATTTGGGTAAATTTTTAAGTAAGTAGCTAGGGGTAACAATTGATAGGCTTTTAAGGCACAAAACGGGCAACTAAATGTCCAAACCCCCCGCCCCTCTCACTACCATGCTCATATATATAACTTATGAGGTCCAACCCCCCAAATCCCACACTCACTCACACCAACGACGAGGCTACCTAAATGCCCTTATCCTTTTTGCATTTATATCTAACTAAGGACTCAAATCGCATTCAAGCACAAGTTCTAATGCACCCCCACCCGTAGCCACACTCATCAAAGAAAATCATTATTTATGTACAATTGTGGCTACAACTCTCACCAAGAATGAAAAAGGTATCAAGGGTTGCCGGTGCACCAACTTGGGGTTAATCTAGGGTGTTCAAATTTTCACATCGTTTCACTTGGCTCAAAATTTTTCAAAATCTTCAAAAATTTCCCCCATCCCCACACTTGGGATACATTGACCCCAATGTATGGTTTTGAGAGGCTTTGACCACTAAAACTTTTTTTTTTTCAACATTAACAAAAACGCTTCTTCACTCAAACCCCAAATTTCTTTTTGGATTTTTCATTTTATAATTTTTTTATGTTTTTCTTCTTTTTAACATAAAACACCACCATATAGCACCAACCCAAACACAACATATCAAAACACCACCCAACCTCCCAATCCTTAAACAAAGAAACTATCAAATATGCACAAAAATATACAAAAGGAGAAACACAACCTTACTAATAATAGCGCGGTCCCGGAGGTCCAAAAACGGAAGACATCACGTCATTCCATTCACCGAACGCGAACGAACCGCTACTACTTCCTCCTTCTTGTTGTTGCGCTCCCTCTCGTTGCCTCGGGTCAATCCATTGCGAGTGGTGGATCGGCGGGGTTGGATACGACATACTACCATCATATGGTGGTAATGACGCATAATCCACATGTTGTGGATCCACAACCACCGGCCGCCCGGCATGATAATCCGCATGCAATCTCCTCTCTTGATCATCAAAATAATTGTTATTTATTTCCACTTCCCGGGAATACGCATGAGTGCGATTCCATAACTCTTGACGATCCAAGCTATGTTTCAAGGCCCGCTCCATACTTGCACTATTTCTCGTGTTTTGATCAAAAAGCGTCCTCTCCGAGCCCGACCACGTATCAAACACGGATGCCGGAGGGAGTTGATTTGCAATTACTTCTTGCATTGTGCCTTCATAGGCCCATCCAGGAACATACGATTGCTGCGTATAATCATAAAACATCCCACCATGACCCTGACCATAACCACCTTGAACTATATTTTCACCAACATGCGGCTCGTCCGCATAGTCTTCATCTCCGCTCGGAACTACCTCTTCATCGCTTTCTGGCTCATCCGGCTCACCCGGTAACAAATCTCGTGCACCCAACTTTAGTGCCCTCCACTGTTGCCCTTCCGATTTCAACTTGTGATACCGCTCCGACTGAGTGTACGTCCAAACATTCCCCAACTTATCCAATGTAAAAGGCTGATGCCTTTTCGTTGCTCCTCGATCTTCGGATGTAATCGCCTTCTGTTGTTTCATCAACCCCGTAATTATTCGACAGTACGGGACGATGTCTCTTCCATACTTGTTCCGACAGATCCATAAATGGTTCATAATAAGATAACGTATAGGAAAACGCGGACCCCCGTGCATCAACGAATAAAGAACAGGTACTTCAGGAAACCTCACCTGTTCTTTATCTCCCCTTCTTGGAATAACATTGAGAAGACAGATTGTATGCAACAATTTTGCTTCAATTTTTAAATTCTTCCAGTATAGGATACCACTATATCTACCGGGTAAGAACAATGCTGCCAACATATCATTCCATCGCTGATGTTTCTCCGGCTTCACAAGAAGATCATCCAAAGTTGGTATCATATAATCGCGGGCTGGCAAACTGTCATATTTTCCGAGCTTCTTCAAGGTATCAAAAGACATTTCCACGGGAACTCCATTCACAACACCCGTCAGCTTCATATTCGATGGCCTATCATACGTGTTGACCTTAAGCGTTGCCATCCATTCTGGGATTTCGGTGATAAACAAGTTGCTTTTATCTTTGTCAAAGCAACTAAGTGCCGACTCCCAACCTAGAGCCCGGAACTTATCAAATACCCCAAACTGCCCAAACTCCGCTTCTCGAACATCCCTTTCACAAATAAAGGCCGCTGCCTTATTCTTCAACTTGTTCATGCAATCATTATACAACGTTGGCTGCCATGCCTCTGGTTGTTCATCCAAAGGACCCGAGTCCCATTTCGGTTTCTCTGCCGGGTCCAATTCCATCTCTTCTTCGCTTTCACTTTCATCCACTCTACCCAAATATTGTCTCTTCTTTGGTTGTTGTTCCGGCTGTTTACCCTTTCCTTTTGAAGACGAAGACGAACCAGCTCCCGTCTTTTCTTTAGTTCGTGCCATCCCTACACACATTAGAGTAAACAACACAACTAAAGAACAAAATTAAACCCCTTTTCCAAAACATCCCCACACTTGCTTGTTATCATGGTTGTAGATGCTAGTGAACCAAAAGTATATCAAAAAATTTCCAAAAATTGGGCATGGTGTCTCTACAATGTAGAGATCCCCAAAAGTTCACTACTTTAACCACAAATCTTACATCTACAACCATAACCATGTTCAAGTAATCAATTTCATAATCATATCTAAGAACAAGCAAGTGGGTATGGGCAAGCAACCTAAATAACCTTACTTTTCACAATGTAGCATCAAAATACAACAAATAAGCTTTCATACCTTTACTTGAAGATGCTAAAGTGCTTGTGAAACAAAAGCTCCAAAAACCCCCAAAAATTTTCGAATTAGGGTTCGAATTTCGGACCCGAAAACTGTGATTTCTTGTAAATCTCTTGCCAAAATCAGAAACTACGTGAAAAATTAGTCAAGATAGACTCCTATTTCACTTAGTTTGGACAAGAATTGAGAAGGTTATGGAAGATTGAAGGTTGAGGAACTATGGAAGCTTGTGGGTCTTGTGGGAAAGATGATGGTGATAGATGGAATGGAAAGTGAAAAGGATATGTGTGGTTAGGGTTATTTACAAAATCAGATATTGTTTTTTTTTTATATATACACAAGAACCGGACCACATGTTAACATAACCTGCGTACCGTAAATTACGGTCATACCGTAATTTACGGTATGATCTGAACATAAGCCCTCACCGTAAATCAGTAGAGATTTACCGTAAAGACCTCGCAAGTTTTCTCTCCACCGTAAATTACGGCTAAGCCGTAAATTACGGTGAGCCCTGAACATCAAACCCTATCGTAAATCAGGAGACTTTCACCGTAATTACCAAATATTTTCATTGCCTACCGTAATTTACGGTTAGACCGTAAATTACGGTATGAACTGGGCATTGATGTTTTTCTCAAAATTTGATTTTTTATGGTCCATTTTTTTTTATATTTTTAATTTTTTCGATTTTTTTATGTTTTTAAATTTTTGCAAAAACAAGTAAAAATCACCCTACCCCCTCGAAAGTCCCGTGTTGTCCTCAACACAATGTTAGAGTAATTCGTGACCCGAATATCCCCACACTTGTTTCAAACACGGGTTTCAAAGAAATACGGTAATTGTGCAACTTATACAAAATAAAACAAAACATAACAAAACACTACTATATACACTACCAAACCTGGGCCTCTCATGGTTGTTCCTCATCAACCGGGCGTAAGATGTAGCCCGCTTTGTCAAGCTCCAAAGTGTTAATGTCATTCCCATCCAAATACGGCTTTAACCGGTGACCGTTCACCGTTTGTTGCTTCAATGTTTGCTCGTCTTGGATGTCTACATCACCAAATCTACCAACTCTCCGAATGACATACGGACCCATCCATTTACTTTTGAGCTTGCCCGCGAACATCTTTAGCCTTGAGTTATACAACCAAACTTTTTGACCCACTTCGAACGTTTTCTTTCGTAATTTTGCATCATGCACCTTCCTGAGTTTATCTTTATACGCCGATGCACATTCATATGCCTCATCTCGAATCTCTTCGATATGCTTCCCATCTTTTGACAATTAATGCAATTTCTAGCGAACTCACATGCATCCTTGAAAATTGTGGGCCAATAGAACCCACATGAAAGTACCCGGTAGCCTGTTTTGTGCCCACTAAAGTGACCCCCACATGCGGACGAATGAGCATGGGTCAAAATTTCCAACACTTCTGTCTCGGGCACACACCTTCGTATAACTTGATCCGGTCCAATCTTGAAAAGATCCGGTTCATCCCAAATGTATTGCTTCACTTGGACCATAAATTGTTGTCGACGCTTCTTGGTCCAATGACTTGGGATGGCACCCGTGGCTAAGTAGTTGACATAGTGAGCATACCACGGTGCAACAAAGGTGGAAACGGCTAGTAATTGCTCGTCGGGAAAACTTTCATTGATTTCACTTACATCATCGATCCCTTCCACCGGAATCCGAGACAAGTGATCCGCCACTACGTTCTCACTTCCCTTTTTGTCTCGGATTTCTAGATCAAATTCTTGTAACAATAATACCCACCGAATCAACCGAGGCTTCGCGTCTTTCTTCTCCATCAAGTATCGGACCGCACTATGATCCGAGTAAACCACCACTTTGCTCCCCCAAATATAAGCACGAAACTTATCCAAAGCATACACCACCGCTAGTAACTCCTTTTGGTTGTCGTGTAATTGAGTTGCGCTTCGGATAAAGTTTTGCTTGCATAGTAAATCACCACCGGCTTTCTATCAACCCGTTGACCCAAAACTGCACCAATAGTGGTGTCGCTTGCATCACACATTATCTCGAACGGCTTTGACCAATCCGGTGGTTGCAAGATAGGAGCTTTGACCAAGTGTTCCTTCAAAACAGTAAAAGCTTGCATACACTATTAGTAAAATCAAATGGGACATCTTTTAATAACAAGTTGCATAAGGGTTTGGTGATAACACTAAAACCCTTTATGAAACGTCTATAGAAACCCGCATGTCCCAAGAATGACCTTACACCCTTAACATTTTTCGGAGGTGGCAAAGATGCTATTACCCTTATTTTTGCCTTATCCACCTCCATCCCCCTTTCAGAAATTACATGACCCAACACAATGCCCTCTTGCACCATGAAATGACTTTTCTCCCAACTTAGCACTAGATTTTTCTCAATGCACCTTTTTAAAACCTTTTGTAATTCGTTGAGACAAGCATCAAAAGTAGTGCAAAAAATGGAGAAGTCATCCATAAATACTTCAAGCGACTCTCCAACCATGTCCGAGAAGATACTCATCATACATCGTTGGAAAGTTGCCGGAGCATTGCACAAGCCAAATGGCATTCGCCGAAAGGCAAAGGTGCCATATGGACAAGTGAAGGTGGTCTTGTGTTGGTCATCCGGGTGTATTGCTATTTGATTGTAACCCGAGTACCCATCCAAAAAACAGTAGTACTTTTGACCCGATAGTTTCTCAATGATTTGGTCAATAAAAGGAAACGGGAAATGGTCCTTAGAAGTGGCGGCATTCAATTTTCGGTAGTCAATACACACACGCCACCCGGTAACCGGTCGGGTGGCAATTTGTTCACCACTTTCATCATTGACTACTTGAATGCCGGCCTTCTTAGGCACCACTTGGGTGGGACTCACCCAAGCACTATCCGAAATCGGATAGATGATTCCCGCATCCAACCATTTAATTACCTCCTTTTTAACTACCTCCCGTAGGTTCGGATTCAGTCGCCTTTGAGCTTCTCGTGTCGGTTTGGCATCTTCGGTTGTAATGATTTTATGCATGACAATTGATGGACTAATTCCTTTGAGATCGGCAATTGTCCATCCGATAGCTCCCTTGTTTTCCTTCAAGACTTCCAACAATGCTTGCTCTTGAGCCAACTCCAAATTAGAGGCAATAATGACCGGTAAAGTGTCATTATCCCCTAAAAACACATACTTCAAGTGGCTCGGCAAGTCTTTGAGCTCCAACTTTGGCGGTTCCTCTAGCGATGGTTTAGTACCCGAATCTATTTCCGCCGGTAAGCCTTCAAACTGGTGGGTCCATGGTGGCCGACCTTCTTTCAATGCCATTGCATCTTGCTTTTCCTCTTCAACCCGGAGTGCATAAGCATGTACCTGTTCAGAAAAATCACACAGGCAAACATCCAAACCATCTTCCTCATACTCATGCGGGTTGCATCCGTCAACTATATCTGCCATGAAACACTCATCAACACCATTAGCATTAGAATTGTTAGTAAAAACATTCAAACGCATTTTCCGATTTCCAAAAGTCATATCAACTGTACCAAATCTACAATCGATGACTGCATGTGCGGTGCTCAAAAATGGCCGACCCAAAATTACGTTTTGTTGTTGTTTTGGGTCCGCCGACGAGTAGTCCAAGACTAAAAAGTCAACAGGGTAATAAAATTCATCAATTTTAACAATGACATTTTGAACCATACCTCGGGGTAACTTATGAGACAAATCGGCTAAAACAACCATTGTCTCCACCCTTGCTAACGGACCAAAATCGTATTGGTCATATAAGCCCCCCGGTAAAATGCTAACTCCGGCTCCAAGATCTAGCAACGCCTTAGCCATTTGAAAATTACCAACTTGTATGTTAATCAATGGCGTGCCCGGATCTTGGAGCTTAGGAGGAAGCTCCCCGTTCAAAACCGCACTCACTTGCCCGGTTAAATCGACCCACTTAGGCATTTTCTTTTTGTTTTGCCTCTTTTGTGTACACAATTCTTTTAGGAATTTTGCATAGGCGGGAACTTGTTTTATTGCATCAAGGAGTGGGAGGTTAATTTTAACTTGCTTGAACATGTCCCACAATTCTTCTTTTTGGGGACCTCTTGATGCAATAAAGTTTTTCTTACCCGGGTCAAGTAAAGCCGATGGAAACGGGACTTGACTCGGTTCACCCTCAACTTTTTCACTTTCTTTATTTTCACCCAAACCCAGTTTTTTAACATTTAATTCCTTTGGTTTAACCGGTGAAACATCATCATCACTATCATTACCCGTGATGTCCTCAACCACCCCCTCAACTAATTCGGGTGACAAATTAGCTTTAAACTCTTTCCCACTTCTCAAAACACTAACCTGATGAACATTTACATTACCTCTTAACGAACCGTGTGATGGATTTACCTTGGTGTCACTAGGAAGTTGACCCTTATTCTTCTTCAATTCAGCCACATCGGTTGCCAATTGACCCATTTGGGTTGTTAATGATTGTATGCTTTTGTCACGAACTTCATCTTTTTGCATTCGGACTTCATCAAGTTGATTCCGTTTTTGCATCTCCGTTTGCATGCTCTTTAGCATCTCCATCATCTCGTTTCCACCCGAAGAACCCCCTTGTTCTTGACCCGATTGATATTGCTTTTGATAGCCTTGGTTGTTCCCGCCTCGATATCCACTTTGATTGTTATAAGGTTGGCGTGAACCAAAGTTACCTTGGCTACCTTGGAAGTTCGGGTTAGCTTGATTTGAGGGGTTCCCTTAGCGAAAATTTGGGTGGTTTCTCAACCCGGGGTGGTATGTATTTGAATTCATGTTGTTGTAGTTTCTACCACCCCCTCCTTGACCTTGACCTTGAATAGCATGTACCTCTTCGTATTGCCCTTCCACCACCCCTTGGCAATTTTCAGCCGCGTGACCTATTTCATTACACAAAGCACAAACATCATAAATTTGGTTAGTAGATTGAACATTACCATCATCTATGGCGTGCACTTGTGATCGGGCAATGGCTGGTCGAGCTCTTCTTGAGGCTTGAGCTTTCCTCTTTGATGTAGTTGCCATGCTTTCCAAAAACTCCCAATCATCATTCTCATAATTTGTTCCAAAAGTCCCACCGGTAATAGACATAAAGTCACGTGCATCTTCGGCACTCAACCCCTCGTGAAAGGCATTCATCAACTCCCACAATTCAATTCCATGGTGAGGGCAATTTTTAATCATCATATTGAAACGCTCGAATGCCTCATGAAACATCTCACCATGTTGTTGTTGGAAGCTTCTCAACCCCTTTCTTGCATCGTTGGTCTTTTGGGCGGTGTAAAACTCATCCAAGAAAGTTTGTTGCATCTCCCCCCATGTATATATGGATGCCGAAGGTAACGTGTAGAACCATTTCTTCGCCTTATCTACCAAAGAAAATTGGAATAATACCAATTTGATGTCATCAGCCGAGAACCCTTGACTCCCAAGAGTGTTGCAAATTGAGTCATAAGCCTCTAAATGAAAGTAAGGCTCCTCCGTTGCCAACCCTTTGTATTTTGGTAAACTTTGCAAAGAGTTGGTCCTCACTTCAAATGTTCTCCCTTGATCATTGTGAGGAATAACTACCGGTGAAGGGTTTTGAGTGATTACCGGCCGAAAATGTGCTTCAATGCCCCTCACGTTTTCTCTAAGGTGTCTCCTTGGTACGCCAAACCTACCCCTTGGGCGAATAGGACCCATTGGCCTTGGTACATGCCCTTGTGATGCATTTGGTTGTTGAAATTGCTGTTGCGGCATTGGTGGGCGTTGAATTGGCCTTTGGAATTGTTGAACATTTGGTTGTACATGTTGTGGCCGAACTTGTTGCAATGGGATAGGGCGTTGCATTGGTGGCCCTTGTGGTCTTGGCCGAATATGTTGTGGTATGAGTTGTTGTTGCGGTATTACTCCACCTACACTTGACATCCCTTGAGATTGACCCGGCACATACCCAAACTCTCCTTGATCTCCATCACCCCCATAAGCATATCCTTCTTCCTCGTATCCCTCAAACTCTTCTTCATAACCTTCAAAATACCCATCTCCTCCTATACCCGAAGATTGCATATAAGGATAAGACGAATAGTGCATACCGGGTTGGTTCGATGGTCGATATGTAGAGGTAGTATGGATAACGGTTGAGCTTTGTGGTAATGAGTGAGTAGAAGATGATTGACCCGTAGTCGGAGGAAAGAAATGTGAAAGTGGTGGAATTGTTGCGGAAGGGCTATAGGTGAGAGTAGGTTCGACTTGGGTAGTAATCGGTTGTGTAGTGTTGGATGGTGTAGTATCATGGATTGGAGTAGGAATTGTAGTGGTGTTTGGTATAGTGGTGTTTGGTGAAGGTTGTGTGGATGTAGGAATAAATGTTGAGGTCGTTTGACCCGTTGTGGGTGGTACTAGTGTTTCGTCCATGATGTTTCTTGGTGTAATGGGTGAAGTGGGTGAACCAACGATTCTGTTTTCGCGTAGTAAAACTCGGTTTTGCCTTAGTGTTCTTTCGATTTCCGGATCAAATGACAATGGTGACGCTTTGTGAGAGCCTCTAGTATGCATGCACCTGTAGAACCTGCACACTAAACACACCAGTGTAAACCCGAAAATAACAATGCAAAACTAACAAACTGACACACGTTGCGCACTACTCCCCGGCAACGGCGCCAAAGTTTGACGTGATTGTCGTGGGTCACGCAAATTTAATCCCAAATACAACTATAGATAGCGGTAATAGGGTATCGAACTCAGGGAGTATGTGGAAAATATGTCAATTGTATAGCCTTACAATTAAACTACAATTAACCTAATTTGCAGAAAAATAAAGATCAATGATTTAGATTGTGGTTTTAGAAAACTAAATTAATAACTAATGGCAAATCAAATGTAGGTTTTAAAACAAATTAGGAGAGAACAATGACCATCCTAGGTTCCAGTTTCTTTAAACAATTGTGTGTAATTCCAACTAGAAAGAGTTACATAGACATAACTCGTGCATGCATAATCGAAGTGATAAAAGGGAACAAAGTACTCGGATTATATAAACGCGAGGTTGTTTCCCGATGACCAATTAATCAATAACCAACCCTAACCCTTCCCGTGATATCTCGATTGCCAACGGCACCAAGAACGTACGATTGATACTAGAAATTGCAATATCAATTAACAAGTTACAAGCAATTAAACATACACCATGATATTCAAGCAACGCAAGTTATCATTCTAGAAATTCGGAAATAAACACACAAAAGTTCAATAGAAACCTTCACCTAAGATGATCACCGAAAAGTTTAGCCGGACATAGTTTGGTGAATCATCATACTAACAAATCTAATGTTCATAGGAATCATAAACACAAACCGAATGTTAGAAATTGTTCCAAACCAAGCAAGACAGCCAAAATTCGCCCCTAGTGTCTCCAATAACCGTCCAATGATGAGAACCTCCCAAAAGACATCATAAAAACTGATTTAAGAAGGCAGTTACAATTCTGATCGCGGCCTCCACCGTAAATTACGGCTCCACCGTAATTTACGGTGGACTTCAACATGTTACGGTGATAAAAGACTGCTTTACGGTGAGCTTCAGACAAATTCCAGGTCCACCGTAAATTACGGTAGGACCGTAATTTACGGTGGTAGGCTGATATTTCTTCTTTGTTTTGTCTCTTGTTCCACACTCGACCCGTTCATCTTTAATACCCTACAAAGCTGCATTTTATCCACTTTAAGCTCCCAAGCCGCACCTGAAACATAGGCAACAGTAGTTATCTAACTCAAGATAATTACACAATTAAGTGAAGGATTATTTCGTCTTTTAACACGATTAAGGGTTGTCCAATGGACCACCCGTCACTACCCTCGTCCACGACAGGTGTTGAGTCAAAACTATAGTACTATCGTTGCAAAGGTGTCAGGCAACAATCATTGTGTAAACATAACATACAAGCATTCATTGAGTAACACGTATAACATGCAGAGCGGTTAGCGTATAAAATGTGTTTACGTTGTGTGATCGATGTGCTTTGATATAGGTAAGGTATGTAACACCCAAAAGTGCTTAAAGCAAAAAGGGATCGAGTATACTCACAGATTGTGTTTAATAAATAAACACTCTCTTGGATTGAAGGGAGCGCTGAGAGATTAGCTTGAACACAGTACAACAGTATAAGCGTTGAACGGTGCGTAAAACGAGGCAAGTGAAGTGTGGGATGGATAGTCATCCGATCGGATGACCTTCTGGACGGATGATCACCCGGACGGATGACCATTTGGTCGGATGGTCACTCGTTTGGGATGGATGTGTTTGTGTATGATGGAACTTTGAAGTTTTCATTGTAGCATTTTATAAGACAAGAAGTGTCTCTACCAATCAGGTCATCCGACCGGATGGTCATCCGGACGGATGGCCGTCCGTTTGGATGGCCATTCGTTTGAAACTAACTTCTTGGAATTTTGTGAAAGAGTCTAAGTGTTGGAAAATATTAAAAGCACTGAATGTCACAAGTTATCCGACCGGATTGTCGTTCGATCGGATGGTAATCCGATCGAACGGCACTCCGTTCAGTAATTTGTTCGTTCTGAAACTTGTAAAAATTTGCTAAGTTTAGAACAAAGGAACCTCCACCAAATCCAATTCATCCGATCGGATGGGAATCACCCCGTCCGATCCGTAACTGTTCTTTACGGTTATGCATGTTCAACCCGTGAGTCGGTTGTCTCTTTAATAGAAATCCATTCTCAGACCGACATTCCACTAGTGAATGAGTAGGAGGCCTGAATTAGCTCAGATTCTATCGGTTTTATGTGAAAAGTTGAGATTATTGAGGAAAAGTTTGAAACACTTTGATTTGGTTTAGATATAGAAGAAATCAGTGTTTAAACATGTCGAAATCTCTTAGATCTGAGTGGTTCTTAGTGGAATGAGGTCACACATTGAAGTTCATGAGAACTCATGATGACATCACCCTAGAGCAGCCAAAATGAGCCGATTTCATGGTGAAAAGTTAAAATTTGATGGTGAGAATGATGAAGAAGTATGTATAGATCATAGAAGTACAAGATTTGGGTTGAAAACTTACAAGAATTGCGAGGAATCGAGAGCAAAGAGAGCTAGAATGTGCTGGTCGGAGGAGGAGCTGTCACATCAATGATTGTTGATGTGACAGGTACTATTTATAGGCAAGGAGAAAATAAAGGCGGTGTAGTGGTGGATCGAAGGGTGGCTCGTTCGGATGGCCATCCGATCGGATGGTCATCCGGACGGATGACCATTCGATCGGATGGGTTTTGTGAGTTGGTTTTCGATGTTTCGTTTCATGCGTTGAGCGTTGTGATGCGATACGAGTAAGCGGTGCGATAGCTTTACACATTAATTACACAAATAACCTAACTAACAGTCATAAACCTAAACATACCCATTCTGCGTTTCTCATTGCGATGAGATTGCGTTGCGATAGAGTTGCGATTGCGTTTTCAAATAATCACCTCAAACATAAATGTAAAACATGCACAAGTAACACATAATAGCACACACACGTAAAACAATATCCATAACCTGTAATTCGAGTTGCGATGCGATAGCGATAAGTCGATTAGCGATTAATTTGCGATTATTAGTATTATAACTCCACATAATACAAGTCATTATAAACTAAAGTATCTACTATCGAGTCCCAGAGTACAGTCAATAATTAGGCAAGGAGTGACAGATCGCACTTAGCAATGTTTTCTTCCTTTGACTTTGACTTATACTTTGACTTCAAAACACGGGTTGTTACATGTGCACCCACGATTATACTGATCGTCGCATGATCCACATAGCTTGTATTAGTTGCGTATAACTTATGGTATACATTAAATAAGAACGTGTACTTATAAGAATGTAGTTTATAAGCATGTTGATGTGTAAGTATGTATGTGACCCACGTAAGTGAATCCCTCAGGTTATGCTCGCGTATAGGTACGAATGTATGAATACAAGTATGAATATGAGTATACGTATAAGTATAAGTGTGAACACAAGTATGGGAATGCACATGAGTAAAAGTATGAAAATAAAACGTATGAGTATGAATATGAATTTGTGTATAATTATGAATGTATGTAGGTATAAATGATGATGATTTCGTGTATGACATGTATTGAATGCGATGAACTTAAGCATGTAAAATGATTGAGAAGTTTGAGTATGTACAACGAATGATATAAGGAAATCGTTGTGAGATATCGAATAAAACATGTGCAATGATATGTATGTATATTTGTTTGAGCAAAACGTTGAGTTTATCGAATCAAAATAGATTGAGCTTGATTTGGAATGTAGAATCTAGTTGGTGAATGTAAGAGAATATAAAGTACCTATTGGTTATACGTGACGTATTTTGTAATGATCGGAAATGCTACTCTTGGTTTAAAAGAATTTACGTAAGTTGAAAATTATTGGTTCCTATGAAGTTTTCTTCCCCACGTGTTTTGAATTTAAAAGACATATTGAGCGGTGTATGAAAAAGATTTTGAAAATAGTAAGTTTGCATCATTTTAAAGGATCTTGCATTCTAATAAGAATTTTGAAATTTGAGGGTTCTCGTGAAAACATTGATTCTTAAAAGAAATTTAGCATAATGAACTTAGTGATTGTTGACAAGTGTTTTTAGTAAAAAAATGATTTATTGATTTTGAAAAGAGTTTTAGTAAAATGATCTTATGCTAACTATAAGATCTTATAGGCATGTGAGAAAGTTGATTTGATTCCGATTGAGGATGGAAATATAATGTGAGCGTGTTTTAGTGATTAGGTTGTATATGAAGTACATGGGTAAGAGATTCATTGGACCGATTAAGTGGATAGGTAGCATTTCGTAAGGTTTTGAAATTCGGGTAATAAAATGTTTTAAGGTATGATTAAGAATTTCGTGTATGCAAGTTATGTGAAAATAGATTGTAGGGTAAGAACTACGTTTGATAAAACAATAAATTTTGAAATGGATACAAGTAGGTATTTTGATGAGTGAAAAACGATTTAGGTGTAAAACATGACCGTGTTTGCATAATAAAGTTTTTTGAAGGAAAATTTTGATAACGATCACCTAGGTAAGGGAATCACCCCCAACTCGTTGGTGAGGTCGTTTTAAGAAAAGAAGGGGTGGAGTTAATCATCAAGGTAAGGAAATCACTCCTATCTCGATGATATGTCTCCATTTTGTGGTTATAAGAAATATAAATCTAATTGGGTGACGTTTTTGAAATCATGCATGTAAACGAAGTATAGATGTATGAAAAGATTTAGTATGATATGTGTGTGAGAGAGGAAAAAAATCTCGAAAATAAATTTGAATTTGAAAAGATTGCATCGCATAAGATTGATAAATATGAGAACATAGGTTTGATAAAAACTCGAATGGTTCCAAAACGGAACGTTGACTAACCAAAGCGGTCGGAAAGTCTTTCGAATTTGAGAAGCATGCTTTGACCAAATAGGTGGAATACTCTTGCCGACATGTCGGTTAACGGTATTCACCCATTCCGGTTACTACATGTCCCAAATCAATCAAAATTTCGAGACTTGGCGGGATTTATGAAAAATCAAGGAGTGGGACTAGTCGACAAGGTGCGGGTTTCACCCCTAACTTGACGACTTCGTACCCTAAGTGTGGTTGGTACTTGTGGGTTTCACACCTATTTTGGTGAAGTCGTCTCGTTTATGTATTACGAGTGTTTTCGAGTTTAGTATGATTGAGTAAAAGTACTTTAGGAAAGGCAAACGTTATAGAATAAATAAACAAGTCTGAGCATATAAAAAGACATTTCAAGAATAACATATAAAGATGTCTCATGAAAGTAGCATGTGAAGCAAGTATGGTCGAATTTGGTGCTTAACTATAGACTAGGTCAAAACATGGAAATTTTTCCTAATTCCCTATAGTTATGGCTTTGATACCAATCTGTCACACCCCAACCGATGGCGGAAACATCGGAGTGAGACGAAAACGAGATTGAAAGAGACTTCATAACACTATTGGTGACAATAATTAAATAATGGATTTCATTTCATTTCTAAAAGTTAATTACAAAGGTTTGAATCAAACACAACAACTTGAAATACAAGAATGACAATATAACAAACAAGTACAAAATTGATACAACATATTAAAACTTAAGGTGTCTAAGTGTGTATCTAAGCATCATCACTACTTCAATTTCAAAGCGTCGTCATCCTCAACCTGCAACATGTTTAAAATAAAGTTCAATGCAAAAGCAAAGGCGAGTATACAAGTTTTCATACATAGCATAAAAAGATAAGTTTTTTTTTAAATAATTCCACATGGCAAGCTTTTGATACAAGATAAACAATAAAATCGGCATGTGTTCGACTAATCAACCCAATGATGAAATGAAATAAGCTCATGACATAACCTCAAGAATACGAGTGGTGCGTTAATCTAATAGTGCTATATATGTCATGTATAGGCTCGTACGAAGTTAATGATAAGTCTAACACAAAACGTATAACCCAAAGTTTAATGTATCAGGTCATCAAGTATGCAAGCATGTATGAGGAATGTTTGTGCATTTATGAATGAAGTTTAAGTGTAAGTTTCATAGATAACATGTTACACCCCAAAAAGGGGGTTTCAAGTATACTCACAAAATTTCATGTGCTTTCCGATTATCCAAGTGTTGACGAGTAATGGGATTAGGAGATTTAATGTATACGGTTTGGAGTTCAAGGAAGGTCGGAATTCGGAATTTAAAAGTACATGGAAAGTAGATATATGAGAAATTAACCATCTAGGACAAAATACTCATTCTTGACACTATGAAACCCATAGGGGTTTAGATGTTTTCATGGGTTAAAGTACCTATTAGAATCGTGACGAGTAATATGTTCTTAGGTGGTGTAACCTACTATCTTGACATATAACCATTAGGTTATCCTCAAAAGTTTCGTTACTATAAGTATTATATATCTTATATAGTTTATATTATAATTTATTAGTCCAAGGTTATCACAAGGATGTCATAGAAGTCATGTAGGAGGTAGGAAGATGAATCCTCCATTTAGGTACCTCTTTGGTATTCACCATTACACATGTTGTCACAGACAACAAGGAGGGTCAAGAATATACATAATAAGGAAATGAAATACATACTAACTAACTAAGAAACATCAAGTGATGTGTGGATTTTCAAGTAGGATAGCCCAAGCTAACTTATAATCACACAATCTTAAAGCCTTAGACTTGTTCATCACTTGTGGGTTAAAACCCAAACAAAACAGAATGTTTATGAGGTTTAAACCTCTGATTTTACATGTCACAACCTTGTTTTTAAGCCCAACTAACCATAGACTTGATTATGAGCATAAGGACATAGGAATGTGTATGAGAAACCTCAAGTTTAAGTAGTTTAACAAGTGTTTAAATCAAACAGAAAGTTTACTTCACTTTGGAGCCTGGTTTGGTGATGTTCCAGGCCTTGGTTTTCCATGGAAAACCTGTGGGAACATACCTAAGGTTGTTCCAAGTGATTAGAAAGAAGAATCAAAGAAAAAGATGAAGAAATGAAGAAGTTATGCTCACTTAAGCAAGTTGTGATGAATCTGTCCACTTTCTGATTTTCCAGCTGACTAAGAGTGATTTGAGAGTGAATTTTTGAGTTTGTAAAGTGGAAAATGCTTGGAGAAGTGTTGGGTTTTATAGGGGATGGATTAGGGTTGGGTTGGTGGCAATTAAATGCAAGAAACACAACCAAAACACACTAATTCGCCCGATCCACGAGCTGAAAACATGTTCTGGCGGATTAGATGTGTCGTGCTGCGCGACAACACAAGTCCACACCCGTCGCGCGACGCGAAGGGGTCTAGTTCCGGAATTTAGTTTGTTATTTGGCCCTTTTGGTCCCTGTAGTTCATACTTGAGTGTTTTAATGTATTTTAAGGGTGTTTTATGAAATATAATCATAGTATAAGGGTTGTTAAGTATTAATAACATAAAAACAAGTATGAGTGTCACACCCCAAATTTCCACGTGTTACCGGTGGGCCCGGTAGGGGAGTATCGTGACGTGGTTGGCAACATCATAGTCAAACAACACAATATATATAAATGCACAGCGGAAGCAAAAGATAATTATTAATCCGAAGTAGTGTAACATCAAAGTATTACAACGGAAGTAAGGATCCACAGGCGGATCTTAAAACAACAAAAGAAATTATCAGACTAATGGCTTATGTGGAGGAGTTGCAAATTCCTCATCTAACAAGTCCTGAGCAGCTTCCAGCCTAATATGTACTTGTACCTGTCACTTAGACTTTGGAAAATACGTCAGTTTTCACTGGTAAATACACTCAACTGACTCATTTGAAAAGGGTTTAAGAAAATTGGTTTAGGTGCACAAGGCACGAAAACATATTGACACTTTGATTAAAATGCTCAAGTCAATATAAATCTTTTTTACTTGGGACAAACTATATCTCATGTTATCAGTTTTACATAACTTGCTCTACATACGGGGCCCGGTTCTATGCCGGTTCAAGATTAACCGACACACCACTATTCCCCTATTGGGAATCCCTTATTGGGTATAATTAATTAATTAGCATATAGCATCTGTCAGGTGTATGCCTACACCCCGTGCTTAAGTCGTGGCCATTGCAATTTAATGAGTCAAGGATATCCAGGACACGGTCGCATTAACCCCCAATGTTTCAGTCAAGCAATACGAATTAAAAACAGGTTATTTGGATTTCCCGACTCATTGGTCTTCGAATCCCATACCTGACCATGCGGTATTTATATTACCGTATCCCAAGCCCGTAATAGGGAAAATAAGTTAAGAGTATTTACCTGAGCTAGCTCCTGTCTTAAACAGGTTTCCTAAGTTAACATGCCTTAAATATGTTGTGATATCAGTAGGATACCTTCCGTTATGCCCAAAACGAGTTTAATCTCATAAAAAGCCTCGTAGGGGTATTTTGGTCATTTTAAAGATTATATAAGAAGTTAATTAAGTTTCTGTGAACCGAGTCTGAATACATCAGTAAAATAGTTTATTTTAACAGGTTATAACATTTGGTTATAAGTCTTATATGTCAAAATAGTTTTAAATCCAAACTATGCGTATAATACGCGTATAAAGCCGTTTTAAGCGACGTACGGTTTAAAATAGTATTCTGAGTTTTCTGATCATTTAAACAGGTTCAAAACACTACATTTATTATTTAAAATCAGTAGCAATTGGATTGGTATCAAAAGGATTTGTAAAACTCATTTTATGGCCGAAAAGGGCATATTCGGTATTTACCGAATTAAGGCGATAATCCTAGCTTATGATCAGTTTAAAATAATTAAAAATCTTCAAAAATCCCAAAATTTTATTTAACATCAGTGGGTAAAAGGTTTGGTGTTAAAAATTGGGTTTAGATAGGTTTTACGCTAATGACGCCGTTTAATTACTAATAAACTTATAATTACGTCATTAAGCATAACTCCTAATCTAGACTTCCGATTGACGTGAAATTTTGCAGACATGATCAATAATCAGTAACTAAGATTATTTTACTTTCATATTTCTAAAAATCTCGTTTTATGGCTATAAGGGTATTATGGTCATTATTTAGGCAATTAACGGAACCGTCGGACAATCGAGGTTTCAAGTGGTATAAACGCAGAGGGTTATACCAACATGTAACTAGGTCCTAATGGAACTTTAAGGCATGTCTAAACCTATCAAAAATGGGTCAGAATCGAGGTCAAAGCAGAAAGTCAAACTATGCGACTTTCGGCTCCGAATCGGTTCAAAACTGAGAGTTGTCGAATCAAACAAGCCTAGACAAGTCTTTATACTCATTTGCAGGTTATATGTATGTTAAAACAGATTACACGCCTTCTGGATCGTTAATTTTAGGTTTAATGATTTTGTTGACTTTTTCGGAATAAGTTTGACTCGACAAACGACATAGTTAGGATTAAAATCAGCGGGTGCCCTTTTAAGGTTTTATTGCCCATAATATTACCAACTTGTAACAACTTTCGTTTCGACAAAACTCTGGACCGTTTGTGATTTATCGCAAAGTCAAACCGTAGTTACGACGGTTTGATTTCTAGGCTATAAACTAAGCATAACTCAATTTAGAAAGGTTAGACATACTTACACGTGACTAATGAATGTTTAGGAAGGCTTGTGATCAGTTCTTGTGCTCCTCAAATGCTCAGAAGTGAATGCAAGTATGCAAGAACATTGAAGGCCTTATAACTAGTTTTTAATCACCATAGGAAGTTGACAACAAGGTCTACAAGTGACCACAACTGATCAACATCTGCTCCTAGTGCTTAGGGATGCCTAGTGGTCGATTATAAGTGAGAAAAACCGGTTTGATGGGTCACAATTGCACAAAACAGGCTGCTGTCTGTTTTTCCCGTATCTGCAGGTCGTACGCGGCCCGCCTGAGATATAATCAATTCTTACGCGGGGCGCCTGGGACATGACTTCAGGTTTCACATTTTTCAGTTATTGCATTTTCAGTCCCTGGTCCTTCTAAACGTCGCTATCACCTTGTTTCTTGCATTATAAACCCTCCAAATTGATTTATAAGGGCTTCAAGACTTATACCATCTTTGTGAAGTCCTCGGGTAACTTTGTGATCACCCGAAAAGCCCTATATTTCAACGTTGACGATTCTAACCCTCACACACGAAATTTATCATAACTTTCTCATACGGTAACGAAACTTGGTGAAATTTTTATGGTGCATTCTTGTGAGTATAATTAATCGTTACAAAGCTTCGGGCTTGTCAAAAGGTCACTCAGAGGTATAAGTTAAACATGTTGACACATTTAACCCCTGTAGTTTGTAATCTCTCACTTTCTTTCACAATTCTCATCGTATGATCCATGATCCATTCGTTTAAGGTTATAAACATCATGTAGGGTTATTGTAAAGTCTAATTATTCATTGTTGACGTTTTGAACCCTTATATTTACACAGTTTCATTGTTTGTCAACTTTAGTCCTTCGAGAACATTCTCTCACACGTTCAAACCTATGACACGTGTCAACACATTATAGGACGCAAATTTTCGGGGTGTTACATCCTCACCCCCTTAAAAGAAATCTCGACCTCGAGATTTGTTAGAATGCTGGAAGTACTCTTTGTCTCATAAGGGACTTAACTTTTATAGCATATCTGTAGTCTTTCCAAGCTCCCAAAGTGGCCCTTATATTAGGCGTATGTATCCTTTTGGAGCTTCTTGACCTGTCGATCCTCAATCGACACAGGATGCTCATCACATCATAATTCTGCATATCATTATGTGACAGTGCTTCTTGACTTATTGTCGGAACACATCCTCCAATCACTAGTGTGCAATGTATTGCGAGCTCCGTCAAACTCCTTAAGTAGGTTTTAGCTTACAAGCTACTTGATCTTGATACATTCGACTTCCTTCGAATGATTTACATTTATTCAGAGCTTATCTAGCCTGAAAATTTCACAAATTTGATACAGCCTTCCTGGGTGATATCTTTTGTTAAACCATATTCTTTAACAAGAACTTAGGAAGTTTGCTATTTTCATAACTCCTCGATTTCTTGCCATATACTGGCAACCTACAATCGATTATGGATTTGTATAATCTTATTTGTTGTTCCCCAGGCAACTTTCAGATCTTGATAATTGGACTTACCAATTCTCTATCTAACGCTAGACATTTAACATTCCATCTATACAAGGTCTCCAAAGGAGTAGCCTTAATACTTACATATCCATTATTATAGAAAAGCTTTATTTTCAAGGTGAGATGGTTATTCCAACCACTGCTTAGCTAATGTTTAGGGAATAGCTAATCCTTGCCGTTAGTCGAACAGATTGACGATCCTGTGCAGTTGATGGCAAATTCTAAATTGTTACCTAATTAGGGTGACGGTGATAATGCATAAGCAAAATGAACCGTCTTTCATACTTAACTATACCGGATTCCCAGGATATTGAGTTAAGCTATATGAACCCTCTATTTTAAACTTAGTTAATCAGGGTTTCGATTCTTCCAATGATGGTACTAACCGTCTTGGAGATTTTATAATAACATAGCCTTAAACGGAATTTAAACCTTAACTCTACCTGCCTCTCAGGAGGTAAACAGGGTAGTTCCTATGAAGAAAATAATCATGTAACACATAGAGATGTCATAGTTGTCCGTGTTCTCAGGCTTTGGTTCATCTATCGATGTCGGTGTCAGATAAATGACACATTCACTTTACAAATGTAAGGGTGCCCTAAGTAGAGATACTTATAGGGACATTTTATATTGGATATCTTCTTTGAATACTACTAGTCGACTTTAGTACGATATGACCATTGGGATGTCTCAGGGGTTCCATGCATTAAACCTCCATACTGATCAGGCATGGAAGCAATCTATGGGACACACTAAGATACGCCAATCCTCATATGGCACTTTTATCAAACTTAGTTTGGCATTCGCAGACGATAGCAAACAATGAGAAAATAAAATAAAATAATAATATATATTGTCGTACTCTTTTTGGGGAAGAGTACTCCAGATTCTTATGAAAGGATTATCTTCGAGGATGGGAGAGATGGTCATTATGGATTCCATTGGTAAGTTATACCTTACATTTAATATCTGGAGTTCTTATGAATGAAAATCAAGAGTTTGCTAAGCTTATGGTTTGCTAAAGGTTTATTATCCCTTGCATTAATATAAAATACTTAGCAGACACTATCAATGCTAAATGGTAAGGGACGCACCTAATGCTATTATCGATGTGCAATGTCTCTGGCATTCAACTGGTAGTCCAGGCGTTTCCTTTCTTATTCTTCCCAGACTTAGCTGCTCCTCTCTTGGCAGCCTTAGGGCAATTAGTACTGATATGCCCCTTTTCGCCACAGCTGAACCAGTTTGCATCTTTTATGTCCCTACATTCGTGGGACTGGTGGCCAACTCTTTTACAGATGCCACATTGCTTTAACTTTTGGTTTAATCGACACTGTCCCCAATGTCTTCTTTTGCAGGTTTTGCATGTAGGCTTTTTGTTGGAATCCTGATGGTTATTGTTGAACTCGGATTTGCTCTTCTTAGGATTCTGAGAGTTATCCTCCTCCCTTTGTCTTTTCTCATTAGTTTCATTCTTGATCGACTTTTGTCTCACTATCTAGAGTGAGAGACAAGGATAGATCTACAGCTGATCTGTAGTTGATTGGCCTTGAAGCCTTAACATTCCCTTTTATTTCTGGTGCCAAACCACCAATGAAACGCGCAATGCGTTTTGGTTCCGGGGTAATTAAATAGGGTACCAGTCTAGATAGGGAGTTGAAGTCGGTAACATATTGCTGACAATTTAGGTTTTTCATTGTGAGAGTCAGAAAATCTGTCTCCACCTTTTCCACTTCGTGTTGTGGACAGTAGTTCTCTTTGATAAGGTCCACAAACTTGGACCATCCCATATGGTATAGGGGAATTTTCCCCGTGGACTGCATCATGGCCCTCCACCATACAAGAGCCTCTCCCTTGAAAGATTGTGAAACAAATTTTACTACGTCCTTATCAGCACAATCACTGATGTCCACTACCGTTTCCATTTCCTCAAGCCATTCCATAGCATCAATTGCTCCTTTTTCGCCATTGAAATCTCTGGGTTTGCATGAGACGAAATATTTGTAGGTGCACCCGCCTTCAGTTGAACGAGGCTTATCATAGAGAACTAACTCCTGAGGTTCGCTCTTTTCATCTGAAGAGTGAACGGAACTCTCCTTACGAGCTGATGTATGTGTTTCCGTATGGACCTTTGAGTGAGTGACACTCGGTTCCTTTTTATTCTCAAGGATCTTATCCACAACTTCACTAATTGCTGCGCTAATCAAGGCCTGAAGAGTAGTGCCACTAACATTTATATTTATATTTGCATCCTTGTTTTTAGCCGCAGTACTGTTGTGTGCTTCGTCGGAAACCTCCATTCTGGAGCTTTGGTACTAAACACTACAAATAACATATGCTTAGATACAAACTAGTATGGAATCATCGTACTGGATGATTTATAAACCATGGTATTATTAAATCAATATGGCTGTTAGGTTTATAACTCCCTTATAGTTTGCTACTAGAAAGTATGACAATTATATTTATCCTAGGTCAAAAGGACCATCAATTGTGTTTAAGGTTTGGACCAAGTCCATTACCTTTTGACAGGGAATTTCAATGTCACAATTGTCTTTGTCACAACGACAATCTTCAGATATTTGGAAGGCTTGTCACGAAGAACATTAATAATCATAGGCACGAAGGCCTTGTCACAAAGGACTTATAAGAGTATGGCACTTAAGGCATTAATATATAAGCCGCAATTTTATCGGATTAGAGATCTTAAGGTTCGAACATAGTTCTTCACCTTTGGATAGAGAGTCAAAGACTACAGCCGTCATTTCTTTGGAAGGTAATTTATTTTGCCACAAAGGCTAGTCAATGGACATAATTCTGATTAACCGGATAATGGTGAGCTTCAGAGAAGTCAGCCGTGGTGAAGCTTTGAAGGCTATTAATCCAAGTAGTAATAATTTGCTTAACTATAGGGAATCGTCGAATTTTGATGATTAATTAGCCATGGTGTAGCTCAACCATATAGACCAATAGATAGTATTAAATTTATTTGATTATGCTTGGCCTAGGTTTTTAGATAAACCATCTTTGGCGTTTAAGCAGAATATAATCCTTCATTTTTATTAGACAGGGGACATAAGTCACGACTGCCAATGTCATACTGACATCTTTTATATATATAGCACAAGAGCTTATTCCCAATGACTCTTGATGGCACAGGGGCCTTGTCATTAGGGAAAATTTAAAACATAATCGACGATTCCTTTGGATCGGAATAATTTCATAGTTCATTGTCCTGACAAGAATTTATGAAATAAAAACTATCTTTTCATGTATACACCTTTTCCCGTAGGTACACATCCCAATTGGATGTTTTGATGCGTACATCATGCTCAACATTTACCAGCCCTGCTTTCTATTAATCATTTACGCTAAATAAGGGATTTGAAAAAAATCCTAATGTAAGGATGACAAGTGTGATTTTATCGCATCACTGTTGTCGAGAGTGTTAACACATTTTCAAATGTTAACTATGATCTGAATCTCTTTCTAAACAGGTTTTACCATCTTAGCTAGGTCTTCAATGACATTCAAGCTAGGTCAAACCTTTTAAGATTCTCTTTTAATATTTATACTGGCAGGAAAAGAATGATATTTATTTTATTCAGGATTTCTATCATAAACCCTGATTTACTAGTTAATATTAGCACAAATGGCCTATTTACAAGGACATTTATAAATTATAAGCTATGATTTCAGAGAATCAAAGCATGAAGATATAACAGCACAACAGGCCTAGTCGCAAAAGCATTTATAAATTATTAGCTATGATTTCAGAGAATCAAAGCATTTAGGTTTGAACCTAGTTCATAACCTTTCTCGGTCAGGGAGTCCTAGCTACCACTGTCCTTTGGCTCATGTAGAAATGAGCAAGGCCTGTAGGCTTTATATTACCAATGTATGGTCAAAATATGATCATCTTAATTGAAGATGTAAACCCAGGATTCAGAGATCATTATACTAGGTTAGGAATCTTTTGAAGAATCCTTAATAACGTGTGTGATTTCCAACGAATCACGTCTGTCGGGAGTGTTAACATGTTTTAAGATGTTAACAGGAATTTGAATCTTTTAAACAGGTCTTACCATCTTGGCCCGGTCTTATAGTTGACCCGTAGGCTAGGTTTCACACTTAAGATTCTTAATTTATGATTTAATGCAGACAATTTTTAAATTAAGGTGTTAATAAGGATCTGAACCTAAAATGAGAAACTGCCATCTTGCCATTTTATTATAATGGTAGATCTTATAATATAGGAATGATATTTTAAACATAATCGTTCCTTTAAAACTTACACAAGTATAGGGTTGCCCTAAACGGGACTTCAAAGAAATAATGTTGTCCTCGAAGGGACTAAAAGATAAATATCGTTATAAGGACTTTTAAGGAAACGGTCTTCAGCAAAAAGGAGTTTCTTCTTTATCTTATTTCTGAATGCTTTCTCCTTGGTTGCATGTTTCGTCCTAGCCGATGTACGAAGGTCAGCAAATTAAGGCTCCGAGTGTGGAGAATTATTATTACGGCTTCTTCGCTTGGCGACGTATCCAAAATATAAAAATTTGGAAGCAGAATTTCCAGATAAGGATTGAGAATATTCCTATGTTAAGTCTAGACTCAGAAGGTCAAGGAATGTGCTAATGTGTCATTGAGATTAAACACAAAAAAGCTAGTGTTTAATTCACTCAATGTTGGCTCTGATACCAACCTGTCACACCCCAAATTTCCACGTGTTACCGGTGGGCCCGGTAGGGGAGTATCGTGACGTGGTTGGCAACATCATAGTCAAACAACACAATATATATAAATGCACAGCGGAAGCAAAAGATAATTATTAATCCGAAGTAGTGTAACATCAAAGTATTACAACGGAAGTAAGGATCCACAGGCGGATCTTAAAACAACAAAAGAAATTATCAGACTAATGGCTTATGTGGAGGAGTTGCAAATTCCTCATCTAACAAGTCCTGAGCAGCTTCCAGCCTAATATGTACTTGTACCTGTCACTTAGACTTTGGAAAATACGTCAGTTTTCACTGGTAAATACACTCAACTGACTCATTTGAAAAGGGTTTAAGAAAATTGGTTTAGGTGCACAAGGCACGAAAATATATTGACACTTTGATTAAAATGCTCAAGTCAATATAAATCTTTTTTACTTGGGACAAACTATATCTCATGTTATCAGTTTTACATAACTTGCTCTACATACGGGGCCCGGTTCTATGCCGGTTCAAGATTAACCGACACACCACTATTCCCCTATTGGGAATCCCTTATTGGGTATAATTAATTAATTAGCATATAACATCTGTCAGGTGTATGCCTACACCCCGTGCTTAAGTCGTGGCCATTGCAATTTAATGAGTCAAGGATATCCAGGACACGGTCGCATTAACCCCCAATGTTTCAGTCAAGCAATACGAATTAAAAACAGGTTATTTGGATTTCCCGACTCATTGGTCTTCGAATCCCATACCTGACCATGCGGTATTTATATTACCGTATCCCAAGCCCGTAATAGGGAAAATAAGTTAAGAGTATTTACCTGAGCTAGCTCCTGTCTTAAATAGCAAGAATTTTAATAACTCAGCCGTATTCACTTAAGTAAGCGTAGGTACAATTTACCGGAAGGCTCTAGTCTGGAAATGATGGTGTAAATAACCAATTAGAATACTAACGTGTCTTTAATTAAGCCTAAGCTTAGACCGGTTAGTCTTAAGGAAATATACGGTTCAAACACATGATTAAGCGAAGACCGGAATAGAATGTGTTTTAGACCCGACAAGTTCGGAGACTTGTATAATATGGGTATTTTATACACATTCTGGATTTTGAGATAATAACGATAATGTTTGACCCGTTTCGGCTAATTTATGTAAACTAGTTACATAAACCGAACCGAACGCGTATGAAGCGTAACGGGTAACCATAAGAGTCCTAAACAGGTTTCCTAAGTTAACATGCCTTAAATATGTTGTGATATCAGTAGGATACCTTCCGTTATGCCCAAAACGAGTTTAATCTCATAAAAAGCCCCGTAGGGGTATTTTGGTCATTTTAAAGATTATATAAGAAGTTAATTAAGTTTCTGTGAACCGAGTCTGAATACATCAGTAAAATAGTTTATTTTAACAGGTTATAACATTTGGTTATAAGTCTTATATGTCAAAATAGTTTTAAATCCAAACTATGCGTATAATACGCGTATAAAGCCGTTTTAAGCGACGTACGGTTTAAAATAGTATTCTGAGTTTTCTGATCATTTAAATAGGTTCAAAACACTACATTTATTATTTAAAATCAGTAGCAATTGGATTGGTATCAAAAGGATTTGTAAAACTCATTTTATGGCCGAAAAGGGCATATTCGGTATTTACCGAATTAAGGCGATAATCCTAGCTTATGATCAGTTTAAAATAATTAAAAATCTTCAAAAATCCCAAAATTTTATTTAACATCAGTGGGTAAAAGGTTTGGTGTTAAAAATTGGGTTTAGATAGGTTTTACGCTAATGACGCCGTTTAATTACTAATAAACTTATAATTACGTCATTAAGCATAACTCCTAATCTAGACTTCTGATTGACGTGAAATTTTGCAGACATGATCAATAATCAGTAACTAAGATTATTTTACTTTCATATTTCTAAAAATCTCGTTTTATGGCTATAAGGGTATTATGGTCATTATTTAGGCAATTAACGGAACCGTCGGACAATCGAGGTTTCAAGTGGTATAAAAGCAGAGGGTTATAACAACATGTAACTAGGTCCTAATGGAACTTTAAGGCATGTCTAAACCTATCAAAAATGGGTCAGAATCGAGGTCAAAGCAGAAAGTCAAACTATGCGACTTTCGGCTCCGAATCGGTTCAAAACTGAGAGTTGTCGAATCAAACAAGCCTAGACAAGTCTTTATACTTATTTGCAGGTTATATGTATGTTAAAACAGATTACACGCCTTCTGGATCGTTAATTTTAGGTTTAATGATTCTGTTGACTTTTTCGGAATAAGTTTGACTCGACAAACGACATAGTTAGGATTAAAATCAGCGGGTGCCCTTTTAAGGTTTTATTGCCCATAATATTACCAACTTGTAACAACTTTCGTTTCGACAAAACTCTGGACCGTTTGTGATTTATCGCAAAGTCAAACCGTAGTTACGACGGTTTGATTTCTAGGCTATAAACTAAGCATAACTCAATTTAGAAAGGTTAGACATACTTACACGTGACTAATGAATGTTTAGGAAGGCTTGTGATCAGTTCTTGTGCTCCTCAAATGCTCAGAAGTGAATGCAAGTATGCAAGAACATTGAAGGCCTTATAACTAGTTTTTAATCACCATAGGAAGTTGACAACAAGGTCTACAAGTGACCACAACTGATCAACATCTGCTCCTAGTGCTTAGGGATGCCTAGTGGTCGATTATAAGTGAGAAAAACCGGTTTGATGGGTCACAATTGCACAAAACAGGCTGCTGTCTGTTTTTCCCGTATCTGCAGGTCGTACGCGGCCCGCCTGAGATATAATCAATTCTTACGCGGGCCGCCTGGGACATGACTTCAGGTTTCACATTTTTCAGTTATTGCATTTTCAGTCCCTGGTCCTTCTAAACGTCGCTATCACCTTGTTTCTTGCATTATAAACCCTCCAAATTGATTTATAAGGGCTTCAAGACTTATACCATCTTTGTGAAGTCCTCGGGTAACTTTGTGATCACCCGAAAAGCCCTATATTTCAACGTTGACGATTCTAACCCTCACACACGAAATTTATCATAACTTTCTCATACGGTAACGAAACTTGGTGAAATTTTTATGGTGCATTCTTGTGAGCATAATTAATCGTTACAAAGCTTCGGGCTTGTCAAAAGGTCACTCAGAGGTATAAGTTAAACATGTTGACACATTTAACCCCTGTAGTTTGTAATCTCTCACTTTCTTTCACAATTCTCATCGTATGATCCATGATCCATTCGTTTAAGGTTATAAACATCATGTAGGGTTATTGTAAAGTCTAATTATTCATTGTTGACGTTTTGAACCCTTATATTTACACAGTTTCATTGTTTGTCAACTTTAGTCCTTCGAGAACATTCTCTCACACGTTCAAACCTATGACACGTGTCAACACATTATAGGACGCAAATTTTCGGGGTGTTACAATGAGGAAGTACGGTTAAGTATGGGAATCGAGTATAAGTATCGTATAAGTCCAAATTATGCGTAGAAGCGTATAGCTTGAGTACGTATGATAGGTGTTTGTATGTTTACCAAGTATTGGCACGAATCACGAATAATGTGACGATGTGTAACGCCCCAAAACTCGGGTCTAAATATTTTATTTGGACATTTTATTAGGTTGGAATAAGTAAATAGGATTTATTGGCTAAGTGGGATATTTTACTAATAACCATGTTATCTAACATGGTTAGATGGAGTTGGCTATCAATTAAGAGTGGAAAACAATGGGGTCAAATAAATAAGAAAGAACATGAGGGGCTAAAGGTGGTCAATAGGGATGAAGTTTTATAAGAATGTGGGGATTTAAAAAAACACACACACACACAAGGTGAAACCCTAGTTTCACCAATTTCATCAAATTGGGTAGAAATCTCAAGGATTATTGGATGCATGAACCTGAAATGTCGACCACTTAAGTGTCTCTAACATCAAGTAAGTCGAATTTGGTGTTTTAACGATGTTTGATGAAGTGGGTTTTAGTCAATCCGTGAAATCCTATGAAATTGAACTTGTATATATGTTAGAATCACCATATAGAAGATGTCTTATGCTTGAATTTGAATGTATTTGGGATTTGAGGAGAAACCCACTTGTTCAATAGCATGATGATTTTGTAGTTGAATAAGTTGAGTAATTTTAATGAATGAATGAGTATGTACTAAAACATTGATAGATTATTATGTTGTAGGATGAATAGATTATGTGAATTAGTCGATTGAATGAGTTGTGAAGTTTACTAGTAGGTTATGAATAAAACACGTGTACATAGAGCTTAAAATATTATACGCACGCACCAAGTGTTTGTTGAAATGACTAGGTGAAGTTGGAAGGTGAAATTGTATGCAAGAATTTGGTAATTAAGTATAGAATGTGATACCAATGAAATTGTTAGAAAACTTATATGAGGAAGGTGTGTTTGAATTAATCCATATGAAGGTTGTTGTCCGATTTCAAGGTTTGTAGAAGTATGCATTAATGGCTTTTACTACATACTTGAGTGGTGGTGCATACTATATGTCGAACTAGTTATTATTTGGTAATGTAGAATGGATGGGTAATGAATGAATAGCTTGTAGACTCACTAATGAAGGATGATGTTGAGATTATGTTAAATTACTAGCGTTGAATGTGGTGGACAATTGTAGGGTCATGAGAGCCTTAACTCGTATTAAATTGGTTATACATGTACATGATATAACTAGGTGATCATATGATTATAAGTATGTTGCATCATTAGTAGGACTAATATGATGACACGGATATACGGGGTTGAGTCGAAAGTTCATACATAGATCGTTGACTTCTGAAAGTCAACCGCGCGTAAGAAACACGGTTAGACTTGTCGTCGCGATAGTAAGAATTTAGAAAAGCCACATAGTGCGTGTTATATCAATATGTGTTACGTATGATGACATGATAAATTATATGAGTTTGAAAAGATGTGAATTTGGGTATATGTCTTATGATTGCTAGAATTGACTAATGAAAGTCAAAGAGGGAAATATGTATTTGATATGATCATTAACATGCGTAATCATGTATGCTAATAAGAATGTGATTGCGATGACGTGAAAGTATAGGGATCATATCAAGACGGATGGAAGCATGGAAGGTTAACGGATAAAAAGGAGGTGAGATAACGGATGCAACTACGGATGCTAAGGTAAGTGAGTTCCGAACCTCACTTCTTAGTATATAATTGAATTCTATTTATGAAGGTTAGGAGTCTTGTGAGAATGACTGAGAAGGTAAGTAAATGGAAAGGAAAGTCGTAATGAGTTGTTAATATTTCACAAGGTAAAGAAAAGTGCATGGCGAAATCAAACTGGTCGAACACATATGCATGAATCCTGTAACGGTAATGTAATTTATAAAGTTTAAGGACCTCAAGGTATGGATTTTTAGTTAATTAGGTAGGGAAATGTTTTATGAACAATTAGAAAGAAGTTTCAAGTGAAACGGATGCAAAACGAGCAAGTTATGCGAGTTTTGGTATTAAAATGGAAAGCTGATCTGGGCACTAGCGTAAATTAAGGTAGCCATCATAAATTACGGTAGGTGCTGAAGCCATTTTTCCACCGTAAGGCAGTAGGTTGTCACTGTAAGGATTTCATGGCCACCGTAAGCTACGGTAGCTACCATAGCTTACGGTGGAGGTCAGATACAAAATAAAAAGTTCATGCAATTCTTCGTTTTTCTTCGAATTTTGACCCCGTGAATCCATTCCAAGCCTCGTTAAGTTTTTATAATGTTCCTCAACCCTACCAAATGGCTTGGTAAGTTACGAGTGAGTACGGAACTCATTCTTAAGATCTGAAACATACCCGAAACACATTTAAAAAGCGTTTATGATGTGTGAGCGAGTATGCGGGGTAATAAATTAAGTATGTGGGTATGCATGTATAGATTTAACTTCATTTCAATAGGATTAAACTTATAATAATCATGAATATGAGTGAGTATGTATATAAGTTTGTTCGTACATGTCTTATTACATGGAGGTTTGTAAACCTTCTGGGGTAGCCTAGTTGGACAGCCCCACCTACCCTCTCCCTAGAGGTCCCGAGTTCCAATCTTGGAGTCTGCATCCCACGGCCAAGCTCTTCGCTCTCGGTTGGGTATTCACCCCCAGGCAGCTATGGGGCTAAGCTAGCTTGTGGAGTATGATCACTCTAGCGGTTGGGAGGACCGTGGAATATCCCCCCCCCCCTACATGGAGGTTTGTAATTAGGATACGTCAGTAATTCATAGGGAATTATGTAAGTGGTATGTAAGAGTTAGTATGTATGTATGAATGTATTTATGTATTTATGTAAGTATATATGTACGTAAGTATGTTCGCATGTATGTATGTGGGCATGAGATGTGAATAAACATACGCGGGTAGGTACTTATTCATGAAGTAGGATTTATTGTGCATGAATGAACAGAATCTTGTGTATGTGTTTGTATAGCTTAAATAAGTTGAGTATTAAGTTACTAATTCGGTGTCTTAAGTATGAAATGAGAATGTTGGTACTCTATTAATGTCCTTATCAAGGTTAAGGAATTGGAATGCACGAATGTACACGGAAAGCATATTCGTTAGGATTAGTATGGGAAGAACGAACACAGACTGCTCATTGATTACGTATGTTTAGCTTAGGAATGACGTCACCAAATCTAATCGATGCACATGTATGTGGTGAATGCAGGTTGCGCGGACTTAGCATCGTCATGAAGAATAGAAGGATTGAAGATCGAGTCAAGAGCAAGGATTGTACGGAAGAACAGTCATGTAGTTTTAATTATGTAATGTTTTAACATGTGGAAGTAAATGTAAACATTTCCTTTTAGCAAATGTTTAATATTTTGAAATTGGGTCTTCATGTATGTATTGTGTTTAAATTATAAAGAAATTTGAGTTAATAGCCAAAATGGTCCCTGTGGTTTGCTCACTTTTACCACTTTAGTCCAAAATCCAAATTTTTTAAATCTGGGTCCCTGAGGTTTGCATTTTGTTGCCATTTTAGTCCAAATTTCAAAAAAATCTAATTTTGTCAAATTTTTTACAGAATTTTGTCTTTATCCTCATTTCTCATAAGGGCAAAATGGTCATTATAGATTATTATAAACTAATTTATATTAAAAAAATCAAAAAAAAAAAAAAAAAAGAAACCCAGGTTGATCAGACTTGCACCCAATTTCATCACCACCACCATTAATCCACCACCACCACCACCATCTCTCTGTCTCCCTCCTTCACCCACCACCTCCAACAACACACCACCACAACCACCTTCAAACCTGCAACAACCCAAATCACTCTCCACACCGACACTTTCAACTTTTCCATCTCTAGCAACACTTTCACATTTTCCTGTTTTCAAACCACCAGACTGCTTCACACGAACCAGCGTCACACTTCTTCGACTAACCCTCCCAACCGACACTCTACTATGCAACGAATCAGACGAAGCATCCGACGAGCACGACGCATTCAACAGCAAGTTTGACCTCAACCGGAACCCTAACCCCAAACCTGCAACAACCCACCGTCTCCATCAGCAAGTTTGACGAATCAGACGAAGCATCAGCAAGTTTGATGAATTAGACGAAGCATCCAACCGCCACCGTCTCCACCGGAACCCTAACCCCAAACCCGCAACAACCCAAATCAGCAACCAACAGGATTCAACCCACCACCCCTACTGGAAACCCTAATCCCAAGAACATGTAAACCACCCAAGTCAACAACCACCACTATTAAACCCACCACCCCATCCACCATCACAACCCCCCACCATCTCCACTATCACCACCCTCACCGAAACCCTAATCCCAAACAACCTGCAAACAACCCTAATCATCAACCACCTGCAAACAACCTAGATCCATCCGGAAGAGAGAGAGGGAGAAAAGAGAGGGAGAGAGAGACAGAGGCGGTTTTGTTGTTGTTCGTCGATTTGGTCAGATCCATCCTGTACCAATCATGCTTTTTTTGTGAATCACCAACTTCTTCTTGCCACATTTCATCTGGGTTCTTGAATCGGCGGCCGTTAGTGTCTAACCCACTGATCTCCATCTGTGTTTTGGTGTTGGGTCATGCTCTAACCCACTAATCTTTCATCTGTGTTTTAACCCACTGATCTTTCATCTGTGTTTTAATGTCGCCGACGTAAGGAGGTGGCGGTGGCGGTGGTGGCGGCAGGAGGAGTAGAGGGAGAAAGATAGAGGTGGTGGTGCTTGTGAAGAGAGAGAGGGTTTTTTTTAAGAGGGTTTTTTTTCCTTTAATATAAATTACTTTATAATAATCTAGAATGACAGAATTGCCCTTATGAGAAATGAGGATAAAGACAAAATTCTGTAAAAAAATTGACAAAATTAGACGTTTTTGAAATTTGGACTAAAATGGCAACAAAATGCAAACCTCAGGGACCCAGATTCAAAAAAATTGGATTTTGGACTAAAGTGGCAAAAGTGAGCAAACCTCAGGGACCATTTTGGCTATTAACTCAAGAAATTTTAAGGCTTGAATTTCCGCTGCGTCGATATTTAAGTTATTACTTGTTAGGGTGTTACACGATGTATAAAGAATTATAAACGTACAAGTATAATGAATAGGTGAAAGTAAAATTTTGAAATAAAACGATAGATTTTAGTACGATTAAAGTCTCGGATTTATGATGATGAAACGAAACACGATTACGAAAGAATCAAGTTTCCAAAAATAGATTTGCAAGACAAGCTTTCTAATTTAGGAAGTTTACGAAAAAGTGGAGCGTTACATCATGGAACACCAGCCTTGTTCTGCGAGAGCTCTAGGAATTGTGCCCCCAATTCCATTCGAAGCGACCCCACTTCTCTAACATAGGTGATTTACAAATCATTAAAAGCCATATGCTTAACCTCTCTTGATATCACTGATTTTAAGTAGGAATGGACTAGGAAGTTTGTAACCCCCTTTGTATTTTGAGGTACTCCCCCACAGTGACCTTAGTTCGTACAGTTAGGTGGTCCTATTGAACCTAGATCATAGGATCTCCAATCTTCTAGGATAGGTTTTCCGTTGTACAAACTTACTCCAAGGGCTTTAGTCCCATTCCCATCGACGACTTATGTACTACCTCTTTGATTAAGCCATTTGTAAGCGGATCCGCAATGTTATTCTTTGACCTCACATAGTCAATCGTGATAACTCCAGTTGAGAGTCATTGTCATATCGTGTTATGCCGACGTCGTATGTGCCTTGATCTGCCATTATACATTGCATTTTGAGCTCTACCAATAGCTGATTGACAATCACAATGTATGCAAATAGCAGTCACAGGCTTAGGCCATCTTGGAACATATTCCAAGAATTGACGCAACCATTCTGCCTCTCCTCCAGCTTTATCTAACACGATAAACTCAGATTCCATCGTGGATCTAGCTATAAGAGTTTTTTTGGACGACTTCCAAGATATAGCTGCTCCTCCAAGGGTAAACACATAACCACTTAGAAAGAACTTAGCTGGTTTTATAATGAGTAAGCTCCGAAACTCTCGTCCAATCCAGCTGGATCGTATAGCATTTCGGTCGCGATCGGCTACTCTGACCAGTACACTTGGAAAATTCCTTGAAATTTGCTGAACAACTTCGAAATCACCCGAATGGAGATTGAGTACGGGTGGTACATATTCAAACCTGCATAAACAAAAACAAGCAAAAACCAAAGCAGTACCGACTCTAAACAAAAGACTAACTCAAAACTACAAATAAACACATACCGTATATGAACCGAAAATACATCGAATATATAAAATTACAAAACAGTACAAAACCTCCCCACACTTGAACTTAATCAGGAGGTTTTTCTTTGATCTGGACCCTACGTAACCCGTTTAATTCCACCCGATCCTCAAAAACAATTAAATTTTTTTTGGCGGAAAAACAAATTATTTTAACATTTTTAAACTTACAAATTTTAAACGGGTCAGACCACCAAAATTTAAACTTACCAGGAAGAAACCGGATGCATGGCATGTAGCGGGAAGACTGATCGTGCTTGAAATTCAGAGGCTCCTCCTTCTTCTTCTTGTATAACCATTCGGTCCTCTTCCGTTTTCGATCTTTTCTTTTTTCATTTCTTTGCCTTCTCCCATGGTTTTGTTGATTTCTTAGTTTCACTTATTACTAACACCAAGAGCCAGCTGTGGTATTCTTCCTCTTCCACCACTTTCAAAAAATGATCCCCACACTTAGCTTCTTCGTCTAGGGTAAGTTCGATCACCTTTGTTGCTTCACCTTCAAGTATGCTATATCCCCCTTAAGATCCAACACTCCTACCTCTTCATAGACCGGTAAACCATCTAATTCTAACTCTAAAAACTCATCCTCCCTAGACGATTTAACTTCAACCACTTTAATTTCTTCCTCTGCACCCAACATTTGTAAGACCCGTTTTTAAATTAACATGAATTTAATACTAAATACGCATTTTCTTTAAAAATACGGACTAACAAAAAATTTGTTAAGTTTAATGTGCATACATGATTAAAGTATTTAAGATTAATATCCCTACTAGTTTAAAACATACAAAATGTAGCATCAAGTGTTACATGTTTCATATTTAAACTGAAAACAACATATATTAGCGCGGAAGCTTCGTTCGAATGTGTGTTCGGTTCTTGTCCGTTGCTTGATCATCATCCGGGAGCTTACAATCATCACCTAATATCAAAACAACTTAAAAGTTAGTTTTGACAACATAGACATAAATATAATCAAGTTCCAATATCAAACAAGAGAAAACAAAAATAAAATTTCAAAACTAGGTCTCTCGCGCCACGCGAGAGACTCCTTTAACTCGTTCGCGGCCGTCGAGTGCCATTGGGGAGATGTTTTTCCAGCAGGTCCACTCTCTGGACCTGCATATTCGCCCAGCTCCATTTTTTTTTCAAAAAATCAAACTTTGAATGGCCACAACTTTTTATCTACAATTCCGTTTTAGGTGATTCTTTTTTCCTACGCGTCCGTAATTTAAATACGAATACGTTCACTATCATTTTGCATATAACTCTGGGTTATAAGATGATTGCCTAAAAATCCCCTTTTTGTTTATTCGACCCGTTTAGTTATATGACACATTTTACCTTATTTATAAATTTTTGGTTTCTAGACGTAATTACCCATTCCCCGGGCTTGTGAACTTCTGCGTATCAAATCCATTCCATGGTTTTACGCTTTCATAAACCACAATCATCTAGTGACATTCAAGTCACTTCAATACTACCAATTTTAACCATTGTTTGACCCGTTTGGTTGTCGAATGGAAATCTCCATTTTATTAACATACCAAACTTCTTCCAACAAATGTTTTGACCAGTTTCTTTGTCTAATGAACTTCGTCACTTGACAAAATACCAAATTCAATTGTTATACTAATTCAAGTTTACTAGCTAAAAATCCAAAATCAAACATGATGTAACGAAACCAAAGTTACGTAACTTCAAGGCTTTACTTTTAAGCGCGTATCGACCCCGGCTTGTCCGCTTGAAGACTCGGTTTCCTTGCCTATAGAGTTTAACCACAACCCGTTTAGAACTCTATTCATCATACTTAACACATAATTCGCCATATTAATCAAACATGCGTTTTTGTCCGAAATTTCAACATTTGGCTTTCTTTTAGGCATTATATCTAACATCTAATGAGCATGATTTTTTTATAAAATTAGAAATCAAGTTTCATGACTAGTTATTTCACCAATTTTAACATCTTTTACCAATTTAGTGTCTAATTTACACTTCAATATCAAAACTAACATCATAGAGTTCAAATAACACTAGTTTGATAATCATGATTCTAGTGTTCATCATGTTTCTACAAAACCCGTTAAACACATAATTGGATGATCATAAATTTCATCACTTTGAGCACTAATTCAACAAGTTATTGACTAGGGTTTACTCCTAGACATGATTTCATCACTAATTTCATCTAAACATCAATAAATTAAGTTCAGATTTCAATTTCTTATGTTCATCAAAATTCCAAGATGTAACTAAAAGATGAAATTTAACATATCTTGCGATCTCTTCACTTAGGTGATCACTAAAATGGGCTTGGATTTCGATTTGGGACTGATTTGGCCTTTCAATTTGATCAATTTGAGCAAGTTAGGGTTAAGTCGGAGAAGTCTTGTTCGCCCCCTGTGTTTTCTACGACCAGAACACACAAAGTGTGTGTTTTGGGTTTTTAAGTTTTATTTAATAAAACATATTTTCAATTTTGTCACTTTTGGCCCCTCGTGTGACACCCCAGGAAAACCAGGAAACCAACACAACATAACTAGCTTCCTCAGTAACCACGTACTAAATTTCGGGACGAAATTTTGTTAACAGGGGTAGAATGTGACAACCCTCATAATTCCATGTATCTGTACAATTTATTAATGATAATTAAAGTGCTTGATGACTGTGCTAAGTCACTTAACTGCCTTCTGATTACTGTGTTATACTTACATGTGCTTGTTAACATACTAGTAGTGTACATAAAAATTGCTAAATAGTCCGGTATGTTTTTCTAAGTGTTGAGAATTAAAAATGTTACGAAAATATATATATATATAGGACACTTTACGGATTAATTAAGCACTTTAACGGAACGGTACCTAACCGAACAACCGGACACTACCCGGAACACAAAAATATTGTTAAACACATTGTTTCACATTTTACTGAGCCAGTTATGATCCCCGAATATCATAACACACTATATAAATATCTAATAAATAAACCCCTAGCTATATACTTGATTTCTAACTAAACTAGCTTAACTATCCATCACCATCCAACCAGACACCCCCCCAACCGGTTCTAGAAAGTGGGATCCCCACTTTGATTTCTTTTATTTGTTTATTGTATTTGTATAGTACTTGGGGGACATGTAACACAATGGATAAAGAGATGTTGGAAGTTTGATTATAAAAACCCTTGGATCTTCATAACCTTCATTCATTCATCAACTCAACACAACTTTCCTTCCCTCTTCTCTCTTGGTTTCGGCTGAACACCACCCCACACAACATCATCATCATTCAACCTTCTTCAAGCATTCTACAAGCGTACAAAGGTGTTAGAAGGCATACAACGAAGCTCGGTGCGTTCGGAAGTTGAAGGACCACTCTCATCTTCTTTTAACCACCACTTTTCTACACTTGAACTTCCCTAGTCTTGAACTAGTGGTAAGAACTTAGATCCATTCAATATTTATGTTATTTAAGTGGTTAAAGTAAGTTACATGATGATAAATTTAAAGAACACAAAGAAACTTGAACTAGAAACATGAACATAATGTTTACATCAAAAGGAAATGTGATGAAGTGATGTTAATATGAAGTTGTTTTGATTCTTGTTGATTACCTGATGATTTTCTCGTTGATATTGATGTTTGACGTTGTTGTGATCACTAAACATGTTAACGGAATCAATCGAACACGAGTTAGAAAGCTAAAAGCTGAAAAACAGCTTCTGTCCAAGCTTTTACAGCCAACTTCAGTTGGCTGTAAACAGGTCAATATTTAACAAAAACTTGATTTTCTTGAGTCTACAACGTGTTATTATGAAATACGGTTCTAATGGCACTGGAATCATAATTTTTGGACTTCGTTTACTATTTTTAAAGTGTCGTTTTGTAACAGCAGCTAAAGCTGCATTTTAGCTGCTGAAAATATGTATTATATTCTTCATCATAACTTGAAACCTGAGTAGAAATAGGTCATGAAAGTTGTACTGTAAATGACCACTGATGTATTTGTAATCCTCCCACTAGAATTTCATAAATCGGACTTACGATGAATTTTTAATAAATTATTCCGTGGACTGCAGTTAGAAAAAGATGAATCTGATTGCAGTCCGGAAAATGATTTTTTATAAAATATTGATGATGAATTGGACCCCGATATTTTTACACAATAATATTTGGATCGTTTAAGATATTCTGTAAAAATTTGGGAATTTTTGGAATAAGTTAACTATTTTATTAAAATGCCCGAACAGGTCATTAGTTAATAGCGCTATTAGGTTTAACAAACCTCACGCCGTGCCATTCGGACGGGCGTGTACTAATGGACTATGGCACGTCGGTGATGATAGACACCGACTCTAGGGCACAATTAATTTTTGTTAGTAGTCGATATGATAAATGAGTCTGGTAGTTTAAATAATGGGGTAGCCCCCACGGCCGGAGTGCCGGGCTGGATAGCCAGGGTAGGTGGACATGGGATGGTTAACTAATAAACGTTTTCGAACTATGGGGTAACCCCCACGGCTGGATAGCTGAATGAGATTAAACTACGTTTTTGGAAACAACTCTAAAATGGACAACCAACCGTGAACTCACTCAACTTTGTTGTTGACTCGTTGTTACATGCTTTGCAGGTCGCTAGATGCCATGGGGCTTGCACATGGAGGTGGTCATTGTGGGATGCGGATTGTTATGTCCCGTATTTAATAATTAAACTTTATAAACTTATGAACTTCGAACTTATGTTTTGGTTTAATGTCTTATGCTTCCGCTGTTTAAAATGAACTTGGTTAACTAGCTTTTGGTCACCAATTGTATTGTGGTTGGTTTTATTTACATATTTACGTTGTTCAATATGATTGGTGGCTCGATCCTGGTCACGTCACGCCTCCAAGCGGTGGTACTCCGCATGGTGGATTTTGGGGGTGTGACAGATTGGTATCAGAGCCATTGGTTATAGTGAACTTGGTTTTAAAAAGGGGAAAAGCTTTTTGACAAAACCAGACTATAACCTGTACAGTGCTCAACGATCCACAACGATGCTTCGCTCCACGTGCAAGACTCGACAGAATGGGTGGTATGATTTATGTTATATTGTCGGTTAGATAGTTCACATTGTGCATTAGTTAACGTGATAATTGCTATTTGAACCTTGTGTGCTTACTCTCTACTATCGTCCCATACTTACGCACTTTCGCGACACTTTTCTCACTTACGTTGCTTCATTGTGAAGATCATGAGCGGACGCGGAGGATGTATCAACCTAACTCAAGCCCAGTTGACGGCTTTAATCAATGAACGAGTTGCTGAGGCACTCGCAGCAAATCCAGCAGGAGGTATAACCTGCTATACCAACCCACCTTAGGAAGTTTAGGTCCTACCTTCGCAAACCAACCCTCGTGCTTAACCTTGTCTTTTATTCTCGCACAACAGGTCAACATGCTCAGCCTCCTGTGTGCACGTTCAAAACCTTCATGGATTGCCGGCCCAGTACCTTCAGCGGCACAGAAGGAGCGGTAGGCCTTCTTCACTGGTTTGAGAAGCTTGAGTCTGTCTTCGAGATGTGTGAATGCCCAGAAGACCGTAGGGTGAAATATGCTACCGGAACACTTGAAGGACTGCGTTAACCTGGTGGAAAGCGCAGGTTCAACTGCTTGGGTTGGCGGTTGCTAATGCCACCCCATGGAATGACTTCAAGGAACTGATCAAGGAAGAGTACTGCAGTCGTGACGACATCCACAAGCTAGAGGTGGAATTTTTCAATCTGAAGATGACGGGGTCTGAGATCGAGGCATACACAAAGAGGTCAAACGAGCTGGCCATCTTGTGTCCTACAATGGTAGACCCTCCCATCAAACGTATTGAGTTGTACCTCAAGGGTCTTGTACCTGAGATTCAGAGTCACGTGACTTCAGCTAACCTGGGTACCATTCAGCAAATCATCAAGTTGGCTCATCGTCTCACCGATCAAGAAGTTGAACAAAACAAACCGCCCAAGCGTATTGGTACTGCTACTACTGACGCTCCCAATAATAACAAGCGAAAATGGGATGGGAACTCCAGTAAAGGTTCTACTTCAGCTCAGTCCCAGCAGCGAAAGACAGATGAGTACAGGAGCCCCAGTCAGCAGTCTTCTGGGAATCAAGGTCAGGGTGGGTACAAGGGAAATCACCCCAAATGTAATCGCTGTAACTTGCACCACATCAGGCCGTGTGGTAAAGGCAACTGTCATCGATGCAACAAGCCTGGTCACATTGCACGGGATTTCAGGAGTCAGCGCCCGGCGAATCAGAACCTACAGCAACAACAAGCCCCACCAAATCAACGCCAGCAGCAGCAACAACAAGGTAACAACAAAGGGTGCTTTCAATGTGGTGCTGAGGGCCATTTCAAGAAGGACTGCCCCCAACTAAATCAGAACTAGAACAACAACAATCAGGGGAATGGAAACGGCAATGGGGGAAACAACAATGGTAATGAGGCAAGGGGTCGTGTTTTCGTGCTAGGCCAGGGTGATGCAAGGAACGATCCCAACGTTGTGATGGGTAAGTTTCTTCTGGACGACTTCTTTGTTACTGTTTTATTTGATTCGGGTGCCGATACTAGTTATGTGTCCTTAAAAGCTAGCCAAATGCTTAAGCGCACTCCAACACTTTTGAAAACCAAACACATGGTAGAACTAGCAAACGGTAAAAGTATTGAAGCCACACACGTAGTTAAAGGTTGTAACCTTATCTTAGCTGGTCAGACTTTCTCTATCGATCTTATTCCTATCCCACTTGGTAGTTTCGACATCGTTATTGGAATGGATTGGCTATCTCATCATCAAGCGGAGATTCTTTGCAATGAGAAGATTGTCCGCATCCCTCGTTCTGGTGAAGAACCCCTCGTGATTCATGGTGACAAGAGTGGTGCTGTCGTAGGCATTATCTCTTTCCTTAAGGCCTAGAAGTGTCTGCGAAAGGGCCACACTGCCATTCTGGCACACGTTACTGACACATCAACGGAAGAGAAGAGAATTGAAGACATTCCTATTGTGCGCGATTTTCCTGAGGTATTTCCTGAGGAATTACCTGGTCTCCCGCCTCATCGACAAGTCGAGTTTCAAATCGAGCTAGCTCCTGGAGCAGCACCAATAGCTCGTGCACCTTATCGACTTGCTCCGTCAGAATTTGAAGAACTGTCCACACAATTACAAGAACTCTTCGAAATGGGTTTTATACGTCCTAGCTCTTCGCCCTGGGGAGCTCCAGTCTTGTTTGTGAAGAAGAAAGACGGTACCGCGAACTCAACAAGGTGACCGTGAAGAATCGTTATCCTCTTCCACGCATTGACGACTTGTTCGACCAGTTGCAAGGGTCAAGTTTTTACTCTAAGATTGATTTGAGATCGGGATACCATCAGCTGAGAGCCCAAGAGGAGGACGTCTCCAAAACAGCGTTCAGAACTCGCTACGGCCATTACGAGTTTCTGGTCATGCCTTTCGGGTTGACGAATGCACCAGCGGTCTTCATGGATCTCATGAACCGAGTGTGCAAGCCTTACCTGGATAAGTTTGTCATAGTGTTCATCGACAACATCCTGATCTATTCTAAGAGTCAGGAGGAACACGAGCAGCATCTGCGGCTTATCATGGAACTTCTTCATAAAGAGCAGTTGTATGCCAAGTTTTCGAAATGTGACTTCAGGCTTTGCGAATTCCACTTTCTAGGCCATGTGGTAAACAAGGATGGAATACATGTGGATCCATCGAAGGTTGACTCGATCAAGAACTGGCCTGCACCCCGTACACCAACAGAAATCCGCCAATTCTTGGGTTTGGCAGGATATTACAGAAGGTTCATTAAGGATTTCTCTAAGATTGCACAACCTCTCACTTCGCTGACTCAGAAGGGTGTCACCTACCGTTGGGGTGATGCACATGAATCTTCTTTTCAATACCTAAAGGATAGAATTTGTAGCGTGCCTATCCTCTCATTGCTTGAAGGCACAGATGATTTTGTGGTTTATTACGAAGCTTCCATCCAAGGACTTGGTTGCGTGTTGATGCAACGTGACAAGGTCGTTGCCTATGCGTCACGCCAACTTAAAGTTCACAAACGGAACTACACTATGCACGACTTGGAGCTGGGAGCAGTTGTTTTCGCGCTTAAGATATGGAGACATTACCTGTACGGTACCAAGTGCACCATTTACACCGATCACAGGAGTCTCGAGCATATCTTCAAGCAAAAGGAGTTAAACATGCGACAACGTCGATGGGTTGAACTCTTGAATGATTACGAATGTGTAATCAAGTATCACCCGGGCAAAGCCAATGTTGTGGCTGACGCCCTCAGTCGGAAGGATACCATACCTAAGCGTGTACGTGCTTTACAGCTTACCATCCAATCCAACCTTCCCGCTCAAATTCGTGATGCTCAGATTGAAGCATTGAAAGCAGAGAACATCAGGGTTGAGTCTCTACAAGGATCAAGGCAACGGCTAGAACAAAAGGAAAACGGCGCCAACTATGTTAACGGACGCATCTGGGTTCCACTTTATGGAGACTTACGCGAGCTTGTGATGGATGAAGCACATAAGTCTCGTTATTCAGTACATCCTGGTTAGGATAAGATGTACCACGACCTAAAGTCTACATACTGGTGGCCTGGTATGAAAGCTAGCATAGCAACCTACGTCAGTAAATGTTTGACTTGTGTGAGAGTTAAGACCGAATATCAGAAACCATCAGGCCTACTTCAACAACCAGAGATACCTAAATGGAAATGAGAGCAAATTTCCATGGATTTCGTTACTGGTCTGCCCAGATCTCAACACGGAAACGATACCATTTGGGTGATCGTGGATCGACTGACCAAGTCTGCACATTTTCTGGCTATCAAGGAAACGGATAAGTTTTCTACCCTAGCAGACATCTACTTGAAGGAAGTAGTATCAAGGCACGAAGTGCCAACCTCCATCATTTCTGATCGTGACGCGCGCTTTACTTCAGAACTGTGGCAAGCTATGCACAGGACTTTTGGCTCACGTTTAGATATGAGCACCGCTTATCACCCACAGACGGATGGGCAATCTGAACGCACCATCCAGACCCTTGAAGACATGCTTAGGGCATGTGTAATTGATTTTGGTAATGGCTGGGAAAAGCACCTCCCGCTAGTGGAGTTTTCGTATAACAACAGCTACCACACCAGCATCCAGGCCGCTCCGTTCGAGGCGTTGTATGGACGGAAATGCCAATCACCTCTTTGTTGGGCAGAGGTTGGCGACAGTCAAATCACTGGCCCATAACTTGTAGTAGATACAACCGAGAGGATTGCTCAAATACGACAGCGAATAACGGCAGCTCGTGACCGTCAGAAAAGCTATGCTGATAAGCGAAGGAAACCACTCGAGTTCCAGGTTGGGGATTGGGTGCTACTCAAAGTCTCACCTTGGAAAGGTGTAGTTCGTTTTGGCAAACGAGGCAAACTCAATCCACGTTATGTCGGACCGTTCGAAATCATTGTGAAAATTGGCAAGGTCGCCTACAGGTTAAATCTACCTGAAGAAGTCAGCGGAGTTCACAATGTTTTCCATGTGTCGAATCTGAAGAAGTGTCTGTCAGATGAGACCCTCATAGTTCCCTTAAAGGAGCTCACTATCGACGACCAACTGCGATTCGTCGAAGAACCAATAGAGATTACAGATCGAGTTGTTAAGATTCTCAAGCGTACCAGAATACCTCTTGTTCGAGTCCGTTGGGATTCCCGTCGTGGCCCAGAGTATATCTGGGAACGAGAAGACCAGATGAAACTCAAGTATCCCCAGCTGTTTAAGAAAAGTGCAACCACTACTGAGGCTGAAGCTACTGCAGAATTTCGGGACGAAATTCCAAATCAACGGGGGGATGATGTGACACCCTAGGAAAACCAGGAAACCAACACAACATAACTTGCTTCCTCAGTAACCACGTGCTAAATTTCGGGACGAAATTTTCTTAACATGGGGAGAATGTGCTTGATGACTGTGCTAAATCACTTAACTGCCTTCTGATTTCTGTGTTATACTTACATGTACTTGTTAACATACTAGTAGTGTACAGAAAAATTACTAAATAGTCCGGTATGTTTTTCTGAGTGTTGAGAATTAAAAATGTTACGAAAATATATATATAGGACACTTTACGGATTAATTAAGCACTTTAACGGAACGGTACCTAACCGAACAACCGGACACTACCCGAAACACAAAAATATTGTTAAACACAATGTTTCACATTTTACTGAGCCATTTATGATCCCCGAACATCATAACACACTATATAAATATCTAATAAATAAACCCTAGCTATATACTTGATTTCTAACTAAACTAGCTTAACTATCCATCACCATCCAACTAGACACCCTTCCCCCCCCCCCCCCCCCAACCGGTTCTAGAAAGTGGGATCCCCACTTTGATTTCTTTTATTTTTTTATTGTATTTGTATAGTACTTGGGGGACATGTAACACAATGGATAAAGAGATGTTGGAAGTTTGATTATAAAAACCCTTGGATCTTCATAACCTTCATTCATTCATCAACTCAACACAACTTTCCTTCCCTCTTCTCTCTTGGTTTCGGCTGAACACCACCCCACACACCATCATCATTCAACCTTCTTTAAGCATTCTAAAAGCGTACAAAGGTGTTAGAAGGCATACAACGAAGCTCGGTGCGTTCGGAAGTTGAAGGACCACTCTCATCTTCTTTTAACCACCACTTTTCTACACTTGAACTTCCCTAGTCTTGAACTAGTGGTAAGAACTTAGATCCATTCAATATTCATGTTATTTAAGTGGTTAAAGTAAGTTACATGATGATAAATTTAAAGAACACAAAGAAACTTGAACTAGAAACATGAACATAATGTTTACATCAAAAGGAAATGTGATGAAGTGATGTTATTATGAAGTTGTTTTGATTCTTGTTGATTACCTGATGATTTTCTTGTTGATATTGATGTTTGATGTTGTTGTGATCACTAAACTTGTTAACGGAATCAATCGAACACGAGTTAGAAAGCTAAAAGCTGAAAAACAGCTTATGTCCAAGCTTTTACACCAACTTCAGTTGGCTGTAAACAGGTCAATATTTGATAAAAACTTGATTTTCTTGAGTCTACAACGTGTTATTATGAAATACGGTTCTAATGGCACTGGAATCATAATTTTTTGACTTCGTTTACTATTTTTAAAGTGTCGTTTTGTAACAGCAGCTAAAGCTGCATTTTTGCTGCTGAAAATATGTGTTATGTTCTTCATCATAACTTGAAACCTGAGTAGAACTAGGTCATGAAATTTGTACTGTAAATGACCACGGATGTATTTGTAATCCTCCCACTGGAATTTCATAAATTGGACTTACGATGAATTTTTAATAAATTATTCCGTGAACTGCAGTTAGAAAAAGATGAATCTGATTGCAGTCCGGAAAATGTTTTTTTATAAAATATTGGTGATGAATTGGACCCCGAGAGTTTTACACAATAATATTTGGATCGTTTAAAATATTCTGTAAAAAATTGGGAATTTTTAGAATAAGTTAACCATTTTATTAAAATGCCCGAAAACAGCCCAGATTTGGATATTTAAGTTGAAATGACATAAGTAGTAATTTGCGTGTCTAAATGTCGAGTATGTTATCTGAGGATGATCTAACATGTTATATGTCAATGAAAGTAATATGTGAAATATCGTATGCTTGTTCTTGAGTAGCTATTAAAGTGAATGAATGTTATGTAGTAGATACGTGTAGGAACTTTGTGCTCTATTTGAAACCACTAAATGACTAACTGGTAATCATATTAGGACGTGCTTGAGTGACCTTGACTGTTAGCTATATTTGAGAATCTAACCGAACAAACCGAGGTGAGTTCACAATTTTCTACAAAGCATGGAAATTCCCGGTGGGAATGGGTTCAGGAATAGGGATTCCTCGTCCTTGAGACGTGTTCAGGAATGAGAATTTCCTCGTCCTGTTGGGACAGAATTAGACTTACTGGACTAGAATTCTATCAGCGAAGTCCCTCCCTTTTTGTATCGACTTAATCGCCGAGGCTATGGCGAACAGGTCATTAGTTAATAGCGCTATTAGGTTTATCAAACCTCACGCCGTGCCAGTCGGACGGGCATGTACTAATGGACTATGGCACTTCGGTGATGATAGACACCGACGCTAGGGCACAATTAATTTTTGTTAGTAGTCGATATGATAAACGAGTCTGGTAGTTTAAATAATGGGGTAGCCCCCACGGCCGGAGTGCCGGGCTGGATAGCCAGGGAAGGTGGACATGGGATGGTTAACTAATAAACGTTTTCGAACTATGGGGTAACCCCCACGGTGATGATAGACACCGACGCTAGGGCACAATTAATTTTTGTTAGTAGTCGATATGATAAACGAGTCTGGTAGTTTAAATAATGGGGTAGCCCCCACGGCCGGAGTGCCGGGCTGGATAGCCAGGGAAGGTGGACATGGGATGGTTAACTAATAAACGTTTTCGAACTATGGGGTAACCCCCACGGCTGGATAGCTGAATGAGATTAAACTACGTTTTTGGAAACAACTCTAAAATGGACAACCAACCGTGAACTCACTCAACTTTGTTGTTGACTCGTTGTTACATGCTTTGCAGGTCGCTAGATGCCATGGGGCTTGCACATGGAGGTGGTCGTTGTGGGATGCGGATTGTTATGTCTCGTATTTAATAATTAAACTTTATAAACTTATGAACTTCGAACTTATGTTTTGGTTTAACGTCTTATGCTTCCGCTGTTTAAAATGAACTTGGTTAACTAGCTTTTGGTCATCAATTGTATTGTGGTTGGTTTTATTTACATATTTACGTTGTTCAATATGATTGGTGGCTCGATCCTGGTCACGTCATGCCTCCAAGCGGTGGTACTCCGCATGGTGGATTTTGGGGGTGTGACACCTCGACTTTTCCCAAGTTTTATTTAGGGTGTTTTAATAATGTTTCCTCATTACTACAAGACTTGTGATTAACTAGGTTTTTTATTCCTTGTTATTTTATCTCATTTATATCCGACATTAAATTTATAATATAAAGATTTATATTTTCGGGGTCCTTTATTAACGACCTCTGATAAGCAGGCCACTTTTCTTCGTCTATTTCATCATCAGAGTCACTCCAGCAATTAATAATTGGAACTTGTGGAACCAGAGGTGGGACTTCAGCATCCTTTTTTGTCTCCGTGACTGAAGTGATCTCTTCATCTGACCAATCCTCATATGGCAGCTCTTTCCCTGGTTTTGGAAATGTTGGTAATAATTCTTCACTAGGAGTCATGTAACCTTGGTAGTTACCTTCCGCATCATATATATAGCCAGTTGTTGGCTGCTATGGTTGGACTTTTTACTCTTGTTCCTCTCCTTTCAATCTCCTAGCAATGCCTTCTACTGTACGTTGAAGATCTAATAGAGCAGACTATCGATTTCTTATGATGATATCGTGCTCTGCTAGGGTTTTCTAGGTATCGGCTTTTTTGGCAACTAATTGAACCAACAACTCCTTTATCGTGCTCAAAGCACTATCATTACCCCCAACAGAGTTGCTATCAGAATATTGATCATAATATTGACCCTGATTATGTTGTGGCTGTTGATACAGATCATCATAATAATACGAAGGATATCCATGTGAATAATATTGCTGCGGCTGCACAAATGGGTTAGCATAATAATCTGCTGAGTACCCCGGTGAATTTGGACAATGAATAGTGAAATGGGGCCCTCCACAAATCTCACACATAATGACTCACAAGACTCACCACGAAAAACACAAAGAAAAAACAAACAATTAGACTCCTATGACTCAAACCAACAATTAGCACGTATGATGCCAAATAAGTACAAAAAAAATAGTCAACGCAATTGCCAAAGAGTCCCCGGCAACGACACCAAAAACTTGATGTGCTAAAAGTGGTCAAATAAATATAAACTAAATTAACCTTAAATTAGACACCTAAATTTTAAATTTATAAAACTAAGACTCTCAAATCTAGACCACACAACCGGCAAGTGTACCGGTCAATGCAGTATAGCCTAAGTAACTCTGAGTATCGAACCCACGAGACACTCTAATTACGTTTATTAACTTCTATCTAGACTTAGACTGACACGGAATCTAACTGTTTTTATGTTTGAGGGGGGGGGGGTTTCTAAGTTTCCTAAAATTATGATTTAAATTAAATTAATTAACTAAATTAACTAATCATTAACTAACTCAGGTTTTAATCAGATGGTGGAAACAACTACCTAGACTGAAATCCTGGCTTGCATCAGTAATGATATTATTAGGATATTAGTTAATATGGAAACGAGATCTTCTAATACTAAACATGTCGAAATACCGAACATGACCCCCCGACCCTTCTCAGGAAGACACTTATGACACTCTAAATGTTGTTATGAACACCGGTTGGTCTAGACTCCCTCATAGGAGATCTAAGGGATTTACGAAAGTACCCTAATTTGATTTACTCCCTCACAGGACCTAAACCTAGGGTAGACTCGGGTTCTCAGTTTAACTTGTTAGGCAACGGTCAATAGGAAAACTAGTTCAGGCTTCTCACGAAGCTCATACCTAGCAATTTAATGACTTAGACCTAACAATAACCTCGCACCTCACAGCTATTGAGACTAGTAGAACACTTAAATTTATTTGATTTCCGAATATTACTTCTAAGGTTTGATGATCACTTAACCCTAAAGATTATAAATTTATTTCGTGATATAGATACTCACCAAAACTTTTAACCTATTATGAATCTATTATGTGATATAGACCGTCACCAAGAATCATACAAAGCAACAAACAATATTCAAACTATTAGGATCTGAGTTTCTTTAGATTGTGTTGTTTAACAGAAATGTAAGAAGAAACAGGGAATGATGTGTAGCGAAAATGGAAATAAACTTTATAACACAATCATAGAAGAATAGTTTTCAGCAAACATGATTTCATTAGTTGAAAGATTGCATCAATTACAAAGATCAACTATGCATGCATGCAACACTAAACTCCCCCTCAGCCCGAGCTCACTAATTTGTTTGTACAAGATGACTTGGTGCAAAGGAGCTAATAGAACAGTACATGTACTATTCTATTTATAGTACAAACCTAACCATTGAGCATCTAAGCTGACGTCACCTAGACAGTGACATCTAACAAACTAACAAAATCTAAACACTGATCATACAAAACACTGATTACAATAAATACTGATTATATAAACACTGATGCAGCTTCCCACTGTTGTTGCCTAAGCACTGATGTTGGAGATCAGTGCTTTCTTTAAAGGGTGATCAGACCTTGAGTCAGCAGTGCTTTAGTCTTCATCGGTACTTGAGAGACAGCAGTTGTTAGGGCTTCAGTCTTTGTACCTCAGCAGTTCTTTGACTAGCAGATGTTGAGAAGATCAGCACTTAGGAATCATCAGCTAATAGAAAACACTGTTATTGGGGAGAATCTAGGACATGCACTGCTTATTGTGATCAACTGTTGAGAATCAGTTTTGGCTTTTCATATCATCTGTTCTTCTGGCTTGATTGCATGGGCCAACACAAACACTTTTAAGCATGCATTGTCACACCCCGATGTTTCCACGTATTACTGGTGGGCTCGGTGGGGAGTATCGTGACGTAGTTGATATCAACATAGACAATTAATCACAGTTTAATGCACAGCGGAAGTCTAAAATAATATTACAAATCGGAATTGAAAGGTAACATAAAATAGTACACAACGGTTGTAAGTGTATCCACAGGCGGATCTAAAATAGAAAGTAACATTGTTCAACAGACTTAAAGTATTAAAAGCTTGCAAGACTCTTTAATAATACTCAGGAGTTTCCAGCCCATTCCGTATAGTACATGCACTTAATCTTTTTGAAAAATATGTCATTTTACACTGGTAAATACAATTAACTGACTCTTTTGAAAAATGTTTATACAATTTGTTTGGATGCACAAGGCATAAACTCTTTTATAACTTGGGAAAATTATGAAAAATAATCTTGTATACAGATTTATATGTTTGTCGTACGTTCAGGACCCGATATAGAAACCGAGACAAGATTAATAGATACACCACAAGTATAGGCCCACAAGAAGTTTCCTTACGAGTGAGATACCGTTTTTCATAGGTAACAGTCAGGTGTATGCCTACACCCCGTGCTTAAGACGTGGCCATTTCAAATGAATGAGCCGAGGATATCCAGGACACGGTTATATTAACCCCCAAATGCTTTGTATCAAACAAAATAGATTAAAACGGGTTATCTCAATGATTTAACCACTAATCGATTAAATATTCAATACCCGACCAAGCGGTAATAATTTACCGTATCCCAAGCCCGTATAAGGGAAAATAAGTTAAAAGTATTTACCTGAGCTAAAGTAATTTATTCTCAGTCGTATTTTCTAATCAGCAAGTACAGGGAGCTTTTACTGGGCTCCTAATCTGGAGCGAAGGTTTTAATAACCTATTAGATTCCTAACGGGTCTTATTTAAGTTACAGCTTTGACCGGTTAGTTTTAAAGGAAAGTTTACGGTACAAAACACAAGATTAAGCGGTGACCGGATTAGAATGTGATTTAGACCCGACAAGTATGAAGACTTGTATATAATGGGTAAACTAAACACATTCTGGATTTTGAAGTAAAAATGATAAGGTTTGACCCGTTTCGGCTAATTTATGCAAACTAGTTACATAAACCATACCGAACGCGAATATGCATAACGGGTAACCGAATGAGTCACGTACAAGTTCCATAAGTTATTATGCTTAAAATATGTTGTGATATCAGTAGGATATCTTCCATTATGCCCAAAACATATTAAAAACCAAATTAAGTCCTGTAAGGGTATTTTGGTCATTTTAGTGTTTATGAAAGTGGTTAAATAATAAACTGAGGTTCTGGTCCAAAAATATCAGTAAAAACATTTATTTTATCAGTTAATTCAGCAAGATATCATACATATGTGTGGTTTATCATTTATGGCCAAACTATGCACCTTAGGGGCATTTTGGTCATTTCACATATACTTTTAAGGTTAAATTTGGAAATCTAAGTTCAAGACTTATACTTACTGTTAAAGTATAAAAATTTGTTTACACCATCAGTAGGTAATAAGTCTTAGGTGTTGATGTGTGCAAAATGCAACATATAAATTACATCAATTGTGGCATAAAACTAACCCTTTTTAGTACTAACGTTGGAAAAAGTGTGCATTTGTCTTCCTTTTGTATTTTCAGGATTAAATGAGCTCAAATTAACAAAAGAAGTAAAAAGACATCAAAATCTAACATAAATACAAGAAAAGGAACAAGACGTGACATGCCCGACCCCACGACATCATCTTCCCAAGCAAAACAAGAAGACAAAAGACTGAACACGCCCCGTGCTCAGCCAGCACGGGGGCGTGCCCAAGTGTCAGCAGAAAAGACAAAGTAGTAGAAGCTTCTATTGCCCACCACGAGGCCGTGCTCAGTGGACACGGGGCCGTGGTCAACTATAAGATTCGCACAATCCAGGCAAATCTTCATAGTACAAAGATTCTTCTGCACACGGGGTCGTGCTCAGCGGACACGTGGGCGTGGTCAACTAATAAGACAAGCTGCATTAAATGAAGAAAGAGAAGGATGTGGACACGGGGCCGTGCCCACTGGACACGGGGCCGTGCCCGAGCTTCTATTCAGCCTATAAATAGGAGTGCTTGGCTCAAGCTCAAACCATCCCTTGGCACACCACCTCTCTCACACTTCACCCACCACCCACCACCACCATAACACCATCATCCACCACCATCATCCATTGTCCATCATAAAGTGTGTGAGTCGTCTCGGGATCCAAGATTGATCGTACGAGTTCTTGACAATCAAGGCCATGTTTGCCTAAGTCTCTTACATCACTTGGAGAAGACAAGTGTCTAGTGTAATACTTTTTATTTCGAATCTTTTCGCACTTTTTACTTGGTTTTGTATTAATGACTTTAATAACTAGTTTCTTATGTTGAAGGTGATTCTTCCTTATCGTTTGTCCGTGGTGTCTTGGCATTATTTTACTGTCTATATAAAATAAAAGATTTTCACCATTCAAATCTCCACGGTCTATATGGAGGTATGTTGGCTACCTTGTCGGGGGTTAAGGGAACGGTTTGGTAAGAGTCTTGACATTGTTCAGCGTTTAGAGGTCCTGCAATGGACATGGGTCAAATTTAGTAGGACCTCCTTCAATACTTAACGGTATTGGATGGCGGGGGTCCAAACTCTTTGATCCCCTCATAAGTTAACTACTATTAATACTATAACCCGGCTATTTAGGACTGTATCCCTGCTGACCCAGACTACTTAGTCGAGGGTAACGTCACCTCCAAAAGAGGGGCCTATCATAATTTGCATTAATAACTTAATTAATTATCTTTCAATAATCCGACCCTTTAGGATTGTATCCTTGCTGACTCAAACTACTGGGTTGAGGGTAACGTCACCTTCAAAAGAGGGGCCTACTACAATAACTAAGATAATCTCTTAATTAGTGCAAAAGTGCGGAAATAATCAAAGGTTACACTATACACGAGTCGGAACCAAGTGATTCATCTTGTCTATCTGTTTTTCTTTTTATTTTTATTTTCAGCATTTTTAGTTAGTTTTTATTTTTCTTAGTTTAAAACATTTTTCTAAACTTTTGTTTTGATTAGACGTTGAGGATAAACCGGTACTAAAAGCTCTTGTGTCCTTGGACGACCTTGGTATCTTGCCAACACTATACTACGCTCACGATGGGTGCACTTGCCCATATGTGTGTTTAGTGTTAGTAAAATATCGTGTTTTATAAATTTAAAACTTGGCTAAAAAGTGTTAAAGGGCTTAAAATATACACCTAAATATATATAACACTTCACACGCATCAGGCGTTAAATATGGTTTTAAACCATACTATGCACTTAATAAGCGTAAAAGTCGGTATTTGACGATATTTGAAATGTTTATAAAATTTTGAAGTCCTGATCAGTTTCTAAAGCTTAAAATATTTTATTTAATATATGAAATCAGTAGGAAAAGTTTTGTTATCAAAATGATATGTAAAACTCATTTTATTATCGAAAAGGGCATTATCGTCAATAACGAATTTACACTAGAACTCTATGTTATGATTAGTATAAAATTTGCCAAAAATTTCCAAAAATCCCTAAATATTACATCATAACAGTGGGTATCAAGTTTGGTGCCAAAAATTAGGTTTAAATATGATTTATGCTAAAAATGCCACTTAATTAATAAAAAAGCTTTAGTTTTACGATATCTTGCATAACTTTCATTTTAGACCAGAATCGGATGTCAAATTTTTAGGACATACTTATAAATCAGAAATGAGGATTTTTGTCCACTCACATTTCCAAAAATTCTGTTTTTATATCAAAAGGGCAATATGGTCAATTTTAAGCAAATAACGGAACATGCATGTAATCTATGATTTCTAAGGAACCATGTAGTATAACTTCAGAGAGTTATACTAACATATAATACGGTCCCAAAGGAACCCTAAGGCATAACTAAATTAAGTTAAATCAGGTCAGAACTGAAAGTAAAAGCAAAAGTCTACTTTTGCGACTTTCGATTGCGAACCGAGCCTAAACTCAGAATTGTCGGGTTGAATATGCCTAAACATGTTCTTATATTATTCACCAAGTTATTTAAGTGCTAAAAAATGTTCCATAACTTATGCATTGTTAGTTATGAATTATTTTGTAAAAGCTGACTCGTTTGACTTTTTGTTAAGTAGTTTGACCCGACAATTGACTGAGCTAACGTGATAATTAGGAGGTGCCCTTTTTAAGGGTTTAACACCTACATAATTACCAACACATAGCCACTTTCAATTCGAATAATGGCTGGACCGTTAGTGATTAATCACAAAGTCAAAGCACCATTGCGATAACTTTGACTTTTGGTTATTAAGCTAATAAAACCTTAACTACAGGAGCTAAGAATGCTTACAATTGTCCTTAACACGAAAAATTAGACTAAGAGAGCTTCCTTCCAAGTTAGGATGCTCCAGAGAAGGTGTTTCAAAGCTCCAAAGCTTTGAGAAAGTTTGAGAGTATGAAAGATTGAACTTGCAAGTGAGAATGCTGCCCAAACTTCACCTATTTATACTACTAGAGGTTATCACCAGATCATTACAGGTGTTAGGGCTCTTCTCTGATGATCACAGGTGTCCCAAGTGGTTTTTTAAAACCATCAAATAACCCCTAGTATCGAGTTAAAGCTGAAATGGGTGAAGAACTTGCGGAACCTGCACCTGTGCATGGAATTCTGATTAGATCACGCCGTCGTGTCGCGTGACGGCAGAGTGGGGAGGGTGTGGTGCGACGCCACCATGAAGGTTACCAGCCAAACTAGTTTCAAACTTGAAAGTTTCACCCCCTGGACCTTTTAAAACGTAATAACTTTCATTTCAAGCACATTTAACCCATATAATCTTTATTTTGATGATCCATAAGATATAACCAAACATCTTTAGGTCCGGTTTCGTTAAACGATAACCGAAAACACAAGTTTTGCCTCGTTGACGGTTTTACCCTCTAATTACGAAAGTTAACGTATTTATCTCAAATGATATCGAAACCTTGTGAAATTTTCGTCACTTATTCTAGGGAGTATAATTAATCGTTATGAAGCTCCGGGTTCGATAAAAGGTCACTCAGAGGTATTAATTTAACATGTTGACACAATTAACCCTCGCGTCTTGTAAAGTTTCACTTTCTTTCACAACTGCTTCATACGTTTCACAATTTATTTGTTTAAGGGTATAAATATCGTGTAGGCTCGTTGATAGGCAAACTTTTCAAATGTTGACACTTTGGATCCTTTCACATATATACTTTCTCTGTTTGTCGGCTTTAGTCCCTCGAAATCAATTCTTTACACGTTTAAAGCTTATGACACGTGTCGCTACCATATTGGACATGATTTTGCGAGGTGTTACAAGCGTATACATCAAAACAATAACCGAGTCGACTACTTTCATAAATAATCCATAAATAACTAAAAATCCATAATAAAAATCAAGACTTTACAAACCAATCATCCAATCTAAGTAGTTAAAGATTTAGTCAAGAATCATAGTCAAGAACGAAAATAATAAACAAGGTTTAATAACAGAATTCATTAAAGTAAAATAAAGAACTAAGAAAACAATAGAATTGGTAAGAAAAACCCGCAATTTCCTTGACCCCAAGCCTCTTGCTTCAACGCAATGATTCTTGAGCCTTGATCTTATGGAAATAAATCTCTAAAATTCGTCCCTGATCGTCTACACCCCCAGATGTATCCTCGTGCGTCTCCAAGATGGTGATATATCGCGTCTGATGTCCACAGCCGTATATATGTATCTTCTTTTGTTTCTTTTCGTCCAAGTCAATTAGGATATCATTACATAGGATTATGATCAAATACAAAGGCTCCTAAAAATAAGAAATGTACAAAGGCTCCTAAAAATAAACCCACTACACAATGAAAACCTAAACACCCACCACCACCCAAATACCTAAACCCCCCACCCCACCGCCTATCACCAACCAATTTTTTTTCTGCCGAGATGGGGTGGGGGTGGGTATTTAGGTTTTTTTTTTTTTTTTGGGGGGGGGGGGGGTTAGTTTTTTTAGGTTTTTGGGGGGTGGGAATTAGGTTTTTTGGGGGAGTTTTTGGTAAGGTATAGTTTTTTTTTGGCCCGGGGGGGGGGGGGAGGGGTCGAGGGTTTAAGTTTTTGGGGGGATGGAGGGTGGGGTGGGGGGATAGGTTAGTTTTTTTTAGGTTTTTTTAGGGGGGGGGGGGGTTGTCAAGTATATTTTTTTACGGGGGGGGGGGGGGGGTGTTTGGGTTTTTGGGTGGAGGTGGGGTGGGGTGGGTGTTTAGGTTTTGGGTGGGGGTGTAGTGGGTTTGGGTTTTAGGTTTTTGGACACTTGTCACTCTATAAAGCCTTCTGTTTGGAAACTTTATTTGTAAGAATTGAAGAAAATCAAGTTCAGCTTGATCTCTGAAGAAGATAAAAGTCCTGAAGATCAAAACAACAAAAGGAAGACCGGATAGGGCAACTGAAAATAACATCTACTTCAAAGAATCAAAAGTTGATCAAGAAATGAAGAAGATTATCAGAGAAGGCTTTTCTGATGGATCTGATGAAATATCATCGGTTTCTGGCGATTCTGATCATCAAACTTTCTGACGATTTGTTCATCAGAATTCTGATGAACCCCACTTGTCTAAAAATCAGTTCTATCCTGCCACAATAACCGAAGCAAATTGACATTATTAGATATCATGATGACAAAGGCAACTTGATTGTTGGATTCAATGAATATGTCAAGAAGCTACTTTTTGCAGGACATAAACATGAATAAACAAATGTTTATTCATGTATTCAAGTCGTCTATAAATAGAAGGCTCCTCAAGCAAAGAACAATGAGTTAAGCCTAGCATTCAATACATACTACAAACTCCATTGTCCTTTCACCTCATAATTACCAAGTATTCGTTTTGTAATAGATAATAATCTCACAATCACCTTGTAAAACATTTTGTTTCAAAGTGATATAAACTTGAAAATTCTGTAGGTCTTGTTTCTAGAAAGTCTGATTTCTATTTCCGCACACTATTTTCACACTTGTTGAAATCACTTGCCATATTACGTGAAAAGAACTTTTTAAGTCCAAACTGGGACCAACAATTGGTATCAGAGCAGATTGAATAACTCATTTTCAAACAATCAATTGCTCATCTTCTTTTCTCTAAACATGGCAAACTTTCAAACATGGAATAATGCTTTCAATACTGGTTCAATGTCTAAACCTCCGACCTTGGTCAGAGAGGAATACCCACAATGGAAAATCAGGATGGTCAATTTCCTTAATGGACATGACCGAGCTCTGTTTCAATCCATTGAAAGAGGTCCACATGTACCAATAACTGAAATACCAGCTATTCCAGCAACTGATCAATCACCAGGAATCCCTGCTTCTAGGGCTCCCAAAAGTGAAACACTTTGGAGCCAAGAAGACAAGGATCTGGTGGCTGCAGATGAAAGGGCAAAGTTACTTTTAATAATGGCTCTCCCTAATGACATATTTTCTCAAGTTGATGCATGTGCATCAGCCAAGGAAATATGGGATCAGTTGGAAAATCTTTGTGAAGGAGGAGAAAGGATGAAAAGAAACAAAAGAACAAACAATGTTTCCTCATATGAGAGATTCAAAAGCTTACCAAATGAAAAACTAAATGATACATATCAAAGATTTACAAAACTTTTGAATGGTCTAAATAAATTTGGAATAATAAAATAAAATGATGAAAGAAACATAAAATTTCTGGATGCTTTATCTAGAGAATGGAAAAGTCTAACCATGACTTTGTCCTCAACCTTAGAACTAGGTAATATGAGTCTTCATGACTTATATAGCATTCTGGTCCCCAGAGAAGAAGAAATATTTGAAGAATCAGTTCAAAGAGGGGGATCATTAGCTTTAACCTCAAACTCACAAAGATCACCTACCAATGATCCACAACCTTCAAACAGTCAAAATCTTGAAATTTCTGATACATCATCAGATTTTTCAGCTTTTGCTGAAGCAATTGCACTGCTCACTAAAACCTTTAAGCAGAGGTTTAGGGGAGGAGGCCAAAGATACAAGAAAAGTGACAGAAGGAGGACGGAAGGAAGATCTAGGGATGAAGGTAGATCAAAGGATAAGGGAAAGGCTGGAGTTGTGTGTTATAAATGCAAACAAAAGGGTCACTATGCATCAGAATGCAAAACCAAGAAACTGAAAGATGTTGCATATTAAGAGAAGAAGCTAGAAGAAGCAAAGAAGCAACAACAAGTCAGTTTGATTGCAGGGACAGATACATGGCTGTCTGATGATTCTTCTGATGAAGAAGAAGAAGAGATGGCTAATTTCTGCCTTATGGCACTTTCTGATGAACTACCAGAAACTTCAGAACAAAAGGTAAATTTAGATAATCTTGATCTTGAACACAAGTTAAACAAGCTCATGTCAGATTTTCTAAATCTGCAAGATAAACAGAAATCAGATAGTAAAAAATCTGATTAGTTGCAAAAGACCATGAATAAGGTTATACTTGAAAACCAGTTACTAATAGAAGAGAGCTTAGACCACAGAGCTAAAATTGAATTTTATGAAAAAGAAAGAAAAGATCTTTACAAGAAAATTCTTGATAAGGAAATAAATGTAAAAGGTTTTCAACAAGCTAAGGAATTCATTAACTTTATTGAATCTACGCCAAAGAACAAAGGAGAGGGTTTAGGGTATGTAAAAACAAGTGAAATCAAACCCACAATCTTTGTGAAAGCAACACATCAGATTTCTGATAAATCTACATCAGAATCTGATTCTGAATCTTGCAAATCAACCAGTTCTGAGAACTCTTTTGAAATATCTAAACCCAACTTGAAAGCAAAAAGGAGTGAATCCAAACAAACATCTTTAAATACTCTAGAAGCAGTTCACTCAATGTTTCAAAATTATCCACTTATTCCATCACAAGAAAAGAAATCAGAAAATTCTGATAAAGAATCTTGTATGTGTGTTGAAATACTGAAGCTTGTTCAACACCATCTCCAAAAGAAAAGTGAGAAATATGTTCATGGCTCAGCATGTAACAGATATTCTGATGAAAGACCATCAAAAGAAAACAAACTGATTAAAATCTCATCAGAAAAAGTACCCAAGCAAGTCTGGGTACCAAAAACCCTCTAATTTCTCCATTTCAGGACCATCATGTGCAGCAGATCTGGTACTGCGATTCTGGAAGCTACAAGCACATGGCTGGGGATAGGAGCTTACTCAGTAACTTTGTTTCAAAACTGGGTAAATTGGTAAATTTTGGGAATGGAGTAAAAGGGAGGATTTTGGGGTATGGATGCATAAAGTATGGATGTTTGACCATAGAAAAAGTAGCCTATGTAGAAGGCTTAAAGTACAATCTGCTGTGTTGTGGTCAATTCTGTGATAAAGGTTTTCAGGTAACCTTTTTACCAGAAAAATGCTTGTTGATTGGTATGGATGATAACAAAATTTATTTAAGTGGAAAAAGGATAAGACAGTCAATCTACTACTTTGATTTCAAAGAAGAAAATGAACATCCAAAATTATGTTTATTTTCAAAAATTAACAATGGTAGTAGTTGGTTGTGGCACAAGATATTAGCCCACTTAAACTTTAAAAATTTAAGCAAATTAGCAAGCAAAGGGCTGGTAAAAGGATTGCCTTTCATATCCTCAAAGAAGGATAAAATTTGTGAAGCTTGTGAAATGGGTAAATCCAAAAGAAGCTCACACAAAGCAATTTATGAATCTTCTATAACACAAAATTTGGAACTTTTACATATGGATCTTTGTGGACCCATAAGTACAGAAAGCTTTTCTGGAAAGAAATTCATACTTGTAACTGTAGATTATTTTTCCAGGTACACATGGGTGGAATTTTTAAGAAAGTAAAGTGAAACTCCTGATCTGATCATTAATTTTATCAAGAAAATTGAAAATCTGTTAAAATTAACACTCAAAAGGATCAGAACAGACAATGGAACAAAATTTAAAAATTCAAAAAATGAGAGCTTTCTTGTGAGCAAAGGAATCTCTCATGACTTTTCTGCTCCCAGAACACCCCAACAGAATGGAGTGGTAGAAAGGAGAAATAGAACTTTAGTGGAATCAACCAGAACAATGCTTGCTTATGCAAAGATGCCCACTCATTTTTGGGCAGAGGCAATAGCAAATGCTTGTTTTTACCCAAAACAGATCCATAATCAACAAAAGGCAAAATAAAACACCCTACAACATTATAAATGGAAGAATTCCAAGTGTATATTTTTTACACACATTTGATTGTAGATGTTTTGTTTTCAATGATTTTGAAAGCCTTGAGAAATTTGACAGAAAAGCAGAAAAAGGTATTTTTCTTGGTTATTCTTTGTCCTCAAAAGCTTATAGAATTTTTATTCTAAACACAAGGACAATCAGAGAAAGTTTATATGTATCTTTTGATGACTCATCAGAAACAGAAGTTTCTGATGAATACATGAAGGAAATAAACATTTCTGATAAACAAGAAAAATATGAACATCTTTTTGAAATGATAACAGAAGAATTCTTAGAACATGATAAATCTCTCATAAACAAATCAATAGATTATTCATGTGCTAACCTTGCAGAACAAATGGAAAATACATCAGAAATCTTCAATTAGAACAATGAAAATATTTCTGACAATCAAAATTCTGATACAAACAATACAACTGAGGCAACTGTTCAGGCGGAAACTTCAAATCCATCAGAACCAACAACCTTTCACAACAAATTAAGATGGATAAAAGGACATGTTCATTCTAACATCATTGGAAATCCAGAAGATGGTGAAAGAACAAGATCTGCAACTGCACATGAATGTGCATTTGCTGGGTTTCTAAGCAAGATAGAACCCAAGACTGTCAAAGAAGCTCTTAGTGACTCAGACTGGATTCAGGTTATGCAAGAAGAGCTTGATCAGTCTGAAAAGAGTAAGGTAATCTGGTGCCTAAGCCAAATGACAAATCAGTCATAGGCTCAAAATGGGTATTTAGAAACAAATCAGATAAAAATGGCATAATAACCAGGAATAAGGTAAGGTTAGTGGTCAAAGGTTATTGTCAACAAGAAGGTATTGACTATGATGAAACTTTTGCACCAGTGGCCAGATTAGAAGCTGTGAGAATCTTTCTTGCTTATGCTGCATCCAAAGACTTCAAAGTATATCAAATGGATGTGAAATCTGCATTCCTGAATGGTAAGATTGAGGAAGAAGTTTATGTGCGTCAACCTGAAGGCTTTATTGATCTAAAATTTCAAAACCATGTTTACAAATTAAACAAAGCCTTGTATGGTTTGAAGCAAGCTCCAAGAGCATGGTATGAAACACTATCAAACTTTTTACTCAATTCTGGCTTCACAAAAGATACTATTGATACAACACTTTTTCTTAAAACACACAAGGGTCACACTTTGCTAGTCCAAATATATGTTGATGACATAATATTTGGATAAACAAATAAAACGTTCTGTAAAAAGTTTCAAAAGTTAATGACCAGCCATTTTGAAATGAGCATGATGGGTGAGATGACTTTTTTCTTAGGTTTACAAGTCAAACAAAGAATTGATGGAATATTTCTAAGTCAATCTAAGTATGTGAAAACAATTTTGCAGAAATACTCACTTGAAAATTGCTCAATTTCAAAAACTCCCATGGCAACAGGGAACAAACTTGATTCTGATAAAGAAGGAACAAGTGTAGATATTAAAACCTATAGGGGGATGATAGGATCATTGTTATACTTAACTGTAAGCATACCAGATATTATGTTTGCTACATGTTTTCTGGCAAGATATCAATGCAATCCTAAAGAATCTCACCTAAAAGAAGTAAAAAGGGTTTTTAAATATCTAAAAGGCACATCAGAACTTAGTCTCTGGTATCCTAAAGATACAAATCTTGAACTAATTGCATACACAGATGCAGATTATGCAGGGTGTAAGATTGACAGAAAAAGCACATCTGGTGCATGTCAAATCTTAGGAGAGAAATTGGTATGTTGGGCAAGTAAGAAACAAAACTGTGTTGCAACATCAACAGTTGAATCAAATATGTAGCAGCAGCAAGTTGCTGTTCACAAGTGCTGTGGATGCAAACTCAGCTGAAAGACTATGGAGTAAATCTGACAAAGATATCCATTCTATGTGATTCAAAGAGTGCAATTGTAATTACAGAGAATCCAGCTCATTACTCGAGAACCAAGCACATAGATGTCAGATATCACTTCATAAAGGATCATGTTAAAAAAGGTAACATAGAAATGTACTTTGTTCCAACAGAAAACCAAATTGCTGACATTTTTACAAAACCTCTTGATGAAAAGAGACACAATTTTTTAATCAGCAAGCTTGGCAAGGTCAACATAAAAGATGATGATATTTCAGAAAACAAAAAGTCACAACCTGAAAACCAAACTGATGGACATCAAGATAAAAGCTTTGATAACCAAAGATTAATTCAACAAGTTCCTGATAAAGAAATCCATCAATCTGATGGAATATCAGAAAATCTGATGAATCATCAGAAAATCTGATGAATCATCAGAAATTCTGATAAAATATCAGAAACTTTGTTAATACATCAGAATCATCATTGATCGTCAGAAAATTTTATGAAGTTACCATCTTTATTCATATCTTATATTTGTATATACTTATTACTATAGATAGACTGCTTTTGAATTTTTTTTCTCTTTTGTTTAATTTAAAAAAATATCAAAAAGGGGAAAGTATCATGCATTAAGATAAATTCAATGTTACAACAGAGAAAATCAACCGTCACAGGAAAATTTTTGCAGAAAATTGATTTTTTCTTACACTTCCAATGCATGCAACGTCATCTTTCATAAGAAATTAGAAAGACATGGGGGCATGAAAATGATTAGGGGCTATGAGAGTAGCCGCCTAGTTATTGAATGCTTACTCACATCTTGGTGCTTCGAAGACTGCCATAGACTCACTGCAATAGATATCGTCTTAAATGAAGAGATTGAAATGAAAAAGAAAATCTTTTGTTGTTAATACCATTTATGGCATAACTATCACTTTCATCTATAAATATTAACAACTTGAAAAAGACTTTCTTCATCTCAAACAATCTTCTCTTCAAAAGCACTTTATCAGAAACTTAAATTTTTTTTTAAAAATGGTTTCCCCGAAAGCAATGAAACAAGTACACTTTCCTCTCCCTCTTTACAGACATCACAACCTTAGACTTAGGTCTAATCTGGAAGGCCCTGCATGGGAAGATTGCAGGTATGTGTACAACATGATTATGCAAAGTCCCTTGGGCTATGTTGTATCTACACATGTCACTATCTACCCAGAACTTCTTCAAGAATTCTGCTGGAATGCTGAAATCATCTTCAGTTGCACCACCATGTGGATAGAAAGTAAGGTAATGGGGTTCAAAATCACCCTAAAGGAGGAGACACTCAGGGATGTCCTCCAGCTGGGTGATGATTAAGAAAACACCTTCCTCAACAAAGAAATGGTGGAACAAAATCTAAGGGACATGGGCTATCAAAAACACAACATGTCAAGGCATATCAGCAAGTCTGGTTTCATACCACCATTCCAGTACCTGGTAATACAGCTCAGTGTTTGCTTCTCTAAGAAGATTGGACACTTCAATGAGCTGTCTTACAGGATGATGGAAGTGGTTCATGCTGTTGTACAAGAGAAACCGTACAACTTCTCTAAGTTTCTCATGAGAGACTTGGAAGCAAACTTGCACAACCGACAACCTTTTCTAGATCTACCCTCGCTTTGTGACCAAGGTGATAACCAGTCTGCAAGGGCCCAGTTGGCACTACAAGAGAACATAAGTGATCCAACCCTTGTTCCATCGGTGAATCACAGTGGTTATATAACCTGCCTTTGGTTATATGTGAAGGGGATGTACAATGTGCTCTATGAGTAGTAGTTTTTGTTTGTTTGTTTGGTGTTTTTTTCTATATATATAAGTTTACTTTATTTTTTTCTCTCTTAAAAAAACATCACAATAGATCTAGGGGGAACTATAATAGCATAACTGATAAAAACAAGAAAAATCTGGTGAAGTTCAAAAGAAATCTGATATGACTAGTGAAACATTAGAAATTCTGATAAAACATCAGAAAATCTTATGACTCACTAGAAAATATGATGATATATTAGAAAACTCAATGAATCATTAGAAAAATCTCTTGACAACCAGGAAGTCTAATAAATCAACAGAATATAAGAAGAAATATCAAGAAACATTGCTTTAAAACTGATTCAAAGAAACTTGTAACAACATAATTTTTTTATGAATAGGTTTCTATCAAAATTAATTTTTCTTCTGAGGATTGGAACAAGCTGTATTTAAAAAAAATTATTTTCTCTTGCACAACAACACTTCCTGAAGATCAGAACAATGATGTGGAGTTAAGAAATGCAATGTAAGTTAAATCTTCAAAAACTCTACTTATTCCCTCTCATCTTAAAAAAGGATGATTCAATTTCTGTATATGAATCAAATGTATTCTGATGAAGTATAAAGAAAATCCAAATCTCCAAAAGATTATTCAAAGATTTTCTTATATATATCATCAAAAGGAATACTTGGGAACATACACAATTTCAAAAAAGGTTTTTATTGGACATTTTTACAACACAAAAGGGGTCCCACATAGAGAAAAGGTGCAAGTTGGACATTAGTGTTTATCTACTAAATATTTGGAATCTCCATAACAGATGTATATTAAATTAGAGATAAACCAAAAGTTTTTTTAACAGATTGTTTGTTAAAACATCTTTAAGGTGTCATAAACCATCTTAAATACAAACAACCCACGAAAAACACTCAAAAGATCTCTGTCTCAAAACACTATAAATACCTTATTCAAAAACAGAGACTTCCATCTTCAGCCTTCCTCTTCAAAAGCAAAACCCTAAAAACCCTTTATCGAAACAAAAACCTCAACTCTCCATGGCTGCTATCAACATCAATATACCACCAGTTGAACACTCTGTTCCACTCATCACTAAAGCTGAATTCCTACCATTAAAGAGCAACAATGAAGCCATGAATGACAACATTGAAGAATATGACACAAAGTACCAAATTTTGATCGAATTTCTGACCAGATGTCCTATAGCTCAAGCTCTCACAAAGACCAGAGAGATACCAGAAAGACTTATACAACAAGTTGTAAAGATACTCAATCTCTCAAATCCAAACAAGCTTACAACATATGTATGGGGAGATATCTTCATTACAATCACACCAGAGAAAATAAGGGAATGTTTGGAACTACCCTTAAGCCAAAATTATGAAGAAGCACCAGAAAAGGAAGATTTGTTTGAACTACTTGATGCTGTAATGGGTTACAAGACAAAGATTTCAAATATTAGTGAGTTCAAGAGAATCAGCTGCCTGCCTTCTGGCAAGTGTTAATGGAAATTCTGAACAAGTGTTTATCATCAAAGATTGGGGGTACAAATCAGATAAATAAAAATATTCTTACAATCATGTTCAGCCTCATTAGTGGGTTAAACATTGTTTTTGGAACAGAGATATTTAATCTGATCAAAAGATCAATTCACATCTAACTTTTCCCAGATTTCTGTCAGTCATAATTTCTGATGCATTTTCTGAAAGGAACATGGAAATTCCAGCATCAGAAAATATGTGGTGTACAGAAATAATGAGACCTTGGATTGCTATGGGGTCTTGGAAGTCAGATTATGATGTACATGTTCTGTCAGAAAGGATGATGAATTTGATACCAGAGGATTCACCTTACAGAGCAGAGTATCTAAAGATGTTAAGCAAGAAGCCAGAGAATAAAGAAGTTTTTGATAGTGTGTCCTCTATGGAGCATGATGCACAAGAGTCAAGTGCACCAAGAATAGAGCAACAAAGTGAATCAGAACCTCATCAAGCTGGTAAAGATGTGCACATGAGTCCTGTTGCAGAAGAACATCATGCACAAGTCAAATACATGGGAGAAACAAGTGCACAATACTCTAAAATCAATATTGTTCATAATTCTGAGAGTGATTTTGATGATTCAATTCAAGGAAATTATGAAATCTCACATAGAGGCACTCTTTCTGAAAAACAAGATGTGAGTAAAACCAGTGACCCATTTTCTGAATCAGATTCTGAGGAGGAAAATGTGGTGGCAACAGGTGGAGATCAGACTACTGATCAAGGAAACCTGGATGAGAAAAATAAGAGTTTATCAACAACTCATGGAGAATCTGAAAAGATTCAAGGATATGAGGAAAACCAGAATTTGAATGATTTCAATTTTCTGGTAAGGGTATAGAGAATATGGAATATTTCAATCCTCTTAACCTTAAAACAACAGAGAATGTGTTTTCTGCTGGTGTTATAGGTGGAACATCTGTTGTTCCTCCTGTTACCCAAGAACACCAATCTATGTCAACAGAGCAACTACACAAGGAACTTGATGACATAACTGCTGTTTGTACTACAAGACAACCATAGAAGAAAAGCTTGATCTGATACTGGAAGAGATCAGAAATCAAAAGTCAGATATCAAAATATTATCAGAAACTGTCAAAATTGTACAAAAACAGATAGAAGATAACTCTGCAGCCCTCAACAAACTACAAGAATCATCAGAAAACAGAGAGAATTCATCAGAATTCAAGAAAGCTCTCAAAGAATTGCAAGAAATCAAGACAAAGATGGCAGAAGTTGCAAGAGCAGGGGAAAGCTCAAGTTCTGAAAGAGTCCTTGAAGAAATTCAATTACTCAGAGCCAACAACAGCAGCATGGCTGAGGCCTTTGAGAAACTGATGGTGGAATTATCTGCACAGAAAAATCAAGATAAACTGGAGTTTCAAAGAATGAAGAAACAAGAAGAAACAAATGCTCAAACTCTTGCTGATGTTCATCTGTTAGTAAAGAGGTTGCTAATACAATGTTGCCAGACTGGCAAAAGTTGACTATCATGAACTGAAAGCTCCAATTCCACAAGAAAGACCAGTAGGAGAGTCAGAAACTCCTAAACAACAATTCAAACAACCAGAAGTCACTCAACAGAAATCAACACAGAAACAGAAGCAACCCATGGGTCCTCCTCCTAGTATGCCAAAGTTACTCATGGGTCCTCCAACAAATATTCCAAAGCTAGACACATCAAATGTGCCTATGCAAGGAGCTGTTCCTGTTCAATCATCTTCCATAGCTCTCATAGGTGAAACAGATTTCAGCAAACAATTGAACACAAAAGAGAAGAGAAGAATGGAACGTGAAGTAACATCCTCAAAAAGGCCAAGAAAAGTGATTGGAGAAGATTCAGAAGGAAAACTCAAAGAATTCGAAGTGGTGAAAGGTGATCTACATACAATTATGTACCCTGAAGAACACTTGAAGCACTACTACTAGAACAAACAAGAAGATAAACTTGAAAGGCCACTCTCTCCATTAAGAAGAAATATTGTTGAACTCAGAGATGCAGGAAAATTGGAAATGTTGCACAAACAAATTGCAAATCCAATAGTTTCCATTGAAAGAATTATCACTATTAATGTTTCAGGAGGTGTCTTAGGTACTGGTGGACAGAAAAAATACACCCTGATCAGAAAAGATAATAGTGATAAAACTGTTACTGATGGAGACCTGGCTGATGATCTTCACCCAATGAGTTTAGTAAAGTTGAAGCAGCTCATTGATAAAGACAAAAGCTCCGCAGTTGTAATCAGAAGATCTCTTCATAGCATCAAGAAAACATGAGAAAAGTTATATCAAAGGGCTGCACTGACAGACTTTGGCCTATGGATCAACTTTGAGTATAGCAAAAAGATGCTAACACCTCCTCCTAACAACACCATTCCAGCTGAAATTCCTCTCAACAAAGTAAGAACTGGAGTTATCTTTGACAAACCAGAAATGTGTGTGGTTTTCAAAGATGCCTATGATGAGAAAGCTCTGTTCAGAGTCAGTGAAATATGCAGGTATTCCAATCAAACTCTGAAATACATAAAGAATTGCATGAATGAGAAACAAGAGCAGCTCAAGAAGAAAGGGAAGAACAATGAATAGCTGGGGAAGGAAATTGAAAATAGCATTGAAAGTTGGATGGAAGCTAGAGGATGGTACAAAGAGGTATACAAAACAACTCAAAAGGCAATTGATTACAAGAAAAAGGTTGAAACCAGGAGACAAGTTCAGAGGTGGAGTGAAGATCAATTGATGAATTCATGAGTTTGAAATTTCTGTTTTTGAGAAACAATATTTTATTTCTGTTTGTTTTGAACAATGGTTGATTTGTTTTGTTTCATCTTTCTGCATTTAGTTGTTTGAATTCCTTTTAAGGATTGGTTGAAGTTTGTTTATGTTTGATATAGATAGTTCATTTTCTTACAATACTTAGGGGAAACTGTTTGGAAACTTTTTTTGTAAGTATTGAAGAAAATCAAGTTCAGCTTGATCTATGAAGAAGATAAAAGTCCTAAAGATCAAAACAACAAAAGGAAGACCGTATAGGGCAACTGAAAATAACAACATCTACTTCAAAGAATCAAAAGTTGATCAAGAACTGAAGAAGATTATCAGAAAAGGCTTTTCTGATGGATCTGATGATATTTCTGATGAAATATCATCAGTTTCTGGCGATTCTGATCATCAAACTTTCTGATGATTTGTTCATCAGAATTCTGATGAAGTGGTTATCAGAAATTCTGATGAACCACACTTGTCTAAAATTCAGTTCTATCCTGCCACAATAACCGAAGCAAATTGACATTATTGGATATCATGATGACAAAGGCAACTTGATTATTGGATTCAATGAATATGTCAAGAAGCTACTTTTTGCAGAACATAAACATGAATAAACAAATGTTTATTCATGTATTCAAGCCGTCTATAAATAGAAGGCTCATCAAGCAAAGAACAATGAGTTAAGCCTAGCATTCAATACATACTACAAACTTCATTGTCCTTTCACCTCAGAATTCACAAGTATTCGTTTTGTAATAGATAATAATCTCACAATCACCTTGTAAACCATTTTGTTTCAAAGTGATATAAACTTGAAAATTCTGTAGGTTTTGTTTCTTTTTTTTTGAACGGCATACGGTTAGGATATCGCTAACCGGGTTAGTAGTTAGTATGTTAGTATCACCAAGTTAGTATTAAAACCCCCTTGCCTGGACTTGAACCCATGACCTCCAAGAGAAGCAAAGCTTCCCACCTCCCCCTTAACCACTAAGCCAAGAGATCATTGGTTAGGTTTTGTTTCTTGAATGTCTGATTTCTATTTCCGCACTGGGAACAACAATTTCTTACAATTAAAGCATCTACAACAGAGGCATTTTTTTGGTGTTTTTAAGAAGAGAGAGTGTGATGTGGAGGAGAGAGGGTGTGAGGTGGAGGAGAGATAGTGTAGTGGTGTATATGAGAAAAAATGAGAAAAAATAGAGAGAAGAAATATATGTGAGTGTAATGTAGGAGAGAGAAGAGAGGAGAGAGAAGGATAAATATTTGATGGGTATTTTGTTTGTGAGAGGCCAAGAGAGAGAAATTTTATAGGCAGGTGTCATGTGACACCTTAAAAACATCCTTTAAATATTGCTTATTGCTTATTGTGAATGCTCAGGAGCCTTTATAGAATAATAATTTAACCCTCGTTACATAATATCTATTTTTATTTCAAGGCCCAAATCCATAAAACTGATTTGCTGGGCTTATACAGTTTTCCATGGCCAATGTGTCCTTTATTCGGTCAACAGGTCAAAGTCCTTCCTTCTGTTTTATTAGCTTTTTTTTGAATGGCTTCTGTTTTATTAGCTACCAACAATTGACCACAGTGATAATATGGCCGCCAGTTATCCTATAATGAACATTGGCACTTTCAAGAATCTTAACTAGCCACCATCTTTTTTTTAATATAAAATTCATCCCCTAATTATTATTTTTTTTGAACGACCAACAAAGGATATTTATTATATATAACAAAAACCTCACAGTTAACATCAGTTAACTGGACCTTACATCCACCAAGATTTTACACATTCATACATATTAAATCAAACAAACACCAGTTCTCCCAGGAGAGTGCCGCTACGTTCGCCAGGTGTTTTAGCCATACAAATCCCAGAACCTTTATCTCTTCCACCACATTTGCAGCAACAATCCTTTTATTCCTGAATATAGCGTCGTTACGCGCACGCCATATACACCATATCGCAGTCTGGATCACCGTGTACACGACTCTTTTCCACCTACTGGAACCTCGACAATAATTATGTACCTGGAGCACATCTTTCGCAGAAAAAAAGAACGGGGTAGACATCCTGCACCATTTAAAGACCTCTTCCCAGATCTCTTGTACAATTCTGCACGACGCAAAAAGGTGATCATTGGACTCCACACTTTCTTCGCAGAGGATGCAAACAGAGCCTGCGAACTGGATGTTTCGATTCGCCAAAACATCTTTTGTCGGCAGCCGGCTTCGAAACAATCTCCACGTTAGAAAGTTGACCATTATAGGACACCATTTGTTCCAGCAGTGGGTCTGCCCCATGTTACCATCCGGAATGGGCCTTAGGAGTTGTCTGAGCCCACGGACCGAAAAGCAACCAGAAGCATCCTTTATCCATTTCCACGCATCTTCTTCATCTGTTACATTGATATTATCCAGCATTCTCGACAAATCAGCCAGTTCCTTTAACTCCTGTTGTTGCCAGGGGCACCGGGCCCAGCTGAAAGCCACATAGCGCACCCCGGTTTGTACCTTTATCCGATCCGCGACCAAGGCCTTTTTGTTACACTCTAACTGGAACAAGACTGGAAATGTAACACATAACGGCACCTCTGAGAGCCAGCAATCCAGCCAGAAAGCTGTGCCCAACCCATTCCCCACTGCCGCCCGAAAACAATATCCCAGCTCAATTCCTAACACCGATAGATCTTTTGCGATGCCGACAATCTGCTTCCATGTTCCAGTCATGTTCATCCTAACCGGCACCGGGGACCAAGACCTATTATGGTGATGAATGCTCCACACTACATCCTTCCATATGCTATTATTATCCACCTTAAAACGCCACCACCACTTGGCAAGAAGTGCAAAGTTTGCTTCCTTTAACGACCCAATACCCGCCCCACCCGCCTCTTTCGGGGCCATTATGTCATTCCATGCCACCCACGTCGCTCTCTGATGATCCGGAGTATTTCCCCACAAGAAATCTCTGCGTAATCGTTCCAATTCCTTTAGAATCTGCACTGGAGCTCTGAATAACGAAAAGTAGTAGGTTGGTAGTGCGTTAAGAACTGATTTTATGAGCGTCAACCGACCCCCATATGATAACGTGTTTGCCTTCCAAACCGAGAGCCTACTTTTAAACGTATCCACCACCGGCCTCCAATTGCGAACCAGATTCATGTTAGCGCCCACTTGCAATCCCAGATATTTGAATGGAAAAGCGCCCGTTCTACACCTTAATATTCCAGCCATTCTCGCTATCTCTGCCTCTTCAACGCCGACCCCAAACAGGCTGCTCTTTCCCAGATTTACCTTCAACCCCGAGGCCAAGTAAAAACAACGCATGACCCTATTTATGTTCCGCACATTTTGCTCCGACCAGTCGCCCAGAAATATCGCATCGTCTGCATATAGAAAATGTGATAAAACCGGACCCTGAGATGTACATCGCATACCATGAAAAAGTCCCATAGTCACTGCTTTTTTGACGACCCCGGAGAGCGCCTCCATAGCGATTACAAACAAGAACGGCGATAGTGGATCCCCCTGTCTGAGTCCCCTATGACACACAAACTCTTGGGTTGGTGATCCGTTTACCAAGACCGAAGCTTTAGCCGTAGTCACAGTAGCCATGACCCAATCTACCCACTTGTTTGGGAAACCCATTTGACGCATGATAGAACACAAAAAAGTCCAGTTCAGCGTATCATACGCTTTCTCAATGTCTATTTTAAAAATCATACCTTTCTTCTTCGCCTTTTTCATCCAAGCCACCACTTCATTGAGGATAATCGGGCCATCCAATATACTGCGGTTAGAAAGAAAGGCCGTTTGTTCTTCGGATATGAGCTTATGTATCACCACCTTTAGCCTATTAACCAAGACTTTAGAGATAACCTTGTTGATGCATCCAATAAGACTAATGGGTCGAAAATCTGATAACCCGCTTGGGTCATTTCCTTTAGGGACCAAAGCGAGAAAGGAGGATGTGCACCCATTATTAATCGAACCCTTCTGGTGAAATTCATTGAACAGGTTGACAAAGTCCTGTTGAAATCCATTCCAACACCTTTTGATGAACCTAAAGTTTACCCCATCCGGCCCCGGCGCCCTATCCCCATGACAATCCCACACAGCGCTTTTAATTTCCTCCACCATAAATGGACCAACCAAGGCTTCGGCCTCCTGATCAGATAGTTGTGCAAGATTTGGGCAAACCAACGAAGGCCTATTCATCATCGGTTCCGCGAACCGCTCCCCAAAGAACCCCGCCACATAGTCTTTAATGATTACTGGGTTATCAATCCATTCTCCATCTATACGAAGGCCATTAATCCGATTATTAGAAGTATTAGCGTTCATAACCCCATGAAAATACGCCGAGTTTTCGTCCCCGTCTACCGCCCACCTGATTCGTGACTTCTGTTTCAGATCCATAGTCTTCAGTCTGTCAGCCTCTAAGACAATCTTTTTGCAAACCGACCTAGCCTCGAGTTCATCTTCAGATAGGTCTCTAGTTTCAGCCACTAAATCCAATTCTTCCAGCTTGTTTAAATTTTCAACATACTGGCCCCTATGTTGCTCTTTAAAATTTAAGACCCATTCCTTAACTCTCTTCTTTACCCACTTAAGTTTTACCCCCAAACATAGGTCAGCGGGGCCATTGAATCTGAACACTGAACACAGCTGGTTTACATATTCCGTAAACCCAGGAATCTCCAACCAGGAGTTAAAGATACGTGTTGGAGTCGGCCCAAAATCATGCGGAATAGTAGAGAGAACCACTGGGCAATGGTCCGATGCGACATTATTCAGGGCGACCACCGATGCATTAGGCCACATATCCCTAAACTCCTTTGACACTAGAAATCGGTCTAATTTGCTCATCTTTTGACCATTATCCGACCTATACGTGAATTGCCTGCCCCCCATGTTATATTCGAACAATTCCGCTGCCTCGATAAATCGGTTGAAGTATTCTGCGTTTGCTGCTATAAAGTCGGAATTTCTCCTCTCAGCGGGTGATCTAACATCATTAAAATCTCCCATAAATAACCATAACCCTTGTAACAATCGTTTCCAATCCCGTAATTCCTCCCACAGCCCCCTACGTGCAACCGGATCATTTTGTGCATGGATATTTGCTATATGAATTAGTTCGCCCGAAGCTTTAATAACCCCCGATACAATTAGAAAATGGCGATGCTTAACCGTACTAATTTTATCGAAGTAAGCTGGGTTCCACAATGAGATGAGCCCCCCTGAGGTGCCTACTGCATCTACAACCTCTGATTCGAAACAAGACCTACCCCAAAAATTACTCAGCGGGAATCTAATACCTGGACCGATTTTTGATTCTTGGATTGCCAAAAACTGAATTCCATGTGTTGTTTTAAGACCCCGGACCCATTCCGTTTTCCTGGAGTCCCTTCCACCCCTCAGATTCAAAGTCAAAAAATTCATTGGAACTGATTTTTTTCACCCTCACCACTAACAAGTTCACTGACCTGTTTATGAAAACCCCCAAGTTGAAATCCCAAGCATGAACCGACATCCACAGTAGCCAAAGTTTCCTCCGTAATAAAACCCCCATCATTCGGTTCAACCTGCCCCGCCTGGACACCAGCAGATCCTGTCTCACCTTTCTCGGCCTCCGACTCCGAAACTGGTGCATCTGGGGTCGTCTGAGAATTGACTCCACACTCCTGTTCTAATTCCCCAGACTTCTCATATTGGGCAGGAACATCACCACTGGAAGCGACTTGACCCGGGACCTTGTTAATATCAGCAGAAAAAGAAAGGGGGGTAGGTGAAGCCAGCATGTTCCTTGATTTTTTTATTAGTTCCACAAATGGATTTCGTGCCCCACCAAACTCATTAGTTTGGGCCACCGATCCACCAGGTTCACCCACACTTGGGCTTCTACTTTTTCTGGGCCTCTTCCTGGATGTAAAATTTGTTGTAAGTGGGGTGGACCCCACCGAAAAACTACCAATACTTTTATTCAGATCTGGAAAAGACTGAGCTGTACCATCCGCATGCTCCACCTGTCTTGGAGACTGAGCTGCAATAAAAGTGTCTTTTGTCTTTGGCGGCTGATCATTTTCCCCATGCAATCCTCCGCCTTCCACAGCCTTCTCATGCAACTTTTCGAATTCCATCTCTGCCCCTCCTTCCGCCGGACTATCAACTTCTCTTACCGGATCAGTTGCCGGAATTTCACCACCACCCTCGTCTGCTTGATTCCTAACCTCCCCTTCCTCCAACTCATCATCTTCTCCCATCACTGATTCAACAGACCCCTCTGAATGATCCACCCCATGTGTCGTTAGTTCATCCACAATCGTTGCCCTCATATTGTCATCCACTTCCACTACCCAGACCTTAACTTGAATACCCCCCCACACCACCTCCACCTCTTCGTCTATATGCTTAGCCACGTCTGTCATTACCCATGTTAGCCCATAGGAGTTATCAACCTGTTGCCACGAGAACTCCGATTCTGAAACGACAGTACCAAAAAGTTCCCCTATACGATCAAAGAACTTCGGACCCCTTAATTGGAGTGGCATTCCTACCACTTTCAGGCATACCAATCGTTCGAGCCCCACATGCTGGCCTTCCCAGAGAACAGCCGATGACAACACCTTTTCCCAGTATTCCTTCTTCCTTTGAACGAATTCGACTGCCGACTTCTTGTCCTTAAGAACAATCAAAATTTTAAGGCCTCCAATATAACCCACTGAACAGTCGGGATAACCTCCTTCCGACAGCATGTCTCTGACACTTCGGAAGGCCTTCACGTTTTTAACCTCACCGATGACAGACCTCATGACACAGTGATCAGGATAAAGAGCGGCTCTTTCATCAACCTTAAGGACTTTTTTTTGTAATCAGACACCTTATCCTTTGTTCCAGCTAGAACCTCTGAGTAAAGGCCCTTGTTCAGAACCGGCTTAGGAACATACACCCTAGCCGGCTGCCCATACCTCTCCTGGTATCTAGGCTCAGTGTGACGGTGACCATTAGGTTGGCCGGGTTGTTGTTGGTTTTTACAAAATCGGGCGACAGACACACTTAACTTCGCATCGTATATCTTAATCGTGTTCATACCTTTCAGCAATTTCTCCACATCATTGACACCTTCTATCCGGACAAAACCAAAGAAGTTTCCTCGCGCGTCACGTTTCTTTGCAACATATGTATCCTTGACGACACCATGAGGCATGAATGCCATCCACAGTAAAGACTGTGTAACACCATCAGGAAGATTGGTTACGAAAAAGGTTGTTACAGGCCTTCCGTTACCATACCCGCTGTTCTTTCGATAATGGTTGTGAGGGGCGTGTGCCATTAGGGTAACCACAGAAAACCTAGGATGCGAATGGATTAGACCAAACCCGGTTAGAGAGAACGGTTAGATCAAGAACAGCTACTCCGAGCCGAACGAGTAAACCCCACTCACTAATCAGACTTGGTGTTCATCGTCGAGCATACCTGATGCTTGAGTTTGATCCACGTGATTGATAAATCATAAATGATTCATTTAATGCTATCCCCTAATTATTATATTATGCAGCCTTTCTTTTTAGAAATATAGGGTATGGTTTTGTAAGTCCCAAGGCACTACTCGCTATGTAAGCGTCACCTCACCAAGGATGGAGGATGTTTTTAGGAACTACTCAAGGGTGTGGATGATAGTCCTTACCCCTTTTTTATTATTTTTTTATTTAATTAAATAATTAAAACAAAGTAAATAAAAATAAAAAAAGTTACATTTAAATAAAAATCTAAAGTTACATTTAAATAAAAACTAAAAACAAACACACTTAAGAAAAACCTAAAGTTACATTTAAAAAAAACTACACTCCGTCACTCCATTTTTTTTTTAATTTGTTCCTTCATTTTTTGTAAGATGTGACGGTCTTCCTCAGGATATGCGCAAAGGTCGGTGGTCATTATTCTCCATTCCTCCAACTACTACGCTTCTTCTTGCCTCGTTTGTTTCTCCTCGGCTTGTCGTTTCTTAACTTTTACATTCTCGTTTTGCATTAGCTGCTGCATTTGCATTTGTTGATATGGCATGTTGAATGTTTGTGGGTTTGATTGCATTTGCATTTGGTTGAAGGGAATGTTCGGTTGTTGCTTATGGTATTGGTTTCGTTGGTTGAAAGCGTTGGACATTTGTTGGTAACCCGAAAAAGAGTTTTCCATGACAGGTGTGTAGCAGGGTGACGAGAACGGGAGTGAACTTGAGTTGGGATTATTTGGGTTGTAGGGATCCATATTTTTTTTAAGGTTGGGAGATTTTTTTTATAAAAATGGAGAGAAAGTAGAGGTTGTGTGAAAAAAATTATGGTTAAAAGGTTAAATATATAGTGGGTTGAGATGGCAAGTTACCTTGGGGGGGGGGGGGGGCACTTTTTTCAAAATCTTCACTCGTTGCCAACGTCTCCCTGCCGACGTTTGGGACGCGCCGAGCTCCAAGGGGGCGGTGTGCGACGGAGGGGACGACCTGAGACCCGGGGGGGGGGGGGGAGCCGACCTCCACACCGCTTGGTCTAATATATGGTAGCAACATTTTATTTTATAGAGATAGCGGGCTCGGCCCACTCAAGAAAAATGGCTGAAATTTTATTCGGTTACTGGCGGTTTACTCTACTCAACTGACTGATTATTTCCTTATTACTCGTTTTTGCTCCATTTGCACCAAGACTTGGCCCAACACAAAATAATATAATATAACACTAAAAACTAAAAAAAAATAATAGCTATATAAATTTATACACTTTACATGGGACAAATATATGTATTTTACCCCACATCACAAAGCCACTGACCAGACACACGCACTTAAAAAATAGTAAAGGCGGCTCCAATTGGCCCGCGGCGATGCGAGTGTGCAAAGTGCGCCCTCGTCTCGGGCCCGGGCGCGTGTGTGTGTCGAGCTCTCCGCACCTTCCTGGCTACCACTAGGTGTGAGTTGTCACACAAGAATACATTTATGCAGAGAATTCTAAGACCATGCGCAGTGGTTTTATGAATAATGCCACCACCCTTGGGCGTTTTCTGTCACGTGGCAGTCCAATCAGCAAGGGGACATTATTGGGCGTTTTTACAAAAGGAGCGTAGTGGAATAATGCACAATAACGCCCCATCCAATCATTACACAATTATTAAATTTTTATTAATTAAAAAGTAAAAATACTTCAATAAATACAAAAAAATTACAATACTAAAATATAAAAAAAAACCCGACTAAACTTAAAAAAAAACCGGAAATAAAAAAAACCACTAAATTTAAAAAAAAAAGATGATGATCTAAAGGCCGTATTTTTCCCGAAGTTTTTGGCGGTCCATTTGCGCAACGATCAATGCGTCGCTTTGGAGGTGATCGATCGGTTTGGACAACAACTCTATGTCATTTTCCGTTTGCCTTGCCGCTTGCATCTCGTTAAACTTTTTCTTTTCGGCGACTCGTTCTTTCATAGTCTCCCAACGCTTGTGACCGAGGTCTCGAATGTATTGGAGATGACGGTTCATCTACTCGAAATCTTCCTTCAACACGAGATTATCGGAAGACGACCCCACCGGTTGTTTCCCGGTTCGCTTATCTTTTCTTCTACCGGACGGTCGGGCCAACTCTTCAACTACCTCGTCATCGTCAACAACAACATTTAAATCGACGGTGCGGGCATCGGAACTTGGTGTTTCCGGGTCAACCGAGGATGACGTTTTCGATCGTTTAGCTTTACATCTACTAGTAGACGTCATGGTCGGTACGCTAGCCACTTTGGACTTTTTCTTAGAAGCTCCCAACATCTATAGTACGTGAAAACGCCTCTAGTTTTCTCGTACTCATCCATAGCCCTCATTAAAACACCGACGTCACCTTCTCTGTTCGGCCGATTATCGTAGTTTCGTTGATAAACTTCCTGGAAGGCGTGACACTTGTTGTTGATATCGGTCCATTTGCTAGAGATGAAATCTTTGTCACGATGTTAACCATTTCCCCACGTACTATAAAAAAGCTCGCGAATCCTGTTCCAAAATTCTGTACCGGTTTGAAAGTTTGCTAAAAAAAGTAAAAAAAGTAAGTGATACGTTAAAAAAAATAATTTCGACGTGTAAAAAAAAATAAGTAAAAAAATAACACTTACCCACATCGGGGTCCTCCGAAACATCGACCCACGCCCAAACCACCGTGTATTCCTCGTCCTTCGTCCAAATAACGTAAGTATGCTTACGGCGAGGTTGGTTCGCGTCCTTTTTTATGTGACCTTCAACCGCGTTTGGGTGTCTCGCGATCGGGTTCGGGTTGTGTCTCCGGGACGGTATCCTCATCGGGTTCGGCTTGTTCTTGGGATGGTTGCGAAGCGCCCGGTTGGGCAAAGCCATAAGTGGGTGGCATGAAAGGAGTAGAGCCTCTCAAGTAAGCAGCGTACGAAAACATATTCGGGTCCATGTCTTGAAGGTTAAAGTTTTGTTGCGGTTGGGTGGTATTTGGGTTCCTGGGTGTTGACGGAACACCAAACGAGGGTCGGAATGGATGCATGGTAAAAAAGTTTATAAAAGTTGGAAGAAGTAGAGAGAAAGCTTGATAGGAAGTGGGATTTTTTTATAAAAATTTGGATGAAAATTTGGGTATTTATAGATTTAAATGGGAATTTAAAAAATAATATAAAATTATAAATGTTTTTACCGTTTGAAAACGGTCAAATATGGAAAAGTGTGCAATTTTGGCGTGTTTTAAATCACGTTGGAGAAGTTTTTTCGAAAATCACGCCCAAAAATGCCCAGGGGGTGGGGGTCCGACGTGTTGGGGCGTGTTTGGCGGCAAATTTTGAAAAAATACCACCCACTACGGACGGTCTAATTATAAATCAACAAAGGATTTATCTCTCTACCTATGTTGGACAAGCTTAATTTCCTACATATTTATGGTTCCAACACACAATCTTAATGCTCAAGATCTATCATTCATCTTGGCTTAATTATTAAATAATTATTATATTAACTCATAATATAATATTATTTGTAAATTTCCAACATCTAGTTATACAAACAAATGCAAGTTAAACTGAAATACTGAAATATTAGTAAGCACAATGTTCAATTTACAATCACAAGTTATTATTTAAATTTAGAAAAAGAATAATGGCTGGAGAAACTACATAGAAATACACAACTTTGTTTAAAAATAGAAAGTGATGTGTTGGTGCTTCCCTTTACTTCCTATAAATTAAAGGCAACCCAATGAATGCCACAAAACCACACAACCTACTTACTTGCCACAATAACCTCACCCTCTTCATTCTTCACCTTCTACAATGAAAACATTATTATTTTTAGCAACTTTTCTTGTGGGCCTTTTTCATTCCGGTGTGTATGGTGACACAAAGTCCGAAATAACATCATGGTGTAACCAAACACCTCACCCACAACCATGCCAACACTTCTTGACCACTAACTCGAACCATGGTCCCATTAACCAAAAGCTAGACTTTGTAAAAGCCTTATTAAGGGTCACATTAGATCATGCACAACATGCAAGATCACACACTCAAACGCTCGGCTCAAAATGCCGTAACGATTATGAAAAAGCCTCTTTGGCCGACTGCTTAGAGCTTTATGAAGACACCATCATGAACATAAACAAGACTGTTGATCCTAACCATAAGTGTAGCCAGGTTGACACGCAGACGTGGCTCAGCACCGCGCTCACAAACATGGACACATGCAAGGCTGGGTTTGAAGAGCTTGGTGTCAGCGACAACGTGTGGGCGTTGATGGGAAACAATGTGTCGTCTATGATTAGTAATACGTTAGCAATGAACGAAGGAGGCGAGTCGTTTAACAATGGTGCACCGAGTCCTCAAATTTTAGGGTTTCCGTCTTGGGTGAAGCCGGGTGATAGGAAGTTGTTGCAATCTAAAACTCCTAAGGCGGATGTTGTGGTGGATAAAGACGGTTCTGGTGACTATAAGACGATTGGGGCCGCTATAGCTGCCGCGGGGAAGCGGTCCGGGAGCAAGAGATATGTTATTCATGTGAAGGCTGGTGTTTATAAAGAATATGTTGATATTGGTTCAAAAGTAAAGAATATAATGCTTGTAGGTGATGGTATTGGAAAAACTATAATAACCGGTAGTAGAAGTGTTAGAGGAGGCAGCACCACCTATAAATCAGCCACTCTTGGTAAGCCAAACATAAATTCAATTTATTTTCGTAGTGTTAGAATTTTATGGGTGGAAATAAGGGTCAAGAGTGTTCGTTGACCATGTTCATAAAAAATATAAGTTTTTATTAAAGAAAAATGTAAGTTGAACCAATGTTTTAAAAACCGGTTTTTAAATCAAACTTGATTAGGCTAAAAAATGGTTCAACTGGTTGAACCAGGTTGTACCGAACGGTTCAACCGGGTTAACTAGTTAACTCTATAATTTTATAAATTACAACATCAACTCAAAAGTTAATCCAGAAATGCATGATTACATATTAAAAGATAATTCAAAAGTTAAATCATAATAACAAATAATCCAAAAGATAATCGAAAATAATTCAATTTTCCAACAAACTCTTTCAAATGAAAGTGCGATAAGTTTAAGCCATTTGAGTGTTGAATACACATCAAGTTCGCGAACGCATAAAAAAATGAAATTTACTATTATAGCCATCCTCATGAACCAGAGGATAACTATTTTCATTTCATACAATATTAAATAAGAAGTTTTAGTTACGAATTACCATAATATATAAAATAACATAAGATAAGTAACATATATAATAAAAATAAGTAACAACCCAAACTAAAATAACCCTCGGCCGGTACCGGTATTACGTTTTAAACCGGTATACCGGATTTTACCGCCGGTACAAATCTTATGTCGTTTCACTTATTTACCAGGGTGTTTCGTACCAGATTTACATCTGGAAGCGGTAATACCGGCATAACCAGCCGGTATTTACCGGTTTTTAAAACACTGAGTTGAACTCTTTAATTGTAACGGATAGATATATTATGATGACCATGACTAAAAAGTTATAGCTCCCAATGTTGAATTCTAAAGAAAAAATTTGAAATAACATTGTCTTTTTCTTCATGAATTTCAGCTGTGATGGGAGACGGATTCATTTGCCGAGGAATCACCATCAAAAACACCGCGGGCCCAAAAAGCCAGGCCGTGGCAGTCCGCAACAATTCTGACCTTTCAGTTTTCTACCAATGTAGCTTCGAGGGGTACCAAGACACATTATACGTCCACTCAAACCGACAGTTTTATCGCCAATGTGACATCTATGGCACCATTGATTTCATTTTTGGTAACGCGGCAAGCGTGTTTCAAAATTGCAACATTTACTCTCGAAAAGGACCTACCAAGACCAACACGTTGACCGCACAAGGACGATCAGATAAAAACCAAAACACGGGAATTTCAATCCACAACTGTCGAATCACCGCGGCCCCTAACGACCCAAACAGTGTACCGGCAGTTAAAACATACCTTGGGCGACCATGGAGGCAATACTCGAGGACGGTTGTTATGAAATCGAACCTAGATAACTTAATAGACCCCGCGGGGTGGATGTCATGGGGCGATGATAACGCGCTTAAGACATTGTATTATGGCGAGTATAAGAACACCGGGCCTGGTTCCTCAACATCGAAACGGGTTGACTGGAAAGGTTATCATGTGATTACAAGCAGCACCGAGGCGACAAAGTTTACCGTTGGGAAGTTTATTGTTGGAGGTTATTGGTTGCCGGTGACCAATGTGCCATTTACTTCCGGTCTTTGATTGAGTTCAATTGTTTATATGTTATACTTTATTTTTGTTTTCCTAAATAATAGTTAAATAGAGATTAAAGTAGTAGGAATTCATGAGTTCAATCCCTATAGTGTTTAAGTTTAACCATTTAAAAAAACAACCAGGTAAAGTATTTCCTAAATAATAGTTAAATAATTACTTATAAATAAATATTTGGTTTTAGGTTATATCAATAATAATTTTAATATTTATACGGCCTTCAATGTTCATGCACCCTTAAATCTTTATTTACACACTCTGACATCTATATGGCCCATATAATCAAATACAGATCGTGTACGTGAATAAAAGACAACTAGAAAGTCAAAAAGTGTTTTTTTTGTCATGTGTTATACGACCAATATAATCTTATATGGGCTAAATTATATTTTTGGTTGAGTTTTTTTATGAGAAATTGCGTTTTTGAGCCAATATACAGGCCGCATATATCTATACAACCCGCATAGATTTATATAATTGTTTTTACTACTTTAATAAATTTTAAACGAAAACGTATAACGAGGTTTTATTCAGATACAAGTTTATTAAGGAGTTTTTATTAAGATACGAGTTTATTAACGAATTTACTTTAATAAAAACGCATAACAATTAATGATTTTAGCCGAGTTAATTGCGTTAAATGAAAAATATTAAGATACAAGTTTTTAATAAGCCAAATTTATTACGATCCACGTTGAACAATCAGGATACAACTAAATAACCAAATGAATAATATGAACATTATGTTAATATAGGAAGATATGAGTAATCATCAAAACAAAATATGATAAAGATACAGTATAAGGAAAATACAATACTCGCCACTACTGCAACAATGAACATGGTGGTGTGGATGTGCAACACCTGGTCATACGGAGACAGGCACGCCGACAACAGTCAGATGTGTCGCAATCGCGTCCAACATCCACTAAAGCTGACTAACTACCTGGCCCATCCGAGTAACTATCAGGGACGTAAATGACATTTAACTTTAATATATATTCTATAAATATAATAAACGCACACATTAATAAACCACCACAACCACACATCTCCTCCCCTCTTAAACACAACCACCATAATAACCACCCATCTCCAGCCTTAATAAACCGCCACAACCACCCATTTCCACCCCTCTAAAAGACATCTACCACAACAACCACCTATCTCCACCCCTATGAAACACATCCACCACACAACTAGTAAACAACCCTCGAAAATACCCTAAAACGCTCCGTAAGCGAAAAACCAAACCCGTATAACATTAAATTTAATTAAAAATTTAAAAATCAAAATTTTATTACCTATCGCGAGCCGCGACAGGCTTGGGGTGGGTCGGTCACGGGGCGCGACACCCCATTTCTTGCCGGAGACGTTTAGCGCCACGTGTCACACACGTGGCACACCTATAGCAATGACCAAGAAACCCTAGCCGTAATCAGCTATAAATTGAGCATACATTCGACATTTTAATTCGTTCAGCAATCTTTCTTTCTCTCTATAATATCACACGAAATTAATAGCTAAAATACTCCCTAAATCACGAAGCTTTGCCTCGTTATAATTATTTTAACCCCCGATCACTAATTCGTTACCCTACCCGATTGATCTAGAATCCAGCAACGCATGTCAAGGCTCTACCTGACTAAGTACGTTGGGGTTCTGTCTCGTGATGTATGGCTAAAGTGATTTGAGTTATTATACTAACGCACGTGCATTGTATGTTTTTAATAGGCACTCAAGAAAATTTACAGAAAATATTTTCAGGAAGCCCGTAGAAAAACATAAATTTACAATGTGAGTCATTCTCTTTTTCTACCAAATTGCTTTACCAAACCTCAAATGTTTTCAGTTATACTTACAGTGTTTAAGTGTTTGTATTCTACGCAATACTGCCGGTATTATGGGGTTTTGTATACACTACTTGATAATCTTCACAATTGGACACAGGTAGCCAATGTGTGATATGACCATAGTCACAGATCCGTTGAGTGACAAGTACTTGGAGTTTTTGGTTAGATATAAACATTGTAATCGTTCTTAATACTGTGAAGTTATAACAAATTATATTTTTATAAAATAGAATGTACTTGCCAATATTTCTTGCTGATAAAAAAATTTTAAAACGCATTTCAGGTAACTTAATGTGAAACTATAAGAAGCCAGCTAGGGAGCACAGAAGGCTTAAAGAAAGTGACTATAAAGTTACATAAATAAAAAGTTTATGTTTTCAGTAACTAGGGTTTATCCCTATAAAGATATTATAAATGAAATATGGGTTTTATCCCATTTGTTTAATATCAAAGTTTGATGTTTTGAAACTCTGAAATTTATTTCCTGACTACGGTATCTGATGTCTCATTTCCGCTGCCAAATTAATAAACACCAATACCACCGGCTCGTGTTCGCGGCTCCCGCTCCCGGGATGGGGTCGGGGGTTGCGACAACTACCACCCATCTCTGCCCCTATCTGAAACACAACCACCACACCACTGCCAGCATTGTTCACCACCACAATCACCCATTTCTGCCCTTCTCCAACCGCCATTCACCACCACAACCACGCCGCCCCACCATCACCAACCACCACAACACCAAACCCTAACCCGACCCCTCTTTTTCTACATGTTACCACCCAACACCAACACCACACCAGATAGAGATTAACATGGGAATTTAGGGAGGGAAAAAGAAATCTAAGAAAGAATAAAAATCAATTAAATTAAAAGAAAATGTGATGTGACAAATTTTCCCTTCATTACTATAGGATTTAACCAGTGTTTGTTTTTGGAGTGAAATGGCACATTTCGAGAAAAAAATGGTACAATTTTGAAAGTTGGTATCAAAATGGTAAAAGTAGATAAAAGAGGGACTTAAATGACACTTAAATAAAAAAAAATTACATTGGAAGAGTTTTTACACAAGCAACAAAGATTTTGAGGCAGCAAAATGGAAGCAAAATCAGAGAAAGATTAAGATTGTTCGGTGGAACGTAGAGATGAGCAAATGGTACCGGGTACCGGTTGGGAACTTGTACCAATTTTCTGAACCGAGTTGATTTTCGGTACCGACAATTAGCGAATTTGGTTACCGGTTCGATCCGGTCCGGTCTGGTACGGTACTGGTATTTACCGAATTTTATCTTCAAATACCTGTCTGTACCGGAACCCTAAACCCTAAACCGGTACAGGTACCGAACTGTACCGTATCGAGTATTTTCGGTACAGGTACCTATTTTGTGGGATTTTCGATACAATTACCAGTTAATACCCTGTTGGAACTAATGAAAATAATGATCAATGAAGCTGATTCTGTGTAAGGATAGCCACAAGGAGGTTCGTATATAAGCTCTGTATTTTAATTTGATTGTATGCGCTTGTTAATTGAGGTCTTTCATATTCTTAGTCACTAATCACATCACATTGTAAACTTCAAAACCGTAGATTTATTGATCGATTTGTTTGTGATTATTTGGATGCTAACTTATTTGCTAGCTAATTACATCTGGATACTACTAGGTACATGATTGATGATTATTCCTAATCTTACCATTCATTTAAAACTGAATGCAAACATTATTCTTGCAAACATTATTCTTGCAAACACTTTTATTCTTGCTTCTTAAGTAGAAACAGTTAAGTAAGGTTCCATTTGCAAACATAATAAACCCGAATTTTCGTCTTTGTTAGATAAGATATTAGTGAGTTAAATTATAAAGTTATCATCGTAGCCGAAGTTGTTACGGAATAAAGGTGTAATCTGAAGAAATGCAGATACTACTGGACAACTGATATCCTTAGTAACATATCACATGTAAGACCAAATTGTTTCATCTTTTCATGAATATGAGAGGATAACATATTTTTGTATGGCATGAGATGATAACATCAAGTGTGTGTCTTTTAATTATCATCCATGTTCACAAGTTGGAGAAAATCTGTCACAACCCCCGGCCCCTATCTCCTGGGAATGGGCGGACGCGAGCTCAGATTCAGTGGTATCAGTGTTTATCATTTTGGCAGTGGATTTACATCAGGACCATAGTTAGGAAATATTTTATCAGAGTAAAATACCACATTTTTATAATAATAAACACATGGGTAAAACCCAAGTTTCCATTACAAACATGTTTATAGGGATAAACCCTGTTTTATTTAAATAAAACATCTTCTTTATTTAGGTAACTTTTATAGCCACATTTTCCAATCCTTTAGTGCGGTCCAGCTGTCTTCTATTTGGCTTTCACATTTTGTTACCTTAAACGTATTTTAAAAACATTTGTCAGTGGGAAATACTGATGAGTGAATCCCAATTTAATCAAAACAGGTTTTATCATTTCACAGTATTGAGAGCGATTACAATGTTTATATCTACACAATTACTCATTCAGTACTGTCAATCCTGACTGGTGGGTCATATTACTCATTGGCTATCTCATTGTCCAATGATAACATGATCCACATTTTGTATACAAAACCCCAACATACCGGCAGTAATTGAAGAATTACAAAGACTCAATCACTGCTAATTATATTTTAAAATATTTAAGGTTTTGTAAAAACAGTTTGCAAAAAGGTATACACAATAAGGAGATTACTCACATTGCTACTTTAGGTTTTTCCTTTGTGATTTCCTGGTTATAATCTATTAATTAAACAATGCACACACGTTAGTATAATAATCCAATTTACATTAGTTATACCCTCCCCGAGACGAACTCCAACGACTACGTCGGGCAGAGTCTTGACAGCCGTTACGGAGCACTAGATCAATCGGGCAGCGTATCTAATATATAATCGGGGGTTAAAATACTTACAATGAGGCAGAGCTTTGTTAATTAGGGGGGGTATTGTGCCCAAATATTATGTCTACTATTCAGAAATTAGAAAGAGAATTCGAGTGTGAGCGAGTTTGGACTGAATATCGATGCTTTCTATTTATAGGGTCTGATCGGCACTCTCTCACGCCCCGCGAAAGAATCAACAACGGCCTTCGCGGCCCGCGAGGCCAGCTAGGGTAGGCCCTAGCTTGGCTGACTCAACCACTAGACCCAACACGTTTACGACACGTGGCGGCACCGGGCTACTCCTGGTGGCCTAGCTGTCGCGCCCCGCGAAGGAAACAGAAGAGGGCTTCGCGGACCGCGAGCGCCCCTCAGAATTTGTTTTATTTAATTTTTATGAAATTAAAGGTATTTAGGTCCATTATACGTGTACGAGGTGTATTTTGGGACGCATAGGGGTGTTCTAAATATTTTAGGAGAGTCAGAAATATTTTAGGAGGGTTGTTATATCCTCCCCACCTTGTTTTAGAACTCGTCCTCGAGGTCTACTGGAACAGGTGTGGATATTTCATTTGCATCTCTGATTCAAGCTCCCATGTGTATTCTGCTCCTCTCTTGGAATCCCATTTCACTTTGACCATAACTATTCTCTTGTGTTTGAGATTCTTGACTTTCCTGTCTTCAATCTGTAGTGGCTTCTCTGTGAACTTAAGTTTCTCATTTACCTCTATGTCCTTAAGAGGTACTACTAATGATTCATTAGCTAAGAACTTTTTGAGATTACATACATGAAATACGTCATGTATTCCTGCCATTTCCTCTGGCAGTTGTAGCTGGTAAGCTACTGGTCCTATCCTTCTAATAATCTCAAAAGGTCCAACGTACCTGGGGCTTAACTTTCCTCTTTTGATGAATCTTAATACTCCTTTCCAAGGAGAAACCTTTAATAATACCTTATCTCCTACTTGAAACTCCAATGGCTTTCGCTTGTTATCGGCATAACTCTTTTGTCGATCTTGTGCTGTTTTTAGTCGCTCCTTGACTTGAATAATCTTGTCCGTGGTTTCCTGCACTATCTCTGGTCCAGACAATTGTTTTTCTCCAATTTTTTGCCCAACAGACTGGGGTTCGGCACTTTCGTCCATAAAGTGATTCGAAAGGTGTAGCATTGATACTGGTATGATAGTTGTTATTGTAAGAAAATTCTATTAATGGCAAATGATCATCCCAATTTCCCCCGAAATCAATTACACAAGCTCTATGCATATCTTCCATTGTCTGAATCGTTCTTTCTCTTTATCCATCCATTTGAGGATGATAAGCGGTGCTTAGATTTAGCTTGGTTCTCATTGCTTTTTGGAAACTTGTCCAAAAATGAGAAGTAAAACGGCTATCTCTATTAGAAACAATAGATATAGGAATACCATGTAATGAAACTATTTCATTAACATATAACATGGCTAATTGTTCCATACTGAAAGTTTCCTTCATTGGTAAGAAATGAGCAGACTTGGTTAATCTATCTACAATCACCCAGATTGTATCATTAGCTTTTCGTGTCTTGGGTAATTTGGTAACAAAGTCCATTGTTATCAATTCCCATTTCCATACAGGCATTTCCAATGGCTGCAATAAACGTGAGGGTTTCTGATGTTCAGCTTTAACTTGTGAACAGGTTAGACACTTGGCAACATAAGCTGATATATCCTTTTTCATTCCTATCCACCAGAAATTATTTCTTAAGTCCTGATACATCTTATCACTTCCAGGATGTATCGTATACTTAGACTTATGGGCTTCTTCTAATATTTGGTGGCGTAGGTTTCCTAGTTTAGGTATCCACATCCTTTTCTTATGGAATCTCCAAATTCCATCTATTCCTTGTTCTAATTCCTTAATCATTCCTTTCAATTTTTCAGTATCGTCCTTGATTACTGATTCTTGTACGGATCTAATTTGCTCATTTAAATCTATCTGCAGATTTAATTTAAGAGAACGGACTTTCGTTCGTTTCTCATGATATTTTTGACTTAAAGCATCAGCTACTGCATTAGCCTTTCCTGCATGGTACTAGATATTACAATCGTAATCACTAATAAATTCCATCCAGCGTCTCTGTCTCATATTTAACTATTTTCCCCAAAAATATACCTTAAACTCTTATGATCGGTGAAGATAACAAATTTATTTCCATATAAATAGTGTCTTCAAATCTTAAAGGCAAAAATTATGTCTCCTAATTCTAAATCATGGGTTGAGTAATTTTCTTCATGATTCTTAAGTTTTCTAGTAGCATAGGCTATCAACTTTTGACGTTGCATCAACACACATCCATAACCTAAGTTAGAAGCGTCACAATATGTCACACCCCGGTTTCCACGTGTCACCGGTGGGCCCGGTGGGGGAGTATCGTGACGTGGTAGGCAACATAATAGTCAAACAACACAATATTTAATATGCACAGCGAAAGCAAATTTAAAAATATGATACAACCGAATTTAATATTGTAATATCAAAGTCACAATATCCGGAAGTTTATCCACAGTCGGATCGAAAAATAAAAATGAAATTTATAGTTCAACAGACTTCAGGCATCTTAAGCTTGCGAGACTTCTAATGATGCTAAGGAGAAATCCCAGCCAATTACGCATAGTACCTGCATTTAATCTTTTTGGGAAAATACGTCAGTTTACACTGGTAAATACATTCAACTGACTCATTTTGGAAAATGATTGAAAATTTGTTTGGATGCACATGGCATAAACATTTTATTTAACTTGGGAGAATTATTTAATATTATAATCTTGTGAACGAATTACATGTTCCTTGTGCGTTCAGTAGCCCGGATCTTGTCCGGGTTAAAGATCAATAGACACACCACAATGTTCTTTTGTGCACTGACGGGTGTACGCCTACACCCCGCGCTTAAGTCGTGGCCATTTCGTAAAATGATGCCGAGGATATCCGGGACATGGTCATTAACCCCCCAAAGACTTTAAGTAACAAGACTGTTTAAACGAGCCGATCAAATTTAGTCAATTACCCACTCAACGGTGGAGGATTTGATGCTCGATCAAGCGGTATGCTATATACCGTAACCCAAGCCCGTATAGGGAAAATAAGTTAAAAGTATTTACCTGAGCAAAGTATAATTCACAATTAGCAAAATGCACGTAGCTTTTACTGGTCCTCCTCATCTGGAACGAAGGTTTTATAATAACCTATTAGAATCCTACCGGGTCTTTAATTAAGCTTAAGCTTAGACCGGCTAGTTTCAAAGATACGGTTCGTACGCACGATTAAGCGAAGACCGAATAGAATGTGATTTAGACCCGACGAGTTTGAAGACTTGTTTAATATGGGTTTATTATTTACATTCTGGATTTTGAGATAAAACCGTTAAGGTTTGACCCGTTTCGGCTAATTTATGTAAACTTGTTACATAACCGAACCGTACGCGTAATAAGCGTGACGGGTATTCATGAGAGCTATATACAGGTTTCCTAAGTTAATTATGTCTCAAGTATGTTGTGACATCAGTAAGATGTCTTTCATTATGCCCGAAACGTGTTTAAACACAAACTAGGCCCCGTAGGGGTAGTTTGGTCATTTAAAAGTTTATAAAAGAGTTTAAGTAACAACCTGAGTTACAGGTCTGATGTAATCAGCAAAAATACATCATTTTCTAAGTTATATCAGTAGGATAAAGCATATATGTGAAATTTATCATTTTTAACCAAACTATGCCCCGTAGGGGTATTTTGGTAATTTCACAAAAGCCGAAAAGCTCAAAACTGAAGTCTGAGTTTATCAACCTTTGCTTACTGTTAAAATATTATAATTTTCCTCATATATCAGTAGGTATCAACCCGGGTATGTTCAATATAATTTTGATACATACTTTGCGTTAAAAACGCTTAATAAGGCGATTAAAGGCCATTTCCGGGTTTGATACTTAAATCTGATATTTTTATATTTCCAGAAGGCTTTAAATAATTTATTTATCATATGTGATCAGTAGCAAAAGGTTTGGAGTCGTTTAGATATGTAAAACCCATTTTATGGCCCGTTAGGGCAAAACCGACAATTACCGGACTAAGCCTACGACTACTAGTTATGCTCAGCCTAAAATTAATTAAAAATCTTTAAAAATCCCAAAATAATATATTACATCAGTGGGTATTAAGTTTGATACCAAAAAGTAGGCTTAACTAGGCTATACGCTAATTACGCCGTTTTATTAACATAAAGCATTCATTTTGCGATAATGAGCATAACTCTTAATCTACAAATCAAACTGATGTCAAACTTTGCATACAAGTTTATATATCAGTAATTAAAGTTTCTAATCTTTTACATTTCCAAAAATCACGTTTTAAGGTAATAAGGGTATAATGGTCAACATATGAGCGATTAACGGAAACATGCATATTAATTAGATAACTAATGAACCAAGGTGTATAATCACAGAGGGTTGTACTAACATGTAACCTAGTCCAATTAAAGCTCTGAGGCATTTCTAAAACATGCCTTAACGGGTCAGAACTGAAAGTCAAAGTGAAAGTCAAACTATGTGACTTTCGGTTCCGAACCGGGTATTTACAGGAAATTTTCGGGGTGAACATGTTTAGACATGTTCTTACACTTATTACCAAGTTATAACAATGATCAAACAGGTTGTATATGGTCTACATTGCTAATTATGCATAAATTGTAATTTAAGTATCCTGTTGACTTTTTCTTAGCAAGTTTGACCCGACTTTTGACCTGGTTAGAGTGGTAATCAGGGGGAACCCTTTTGAGGTTTTATTACCCACATAAATACCAACTTATAACTACTTTTGATTCGAGAATTGACTGAGCTATTAATCATTAATCTCGAAGTCAAACCGTAATTACGACGGTTTGACTTTTAGCTAAATAACTAAGCTAAACTCAATTAAAGAAGGATTAGAACACTTACTAAAGTCCTAAGCTTGATTAGAGAACACTTGAGAGGAAGTTTGAGCTCCAGAAGTGATCCACAAATGCAGATGAAGGTGTGTTTGCAAGGTTGCAATACATGGCCCTTATATAGTGGATTTAAGCACCACAATTGATTGACAAACAAGTCTAGCACTCACCACAACTGATCAACACTTGTTTCTAGTGTTTAGGGGGGGGGGGGGGTGCTTTAGGGGTCAAGAGATGTGGAAAATCGATTAAAGGTCGCTCACAAACGCAAAGGCAGACAAGAACCCAAGAATTTCGGAGCTGGCTGATCAGATAGGGCCGTCGCGTAGCGCGACGGCTAATGTCTTCATGCTCGCGATACGCGAGCGTGCATGATCTGACAACACAACTTTTCATTAATTGCAGTTTTGGTCCTTGGTCATTCTAAAGGTCGTTTTCGCGTCTTGTTTTGCACTATGAGCCCTCTAAATGGATTTATAAGGGCTTTAAGACATTTACCCACTTTGTTTAGTCCTTGGTTAACTTTATTGTTGCCCGAAAAGGCCTAATTTTCAATGTTGACGCTTTAACCCCTCGCACACGAATTTGATCACAACTTGCTCATACGTTAACGAAACTTTATGAAATTTATGTCGTGCATTCTAGTGAGCATAATTAATAGTTACAAAGCTTCGGGTTTGTCAAAAGGTCACTCAGAGGTACAACTTTAAACATGTTGACACATTTAACCCCTATAGTTTGTAATCTCTCACTTTTAGCTTCGTATGATCCATGATTTATTCGTTTGATGTTATAAACATCATGTAGGGTTATTATGAAGTATATTTATTCACTGTTGACATTTAGAATACGTATATCCACGTACTTTCCATGATTGTCAACTTTAGTCCTTCTATAATATTTCTTTCACACGTTTAAACATATGACACGTGTCAACACATTATAGGACGTGAATTTTCGAGGTGTTACACAATAGACTTCAAAGTCTTCAGTTCCTTCTGGTAACGCTAGTATGGTTGCGTTGGTTAATCTTTGCTTAAGAATTCTAAAGGCTTCTTCCTATTTGGTCCCCATTCAAACTTAACAGATTTACAAGTTAACTTGGTTAAGGGAATGACTATTCTAGAAAAATCTCAGATAAACCGTCTATAATAACCAGCTAGTCCTAGAAAACTTCTAACCTTCGTTGGTGATTTAGGGACTTTCCATTTAGTAATCGCCTCAATATTTGTGGAATCCAGATGAACCCCTTCATCATTTACTAAATGTCCAAGAAATCTCACTTCTTCAAACCAAAATTTGCATTTCGAAAATTTAGCATAAAGCTTTTCTTTTCTCAGCAAATTTAGGAGTGCATGCAGATGCGTTGCATGTTCTTTTTTACGCTTAGAGTAAATGAGAATATCATCTATAAAGACAATTATGAATTTATCCAAATATGGCTTACATATTCGGTCCATCATGTCCATAAATGCAGCTGGGGCATTGGTTAGACCAAATGGCATGACAGTAAATTCATAATGGCCATACCTTGTTCTGAAGGCGGTCTTAGGAATGTCCTCTTCCTGTACCTTTAATTGATGATATATTGAGCGTAAATCGATCTTTGAAAAGAGACAAGCTCCTTTTAGTTGATCGAACAGATCATCGATTCTCGGTAATAGGTACCGATTTTTAATTGTGACTTTGTTCAATTCTCGGTAATCAATGCACATATGCATTGACCCGTCTTCTTCTTGACAAACAAGATCGGTGCTCCCCAAGGTGATGAACTTGGCTGTATGAATCCTTTCTCTAAAAGTTCGTCCAACTGTTTCTTCAGTTCTTGCATCTCGGCTGGCGCCAAACGTTAAGGTGCCTTGGCTATCGGTGCTGTTTCTGGTAGCAGGTGAATTCTAAATTCAACTTCCCTGTTCGGCGGTAGTCCTAGTAATTCTTCTGGGAACATATCTGAGAATTGAGATACTTCGGGAATATCTTTCAATTTTTTTCCTTTAGTGTTTATGATTATGGAAATCATATACACTAGTGATCCTTTCCTTGCACAACTTGCAGTATTCATCACAGAGTTGAATTTCGCGGATTTGGATGGCTTATTTCCTTTAATTGTGATCTTTTCACCCTTTGGTGAACTTATTTGAATTGACTTTTGATCACATAGAATACTGTCTTTATTGGCTACTAACCAATCCATTCCTAACACGATATTAAATCCGGCCAGATTCATTGGGTAAAGATTAGCAATAAAATTTTGGTTTAAAATTTCTATTCTTGCTCCCTGCAAGATTTCAGAAATCTTAATGGATTCTCCATTTGTTGTCTCTACTAGACACTCTTGTTGGAGTTTAGTTAATGGTTGGTTGAGAATTTTGCAAAATGAAGTATTAATAAAACTTTGGTTCACACCAGAGTCAAATAATACTTTAGCAAAAATATCATTAACTTAAAACGTACCAGCAATCACATCCGGAATCATCTTTGCCTCTTCAGCTGTCAGAACAAATGCCCTAGCATTCTTAGCAGTCTTGTTGTTCATGGCTAGAGCTAGTTTCGGACAGTTCGGCTTAATATGTCCATTTTCTCCACAATTATAGCATATCTTATTGTTAGGTTTCTTCCTGCAGTCTTTTTCCTTATGCCCCGATATTTTGCAGAAATTACAATATATGGAACATCTTCCAGAATGCTTTCTTTTGCAATACTTGCAGTAAGGAGTGGAAGTAGAACCTACATTCTTCCCACGGTTGGAATTTCCATAGCGGAATTCCTGGGTAAGTTTCTGAGCTAGGTTCTTTCTCTGGTTCTCTTCTTGTGTAAGTACTAGTTCATCTGTCAAGGTATTTGCTAGTTCTACAGCTTCTTACATGGTTTGTGGTCTAGCTGCCTTTACTACATGTCTAATCTCACTGATTAATTCCCAGATGTAACTGGAGATTAAAACCGGTTCTGGAGATGCTAGGGTTAGCACTATTCTAGCGTATTCGAAGAATATAGTAGTGTAACCCTTACAGTCCACTCCATTCATTCTAAGGTTTAGAACTTATTGGCTATATGTTCTTTTTCATTGAGTGGACAGAACTTCCTTTCAACCATATTCTTAAACTCAGTCCATTCCATATTATAGACTCTGTCACTTCCCCTAGACTGAAGAATAGTGTTCTAGCATTCTAAAGCAGCATTCTTAAACAGATTTGAAGCAAACATGATTTTGTCTTCCTTTGCACACTAGCTTATTTTTAAGGCTGCTTCAGTCTTTTCTATCCAGCGTAGAGCTGCAATGGCTCCTTCATTGCCCGAGAATTCTATAGGTTCACAGGACCAGAATTCTTTGTAAGAACAACCATAAGATATGGTTCTTCTTCTTTTTGGAATTGGCAATTGAAGTAACGGTCCATTGTTCATGCTGTGACTGGGTTCAGTATGTGATCACTGTTGATACATATTATGTGGGCACGACTTGGTTCGGTTCGACTCGGTTCGGTTCGACCCGGTTAGCTTCGGCTCAAGCCCGACGTCACGACATTCCTCCGTCGTGCGCCCCAGAGTTCGACACGCGAAACACGGAGAGCTGAGAACGTTTCCCGATGGACACATCATCATGACATCAACATGATGATGTCACTCATGTTGACTAAATACAAGTTCATGAGAAATGCTATATGTACGTGCATGTGACATGAGCATGGACCAATCATATTGTTTGGGCTGAAATAATTACATCTGGGCCGAACCCAAAGCCCAAAACAACATGTGAAGAAAACATATTTAACGAAATCAAGTGATTTCGGTGAACAGCAGCGAGAGGTGAGAACCCGAGAGATTTGAGAGAGAGTTTTAGTGTGTATGTTAACCGGATATTGTATGATCTTGTACTCAAACTCTTCTCAGAAATATACAAGTGTGTTAAACATTGTATCTACGTGTCTTGGATCTCGTGTTCTTGTCGATCTCGATCTCGGTTTGCTTTCCCGGTTGGATTCCGCACAACCGGGTTGGTTCGTATACAAGGATTAGGCGACTAGATCCTCCCCTAGCCGGACCTACAAGTGGTATCAAAGCCTTGGCTCTTCTCCTTGTTAAAACCGAGTGTTTTCGGGTGTTTTCTGGGAGTTTGAAATTTTTATTTTTCTTGAAAAATCTGGTCAAATCTTCAAATATCTTGTTGTTTTGCTGGAAGTTCTTATAAAAACCTTGTTGTTTATCATTTTCATATGTTCAAAATTGTTTTTTAGTGAAGTTTCAAGCAAGAATTTGTGTTCAGAAATTTATCGGTTCACCGGAAAACTCATAAGTTTGCCGGAAAATTCAAATTTTCTGGGTTGTTCTTCATATATTGATATCATCTTCAAAGTGTTCTTAGTGTATTTCAACTTTTTGATTTTGGTCAAGTGTTTGTCAAAGTTGTTTGTGTCTGGGAAATTGTTTAAAGATTAAGATATTGTCTGCCATCATATGGTTTGTGTGTTGGAAACAGTGAGCCGAAAGTTGAGTTGACAAGGGAGCTTACCTTGTGTCAGAGGATAGAAAGTCAAGAGAGCTGGATCGCACAACATTTGAGTGCTGCAAGACCAGTTAGTCGCACAAGATAGCTGGATCACACAACATTCAATCTGCACACAACATTTGACTCGCACAAGATATTTAATCACACAACATTTGACTCGCACAAGATTCAATAGTCGCACAAGATTTTGTCAACGCACAAGAATTGATTAGTTGGGCTCGCACAAGTAGTTGGGCTCGCACAAGAAGTTGGGCTCGCACAATTTGTTTACTCGCACAAGATTTTATTAGTCGCACAAGAATTGGACTTGCACAACAAAAATTGGGCTTCTATTTGGGCTTCTATTTCATCGACATTCAACATCTGATTTCGTCGGATCTTTGTTTCGTGGGACTTTGTTCGTTAAGATATATTTAAAAAAAAACATAAGGTTTGCATTTGTGGTTTAACTGTTTGTTTCAAGTGTGCTGTTCAGGGTTTCATACATACGTCCTTGGGCAAAACACGGAATTGTGGTTACGTTTCACCACAGATTTCGATCAAGCTATAGAAGTTGTCGCTTCATCTGCTGCTACATTTGCCGATCTTCCAGAAGATCAGAAAAAGACGTATGATCTGAGCCATTCTTACTCAGGCATTAAGCAAGGATATTTACCATCAATTTGTCAGCTTTAAAACGACAAAGAAATTATGGGATGAGTTGAAGACGAGAGGTGTAGGAAACGAAGTGACTCGCCAATTGAGACACGATCTACTCAAGAAAGAGTTTGATGGATTTACATGCATGGATAAAGAATCTTTGGGAGATTTGACGAGTCGATTTAATCATTTGTTGACTGAATTGGGAAATTTTGGAGTGGTAACGACTCCAATCGAAGTTGTCACCAAGTTTGCTGATGCTTTGCCACCACAATGGAGTAATTTCTTGGAAATCTTGAAGTACAATGGCACTTTGGCTACAACAAACATAGATGACTTTGTTCAACTCCTGGAGAATAAGAATCAGGAAGAAACCCTTAAGGCGAAAAGGGTTCCAGTGCCACAGAATCCTGAAATGTATTATGGAACTCCTAGTACTCCTGCAAGACCAATCTCACATGCTCCAATTCAGACGGCGTTTGTGTCTAGCACAGATCTATATGGCAATCCTATCCAAGTTCCTGTTAAGCCAGCTCCAACAACAGACTTGTACGGAAATCCGCTTCAACCAGTTCCTCAACCAGTGCCACAACAGCAAAGCCAACGACCTATCAGAGCAACTGATATGTTCGGAAATCCATTACCTGTTCGATCTACCGGACCAACAGATCTGTATGGAAATCCACTTCCACCTTCCTCAAGACCAACGGTTGTTCAACCAACCACAGATTTGTACGGCAATCCTCTACATGTGCAACAACAAGCCTGTTATGGTAGCACGTCATCAGCTGGTCAGCCATCTAATACAATACGACTCGACACTTCAAGCTTCTCTAAAGTAAGTGTTGAAGTAGCAAAAGAACGTATGGAGCTACTAAACACATTGGTGAGCGCGTATTGTGGGTTGATAGCAGGTCAGATCGGGAACATCAATCTGACTCAAGAAGATTACCAGCAGATAGATAAAGAGGAGATGGAGATGATGGACATCAAGTGGGCTTTCGCCAGTGCTGTAAGGCGAGCAAAAGACTTCATGGAACGGACGGGTAGAACCAGCTTGGAAAGCAAGAAAGATACCAAGTATGGGTTCGACAAGCAATCCGTCAAGTGCTTTAACTGTGGTGAACGTGGTCATTTTAAAAAGGGAATGTACAAGACCAGCTCAGCATGGGAACCAGAGTCCGTTCAGAAATCAAGGCAACCAACAGAATCAGAACAGGAATAATGAGCGTACGTTGATACCTGTTAACAACCCAAGTCAGGCAGGACCATCAAATGCCAACCAGGCACTTGTGGTTCAAGTATATGAAGGTTGTGATTGGTCAATTCAGTTGGGAAATGATGCTCCGGATGGAACAACTTGTTTTGCTGAGGTTGTCAAGGATCTTAAGCACGCCAGTGGTGGAGAATCTTCCACCAATGGTGATGAATCTTCTGAAGATGAAGACAGCTCCGGTTACAGTAGAAGCTCGGATGAAGAATCCTCAAACTCAGGTGATGATCATTTGGATGACACATCAAGTGTGTCTGTCGATGCAGAGGTTGATGAGCTTTTGGAAGAAGCTGCAGCAGGAACTCAAAGAAGATCTATTTTGGTGGATCAAGCTGTTTATTCTTCGTCTTCTCTACATTCAGCCTTTATGATTAATGTCGACAGTTCATCAAGTCAGGTATGTGTCGATGAACCCACTGCTATTATTTGTGATAATTGTGATAGTTTGAGTGTTAAATGTGCTGATTTAGAAGCAAACATGTCTGAGTTGCAAGGCAAACATGATGCTTTACAAGCTAGTTTGTTTGACTTGCAAGACAAACATGTTTCATATAATGCCAAGTGGTGTGAGTTGCAAATCAAACACGAGGCTTTGCAAGAAAAGTATGATGTGACATTCATCCACAACCAGAAGTTAACCGTGGATCTTTCTAAGTGCACAGAAGCCAACATGTTTTATGAAAACCATGAAAAGGAATTTAAATTGATGATTGAAAAATTAAAGAAAGATAAAACCGAGCTGACAAAAATGGTTTCCAGAAAACAAACTGACATAAATTTGTATATCACTCGTCTTGAGATAATGCAAAAAGAGATGGCTTGTGTTAAAACTGAAAGTGAGGCGATCCAGCTTAAGTTAGACAGTTATTTGAGCTCTAGCTATGTGTTGGATCACATCATTGATGTTCAGAAAGAGAAACGGGATGTCACATGCATAGGTTACAAGAAATGTCCACCACCTGTGAGACACAATTATGATGCCATGCCTGACGAGGAAGATAGAACTTTCTTTGAACCATCTGTTCCTTTGGACGTTGAGGAATTTGCAACAGGACTCGGATACAAGAAGGAAGTATCATCAGAATCGGATGTGTCAGCAGATACATGTGTGTCTTCTGCTGAACCGAATCTGGATCCTCCAGTTGTGATTGAGGATGCTGATTCTTCTGATGATGAATATGATGATACTGATTCAGCAAAGTCTGATGCAGTAATCAAAGAAGAGGACATACCTCTTGAGAATCATATTCTATGTGATCCTCCCGCAAAACCTGCTAAGACTGTTCCGACCGAGTCCACGTCTGCAAAAGAATCTGAAAGTGTGGATTTGCTGTACACTCTTGTTGGTGATGATAAAATTTATTCTGACAAAGATTTTCCGATTAAGAATGTAAATCAATCCTTAATCAGTAAAGTTTTTGAAAATTCAACAAGTAAGTTTTTGGGAAAGACAGGATCACATGTTACAGTAACACAGTGTCCTCCTATTCCAAAGGCTGAAGTTCGAAAACAATATGGAAATCAGAAATTACCAACAGTGCAAAAACAGCAAAATCATACCAAACCAAAAGGAATAGCAACGACTCAAAGTCAAAGGAAGCCGAATCAAAAGAAGAACAAGAATGTGAACTTTGTGAAATCAAAGGGAACGGACAAAATCGAAACTTTTGAAAACAAATCTAACTTGGATTTTGTTAAACAAGCAACAGTGTTGAAAAGAAATGAACCAAGTAGTTCAAAACCAAGTACCTCGGGGTCACAAAGTTCATCATTATCGGTAAGACGATCACATGATACTTCGGGGTTTGTTGAACGAAGATCATGTTTTGAATGTGGTACAATTGGACATATAATTCGAAATTGTCCGTATCTTCATAAGTTAAAAGCCAAAGTTGATGATACCCGTGAACGAAATTACCAAAAGCAATCTGTTTCTTCAAAACAAGATCCCCGCCTTGTAAGAGAAAGGGAAAAGAAACAGAAACGCCAACAGGTCAAGGTAATTGAGAAAGCATTTAAAACTGAAGTGGTTCAAAAACAATCTGTTCCAGTTAAACCAGAAAGTTCAAAATTTTCAAAAACTTCAAACATTCACGAAGTTAAATTTTCAAACAATCAAGCTGGTAAAACTCAACAGACATGGAAACCTAAAATGACCACAAATTCAGGGGGATCATCATCGTTTCCTAACCATCAGAAAGTGGAAGTTATTGTTGTTGATGAAAATGGAAGACCCAAGACCACAATGGCTTGGGTCCCCCTCTCCAACTAATCTCTGAATCAGAGTGCAGAATGTTCCAGGAGGAACTATTGATAGTCTTAGGATTGTTGATAGTGGAGCGTCCATGCACAAGATCGGCGACACCAGACTCCGAAACATCATTATATCTAGGAGTTGTTGCCTTTGATGGAGAGAAATGAGAAAAGAGAGGAGAAAAGAAGACAAAAATGTCTGATGAAAGAATGTCGTTGAATGAAGTTGAAAAACTCGACATGATGAGATATGTGCCAAAATGTGGTTGTTATGGTTTTTGATCGGGTCCTCAGGAAAGATTCCAATGAAAAGTACGCGCCTGTAGCACGTCTGAAGCTTTTCGAAGATTCATGGATTTTTCTTCCACAAGAAGTTCAAAGTCCACAAGATGAACGTGTAGGGTACTTTTCTCTATGGTGTGATTGAAGAAAATGTGTTTGTTGAACAAACCAACCGGGTGTGCGGATGCCTTGGCGTGGATTGAACAGCCGCACACTACTTCTCAAAGAGAAAGACAAAGACCTTCGCTGGTGCAATGTGGAAGACCAGCCGGACCCAGAGGTCTATGATCTTGTTGTTGTGAAGAGATTTCTCAGTAGCTACAAAATCGACTTTGAAATCCACACCTGGTGGATATCCAGCTTAGGAGACCACTCAGATTCCTTGCAATGCAAGAAGCAGTTGCAGGATACGGTTTTAAATTTCTAATCTCTCCTATACTTGTCGATATTTAAGCTGCTTTATGAATTATTATCATCTCGTACAGCACTCCTTGACCAGACACGTTGATCTCGAATATCACCTCACACGTGATTGTTTCACTATGAAACTCGTCAATGTTGTCATGGTTCACACCGATGACCAACGTGCCGACCTTTTTACCAAAGCATTTGACAAATCAAGATTTGACTTTTTATTATTGGTAAACAGCATTAAGGTCAAGCAAGAGTAAAACCAACATCGGAAAATCATTTTTGTAAATACATTTGTGTTTTAAATTTATCTTAGTTTGTTGATTTTAGGGGGAGTAAATCCAAATTTAAAAATCCAAAAACATCGAAAAATTTCAAAAACACAAAAACAATAGAAAAGCAAAAATGAGTTTCCTGGCAAGCAAAAGAGAAAATGATAGTACATCAGTGGTCTGTCTAAACCTCTTTAAACCTTAAATGAAAAATGATAAGCAGCTCTATATAAGATGTATCGGTAGGCTCACAATCATTTTAAAGTGTGTAGGGTGATATAAACCTTAATCGACTGAAGACTGTGTGGGAACCACTCATTGGCATATGGTCTTAGTACCGAAATTTCGTTTAAGAGATTGCCGAGGTTCTGAGATATTCGGTCTTTATGCTACTTATCATCTGAGTATCATGGTTGTTTCTTTTACCGAAAAATTACGGGGACGCAAGTCTAGATCTTCCATGATACCATACATACGTGTACATATTGCATACGACCTCAATAAGTGATCAACAATCACATGTCCAAACAAATAAGTGATAATATATCACATTTTTCCGGGATTCAAGTTCGTCTCTCTGCTGTACGAAAGTACTGACCTGTTCACGGACTTGCTCCTGTGCCCTCATGCATCTGAAAATCAAGTTCCTCATCAATACGTGATTGTATCACACAGGGCTTGTTTTCAAATCAAAATAAGTGAGTTTCTCACATCATATACGGTCAAACATATGATAATCGGTATACTCACCGGTAAGATGAACCCTCGTGCATACCTTGATACGGGAATGTGTCGTGATGTGGATGAACACCGGTCGGTAAGTATAAATCATACCTTAACGTATCCCCTCGCCATGATTACATCTGATAAGTTGAGCTTATGTGGACAACAATACCGACAATTGTTATAGGATGCTTATCTAAATGTTAACTAATTGAACAACAAGAGTGTTTTGACATGACCATACACTGATATGATTCTCTTACCCTCGAAACTCGCAAAAAGAATGTTTGTATATATTTACTTTTCTTAGTTTCTGCATCTTTGTATATATTTATTTACTGCTTTCAGTCTTTAAGTTTGAAATATTCAAAAATTCCAAAAAGATTTTAGGTGTGTTTTAATATAAACTTTCTAAAAGCCAAAAAGATTTTATTTCTATCTTTTTTTTCGATTGTACGATGTTGGATCTCGAGTCTTCGTTGCCTGAAACCTGATTGAAAACCAAAATCGACTAAATCTTCATAAACGGTCGAAATTTGCAAGTTTTGAAAGTTAAAAACTAGAATTGATAAATCCTTTAAACTTTCAAACTATCGGACGGTAGTTGCTTGAGATATGGTCACATGTGTGTTATTTGTTTATGTTAAACTATATTCCAAGCAGTTGTTCTCATTACGCGTTTAGATTTCTTGCATGTGCAGATTCTAAAGGCAAGGAGAACATATTCGATGACAAGCATTGGAATGAAGACACGACGTGAAGGCACTCAAATGATAAAGATGATCGAGTTGCCGCTGACCATCACCAACACCACAAGGATCTCAAGCATTGAAGTCAAAAGATTCACAAGCATAATCAAAGGGGGAGTTTATTGACACACTACCTAAATGAAAAGGGAGTTTGTTGATACACTTTCTACTTACGACATGTGAAGACTTTGAAGATCCTCCGACATGGAAGATATGGAAGTTGAACCTCACGAGTAGCGTCCAAGGGGGAGTTTGTTGATACATATTATGTGGACGCGACTTGGTTCGGTTCGACTCGGTTCGGTTCGACCCGGTTAGCTTCGGCTCAAGCCCGACGTCACGACATTCCTCCGTCGTGCGCCCCAGAGTTCGACACGCGAAGCATGGAGAACAGAGAATGTTTCCCGATGGACACATCATCATGACATCAACATGATGATGTCACTCATGTTGACTAAATATGTGACAACCCGCACAAAACCAGGTATCCGTACAACTTAATTAATGATTAATTACTACTTGATTACTGTGCTTGATTGAACTAGCTGATAAACTGCTACCTGCATACTGATACATGCACTTACTTGCATCATACTTTATTTGCTGTCACTACATTGATTACATATTGAACCCTAGTGACAAACATGATGCACAAAAAGCACAGTAGCACTAAACGGATACACAGTGAACATGCTGATATAACCAGCATCAGGCAGATACTGCCTCTAAGGCCTGTTAAGAGCCTCATATATTTTGGCTACACTGGTAGTGAGTGTAGGATATAAGGGTTGTGTTACCGCGTCTCTAGGGGATAAGATACACTGATTCGGATGTGCCAGAACGTACTTTAAGTACCAAAACACAGCACTTTAACAATTTAACCGGCTTCTAGCTGACTAGTAAAGTGCCAGTACATGAGAAAATATCACTAGACACTTTCTAAAGTGTCGGGAAAACAAAATGTGTCACTAAAATATAATAATGACACTTTAAAGTCTTTTGTAACACTTTAATGGATTACTATCCAACCGGACACCCGGACTTTACCCGGAACATGAAAACAATACTATTTTTATTATTACTCTTTTTCTGAGCCAGTTAGGGTCCCTGGTTACCCTAACACCCGTCATAACACGCTACTTATAACTAACGGAGTTTAAAACCTAAACTAACTTAGTTAACCTTAACTAAACTCCTAACCATCTAATTAAAATCGAACTAGATACCCCCCCCCCCCTTGCTCTCGTAACCGGCCCCTCTAACTAGGGGACACACTAGTACCTTGAGATCTTGTTAAATCCAAGGTTGCCTAATATCTATAGGACATGTTATCCATTGGACAATAACACTAATTTTGCCTATATAAACCATCACTAATCACTAGAGCTTACCACTTAACACACCACAACTCACTCATCTCTCGTGCTCTCTCCCACTCTCGGCCGAAACACCCCAGCCCCATACACCCACTTTTCGATCTTGTCTTCATCATTCCATCATCATACGAACATCCGAGGTCACGTTTTAGGAGCTTTGGTGCAAGTGGAACGCGAAGGACCTCGTTTGTTGGCTTTTATCCACGCGTTTTTCGTCAAAGATCTTCCCTAGCCTTGAGCTAGAGGTATAACCTTTAAAACTTGTTTTTACACTCATCTAAAGTGGTTAAAAGAACTTTCGTCGGTTAAATATCGTAAACACGCGTTTTGAATCTTTAAAGTCTAGTAAAATCACAAAAATGGTGGTTAATAGCATATAACTTGTGTAAAAGTCGTAGGACTTGAAATTTGTGCTTATTGTGACCCGATCTATAATGTGGTAGCTCGAATCTTCGTTTAACCCGACTTTGTAAAATCATGTATCGTCACATAAGCTTGTTTTTGAAGGATACAAGGGTTAAAGGTGAAACACTACCACATTTTAGAGACATGAACTTGTGTAGAAATATTATACTTGTGTAAAAGTGATTTAACCGGTAAAATGGTGTTTAAAACTAGCGGATCTACGTATCCGCAAGTGGTATTTTTGAAAGACCACACTTTAAAGAAATCATGTTTTTCTAAAGATGGATCTTGCACTAATAAATATGATTTTATAAGCCACAAGTGTATAGACACTTGTGAAATAAAGAGATCCGACAAAGAAGTGTATTTGTCACTTGTTACTAGAAGTTGTAAAGACGGTTTTCTCTAAACACGAGATTTTTACGAGGTTAAAGCTACTTTATATAAGGATCCATATATATAAAGGTGATTTACATTATAGTTGCGGAAAAACTACAAGTTCATGCGATTATGCGATTTACATATTTATTGACTAGTTTTGAGGTGTCGGAAATTGCTTGATTGAATAAAGAAGTTGATTGATCTGATTATTAAAAGAAAATGATACGCTTGAAAGCGTGGCCACCTCCAGTTACAGAGGAAACTCTGGCGAAATTTTCTAAAAACCTAACACTTAGACTTTTTACACAACAAGTGTTAGAACTATCTTTGGACATGTTTTCAAAACATAAATTTCGCCAGCACAATATTTTACTAAATATTCGGAGGTGGGATTTTCACAAAGATTAACGTGATAAATATATTTGTCACAACACTGTTTATGATTATTTTGTGAAATACATAAATATTATTTTAGAGTAAAAATAATATTTACAAGCGTTAATAATTCCAAAACTTTGCGAACGCTTCCACAAACATATAAGTTACACCGGTAATTACATTACCACAAAATTGATAAAACGTAACTTACGCACATGTATTAAATCCCCCATCCTTGGGAAGGAAGATAACTACCAAGTATATACGACATGTAACACGAAATAGTTGTCTAACTATTTCCCGCAAACATAAACTGTAAAGCTAAAGCACGGCCGTCCGTCTAATAGAATTAGCACTTGTAGGTCGTTGCACAGCTTACTATATTGGAGACGCTTGACAGAGATACGCATTCACTGTGAGTTCATGTCCCCCTTTTCTCTAACTGTTTTCAGTTTTCTTAACTGCGGGGGTGAAATACATGTTACTTTGTTTATAAGTACTTTATACACGGTATGAATAACGTAAGGAGGTTTAGATCATGTGAATGGGTAGTTAGAACACCGAGGGACTCGAGCGGTAGATCTATCTGGGTGTAGCGAGCCCAGCTCTAGGCCAAACGGACCTCTCTGAGGCTAACCACAACGGACCTGGAGTGACTTGGTTGCCCAACGCAAAAATCAGCTAGGGTTGTGTCTACTTACTTGCATTTCACAACATACTAATGGCCTTGCAAACCATTGGTGATCACAAGTCCTCTTACACTGCTACATACCAGGAAACTTTTATACTTACAAGTGTTTTACTTACTCACTTGCACATGAACTCGCTCAACATTATTGTTGATTTTTCAACTTACATGTATTTCAGGAAATTAACGAGATCTGGCACGGTATGGCATGTTTTCCGCTGCACTAGTTTCCGAGGTCATCCGGGGTTTAGGGGATGTGTCTCTTTCCTGGACAAGACACAATCCTTAAACCATGTTTATGTTATGTTTAAAGTTGTTATGTCTGTTGAACAAGGTTATGGTTATTGGTTAAAACAATGGTACTGTATTTGGTTTTCAAAACTTAATGGATGATCTTGCATGTTTTTAACTCATATAGCTTTGGTATGATTAAGCTATGGTATTAAGAAGTCACACCACAATTAACCACGCTTCCGCAAAGCCAGGGTGTGACAGCTTGGTATCAGAGCTCTGATCATAGCGAACTAGGATTCTGTCTCGAGTCTAGACTATGATCACTAGGGCTCTCACGAAAACATTTTTCTGCATACCACTTAAGTCCAGATCCACACTTTTTACAAACAAATGTTGAGCACATTTTATTAATTATAAGTTCAGCTTGGAGGGCTGAGGATCGATCTGGAGGATCGAGATGATTAAGGTAGTCGAGCACGTTGGTTTGTTATAGGATCGATCTGGAGGATCGAGGTGAACAAGATAGTTGAGCACGTTGGTTGTTATAGATCGATCTGGAGGATCGAGGTGAACAAGGTAGTTGAGCACGTTGGCTTGTTATAGGATCGATCTGGAGGATCAAGGTTTGGTTTAAGTGAAGGATAGAACAGTCTCATAGCCTGGATAAAATTGGCTAGTAAGACTAGGAGAATTACGTGATACCTTACTTGGTGACTATGTGATTAACTGATTATATGATTGATTATTATACGTATATGTGTTTGTGTTACAAACGTTATGCTTTCATCAAGTACTAGAAAGATGGGCACTACGAACCCCATGACCATAGTATCAGACGACATAGTTCAACGAAGCACGAGGTGTACATTTCTGATACTACCGGCACAGACAATGACGACTTTCAGCCCTTTGTGCACTGCCTGAAGTCGTAGCAGAGCCTACTGATGGCCATCTTGTTGGGATTTTACCACTGGCGGTGATCCCTGCTCCTGTGCCCCTTGCCGCTTATCCTGTTGATGATACGCCCTCCCAACGAGGCCTCTGAAGACGATAACGATCTACTGGAGGAGGACCCATTCGGGGGCAGGGCCTTATTACTGCTGGTATTAGACTACTACATGCGGACGCTCCTATAGGGGAAACTTATGACCATTCCCCTATCCCAGACTCATTTGAGTTTCTGACACCCGCATCTTCGCACATACAGGGAATGCAGCACTACTTACACGACGCCGACCCTGATACGGCATCCCTAGCCGCACCGGATCCCGCACACAGTTTTGAGTTTGATCGTGATTATGAGGACAATTCTGTTTTTCCGCCTGGTGTTGATCCAGACCATGACATTGAGTTCATGCACTTAGACCAGCCCTTGGGGGATCCTGTAGCCCCTGTCGACCCCTGTGTTTGTTGATCCAGCTGATTTTGAGATAGAGTTTTTGATTCGGAGCTAGCCGTGGCCCCTGAGCCAGGCGTTGCTCCTGACCCCGCATTGGAGCATGACCCTGTTCATGCCGATGCACCTGCTGTTGCTCCTTGATTGATCATCTGCGTGGACGAGAGAAAATTTGGGGTAACTGTGCAAGACAATTTATTATTACGGGGGCCCACGTAATAACGATTTGTAGTGCACAGGAATCCTGGTGGACTCTGCAGGCCAAGCTAATGATAACCAATGCAGCAGGAAATAACCTAAACACAAATGACCTAGGCGATGTAGCCTCGAGTTCATTCCATTACAAGCAACAAGCCAAATTGACAAGCCTATGTGAAGGCTCAGGAATTTATTTCCCCACTTATACAGTGAGTATATTTGCGTGTGAAATGGGGTGATTACATGATGGTTTACGTTGCTATATATATACCCCATAGGCAATTGAAACATTGTCCAACCCGCTTCACGCTATTTCGACAAAAAGGGAATGTCACCCAGACGTGACACAAGCACCGGTACGTTACTGAGGACAGAAGACGAGCTGCAAGAACGCATCTCACAGATAAATGCACGACATGAAGCCCTCCACTCTAAGTACAACGATGGCATTACTGGAGATAACCCTCCAACTGGCTGCACTAATAAACAGTTCCTGAACTGCAAGCCTTTAAACTTTGTCGGAACAGGAGGCACCGTTGCATTTGTTCGTTGGTCCGAAAAGACCGACTCCATTTTAAGGATGAGTAACTGATCGCCAACAGAGTGTTACCTACATCTCAGGGATAATTCTAGATGGCACACTCTCTTAATGGAACCTCCAGGTTCAGACCCTTGGCACAGACGCTGCTTATACACTGAGCTGGGACGAACTCAAGGAAACGATTGAGAAGAAATGTTGTTTTAGGACAGAAATTCAGAAACTTGACGTGGGGTCCTGAAATTTGAGAAAGGACGAACCCGAGACTCCTGAACATGAACAGCAATCGCACGACTTGTCTAGGGTCGTCCCCTACTAAGTCATTGATGTAGTATGATATAGTGGTGTACTTGTGAGCTTTACATTGTGGTCTCGAATTGTGGCAATACAATCGCAGTATTCTCATCACATGCGACGTTCAATCAAGTGTATATGTCCTATAGCATAAGAGGTTATGTGATCGACTTGTTGATAACCTGAGATGTTATGTGATTATACTATTACTACCGTTATATACGTACACTATACTACGAACTAATTTACGTATTATAACAACGGAGCCTTACTATGGCCTAACCAACTTAAACCATCTTTTAGAAGATGCCGCCAAGACGCGAACCAAACATGCCAACTAACGAGGCAGAACTACAACAGATCATTGCCGCTGCCATAGCGCAGTACGCAGCATCTCAGCCAGGGGCAAGCGGAAGTGTTAACCAAGGCAATAACAATCCACCTCACGGTAATACCACGCCATTCGAACCTACCATGAACTAGTTGGAGATTTTAGCGGTGATGCTAATGCCAAACACATGTTTTAACATACGTGCAGGATGCACCTACAAGCAGTTCTTAGACTGCAAACCAGTTAACTTCGATGGCACAGGAGGTGCAGTTGCCTTTACCCGCTGGGCTGAGAAAACCGATTCCGTCTTACGCATGAGTAAGTGTGCAGAGGATCAGCAAGTTACGTACATTTCAGGGCTATTCCTAGACGGAGCCCTATCTTGGTGGAACCTACAAGTCCAAACACTAGGCGAAGCTGCCGCCTACGCCCTGACTTGGGCCGAATTGAAAGAACTGATGCGCAAGAAGTACTGTTCACGCGCAGAAATTCAAAGGTTGGAGACTGAATTTTGGCACTTAAAGATGGATGGACCTAAGATTGCGGAATACGTCCAGAGGTTTCACGACCTATCTCAAGTGGTTCCTTACATGGTTACGCCGGAATACAAGCGAATCGAGCGCTTCATTTGGGGTTTGGCTCCCCAAATAATAAGCATGGTAACCTCCTCCAAACCAGCAACTATCACTGAAGCCATCGATTTGAGCGTGGCTCTCACCGAGGAGGCGATCCGTTTAAACAAGTTTGATGAAGTCAAGGTGAAGAAGACAGAGACTCACGTTGAGTCCTCAGGGGATAATAAAAGGAAGTTTTCAAACTTCAAACAAGGCGTCAGTATGGCAGTAAAGAAGGGAAAATCAGCTGGCAGTACCAAGAGAGGAAAAGGGTACCAGGGCACCCAGCCCAGATGCAACAACTGCCAACGCCACCACACTGGCCCTTGTAACATAAGAGTTTGTGAATCTTGTGGAAAACCGGGCCACACAAGGGAATCATGTTGGGCTAGTGCAGGCCGCGGAGGCCAGGGAGGATATGGGAATAGGAATGAAAACCGTGGTGGAAATGGAAACCGCCTACCAGGAAATTTTGGAGGAAACAGAAACCGAGGCAACAACGCCAACCAGAACAACACCCCAGCTGGAAACGGGGATGGAAACGGGCAGAGACTCGGATGTTATAACTGCGGGGAAATCGGGCATTTCAAGAAGAACTGCCCAACGTTGAATCAGGCCCGTGGTAGAGTATTCCAACTAGAAGCTAGAGAAGCACGCCAAGATCCAAATGTTGTTACCGGTACGTTCCCTATCTATCAACGCTATGCATCTGTTCTATTTGATACTGGTGCCGATTATAGCTTCGTATCATTAGAATTTAAGAATATGCTTGGGTTAGCTGCTAATAAGTTAGACATTCCCTACTCAATCGAATTAGCTAATGGGAAGTTAGTTGGAGCCGACGAAGTAATCAGAGGTTGTGTGATAGAATTGGGAGAACGCGAGTTTACTCTGGATCTACTACCAGTCCAATTGGGAAGTTTCGACGTGGTAGTAGGAATGGATTGGTTATCCGGAAACAAGGCTGAGATAGTATGTCACGAGAAAGTTGTTCGCATCCCAACCGATGATGGTGAGACGATTGTGGTTCACAGAGAGAAGCGTGACACACCGCTAAGATTTATCAGCTGCTTGAAAGCAAGGAAGTGTTTACAGAAAGGATGTGTTGCTTTTCTAGCACACATCGTGGATAAGAAGGCTGCTGAACCAAGAATCGAAGACATCCCTGTCGTAAGGGAGTATCCAGAAGTCTTCCCAGAAGACTTGCCCGGACTGCCACCTCAGAGGCAAGTGGAGTTTCACATTGACTTAGTTCCAGGCGCAGCGCCTGTAGCTAAGGCACCTTACAGACTTGCGCCGTCTGAGATGCAGGAATTGTCAACGCAACTCCAAGAGTTGTTAGACAAGGGTTTTATCCGACCAAGCTTCTCGCCTTGGGGAGCTCCGGTCTTGTTTGTCAAGAAGAAGGACGGAAGTTTCCGCATGTGTATTGACTACAGAGAATTGAACAAGCTGACGATTAAGAACAGGTATCCTCTGCCAAGAATCGACGATCTGTTCGATCAACTTCAAGGCTCAAGCTGTTACTCTAAGATCGATCTTCGATCTGGATACCATCAATTAAGGATACAGGAGGAAAGTATCCCGAAAACAGCCTTCCGAACTCGTTATGGACACTACGAGTTCCTCGTGATGCCATTTGGTTTGACAAACGCACCGGCGGTATTCATGGATCTAATGAATAGAGTTTGCAAGCCATACTTAGACAAGTTCGTGATTGTATTCATCGACGACATCCTGATTTACTCAAAGACGAAGGCTGAACACGAACAACATCTTAGAACCATTTTGGAGCTGCTAAAGAAGGAACAACTGTACGCCAAATTCTCCAAGTGCGAGTTTTGGCTACGCGAAGTCCAGTTTCTTGGACATGTGGTTAATGGGGATGGAATTCATGTTGATCCCACAAAGATCGAGGCAATCAAGAATTGGGAGACGCCTACAACGCCAACCGAGATTCGACAATTCTTGGGTTTGGCTGGCTACTATCGAAGGTTCATCGAGGATTTTTCGAAAATCGCTCAACCTTTGACACTCCTGACCCAGAAGGATAAGACGTTTGATTGGGGAATCAAACAGGACGAAGCATTTCAGATATTGAAAGATAAGCTCTGCAACGCGCCAATCTTAACTCTACCGGAAGGTACCGACGATTTTGTGGTATACTGCGACGCATCACGTCAGGGATTGGGTTGTGTGTTGATGCAACACCAAAAGGTCATTGCTTACGCATCACGTCAACTGAAAGTGCACGAGAAGAACTATACCACCCATGATTTAGAGCTTGGCGCAGTGGTTTTCGCTTTAAAGATATGGAGACACTACCTGTATGGTACGAAATGCACAATCTTCACAGATCACAAAAGCCTACAACACATATTCAACCAGAAGGAGTTGAATATGAGGCAAAGACGATGGGTCGAATTATTGAACGATTACGACTGCGAGATAAAGTATCACCCAGGGAAGGCGAACGTAGTTGCCGATGCCCTAAGTCGTAAAGAAAGAATCAAGCCCATAAGGGTTAGAGCATTGGAAATGATCATACGAACCGATCTTTCCTTGCGCATTCGCGCTGCACAAAAGGAAGCTCTCAAGGAGGGAAATCTTGAGGAAGAATATCTCCGGGGAATGGAGAAGCTTTTGGTACCAAACGAGGAAGGGACGTTATGTTTTGAGAAAAGGATTTGGGTTCCTCTGTTTGGTGGATTAAGGGAAGTTATTTTCGACGAAGCGCACAAGTCACGGTACTCTATCCACCCTGGATCGGATAAGATGTACCAGGATCTTAAAGATTACTATTGGTGGCCTAGGATGAAAGGCGATGTTGCTATTTACGTGAGCAAATGTTTAACGTGCGCTAAGGTCAAGGCAGAATACCAGAAGCCTTCGGGACTTCTGCAACAACCTGAGATTCCCAAGTGGAAATGGGAACAAATCTCAATGGATTTTGTTACAAAACTGCCAAGAACGCCAAGAGGCCATGATATGATTTGGGTAATTGTCGACCGCCTAACAAAGTCCGCACACTTTCTGCCAATCAGGGAGAAAGACAGTACTAGTAAACTTGCGGAAATTTACATGAGAGAGATCGTAGCACGACATGGAGTACCACTCTCGATCATCTCTGATAGAGACGGAAGATTTGTGTCAAGAATATGGCAATCTTTCCAAGAATCTTTTGGCTCACAATTAAATCTGAGCACTGCATTCCATCCGCAGACTGACGGCCAGAGCGAGCGAACAATACAAACGTTGGAAGACATGCTGAGGGCATGTGTTATGGACTTAGGAGGTAGCTGGGATAAACACTTACCGTTGGTCGAATTTTCATATAACAACAGCTACCACACCAGTATTGGTGTTGCGCCTTTTGAGGCCCTATACGGACGCAAGTGCCGATCACCACTATGTTGGTCTGACGTAGGTGATAGGCAGCTTGCTGGTCCCGAGATCGTCCAAGAGACGACAGATAAGATCGCGCAAGTACTTAAACGCATCGAAGCCGCTCGCCACAGGCAAAAGGCCTACGCGGATCCAAACCGGAAGCATGTGGACTTCCAAGTCGGAGAAATGGTGTTGTTAAAGGTTTCACCCTGGAAAGGGGTAGCGCGCTTTGGAAAGCGAGGAAAGTTAAATCCACGCTACATTGGTCCCTTTAGAATTCTAGAAAGAATTGGGACGGTAGCATACAAGTTGGACCTACCCGCTGAACTGAATGGTGTTCACGATACATTTCATGTATCCAATTTAAAGAAGAGTCCAACTCAAGTTGACGTTGCCATTCCTATCGACGAGATTCATATTGACGACACGCTCCACTTCGTTGAAGAACCTGTTGAGGTCACGGATTGGAAAGTTAACAAGACCCGCCGGAGCAGTGTCAAACTCGTCAAGGTACGTTGGAATGCCAGACATGGTCCTGAATTTACCTGGGAACGTGAGGACCGGATGAAAGAGAAATACCCCCACTTATTTCCTAAGAACCCTGCTTCTACAAGCAGAACTTAAATTTCGGGACGAAATTTATTTAACGGGGGGAGAATGTAACAACCCGCACAAAACCAGGTATCCGTACAACTTAATTAATGATTAATTACTACTTGATTACTGTGCTTGATTGAACTAGCTGATAAACTGCTACCTGCATACTGATACATGCACTTACTTGCATCATACTTTATTTGCTGTCACTACATTGATTACATATTGAACCCTAGTGACAAACATGATGCACAAAAAGCACAGTAGCACTAAACGGATACACAGTGAACATGCTGATATAACCAGCATCAGGCAGATACTGCCTCTAAGGCCTATTAAGAGCCTCATATATTTTGGCTACACTGGTAGTGAGTGTAGGATATAAGGGTTGTGTTACCGCGTCTCTAGGGGATAAGATACACTGATTCGGATGTGCCAGAACGTACTTTAAGTACCAAAACACAGCACTTTAACAATTTAACCGGCTTCTAGCTGACTAGTAAAGTGCCAGTACATGAGAAAATATCACTAGACACTTTCTAAAGTGTCGGGAAAACAAAATGTGTCACTAAAATATAATAATGACACTTTAAAGTCTTTTGTAACACTTTAACGGATTACTATCCAACCGGACACCCGGACTTTACCCGGAACATGAAAACAATACTATTTTTATTATTACTCTTTTTCTGAGCCAGTTAGGGTCCCTGGTTACCCTAACACCCGTCATAACACGCTACTTATAACTAACGGAGTTTAAAACCTAAACTAACTTAGTTAACCTTAACTAAACTCCTAACCATCTAATTAAAATCGAACTAGATACCCCCCCCCCCTTGCTCTCGTAACCGGCCCCTCTAACTAGGGGACACACTAGTACCTTGAGATCTTGTTAAATCCAAGGTTGCCTAATATCTATAGGACATGTTATCCATTGGACAATAACACTAATTTTGCCTATATAAACCATCACTAATCACTAGAGCTTACCACTTAACACACCACAACTCACTCATCTCTCTTGCTCTCTCCCACTCTCGGCCGAAACACCCCAGCCCCATACACCCACTTTTCGATCTTGTCTTCATCATTCCATCATCATACGAACATCCGAGGTCACGTTTTAGGAGCTTTGGTGCAAGTGGAACGCGAAGGACCTCGTTTGTTGGCTTTTATCCACGCGTTTTTCGTCAAAGATCTTCCCTAGCCTTGAGCTAGAGGTATAACCTTTAAAACTTGTTTTTACACTCATCTAAAGTGGTTAAAAGAACTTTCGTCGGTTAAATATCGTAAACACGCGTTTTGAATCTTTAAAGTCTAGTAAAATCACAAAAATGGTGGTTAATAGCATATAACTTGTGTAAAAGTCGTAGGACTTGAAATTTGTGCTTATTGTGACCCGATCTATAATGTGGTAGCTCGAATCTTCGTTTAACCCGACTTTGTAAAATCATGTATCGTCACATAAGCTTGTTTTTGAAGGATACAAGGGTTAAAGGTGAAACACTACCACATTTTAGAGACATGAACTTGTGTAGAAATATTATACTTGTGTAAAAGTGATTTAACCGGTAAAATGGTGTTTAAAACTAGCGGATCTACGTATCCGCAAGTGGTATTTTTGAAAGACCACACTTTAAAGAAATCATGTTTTTCTAAAGATGGATCTTGCACTAATAAATATGATTTTATAAGCCACAAGTGTATAGACACTTGTGAAATAAAGAGATCCGACAAAGAAGTGTATTTGTCACTTGTTACTAGAAGTTGTAAAGACGGTTTTCTCTAAACACGAGATTTTTACGAGGTTAAAGCTACTTTATATAAGGATCCATATATATAAAGGTGATTTACATTATAGTTGCGGAAAAACTACAAGTTCATGCGATTATGCGATTTACATATTTATTGACTAGTTTTGAGGTGTCGGAAATTGCTTGATTGAATAAAGAAGTTGATTGATCTGATTATTAAAAGAAAATGATACGCTTGAAAGCGTGGCCACCTCCAGTTACAGAGGAAACTCTGGCGAAATTTTCTAAAAACCTAACACTTAGACTTTTTACACAACAAGTGTTAGAACTATCTTTGGACATGTTTTCAAAACATAAATTTCGCCAGCACAATATTTTACTAAATATTCGGAGGTGGGATTTTCACAAAGATTAACGTGATAAATATATTTGTCACAACACTGTTTATGATTATTTTGTGAAATACATAAATATTATTTTAGAGTAAAAATAATATTTACAAGCGTTAATAATTCCAAAACTTTGCGAACGCTTCCACAAACATATAAGTTACACCGGTAATTACATTACCACAAAATTGATAAAACGTAACTTACGCACATGTATTAAATCCCCCATCCTTGGGAAGGAAGATAACTACCAAGTATATACGACATGTAACACGAAATAGTTGTCTAACTATTTCCCGCAAACATAAACTGTAAAGCTAAAGCACGGCCGTCCGTCTAATAGAATTAGCACTTGTAGGTCGTTGCACAGCTTACTATATTGGAGACGCTTGATAGAGATACGCATTCACTGTGAGTTCATGTCCCCCTTTTCTCTAACTGTTTTCAGTTTTCTTAACTGCGGGGGTGAAATACATGTTACTTTGTTTACAAGTACTTTATACACGGTATGAATAACGTAAGGAGGTTTAGATCATGTGAATGGGTAGTTAGAACACCGAGGGACTCGAGCGGTAGATCTATCTGGGTGTAGCGAGCCCAGCTCTAGGCCAAACGGACCTCTCTGAGGCTAACCACAACGGACCTGGAGTGACTTGGTTGCCCAACGCAAAAATCAGCTAGGGTTGTGTCTACTTACTTGCATTTCACAACATGCTAATGGCCTTGCAAACCATTGGTGATCACAAGTCCTCTTACACTGCTACATACCAGGAAACTTTTATACTTACAAGTGTTTTACTTACTCACTTGCACATGAACTCGCTCAACATTATTGTTGATTTTTCAACTTACATGTATTTCAGGAAATTAACGAGATCTGGCACGGTATGGCATGTTTTCCGCTGCACTAGTTTCCGAGGTCATCCGGGGTTTAGGGGATGTGTCTCTTTCCTGGACAAGACACAATCCTTAAACCATGTTTATGTTATGTTTAAAGTTGTTATGTCTGTTGAACAAGGTTATGGTTATTGGTTAAAACAATGGTACTGTATTTGGTTTTCAAAACTTAATGGATGATCTTGCATGTTTTTAACTCATATAGCTTTGGTATGATTAAGCTATGGTATTAAGAAGTCACACCACAATTAACCACGCTTCCGCAAAGCCAGGGTGTGACAAAATACAAGTTCATGAGAAATGCTATATGTACGTGCATGTGACATGAGCATAGACCAATCATATTGTTTGGGCTGAAACAATTACATCTGGGCTGAACCCAAAGCCCAAAACAACATGTGAAGAAAACATATTTAACGAAATCAAGTGATTTTGGTGAACAGCAGCGAGAGGTGAGAACCCGAGAGATTTGAGAGAGAGTTTTAGTGTGTATGTTAACCGGATATTGTATGATCTTGTACTCGAACTCTTCTCAGAAATATACAAGTGTGTTAAACATTGCATCTACGTGTCTTGTATCTCGTGTTCTTGTCGATCTCGATCTCGGTTTGCTTTCCCGGTTGGATTCCGCACAACCGGGTTGGTTCGTATACAAGGATTAGGCGACTAGATCCTCCCCTAGCCGGACCTACAATCACTTACTTCCACTATTACTTTTATTATTTTCCGCTTCTCTAACGTTTTGGATGATATATGACATAGCATCTCTAATTCCTTGGGTTACTATATGTCGAACGGCACTGTTATTTATCTGATTATCATTATTCTGGTTTTCCTAATTTGCTTGGTTGGCCATCTGGATTGTAAACAATTACCAAGGATTAATATCACAGAGTAATGTTTAATGCGAATACTCACACAATCAACATATTGATCAAAATAGTCGTGCATTGCGACATTTACTCTATTTTATATATTATGCATCTAATACAAACCACAACTGAAATTTAAAATACAATACTAGTATGCATCAGTAGCTATAGGATTATCTAGTTTAGTTGATTTGATTATTTTTTTCTCAAGTTACACACACACACACACATATAAATATATATATATATATATATATATATATATATATATATATTTCATTATTATTATTATTATTATTATTGTTGGTACAATTTATGTGGACGCGACTCAACTCAGTTCGATTCGGTTTGGTTCGAGTCGGTTAGGTTCGGCTCAAGCCCGACGTAGCGACATTCCTCCGTCGTGCGCCCCAGAGTTCGACACGCGAAGCACGAATAGCCGCGAACTGTTTCACGTCGACACATCACCATGACATCACCATGATGTTGTCATGATGATGTCTTATCAATGCATGAATGAATAATAATGAAGAAATGTTTATACAGCATGCATGACAACGAGAATTGAATGTTTATTGGGCCTATTTCCACAATGGATTGCATGATTATTATGCCTATTACATGCAACTGCCGAAGATTGATGGGTGACGAACTCCCAAAGTTCGTCATAATTCAAGCATGGCGAACTCCCTGATTTCGTCATTATGAGTGTGTGGCGAACTCCCTGATTTCGTCACACATGGATTTCGTCATATGGGAGTTCGTCTATGGTCAGTATATATACTCAGTATGTTCAAAGTTGAGACCATGAGAGTATTGTGAGACTCCATGAGAGCATAGAGAGAAACTGAGAGTTTATCGTGAAGCATTGTGTGTATGTGTTTGCAGTTTGTTCTCATCCTTTTAATCCAAGTGAATCTTTGATTATCTGTTTGTGTTATCTTCTTTACATTTGTTTGGTTTGCACCTTTACGAGGATTCCGCACCCGTGATAGTGTTTGTGATAAACAAGGATAGGTTACTTATCGGATCCTCCGAGAAAAACGGACCTTTGAAGTTCAAAATCAACTAGATGAACGTGCAGTGTACAATTTCTCCACGGTGTGATTGAAGAAAGTGTGTTTGTTGAACAAACCAACCGGGTGTGCGGATGCCTTGGCATGGATTGAACAACCGCACACTACTTCTGAAGGAGAAAGATAAAGACCTTCGCTGGTGCAATGTGGAAGACCAGCCGGACCGAGAGGTCTATGATCTTGTTGCTGTGAATAGATTTCTCAGTGGCTACAAAATCGATTGAAATCCACACCTGGTGGATATCCAGTTTAGGAGAACACTCAGATTCCTTGCAATGCACGAAGCAGTTGCAGGATACGGTTTTGAATTTCTAATCTCTCCTATACTTGTCGATATTTAAGCTGATTTATGAATTATATCATCTCGTACAGCACTCTTTGACCTGACACGTTGAACTCGAATATCACCTCACACGTGATTGTTTCTCTATGAAACTCGTCAATGTTGTCATGGTCCACACCGCTTACCGACGTGCCAACTCATTTTCTCCAAAATTCGATAAATCAATTCTGATTAAAATTAATTTTGGTAAACGGCATTAAGGTAAAACATGAGTTAATCGACATCGGGAAATCCTTTTTGTAAATATCTTTGTGTCTTTTAAATTTATCTTAGTTTGTTGATTTTAGGGGGAGTAAATCCAAAATTTGAAAATTCAAAAACATCGAAAAATTTCAAAACTCAAAAACAATAGAAAAACAAAAATGAGTTTCCTGGCGAGAAAAAGAGAAAATGATAGTACATCAGTGGTCTGTCTAAACCTCTTTGAAATGAACTTAAAATGAAAAATGTTAAGCAGCTTTATATAAGATGTATCGGTAGGCTCACAATCATTTTAAAGTGTGCAGGGTGATATAAACCTAAATCGACTGAAGACTGTGTGGGAACCGCACATTGGCATATGGTCTGAGTACCGAAATTTCGTTTGAGAGATTGCCGAGGTTCTGAGATATGTGGTCTTTATGCTGTTTATCATCTGGGTATCATGGTTGTATCTTTTACCGAAAAATAACGGAGACGAAGTCTAGATCTTCCATGATACTATACATACGTGTACATACTACATACGACCTCAATAAGTGATCAACAATCACATGTCCAATCAAATAAGTGATAAAATATCACATTTATCCGGGAGTCAAGTTCGTCTCTTTGTTGTACGATGTACTGACCTGTTCACGGACTTGCTCCTGTGCCCTCATGCATATGAAAATCAAGTTCCTCATCAATAAGTGATTCTATCACATAGGGCTTGTTTTCAATCAAATTAAATGAGTATCTCACATTCTTTTATACGGTCAAACGGATGATAAACGGTATACTCACCGGTAAGATGAACTCTCGCGCATACCTTGATACGAGAATGTGTCGTGTGTGGATGAACACCGGTCAGTAAGTATAAATCATACACTAATCGTATCCCCTCGCCATGATTACATCTGAAAAGTTGAGCTTATGTGGACAACAATACCGATAATTGTTATAGGATGCTTATCTAAATGTTAACTAATTGAACAAAAATAGTGTTTTGGCGTGACCGTACACTGATATGATTCTCTTACCATCGAGACTCGCAAAAAGAACGTCTGTAAATATTTATTTACTTTTCTTCGTTTATGCATTTGTGTATATATTTATTTATTGCCTTCCGTCTTTACATTTGAAAAATGAAAAATACCAAAAAGATTTTAGGTGTGTTTTAATATAAACTTTATAAAAGCCGAAAAGATTTTGCTTCTAGTTTATTTTTGATTGACCGATGTTGGAACTCGAGTCTATCCTACCCAAAAATCCTGATTGTAAGCCGGAAAACAATTACACCTTCATAAAGGTCGAAGTTAACAAGTTTTGAAAGTTAAAAGATTAAGATTGATCAATTTTTAAACTTTCAAACTATTGTCGGTCGGTGTTTGATTGTGAGTTGGTCTCTCATATGTGTCGTTTGTTTATGTTTACTATATTCCAAGCGGTTGTTCTCATTACGTGTTTAGCTTTCTTGTATGTGCAGATGCGACATCAGAATCAGCTAAAGGCGAAGAGAACGTGTCAGATGACAAGCCGTAAAGTGAAGACACGACGTTGATGCAATCAGAAGATCAAGATGATAGGGTTGCAATTGACCACTTTTCAACACCACAAGGATCTAAAGTTTTGAAGTTCAAAAGATTCACGAGCATCATTCAAGGGGGAGTTTGTTGATACACTCCTTGACTGTGACGCGTGAAGACTTTGAAGATCCTCCGACATGAAAGACAATGTGAAGAATGAACCATCACGAGTAACGTCCAAGGGGGAGTTTGTTGGTACACTTTATGTGGACGCGACTCAACTCGGTTCGATTCGGTTCAGTTCGGTTTGAGTCGGTTAGGTTCAGCTCAAGCCCGGCGTAGCGACATTCCTCCGTCGTGCGCCCCAGAGTTCGACACGCGAAGCACGAATAGCCGCGAACCGTTTCACGTCGACACATCACCATGACATCACCATGATGATGTCTTATCAATGCATGAATGAATAATAATGAAGAAATGTTTATACAACCATGCATGACAACGTGAATTGAATGTTTATTGGGCCTATTTCCACAATGGATAGCATGATTATTGGGCCAATTACATGCAACTGCCGAAGATTGATGGGTGACGAACTCCCAAATTTCGTCATAATTCAAGCATGACGAACTCCCTGATTTCGTCATTATGAGTGTGTGGCGAACTCCCTGATTTCGTTACACATGGATTTCGTCATATGGGAGTTCGTCTATGGTCAGTATATATACTCAGTATGTTCACAGTTGAGACCATGAGAGTATTGTGAGACTCCATGAGAGCATAGAGAAAAACTGATAGTTTATCGTCAAGCATTGTGTGTATGTGTTTGCAGTTTATTCTCATCCTTTTAATCCAAGTGAATCTTTGATTATCTGTTTGTGTTATCCTCTTTACATTTGTTTGGTTTGCACCTTTACGGGGATTCCGCACCCGTGATAGTGTTTGTGATAAAAAAGGATAGGTTACTTATCGAATCCTCCGAGAAAAACGGACCTACAATTATTAATAGTGAGGGTCCATCCAATACTGCATATTTCGCTCGTCGTATTTCCAAACGAGCCTCTCCCCTATTTGCTTTATTTTTTCACTTTCATCTAATAACTCCTCACCAAATGTGCGAAGTTCTTGCACATTCTCAGTGCTCATGGGTGGTGCGGGTGCTGGTATCGGGTCAGGGTACTGTGGCATTGGTTATTCGTATGAGTACGAGTCTCTAGGATTTCCCTAATATACTAATCATTATCCCAATAAGGATCTAGAGGGTCAAGGTTTGGATAAGGTGCTACTGGGTTTGGTATGGGTTCCTCTTGTGGATGAAATTCTGGGTAATTCCTGTGGTCGTCAAACCATGGGTCATAAACTGGAGGATGGGGTGCTGAGATTCTAGGGATTTCGTTTGGGTCAAAAGCAGGTAACGGAATCTGGTCTCCTAGGTTAGGTTCTATTTCCATGGGTTGTGTGGGGAACAACGGTAGTGGTTGTGGTGCTATGATTTGTTCTAAATTCGAGTCTGCAGCAGTGGTAGCTAAGATATGAAAGTTAGCTAGTCTCCTATTGAGTATATCTTGAGTTTGGGTGTTCATCTCCCTATTCGTAGCTACTAAATCTCGCTGTTGCTGTAACTTTCTCATTCTTTTCCTACGCTCGTGAGCTCCCCGACTTAACCATCCTCTCTTTTTGGTTGGGAATGGCTTCTCGGATTGCGCTTTGAATATAAAGATCCATTCCTCTGTGTCAGCTGAATACCCCGAGGGGGTAGGCTGAGAAGAAGTTCCTTCATCTATAGGAGAACTAGACAATTGAGGATAGACGTCTGATGGTCCTTGATCACTCATACTGTAAACTAACAGATTGTCAAATAACAAACCAATAATACACACGTATGCACATAGTCACATAGATTATTTCCTAACATAATTGACAATTTCATTGTCAGGAGAACACTTCTGTGGCTCAAATCAGTGGCTAAGGCTCTGATACCACTCTCTGTGGAAACCCTCGGCCCCTATCTCCTGGGAACGGGCGGACGCGAGCTCAGATTCAGTGGTATTCGTGTTTATCATTTTGGCAACGGAATTTACATCAGGACCGTAGTTAGGAAATATTTTATTAGAGTAAAATACCACATTTTTATAATAATAATAATAATAAACACATGGGTAAAACCCAAGTTTCCATTACAAATATGTTTATAGGGATAAACCCTATTTTATTTAAATAAAACATCTTCTTTATTTAGGTAACTTTTATAGCCACATTTTCCAAGCCTTCAGTGTTGTCCAGCTGACTTCTATTTGGCTTTCACATTTTGTTACCAGAAACGCGTTTTAAAAACATTTTTCAGTGGGAAATACTGGTGAGTGAATCCCAATTTAATCAAAAAAGGTTTTATCATTTCACAGTATTGAGAGCGATTACAATGTTTATATCTACACAATTACTCATTCAGTACTGTCAATCCTGACTGGTGGATCATATTACTCATTGGCTATCTCAATGTCCAATGATAACGTGTTACACATTTTGTATGCAAAACCCCAACATACCGGCAGTAATTGAAGAATTACAAAGACTCAATCACTGCTAATTATATTTTAAAATATTTAAGGTTTTGTAAAAACAGTTTGCAAAAAGGTTTACACAAAAAGGAGATTACTCACATTACTACTTTAGGTTTTTCCTTTGTGATTTCCTAGTTATAATCTCTTAATTAAACAATGCACACGCGTTAGTATAATAACCCAATTTACATTAGTTATACCCTCCCCGAGACAGAACTCCAACGACTACGTCGAGCAGAGTCTCGACAGCCGTTACGGAGCACTAGATCAATCGGGCAGCGTATCTAATACATAACTGGGGGTTAAAATACTTACAACGAGGTAGAGCTTCGCTAATTAGGGGGTATTGTGCCCGAATATAATGTCTACTATTCAGAAATTAGAGAGAGAATTCGAGTGTAAGCGAGTTTGGACTAAAGGTCGATGCCTTCTATTTATAGGGTCTGATCGACACTCTCTCGTGCCACGCGAAAGGATCAACAACGGCCTTCGCGGCACGCGAGGCCAGCTAGGGTAGGCCCTAGCTTGGCTGACTCAACCACTAGACCCAACAGGTTTACGACACGTGGCGGCACCGGGCTACTCCTGGTGGCCTAGCTGTCGCGCCCCGCGAAGGAAACAGAAGAGGGCTTCGCGGCCCCGCGAGCGACCCTTAGAATTTGTTTTTATTTAATTTTTATGAAATTAAAGGTATTTAGGGCCATTATACGTGTACGGGGTGTATTTTGGGACGTATAGGGGTGTTCTAAATATTTTAGGAGTGTCGGAAATATTTTAGGATGGTTGTTATAAAATCTGATGATTTTTACAATAAAAACCTTTACTTTGTCCAGGTTATACAAGCAACACTCTCACAAACCATTCATACACCACCATTACAGTATTCTTAAACGCCATGTTTCTACCTCTTTTCATTTCTTCAAACCCGTAAGCATAAGAATAGGTTGGACCTTTTCTATTCCACTTTTTGCTAGTGCATCTGCAATGCGTTGGGTGTATTCTTAGATGATTATTCTTGAAGCACATAGACACAGGGGCGGACCTAGCCTTAACCGGGGGGTAACCTCCGCTACGGCTTGGCTCGGAAAAATTTGACCTTTTTAGTGTAAATTTTGGAAAAATTTGAAGTTTTTTCGATTTCGTTACGGCTTATTTATAAAACGTTACGGCTTGACGTAAATCCTAGATCCGCCACTGCATAGACATTGGCAAATATGCAATCTACATCCTGCTGCACTAACCTTTCTTTCATACGTAACTCCCCGCGTTTGACGTGTTCCATACATAGGTGATGTAGACTAGAAAACGGGATAGGAAATCGGACCTGTCGATTCTCACAGAATACCAGGAACGATTCTTCCAAAATTCGTTGATTCACGAAGAATACCGAAAATTGGGGTTTTCACACTCAAAACACACACTAGTGAATTGGGAGAGAAAAATGACTATTCATATATTTCAAAATTGATTTGTTTCCTCCCATTACATCCATATAAATAACAACGTAAATTGAAAACGGGCCTCAAAACACACTTGGGCCAAAAGCTAGAACGAAATAAAAGTCCATCAAAAGCAATAAAAAACATAAAAAGATAAATAACTCATAGATGGGCCTCGTTCTCACGATCGTTTCGCCTGGTCGCACGTCCAAAACGGACCCCCGTAGCCCAAGTTAGAGCCATTTTAGTGAAGCTCATTTTGTCACATGATCTTGGACCTCCAAATATAAGATGTCCCGCTCCTCCACACTTGGCCCGCATCAATAGGAAGCCCAATTTCTCTGATGATCTGAATCAGATTTTCCGCTTCTCCGTATATATCTCTATACTAATCAGCTCTTAAGAGACACTTGACCCACCAACAGCAAAGGGTCAACTTCCACTTAGTCTAACATCAGCACTCATTCCTGATCGTTCTATCTCGTCATAAACACATATCTCCTCCGTCTCCCTATCTACCGATCAACTATTGTATGCCCCTTTACAGATTCAAATGGCAACCTTTTTTATGTGGACTTCTCAAGTTCACGTGACTATTTTTAGGTTACTTGTTTGTTAATTTGCAAACCTTTATTTATTAAATCACTACTACTGATGGACAATCTAGAACAAATGGTAACTTCTTCAAATTCTGGTTCCAAAAGTTTCCTTTTGTATGTGTAACCAGTTATCTAATGTATTGTCATTTTTACTTCGCCAATTTTATAGAGTATTTCTATGTTTTGAAAATCCACATTAGGTCAATCATTATAACTTCAAGGCAGTACAAAAGAAGATCATGATTATTACAAAAAGCTAACATTTTCTTTGGAGTTTATCCTACAAATCCTTTCTGTTCTTTTTCATATTAAATAGTACATTTCTCTAGCCTAAACTCTTATCATCTTATCAACGTGAACTTACCAAACATCATGTGCTTCTTTTTAATGCTTGATAGTTAAAACCACGTGGTCGAGATTTGATAGTTGTAGCAAATGATGTTAAGCGTTTACAAACACGCCCAAATTATACATTTCCATTTATGAAAATATTGACAAACTAGGTTCACAAGCGCGAATGGATGGTAGGACTTGATAACATATAGTAGGCATGCTTCGTTATGGTACGGTTTGAGCTAACAAAACCGGTAAAAAGTCTGATTTTATACATTTCAAGTGATAGAGAACTAACCACTACTAGAAAAGCTGAAATTTCTTACACTAGTCTTCGTAGGAAATGTGTCATAAAATGGGCTTTCCGGCGCATTTGTGACAGATACGTGATGTAGCAAAATGACTCGTAGGAAACCCGTTTCCAAGGCATTTCCGTCGCGACATCCTACACATTTCCTGCAAAACTACCGCGTCGCAACCTGCTACAAATCTCCTACAACAATTCCTAGTTATAAATGAAGACGATCCTCAATTATGGCTTTAGTTTCTCGTTCAAGCGTAATCTAAATGCCATGATCATTTGATTCGATGGAAGAATCATGGGCTATTCTAATTCTATATGCTGCCATTGCGGCGTTTACAAGTTATAAACATTTATATTTACCAAAATAATTATTTGATTTTTGAAATTACATGTTTTACATCAATTTCAACCCTTTGGTAAGAAAAGATATCCTACCTTCCATGGTGATATTTTTTTCACCATCTTTTACTTTATGCAATAATATATGTACTACTTCTCTTATCAATGACCATCTCTGCCCAGTGCCCACTTTAAGTACAAAAGCTTTGGTCACCATCCACACCAAAAAACATCATGTGCAATTTAATCCATATTCCGTTATTGAACACTGAACCGGTTTATGACGACGATGTAGAAAACTAATTCCTTGCGGCCACCCTAGTGGTTGATGGTTCATTGGTCGGACCAGTGGGACTTGAAAGCCGAATGATGTCATAGTTAATTTAAGTAGAAATTTGTATAAACTCGTCGCACATAAACGATCTCATTTTCTATCACCATCATCTATCTCAACTAGCGTCGACATCACCACCTTTGTCTACCAACAATCGTACTATGATCCGGCCACCACCATCCATATCTATATCGTTTATACTGTACACCGATTTACACACTTATAAGTCATAAATGTAAACAAGCACATTGACAGGAACAAAGTAATTTAATGCACAAAAAAAAACAAGATAATTTAGTTGATATATACTTATATATGAGACAAAATTAACTGGAGAGATAAATTAGAGCTGTGTCAAATAATAAGCACAAAAGAATTCAACACTACTATAAGAATTTTAAAAATACGTTTTAAGTTACATGCGAATATGCATTGTTTGAATAAAAACATACATGAATATTGTTGATATACATGAATTTTAAAAATACTTTTTGGTATATTGTATTTTTCACATTGATTCATTATTTTATAAATATATACATGAATATGAGCTAGCTAGAAGGCGGCATAGGCATTTATACAGAAGTAGCTATACACCATGTAGACTTGTAACCATGGCTGCCTTAACTGAATCCTAAAAGTGTTGTCTATCTTGTCAATTTTCTAACAACATAAGCAGACAAAAGCTTTCATACATGCAGCTCCAACATCTGTTAATCTGACTTCCATCAACCACTAAACATCAAACTGGTATAAACTCATTTATTCAATTTTGTTGTCACATTCATTGCATATATGTGGTACATGCCACTTTATTTAAACTTCTTTTTACACTACATATAAAACAAAACCAAGAAATCCTAAGCTATCTTGACATTTTAAACCAATGTTTTTATAACTGGACCGACGTTGAACTGATCTTGTCAGACTTGTTTAAAAAAACGGATGAATCCATAAACAATATAAAATTACGAAACATATATGTGGAACTTATGTAAAACAAAATATGAATCTATGTTACCTTTCTTTGTGTAATTGCAATGTTAATATAATATGAAATTTGAAATAAAGAAATATGGAGTTTGAATTTGTAAATTAATTGGTAAATCAGATTTCGGTAGGAAAAAAAAAAGAAGATCTGCAATCCGATCTAACCACCCTATTCGGCTCGCTGGTTCAACCGATCTAACCGTTTCAATGGAGGCCCGGATGGCTTATGAAGTGTGTCTGTAGTCTGAGGTTGGCTATGAAAATAGTATTTAATTAATACGTACACTCATATAATAATAATAATAATAACAACAACAACAATAATAATAATAATAATAATAATAATAATAATAATAATAATAACAACAACAATAATAATCATAATAATATTAATAATAATAATAATAATAACAATAATTATAACAATAATAATAATAATAATAATAATAATAATAATAATAATAATCTCTAAACAAATTAAAAGACAATTTAATTTTTAGGTTGAAACCAAACAAAATATTTATTAACAATTTAAATAATGACCAAACTATGAATTGAAAGTGTGCCCTAATTAATATGATATAGGAAAAACATAAATACAGAAAGAAGCCAAATGGTGTATAAAAAGACAATGGTGCCTTTGAGTTGATCTTAAGAAAACACAGGAAAATGAATGATGAACAGAAGGAGAATGTTGGAATATCAATTCCATCAATAAGGTATATATGCACATGACTATCTTGAGTAAAAATATTCACCAAAATTTGACGGGGAAAGTGACTAGAATATGTGTTTTTATGTAATAACAACATTATTATTTCGTGCATCCAACAACCTTCAAATTCGACAAATATTCGGTGAATTTATAAGTGATTATGAACACTCATGAATATTGAAGTTATCAAAGCAATGCATGCTCCTATAATTATCTCTAAATTAATCATACTAATGAATATTGAAGTTATCAAAAGTCGTTGCAAGTAGTTATGAAGGAAAATGTTAGTGTTATTGTACATTTGAGAGGACTTTGTTCTCTATAATTTTTTAATATATTTTAAAAGTGGTTGTGAGTGAATTAATGAGAAAATGTAATAATAAAGGTAAAAGACATTATTTAATTGAAATGAGAGAGAAAATATAGTTTTTTTAGTGTAGTTATAAGATAGAAATAGTGGAAGGGATGTGAATGCTCTAAACATATTTCGTATATTATAAATTTTGATAGTAATGAAATATATTTGGTTTACAATAATTATATGATGAGAAACATTTTATTGTCATTTAAGAGAAATCTACAACATTTTCTCTTTTTTATTAATATAAAAATTAACTAAAAATACTTAAAGAACCGTCGGCGATTCAACGATGACAATTCTGATCGAGTTCTTCCATTATTTCGTTGATTTGTCGGCGAGTATCCATAGATAAATCACTAATGATATAGGCATGTGATTTTCCCGTAATATCCGTTCGTGAAAAAGTAGTCTTATTAGTTGGTGTGCCGTTACCCATGCTCGGTTTCCCTAAAACTTCACCGATGGATTTCCAATAGGCCTTGCCTTCACCGAGGGCTTGTCGATGAATCTTTCCGTCGTTGATAGTCCTCTGACTTGTAGTGAAAGCTAATAGTTTGTTATTGTGTTTGCACTAAGATTATAACTTGATAAGCAAAATTATTGTTGTATTCAGAAAATAAAAAGTGCAAACATCATCAAATGTGTGTACTTGAGGGAATTTTAATTGATCCAGCATTGGAGTCTCAAAAGATTAATAGATCCAACTTACAACTCATGTGCCTTGGACAGGTGGTATATATGGCTGTTCATAATTTCTCCCCTCATCATATTTAATTGTAACATAGATGTGTGCCTGTAGAAATTAAATCGTGTATCGTACTTAGGTTGGTGTTGCTAGTACTAGCAAAATGCAAAATCAACTTCAATTATTATTGATAAAAACAAATTGAAAAGACTAGATGTCGGGACATTAAATCAATGAAGTTAAATCATCTACTAAGGCTATGGGGTGTGGATGGAGCCCCATGGGGCTTTATAGGTGCCACGTAGGATCCCGTCAGCCATGGAGCCCCCCTTTAATTTGGAGGGTGTGGATGGAGCCCCTATTAAACAAAATTAAAAAAAAAAAAAAAAATCTTTGATTGGTCAAAAACTATGTGGCCCCACCTGAACCCGCGTTGCAGCTCGCCATGGTGGTAGCGGGCCTTCAATGGCGCCCCTTCAATGGCGGCGGGGGTGTGGTGCTCGGCGCTATGCATGCTTGTGTGGCAAGGGGGTGGCGCCCCATAAAGCCTTACACCCCATAGCCTAATGATAAAAGTAGTATGGGATGTTTAGAAAACATTGGACGCGTTTTCATTGTAATAATTGTAGTCTGATTATATAGGACCACAAAAGTTGTAGAAAATTGTTTTAATATAACTCAATTGTACGTGCCAGATTATAGTTATATAGATGAACCATTGGCAAGAACGTTTCTATATTATTAGTCATCAAGTAATAAAAAAAGAAAAAAATGCAAGTTTTTAGTTACCTATACTTTCTTTGTACAGATCTAGAGATTCATTCCAAACAGTCTTAGGGTATGTTTGGCAAAAGTAGCTGGTGGCTGCTAGCTGGAAGCTGTAAGCTGGTAGCTGGTGGCTGGTAGCTGTAGCTGGTAGTTAGTAGTTGTAGCTTTTTAGATATATTTGGTGTTTGGTAAAGTAGCTGGAGCTATTTAGACCACAAGGTCATGGGCATAAATTGCTAAAACAAAGACCCATAATTGTTTTGATAGTTTTTTTTTTTAACGATGGTTTATTTACGGAGTAAAATCAAAATCCTAAGATTTGAAAACCTCTAAAATGGAAATGTATTTAAGAATCATCAAATCTATTTTTGAGTTGCAATGGTTTATAGGCCGAGTTAGTTATCAAAAATCCTAGTTTTCCCTTAGATCATCCGTAATGGTTAATGCCCTTAAGGGATATTTTCCGTCACATCATCATAACGCTCCTTAAAAAATATGCGATGGTTAACGCCTCTTAATGCTCTTTCAATCATTCTTTTCGATTTTGTTTTCTCTTCATTCGGCGTTATGATAGAAATGTCTCTTCATCTTCATGCCCTTACAATACCCAACAGGTTGATGTTATTGGCGTTATCAAGCCTCTTCACACCTCTATAATGCCTTATTACGCATGACCTTATGAAATTTTAAAGTTTTTGTATTGCCTGGAACCTTTTAGATAAATACCATTTACCAAGGCTTCAGTGACAGACCTAGAAATTTTTTTCAAGGGGTGAGAATTTTTCTTAAGGATCTTAGCGGGTCGGTCAGGTTATGTTAAAAAAAGATAATCAAACCAGTTGCGGATCCAGAAAGTTTTTTATGGGGTGCCGAAAATATTAGGGGTCGGTTATCTATTGCTTAATATGAAGGTTTTTTCGGTCCACTTTGGGTCAGGCCACATAATAAATAAGATAAATCAAACTAAATTTCAAATACATAATAAAAGCACATTAATCATTGTTCAAATGCATAATAGAAAATACAATATATTCTTACATATTTACATTTTTTGAAATGTAACCATTGTAATATCTGTATTTAAATATTATTACAAAATCGTTAGTTTTCATGTATAGTATAACTATGTATATTTAATTCTAAAGAAGATATGAATAATATTGTAAATTATAAATTATAAACAACTTAGTAAAAAACAAAAGTAAAAAAAGGTAAAATACAAGATAAAAATATTACCCAAGTAAAAGTTAATGATTAAATAATATAAAAAGTAAATTAATAATAGTGATTTTCTCATTCTTTTAGATTATTTAAACTGAATATATTTCTTTTCTCAATGTACTGCAATTCCACTTTTCGATTTGAATTGAATTGAATACAAGAATCATCTCCCTTCTTTTCTCACTTTAAATTCTTTTTCTTCTTCAATCTTTCGAGCTCCTCCATTACCTCTGCAACTTTTCTGTCCACCGGAAAGTTTTTCTCCTTTGTTCTGTTCTTTCTTCTTCGCTCATGGGGTGCGAAGTTAATATTTCATGGGGTGCGATATCAAAATTTCATAAGGGACACATCTTGCGTATGTACTAACCGAAAAAATCCATAGGGTGTGTTCGCCCACCAAGAAGATAACCTAGGTCCGCCTCTAAGGCTCAGTTTTGATGTTAGTTGCCATGCTTTGACTTTGGATGGGTAACTTGTTTTGCTACACATGTTTAATTATTTCATTACATTTTCCACATTCCACGCCATTTGTAGTAATTCTTGATGAACTCACGTATTTTTCCTCAAATATTAAATACACATCAATTTCACAATTGAAGTTAGCTTCTTTGACATTCTAAGGTGAAGTTTATAAAACCTAATAAAGGGGGTAATAAACATAACATTGAACCAAATGACATGTAGCTCAATGGTATATCAAAGTGTTGAAATAATAGTTTTACTTAAGTGGTGATGATTCCAGTATAATTGTGAATAAGTGGTGTAGATATGAGTTGTTAAGAATTATTATAATAATATATAATTTGATTCGAATGCCCTAATCTTTATTGTTTTTCAGTAAATCCAAATACAGATAACTCTAAATTTGTCTATTAATACTTTAACTATACTATACTATCTATCTATACATATAATAAAAGAAACCACTTTGAGGACACTTGTCATCATATTAGGCCATGCCTTATGGATAATTATAATTTTAGTTTAATCTCTTCTAGTTAATTATAGATAATCCTCCTACTAAATATTTATTTAGTTTAATTATTACTTTTATATTTATCTATTGTCATCATATTAGGCCATGCCTTATGGATAATTATAATTTTAGTTTAATCTCTTCTAATTAATGATAGATAATCCTCCTACTAAATATTTATTTAGTTTAATTATTACTTTTATATTTATCTATTTACTTCAAATTCAAACATAGTTATCTAATTTGATATTAGAGTAAATTACGATTTTGGCCCCTGTGGTTATATTATTTTTACCCATTTAGCCCAAAAAGGAATTTTTAAACATCTAAGCCCTCAACGTCTCTTTTTCTAACCCTTTTGGACCCCAACGTCTTTTTTTTTCTAACCCCTTTGGGCCAAAATGGTTAGAAAAAAAGACGTTGTGGGCTCAGATGTTAAAAGATTCGTTTTTTAGCTAAAAGGGTAAAAGTGATATCACCACAGGGGCCAAAATCGTAATTTACTCTTAATATCTTCCTATACTAATAAACAAAAAACTTTTTTGGAAACATGTCACTCTCTGATGCTTTCTCACCCTATTTTCCTATTTATCCCCCATATTAAATGATAATAATTTTAAACAAAATATTAGATAAGAATAAATATTTAGATAAAGATAAACATTTATTTTTATTATGATCATATTAAATAATAATATTAATTAAAAATTTGATAAGAATATAAACGTTTGTTTCTATTATAATCATAGTAAATAATAATAATTTTTTAAACGATTGAAATTTAGGTAAAATAGGAATTAAAGGTTCCTTTTTGATATATACTTAATAATTATATTATTATGTTTTCTTTTTCACTAGAATTAAATAATTATTCTAGATCGGGCATATGCTTCTATCAAATTGTAAGTGTTTTTTACGCATCGTTATAATGGTAGGCGTACTGTTATAATTGGTTTAAACCCATCATTTATTGCACATTGCATCAACATGTAGAATGAAAACCGTTTTTAAATATAACAATTATATACTCCATTCAAAGAGAATATAATTCTCGATTTATGGTATAATTCATAAAAATGAATAAACGTATAAAAACTTAGGGATCGATCTCCACCTTTTTGTACCTTAAACTCTCTTAAATACAAATTTAAGACGAGCAATTTATGAATGAAATAAACAAATAAGCATGAAGATGCATACAACTAACTAAAATAATTGTATCTCATAATTTGAATGTATCATAAAAACGAGATTCAGCCTCATATAATACATGTGTTTTTAATCTAATAATAAATAAAAAAATAAAGTAAAATGTTATAATAAGTAAATAGTACATCAAAGTTCATTTTTAGAAGATAAATCTTGACGATTTTATGTGTTAACATATGAAATTATATTTTATTCAACACGTGCAATATACGAGTTTTTAAAGATATATCTTTTTTTATTATTTATTATATAGAATTACATTTATGCAAAATAAAAAAAACAATGTAAAATGTTATAATAAGTAAATAGTATATCAATGTTAATTTTTAAAGATAAATCTTGATGACTATTTATCTTAACATATGACATTATATTTTATTCAACACGTGCAATATACGAGTTTTTTTAAAGATATATATTTTTTATTAATTATTATATAAAATTACATTTATGCAACCCGTGTAATACACGGGGTTATAACCTAGTACTATACTATACTATACTATACTATACTATAATATACTATAATATACAGTGGCGGACCTAGAAGAAAAATTGAGGGGCATCCTCATTTTTTTTTACCTACGGCTGTCCTTGAGAATTAAAAAGTCACCCGTTCATATTCATCTCCACTAGACATAATGCATACACTAATTCAGGAGAAAACCCAATAAATATGGGAAAACACCCTTGTGGGAATCGAACCCAGAACCTATTGGTCCCAAAGCCTTATCCCACCCTCAAGATGCCACTAAGCTATAAAGTCATGGTCACACGAGAAGGTTATAAATTGTTTTTATTAAAATTTAAATGTTAGGCCAATGGAGGAGTGACAGGCAGCTGCCTGACACTATTCTCTTTGCCGCCCATGTGACCCAATAAAGGGCAAGAACTATTCCCGCCGACCGTACTGTTTGTAGATATTGAAAATATATATATATATATATACATACATTTGCTTATGTTGTATACTTTTTTGGTTTTAGTAATATTGGCCAATAAAAAATTAAACTAAATGGTTAAATCTAAATACAATAGGAAATCAAATAAAATTTGACCATTGAGCCTGATGACATTGCAGATGCTTTTGCATTTAATAAGGCTGCTAACTATTATAATACTATTATACCTACTTCATCTTCTCCGTAAACAATTTCTCTGCAACTCAATCGGAAATTTTCATTTCCGTCGATTGGAAATTTTTGTTTTATCTCATCCTCCCTTACATTCAGGGGTATCCCAATATTTGCCAATGAGTATCCACGATGCATAAAACGGAGTTTGAAAGAAAAAAATACACTTCCTCAAAGGAGTTGAGGGGTATCCCAGGCAACCCCTGCACTCCAAATAGATCCGCCCCTGATAATATATATATGATTTTACAACGTTGATGAATAGTGACTGCTTCTAATTGGTCGTTTAGACACTTGGCACCCGTGGATTAGCCCACAAAGACTTTTTGTTTTGGTTTTTCAGATTTTGATGTATGTTTATAACATTTAATTCAAGGGTTAAATCCAAAAGTAAGTGATGGTCTACTGGTACAGGGAGCACGCAACTTGGTTTCCATCCTCCAAAGTTTGCACCTTGAGAGGGTGACGGTTTTATCCTGATCCTTTTTACTTCATTTTGTTATTCTTTTTTTTCCATTTTTTTCTTATTTCCCTTTTATTGTCGAGGTTTTTTAATTTGTATTGACGTTTTGTTTAGTATCCGAGGACACTTCATTTTTCTATGAGCCCTTATATCAACGTTTTGAAATATACAATCACGATTGTTGTTTTAAAATATACAATTGCGAGTTACGACCAGAATACAAGTACCGTCATTCGTTATTATCACTTTTGATCGTTATTTCGAGTGTCGAAACTAAACTAATATCGTATTGGACATAATGGAATCCAACTAGATTCTCGCTACAACACACCAAGAAATTCCACTAGTATTATTAATAATTCGAACTAATTAAAAAGTCATATATTTAATCAAGAGTAAACTGCAATTTTACCCCATGGGGTTTAACCCAATTGGCACTCTGACCCCCTCCATGGAAATAATTGCAGTTTACCCCCCCCCCCCCCCCCCCAACGTTGATCTTATGTCGCACAATTACCCCCAGCACATCATTCTATCGTTATCTTTAAACGGTCAAAGGGGGTCAAAGGGCAGAATGGTAATTTTACCTTAATAGTTACCTGATTTAATAATATTACCCCTGTACTATTATGTTAACCCTCAACCTTACCCCCTAAGCTTCCCCACCACTCCCCTTCACACCTTCTTCCACACTACCGGCGACCCCCTATCCACCGGCGATCCCCCTGTCCACCGGAGAATGAGCCGATCAGGGGAGACATTACTTCCACCAACACCACCAGAGCAGATCCCCCTGTCCACTCCACCGACGCTCTCCCCTGTTCTCGCACTTGTCAGGTAAAATCGAACAAGTATTGTGGTTATTGAACAAGTAATGTCAGGTTATAGAACAAGTAATGTCAGGTTAAAAAACAGGGGTTATTGAACATGGATCTTTCTGTGTTTGCAGTGGACATGAGGATTCGTGTTTCACTAGGATCGATTTTGGTGTCGTTGGTTGTGAAAATGCGAGGCCGCCCTTTCCTACACTTCCAGTTTCCCCCTTAGTAGGAAATGGTTGCGTAGTTCAACTCTAATATATTAGGATCTTTTGTGTAATATGTAGGTTAACTTAAGTTAAATTAGATCTTGCAACTTGGTTATGATAAACATGCATTTTGTGTAATATGTAGGTTTTGTGTACTATGATGTTAATCTAGGATGTATAATTTTAACACCCCCTCATATGTGTTCTACTCATGGTTATGATAAACATGCATATGTGTTTTGAGCATGTTTGACTAGTTGATATTATGTTCTTGTCATGAAACTTGAAAAATGATAATCAGTTATCTTTCAGTTGAATTATGTTCTTGTCACGAAACTTGAAAAATGATAATCAGTTGGGATTGATCATTATGGCATGGCTGCATGGGACCTTGTTAATTCCTTCATGCTTGTGAGTTGTGAGTGTTGTAGAGGATAATATATTTAACCAGTTGATACCATTTGCAGGTATGTGTTTTGCATATTGCAGGTATGTGTTTTGAGCATACTGCAGGTATGTGTTTTGCATACTGCATGACCAATTGATACCATTTGCAGCTGCATACAATTTGAACAGGTTTGAGTATACTGCAGGTATGTGTTTTGCATACTGCATGACCAATTGGGCATGTTCTGAATGCTTATGTGACCAGGTATGTCTTTTGCATACATTTGCATACAGCTGCAGCCAAACGTTGTTGTCTTGCATACATTTGCATATAGGGTTTGTATTGAAGGGTTACATTGTTGACTTTGAATACAAATGTTTAAACTGATTTTGAGTATATGTGTTTTGGGCAAACTTGGAAGTGTTTAAACTAATTTTGAGTATATGTGTTTTGGACATGATTGAACAGGTTTGAACAGGTTTGAGTAACATAGAACAGATTGATAAGTGAATTTCCAACCATAACTTACCATGTGCAGACTTGTGTAGTTGACTTTGGTTGGTCAAACTTTTTTGGCGGGAAGGATTTTGATTACTGCAGGGGGTAATATTGTTTCTTACAACAAAGTATATGGGGTAAGAAGAAAGGAAAATTTAGTCATTTAACAGTGGGGGGTAATTATGCGACATAACAACAACGTTGGGGGGTAATATTCAAGGGTAAGATAGTCATTTCACATTCTAGTTAACTCTGTTAACTTATTTGACGCCGGGGGGTAATTGTGTGACATAAGATCAATGTTGGGGGGGGGGGGGGGCTAAATTGCAATTATTTCCATGGAGGGGGTCAGAGTGCCAATTGGGTTAAAACCCGATGAGGTAAAATTGCAGTTTACTCTTTAATCAATGATATAGGACAATGTAAGGTAGTATTTCTACGCATAAATTTGAGGCGGAATGAAAAAGACTATTGTGAGGGAACTAAAATGGGTTTGGTAGTCTAATAAATGGAATCAACTGTTATATAAGGCATTGCATTCCTTCTAAAAACATCAAATTTATTCCATCCACCCCCCTTATTTTTTTCATTCATTACTTATATAACCCTTAATCACCACCACCGACCACCTGCCACCCTTCGGCGCCGAACCCCGACACCACCGCCGACCACCATCACCCGCCACTCGCCACCACCGCCATCCATTGTCGCCGACACCCCCACTACCACCACCTGCCACCCACCACTCGCCGCCACTGTGTGACGCCCTAACACGTTTTAACCAAATTTATCGCAGCGGAAATTACATATTCTAAATTTCTTTTATTAATTTCATTCATTCACATTAAATACATTAATCCCTTCTATAATTAATCAAAAACTAACATACTAATATCCAATTACGTGACCACATACACACCCACGTACAATTCATTTCTTGACTCGATCTTCAACCGCGTACACTTCTTGATGAAACATCCATAAACCTATACAGCCTGCAGTCACCACATTCAATCACATCATTAGCAACCGATGACAAAATACAAAATCTTAACATATGCATAATAAAGCGACAACATATCATGCTTTCTCTATTAGTAGCCCCTTCATCCATCCATTGTACCACTCGCATCAAATTGCGCAGTCAATCTTCACCTCCATTGTTAACATACCTACACTTCACATTAATTCTCAATAGAAATACGGTTAGTATCATTAGCGTCCTTTCATATGAACATGTCCTCGAATACACATAACTCATCTTTAAGCATAATTCATTATGTACATTCCCTTTCTTACCCAAACTTAATCGAATCTCTTTCTTAACCACTTCCGTCCCATTTCCACTAAAACTTAACTTAGTAATAACAACGATTCATATCTTCTTACATTACATTCAATAATTACCATATATCATAAATACATTACCAAACAAAAGGGTAAGTTCGGAGTTCACTTACCTCGTGCGTCCGAGTTCAAGCATAGCTTCCGTGTTTTTCCTTGGCCCGTTGCCCTTCCATGCTTATGTCCACGTTGACATGACTCCTATCCGTACATGTCATTACATTCACATTCTTGTTAGCATATATGATTGTGCGTATGAATGATCATATCAATTTCATTAGTCAATTCAAACAAGCATAAAGCATACTCAACATCAACCTAACATAATCTTCACATGAACTATATCTAAAATACATTCCTCATGTTAGTTTACTATCAATTTCATTAATACCACATTCTATACATGTTTACCCATTAATTGCATACAATTTCATATATTATTGTCATTTAGACATTTCATCAAACACTTGGTGTGCGTACTACTTCTTAAGCATAATGTACAAGTATTTCATGTTTTCTTCCTAATTATCACTTTCATTTATCAACACAAGTAAACATCATACAAATTCCATACCATAATCACCCTATATACAAATACCCATCACATACTACACATATTCCTAATCAAGTTCATACCATTTCATGGATTAAACATGAACCCACTTAACTAAGTGTGGTAATTCATCCAAACACCTAGATTCTAGCAATTTACTCAGAGTCTTCGCTTAGGGTTTGTTCCTAAACGTGCATACATCACTAATTTGGCCATAACCTTCATGATTCATACATAATTCACCACTAGTGATGATTATCAAGATTTCTCAACTTCATTAAACATCAAAATTCGACATACCTTATAATCCCCTAGCTTGGGTGATCATTAATTCACGTTCGGTTGTGAATTTAGACTTCATTTGGCCCTTCAACTTGAAGATTCTTTAAGAACTAGGGTTTGAACCCTTGGTTCTTTCTCCTGGACATCGATCCAGAACACACGCAAGTGTGTGTGTTTGTGTGTGTTTTCTTTTAATTAAACATCTTTCAAGTTGTCCCGCTTTGGTCCCTCATGTTTCTTTTTAATTAATAAAGAGACTAACACTCATTATCTTGTTACTTATATACATGTCACCACTCGGTAAATTATTCCTGGTCAACTTTTATTTACGGGTTCACTTTTACCCCAAACGGTATTTTACCCGTTCCTTTATATTAACCGGGTTTAAATTATCAAACCCATTTTTGGGGTGTTACAAGTCTACCCCCCTTAAAAGAGGTTTCATCCCCGAAACCTTGCTTACTTCCACGGGACCATAATCCTTTACTTACCGATCCTTCTACGTAACACAATTCTGAATATATTCATATATCTTTAGATTCCAAATTCTTGCCTCATGTTAGTTCCTTAGTGGTGTTCATCACTGCATGTTTATTAATTCATTTAATTCAAAATACATACTACGGCAAGAATGCACTCATACTTTATAAAAATGCCTTGTTCATGAACAAATATAACCGTACGTCCTATCCTTACTTTCTTAAATCGAGCATAACACTTCCTTGCGTTCATTGATCATAACGACTCGATTATATCTACTTTTTATTCATAAATCATGTTGGACATGCCACTCTTGCTTTCAGCGCACAAATACTCATTACAACAGTCCATACTGTCACATATCCTTTTCATTTCCTTGACCTGTTAGTAACAGGTCAATATACATACTTCTTCAACTTGTAATAATACATACATTCGTATGATCCGTTTACAACGAAATCTAATACCTTTATCTCGTGTTTTAAGATTACATTCCATACATACAATGTATAACCTTTAATTTTTGTTTCGTTATCACAACAAAACTGCTATTTCATAGTCACACCTACTTGCTTAGCTCTAAAGTTAGCATCATTCTACATCTGTTAATGTTACATGCTACTGGGTATACTCATATACGTACATTCTCATGTATGTTCATACATACAACTTTAATCCTTGTGTACATTCAATCCCATTTAATACATACGTACATGAGTGTATATATGTACACGCATACATCTATTTACATACACCCGAAAACATACTTGAAACAATAACACATCTATACGTACATGTTTACATGCTTACTTATCGTTATATAATGAACACACTCATACGTACCTTCATACATTTATTACATACATCCATACCATCCTTATCTCTCTTCATACATACATACATTCATACGTATCTTCATACCTTCATACATTCCTACTTGTATACATACATTCCTGCATCTCGTCGTACATGCGTACATGCATACATACCCTTCATACCTTCATAGACGATAATTCCTTCTTCATGCATACGTACATTTACATGTATATTCGTATATTACATTACAAATCATTTCATTCGTGCTTTCTCATGCATTACTTACTATTCACACATATGGGCGTTACTGAATACTTTAAGACTGAACTAAGATTTCATTCCTTTATTGACCTCTAACCAGATTGATTTCATTCGTCTGTAAAATGAGCTCTCATAGTGAGCATCCTTTCAACACATCTACTACCATCATCAGTCAAGAATTCCATCATTCTCATTTATAACATTAACGGTTATCACATTTCCTTTCATACTTGCGTTCACCATGGTGTTCATTCTCCCATAGTTCCTTCACAATTTTCCCGATTTGCATTAGCATTATACTGTACATTGGTCAAATAATATAATTTGTAAGACCTAAGCTTACATAATTGAAATTTATAAGGATCTTCGCATTTTATATAAATAATGCCCATGAACTTTCATACAATGTTAATAACACTTAAACACTTTAGAAATAACAACATATTCATACTCATACAACCCTTACAAGGTTCATCCACGTATATTTTACATTCCGTTATCACTTTTAAATGTAAGCATTTCATCTGTGTATTCATTCCCTGGTGCGATTTCAATAATGTACTTGTATTACATTTCATTCTCAAGGCACACTATTAATAACGTGAATGATATAACGTTCTAAATCATGCATACGTACATACGTTCATGCCTACTTACATACATATTCACATACGTGCATACATTACTACATCTCTACATATACACATACACTCATACATACATTCGTACTTACTTACATATGCATCTTCATACGTACATATCTTTCATACTTGCATATATTCCTTCGTAACTTCATACGGGCATACCTTTCTATACTAACGGGGGTTCGGGGGCAGCGCCCCCGAGAGAAGCGGGGCCCAAGGGGCGGCCTTTCTATACTAACGGGGGTTTGGGGGCAGCGCCCCCGAGAGAAGCGGGGTCCAAGGGGCAGAGCCCCTGGCTGGGGTCGAGCTGCCAGGTCAGCTTGGAAAATTTTTATTCTGGACAAAAGTCCTTTATCAAAAATGCATCTGGAACTTGATTTCGGCCCGTTCGGGAGCTTAACGGAGCACCGGGACACGAACTGGATCAACCGGGATCAAGAATGGACGAAAACAGCAATCACATATTCCAGGCACCGTCGCCGACGCCCATAAGGGCCGTCGGCGACGCCCCCCGTCGCCTGAAATTCTCCGTAGACAGCAAGTTAAGCCGTCGGCCAAAAGTCAGAAAACACGAACCGTCGGCGACGGCCCATTAGGGCGTCGGCGACGGCACCCCGAAACTTCATTTTTCTGCTGTTTTGTTTTCGTCGTTCTTACATACTAAAACCCGCATAACTTTTAAACCGTTTACCCGTTTAACCCCCCGTTTCTTCCTACATGACCAAAATTTGGTCCTCTTTCATATGGACTCAAAATCCCACGTCCGGATTAAGAAAATTCTTAACTTACAAGCTTTCGGCTTAATATTTATTTAAGAATTATTCGACCCGTTCGTGCAATTATCAAACAAACACGTTTGTTTGATCCCAATTTCTCATGAACCCCATAAGTTCAATATTGCCTATCATACTAGGTTCATATCACGGGTTATATGCGTTCTTAAACCCGTTTTCGCTCATATGCTTATTTTGACCCGTTAAGGGTATATAAGCATTTCCATGCATAAATCGCTTTCATTCGCTTCTAGGTTAGCATCACCACATTTCTTATCATATAATTTTCCCCTACAACTATATTTGTAGTGGATTTAATGCAAGAATCTATTTATTCTGAGTTTTACCCTTTGGATTATCCTTTTACGGCAAACGCCCATTACAAGGTATTACTCCAAAAGGGTTTATATCTTTCACTTTTACTCAACCACAAGGGTTTATTCATTTATAAAACTTATTTCCAAACTACCTTTAAGGGTCGTTTGCCCATTTTGCCTTTTGAGGGCGTTTTGGTCAATTTTAGCCCTTCTTTTACGACGAGGAACTTTCAACTACGTAATTGACCAAAATCGCACATCTTTGCTAAAATTTTAATTACACATACCTGGCTCGAGTCAACGCATGGACCCGTTTAAGTACCTTGCATTTTAATTACTAAATAATAGCAACGAAATTTCCATACGCTATCCATCCTGTGAGCATAAAACTCAACAAACGTTCATTAATCATCATCGTCAAATGATCCTATCATCATTAATTGACCCATTTGGTCTAAACGCCCCAAACCTTTTACATTTTAAATGAAATGGTATCGATTTACCATTTCGCTCATTTGACTCATTACTGATTTTCACCGTATGGTCATAATCTTTAAACCTTTCTTCCATAACTTTTACCCATCATCTCTTACGCCCTAGGGTATTCTTTAAACTTTATTTTCATTCGTCCATGTAACTAATTTACCGTTTTACTCTTTTTACTTATCATGGCATACATCATAACAAAATCTTTCAAAACTCATTATACTTTCATCATTCCATGACCAAATTACCATTTTACCCTTCTTACCATCAATTATGGTTTACTGTCAGTTTTAACTTGTTCCGACCCGTATCGATTCATGTCGGAACATCTTATTTCGAAATCTCTTTTCGAATACTAACATCTCTTACTTCTAGTCAAATACATAAGTAATTGTACTACTTTAAATGTCGTAAGCTTTACTTACCTTCCATCCGACTACGCTTTTCCGCGTACTTGATTCGTGTACTGCTTACGGCTCAAGCCTTTCATTCTTCTTTTCTTCCTTGCATATTTGATCCGTATTCATCTACGGATTCAAACCTTCATTCATACATTCCATTCTTTTCATTCCATTCCATTCACGTTTGAATTCATTCACGAATTCAAACCTTTCCTTCCTTTCATTCCATTCCGGTTTGAATCCATTTCCGAATTCAAATCTTTCATTCATACTTTACATTCTTTTCATTTTTTTTATCTTTATTCATACTTTTCATTTTTATCTTTCTTTCTCATGTTTGACCCGATTCTTAAAGAATCGGAGGACCCCTTTTTATCCCACACGACCCCTATTCCAGATTCGTCCGGGCATACATGTGATGATCCTCATGATCCCACGAGCGTCCTATGCTTCTTGCACACTGGCCAGGCGTGCAATCCACATACTAGTCTCGTGTCCTCATAAGAAATATCACTTTATGTCTAGGGAACTGGTCTTAAGTTCGTGCCACACCCATTTGAATCCTTCAAGGATTTCACCCTCGTATATGAGGGTATGCTACATACTAATGCTTGCCAAGTTTAGAGTTTGTGTACCTGGGGTCCATATTCCTGACATATCACACACCTTAGCTTTCGTACTAGCCCGCGACTGCGGAACATCCTCATTATCCATCAAGCTCACCTTTCAATATTCATCGTTATTAGTAACCTCTCGTATATTTACTTATATTAAATCTTACCTTTCGGTCTTGATCGACTCTTGGATTGTACGGGTCATTGATCACAAGAGCACACAGGTTTGAGTTCAAGTACTCACCCATTTGTACTTGATTTCGCTCAAACCTAGGCTCTGATACCAACTTGTGACGCCCTAACACGTTTTAACCAAATGTATCGCAGCGGAAATTACATATTCTAAATTTCTTTTATTAATTTCATTCATTCACATTAAATACATTAATCCCTTCTATAATTAATCAAAAACTAACATACTAATATCCAAATACATGACCACATACACACCCACGTACAATTCATGTCTTGACTCGATCTTCAACCGCGTACACTTCTTGATGAAACATCCATAAACCTATACAGCCTGCAGTCACCACATTCAATCACATCATTAGCAACCGATGACAAAATACAAAATCTTAACATATGCATAATAAAGCGATAACATATCATGCTTTCTCTATTACTAGCCCCTTCATCCATCCATTGTATCACTCGCATCAAATTGCGCAGTCAACCTTCACCTCCATTGTTAACATACCTACACTTCACATTAATTCTCAATAGAAATACAGTTAGTATCATTAGCGTCCTTTCATATGAACATGTCCTCGAATACACATAACTCATCTTTAAGCATAATTCATTATGTACATTCCCTTTCTTACCCAAACTTAATCGAATCTCTTTCTTAACCACTTCCGTCCCATTTCCACTAAAACTTAACTTAGTAATAACAACGATTCATATCTTCTTACATTACATTCAATAATTACCATATATCATAAATACATTACCAAACAAAAGGGTAAGTTCGGAGTTCACTTACCTCGTGCGTCCGAGTTCAAGCATAGCTTCCGTGTTTTTCCTTGGCCCGTTGCCCTTCCATGCTTATGTCCACGTTGACATGACTCCTATCCGTACATGTCATTACATTCACATTCTTGTTAGCATATATGATTGTGCGTATGAATGATCATATCAATTTCATTAGTCAATTCAAACAAGCATAAAGCATACTCAACATCAACCTAACATAATCTTCACATGAACTATATCTAAAATACATTCCTCATGTTAGTTTACTATCAATTTCATTAATACCACATTCTATACATGTTTACCCATTAATTGCATACAATTTCATATATTATTGTCATTTAGACATTTCATCAAACACTTGGTGTGCGTACTACTTCTTAAGCATAATGTACAAGTATTTCATGTTTTCTTCCTAATTATCACTTTCATTTATCAACACAAGTAAACATCATACAAATTCCATACCATAATCACCCTATATACAAATACCCATCACATACTACACATATTCCTAATCAAGTTCATACCATTTCATGGATTAAACATGAACCCACTTAACTAAGTGTGGTAATTCATCCAAACACCTAGATTCTAGCAATTTACTCAGAGTCTTCGCTTAGGGTTTGTTCCTAAACGTGCATACATCACTAATTTGGCCATAACCTTCATGATTCATACATAATTCACCACTAGTGATGATTATCAAGATTTCTCAACTTCATTAAACATCAAAATTCGACATACCTTATAATCCCCTAGCTTGGGTGATCATTAATTCACGTTCGGTTGTGAATTTAGACTTCATTTGGCCCTTCAACTTGAAGATTCTTTAAGAACTAGGGTTTGAACCCTTGGTTCTTTCTCCTGGACATCGATCCAGAACACACGCAAGTGTGTGTGTTTGTGTGTGTTTTCTTTTAATTAAACATCTTTCAAGTTGTCCCGCTTTGGTCCCTCATGTTTCTTTTTAATTAATAAAGAGACTAACACTCATTATCTTGTTACTTATATACATGTCACCACTCGGTAAATTATTCCTGGTCAACTTTTATTTACGGGTTCACTTTTACCCCAAACGGTATTTTACCCGTTCCTTTATATTAACCGGGTTTAAATTATCAAACCCATTTTTGGGGTGTTACACACTGCCACCCACCACCGCCGCAACCGACCACCGTCGCAATCCACCACCGCCACCCGCCACCCACTAGTGATTTTATTCCTTCATCTTTTCATACCTACCACACAACACAGTAGAGATTTATTCCATTTTCATATGGTAACCAAACAAGACCATGAAATGGTAATGATTCATTACACTCATTTGTCTATTCGATTACATCATCCATTCCATTTACTCGTCCATTCCACTACCCCATACCAAACAAACCCTAAACATGTAGTTCAACACAAGCATATAATTGCTATTGTTTATTCATATTTTTCACACAAAAGTTTTTGATAAAAGATATGTGTTATAATTTCAAATAAAGAGGAAACTACAAATATGGGTTTAATCTTTTTATGCAGCAACATTAGTGAAGGCAACATAAAATCAAATAATAATGAATGTTGCAACCTTTATCATCGAGATTTTGAAGATTTCCATCAGCGTTGGTGAAGGTGAGGACAACTTGATGAATTCGAGAGCATCTCGGTTCGATTTGAGAAGGGATAGTGATAGTGATAGGATGATTTCTAACTTTCGGGATCTAGATATTTCGTATATACATTCAAACGAAATGGTAAGCATCCATAGTGCTCTTGAAATTCTTGGGTGAGAATTTGAATAATTGTAACACCCCAAAATTTATAAAACTTTATAGTAGAATTATAAAGTACAAAATAAACGAGAATAAGCTAACTAGGAAATAAATAACCCAGTTAGTTATGAGTCTTGTAGTAACACATGAATGAATTAAAATGCCTAAATTATAAAATAAATAAAAGTTGAGGGGCTTATGTGTAGAACTTGAAACTTAATTTAATAAAAACAAAATAACACACACCAAACACACACAAAAAGTGTGTCTGGTCGATCAAACAACAGGGGCGAACAAGAGCTCCCCCACCAAACCCTAACTTGTGCCAAATTGATCAAATTGGAGGTTCAAATCAGTTTCAAGTCAATTTTCAAGCACGAATTTGTGATCACCTTGTTGAAGGGATCATAAGATATGCAAAATCTTGATGTTTTTATTCATCTTAAATTCTAGGTTAATTGTGAAAATCGAAATTGAGCTTGATTATGTGTTGTATAGATGAAATTGGAAGTGATATGATGTCTAAGGATAAACCCTAGATGATTTCTTGTTAAAATTTTTGCATGAAACTTGTGGGGTTCATAATCACCATTGTAGGTGATTAATGGGTTTTGTAGAAACTTGATAACCACTAGGATTATGATTCTTGTTCTAGTGTAATCCGAGTTTTATGAAGTAATTCCTAAAATATTGATGTTAAAACATGGGTAAATTTGCCTAATTGATGTTGATTTAGATGAAAATAACAAGTCATGAACTTGGTTCTAACTATGTAAAAATTTGACCCGCTAGGTGTTTGTTAAAATGCCTAAGTGAGGATTAAAATGTTAAAAATCGGATGAAAACACATATTTGATTATCATACCGAATTATGCGTTAATGAATATGAAAAGAGTTCTAAATTGGTTGTGAATTGAACTCTTTAGGCAAGGAATCTGGATCGTCAAGCGGACAAGCCGGAGGGGATACGCGTTTGAAGGGTGTGCTCTAAAGGTACGTGACTTTAGTCCCGTGATATTATGCATCAATGTTAGAAATTAGTGTGTTAATGGTGTCATAGTGTAACGTACGCGGTTGATGTGTCATTGAAGTGGCGAAGCCCACTCGACAATCAAACGGGTCAAAATAATGGGTGTAAATAGTTTGGCTTGTCATTAAGGTGATGGATTTCACTCGACAACCAAACGGGTTAAAATTATGCCTTTAGAAACAATCATGTGTGTAGAGACTTCAAAGTCCCATATGATGCTAGTGTTTGATAGAAATACACCAAAGAATTGGTTATGCTAAGTTAAGTTTCATGAATCCGAGATACCGGGTCAAATGATAGAAATTCATTATAAGTGTTGGTTGAAGTGGTATGCTTGAATTTTGAGAAAACAAGCATGAAATTCTAGTGTGAGCGTAAAGCCATGAAATGGCGCGATTACGCCAAGGTTTACAAGCCTGGGGAGTTGGGCAATTATGTCTTGTATGCCTTAGAACTGTGATGTTATGCACACATAGTTAATGGGTCGAATAATAGAAACAAGGATTCTTTGGGCCATTGGTTCATAATTAAGGTTTCGTTAAGTGAACTCACATGGTTAGATCCGTAATTTTAATACGGACATATAGGAAAAAGAATCGGCAAAAACGGACAAACAGATAAGAAGTTATGCTTGTTTAAAGTTTGAAGTTTGACAAAATCCGGAGCTGGGCATTTATGCAGGTCCAGAAACTGGACCTACTGAAAAACGTACTCCCCCACGCCACGCGACGGGGGCACATGGTACTGGCGCGACACGCGGGGCCGCCCGCGGCACGCGAAAGATTTGATCGAGTCTGGCGCGTGGCGCGACAGACATAAAATCAGAATTTTTATATTTTTGTTATGTATTTGTCATTGGGGCTTGTCTAGGCTCATTTTAACATTGTCAAAACTAATTATTTATGTGGTTTTGACCTCAGGTGATGCTCATTTCATTTCGGATGCCGATCAAACGTGAAATCAAGAACCGAACACCATTTTTGAAGCTTCCGCACTAATCTAAACATGTCTAGAAAATGTTGTTTTGTAAACTCTATTAGATGTGAATGTTTTAAACTAGATGGTTGCTTATGTTAACTCGCTAAAACAATGTACATCTTAACTTATTAACTAAGTTTTTGCTAATTAGGCATTTTGAATTAAAAAGTCCGTTATGACTAAACAATGAAATATATATATAAAATGAGTGTTACAATAATATTCTAGAAGGATAAGGAGGTAATACATGGATGACAATTTTATATAATTTACTTAATCTTTTATTTAGTTACATAATAAATTTTATTTTAACTTTAACCACCTAACTAAGTTTTGTGTTAGAACAAAAACGATATCATTTTCAAAACTTACACATGTGATGTCATGTATATATATGTTATATTACCTACATATAATTCGATACACATAGAAACGAAATCAAATGGCCAGGTTGATTATTAACAAAAAGCTTAAAGGTGTTCAAAGAGCAACTCAAAAATTGAAGAGAAAACAAAAACCGAGAAAAAACTTCGGAAAGACATCCTCAAACTCCTCCATACCTGGAACCAATTCAGGAGGAATCGGGTTCCTGTTTACATTTATTTGAGCATCAAAAGAGTGAAGATAAATGTGTAATCCCATAATATCTTATCCACCTCACATGATCTCGACACATGACGATCTTCCATAAAATTCGAGCCACCCTCAAATACCACGTCTCTTCTTTATAACGTGTTCCAATCGAAAAATTTAATATGCATCTCTGTCACACCCCAATTTTCCACGTGTCACCGGTGGGCCCGGTGGGGGAGTATCGTGACGTAATTGATATCATCATAGTCAAACAACACAACATATAAATGCACAGCGGAAGCGAAAGATAAATATATTACAATCCGAATACAAGGTAATATCAGAGTATTACAACGGAAAGTAATAAGATCCACAGGCGGATCGAATAATCATAATCATTGTTCGACAGACTTTAGACGCCTAGGACTTGCAAGATTCCTTATAATCGCCCGGAGCTTCCAGCCAATTACGTTCAGTACCTGTCACTTAACCTTTTGGAAAAATACGTCAGTTTTCACTGGTAAATACAATTAACCGACTCATTTGAAAAGAGTTTAAGAAACATTGATTTGAATGCTCGTGGCACAAAAGTATCTTTTATAATTTGATTAAAATGCACAGAGGCAAAATTAACCTGTTTAACTTGGGACTATTTTATTGCTAAAAATCTTGTATTAACTGACATGCCACAAGTGTAATGCCCACAAGGTTAATACCTTTAGTGGATTACCTGTTTTGGTATAATGCCCACAAGGTTAATACCTTTAATGGATTACCTGTTTTGGTATAATGCCCACAAGGTTAATACCTTTAGTGGGATATTTGTTTTGGTATAATGCCCACAAGATTAATACCTTTAATGGGATACATGTTTGGTATAATGCCCACAAGGTTAATACCTTTAATGGGATACCTGTTTTGGTATAATGCCCACAAGGTTAATACCTTTAGTGGGATATCTGTTTTGGTATAATGCCCACAAGGTTAATACCTTTAATGGGATACCTGTTTTGGTATAATGCCCACAAGGTTAATACCTTTAATGGGATACCTGTTTTGGTATAATGCCCACAAGGTTAATACCTTTAATGGGATACCTGTTTTGGTATAATGCCCACAAGGTTAATATCTTTAGTGGGATATCTGTTTTGGTATAATGCCCACAAGGTTAATACCTTTAATGGGATACCTGTTTTGGTATAATGCCCACAAGGTTAATACCTTTAATGGGATACCTGTTTTGGTATAATGCCCACAAGGTTAATACCTTTAATGGGATACCTGTTTTGGTATAATGCCCACAAGGTTAATACCTTTAATGGGATACCTTAATAATATAATCATAATACAATTGAATATTCAATACCCATGTTATCAGTTTTACATAACTTGTTCTATTAAAACAGGTTATTTGAATTTCCCGACTCATTAGTCTTTGAATCACATACCTGACCATGCGGTATTTATATTACCGTATCCCAAGCCCGTAATAGGGAAAATAAGTTAAGAGTATTTACCTGAGCTAAATATAAATTCAATCCCAGCCGTATATCAAATCAGCAAGTACAGATAGCTTTAACTGGGCTCCTAAATCTGGAACGAAGGTTTTTAATAACCTATTAGATTCCTAACGGGTCTTTAATTAAGCCTAAGCTTAGACCGGTTAGTTTTAAAGGACGCTACGGTTCAAACGCACGATTAAGCGAAGACCGGATAGAAATGTGATTTAGACCCGACAAGTTTGAAGACTTGTATAATATGGGTATACTAAACACATTCTGGATTTTGAGACAAAAATGATAATGTTTGACCCGTTTCGGTCAATTTATGCAACTAGTTACACAAACCGAACCGAACGCGAAAAGAGCGTTACGGTTGACCATAAGAGACATATGCAAGTTCCCTGAGATAATATGCTCTAAATATGTTATAATATCAGCAAAGTATCTTCTATTATGCCCGGAATGGATTTAAACTCAACTTATGCCTTATAGGGGCATTTTGGTCATTTAAAAGATTATAAAAGAGTTTATTTGTAAATCTGAGTTACGGGTCTGGTTTATACAGTAAATATACTTAATTTAGCATGTTATAACAGTAGGGTATGATCCATATGTAAAACTTATTATTTGAAACCAAACTACGCACCTTAGGGGCATTTTGGTAATTTAACAAAGGCTAAAAATGTCAAACTTGGAAATCTGAGTTTATAAACTTGTACTTACTGTTATTTTATAAAAATATACTAATCACATCAGTAAATATAAGTCTTATATCTTTGATATGGTTATAGTATATACTATGCGTTAAAAATGCCTAAAAAGGCGATTTGAAGCCGTTTCCGGGTTTGTAAAAGAAAGCTGATAATTTTTATATTTCCAGAATGCTCAAAATATTTTATTTAACAAATAAAATCAATTGAAAAAGGTTTGGGGTCAAAAGGATTTATAAAACTCATTTTATAGCCCAAAAGGGCAAAACCGACAATAACCGATTTAAGGCTAAAACTCTATGATTAAATCAGTTTAAAAATTATTAAAAATCCTTATAATTCCCAAAATATTATATAAAAACAGTAAGTATATATTTTGATGTCAAAAATTAGGTTTTGATAGGTGTTATGCTCATAACGCCGTTTAATTAATAAAAACCGTTATATTTGCGATATTGAGCATAACTCACAATCCAGACCTCGGATTGATGTCAAATTTTCGGTGCAAGTTTATAAATCAGCCACAAAGGTTTCTACTCTTTCACTTTTTCAAAAATCGCGTTTTTATAGTAAAAAGGGCAAAATAGTCATAATTAAGCATAACCCGGTAACATGCATATGAATCGGTTAAACATGGAACCAAGATGTAAAATTCCAGAGGGTTAAACATATAAGAAAGTTGGTCCAAAATATGCTCTAATGCAGATCTTAACATGCATGTACGGATCAGAACCGATAGTCAAAGAAAAAGTCAATTTATGAGACTTTCGGTTCCGATTCGGGTTTAATACAGAAAATTGTCGAGTTGATCATGAGGAAACATGTTCCTACATTAATTACAAGGTTATTTTGATGATCAAACCGGTTGCATGTAGCCTACATTGTTAATCAAGCTTATTTTTGCAAAAACACATTCTGTTGACTTTTTACGAAATGCTTTGACTCGACAATTAGCATATTTAGAGTGTGAATCTGATAATACCCTTTTAGGGGTTTGTTACACACATAAATACCAACATGCAGGTACTTTCAATTTGAGAAATGACAGAGCCAATCTCGTTTAATCGTAAAGTCAAGTGTAATTTACGATAGTTTGACTTTTGGCTAGAACACTAAGCTAGAACGAATTAGAGGATGATATAAACACTTACAACGATCCTAGACAAGCTTAGAGAGCACTATGAATCAGCCTTGATGTACAGAAAGCTCCAGGAGAGTTCTTGTGAAGTTTGAAAATGCAAGTGTTCTTGTGTTTGCAACAACAAGTGCCTATTTATGGAACTTTGATCAGATTAAAGGTTGTTGCAGGTGTTTATGGATGTTATATAATCAGTCCAGGGGTGCTTCCTTGCATGAAATTTGATTAGTGAGGCCTTAAAGTCGGTTACAGCTGCAAACCACTCGCAAACAGCCAAGAACTGGCACCTGTGCACCTGGGCTGTCGCTGGCAGGCGCTCGCGTAGCGCGAGGCCCCCGTCGCGCGGCGCGAGGGTGGGGGTGACCAGCTTTACAAGTTTTCCAATATTGCAATTCAGCCCCTGATCTTTTGCAGCGTGTTTAAGCTATTTATTTAGCACACTTGGCCCTTATATCTGATTTTTATAAACCTTGGGACTTTTATAAACTTGGGTATGTCCTCGGTTAACTTTGCGCTTACCCGAAAAGTCACGAAATTCACGACAACGCAATTAACCTTTCGTATACGGTTTTAATCATAACTTTCTCACATGTTCACGAAACTTCATGAAATTTTTATCATATATTCTCGTGAGTATATTTTATTATTACAAAGCTTCGGGTTTGCCAAAAGATCACTCAGAGGTATAAATTCAACATGTTGACACGTTTAGCCCCTTTAGTTTGTAACTTCTCACTTTCTTTCATTTTTCGCTTCGTATGATCCATGATTTACCCGTTTAAGATTATAAACATCATGTAGGGTTATTGTAGGGCCTATTTATCAATTGTTGACACTTTGAACCCTTGAATTCACATAGTTTCACCGTTTGTCAACTTTAGTCCCTCTAAAGTTTGTTTTCACATGTTCAAGGCCCATGACACGTGTCAGTACATTATTGGACGTGAATTTTAGAGGTGTTACATCCTCACCCCCTTAAAAGAAATCTCGACCTCGAGATTTATTGAAACAGATCTCGACCTCGAGAATTTTTTTTTTCACAAACTTTGAGCTCTCATCTATATGCACATCTGTATGCGGTATAACCAGTGATTCATTAGCGAAGCACTTCTTCAGATTGCAGATGTGGAACACATTGTGAATTCTACTGAGCTCTTCTGGTAAGTTTAATTTATAGGCAACTGACCCGACACGTTTGATAACCTCGAAAGGTCCTATGTATCTCGGGCTTAGCTTGCCTTTCTTACCAAACCGCATCACCCCCTTTCAGGGTGACACCTTAAGTAGGACTTTGTCACCTACTTCGAAGTGAAAATCTTTACGCTTCGGATCTGCGTAACTCTTCTGCCTATCTCGGGCAGCTTTGAGACGGTCACGAATCTGGACAATCTTGTCCGTCGTTTCGAACACTATCTCTGGTCCTGATAATTGGACATCTCCAACTTCTGCCCAACAAACGGGCGATCTACACTTTCTACCGTATAACGCCACGAAAGGCGCAGCCTTGATGCTGGTGTGGTAGCTATTGTTGTAGGAGAATTCGATCAATGGTAGGTTCTTATCCCAATTACCACCTAAATCGATCGCACATGCACGTAGCATGTCTTCCTACGTTTGAATAGTACGCTCACTCTGACCATCTGTCTGAGGATGGTAAGCCGTGCTAAAGTTCAAACGTGTGCCCAAAGATTGCTGGAAGTTCTTCCAAAAATGTGACGTGTACCTAGTATCTCTATCAGAGATAATAGCTACAGATATGCCATGTAAGGCTATAATCTTATCCATGTATAACCGGGCTAACATATCGGAGCTATAAGTCTCCTTGATGGGTAAGGAATGAGCTGACTTAGTCAGTCTGTCAACTATAACCCATATTTTATCATTTCCTTTCCTTGTCTCGGGTAACTTGGTAATAAAATCCATAGTTACCATTTCCCACTTTCACGTGGGGAGTTCAGGCTGTTGTAGCAAGCCTGACGGCTTTTGATGCTCGGCTTTGACTTGCGCACATGTCAAGCATTTAGCTACATGGGTGGCTACGGACTTTTCCAGCCTATCCACCAAAATTTGCCCTTTGATCCTGGGTAGATGATGGCAATTTCTTAATCGTTGCCTAATTAGGGTTGCGACATTTAATACGTAAGTAATATGAACCGTCTTTCTTATTTGATAATATAAAACCCTCAGAAGATTGAGTCAGGCTATATGTGCCTATGTCTTAAACCTACTTAATCAAGGTTTCGATTATTACGTAATCAATATGGAGTTTTCAAAATACTCCAGCCCATAATTGGATGTTAATCTTAATTCTACCTGCCTTCCAAAAGGTAAGCAGGGAAAACTTATGAGGAGATAATCAAGATACAAGGAGGCTACAGAGATTTTTTTTTTATATCTCAGGCTCCAGTTCATCCATTATTGTTTGTGTCAAATGAGTGACACCTTTATGTTATAAGTCCACGAATTTCTTATTCGGGAATGTTTACTTGGAAAAATTCCATTTTGGATATCTTCTTTGAATACTACTAGTCGACTTTAGTACAATATGATCATTGGGATATCTTAGGGGTTCCATGTATTAAACCTCCATGCTGATCAGACATGGAAATAATCTATGGGACACACTAGGATACGCCAATCCTCATATGACACTTTTATCAAACATAGTTTGGCATTCGTAGGCGATAGAAAAACAATGAGAAAAAAAATAATTAAAATAACATATGTTTGTCGTACTCTATGCAAAGAAAGAGTACTCTGATTTTCGGAAGGATTCCTTGCCGATCTAGAAGAATCGGTTACTTTGGTTTCCTTGGTAGTTATACCTTGTGGATGATAATAAAAATTTGCTAAGTTTATGGTTCATGAAGATTTATTATTGCCCGTATTAAAAACGGGACACTTAGCAGAAATTATCATTGATAAATGATAAGGAAGTTTATTGTTGTACGAGTGCTTATATTTAATCAATAATGGAAGTTTCACAAACTAGGCACCTAGCTCAGTTGGCTAGGCGTGCGAAAGGGTGCGGCCTAGACCCAGGTTCGATTCCGGGGACGGCCAATTCCACCATTTTTTTATGTATAATATTAATTAATCACACGGATACGTGTAATTATGAGAGTTGTCTCATAAGGAGTCTTGATAATTAATTGCTTCTTATTACCCACAATACGGGCTTGATTTTATCACTATATTGAGTCCTTGTATTTAACGGAACTAGGACATCAAAAATGATTCCTTATGGATATAAAACATCCATCTAATAATGCTGAAGCAGTCTCAGAGGTATACAGGCTTCTTACTGAACTTTCGTTGCTTTTTATTAAGCCTGTACTTGCTCTCTTTCTCAGATTTCTGGAAGTTATTCTCCTTCTTTTGGTTCATCCTTCATATACGAAGTGTGAACAAAATCTCCTCATGAGCAATATAAACATGGTTTTTAATGAAATTTAGAGCGAGAAGAATTCGGCTCTTTGGATTGTCTCATGACCTTTCTATGGTCCTTCCATCTGCTGCGTCAACCACAGCCTGAAGATTAACTCCATTAATATTGAGGTTTACGTTTGTAGTTTTATTAACTTTCGTTGCCTTAATAGTGTTGAGACTGTCGTCTGCCTCATCCGAGTTTTCCATACTCGAAACTTGGTACCAATCACCAAGATTTAACCATTATTAATCATCATCCTGATGACCTGACTTAAGTTAGTCATGGCATTCATAAACCGTATGGGCTATTCTGTTCCGAACGTTCATAGTGAATGTCATTTTGAACGTATTCCATTATATTTAGCCTAGGTCACAACAGGACCATCAATGGCTTTCAGAGTTTGGAGCGAGTCCAATACTTGCTTGACTGGGGACCATAATGTCACAACTGTCTTTGTCACAAGGACGATCATGAATAGCTCAAAGGCTAGCCTTACAAGACTTTCATTATATATATACATATAGCCTAGAAGCCTGTCTCGATGGACGTAGAAAGATATGGCATAAAGCCTAGTCACGAAGGACATAAATGATTACACGGTACGAAGGCCTTGTCGTAACTGTCATTTAGATATGGCACAAACGGCCTTGTCATAAGAACATTTATCAAATCTGGCACAAAGGCATGTCTCTAGGAATGTTAACATTTTAATATGTTAGCTTGTCTCGAATGACAATTTATAGCACCTAGGCTTGTCAAGAATGACTTTAAAACATGACTCGATGGTCTATCATCAAGGACCTTAATTTATTAGCCGCAATCTTATTAGATTAGGGCTTCAAGGTTTGAACGTGGTTCTTCACCTTTGGACAGGGAGTTATAGACTACAATTGTCATCGTCTTGAAAGACGATTCTTTTGGCAGAAAAAAATAAGCCAATCAACATCACTAATGGATGTTTATATATAACCATCGTATCTAATGATATTAGTCATGATCACATCGATCATATTGACAATTAGGTTTGGGTATAATCACACCATTTTGAATAGGGGATTATAAAGATCACTACTATCTTTGTCTTACCGACACTAGAATAAAGTATAGCCCGTAGGCATTTCATCACGAGGGATGTTAGTATTATGATCATCATACTGAGGATACTAGTCAGGATTGCACTGATAGTATAGACTATGGGAATTGAGTATAGCTCACCCCCTTGGCAAAGAATCACAAAAGATTACAATTGCCTTGTCTCAGTTGGATGATATAATATAGCCCTTAGGCAAGACATCATTACGGATGTTAAAACTTTTAATCATTGTATTGATGATTTTTGTCATGATCGTATTGATCATATGAACTATTAGGCTTGAGCATAGCTCACCACCTTAGACAAGGAATCATAAAGATAACAATGTCAATGTCTCAAATGGACCATATATTATAGCCCATGGGCAAGACATCACTAGAGGATGTTAAATAATATGATCATCGTATTAGATGATATTAGTCATGATCGCATTGATCATATAGACTATTATGTTTGGACATAGCCCAACATTTTAGACAGGAGGTCAAAGGCCCCCACTGTCGTTGTATTATCGGACAACAAGTTTAGTCCGTAGGCACTTCATTACTAACGGATGTTTATAATATGATCATCCTATAGGATGATATAAGCCATGATTCCTAGATCACTAGGCTAGTTTTGAGAATTGGAAGAATCCAATATAAGGATGACTGTTGTGATTTTTATCGAATCACATTTGTCAGAAGTGTTAAAACGTTCTCAGGTGTTAACAAGGATTTGAATCCCTTGAGTAGGTTTCACCATCTTGGCCGCGTAGGCTAGGTTTCACCTTTAAGACTCTTTTTAAAATGCATACTGACAGGGAGGAAGGATATTTATTTTATTCAGGATTTTTGTCATAAATCCTAATTTATAAGTTAATAATAGCACCAATGGCCTAGTCGCGTAGACGAGTTAATTTATGAACCATGATTTCAGAGAATCGAGGCATAAAGGTATACTGGCACAATAGGCCTAGTCACAAGGACATTTATAAATTATAAGCTAGGATTTCAGAGAATCAAAGCATGAAGGTTTGAACATAGTTCATTACCTTCTTCGGACATGGAGTCATCGCTACCACTGTCTTTTGGCTCATATAGAAATGAGCAAGGCCCGTAGGCACTATATTACCACGTATGGTTAAAATATGATCATCTTAATTGATGATTTAACCCATGATTCAGAGATCATTAAGTTGGGTTAGGGATCTTTTGAAGAATCCATATATAAGAATGACGTGGGTGATTTTAACGAATCACGGCTGCCAGGAGTGTTAACATGTTTTCAGATGTTAACAGGAATCTGAATCTTTTAAACAGGTCTTACCATCTTGGCCAGATCTTTATAATGACACTCAGGCTAGGTTTCACTCTTTAGATTCTTAATCATATTTAATAGGCAGATCATTATTAAAAAGGAATGATTTTTGATTTATTCATTTCATATATATATTTATACATATAATAGCAAAAATGAAATTTATAACTTAACATTCCAATTATCATAAAAAGTACAGAGTTGCCCTAAGCGGGACTTGAAAGGAATAATGTGACATCGGAGGGACTGAAAGATAAATATGTCCATATGAGGACTATTAAGGAACGATCTTCAGTAAAAGGAGTTTCTTCTTCATTTTATTTCTGAATGCTTTCTCCTTGTATGCTCGTTTCATTCTAGCCGTGGCACGAAGCTCAGCATTTCAAGGTTCCAGGTGTGGAGAACTCCTATTACGGCTTCTTCGTTTGGCGACGTGTCCAATAAAAATTTGGAGTAAAATTTCCAATTTAGGATTGAGAATATTCCTATGTTAAGTCTAGACTCAGAAGGTCAAGGAATGTGCTAATGTGTCATTGAGATTAAACACAAAAAGTAGTGTTTAATTCACTCAATGTTGGCTCTGATACCAACCTGTCACACCCCAATTTTCCACGTGTCACCGGTGGGCCCGGTGGGGGAGTATCGTGACGTAATTCATATCATCATAGTCAAACAACACAATATATAAATGCACAGCGGAAGCGAAAGATAAATATATTACAATCCGAATACAAGGTAATATCAGAGTATTACAACGGAAAGTACTAAGATCCACAGGCGGATCGAATAATCATAATCATTGTTCGACAGACTTTAGACGCCTAGGACTTGCAAGATTCCTTATAATCGCCCGGAGCTTCCAGCCAATTACGTTCAGTACCTGTCACTTAACCTTTTGGAAAAATACGTCAGTTTTCACTGGTAAATACAATTAACCGACTCATTTGAAAAGAGTTTAAGAAACATTGATTTGAATGCTCGTGGCACAAAAGTATCTTTTATAATTTGATTAAAATGCACAGAGGCAAAATTAACCTGTTTAACTTGGGACAATTTTATTGCTAAAAATCTTGTATTAACTGACATGCCACAGGTGTAATGCCCACAAGGTTAATACCTTTAGTGGATTACCTGTTTTTGTATAATGCCCACAAGGTTAATACCTTTAATGGATTACCTGTTTTGGTATAATGCCCACAAGGTTAATACCTTTAGTGGGATATCTGTTTTGGTATAATGCCCACAAGATTAATACCTTTAATGGGATACCTGTTTGGTATAATGCCCACAAGGTTAATACCTTTAATGGGATACCTGTTTTGGTATAATGCCCACAAGGTTAATACCTTTAGTGGGATATCTGTTTTGGTATAATGCCCACAAGGTTAATACCATTAATGGGATACCTGTTTTGGTATAATGCCCACAAGGTTAATACCTTTAATGGGATACCTGTTTTGGTATAATGCCCACAAGGTTAATACCTTTAATGGGATACCTGTTTTGGTATAATGCCCACAAGGTTAATACCTTTAATGGGATACCTGTTTTGGTATAATGCCCACAAGGTTAATATCTTTAGTGGGATATCTGTTTTGGTATAATGCCCACAAGGTTAATACCTTTAATGGGATACCTGTTTTGGTATAATGCCCACAAGGTTAATACCTTTAATGGGATACCTGTTTTGGTATAATGCCCACAAGGTTAATACCTTTAATGGGATACCTGTTTTGGTATAATGCCCACAAGGTTAATACCTTTAATGGGATACCTGTTTTGGTATAATGCCCACAAGGTTAATACCTTTAATGGGATACCTTAATAATATAATCATAACACAATTGAATATTCAATACCCATGTTATCAGTTTTACATAACTTGTTCTATTAAAACAGGTTATTTGAATTTCCCGACTCATTAGTCTTTGAATCACATACCTGACCATGCGGTATTTATATTACCGTATCCCAAGCCCGTAATAGGGAAAATAAGTTAAGAGTATTTACCTGAGCTAAATATAAATTCAATCCCAGCCGTATATCAAATCAGCAAGTACAGATAGCTTTAACTGGGCTCCTAAATCTGGAACGAAGGTTTTTAATAACCTATTAGATTCCTAACGGGTCTTTAATTAAGCCTAAGCTTAGACCGGTTAGTTTTAAAGGACGCTACGGTTCAAACGCACGATTAAGCGAAGACCGGATAGAAATGTGATTTAGACCCGACAAGTTTGAAGACTTGTATAATATGGGTATACTAAACACATTCTGGATTTTGAGACAAAAATGATAATGTTTGACCCGTTTCGGTCAATTTATGCAACTAGTTACACAAACCGAACCGAACGCGAAAAGAGCGTTACGGTTGACCATAAGAGACATATGCAAGTTCCCTGAGATAATATGCTCTAAATATGTTATAATATCAGCAAAGTATCTTCTATTATGCCCGGAATGGATTTAAACTCAACTTATGCCTTATAGGGGCATTTTGGTCATTTAAAAGATTATAAAAGAGTTTATTTGTAAATCTGAGTTACGGGTCTGGTTTATACAGTAAATATACTTAATTTATCATGTTATAACAGTAGGGTATGATCCATATGTAAAACTTATTATTTGAAACCAAACTACGCACCTTAGGGGCATTTTGGTAATTTAACAAAGGCTAAAAATGTCAAACTTGGAAATCTGAGTTTATAAACTTGTACTTACTGTTATTTTATAAAAATATACTAATCACATCAGTAAATATAAGTCTTATATGTTTGATATGGTTATAGTATATACTATGCGTTAAAAATGCCTAAAAAGGCGATTTGAAGCCGTTTCCGGGTTTGTAAAAGAAAGCTGATAATTTTTATATTTCCAAAATGCAAGTGTTCTTGTGTTTGCAACAACAAGTGCCTATTTATGGAACTTTGATCAGATTAAAGGTTGTTGCAGGTGTTTATGGATGTTATATAATCAGTCCAGGGGTGCTTCCTTGCATGAAATTTGATTGGTGAGGCCTTAAAGTCGGTTACAGCTGCAAACCACTCGCAAACAGCCAAGAACTGGCACCTGTGCACCTGGGCTGTCGCTGGCAGGCGCTCGCGTAGCGCGAGGCCCCCGTCGCGCGGCGCGAGGGTGGGAGTGACCAGCTTTACAAGTTTTCCAATATTGCAATTCAGCCCCTAATCTTTTGCAGCGTGTTTAAGCTATTTATTTAGCACACTTGGCCCTTATATCTGATTTTTATAAACCTTGGGACTTTTATAAACTTGGGTATGTCCTCGGTTAACTTTGCGCTTACCCGAAAAGTCACGAAATTCACGACAACGCAATTAACCTTTCGTATACGGTTTTAATCATAACTTTCTCACATGTTCACGAAACTTCATGAAATTTTTATCATATATTCTCGTGAGTATATTTTATTATTAAAAAGCTTCGGGTTTGCCAAAAGATCACTCAGAGGTATAAATTCAACATGTTGACACGTTTAGCCCCTTTAGTTTGTAACTTCTCACTTTCTTTCATTTTTCGCTTCGTATGATCCATGATTTACCCGTTTAAGATTATAAACATCATGTAGGGTTATTGTAGGGCCTATTTATCAATTGTTGACACTTTGAACCCTTGAATTCACATAGTTTCACCGTTTGTCAACTTTAGTCCCTCTAAAGTTTGTTTTCACATGTTCAAGGCCCATGACACGTGTCAGTACATTATTGGACGTGAATTTTAGAGGTGTTACAATCTCTCTGGCATTCTGTTTTTTGCTTTCTTTTTAACCTAAGCAAGCTTGTACGGGTAAGGGTGGTTTTTAACTAGTATTCCCAGCCACTCCACATAAAAGCATGAAGAAATTGGATAATTACCATGAACGAATCTAATGACAAGTCGATTAGAAGTTAAAAAGTTTATCTTCAAACATTTTGTGGTTGTACTGTAGAAAGGGGTGTAGGGTGATTTAGATACGATAAAACTGAAAAAACCAGTTGTAAGCCCAAAAAAACAAGACTTGTACATTTTCATAAAAAAACATTAAAATTTGGTGGTTAGGAGATTCGAACTAGCAACCTTTTGGATGGTGATGCGTGTGAAGTGTCGTATATTTTAGGTGTATATTTTAAGCCCTTTTTAACACTTATTTTAGCCAAGTTTTAAATTTATAAAACACGATATTTCACTAACACTAAACACACATATGGGCAAGTGCACCCATCGTTGAGTGTAGTATAGCGTTGGTAAGATACCGAGATCGTCCAAGGACACAAGAGCTTTTAATACCGGTTTATCCTCAACGTCTAACCAAAATAAAAGTTTAGAAAAATGTTTTAAACTAATAAAAATAAAAACTAACTAAAATGCAGAAAATAAAAATAAAATAAAAACAGATAGACAAGATGAATCACTTGGTTCCGACTCGTATCTAGTATAACCTTTGATTATTTCCGCACTTTTGCACATAATTAAGAGATTATCTTAGTTATTGTAGTAGGCCCCTCTTTTGAAGGTGACGTTACCCTCACCCCAGTAGTTTGAGTCAGCAGGGATACAATCCTAAAGGGGTGGATTATTGGAAGATAATGAATTAAGTTATTAATGCAGTATTGTGGTAGGCCCCGCTTTTGGCGGTGACGTTACCCTCGACTAAGTAGTCTGAGTCAGCAGGGATACAGTCCTAAATAGCCGGGTTATAGTATTAATAGTAGTTAACTTATGAGGGGATCAAAGAGTTTGGACCCCCGCCATCCAATACCGTGAAGTATTGAAGGAGGTCCTACTAAATTTGACCCAGGTCCATTGCAGGACCTCTAAACGCTGAACAATGGCAAGACCTTTACCAAACCGTTCCCTTAACCCCCTACCAGGTAGCCAACATACCTCCATATAGACCGTGGAGATATGAATGGTGAAAATCCTTTATTTTATATAGACAGTAAAATAATGCCAAGACACCACAGACAAACGATAAGGAAAGATCACCTTCAACATAAGTAACTAGTTATTAAAGTCATTAATACAAAACCAAATAAAAAGTGCAAAAGATTAGAAATAAAAAGTATTATACTAGACACTTTGTCTTCACCAAGTGATGTAAGAGACTTAGGCAAACATGGCCTTGATTGTCAAGAACTCTTACGATCAATCTTGGATCCCGAGACGACTCACACACTCTATGATGGACAATGGATGATGGTGGTGGATGATGGTGTTGTGATGGTGGTGGGTGGTGGATGAAGTGTGAGAGAGGTGGTGCCAAGGGATGAGTTGAAATGAAACCAAGCACTCCTATTTATAGGCTGAACAGAAGCCTGGACACGGCCCCGTGTCCGCTGGACATGGCCCCGTGTCCACCCTTTTCTCTTTCTTCATTAATACAGTTTGTCTTTATTAGCTCCACACGCCCCCGTGTCCGCTGGGCACGCCCCCGTGTCCGTCTGACACTCTCTCTCTTCATTAATTGTAATTCGCAATTACAATTAATGCGCCTGCTGTACTTTTCGCCACGCCCCCGTGTCCGCTGGGCACGGCCCCGTGTTCGGCAATAGAAGCTTCTACAGGTTTGTCTTTAGTGACAGGGATGTCCATCCTGAGCACTGCCCCGTGTTGAGCTGGACACGCCCCGTGTCGGGCTGGGCACGCCCCGTGTCGGGCTGGACACGCCCCGTGTCGGGCTGGGCACAGCCCCATGCTCAGCTGGGCACAGCCCCATGCTCAGCTTTCTTCTTGTTTTTGCTTTGGGAGTTGTTGTCGAGGGGTCGGGCATGCCACGTTTCTTCCTTTTCTTTGTATTTATGTTGGTTTTGGCTGTATATTTGTTCGTTTTGTTCGTTTAAGCTCATTTGACCCTGTAAATTCAAAAGGAAGACAAAAACACACTTTTTCCAACATTAGTACTAAAAAAGGGTTAGTTTTATGCCTTATTTGATGTAATTTATATGTTGCATTTTACACACATCAAATACCCCCACACTTGAATCTTTGCTTGTCCTCAAGCAAAACTCTTTAATATGTGGCTATTTACACTCCCAAATGGAATGGGTAGAAAAGAAGGTTTTGGGCTTGTCATAGAGTGTCGGGATTTCCAAGATTCTTTATTTAGTTTTCTTTTTATGTATTTACAATCCTATTCGTCATGATTTATTTAAAACTTTTCATAAGATAAATTACTTATTAGGGCATAACATGTCTTTGTAAAATTCTATTTATATACAAGTTCACATACCTCACGGGGATCACTCAACACTCGGCCGAAAATGTATTTTTGTGGATCACTCGAGAGCGGCATGGAACTTACTCCCACCATAGGCTTGCCAAGCAATCAATCCTCCTCCTTTTTAACTTATATACCTTTGTAAATATCAAGAGGACTTTTTGGGTGAAGGGTTAGGCTTGGGTTAAAGGTAGGTGGTTGGGTTAGTGGTTAGTAGAAAAAGGGCGAAAAGCGTAACAAGCTTCGGTTTTCGTAAGACTTTCTTTTTTTTCTTTTTTTTTTCACTTTTATTTTGATGAAGCTATTATTCAAACAAAGTTATTTTTGATGAACTTGTTTGTTTATTTTCTTTTGCTTCATCATCAACACACTTTTTTTTTTTTTTTTTTTTTTTGAAAGTCATATGAGAAACCGAGCTAGTTACTAAAACAAAAGGTTAAAAAAATGAAAAAGGTTTAGGTGGGTGAAAAGGTGTTTGGTTTGGGTTAAGAAATGAAAAGGTTTAGGCTCAAAGGGGTTAACTAGGGGGATTTTGGGTAGGTGGTAAAAGAAAAAGAAAAATAATGGTGTAGAAATAAAAAGGGTTAGTCCTAATGCCTCCATCATTTACTTACTCGGGTTTAAGTTGATAAGGACCGGGAATGTATCGTCATGGCAAGTTCTAGAGTCGTAAGAACCAAGCGGCTATTCACACAAGAAACGAAAAATGAGCATTTATTCTAAAGATGTAAATTTGTATGCTCAATAAAGACTCAAAACTCACTTTGTGGGAATGGGTTTTTATGTGATCAAGTATATATAATCAAATTTTAACTAAGTTTGCTATGCCTTTTCATAATTTTCTTATGTTGGTTCTTTTTATCACGACGCTATCGGTTGTAAATTCGTAAAAATATAACCTTTTTAAGAACTTGAATTTCCCGAGTTAAACCTAGACAAGTAAAAAAATGAAAATTTTTTGAAAAAATTCGGGGTGATTAGCGGTTCCAATAGAGTTTTGTGTAAGGCTTGTATTTAGGACTTGCAAGATTCAAGGTTTTAGCATCCCCCCCACACTTAAATTACACATTGTCCTCAATGTGTCCCAAAAATAAGTTTTTAGGTTGATTGAATGTGTAAAACTGGGTTAAAAACAAGATTTTATGGTACTGGGTGGCTGAACACGGGGTGGTGTTGGCTGAGCACGGCCCAGTGTCCAGACTGCCAGTACCAAAAGTAAACAGAAGGCTGGGCACGGGGGCGTGTCCAGTGAGCACGGCCCCGTGTCCAGGTACCTGAACTGGGCGTTTTCTACAGAACCTTGGGCACGGGGCGTGTTGGGGTGAGCACGGCCCCGTGCTGAACTTGCTGTAATGAAGAAAAGTCGTAGGGAGGCCCTGTTTTTGTGTATGGGGTGTTGGTTCAAGCTTCCCTTATCATCCTTCACCATCCCGAGTGTGTTTTATTCCTGAAAAATAAAAGCTAAACTAGAAAACATAAAGGTTAATCTAAACTAAACTACGGATAGTTCCGCGGAATGCCTCCGTGGTGCGCCACGTTTATAAGGGTCCTTGGCTAGACCCACCTTATCGGGTGGTTCTGGCTCATCTTCAATTAGGGGGTCGTCATTGCCGAATGGATATTTCATTGATCGCTCAAGATCGACACTTCTTTTAAATGCCCCTAATTGAAGAGGTAGATTGTTGAACTTTCGGTTTTTCAAAGCTTCGTGAGTTTTTACAAATGGTCGTCCCAACACTAGAGGAGCGTCATCGAGGATGACAAAATCGGTCGGGATTACCATTTGATTTGTTTGAACCAATACATCCTCAACTATACCGATTGATTTTATTACTTTCCGATTGGATAGAAAAATGGGTATTTGAAGTGGAGAAAAATCACTAATACTTAATTTTTCGAAAATGTAGTTAGGCATTATGTTAACACAAAGATCTTTATCGATTGTGACGTTACTAATAAATGAATTTTGAAAGAAACATGGAACCGGTGTAATGTTAATTTCAAATGGTTCTTCTTTTATTAGCGAAGTTTGATCATTAGTTAACTTAACACTTACCATTTCGTCAATTTTAGTGTTAGTGTTTAACTCTTTTAAAAACTTAGCATGAGTGGGTACTAAACAATGATTTTCGAAAGAAGGTGACAAGAGGTTAATTTCTTCAAAATTAGACTCTTCTTGTATTTTAACGTTGTCGGACTCACCTATTTCGTTGTTTAACTCATGTGTCAGTTTTTCACTTATTTGTTCTTCCATTTTTACACTTTCGGTTATCTCTTCTTTTTTTAATTCTTCTCTTGCGCGGGACTCCTCTTCCCTTGCGCGAGCTTCTTTTATACATCGATCGATAACTCTAATGTGTTCTAATATCCTATCGGTCACTTCGGTTATAGAAAAAGAATCGGTATTTTCTAAGCTTGAATCCGGTTGTTCGATCCTTTGTTCCTCATAATACCCATATGAAGTAGATGGTTCGCACCATTGTTCTTCATTGTAAGCATATGATGGATAAGGGTCGTAATTTTGTTCTTCATAATACTCATATGAGGTGGGTTGTTCACGCCATGGTTCCTCATAAAAAGCATACGAAGGTGGTGGCTCATATCTTGGTTCCTCAAAGTATGAGTATGAAGGCTCATACCTTGGTTCATCAAAATATGAGTATGAGGGAGGAGGTTCATACCTTTGGTCTTCATAGGATGTGTATGAAGTTGATGGCTCGTACCTGGGCTCCTCATAGTAGGTGTATGAATTGGATGGTTGATATGAGCGATTATTTTGAATCGAGCGTGCGTTACGACAATTAGTGCAATAATTACCCCTATAATCATCCTCATCATAGGTGTAGTTGTAACCTCCTGAGTATTGATCCATAAGAATCACTCAGCAGACCACAACCGAGTCTCGAGATCAGAAAACAAAAATAAAAACGGAAACAGAGGCTGGACACGGCCCCGTGTTGAGTGGACACAGCCCCGTGTTCAGAATCTGTATCTGGGCGTTTTAATTAAATTGACTGATCTAGTTGAGCACGGGGCGTGTTCAGTGAGCACGGCCCGTGTTCAAGCTACTGTTACTGGGCGTTTATGAAAAATCTGCAGCACGGCCCCGTGTTCAGTGAACACGGCCCCGTGTACAGGATACTGTAAATGCAAAACTAAACTAAATGCAGAAAAATGTGCGCGCGTTTAAAAAGGTTTTGAAAAAAAACTGATTAGGCCGTCGATTTTAAGCTTTCTTAAAATCTTTGTGTCCCCGGCAACGGCGCCAAAAACTTGATGCGTGTGAAGTGTCGTATATTTTAGGTGTATATTTTAAGCCCTTTTTAACACTTATTTTAGCCAAGTTTTAAATTTATAAAACACGATATTTCACTAACACTAAACACACATATGGGCAAGTGCACCCATCGTTGAGTGTAGTATAGCGTTGGTAAGATACCGAGATCGTCCAAGGACACAAGAGCTTTTAATACCGGTTTATCCTCAACGTCTAACCAAAATAAAAGTTTAGAAAAATGTTTTAAACTAATAAAAATAAAAACTAACTAAAATGCAGAAAATAAAAATAAAATAAAAACAGATAGACAAGATGAATCACTTGGTTCCGACTCGTATCTAGTATAACCTTTGATTATTTCCGCACTTTTGCACATAATTAAGAGATTATCTTAGTTATTGTAGTAGGCCCCTCTTTTGAAGGTGACGTTACCCTCACCCCAGTAGTTTGAGTCAGCAGGGATACAATCCTAAAGGGGTGGATTATTGGAAGATAATGAATTAAGTTATTAATGCAGTATTGTGGTAGGCCCCGCTTTTGGCGGTGACGTTACCCTCGACTAAGTAGTCTGAGTCAGCAGGGATACAGTCCTAAATAGCCGGGTTATAGTATTAATAGTAGTTAACTTATGAGGGGATCAAAGAGTTTGGACCCCCGCCATCCAATACCGTGAAGTATTGAAGGAGGTCCTACTAAATTTGACCCAGGTCCATTGCAGGACCTCTAAACGCTGAACAATGGCAAGACCTTTACCAAACCGTTCCCTTAACCCCCTACCAGGTAGCCAACATACCTCCATATAGACCGTGGAGATATGAATGGTGAAAATCCTTTATTTTATATAGACAGTAAAATAATGCCAAGACACCACGGACAAACGATAAGGAAAGATCACCTTCAACATAAGTAACTAGTTATTAAAGTCATTAATACAAAACCAAATAAAAAGTGCAAAAGATTAGAAATAAAAAGTATTATACTAGACACTTTGTCTTCACCAAGTGATGTAAGAGACTTAGGCAAACATGGCCTTGATTGTCAAGAACTCTTACGATCAATCTTGGATCCCGAGACGACTCACACACTCTATGATGGACAATGGATGATGGTGGTGGATGATGGTGTTGTGATGGTGGTGGGTGGTGGATGAAGTGTGAGAGAGGTGGTGCCAAGGGATGAGTTGAAATGAAACCAAGCACTCCTATTTATAGGCTGAACAGAAGCCTGGACACGGCCCCGTGTCCGCTGGACATGGCCCCGTGTCCACCCTTTTCTCTTTCTTCATTAATACAGTTTGTCTTTATTAGCTCCACACGCCCCCGTGTCCGCTGGGCACGCCCCCGTGTCCGTCTGACACTCTCTCTCTTCATTAATTGTAATTCGCAATTACAATTAATGCGCCTGCTGTACTTTTCGCCACGCCCCCGTGTCCGCTGGGCACGGCCCCGTGTTCGGCAATAGAAGCTTCTACAGGTTTGTCTTTAGTGACAGGGATGTCCATCCTGAGCACTGCCCCGTGTTGAGCTGGACACGCCCCGTGTCGGGCTGGGCACGCCCCGTGTCGGGCTGGACACGCCCCGTGTCGGGCTGGGCACAGCCCCATGCTCAGCTGGGCACAGCCCCATGCTCAGCTTTCTTCTTGTTTTTGCTTTGGGAGTTGTTGTCGAGGGGTCGGGCATGCCACGTTTCTTCCTTTTCTTTGTATTTATGTTGGTTTTGGCTGTATATTTGTTCGTTTTGTTCGTTTAAGCTCATTTGACCCTGTAAATTCAAAAGGAAGACAAAAACACACTTTTTCCAACATTAGTACTAAAAAGGGTTAGTTTTATGCCTTATTTGATGTAATTTATATGTTGCATTTTACACACATCAAATACCCCCACACTTGAATCTTTGCTTGTCCTCAAGCAAAACTCTTTAATATGTGGCTATTTACACTCCCAAATGGAATGGGTAGAAAAGAAGGTTTTGGGCTTGTCATAGAGTGTCGGGATTTCCAAGATTCTTTATTTAGTTTTCTTTTTATGTATTTACAATCCTATTCGTCATGATTTATTTAAAACTTTTCATAAGATAAATTACTTATTAGGGCATAACATGTCTTTGTAAAATTCTATTTATATACAAGTTCACATACCTCACGGGGATCACTCAACACTCGGCCGAAAATGTATTTTTGTGGATCACTCGAGAGCGGCATGGAACTTACTCCCACCATAGGCTTGCCAAGCAATCAATCCTCCTCCTTTTTAACTTATATACCTTTGTAAATATCAAGAGGACTTTTTGGGTGAAGGGTTAGGCTTGGGTTAAAGGTAGGTGGTTGGGTTAGTGGTTAGTAGAAAAAGGGCGAAAAGCGTAACAAGCTTCGGTTTTCGTAAGACTTTCTTTTTTTTCTTTTTTTTTCACTTTTATTTTGATGAAGCTATTATTCAAACAAAGTTATTTTTGATGAACTTGTTTGTTTATTTTCTTTTGCTTCATCATCAACACACTTTTTTTTTTTTTTTTGAAAGTCATATGAGAAACCGAGCTAGTTACTAAAACAAAAGGTTAAAAAAATGAAAAAGGTTTAGGTGGGTGAAAAGGTGTTTGGTTTGGGTTAAGAAATGAAAAGGTTTAGGCTCAAAGGGGTTAACTAGGGGGATTTTGGGTAGGTGGTAAAAGAAAAAGAAAAATAATGGTGTAGAAATAAAAAGGGTTAGTCCTAATGCCTCCATCATTTACTTACTCGGGTTTAAGTTGATAAGGACCGGGAATGTATCGTCATGGCAAGTTCTAGAGTCGTAAGAACCAAGCGGCTATTCACACAAGAAACGAAAAATGAGCATTTATTCTAAAGATGTAAATTTGTATGCTCAATAAAGGCTCAAAACTCACTTTGTGGGAATGGGTTTTTATGTGATCAAGTATATATAATCAAATTTTAACTAAGTTTGCTATGCCTTTTCATAATTTTCTTATGTTGGTTCTTTTTATCACGACGCTATCGGTTGTAAATTCGTAAAAATATAACCTTTTTAAGAACTTGAATTTCCCGAGTTAAACCTAGACAAGTAAAAAAATGAAAATTTTTTGAAAAAATTCGGGGTGATTAGCGGTTCCAATAGAGTTTTGTGTAAGGCTTGTATTTAGGACTTGCAAGATTCAAGGTTTTAGCATCCCCCCCACACTTAAATTACACATTGTCCTCAATGTGTCCCAAAAATAAGTTTTTAGGTTGATTGAATGTGTAAAACTGGGTTAAAAATAAGATTTTATGGTACTGGGTGGCTGAACACGGGGTGGTGTTGGCTGAGCACGGCCCAGTGTCCAGACTGCCAGTACCAAAAGTAAACAGAAGGCTGGGCACGGGGGCGTGTCCAGTGAGCACGGCCCCGTGTCCAGGTACCTGAACTGGGCGTTTTCTACAGAACCTTGGGCACGGGGCGTGTTGGGGTGAGCACGGCCCCGTGCTGAACTTGCTGTAATGAAGAAAAGTCGTAGGGAGGCCCTGTTTTTGTGTATGGGGTGTTGGTTCAAGCTTCCCTTATCATCCTTCACCATCCCGAGTGTGTTTTATTCCTGAAAAATAAAAGCTAAACTAGAAAACATAAAGGTTAATCTAAACTAAACTACGGATAGTTCCGCGGAATGCCTCCGTGGTGCGCCACGTTTATAAGGGTCCTTGGCTAGACCCACCTTATCGGGTGGTTCTGGCTCATCTTCAATTAGGGGGTCGTCATTGCCGAATGGATATTTCATTGATCGCTCAAGATCGACACTTCTTTTAAATGCCCCTAATTGAAGAGGTAGATTGTTGAACTTTCGGTTTTTCAAAGCTTCGTGAGTTTTTACAAATGGTCGTCCCAACACTAGAGGAGCGTCATCGAGGATGACAAAATCGGTCGGGATTACCATTTGATTTGTTTGAACCAATACATCCTCAACTATACCGATTGATTTTATTACTTTCCGATTGGATAGAAAAATGGGTATTTGAAGTGGAGAAAAATCACTAATACTTAATTTTTCGAAAATGTAGTTAGGCATTATGTTAACACAAAGATCTTTATCGATTGTGACGTTACTAATAAATGAATTTTGAAAGAAACATGGAACCGGTGTAATGTTAATTTCAAATGGTTCTTCTTTTATTAGCGAAGTTTGATCATTAGTTAACTTAACACTTACCATTTCGTCAATTTTAGTGTTAGTGTTTAACTCTTTTAAAAACTTAGCATGAGTGGGTACTAAACAATGATTTTCGAAAGAAGGTGACAAGAGGTTAATTTCTTCAAAATTAGACTCTTCTTGTATTTTAACGTTGTCGGACTCACCTATTTCGTTGTTTAACTCATGTGTCAGTTTTTCACTTATTTGTTCTTCCATTTTTACACTTTCGGTTATCTCTTCTTTTTTTAATTCTTCTCTTGCGCGGGACTCCTCTTCCCTTGCGCGAGCTTCTTTTATACATCGATAGATAACTCTAATGTGTTCTAATATCCTTTCGGTCACTTCGGTTATAGAAAAAGAATCGGTATTTTCTAAGCTTGAATCCGGTTGTTCGATCCTTTGTTCCTCATAATACCCATATGAAGTAGATGGTTCGCACCATTGTTCTTCATTGTAAGCATATGATGGATAAGGGTCGTAATTTTGTTCTTCATAATACTCATATGAGGTGGGTTGTTCACGCCATGGTTCCTCATAAAAAGCATACGAAGGTGGTGGCTCATATCTTGGTTCCTCAAAGTATGAGTATGAAGGCTCATACCTTGGTTCATCAAAATATGAGTATGAGGGAGGAGGTTCATACCTTTGGTCTTCATAGGATGTGTATGAAGTTGATGGCTCGTACCTGGGCTCCTCATAGTAGGTGTATGAATTGGATGGTTGATATGAGCGATTATTTTGAATCGAGCGTGCGTTACGACAATTAGTGCAATAATTACCCCTATAATCATCCTCATCATAGGTGTAGTTGTAACCTCCTGAGTATTGATCCATAAGAATCACTCAGCAGACCACAACCGAGTCTCGAGATCAGAAAACAAAAATAAAAACGGAAACAGAGGCTGGACACGGCCCCGTGTTGAGTGGACACAGCCCCGTGTTCAGAATCTGTATCTGGGCGTTTTAATTAAATTGACTGATCTAGTTGAGCACGGGGCGTGTTCAGTGAGCACGGCCCGTGTTCAAGCTACTGTTACTGGGCGTTTATGAAAAATCTGCAGCACGGCCCCGTGTTCAGTGAACACGGCCCCGTGTACAGGATACTGTAAATGCAAAACTAAACTAAATGCAGAAAAATGTGCGCGCGTTTAAAAAGGTTTTGAAAAAAAACTGATTAGGCCGTCGATTTTAAGCTTTCTTAAAATCTTTGTGTCCCCGGCAACGGCGCCAAAAACTTGATGCGTGTGAAGTGTCGTATATTTTAGGTGTATATTTTAAGCCCTTTTTAACACTTATTTTAGCCAAGTTTTAAATTTATAAAACACGATATTTCACTAACACTAAACACACATATGGGCAAGTGCACCCATCGTTGAGTGTAGTATAGCGTTGGTAAGATACCGAGATCGTCCAAGGACACAAGAGCTTTTAATACCGGTTTATCCTCAACGTCTAACCAAAATAAAAGTTTAGAAAAATGTTTTAAACTAATAAAAATAAAAACTAACTAAAATGCTGAAAATAAAAATAAAATAAAAACAGATAGACAAGATGAATCACTTGGTTCCGACTCGTATCTAGTATAACCTTTGATTATTTCCGCACTTTTGCACATAATTAAGAGATTATCTTAGTTATTGTAGTAGGCCCCTCTTTTGAAGGTGACGTTACCCTCACCCCAGTAGTTTGAGTCAGCAGGGATACAATCCTAAAGGGGTGGATTATTGGAAGATAATGAATTAAGTTATTAATGCAGTATTGTGGTAGGCCCCGCTTTTGGCGGTGACGTTACCCTCGACTAAGTAGTCTGAGTCAGCAGGGATACAGTCCTAAATAGCCGGGTTATAGTATTAATAGTAGTTAACTTATGAGGGGATCAAAGAGTTTGGACCCCCGCCATCCAATACCGTGAAGTATTGAAGGAGGTCCTACTAAATTTGACCCAGGTCCATTGTAGGACCTCTAAACGCTGAACAATGGCAAGACCTTTACCAAACCGTTCCCTTAACCCCCTACCAGGTAGCCAACATACCTCCATATAGACCGTGGAGATATGAATGGTGAAAATCCTTTATTTTATATAGACAGTAAAATAATGCCAAGACACCACGGACAAACGATAAGGAAAGATCACCTTCAACATAAGTAACTAGTTATTAAAGTCATTAATACAAAACCAAATAAAAAGTGCAAAAGATTAGAAATAAAAAGTATTATACTAGACACTTTGTCTTCACCAAGTGATGTAAGAGACTTAGGCAAACATGGCCTTGATTGTCAAGAACTCTGACGATCAATCTTGGATCCCGAGACGACTCACACACTCTATGATGGACAATGGATGATGGTGGTGGATGATGGTGTTGTGATGGTGGTGGGTGGTGGATGAAGTGTGAGAGAGGTGGTGCCAAGGGATGAGTTGAAATGAAACCAAGCACTCCTATTTATAGGCTGAACAGAAGCCTGGACACGGCCCCGTGTCCGCTGGACACGGCCCCGTGTCCACCCTTTTCTCTTTCTTCATTAATACAGTTTGTCTTTATTAGCTCCACACGCCCCCGTGTCCGCTGGGCACGCCCCCGTGTCCGTCTGATACTCTCTCTCTTCATTAATTGTAATTCGCAATTACAATTAATGCGCCTGCTGTACTTTTCGCCACGCCCCCGTGTCCGCTGGGCACGGCCCCGTGTTGGGCAATAGAAGCTTCTACAGGTTTGTCTTTAGTGGCAGGGATGTCCATCCTGAGCACTGCCCCGTGTTGAGCTGGACACGCCCCGTGTCGGGCTGGGCACGCCCCGTGTCGGGCTGGACACGCCCCGTGTCGGGCTGGGCACAGCCCCATGCTCAGCTGGGCACAGCCCCATGCTCAGCTGGGCACAGCCCCATGCTCAGCTTTCTTCTTGTTTTTGCTTTGGGAGTTGTTGTCGAGGGGTCGGGCATGCCACGTTTCTTCCTTTTCTTTGTATTTATGTTGGTTTTGGCTGTATATTTGTTCGTTTTGTTCGTTTAAGCTCATTTGACCCTGTAAATTCAAAAGGAAGACAAAAACACACTTTTTCCAACATTAGTACTAAAAAAGGGTTAGTTTTATGCCTTATTTGATGTAATTTATATGTTGCATTTTACACACATCAGATGGAAAACACTGACTTAAACACCAAGCCATGTATCCAGTTTTATTTTCATTTTCCGCCTGGCCAATATTAAAAAACATTGAGGATAACCCAAAATCCATTATGTTACGGTCTACATGAAAAGCAAAAAACATTGATGTCACGGGACTCACTTCCCCACTATGTACCTCCGCCACAGTATAGTTCTACGTTTATAAAATACATATGAATAAGTTAAATTAATAGCTTTTTTATAGATAATATACACATTTTGTTTGTTACCAGTGGAATTAAAAAAAAATGAGCTGATGAAAAGAAAATCAATCGTGTGTTGTAGGGGCACTAAGCCCCGCTATGTCAACAAGGAGGGCACGGAACATCGCCACCGGAGGGGGGCAAAGGAGCGGAAGGTGGTGTTTCTCATGAGCATGAGGGCTTGGTTTGTTTACTTTATTTTTCATATTAATAATAAGACAAAATTGCAGAAAACAACCTTTATGTATACCTCAAACTGCACTTTATACCTTTCACTATGAAATCCGCCAAAACCAACCTTTACGTTCATGTTTTGTTCACATCACAACCTTTACACCAAACCTAGTCAAAAAAGTCAGTTAAGTTGCCCCACGTGCGATGCACGTGAGGGCATATATGTCTTTTCCTTTGACCCCGTTTACAATGAATATTATATTTAAACCTTTATATTTATTTCCTTCAACTAACCTGATATCAGATTACCCCCAATTATAAGACTTATCAAATTCCCCATTCGTAAACCCTCATCTTCATCACAATCGATTATAACAAAGGTGAAATGGATCCTGTTTTGATTCAAGTACGTGGTGCTGATGATGATCTTGCACTAGACCTTATATACGGTAATACTTCTTCACTCCAAATATGTGTATTAGGTCAAAATTAAGTTGTTATTGATCACTGAATATGTTTTGTAACTTGCATTGTAGGTGATTATCCAACGTTGTTCACTATACACTTGTCTCATGGAGGGTATTTTACTGATCTTCCAGTGGTCTTTTGTTTGGTTTGCAGTGGTCATTTGTTAAATGCAGTGGGCGTATGTTGAATGCAGTGGTCTTATGTTCATTATGTTTGGTCTTCTGGTCTTTTGGTCATTTGTCGGATGTCAAAACTTTGGTAATTTGTTCATTATGTTTGGTCTTCTGGTCTTTTGGTCATTTGTCGGATGTCAAAACTTTGGTAATTTGTTCATTACATTGTCTGCACATAACAATTACCATATACAAACATTCAAAAGCTCATTTCATTTCAGCAAACATCAGTTGGATTACAAAAGACCTCAGTTCATTTCAACCTAAAAATTACAAACATTCAAAGACTTCATCAGTTGCACTACACATCCTTAACAAAAGCTAACCTAAAAACTACAACAAGACCAAAATATAACCAACTATAAACCAGATAAGTCTTCCTGCGTTCAGATTCATCTTCTTTAGCCTTCAATTTGTCCAACAAGATTACATTCACAGCTTCAATTTCTTGTTTTGCAGCTTCCATCTCTTGCATTGCATTCATTTGAGGTTGGCTTCGATCCACCCATCCAAGAAACGATCGACACCTAAAATTAGAGCATGAGTAGAATCTTTTGCCTGGATTTTTTCGAGTTGTTGATGTTAGAACTTTGCCCTCCCTACCACATCTGCAGTAGATTGTCGCCATGAATGATTTTTTCGAGTTGTTGATGCAAACCTAGGGTTTCTTCAACACAGAAAGGAAGAAAGAAAGATGCAGGATAACAGCTAGGGTTTTTTCATTTAAAATGGAACCAAAAACAAAGGAAAAGACATATATGCCCTCACGTGCATCGCACGTGGGGCAACTTAACTGACTTTTTTTACTAGGTTTGGTGTAAAGGTTGTGATGTGTAACAAAACATGAACGTAAAGGTTGGTTTTGGCGGATTTCATAGTGAAAGGTATAAAGTGCAGTTTGGGGAATACATAAAGGTTGTTTTCTGCAATTTTGTCTAATAATAATTACTATTAATATACAAATCAATCTTTTAGCTCTCCATTTTTTTTCGATTTTTCCTTACTCAACCACACATTTCACTTTCCCACAACACATTCAGTCATTCATACGAAATTTGAAAACATCATAACACCCTTACACAATTGATGCCTATATGACCTCACTTATTTGACATTTCACAAAGCACAACACATAGCCATAGTTTTTGAATAAATTACAAGTTTTGTCCTTTATGTTTACATCAAATTGTAGGCGTTGTCCTTTTTGCCAAAAGTTGACAAGTTTTGTGCTTTATGTTCCAAAATCTTACACGTTATGTCCTTTAGACCAAACCCAATTAATTTTTTTGGTTAAATCTGGTCACCCAAGGGTATTTTTATCTTTTTACCTATATATTTAATATTATTATTATTAAAAAATGTTATTATTATTATTACTATTATTTATATATATATAAATCATACATCTGATTACCCCCCCCCCCTCTCTCTCTGCAACTCACTCTCTAGCTCTCTGCTTCTCTCTATCTCTACCACCATCAACCACCGCCTCATCCACTATCCACCACTGCAACCACCATCCTCACTGACCACCCCTGCAACCACCATCTACCACCCCACTCTATCTCTTTCTCTTTCTCTTTCTCTCTCTATACCCAACCACCACCGGCGCCACCAGCCACCACCACCCCACCTACCACCGCCACTGTCAACACCACCATCTACCACCTCCCCACTCTCTCTCACTTCTTTCTCTCTCTCTCTCTAAGAGGTTCGAAGCAAGTCTAGGGGTCGTAAGAGGGAGAGGTCAACTGATCATGGCGGTGATGACATGAATGTGGATGATGATGGTTCGAATAAGAAGATGAGGCTGAGGTCGTTGTCTAGGCCCAGGTCAAGGCCGAGTTCAAGACCGCCAAAGGATGTGGTGGTTCCTGGTGAGGGGTATAAAGATTCTGCTCAGAAGATTCAGGCATTTAAAATGGGTAAGAAGTCTGTTTACAAGAGGAACAAAGATGCTCGAAAGGGTGAGGGTGATAAAGTTATTGACACTTTTGATTTGAAATAATTTAATTATATATTAATAATCTTTAATCTGGGGTTTTGAAGATAGAAACAAAGATAAAGATTATTCAATTCATAGGTTGTTTTTCTTGTTTTGATTCGAGGGTTGAAGAAAAAAAGATTCCTCAAAAAGTTGGGGCTGATCAACCTCAAGTCCACTCAACTGCTTCTTCCAACATCTCCATATTACCTTCTTACCTTCTGGTATGTGTGTTTGTTTAATAATTTGAAGTAAGAATTGATATTAGATAGATAGATATACAATATTGGTTGTTTGCTTGATCTGATTTGATCTATGTTTGTATGTATTAGGATTTAGGAATCCCTTTTTGGGTCTGAATGTTAAACATACAGAGATAAATTGATTGTTTTGGTGAGGGTTATTGTCATGGCCCCCGACCCGTTTGCCCCGGTTCGAAAGCCGCAGGACAGAAACCCGTGGTATTGGTATTTATTTTGGCAGCGGAAATTTTAACAAGATCTTTTCAACAGAAAACATCGAATTATTTTATTATAAGTTTCGGGACAAACCCCGTATTTTACAATAAAGGAATTTCACTGGGAAATCCACTGATTACATAAAACATGTTTATTTATTTACTGAGCCACTTTATTTAAGCTGGAGTGCTACGCGGCACTTTTCCTTTTTCCTCACAGTAAATCACCTGAAACATGTTTTAAAAAGATTTGATCAGCGAAAAATACTGGCGAGTGCATACAATTTATACAAAAGACACATTGTTATAATTTACAGTATTAAGAGTGATTACAATTGCTTCTATCTTATAATTATCTGACCCAGTTGTCAATCGACCGGATCTGTGACTGTGGTCATATCACTATTGGGACCGTTCACCCAAAAGTGACGTTATCACTATTTAGGTCCGTTTACCTAAAAGTGATGCTAAATAAGTATTGTATACAAAACCCCACGTACTATCAGTAATTTAAGATAACAAAGACTTAATCCCTGTAAATATAACTGGAAAACATTTAGGGTTTTGTAAAGCAACTTTGATAAAAATAGAATGACTCACATTGCAAGTTTAAACAGTCAGAGCGTGCCTACTGATTTAAGCTGGTAACCTAGTCAAATATACAATTGCAAACGAAACTAGGTTAGTAACTTAATTCAACATTTACGATAATTCACGAGATCGAATCCCTCACGACGAATGACAAAGTATAGCCCAAATTTAGGCAGCACTTAAACATCCATCTTTATCAGTTTTAATCGATCGGACATTGTATCGTAGCAGTGATCGAGTTATTACCCCGTTATCGTAGCAGCGTTTCGATAATAGAAAGTGTTATTTGAGCAGAAATATGGCGTTTTTTAAATAAATTTTCGAGCACAGAATACTGTCCATGCAACGTACAATTTATAGCTGAAATTTAGCATTCTCGCGGCCCGCGACAAACACCGTTAAGTCCTTCGCGGCCCGCGAGGGACTCCCTAGCTACGGCTAGGGTTGTCGTGTCACACCCTAGCTTTGCCTCGTGGACGCCGCGTGTCCTCATGCTTATCCGGTGATTCCTAGGTCTGTCGCGCCCCGCGAAGACCCTTCTTAACTCTTTCGCGCCCCGTGACCGAGGGTAAAATTTTGTTTTTCTTGATTTTTCATGAAAAGTCGGGTTTTAGGGGTTTGGGTTTTCACTTACGGAGTGTTTTAGGACATTTTTGTGCCAATCGTTACAGTTATAGAGGGGGAAATAGAAAGGGTTGAGGGAAAAAGACAATTCTACCTTCATGTGCATTGCATGTGACAAGAATTAAATGAGATTTCTAACAATGTTTGGCCTAAAGGACAAAACGTGCAATATTTTGAAAGGTTAAGGACACCGCCTGTAAACTTTTGGCCAAAAGGACAGCACCTGCAATTTGATGTAAACATAAAGGACAAAACTTGTAATTTACTCCATAGTTTTTCTTATTCTTCTTGTTCTTTTTTTCCGCTATAATTTTTGCTATACGTCTATAGATGTTAAAAGTAATATATAATTAATTTGGATCGCCCTCCTTTGTGAAGAATGACTTGGGCTACTCTGGTTTGGTGCACCGGTGTAACACCCCAAAAATATGTAATCTAATTATTTTCTCTAAAATAGTTCATGAAAGGAAGGTTTGGGCTAAAATAAATAAACGTTAGGAACCGAGGGACTAAACATGAAAAATTAAAAGAAAGACTAGTTAAATGAGATAACACACACACTAGACACTTCTAGTGTGTGCGTGATCTTGTCCAGGAGAAAAGAAAAGAACACCCCAAAACCCTAGTTCACTAATTCCATCAAATTGAAGGTGATTTCAAGCCGAACGATTGTAGGAACGCAAATCCTTGGTCATCAAGGTGTGATTAACAAAGTGGTAAGTTGAATTTCTTGAAATCATGAACTTTAGGAAATGGGTTTTTACCCAACTATGATTAATGTTGTGATATATACCAATAGAAGTTAAGATTATGAACTAGAACTCGATTGATGTCCGGGTTATGGTGATTAACTTGTTTAGAGGGATGGAACATAGATGAATGATGTAGGATGAGAGAATCTCATTAACTTGCTTGATTGTTATGAACTTGTAGATTAGGGTGTGAAGATACTTGTAATCAAATACCCTATAAAGGTGAAACCCGCCAAGTGTTTGATAAAATGCCTAAAAGAACAAATAACAAGATGTTGTATGATAAAAGTGTGTAAAAGAATGAAATGTTATGTAGTCGGGCTAAATGAATGAACATGTCGATGTAGGTGTAAAAGAAGAAGGTTCAAGTGCTAGGAGGTCGGACAGCTCACAGGATCGAGGTATGTTGTTTTATGCATACAAGCTTTACTTTCTAATGGTTATTGTTGTATTAGAACCGTAAATATGATTATCCGTAAATGATGTGTTGTTGATAGTTTAACTCGTCATGAACGGGTCGTAAGTTACGATAATGATGAAAAGTTTATGTTATGGTCGGTTGGTGTTGAACTAGCCGTATATTGGAAGTTTATGAAGGAAGGTAATGAAATAGTTAAATCCGTCATGAACGGATTTGGTATGATGTTTATGTTGCGATTATGTTTAATCCGAGATTAACGGATTATTGAAGGTTATGCATTGTCTCGTTTGGAGATGGTAGATAATGACCCGTTTCGACGGGTCGATGAAAGTGAAATTATGACATGGTTAACGATGACACGAATGGATGTTAGTTGTTATTTACTATTATTTTGTAAGAAACTGACTAGTTAAACTTGATTTGCGATGTAGGAAAATCCGTGATTTAGGTGGCGTGGCGAACTTGGAGACGAACACCAACATGCACACCATGGTCTATGCGCTTCCGTAGTAGAGTCGCCCTTTTGAAACAATGTTTTTGTTAAAACTTTTACTTCTTAAAAAGTTGTCTTTTGTTATGTAAATGATGGATTAGAAACTTAGTCGGTTGTAACTAGGTATTTTAAACTTGCATTTTGACAGGGTAGTTCGGATTAACACTCATAACTAGACTAGGGAAGGTGTTGATCTCGAACTAGCTACAAGGGTATTTTTGGTAATACAATGCTTCTAGTTACAAACTAAATGTTTTCTATGTATTTCGGTCTTTTCGTAAAAAGGGTCTAACAAGTTGGTATCAGAGCATGGTTTGAGAGAATCAAGCACGAGTTGAAGTGCTTGGGCTCAAACCGATAGCTCGCGCAATGGGTGTGTTCGCTCCAAGATCGCAAATAAGGTAAGGGTCTAAGATGGTTTAAATTTTATAACGGGTCAAAATAATGATATGTGTCGAAATGGGTTACGAGTGTATAGAACTCAAGAATTGAATCCTGGGTGATTGAAAACATGTATGGCATGGCATTGGCAAGAATTGGTATGCAAACGGATAAGTTTGGTTGATTAACCATGAATGGGATGAAAGTTTATAAGCAAGAAAATGGCCGAAAGTTTAAAAATTTCGAAAATAGTTAATCCGGGTGCCGAAATTTAACTCTATGTGAAGGGGGATGGAATTACGATCGTGTAGGAAGAAACGGATCGTGAATCGGATGAAAATTGAGTGAGTTATGATCGTTTAGGTGAAAAATGGGATTTTGAGAAAAAAATGCGGCAACCAGTAACGAACTGTCTGTGAAAATCGTACCCTCGCGCCACGCGAGCCCCCCCTAGTGTCGCGCGACGCCCTCAGACGTGCAGAAATTGTTTTTTTGATGATTTTGGCCAACGAACTTGTTTAGGAAGGTTATAAATCATGTAATTAGGGTCGTGAAAGTTATTACGATATTATGGAATAACTTGTAACGAACCGTAAGAGTAGGTGATGTGAATTTATTAAGAATCATCGAGAAACTTTATTGTGTAGATGGAGGAACATGCGGATTCGAATGATGACGATATGGCACGGGAAGATGCATTAAATGAAAAGATGGCGCAAATGATGGATAATACTTTTGAAGCCAAACTTCCGAAAATGGTGCAAGAGGTGGAGAGTCGTGTGTTGGAAACGATTGATGCAATAATGACAAGCAAAATGGATGAAATAAAGGAGATGATTGGAGAGTCTAAAAGCAAGAGTAAGATACGAAGATGCACGTACAAGGATTTTATGGCGTGAGGTCCTTCTCCGTATGATGGAAAGATAGATCCGATTGTATGTCAAAGATGGATCTCTAATATAGAAGCCGTGTTTATCCGGAGCCGGTGTGAGAAGGAAGATCAAGTAATGTTTGCTACGGGTCAACTGCAATCGCAAGCTAAAGATTGGTGGGACGCTTATTGTAAAGAGATAGGTGAAGATAAACTCCAAGTGATGACGTGGCAGGAATTTAAAGAACCTTTTCTAAAATACCATTGCCCTCAATCCGCCATCGATAGGATTCAGGAGGAATTCTTGCGCCTCCGACAGCACGATGAAACAATCAACGAGATAACAAATATTTTCTTGGATAAGCTGAAGTTTTGCAAGGAGTTCGTGAATTCAGAAAGAATGAAAATCAATCGATACCATGATATGTTGAAGGCGGAGTTTAGGGAGTTTATTACGCCCTCGAAGTGTGAAACTCTTGACGAACTCATAAACTGGGCGCGAGACAGGGAGATTGAACTCAAGAGACAGGTGGAGCGAGGTGAAAAGAGACTGCCAGAGAAGGTGTCTAACCCAACTCCTTTCAAGAAAGGCAAGTTTCAAGACCAAGCTAATAAAGAGAAGGCAAAGAGTGGAATTCCCCGTTGCAAGAATTGTGGAAAGCTTCACTCCGGGGAGTGCCTGTTGGGCAAGAAGGGATGTTATAACTGTGGGGAAGAGGGACATCCGCATTACAGGTGCCCTAAGAATACGAAGACATGTTATAATTGTTTCCAAAAGGGTCACATCAAGGCGGAGTGTCCCAAGCTCCAATCGGGAATGAAGAAGGAAGGCAAAAAGGAGGAGAATCCTAAGGCAAAAGCAAGAATGTTTCAAATTACGTCTGAAGAGGCTAAAGCTCATCTAAATGTTGTGTCAGGTATTTTCTTGCTAAATTCCTTGCCGATGTATGTGTTATTCGATACCGGAGCTACTATGTCATTTGTTTCGAGTGATGTAATTAATCACCCCTCATTTAAGATTGAAAGAATGTCAATACCATTAGAGGTAGAGATAGCTGATAGCAAGAATTATTTGTTGCACGAAGTGTGTAGAAATTGTAAGCTCACGATAGAGGATGAGGAGTTTGATATTGATCTCGTACCTATGGTCTTAGGAGAATTCAAGGTAGTAGTAGGTATGGATTGGATGGCCCGACACCATGCGGAAATTAAATGCGAAAGTAAGACAATACGCGTGCAATCTCCGAGTGGGAAATGGTTAAGCGTTCAAGGAGAGAGAAATGTAAAAGCCAAGTTATGCAATATTGTCCAAGCCTTCAAGTACGTGCGTAATGGAAATAAGGCATTTTTAGCCTATGTAGTTGATGTTCATCAAAACCTTCCCAAGTTCGAAAATGTGGCAGTAGTGAATGAATATCCGGATGTGTTTCCGGAGGAGTTGCCGGGGCTTCCACCCGAACGCGAAATAGAATTTCGTATCGAATTAAATCCGGGTGCGCAACCGGTGGCTAAATCCCCATATAGATTGGCTCCCACCGAAATGAGGGAACTAATGACCCAACTGCAAGACTTACTTGATAAAGGCTTTATACGTCCGAGTGTATCACCTTAGGGAGCACCCGTTCTTTTTGTGAAAAAGAAAGATGGGTCGATGCGTATGTGCATCGACTACCGGGAGCTGAATAAATTAACCATGAAGAACCGTTATCCCTTACCCAGAATTGATGATCTTTTTTATCAGTTGCAAGGGGCGAGTTGATTTTCAAAGATAGATTTACGTTCGGGCTATCATCAAGTAAGGGTGCGAGAGGAGGACGTTGCAAAAACTGCATTTAGAACTCGGTATGGACATTATGAATTCTTGGTCATGTCCTTTGGGTTGACGAACGCGCCAGCCGCGTTTATGGACCTTATGAACCGAGTGTGTCGACCTATGTTAGACAAATCTGTGATTGTGTTCATAGATGACATTTTGGTTTACTCCCGGAATGAGGCCGATCATGCAAGACACTTACGTGAGGTACTTGAAACCCTCTGTAGAGAAAAACTTTATGCGAAGTTCTCAAAGTGTGCCTTTTGGCTCAGGGAAGTGCAGTTTCTAGGTCACGTAATAAATTCAGAAGGTGTCTTAGTAGATCCAGCAAAGATTGAGGCCGTATTAAAGTGGGTCCCTCCTAAAAACCCAACCGAGGTAAGGAGTTTTCTAGGCCTTGCCGGCTATTACAGAAGGTTTATTCAAGAATTCTCAAAGATTGCATTACCACTGACCAAACTGACAAGAAAGGAAGGAAAGAAGGAAGTAAAGTTCGTGTGGGGTAAAGAACAAGAAGAAGCTTTTCAAGTGTTAAAAGAAAAATTATCGAGTTCTCCGGTGTTAACGTTACCCGATGGAACGGAAGATTTGGTAGTATATTCAGACGCGTCACATCAAGGCTTGGGGTGTGTTCTAATGCAAAGGGGAAAAGTTATCGCGTATGCTTCAAGACAACTCAGACCACATGAAGTGAACTACCCAACCCATGACCTAGAATTGGCAGCGGTAGTTTTTGCCTTAAAAATTTGGAGGCACTACCTGTATGGGGTAAAATGTACGATCTACTCGGATCATAAGAGCCTTAAATATTTCTTCGAACAGAAAGATTTGAATATGAGGCAACGAAGGTGGTTGGAACTGATAAAAGACTATGACTGTGATATTTTATATCACCCGGGAAAAGCAAACGTCGTAGCGGATGCGTTGAGTCGAAAAGATTATCCACAACCGATTCATGTCAAATCTATGAAGATGACAGTTACACCTCACCTCCTTGAGACGATACGAGATACTCAAATAAAAGCACTAGAGAAAGGGGATCCAAAGAAAGAAAGAACGAAAGGAATAGCAGAAAAGTTTGAAGAAAACTCAAACGGGCTTAAAACACGGTTTGGGCGGATCTGGATACCAAGGTTTTGTGAGGTCAAGACAGTGCTACTGGAAGAAACTCATAAGTCACGGTACTCCGTTCACCCTGGGGCTACAAAAATGTACTATGATTTGAAAACAAACTATTGGTGGCCCGGGGTGAAACGCGATATTGCTAAGTACGTCGCGAAGTGTCTGACGTGTTCTCAAGTGAAAGCGGAACATCAGAAACCTTATGGAGAGTTACAACCTTTGGAAATTCCAGTATGGAAGTGGGAGGAGATAACAATGGACTTGGTGACTAAGCTACCTAGAACGAAAAAGGGGCATGATACGATATGGGTAGTTGTGGACCGACTCACGAAGAGTGCACACTTTTTACCAATTCGAGAGGCCTACTCCTCAGAAAAGATGGCGGAAGTGTATGTGAATGAAATAATATCCCGACACGGGGTGCCTGTGTCAATAGTTTCAGATCGGGATACGAGATTTACCTCTCGTTATTGGTTGAGGTTCCATGAAAGTATGGGCACGAAACTGCACATAAGTACCGCCTACCACCCGCAGACTGACGGTCAATCGGAAAGAACGATTCAGACGCTTATTGATATGTTAAGAGCATGCGCGCTAGATTTTGGGGGAAGTTGGGATGACCATTTACCACTAGTGGAATTTTCTTACAATAATAGTTATCATAGTGGTCTCAAAATGGCACCTTATGAACTATTATATGGAAGAAATTGTAGGACGCCCGTATGTTGGGGGGAGGTGGGACAAAGGGAGCTCGCGCCTAACGAATTGATAGCAATGACCAACGAAAAGATTGATCTAATTAGAGCTCGATTAAAGGCGGCTCAGGATAGGCAAAAGGCATATGCGGATAAGAGAAAGCGTCCTATCGGATTTCAAGTAGGAGACTATGTTTTATTAATAGTATCCCCATGGAAAGGCATAATCCGCTTTCGCAAACGGGGAAAATTGGTGCCTCGTTATATTGGGCCATTTAAAATCTTGACTCGAGTGGGGAAAGTGGCGTATCATCTAGAATTACCGTCTTCATTAGATGGGATCCATAGCACTTTCCATGTATCACAACTAAGAAAGTGCCTTGCGGATGAATCGGCGATCGTACCTCTTGATGATATTGAAGTAGATGAGAGCTTAAATTATGTTGAAAGACCGATAGCCATTAAAGATTTTAAAGTAAAGAATCTTCGCAATAAGGCCATTAGACAAGTTCTAGTACAATGGCAACACCGGAAGGGGTCGGAGCTTACATGGGAGTCGGAAGATGAAATGCGAAAGCATTACCCTTCTTTATTCGGTATGTAAATGTTAAATTTTTATAGGTGTTCAAGTTTCGGGGACGAAACTTTTTCTAAGAGGGGTAGACTTGTAACACCCCAAAAATATGTAATCTAATTATTTTCTCTAAAATAGTTCATGAAAGGAAGGTTTGGGCTAAAATAAATAAACGTTAGGAACCGAGGGACTAAACATGAAAAATTAAAAGAAAGACTAGTTAAATGAGATAACACACACACTAGACACTTCTAGTGTGTGCGTGATCTTGTCCAGGAGAAAAGAAAAGAACACCCCAAAACCGTAGTTCACTAATTCCATCAAATTGAAGGTGATTTCAAGCCGAACGATTGTAGGAACGCAAATCCTTGGTCATCAAGGTGTGATTAACAAAGTGGTAAGTTGAATTTCTTGAAATCATGAACTTTAGGAAATGGGTTTTTACCCAACTATGATTAATGTTGTGATATATACCAATAGAAGTTAAGATTATGAACTAGAACTCGATTGATGTCCGGGTTATGGTGATTAACTTGTTTAGAGGGATGGAACATAGATGAATGATGTAGGATGAGAGAATCTCATTAACTTGCTTGATTGTTATGAACTTGTAGATTAGGGTGTGAAGATACTTGTAATCAAATACCCTATAAAGGTGAAACCCGCCAAGTGTTTGATAAAATGCCTAAAAGAACAAATAACAAGAAGTTGTATGATAAAAGTGTGTAAAAGAATGAAATGTTATGTAGTCGGGCTAAATGAATGAACATGTCGATGTAGGTGTAAAAGAAGAAGGTTCAAGTGCTAGGAGGTCGGACAGCTCACAAGATCGAGGTATGTTGTTTTATGCATACAAGCTTTACTTTCTAATGGTTATTGTTGTATTAGAACCGTAAATATGATTATCCATAAATGATGTGTTGTTGATAGTTTAACTCGTCATGAACGGGTCGTAAGTTACGATAATGATGAAAAGTTTATGTTATGGTCGGTTGGTGTTGAACTAGCCGTATATTGGAAGTTTATGAAGGAAGGTAATGAAATAGTTAAATCCGTCATGAACGGATTTGGTATGATGTTTATGTTGCGATTATGTTTAATCCGAGATTAACAGATTAATGAAGGTTATGCATTGTCTCGTTTGGAGATGGTAGATAATGACCCGTTTCGACGGGTCGATGAAAGTGAAATTATGACATGGTTAACGATGACACGAATGGATGTTAGTTGTTATTTACTATTATTTTGTAAGAAACTGACTAGTTAAACTTGATTTGCGATGTAGGAAAATCCGTGATTTAGGTGGCGTGGCGAACTTGGAGACGAACACCAACATGCACACCATGGTCTATGCGCTTCCGTAGTAGAGTCGCCCTTTTGAAACAATGTTTTTGTTAAAACTTTTACTTCTTAAAAAGTTGTCTTTTGTTATGTAAATGATGGATTAGAAACTTAGTCGGTTGTAACTAGGTATTTTAAACTTGCATTTTGACAGGGAAGTTCGGATTAACACTCATAACTAGACTAGGGAAGGTGTTGATCTCGAACTAGCTACAAGGGTATTTTTGGTAATACAATGATTCTAGTTACAAACTAAATGTTTTCTATGTATTTCGGTCTTTTCGTAAAAAGGGTCTAACAACCGGACTTGTCCAAAACCCACATGTGGACCCCTTAATTTAATATATAATTAATGTAAAAAAAAATTTCTGTGTTTTAAATAATAAAAATCTTTTTGTGTTTTAATTAAAAAAAACTTTAAACATAATTATATTAAACAATTGAGAGGCTGGGACAATGTATTTCAGCAGTAGAATACAGAGCCATCCTTAAATACCGGCTGATGATCTCTATGTACCCAGAAGATGAAACCTGCCCGATATGTCGTAAAGCTTGTATGGATAAATACGGAGAGCACGCAGTGCATTGTAAAGAGCTCCCTGGGTTCAAATATCGGCATGATTGGGTGCGAGATGTTTTGTAGAACATCCTGAGAAGAGTTGGGATTTCGGCTAAGAAAGAGGCTGCTGTGAATTTCCTTACAGGCCCTATGGAAGGGAGATCTACTCTGCGACCAACGGATTTGCTCATCTTTGGTTGGGCTAGGGGGAAACATGTTTGTGTGGACCTCATGGGGGTTTCCCCTCTGGTTGGTTTAAGGGAAAACGGGTTTGTAGCTAGATAAGCAGCAAGAAAGGCATAATCGAAGAAAGTTGATAAGCACGCTAAAGCTTGTGCAGAGAACCAACATGTTTTTGTCCCATTTGCCTTTGACACATTTGGCTCCCTAGCGCCAGAAGCTATCCAACACTTGACCAGGGTACAACGGGTCATCCACAACAATTGCTCAGCCTCAGGGGGACGGGGTTTTGTCTTTGGTAGATTATGGTTTGCAATTCAGAAAGGGGTGGCGGCGCAGCCTGTTGCCCATCTACCTTCTGTTTTGATGTAACTTGGCAAGTTTTAAATTTGAATGAAAGTTTACTTTATTGTAAAAAAATTAAACAAAAAATATATAACCTGAAAATATTGCATAAACCTAATTAAAACATTAATTAAACATAATAATAACTAATTGATCACACATAAACCCTAATCAGTGTTGTAAAAGTCGGATTCCAAGGCCGAGTACTCGGCGAGTACTCGGTCCTCGGAACCCCTCCGAGGCGACTTCCTCCTAGGCGGACTCAATTAGTCGGCCTCGGTCAAACTCGGCGCCTAGTCAGCGCCTAGTCGGACGTAGTCGGAAAGAGTCGACCTAGTCGGTCTAGGCGGTCAACGTGGTTTGTTGACTTTTAATTAGTCAAAATCGGTCAAAATCGGCCTACTCGGCCTTGTACTCGGACTACTCGGCCTTGTACTCGGACTACTCGTACTTGTATTCAGAATATTTGAACTTTAAACATGTTTCATTTTAAATTATACTCAGTTGACATGAATTATGCTTATTTTAACATATGTATAATATATAACAATTAATTTTCTTTATAGTTACCATGCCCGCGTACTCCCCGAGTACTCTCCGAGTACTCCGATTACTCCCAACTCCCCAGTCGGTCGACTAGAGACCGCCTAGCGACTTTTACAACACTGACCCTAATACATCTCATCTCAATCAACTAGGTTGCATTCAGGAGATGACACGCTACAATTGCTATAACGATCATCCAATCTCTCGTGTTATTAACGGGTTTCGGAGTCATTAGAAGATGAATAAACAATTTCTTCGTCGAACCTAGGTATGTATTCCTCAGTCGGATCCATTTCAGACCTTGTAGCCCAGCTAGGTACGACTTGTGTTGGACAAAGATTTGTGATAAGAGGGTTTGTACTGAAGTTTGTTTGTGTTTCCCCAAGTCGTAGCCGATCAAATTGTAGTTGAGCCATGGTGTAGTCATACACCAAGTTCAACTCCTCGTTTGAAAGAGAATTTGGATCGTCATCTAAGTAAGAAAAGTGTCACGGGCCAAATGTTTGAAGATCGCAATGTTATGGGTTGTGCTTGAACGCTTGGGTTACTGACTAGTCCTAGACTATATCGGGGGACAGAGTCAGTGTCAATGAAGAGGTGTACGTGCCTAGTCGTGCAAACGACGAATGCACCACTGGTCGAGAGCTGGCGCCGCTCTCCTGATGAGTCCAAGGCAGGACGAAACCAATGACCCACACAAAGAAACGGGATGGATTGGCTTGTCCCCGGGGACTTGGGGACGCCCCCGTGACAAAGTGGTATCAGAGCAGAACGATTCTCGGATACGTTGGAACGTGACTCTTAACCAAATGAGTTTAACATTTAGAGTATGGTTGCGCAATGGTGGTGGGAGAAGACCAAATATGGGTTTGCTTCGGCAAAGGTCTTTGTACTCCGCGAGTTTGGGATCGTGAGAGCCGCTCAAGTATAGTTGCAGTGAAGCCCTCCGTGTTATGTTCAAAAATCTACGGTTCAAGCAGTTCCGTAAAAAAGAAGTTTTATGAAAGCTGCTACAACTATTCAGGTCCCCGTATTCCGGAAACAAGGTGATCCATCGGCACCTAATCCGATGCGGCGGACGTCAGCGCCACTTATAACCAAAACTGACAAACTATATTGAACATGCATGACAGAAGACCATTGTTGCTGTGCTTTCGGGTGTCCTACCCTCCCAGAGTGAATCATGCTCAACATAAGGGGGATCATGCATTGTCAAGTATGCGAGCTGGTATGGTACGGCGAGCATGCACGAGGACGTGCATGAAATGGTGGTGGGAGAGTGTCACGGGCCAAATGTTTGAAGATCGCAATGCTATGGGTTGTGCTTGAACGCTTGGGTTACAGGCTAGTCCTGGACTTTATCGGGGGACGGAGTCAGTGTCAATGAAGAGGTGTACGTGCCTAGTCGTGCAAACAACGAACGCACCACTGGTCGAGAGCTGGCGCCGCTCTCCTGATGAGTCCAAGGCAGGACGAAACCAGTGGCCCACACAAAGAAACGGGATGTATTGGCTTGTCCCCGGGGACTTGGGGACGCTACACGGGGGTCGAAAAGTAACCCCGTGACAAAAGGGTGTGCAAGTGAACGTTTTGAAGGTGGAGGACGGTAGGCTGGTTGTGGAAAAAGGTTTGAAGGTGGAGGAAGGTAGCCTACTGCATGTGAAGGGGTACATGTGAAAGGTTTAAACGAGGTGATCGTTTAGGCCTTGATCGAGGTGGAGGATATGACAGAGCATGGTTTGAACGTCGACGGGACGATCAACTAAGTTCGAGGGTCCGACTTCTTCACTTGGATAACCAACACCCATATCTTTGAATTAGTAACTTGTTTGGAGTGAACCGGCAAGTGCAAATTTGGGTTGGAAAACAAAATGTTGTATTTATAGGGACTAAAAAATAGCCGTTTGAAACTAGACGTTGGAACAATAGTCGTTTGAGAAAAAGTGCCTTTAGAAAAATTAAATATTATTTTATAATTTATATATTTTATTTAACATATTAGCCGTTTGAAAAAAGTGTCGTTGAAAAAATAAAATATTATTTTATCATTTATTTTTTTATTTTATATATTCTTCTATTTTTAGTTTATTATTAAGTTTTAATTTGAAAATTAAATAAATAAATAGAAAAATATTAAAACAAATTTATGAAAAAAAATTATATAAAAGAAATATAATAATTATTAAAAAATTATATAAATTAGATATAAATTAAATAAAAGGAAAAGCATGTGCTGTAAAAGTTTTGAATTATTTAATGTTAGAGCATTGACATTCTATCCATCATCTTAATCTCTATAATTACACCAAAAATTATGTTGTTTCTCATTTTCAATTAAATAATAACTTTTCTATAACCTTATCATTACCTTTTCTCCCTTCTCTATTAACAACCAATTTTTAGGGGTGAAAAGTGTTATTTCATATTTACAGATAAGCAATAACATTTCTCTCTCATCCACTTAGGGGATCCGGGGTGGAAGGATTTTACTCCATGATGGAAATGTATAACGAGTGACAAAAACCAAAACACCACCGCCACCTCCGTCTATCACGTGTCGATTTTAAAACGCGTTGAATATATCACGTGTTGTTAGATGTTAGGTGGTGATGGAAATTGTTGGTTGTGAGAGAAATTGTTGGGTGTGGTGGTGAGTGATGGACATTTCCACTAAAATCCATCACCAGTGATTGAATGAATAATGCTTGATAACATGACAGAACTTGATTGGAAGTTGTGAGTGAGTGGTGAATAATAAGTGACGATCACCCCTACCCCTTTACAAAGTCTCATAACCACTAACTATATATGGAGGACGCTCTCACATAACATGATCGACAGGATGTGAATGGTCTTGAAATCGTTATAGTTTAAAGTGATATGACATGCGGATATAGCCGGTCCAGATTTTAGACCAAGTCGTACGTGGTAAATGCTCAAAGGATTCCATGATAAAACCACTGTTGAAATATTTGAAATCCAAAAGGATCATATAATCATCAGAGATTTAGGAAATAATTCTTTTTCTATAACAATTTCTTGATTTGACCATTCACCTTTCCTCTCACTAGAATACTTACTAAAATCCGGCCCACCGCCCACAGCAACAGCTATATTCTTACATTCTTATATATGTGGGAACCTATCTGATACTGAAACCCTTTTTGTGTTTTTATTGGTTTCATAATAAGTTTTTTACAGTGTTCCTAAAGGTTTATACCCTTTTAACAGTGTTTCTAAGACTGAGGGGAGTGGGGCGACTCCCACCCCCAAGTCGCCCCCAAGTTGCCTGCTACACCGCCCCCTTAGGCGTCTTGCATAGCAAACCAATCTTGGGCGTCTTGTAGAGGTTGGGCACCTTGAGTTGGGATGGGCACCTTGACTTGCCATTGTCCAATAAAAAAAATCCTCCTTTTTCATCCACCAATCAAAAAAACCCCACTTTAATAACAACCAATCATAACTCTTTCTTGGGCATCTTGAGTTGCCATGAACACCACCCCCATTTTTTTACCCAACTACCTCTATGATGACGTGGCGCCACGTGTCGCAAGACGCCCCCTCTAAAGGACGCCCCACTCCCTTCAGTCTAAAGGTTTATATCCTAATAATTTATGAAATTTACAAAATAATACATCTTCTGGTTTGTAACGTTTGTAATTATCTGTGCATATTATTGCAAGTTTTTAACCTTCATAATGAACTACGAACACATATTTTCTAGCTATATATAACTCTTCATGACACTTGTTATAATAAACCAATGTTAGATCGATTATTAATAAAAGAAAAAAAGAGAAACAAATTCAAAGAGTGTCCAAAAGACAGCATAATCTTAAAGCAGCATCGATCACCTCATGTGGCGAATCATTAACATCTGAAAAAACATGTGGAAATCATGCAAAACTGCTTTAAAAAACATGTTTTTCTAGTGAACTGCTCAATACCTTCGTAATTTTATTAATAAAAAGGAGCCCGAAAATAGAATACTGGTCTAAAGAGTCTCCCGAGATACTCCAAGAAAATTCAAAAGTCAACACAAAATCTAACTTGTGCCTTAAAAAATCTTATTCATTCATTACAAACCGATAACACAACTTAGAATAATATAGGGTCTACATATTCACACACCCAACTCCCTATTTTCACACCCTTCAAGACGCCTCGTATAGACCCATACGAGGCGTATTACCTTTTTCAATTTCCAAGAGAATCTCTGATTATGTCATATTTTGTCTTATTTGCCTTGTATATGCCTCGTATAGGCCTATACTGGGCGTCTAGGCGAAAAAAAACCATTTAACCCCTGATTTAGGCCTATACTGGGGGTAAATTGGTCTTTTTTGCCTCTCATATATGCCAAGTATAGGCCTATATGAGGCGTATGTATATAATTCAAATTACCATTTTACCCCATTTAAAAAGAGAAAACAAAAAAAATAAAAATAGACGCTCAGTATAGGGCTATACTGGGCCTATACGAGGGGTCCAAAAGACCATTATAACCATGTTTGGCCCCCAGTATAGGCCTAATTCGGGGGTATAATGGTCTTTTGGTCCACATAGACGCCCAGTATAGCCCTATACTGGGCGTATATTTTTATTTTTTATTTTTGTTTTCTCTTTTTAAATATCAATAACACTAATATTAACTATAAAAAAACTCATATTAATATCAATAACACTAATATTAATTATAAAAAACTCATATTAATTATAATAACACTAATATTAATTATACAATGCCTATACGAGAGCTATACGAGACTTATACTACACTATACGATACGATACAACACGACAGGCCTATACAAGACCTATACGAGACTTATACTACACTATACGATACGATGCGATATAACACGATACTATAGGATACGATACTACATCCATAGGCCCATACAATGCCTATAGGAAACTTATACTACACTATACTATACGATACGATACGATACGATACGAGACTATATGATAAGATACAACACTCGTATAGGCATGTAGGTGCAGTATAGGTCTCGTATAGGACTATAGGTGTGGTTTAGGTCCCGTATAGGCCTATAGGCGTATACAAGACCTATATGGGACCTATACGAGACGTATACTATACACTGTACGATACAATACGATACCATACTATACGATACAATACGATACTATCGTATCATATAGTGTGGTATAGGTCCCTTATAGGTCTTGTATAGGCCTATCGACGTATACGGGTGTTGTATCTTATCATATAGTCTCGTATCGTATTGTATCGTATCGTATAGTATAGTATAGTATAGTATAGTATAGTATAGTATAGTATAGTATAGTATAGTATAGTATAGTATAGTATAGTATAAGTCTCGTATAGGCATTGTATGGGACTATGGATGTAGTATCGTATCCTATAGTATCATGTTGTATCGCATCGTATCGTATAGTGTAGTATAAGTCTCGTATAGGTCTTGTATAGGCCTATCGTGTTGTATCGTATAGTATAGTATAAGTCTCGTATAGGTCTCGTATAGGCATCGTATAATTAATATTAGTGTTATTATAATTAATATGAGTTTTTTTATAATTAATATTAGTGTTATTGATATTAATATGAGTTTTTATAGTTAATATTAGTGTTATTGATATTTAAAAAGAGAAAAAAAATAGACGCCCAGTATAGGGCTATACTGGGCGTCTATGTGGACCAAAAGACCCTTATACCCCTGAATTAGGCCTATACTAGGGCAAAACAGGGTTATAATGGTCTTTTGAACACCAGTATACGCCCGGTAGAGCCCTATACTGGGCGTCTATTTTTTTTCTCTTTTTAAATATCAAAAAACACTAATATTAACTATAAAAACTCATATTAATATCAATAACACTAATATTAATTATAAAAAAACTCATATTAATTATAATAACACTAATATTAGTTATACGATGCCTATACGAGACCTATACGAGAGTTATACTATACTATACGAGACGATACAACACGATAGGCTTATACAAGACCTATACGAGACTTATACTACACTATACTATACGATACGATACGATGCGATACAACACGATACTATAGGATACGATACTACATCCATAGGCCCATACAATGCCTATACGAGACCTATACGAGATTTATACTACACTATACGATACGATACGATACGATACGATACGATACGATACGATACAATACAATACAATACGATACTAGACTATTGGATAAGATACAACACTCGTATAGGACTATAGGTGTGGTTTAGGTCGAAACTATAGGATATAATACAACACCCGTATACGTCGATAGGCCTATACAAGACCTATAAGGGACCTATACTATACTATATGATACGATAGTATCGTATTGTATCGTATAGTATGGTATCGTATTGTATCGTATAGTGTATAGTATAAGTCTCGTATAGGTCCCATATAGGTCTATACGAAACCTATATGAGACTTACACTACGTCAAAAAAGGCTTACGGCCACACAAAAAAAGTGTGACCAAACACCTTTGGCCACATATTTTTTTATTAGCTCAAGTGTGACCAAAGGTCGAGTCATCGTAGGCATCATATGGCCACATTCACGTATGTGTGGCCATAGCAACTAAAACTGTGGCGAAAAAGGTCTTGCTGGAATTAATCATTTTGTTCAGTAAGTGTGGCTAAAGGGGTAGCAACGGCCACATGAATTTACTATTAGTGTGGCCATTTCTATAATATAGTCACTAATAAGTTTGTTTTAGCCACATCAGTTTTAAAAAATGTGACAAAAAAGTTGTTGTAATCAAGCAAAAGGTCCATTACGTGTGGCTAAATGATATCAATAGTCACATGAATTTATTGTAAGTGTGGTCGTTTGTATTATATAGCCACATAAAGTTACTGTAAGTGTGGCCGTTTCTATTATATCGTCACTAAAATGTTTGTTTTAGCCACATCATTTTTTAAAAGTTGTGGCAAAAAGGTTGATGTAATCAAGTAAATAGTTCATTAAGTGTGGCTAAATGGTATCAATGGTCACATGAATTTATTGTAAGTGTGGTCGTTTGTATTATATAGCCACATTAATTTACTTTAAGTGTGGCCGTTTCTATTATATCGTCACTAAAATGTTTGTTTTAGCCACATCATTTTTTAAAAATTGTGGCAAAAAGGTTGATGCAATCAAGTAAATAGTTCATTAAGTGTGGCTAAATAGTATCAATTATCACATGAATTAATTGTAATTGTGGTTATTACTAATATATAGCCACATTAATTTACTGTAAATGTGGTCGTTTCTGTTATATAGTCATTAAAAAGTTTGTTTTAGCCACATCAATTTAAAAAAAATGTGGCAAAAAAATTATTTTAATCAAGTAAATAGTCTATTAAGTGTAGCTAAATGGTATCAATGGTCACATAAATTTACTATTATTGTTGTCTTTTTTAACATTTGGTCACACACATGTATTGTGGTTCTCTGTGACCATTTTAGGGTAATTACACATTCTACTTTCAATTTTTTTAAATAAAAACAGAAGTGAACATGAGAAAATTTAATAACCAAATAATATTAACAATATTAACTCAAAATTCATACACAAATTTCAATTTAAATACTAATTAAAGACATAAACTTTTAATATAAACATATCTACAAAAATTAGATAAAAAAAAGAACTATTTCTAGACTCTTTATTCTTCAAATCCATATACTCAATGCTTTTGAACATAGAAGTGCTGCAAATTTGCATCCATGGGCTGGTGGCCATATCTGATGTCATATGATCCTCCAAGTGTTCACATGTCCATAGTTGGAACACACGTCTTCCACATCATCTGGGTTAGCCTGCAGGATAAACCAATGTTTGTCAATTCAACTGTAGAATCAAAAGAATCAACAATAAACTAGTTGGGCCAATGGTGGCGAACATCATGTAATTCAAAGAACTCCATAAAAGTGATTTAAGTAGATAAAGAATCTGGATCAACCTGAATACATGCTCGAGAACTGTCTTGCATGCCTTGGATGGTCTTATCCCCTTTGCCAATAACTAGACCAACATAGATGCAAAAACAATAATAAATGTTAATACATAAACAGAATAGGAATTTTCACAACATACACCAAACATCTATAACCATTTATCTATTTCATATATCAATTAGTTCTAAAAAGCTTCTAGAACTTATATTCCATTAAACATAACCCTATATATGTTGAACTTTATCAGAAAGATCACAACTTGCATTAAGATGTATGGCGTCAACGAGTTTCTCCTTTGGCAGGTAGATGACAGGATATGTTGTAACTTTCCCATCCTGAGAAACAACAACTGGATCGGCACCCCTAAGTGATCACAGTGATTCTCTTGTGGGTCCCAATGCTTTTGGCAATTGAGAGATCTTGATTGCAATCTCCTCCACATTATCAGTCTGAGGTGATAAATTTTGTGTTTTTAGCTTTTTTTAATCGTATATAGTTGCTTATCATGTTTAATCCCAACAGGTTCAGGTTCTTACCTCTCAGCCATGAACCTTTGAGAAGGTTCTTGCTTCGGTTTCATTTCAAAAAACATAATCCACCTACCTACATTGTTATCTAATACAAAATGAATAAGAAACTTCCTATGTGGGGTAAAAAAAAACTTGATCGAGCAACATATTTAACTCACGGTAGGGCTTTCTCTTAAACATCCTTGAAAAACTCACAGATGAATGGAGAAGATAGGTTCATTGTGAAAACCTACATGTTTTAAGAAAGTCAAAGAATATATAACTTAGATATTGTTTGGTTTGAATGTATGTTTTGAAGAAATGGAGTTGACACAGATAAAATTGGGGATATCCAAACCCACCTAAAGGGTTTTAGGGTTGGGTAGTGGTTCCCAATTGGAATCAAAACGGTTTAATAACTATATAATTAATTACCTTGTTTGTTGCAGCAGCATGCTCAGCTACAAGCTAAATTGATTCAGGAGACACCGTGAGGAAAAAGCCAGCAATATAGATATATTTGGCCTCTTCAACTGTCAAAATTGTTTATCTTAGCAAACTGAAAGATGTCTGGAGACACAAAAATATTTAAAAAAAATGGAGTCGGTAATCAGTACCGAGTGCCCAGTTCTCTGGACGCTTTAAGTGCTCTGACTTGTAGCAGTTGGCAGCAGACAGGTTGGCAATAAGAGACCTGATAAAAGCAAGAATCTTTGTTAAATTTCTATTACAAAGATATATTCTGGTTTGATTATAATATTTGTGCATCACTGCATCTTTCAAAAAAAGAGGAAGAAAACACTTTTGCGTTGAAAATGTTTCCGAATTAACATGAATACTGTGTAAAGTTGAGAAACATGTTTGGAGATGAAAATTGATTTACTAACCTCTCGCCACCAACAACACAGACAGCACATGTACCGGTTGGTGCGTTTTCATCATCATAATAGTGCACCTAAATAACAGCATCATTAAGAAAAATGAATTTTATACATAACTACATAAGTAAAACAGTACTGTGTGTTTGGATGTGTGTTTTGAAAGTAATTACATGATTTGAATAATCATGATCAGATTATCAGTTGTAACAAAACGAAAAGTAGTAAAGTAAGTTTGGATGTTTAAACAGTATGAATGTTCTAATACAAAAATACTTGACCCCTAAATTAACAGATAATCAGAAACCAAAGTTGTTAACCAAACACTAAAAACTAATTATTTTTACCATAAGGCAATCAATTTTAAAACACAAATCCAAACACCGCCTATATAACTCCAAATGGAACAAAAGAAAGAAGATTAATACATCAACACCAGCACTTTTTGAGTTCTTTGCCATCTCCTCACCATACTTGTCCTTCCAACACAGCCCATATAACTCGTTGCACCAGGGATTTGAAGCAACTTGGATTGAGTTTTGAGTAGCACCTCCAGCAATGTATGTACTATACGTTGTATTTAGAAGACATTTCTTCATACCTAAAAAGAAGCCAAACCAAAACAAGATCATTATAATCAATTATGAGCTTACCCGTTTAGTTATGAGCATGTCGATTTGAGTTATTTATTAATTATGAGCTTACCCGTTTGATCCGTTATCCTACCAGCCCAGTTTGCAAACTCTAGTTACAAATTCACAATGAATCATTTCATCAATGCACATGTGTCGCGCACAATGCATACATATCCATCAACCTATGCCGACACTTCTAACAAAATAACAATGAACTCCCACTAACCTGAGCAAAGAATATATCCTTAAAGGTTGCCAAAAAGGCTGGCTTTTATGGTCTGTGATGTTTTTTTTTCATTTAGAAGAACAATAAGCATGAATGTAGAACCAAAGGTAATCAGAAGCCTATATACAGAGCTATCCGGAACAGTATTATATAGCTTAGAAGAAAATAGATACACATACGGTAAAGAAGCTGCTAGATTGTTAATGTTAATAGCATGCTCAAGTAGACAAAAAGAAAATTATGAGAATTATGCATCACTTCTTACAAGTAGAAGAAAATTCCAACATTTAAGAACCTATGGGTGAGCAAAAATCTGATTAAATTAATCGAAACAGGCGACAAAACCAAACCTAAATAACCAACTCAAACTAATAACCGACTTTTCAGTTTTGTATTTGTTTTCAAACCGAGAATTATGGTTCGGTTTCATTTATTCCTCCTTCCAAAGCCTAATCGATTAATCGAAATTGTTTGAATGCTTGTTATTGGAATTATGGCCCAAATTAATTAATAAGTGGTTAACAAATACTTTTGGCCAAAAGTTTTAAACCCAAATTCATTGCTTTGAGCCAACTTCTTTCAGGCCCAAACATTTAATGCCAAAATGTAAAACCGAAAGCTGAAATTTCAGTTTCGGTTCCGTTTAAGCCCCAAACCAAACCAAACCAACCCATGCACACCCCTTTAAGAACCCCAATAGAGGTTACCTAGCAAATCATCACAGCGTCTAATGAGAAATAAAGGAGTCATGAGAAGAAGAAATTAGATTAACTTTAAAGCCGAACTAGAGAGACCTTCAAGTTCGCAGTCGATGGCCATGAACTCCTGACCAAAAGTGTCATTGTTTGAAGTGCAAACTGCAGTCTGACTGTCGCCCAGAACGTAATGCAGTTCACTCTTATTATTAATCAAGTCTTCAGCTTTCATCACTTCATCATCAGTTGCAGGTATATACCTCCCATCACCTACAACCTGTTATGTACACAACACATCAAATTAAATCAACCCCCGCTGATATTAACTGTGAGAAAAAGATATACAACTGATAACAACTTGGAGAAAAAGTCGGCAAATGCATAAGGGTGCTAGGGGTAACAATGATGATTAGTTTTTTTCTTATCGGTTTAATTCTTCTATAAACAGGCATTACAATTTAAAAGATGCATCGGCTTGCGACTCAGTGGTTTAACTCATGTAAACAGCCCGCGAGTCCATATCACAATAACTACTTGCAACGATGTTATTGTATCTAATTTACATATAATCGCCCCTGAAACAAGCCCGAATACTGATGGCATCGACATTTCAGGCTCCATCAATGTCAATATATGTGACTCCATTATTGCAACAGGTATGTTCTAAGTTCTGTTTTCTTATTTTTACATGTATGATTTTTAAACCAATTGCCAGCCCTTGTGAACTACAGTCTAGTGTCTACAAATTATAGCAAATAAGGGGGTGTTTGTTTTTGCTTATTACATCTGCAAAAAGCTTATGTATGCCCGCCTGCAGACATAAGGCCTTAAAGACCGTTTGTTTTTTTTTTCAAACATATCTTATATTAGCTTCAAACATCTTAAAAAAGAAGCTTTGAAACAAAGCTTCAAACATCTGCATATGTCTTCTTCTTCCCTTCTCACCTGCCACCGCCACCTCCGCCACCACCTCCGCCACCACCACCGCCACCACCGCACCTCCGCCACCACCTCCGCCACCACCGCACCACCGTAGAGAGAGAGAGAGATCTGTGAGAGAGAGCAGTTTCTAGAGAGAGAGAGAGAGATCTGTGAGAGAGAGAGCAGTTTCTAGAGAGAGAGAGCAGTTTCTAGAGAGAGAGAGCAGTTTCTGTGAGAGAGAGAGCAGTTTCTAGAGAGAGAGAGAGTTTCTAGAGAGAGAGAGAGCAGTTTCTGTGAGAGAGAGAGAGACCTGTGAGAAAGAGAGAGAGACCTGTGAGAGAGAGAAAGACCTGCGGTGGTGGTGGCGGAGGTGGTGCGGTGGTGGTGGTGGTGGTTGTAGAGAGAGAGAGAGTTTCTAGAGAGAGAGAGAGAGCAGTTTCTAGAGAGAGAGAGAGCATAGAGTGTGTTTTGTGGGTGAAGTTGTTTTTGAGGAAAAAAAAACAAACCCTCTTCTCCTTGCAGACTGCAGACATTTGGGCCACATCTTCTCTTGCAGATGCCTGCAAATGTGGTTCGCAGACTACAGACATTTTACATCTGAAAAAACAAACAACACCTAAGTAATCAACAAATAAGCAGGTTCAATATCACCAAATTCTGAACTACAATCAACACATTGAAACAAAACATAAACCCTAGATTCCTAGAGACCAAAATCGGACCAAAATATGAAAAAAAAAAATCGGACAAAAATTTAAGAAATTAGACCAGAAACAATGACGAACCTTCGTTTGTGTTCTTGTGCGGCTGTGTAGTTGAATCTTCCATGAATTTAAGTTGATTCTTCTTCTGTGCTTGCTGCGTTCTAGAAGGGGTTTGGGAATTAGGGTGAAAACTTGAAATGTGGGGTTTGGGATTTGGGCGGGGTAAGACTTGTATTAGAATTAGGTTGTTTTTTCGTTTTTCTTTTTAACTAGTTGATGCCCGCACGCGTTGTGGGGCGATTGCCGAATAATTCTCAATCAATCAAAAAACACTACTAAAATTATGTTAGGAAAAAAAGTAAAACAATGATAAGACTGTAATTTTCGGCCCAGAGCAAAACTGTAATTTTTCAGGAGGACTAATGAGCGAGTGTTAGGCAGCTCATTGACACGAAAAAAAATTAAATGGAGTCAACCAATAAAAACAAAAAACTTTTATAGTTTTGCTAAAAAAACTAAAACGATGGGAAAATTTTTGAAATGAGGGCGAAATCATAATTTTAATTCAGGGGAGTGTCAGGCAGCTGCCGGCATGACTGTAATTTTACACTGGGGGAAAATTTGTAATTTAACCAGGGAAACAAACAAAAATGATGGAGAAAATGTAAATTTAAGTTGAGGGAAAAATCGTAACTTTACTGTGAGAAAAAAAACTAATGGCAAAACTGTAACTTAAACGGGGCAAAATCGTAATTTTGAACCGAGGGGAAAATTGAAATTTTTAGCTCGGAGCAAAGCGTAAATTTATTTTTAAGTTGGGGTAAAAACATAATTTTGAACTGATGAAAAAATCGTAAAAGAAAAAAACTAATGGCAAAAGTGTAAATTTAAACGGGACAAAATCGTAATTTTTAACTGAGTGCAAAATTGAAATTTTTAGCTGGGAGCAAAAGAGTGAATTTATTTTTAAGTTGGGGTAAAAACATAATTTTGAAGTAATGGCAAAATCATAATTTTAAAGAGGGATAAAATCATAATTTTGTTGGGCCAATAGGGGAGTGCCAGGCAGTTTCCTGGCACTATTCCCTTTGCCGCCCATTTCACCCAATCATTGAGAAGCACTATTACCGCATCTTGAGAATGTAGATGTAGTAAATTAAAAGTCAATAAACCACGTTGACCACCTAGACCGACTAGGCCGACTCTTTCCGACTACGTCCGACTAGGCCGACTAGGCGCCGAGTTTGAACGAGTTTGACCGAGGCCGACTAGTTGAGTCTGCCTTGGAGGAGGTCGCCTCAGAGGGGTTCTAAGGACCGAGTACTCGCCGAGTACAAGGCCTTGGAATCCGACTTTACAACACTGATTAAGACATATATGATGTACAATAGGCTATTGTGATCCATTAAGTCCCAATACAGTTCATTAAGACATATATGATCTACCATCGGCCATTGTGATCCATTATGGCCCAATATGGTCCATTAAAACATATATGATCTATTATTGACCATTGTGATCAATTAAGACTCAATATGGTTCATTAATACATGTTTAATCTACTAGTGTTCGTGTGATTCATCAGAGCCCAATATGGTCCATTAACACATATATGATATACTATTGGCTATTATGATCCACTGAGGCCTAATACGGTCCATTAAGACATATATGATCTACTATTGGCTATTGTGATCCATTTAGGCCCAATATGGTCTATTAAGACATGATTGATCTACTAGTGTCCATTGTGATCCGTATAGGTCCAATATGGTCGATTAAGATATATATGATCTATTATTGGCCATTGTGATCTATTAAGGCCCAATTTGGTCCATTAAGACATGTATGATCCATTACTGGCCATTGTTATTCATTTAGACCCAATATGGCCCATTAAGACATTATGATCTACATGTGTCCATTGTGATCCATTAAGACCCAATATGGTCGATTAAGACATCTATCATCTACTATTGTGCATTATGATCCATTAAATCCCAATATGGTTCATTAACACATATATGATCCACTATTTGTCATTATGATCCAATAAGACCCATATGGTCCTTTAACACATGAATGATCAACTATTAGCCATTGTGATCCACTAAGGCTCATTAAAACATGTATGATCCACTTTTGGCCATTGTGATCCATTTAGGCCCCATATGATCCACTAAGGCATGTTTGATCTACTATTATCAGTTGTGATCCATTAAGCCTCAACATGGTTCATTAATACATAAATGACACAATATTGGCCATTATGATCCATATAATTAGGGATGAGCTCGGTACCTGTACCGAACATTTTGGTACCGAAATACCGATACCGAAATGGGTACAAGTACTCGTACCGAAAATGTTTGGTACGATACTGTATGATACTTTTATTTGAAAGTAAAATTCGGTAAGTAACGAACCGATCGAAAATACCAGAACTCAAAACACCAAAAAATGGGTACCCAAAACAAGTCGGTACTAGAAATTCGACACCCATGCTAATATGCATACATTACAAACGTATATAAACGTAACTAATATGCACAAATTAACATATTATTTAGAAAAAAACAAATATGGTTTACAATCTATAATATTTCATTTTTGAATTTTAAATATGTAATAAGTAATATTTTTTTAATATTAAATAATGTGGTTTTTTAAATTAGAATACTATTTGAGAGGGAAATTTTGAATAATATATTTTGGGGGGAAATTTAAGTTTTGGATGAAATATTTTAGGGGGAAAATTTAAGTTTTGGAATGAATTATTTTTTGGAGAAGTTTTAGGATGGATGTAGGTCCCGAAATCTGAGGATCGATTACGAACCGAATCTCTTGTTTATAGTAAACACGGTTACGTGTGCGGAATCCACGTAACTATGCCAAATCAAACATATATTGCAAAGAATAACAACGGATTAATCAATGAAACACAATCGATTGATTAACGGGATAAGAACCTATTACAACTGATACAAACACAGTTCAGACTAAATTTTGGCAGAGTTTTGTTACTATGGTCTGTTTCTTATCTCTCTGAGTTCAAATGAACACAAAGTGTTGCTTATATAGTCCCTGGCTACTGATGTCGACGAAACACAAGAAGTGTTTGACGAATCTGAACATGGGCCAAACATTGGGCCTGGAACAGCCCAAAACATGACGAATCAAGGTCTGATTCGTCATGACCTTCAACGAAACAGAAGTCTATTTCGCCATTAAGTGTTTCGACGAAACAGAAGTCTGTTTCGTCGAGGACTGCAACTGTTGTGTTTGTTCCTGTTATCAGACAGCAACAATCAGCAACATATAAACATAGTAATGACAAAACTACCCTTTAATGCAACATGCATTGTTCATAATACATTACATACCAAAAGAGACAAATAAGTTGTACACAAGTAGATAGGAGGATATCTGACTTGGTCAACATAACATACAGACTCGATAATTAATAAAAGACCATTCAAAATACATCATTAAACAAGACTAGTTATAGACACTAAAAATGCATCAACAAACTCCCCCTTGTCTGTTACTCGTCTTTGGTCTTCTAATCTTCCATCAGTGTTGTTCGGACCACGTACTGCCCGAATGAATACCCCTGTAGTAGCAAAAACAAGCTACTCGCTGAAACTTTAACGCTTGACGTGCATCTTGGTCTTCATAGAAAATATCATGACGATATAATCTTCCAATATCAGCTTCAGACATGTTGACGATCCACATCGGATCCAACATCCTGTAGTTAGCACGACCATCTCTAAACACGATAACAGCTTCATGAGTATCCGAGTCGTAGCACCACAATGCCATGTCTTCCAGAAAATCCTGCTTCATAGGCATCAATGAGATTTTATCTACTACCCTCGGTGGCTGATAAACAAGTTTATATCTGCAAGTGTTGGTGTCCGGATCAAGAGTAAACTTGATCGGTTGATAAACAGGAAATTGTGGCTTGTAGGACTCATCCTTCCAGCCTGACTTCTTGTTTACTTTCACCAGACGCTCAAATAAAGTAGCGCCATCGTATTTTTCACGATTGATAAGCTTAAGCCTTGTCAACGCAGAGACATCATAGAATGGTAAGGAAAGAATGCTCAGTAATGAATTGAAATACAGAATTCCAAATTCACGTTTAATAGCAATGCAGTGAATATCTTGAACAAACATCCAGCATAAGATCCTTCCACTAGGCTTCTTTTCAAATTGCAGATAGTCTACTTGAGCTTTTTCAGGTAACGGCTTGGACACTTTGGATAAAAACTGTTTTCTCCATTCAGCAAAAGCATTTGTGTCTTTTTCAGATGAATTCCGATTCTTCAAGTGCTCGTCTATGTCATCAATGTTTTCTTTCATCCAATTTTCATCAAATGATGCAAATTCAGTACCATCTTCTCTGACATAGGTCGACTTTGGAGCTTCACCTTCAACCACAATTTCATCAATCTCTTCAACATTCGTTGTATCAGTTTCAGTAGACATTTTGTCTATCTCAGCATCATCTACTTCTCTCATAGATTGTAAAATACTTAATTGCTCCGGAGAAAGATCTTCTATTAACTCCCCTTCTTCAAGCAACTCTCCTGTAAATGGATGAACAGCTTGTAGAGCAATATCAGCACTGCTAAATATAGAAGAAGTACCTTCTATCTGTTGTACTTTTTCAGTAGATGTTCCCTGAGATGATTCAACAACGGTAGGTTGAACTGTAACAACTTCAGAAATAAGTGTGGTTGGCTGTTTCTGTGATGTACCAGAGGTATCCGGATTTCCTTGATCTTCCGTATCATCATCCTTTTTCTTTAACACCTCTTGTTGTTTACAATGATAGTCCCACAGAATGGCAAGCCTTCTCTCTTTCTCTTCATCAATAGCCTTCAAGCGAGCATTTTCAGCTTTAAGCGCATCAATTTCACCTTGTTGTCGCTCTATAACTGTTTGCTGTTGACCAACCATTGACTTTAACTTGTTAATCTCCACAGATTGTTTAAGTTGATCATGCTTCGTGAGATTTCCAAAATGAGATTGCCTTTGAAGACGATCAGCAGCCGCTTCAAGTGTAGAAAACAGATAGTTGATCTTTTTATCTTGAGAAAATGTTGCAAATGTTCTATGACGTTCAGCACTGATCCCAGAAGTAGTTGCTCTGATTGCTGAGGCCATAGTTCTTTCAGGAACTGCCTGATGAGTCACAGATGGAGTAGCAGCAACTGTTGTAACAACTGGAGCAACTGGAGTTTCTTGAGCTGAAGTAACTACAGTAGGAATTTCTTGCACTGGCTCCTGAGGAATAGATTGAACAGGCTCCTGAGCAATAGATGAAGACTCCTGAGGCACAGATTTCCGAGTATAAGTACTCAGATATCTCCTAGGTTTCTTCTTTTGTACTTCAACAGCTTTTTCTGCTCTTCTTTTTGTTCTCCTTTCACCTTCAGGATCCTCTGGAACATACTCTGGGTCATCCTCTGTTCTAATCTTTCTATACCTTCTTACTCCACGTATATCAATATACATTTCATAACCAGGTTCAACTATATGATCACTAGAACTCGAATCAGTTCCATCATCACCACTCGCTGATGAACTACTATCTGATGTACCAGAAACAGCACCCTTACTTGATGTACCAATAGCAACTGTACTTGATGTACCAACAGCAGTACTAACAGCAGCTGCATCACCTGCATCACTATCTCCACCACTTTCATCATCATCACTATCAGATTCATCTTAATCAATTGGGTCAGGACCAAATTTTTCTATCCTTAACCTTTCCAACTCAGGTTCTTCATTGTCTGATTGGCTATCTTCATGATGCCATTTGTCATTTGCAGGAGCAACATAATCACGATTCACTAGAGCGCCAAAAAGCTTCCTTGGAGGAACACTTTCTGTGTATCTCTTGGCCGCCATAGTCTTGATTAGCCTTAACGAGTTGAAATTCATCGCCTCGATTTTCAAAAGATCATCTTCAGCTTTAGGAAGGTCTGGATGCTGAACATTCATTATCATTTGCAGAAACCGTGGATACATCCAAAACTTGTTCCCTGTGGTTCTACTACCAGTCCTTGTCATGTTCTCTTTCATGTTGCTAAAAATGTACTTCGAGATGCTAAACGGTTTGTTTAACACTAAAGCAACCATGAAGCCAACAAGATCATCTCCCGCCATATCGTATCCAGCTCGTCTATTGCTTAGACTCTGAATAAGCACATGTAATAAAAACTTGTATCTTAATGGAAGATCACCTTTATTGATTTGTTTGACGAAAAGATCTCCTTTGCATTTCATCCTTAGTAAACAGCCTCGCGAACACATGATTGGTATTGAATATGGTGCATTCGGTTGATCTTGTAATTGAAGAACTTGATTCAATATCTCCGGAGTAACAACGACATATAGATCATTCACACGACCTCTGATAATCTCCTTTCCATCGATTTTAACGATGTTAGCAGAATCCCAGAACGCTTTAATGAGAGATTTGTAGACGGGTGTCGAGTATGTAACAGCATAATTGATACGTGACTCCCTGATCCACTTCGTCATATCTTTAAATTCAACGAGCTTGTCTTCCGGATCCAAATATGCAACTTGATTATGGCGTTTTTCTGACATAATCTCTTCTTCGGTTTTGTTTTCTTTCTTGATCGCCTTCTTGCGTTTTCCCTTTTCTTGCTGTGCTTTAGGAGCCATCTGCACATGAAAATATCCAGAATAAGTCTCAATTTATATAACATAGCATTTAGACATGTATGAATACACTTTCATGTATTCACATAACAGATAACTGATTTAAACATGTCTACTGTGAACAAACAGCAACATCAGAAAATTGCTAAGGCATTGACGACGAAACAGAATCTCAACGACGAAACAGAACATTGAACGACGAAACAGAGGTTTGACCATTGACTGGTTTGATTCGTCGACTTTTTGATTCGTCGAGTCTATTTCGTTCCATTTTGATTCGTCATGTTTGATTCGTTGTCTGATTCGTCGAATATTTGATTCGCCGGAATTAGGGTTAAATCAGATTCGTCAATTTGTGGGTTTTCTCAGTTTCGCCGAATTGGGTTTAAACACACATCATATATGAACATAAACACATTCAAACAACATTATTTACCCAACCCATTTAGAAACACCATAAATGATTTTCCGAACACAAACCCTTGAAAAAAACAGATAATATCATGATCAAATACAAACCCCTGTTTTTGGTTATAAAAACCCACTAACAAATCAAAGCAAATCAAAACATTTATAAACCTAAATCTATCAGATTAGAAATAAAACATAAGAACATGCAACAACAACACCTATATAATCAAAGAAAAACAAGTTTTCAAAGGGTTTCGGATGAAAAACCGAACGGTTCAAAGTGTTCGGAATGTAAATCAGTACATGTTTCTACCTTTGAAGTTTGTAAAATTTTGATTAAAAACAGATGATTTGAGCGATTTTGCAGAGAAACCGTAGGTTTGGGTATTGTTTGTGTGAAGAAGAAGATAACTGATGATTTGAAAAAGTGAACAAGTGGGACCTATTTATATACTGCCTTGTCTCGACGAATCAGAGGATTCGACGAAACAGAAATGGGCCCGGCGAAACAGAACTTTGGGCTTGAACTTGGGCCTAAACTTTAGCCCATGACGAAACAGAATTGGGCTCCTGTGATTCGTCGTCTGTTATGACGAATCAGATTTGATTCGCCGACTAAGGTCTGATTCGTCGACTATTGTGATTCGTCGACGAGTGTGATTCGTTGACAAGTCTGTTTCACCAACAAATTTTTCAAAACAGCAACACCCAGGCTGGAAATATTTTGCAGTCAAAACAGTAACACAGGCTGGAAATATTTTGCAGACACAACAAATTAGTAACACAATTCCATTCAGTTTGAATTTTCAAAATGCAAGAACGTTTTTATGAAGAAGGTTTCAGGCTTCTGGTAGAAAACACCAAGCAACAACTTCGGCTTAATCAAAAACGAACTTTACACAAATATACTAAAAACAAATTTAAAGTACGGTAAACTAAATGAAAATGCGGAAAACTGTTAAAAACACTAAACAACTGTACAAGTGCAACCTTTTTGCGAATCTCAAAGACAAGGAATCATACCAGCTTACGGTCTTAGTCAACATGATTTTGATTCTGTTTAAAGCTCTGGATAAATATACTACCTCGATTATCGGTATTGTGGTCCACATAAGCTCAAACTGATCAGACATAATCATAATTTAAGAGATACGATTAACGGTAAGGATTATACTTACAAGTCGATGTAAATCCACTCACGACACATTCCCGTATCAAGGTATGCACGAGAATTCATCTTACCGGTGAGTATACCGTTTATCATCTGTTTGACCGTATAAAAATGTGAGAGACTCACTTATTTTGATTGAAAACAAGCCCTATGTGATAAAATCACTTATTGATGAGGAACTTGATTTTCAGATGCATGAGGGCACAGGAGCAAGTCCGTGAACAGGTCAGTACTTTCGTACAGCAGAGAGATGAACTTGACTCCCGCAAAGAATCTGTGATAATTTATCACTTATTTTGTTTGGACATGTGATTGTTGATCACTTATTGAGGTCGAATGCAGTATGTACACGTATGTATAGTATCATGGAAGATCTTAGACTTCGTCTCCGTTATTTTTACGGTTTGATACAACCATGATACCCAGATGATAAGCAGCATAAAGACCGAATATTTCAGATCTCGGCAATCTCTCAACCGAGATTTCGGTACTAAGACCATATGCCAATGAGCAGTTCCCACCTGACTTGATGTCTGTTAGGTTTGTATCATCCTGCACATTTTAGTCTGATTGTGAGCCTACCGATACATCGTTAGTAGAGATACTTATCATTTTTCTTTTTATTTTGCATTTTGAGCACATTGACCGACCACACCAGTGAATTTCATCATTTTCCTTTATCCAAGAAACTCATTTTTGGTTTTTCTATTGTTTTTGAATTTTTGAATTTTTCAAACGAAACGACAGAAAGTAAAGACATCTTTTTGGATTTTGAACTTTTACAATGTTTTTGTATTTTCTTGAAATATGTCCCCCTAAAATTCGCAAAGTTTACGAAAACTAAAATCTTTTTGAATTTTCAAAGTTTATAAAGAAAATATTTACAAAAACGATCAGCCAAAGAAGTTTACTCGGGTATCACCTTAATGCCATTGACCAAAAGTAGATAATCAAAACGTGATTTATCAAAAGCTTTTGTAAACAGGTCGGCACGTTGGTGATCAGTGGGGACATGAACGACATCGATTAACCTCTTATCAAAACAGTCACGGATAAAGTGATATTTAATGTCGATGTGTTTAGTCTTAGAATGTTGCACAGGATTTCTAGTAATTTGCAAGGCAGCATTATTATCAACAAAAATACGAGTAGATAGGAATTCTAAACCGTAGTCGCGCATTTGTTGTTGTATCCAAAGAACTTGGGAGCAACAACTCGAGGCAGCAATATATTCTGCTTCACATGTTGATGTAGCAACACACGTTTGCTTCTTGCACTGCCACGTTACCAGTCGATTTCCTAGGAACTGACATCCTGCTGTTGTTGATTTGCCATCGATTTTGCAACCACCGAAATCAGAATCACTGTATGCAATTAATTCAAAACTATCATCCCTAGGGTACCAAAGACCGAGGTCTGGGCATCCCTTCAAATAGCGTAGAATCCTTTTGACAGCTGACAGATGAGAGGCCTTCGGGTTTGCTTGATATCTTGCTAGTAAGCATGTTGGGTACATGATATCAGGCCTCGAAGCGGTAAGATACATGAGAGATCCGATTATGGCACGATAGTACGAGGAGTTGATGCTTTCTCCCTTCAAATCCGGAGTAATCCCGTGATTCTGCGGAAGTGGGGTACCAATGGGCGTTGCATCTGACATTTGGAATCGGCTCAAAATGTCACAAACATATTTAGTCTGATGGATAAAAATCCCAGACTCTGTTTGTTGAACTTGAAGGCCCAAAAAGAAATTCATCTCTCCCATAGCGCTCATTTCGAACTTTTCTTGCATAACACGTTCGAATTGCCTGCATAAAGAGTCATTAGTAGACCCAAATATTATATCATCAACATATACATGCACCAGCAGAAGATCTTCATCTTGTTCTTTGATAAAGAGTGTGCAATCAATAAGACCTCGTCTAAATCCATTCTCCAGAAGATAGTTTGATAAGGTTGCGTACCAAGCCCTAGGTGCTTGATGTAGACCATAAAGAGCTTTGTTGAGCAACCAAACCCGATCAGGGTGAATAGGATCTTCAAAACCTGGAGGTTGTTCGACATGCACCTCTTCTTGAACAATACCATGAAGAAAAGCACTTTTAACGTCCATTTGGTAAACTTTGAATCCTTTGAAAGAAGCATAAGCTAAGAAGATTCGAATAGCTTCCAGACGTGCAACAGGTGCATAAACTTCATTGTAGTCAATGCCTTCAATCTGACGAAAGCCCTGAACAACCAGTCTCGCTTTGTTGCGAATAACAACTCCACGATCATCTTTCTTGCATTTATAAACCCATCGTGTTCCAATTTTCTTGTAATTCTCCGGTTTTTCAACAAGCTTCCAAACACCAAGCTTTTGAAATTGCTGCAGTTCGTCCTGCATGGCTTCAACCCATGAATTATCTTTTAAAGCTTCCTTATAAGATTTTGGTTCTTCTTGTGAAACGTAACACGCGAAAGACCAATCATTTTGTAGACCAGATTCTCTAATAGCTGAATACAAACCAGCACTCGGGTTGTTTCTCAGCTGATTACGTGTCTGCACACCTTGTTGGACATCTCCTATGATATTCTGCTGTGGATGGGTATCGTGTATCCTCATTTCAGGATTTTCAGGAACACGAGCATTAACACCCAAATTGTTAATATTAAGATCAACAACCAACTCTACACCTGGAATATGCGTAGAAGTAGATGCATTTCCTTCAGCAGTATCATCGACTTGCACATGAGGAGTATCAACAGAAATACCCTGAACAGGACCAACTGGAGATTTAGTACCTTCAGTCGCATCCAGATTTTCTTCATCTTCTTCTGATGACTCATTGTATTCAGTAGCATTTTCAACTTCCTCATTTTGAACCGTGTTGTTAGACGAATTAGAACTTTGTGAGTTAACAACAACAGGTCTAACTAAAGACGACTCAGCAGCATTGTCACTATCAAATATCATTCTAGCAGCTACAGAATCTTCATCAAAAGTTGGCAGGTCAAAGGAATTGAATAGCCCATCATAATCGAACATCCAAGGATCACCTGGAGCTTTAACAGGATCTGTATATCTCTGAACCCTTACTTCACTCCATAGTTCAATCTTTTTGGTAGTCAGATTCCAAACACGAAAATTTGGTGTAGCATATCCAAGGAAGAAACCCTCGATAGCTTTCGCTCCAAACTTTCCATCCGGATCAATCATAGTGCATGGACCACCAAAAGGTTCTAGAATTGAAAGATCTGGTTTCCTTTTCTGTAGAAGTTCGAAACAAGTCTTGCCATGTCTCTTAACCGTAAGAACTCAGTTTAATGTGTAGCAAGCAGTCGACACAGCCTCTGCCCAGAACTGAACAGGAAACGCCGACTCTACCAGCATTGTTCTTGCAGTTTCAATTATCGTTCGATTCTTCCTCTCCGCGACACCATTTTGTTGTGGAGTGTAAGGAGAACTGTATTCATGAAGAATGCCTTTAGAAGTACAGAACTCGTCCATAATCCGGTTTTTGAATTCAGTTCCATTGTCGCTTCTGATCCTCTTAACTTTCAATGAGTAGAGATTTTCCAACATTGTAAGAAGATCCTTGAGGATTTGAGGAGTATCACTCTTGTGTGCCATAAAAGCTACCCAAGAAAATCTAGAGTAGTCATCAGTAACTACTAAACAATACACATCTCCGAACGTTGTTTTGTGTCTCATAGGTCCAAAGAGGTCCATATGAAGACGTTCGAGAGGCATGCCAACAGTGTTGATTTTCTTCAAAGGGTGAGACTTCTTTGTTTGTTTCCCTTTCTGGCACGAAACACAGATATCTTGTAGATGAAAACTTCTCACGGGTACGCCATTCACAAGATTGTTTTTCACCAAATGGTTCATTTTTCTCAAGTGAATGTGTCCCATTCTTCTGTGCCAAGATATAGACTCCTTCTCCGTGGCTTTCGAGACAAAACATGTGACTTGTGCAGAAGTCGTAATCGCTTGACTCATATCAAGAACATAAAGATCATTGATTCTTGGAGCCGATAAGAGAATCCATTCATCAGGAATTGTGAAACCAGGTTTAAGCACATAACAACCGGCATCATCGAAATGCACGGTGAACTTTTTATCGCAGATTTGCGACACACTGAGAAGATTATGATCAATTTGACGAACATAATTGATCTTATCGAAACATACCACACCATTGGAAATCATTCCCTCTCCAGTGATGTAACCGCCTTTGTCTCCAGCGAAAGCAACATAGCCTCCTTTAATGTTTCTCACATCATATAGAAGTCGTAAGTCGCCCGTCATGTGCCTAGATGCCCCACTATCAACAATCCAATGACTATTAATAGTTCCTCCTGGAACATCCTGCACATATCATCCAATGATTAGTTAAGGATGGGGACCCAAGCCAAAGTGGTCTTGGGTCGTCCCTGAGCATCACGAATAGTGATCTCGATTTGTTGATGGTTTTTCAAACAAACAGCTCCCCCTGAACCTTCACTCTTCCTAGGTTTCCAAGTTTGTTTTTGTTTACCAGATTGAGTTTTGTAAACAAATTTTGAAATTTCTGGTTTTACAGGTGAACTTGGTTCCCTTGGAACAGAATTGACCTTAGGTTTTAAAGCCTTTTCTATTTTCTTCACATTTTGATGTCGTTGTTTCGATTCCTGTTCTTTAATAGTTCTTTTATCATGTTTAGGTGAAACAGGACGGCATTTAGGGTGAATCGATTCAGGTGATGCTCTTTCAACAAATTTCGCTTTCGGAGTGTTAGCACAATCTTTGATGATGTGCCCAAACTCTCCACATTTAAAACACGTTCTCCTTTCAACAAACTTAGGAGAACTGGATCGACGATCAGATGTCGAACTTGTGTAACCCGAGGTACTAGCTTTTTCATCACACCCGTTTGAATGTTGAGTGTAATTGTTTTGACTATCACGTTTTAAAATTTTGACTTGTACAAAATCAGTGTTTGACTTGTTAGCAAAAGTCTCAATTTTATCTGTACCCCTCGATTCCACAAATTTAACATTGCTGTTTTTCTTCTGATAACGAGCCCCTTTTGTTTCAAATTTTGATTTAGAAACATTTGTCAAATTAGCTCGTTGATCTTGTTTACCCTTAAAAGTGATAGGTTGTTGCTTTGAAGGTGATTTTTGATTTCCAAATTTCTTTTTAATTTCAGTCTTAGGAATTGGATTACATTGAGTCACATTAACTCCCTGAATCGACTTTCCCACAAACTTACTTGTGTTATTTTCAAAAACATTATCAATCAATGAAGGATTGACATTTTTAATTGGAAAATCATTATCTGAATAGATTTTAGAGTCACCAACCAAAGTGTACAACACAATATTACTTTTAACAGTAGACACAGGATTTATCACTTGTTGAACAACAGATTTAACAGCAGGGGTAGGAGAATCACACAGTATATGATTCTCAATAGGAACTTCTACTCCTTTAAGTTTGTCAAGTGATTTATCCTGTTTACTCACATCTGATTTAGATTCATCATCCGACGACTCATAGTCCTCAATGGTTGGAGGACCTTGTTTCGTAGATGTTGACTCTTTTTGCTCAGAATTTGTACTTGGAGAATTGTCCGATTTGAATCCTAGGCCAGTAGTTACTTCCTCATAATCAAGAGGCACACTGGATTCAAACCGTGGCATTTCTTCTTCATCAGGCATATAAGTATAATCATGTCTCAAAGGGGGCGGACACTTCTTATACCCAACACCTTTCTTGTTTCCCTTTAGTTGTTGAACATTAATAATGTGATCGAGCACAAATCGGGAGTTAGAGTAACTCTCCAATTTTTGCTTGATTGCATCATGCTCACATTTGGCAATGGCTAGTTCCTTTTTAGTTTCCTCAACAATGTTAATGTATTCATTTATACTAACTTGTTTATGATAAACAGTTTTTGTCACTTCGGAAACATTTTTCTTTTGAATTTCAATCATAGATTTAAATTCTTTTTCGTTTCGAATCAAAGCCATATTCGATTCTTTGCATTTAGCCATTTCAACAACTAAACTCTGATTGTGAATATGAATCGAATCACAGTGAAGCTTTATTCTATCAAATTCACTTTTCATATACTCACAATCTCTACAGTTGATAAGAATTTCAGATTTTACCTGACTTGTAGAATCTGAGACATTTGCCATAAAGGCAGTCTGATAAGAGAAAGATCCGTCTTCAGAAAAGAACTTCTCCATTTCTTTAGATACTACCTCAGCCTTCTTGATCAGAACTGATTTCTGACATTTCAATTCTTCTGCTTCATTCAATAAGTCATCAAGATTAGAACTTGCTTCTTTGCTCACATCAGATTCAGAACTCGAAGTAGAACTTTCTTCATCAGAACTCCCGGTGTGACCAGAACTGTCGTCACTATCAGAAAATTCTTCCTTATGAACGTGCTTGATGTGATTGATAATCTTAGCATAACACGCCGTTCCTCCTTTACCTTGATCACTTTCCCCAAGTTGTAAAGACCAATTAAACCCTTCATCAGCTTGTACGGTTAATGCACGACTTTCATTTGATGGTCCAGACTGATTCTGGTTAGTGGTGTTGGTTACAGCCACTATCCCTTTTCCACGATTGTCTTGATTAGCATTTGAAGTACTCGTCTGATTACGGAATGGGTTCTGATTGCCTTGTCTGCTTGGTCGAGTGCACTCACGTTTGAAGTGACCCTTTTCCCCACAATTGAAGCATGTAACTGCTTCTTTATCAAAACCGTACTTTGTATCTTGTTTGCTTTCCAAAGAACTTCTTCCTGTTCGAACCATAAAGTCCTTCGCCCTTCTAACAGCACTTGCGAATGCCCACTTTATATCCATCAACTCCATTTCATCACGGTTGATTTGTAGATAGTCTTCGTTGGTTAAATTGATGTTTCCAATTTGACCGGCGACCAAACCGCAGTAAGCACTGACCATGGTATTAATAAGTTCCATATGTTCCTTTGCTACTTCAATGCTAACATTTGAGAGGTTTGATGTATCAACTTTGACTGTGTTAGGGTTTGGAGTTGGAGGATTGTTGGTATAATGAGCTTGCTGTTGTTGTTGTGGTTGGACTTGTTGTTGTGGTAGGGATGGATTAAAACCTCCTCCTGAATATGCTTGAGGTTGAGTAGTATTTACTGGAGGTATAAAAGGAATAAAACCTCCTCCAGAATAAGTCTGAGTTTGTTGAGGAAACGGAGAAGAGTTTGTATCTGATACAAACGCCGTTTGTAACTTTGGTTGCCTCAGACTAGCTGACGGGTCAAAACCTCCACCACAATACATTTCAATGTTCTGAGGAGCAGCAATGCGTTTTGCTTTTCGGATTTCTTCATCATTTTTATGTTCCAACTTCTGTACAAATTCATAGATAGTTATAGTGTCAGCATCTAGAATACCTGTATGTTTTAGAAGCTCAATGTATGGACTCCACTTTGGTGGTAGAGAATCAGCAAATCGTGCACAAACTTCCTTTTGAGATGCAGCAACAGCATATGCAAACATCTCACTAATCAAATGATAAAACCGTGTGGTCATATCATTTAGAGTTTCGTTTTCCAAGAACTGGAACGACTCAAACTCTTTCTTTAATAAATCATGCCGTGTTTTTCTGGAAGCTGCGTTTCCTTCTCCTCTTGTCACCAAACAATCCCATAAGGATTTCGTGTCCGTACAATAAGAAAACTGATGACAGATATCTTTATGAAGTGCTTGAGTAAGAACAGCAAATGACTTTTTCTCAAATTCATATGCTTTCTTGTCATTTTCCTGCATGTTAGTAAAACCTTCGGCCGTTGACGCTGCTACTTCAAGAGCATCATTGCGTGGAGTAATGAAACACCTCCAAATATCAGTGCTTTGACCTTGAACATATGTAATGAAACGACCTTTCCATGATGGAAACTCGTTCATATGATTCAACTTTGGCGGGCGATTGTTACTACCCGTTTCGCTCTCACTGATCAAAAGATTTTGAATGTTTTGGTTCTGATTAGATGCCAAAGCCCATTGTCCGGCACTTATAGTTGGTTGACCAAAAACACTCTTCACCCACGCTACTGCGGACGTCGGATCTTCACGTGGTCTAGAATCCATACTCCAATCCCATGGACTAGTACAACTCATATTTGATGTATGTATGATAGTACCTGCACAAATTCTTGAAAACAAACAGTAAGCTAGCTGTTATAAGTCTTCTGTTTAAAAACAGATCTGTTTTCGACGAAACAGAAATCACGAAACAGGTTTGTTTCGTCTGAATGAATGACGACGAAACAGACTTGTGATAATTGTGATTCGTGGCGAAACAGAATTTGTTTCGTCAAAGATGTTGTGGCGAAACAGACGTTTGATTCGTCAAAGGTGTTGCGACGAAACAGATGTGATTCGTCGGCTGTGTGTTTCGTCAAAACTGGGTACAAGTCAGTTGATTTAGATATTTAAAATATCTCCTGACCAGTCAAGGATAAGAAGAGACACAAAGATATTTAACCCTGACACAAGTATGTATGTTACTTCTTATTTTCAACGAAACAGACTTTACTGAAACCAATTATAACCTTTTACTCAAAAGTCAAGTAATATTATTTTAAGTTCAACACTTGTTTTAAACAATTGAAACAGATCAAATTCTCAGCTTATCTAAGAACAACTATGAATATTTCAAGAACACATCCAAGAACATGAAGTTTCCGATGAGTTTTCCGATCACCGATAAATTTCCGAAACACGAAAATACACTAGATTTTCACTAAAAACCCGGTTTAAAGCATAAACAAACAATCTAACTTAGGTTTTTGATAAAAATCTGTAGCAAACAACACTAAAACAGCAGATTTATGAATATTTTTCAGAAAATATTAATTTTTCAAGAACTCATTTTCAGAAAAACACACACAAAATACTTGATAAAAAACCGAACAAGTTTGATTTTAAACAAGGATAAGAGCCAATGCTCTGATACCACTTGTAGGTCCCGAAATCTGAGGATCGATTACGAACCGAATCTCTTGTTTATAGTAAACACGGTTACGTGTGCGGAATCCACGTAACTATGCCAAATCAAACATATATTGCAAAGAATAACAACGGATTAATCAATGAAACACAATCGATTGATTAACGGGATAAGAACCTATTACAACTGATACAAACACAGTTCAGACTAAATTTTGGCAGAGTTTTGTTACTATGGTCTGTTTCTTATCTCTCTGAGTTCAAATGAACACAAAGTGTTGCTTATATAGTCCCTGGCTACTGATGTCGACGAAACACAAGAAGTGTTTGACGAATCTGAACATGGGCCAAACATTGGGCCTGGAACAGCCCAAAACATGACGAATCAAGGTCTGATTCGTCATGACCTTCAACGAAACAGAAGTCTGTTTCGCCATTAAGTGTTTCGACGAAACAGAAGTCTGTTTCGTCGAGGACTGCAACTGTTGTGTTTGTTCCTGTTATCAGACAGCAACAATCAGCAACATATAAACATAGTAATGACAAAACTACCCTTTAATGCAACATGCATTGTTCATAATACATTACATACCAAAAGAGACAAATAAGTTGTACACAAGTAGATAGGAGGATATCTGACTTGGTCAACATAACATACAGACTCGATAATTAATAAAAGACCATTCAAAATACATCATTAAACAAGACTAGTTACAGACACTAAAAATGCATCAACAATGGAATGTTTTGGAGTTAAGTTTAAGTTTTAGGATAAAATATTTTGGTGGAAATTTTTAAAGATGTAATAAGTTTAACCTTTGGTCTCACATTTTTTCTATGACATTTGATAACATTTTGTCACACAAAATAAACAAAATGATAATGGTGTGACGAATGTTTATTTAAAGTAATATTAAATTTTGTAATTTATAAGTGTGACTATTGTCTAACATTTTGTTACACAAAGTAATATATATGATCATATGTATTGGATTTTAGCCACATTATTAAACATATAATGTGGTTGTAGATCACATTTGGCCACAGTTTTCTAGTGTGGCTGTTTTTTATTGTCATCTGACTAATGTTTCGAATGAATATGTTTTTAGTCACATGATACAAGTACTGTGGCCGTAGATCACATTTAGCCACACTTTTTTAATATGACTAATAAATGTCACAATGTTTTTCTTAAAGTGTGGCTAAAGGTTTTGAATACATATGTTATTGGTCACATGAAAATAAATAATATGATCGTAGATAAAATTTGGAGACACTTTGCTAGTGTGACTAATATATGTCACAGTTCTTTCTTAAAGTGTGGCTAAAAATGTCAAATACATGTGTTTTTAGTCACATGAAACAAAAAAATGTGGCCATAGATCACATTTGGCCACACATTTTGAGTTGTGGCTATTAAATGTCACATTATTTTTTAAAAGTGTGGCTAAAGGTTCTGAACTAGTATAAATGGTCACATTTAAAATAAAATGTGTGGCTAAAGGTGTTTTAAAATGTTATGAATGACCTTTAGCCACACATTTTTTCAAATGTGTGGCAGGGTGGTTTTGCCAAAAGTGTGGCCATAGCCCTTTTTTCACGTAGTGTTATACTACACTATACGAAACAATACAATACGATACGATACTATAGGATATGATACAATGCCCGTATACGTCGATAGGCCTATACAAGACCTATAAGGGACCTATACGAGACCTATACTACACTATATGTTAAAAACAATGTAATATTTCTACGATCGAATATTTTTAAAGGCCGATCTTGAAAACGGTAAAATATTTTTATAAAAAAATAAAACTTTTCTTAAAAAACAACTCAAATTACCCACCAAAACACCTATTTTTTTACTCAAAAAAACATCACCCTCCAAAAACAATCAAATTACCCTACCAAAACATCCATTTTTCAACTCAAAAAACACCAACGAGGGGTCCTAATATTAATTATTTAAAATAAAAAACTTGTTTTTGTATAAAAGTTTGCTAAAACGATTAATATTGTATAAAATGTTTGTTAAAAAAAATTAAAAAAAAACCCCCTTATATACGCCCAGTATAGGCCTATTCGAGGCATATAAGGGGCAAAGGGTCATATATGAGACCTATACGAGGGGCCCTATACGCCCAGTATAGGCCTATACGAAGCATATTGAAGCAGTCAAACCAGAAGTGACATGAGTCAGACACTGACTTTGATGTAACCCTATACGCCTCGTATAGGCCTATACGAGGCATATACGAGGCAAAGGGTGTCTAAATAGGCAGATAGGGTGTGTGAATAGGTTGAGCCATAATATAATGATAACCAATTATACAAATCTAATGATAGAGAACTAGAAGGGTGGGTAATTAAATGATCAAACCAATTCAGGCTAGCTAAAGACGATCTAATTTCTTGAATTAGTAGAATCTTTTGATGTCAATGATCTCTAAATCAAGCGGTGGAAGGCTTACATTTCTCTTAAGGCATGCAGGTTCAACTCTCATTTAACGTAGAGTGAGACATTGGTGAGCAATGATAAGAGATCCAGGGAAACTTGATTTCGAAAACTTAAACCAAACGGATTTTCCTAATAATTTCATCTTCGTAACTACATACGAGTTTATAATACTTCCAGAAAGTTTGACCTAACGTAGTCACGTCCCCCCCAAAAAAAAAAAAGAAATGTTACTTTATTGTAATAAAAAATACAAAAATATTAATAGATATGTTTGGACCATAGAGAAAGCACTCGAAGACTAAATGATAAGTTGGCAATTTCAGACTGTACAAATGGTGACAAATATATAGGAATAGCGATTGCAGGCATAGGTGCCCGGCATATAAGGCTTTATTTCATCACTATTTTATAAATTATCATCCTAACATTGTAATATTGGCATTTTTTTTCTATATCTTTATCTTTTCTATTAGTTTTATCATGTATATAACTCATATTGCTAAGTGATTATTGTACAAAAAATAATAATATGAAGAAATACAGTTATCTATTTATTAGTGACATACATTCTTTTATTTTTATTTCCATTCATTAAAGAAAATGTATAGCAGTGTTAATTATTTTATCCACAATCTTTCTCACGCCTTATCTTCTTCAAACGACACACTAGAAAGTTCTTGATAATAATCATATTAAAAAAAAGGCAAATTGGATTTAAATAATCGCAATTTCCTCAATTTAGCCGATAATAATCTTAACTCATTTATTGGCCGATAATAATCCGAATTGATCCACTTTTGGCCGATAATAGTCTGCATTAAATATAGCTTAACGGAGTTAAGTTTTTTTTTTCAAATTACAAACCGATGTTTTTGGGCTTTTGATTAAAACGGGGATACGAGTTGATTGATGTAAAATTTACCTCGAAGTAGTGCCCCAAACGACGAAAACGATGATTCAATTCGGGTGTTTAAAATTCCAATTAACAAAAATCAAACCGTTTGAAGCACCGTTTCGAGGTAAGTTTTACATAAATCAACTCGTATCCTCGTTCTGATCAAAATCCACAAAAGATCAGTTTGTAATTCGGAAAAAAACTTAACTCCGTTAAACTATTTTTAACGGCGGACTATTATCGGCCAAAAGTGGACCAGTTCGGATTATTATCGAGCAATATTTGAGTTTGGATTATTATCGGTCAAATTAAAAAAGTTAGAAATATTTAAATCCAATTTGCCCTAAAAAATGAATATGGAAAATTACTTCTGAAAACTATACAAGTTTCCGTTTTATGTGGAACAAATTGACTAAATGAATATGGAAAATTACTTCTGAAAACTATACAACTTTCCGTTTTATGTGGAACAAACTGACTACATGCAAATTACCTAACTATTTTAAAACTATAGAGTTGACAAGGATAGTTTGGTCTTTAACCCTAATTAGGGTTCATAATGGGAAAGGTAAAAGAAAAGAAACAAAAAACAAAGTGAAAAAAGAAGATGGAAGGTGTTAAGTATTGAAAACAACAGGTGAAGGTGAGAAAGCTAATCACACCATGCAAACGTCCCTTTCTTACTTCCCTCCCCCACCTCTGCCGCTCCTGCAACCCATCTTTCTAACACAAGCATTCATCGGAAATGTCAACCATACATTCATTTCTCTCTCTAACTTTCTCTCTCATGCATGGTGGTGGGTACACGGACAACTTGTATACTCACCATCTATCCTTAATTTCGATGCAACCACATGAGAAGATTACACAACATTTGGTTCAATCTCCTTTATTGCCATTACCTTAAACTTACCATCACAAAGTTTTGTCCCAAACATAAATTCTTTTATTTTCCTGAATATATAATTTTTTTGAGTTAATTAGATCGATACATTTGCATATATTAAAAGCATTATAGTCCTTAATTTACAACTTTAATGTTCATGTAACCATGTTCTAACCAGGGCCGACCCTGAGAATTCATGTACTCTGTTCGAGCTCGAAAAAAACGTGTCCTTAGGCCTTAACGAAATTGGGTACTGGGATCACTAAAGGTCTAAACTCAATGTCAATGAACTAATAACTAATCTAAACCATAAGAACAGTTTTGTAAGTGGACCTATAATGGTGTTTATATGGACATACCCATTACATATACATATCGTTTTTTTTTAATAGCGTGTCCTTCGAAATATCAGACTCTGACCGGTGGTCCTCCTGCCCACCCAGGGCCGTCCCTGGTTCTAACTTCTCTATAGCAAGGTTGACTTTCTATTTACCATGTATAAAATCTTAACCCGTTGATTTAACTTGTTGGCACATTGACTTATTGGATATAAAGCATCAAATTTGAGTTAGACTTCATTCCAAACAAGAACTATATGGTTGGAACTAAGGGTGCAAAAGAGCCGAGCTACTCGCAAGCTACTCGAGCTTGACTCAAAAAAAGCTCGAAACAAGCTAAGCTCAGACAAGCTCAAGCTCGGGCCTAGAAACAAGCTATTTTAGTAAACAAGTCGGGCGTAAACTTTGTTTATCGAGCTCGAGCCGCCTCGCGAGCATTAATGAGCCCTGTTTATATAACTTTTAACTAATATATTAAATATATATTTAAACAAAATTATTTACAAATTGTAAAAATATGAAAAATAACAAATTTACATATAAAATAATAATTATAATTATTATAAATAATTAAAAAATAATAAACGAGGCGATCTTTTGCTTGCAAAACTATCTACAAACCGAGCTTGAGCTTGATAAATTAAACGAGCTCGAACCTAGTCAAACTTAAACCACCCTAGTTAGAACTTCATTTAGGAAAGCATCTTTGATTTTTTTTAGTGGGTTTAAATAAAACTTACCCCATTCCATCAAATCTTCCATTTTTTTTTTTCTAATTTCACATTTGAACTATAAGTTCAAACCATTTAAATGAGTTAACCCCATTTAAAATCTTACATACAACACTTTTTAGTTATTAGGATAACGTACCCAAGTAATCTCTTTGAGAACCATGAAAGAAATCTTATATTTTTTTTTCCTTTTGAAAGATACACAAGTGAATCAATTAACCTATTGATATTGAAAGACCCAAAGGATTTTTCCAGTAGATGCTGGAAAAGTCTGATGGATCAATGGCCCCAGTAGAATAAAGATCAACTGTAAACAACCTATTAAATCTTCTTTCTGAAACATACTTCTCAGGTAGACCAGTCCGTTGGACTTAGGGAGGTAACGATTCAGGTAGATTAATGAGCTATCAATTATACATATTTATTATGCATATTTACCTTATTTATAGGTACCTTTAAATCTTCATTATACGGAAACACAGCCTAAATAATTCTTTTTTTATTTTTGTAGGATTTCTAAGTTTTAAAGTTGGAAACAACGAAAACCGATGAAAAACAAACGAAAAATACAAGTTTCCAGGATGCACACCCATGTACCACTAGGTGTACGACCGTGCACAAGAGCCTTGACCCACATTTTGGAAAATTAACAAAGATCAGATAAGCGTGGTGTGCAATGAAGAAAAGTATAGGCACACTCGTGCATGTCCAAGCACGACCGTGCTTCCACTAAAGACAAATCATACAAGACAAAATAGGAGACCGGAAGTACACCTACTATGGGACTGGTGCATCTCGTCCAGGCACAGTCGTGCACCCTTGGACCTCAGCTCCCCTATAAATAGAGGTATCATCCCTTCATTTCAAGCATGCCCTTCTTTGCTCTCTTATTCCCTGGTTTCCTACAGCCCCCAAAGCTAATAGACTTGTAGGCCCTGTTCTTTCTTTCTTAAAGGCTCTAATTCCTTGGAAAAGTTTGCATGATCCATGGATCTTGGTTCATCAATGTCTAAGTATGCCATATTCATGATGCATCCTAAGCACCCTTTGCCATCCACAATACCTATCTTGTTTTTGGCGGACAAAAATTTGTCACTCATCTGCCCAATCGCCATTTTTCGGTTAACACGTCATTAACGTTAATTCGTTTTGGATAATCAGATGGGTGAAGATAGTAAGGGGAATTGTGATCAATGATACTTCCATCACACTTGGAAGATTTTAGAATTTCATCGCCAGCATGGTTGCTGTGATCGACGGCTTATAGTTTTCAAGGTTTGTTTGAGTGGAGATCCACCCCCACTCTGATACCATAAAGAAGTGGTATCAAGACTTATTTTTTTATTAATCAGCAAACAAACATTTATACCTTTTGGTTTTGAGAAAAAGTCAAATACCAATCAAAGCTAAAATAAATAATGCAGTAATAAGGAAATAGGATCAAAAGAAAATAAATTCAAATCCTTATAAAATATGAGTTGGATAGGAGATGAAGAACAGATTAGTGATTTGTGGTAAAATAGAGTTTTTACTACTAGATTTTGTTGATATATCTAGTTCGTTATAGTTAGGTAATCATTTTAGACAAAAGTTGTATTATGACCATTTCAATAAAGCGAAATGAATGGGTTAACGAAAGTGTTGGAAGCCTTTCATAAAGGGGACTTGCTAAGAACCTTAAGATCGAGGTCCTTATCATTATATGACTTGAAAACCAATAATGGGATGATAGTTCATAACACGACAACTATTTTTCATTAATCAGAGATAGCGAAGGAGCGTCAATTAGGCCAAAGATGCGGGCTTTACCAATTGACAAGGAGTCACGAGTATGAAAAGTACGTCTTACCAATATTTGGCTATGATAGAAGTAGTTTAACAAGAATGTTTAAAGGCACATTTAAGTCATCTTGTCTATACATTGAACAACTAAACAAACTTATTTTCACTCTATAATTTTCCCTCTAGAGATAGTCCCCATGGTTAAAGTAAGTTACAATTGTTTGATTGATTACTAGTGCACAAAAAAAATTAAGGGTCCGTTTGGCTCGTGGGATGTTTTTTATATTGAAATGGAAATGGAATTAAAGGTTGGGGATATAACAGTCTGTTTCGCATGGTTACTTACAATCTCTCATGCATCCACGTGGGGGAAACTTTTCCTCCTTATTCACTTCAGGGTGATTGGTGTCGTAAGGTCGGTCAATAACATGTTTAGAAAGTGTGTTATATTCACCTTTACTAGTAAAGAGAAAGTAGGGAGTCGAATCCACGCAAAATTAGTGGAAAGTGTTACAGTTCATCGTCTAAATATCTTTTGTTTGATTGAGAATGTTGCTATGAAAAATGTAGGTCCCGAAATCTGAGGATCGATTACGAACCGAATCACTTGTTTATAGTAAACACGGTTACGTGTGCGGAATCCACGTAACTATGCCAAATCAAACATATAAAGCAATAATAACAACGGATTAATCAATGATACACACTCGATTGATTAACGGGATGAGAACCGATTACAAACTGATACAAACACAGTTCAGACAGAATTTCGGCAGAGTTTTGTTACTATGGTCAATATCTCATCTCTGTGTTCAAATGAAACAGAGATGTTGTTTATATAGTCCCTGGGCCACTGATATCGACGAAACACAAGGTGTTCGACGAATCTGAACATGGGCCAGTCATTGGGCCTGGAACAGCCCAGTACATGACGAATCAAGGTCTGATTCGTCATGACCTTCAACGAAACAGAAGTTTGAACACTGGTCTGTTTCGCCATGATGTGTTCCGACGAAACAGGTCTGTTTCGTCGAGGACTGCAACTGTTGTGGTTGTTCCTGTTAACAGACAGCAACAAACAGCAACATATAAACATAGTAATGACCAATCTACCCTTTAATGCAACATGCATTGTTCATTATACTTTGTCTCTGACTTCGAATGATGGATCGAAAGATGATTATCTATCGAGCCTTCCTTGATCGTAAGATGATCTTTCGATGTCGAAAGATATCCTTCGATAGCAACTGACACAACTGACACAAAGTAGACAGGTTGGTGAGAAAGGTGACGGGTTGGTGCGCGACTTTCGGCAGAAGGTATGTTCAGACCTTACTTTCTGCCAAAATCAGATTTGGGTTGACAATTTTAACCACTTATCCCTTCCCAATGCACAAACATCTTTCGAAAATAATCAAACAAGATCAAAATATGCAACACTTTGAAGAACACTTGAATATAGGATGAAGATAACCCAGAAAAATTTGAATTTTCTGTAAACCGACAACTGCCGAACACGAGTTTTGGCCAAAATGTTTAATAAAAACCAACTTTTAACATGTGAAAATGATAAATAACAAGGTTTTTATAACAACTTTCAGCAACATGCAATGATTTTCGAAGTTTTAAACAGCAAAATTTCCAGAAAATATAAACTTCAAAAACCCGAAACACTCTAAAACACTCGGTTTTAACAAGGAAAAGAGCCAAAGCTCTGATACCACTTGTAGGTCCCTATTCCCGGATGAATGTGAAACCTTATCCTTGTTATACTAACACACTAGCGAGTGCGGAATCCAAGCTAGCATGCAACCGAGTTAGAACACGTAAAACCACGACACACAAAGTTCACCGATTAACACCACTTGTATTAATACGAATGAAGGTTCCAGTTACAAGCTCAATGTTTACAGACGTATTCCGTAAACTCTCTCTCGTGTGTGTGTGATTTCAGCAGAGTGTCGTCTAAGTGTTCTCTCAATGACCTCTCCAAGTGCTCTCAAGTCATACTTTGAACACACAATACATGGGTATATATATACCCAGCATTGGTTGTCTGTCCGAAGGATTCGATAGATGGTCGAAGGATCATCTATCGATGTCAAAGCCATCGAAGGATTCACAAGCACCTCGAAGGATGGTGTATCCTTCGAGGTCTATTAGTTTCCATCGAAGCATATCTTTCGTGGGCATCGAAGGATTTACACTATCCTTCGATGCCTTATCCTTCGACATAGACAACCATATTTCTAACAGATTGGCCAAGTCAAACCAGGAGGACGGTTGACTTGGTCAACTTACAGGACTGACAAGGACATCGTTTACATCGTGACCGAATACAGACAAAGTACAAACACAAGTCTTCGTCTTGATCTTCGTGTCTTCAAGTCGAAACCAAGTCGAACTGAGCCGAGTTGAACCGAGCCGAGTCGTGTCCACAAAATATGCATCAACAAACTCCCCCTTGGACGCTACTCGTGAGGTTCAACTTGCATCAACAACTCCCCCTTTCACACTCTTGTGAGGTTCAACGCTATTCGTAAGATTCAACTTCGATGTCTTTCACGTCGGAGGATCTTCAAAGTCTTCACGTGTCGTAAGTAGAAAGTGTATCAACAAACTCCCCTTTTGTGTTTAGGAAGTATGTCAATAAACTCCCCCTTAGATTGAGCTCTCCATTGAGTCATGCTCGTGAATCTTTTGACTTGTCAATTATTCAGATCCTTGTGGTGTTGATGAAGTGTCACCGGCAACTCGATCACTTTATCCTTTGAGTGCCTCCACTTCGTGTCTTCATTCCAAAGCTTTGTCATCGACCATGTTCTCCTCGCCTTTAGCATCTGCACATGCAAGAAAGCTAAACGCATAATGAGAACAACCGCTTGGAATATAGATAACATTTAAACAAATGACACATATGAGATCAAATCTCAATCAAACACCAACCGACAATATTTTGAAAGTTTAGAAAAATATTCAATTTTAATCCTTTAACTTTCAACACTTGTTAACTTCGACAGTTTATGAAGATGCAATTGTTTTTCAGCTTACGATCAGGATTTTGGGTAGGATAGACTCGAGTTCCAACATCGGTTAATCAAAAATAAACTAGAAGAAAAAAATCTTTTTGGATTTTATAAAGTTTAAATTAAAACACACCTAAAATCTTTTTGAAATTTTTCATTTTTCAAATGTAAAACAGAAAACAATAAATAAATATATACAAAATGCATAAACTGAAAACAGTAAATAAATATCTACAGACATTCTTTTTGCGAGTTTCGAGGGTAAGAGAAACATATCAGTGTACGGTCATGTCAAAACGCTCTTGTTGTTCAATTAATTAACATTAAGATAAGCATCCTATAACGATTATCGGTATTGTTGTCCACTTAAGCTCAACTTATCATTTGTAATAATGGCGAGGGGATACGTTAAGGTATAATTTATACTTACCGACCGGTGTTCATCCACATCACGACACATTCCCGTATCAAGGTATGCACGAGGGTTCATCTTACCGGTGAGTATACCGATTATCATCTGTTTGACCGTATATGATGTGAGATTCTCACTTATTTTGATTTGAAAACAAGCCCTATGTGATATAATCACTTATTGATGAGGAACTTGATTTTCGATGCATGAAGGCACAGGAGCAAGTCCGTGAACAGGTCAGTACTTTCGTACAGCAGAGAGACGAACTTGACTCCCGGAAAGAATTTGTGATATATTATCACTTATTTGTTTGGACATGTGATTGTTGATCACTTATTGAGGTCGTATGCAGTATGTACACGTATGTATAGTATCATGGAAGATCTAGACTTGCGTCCCCGTTATTTTTCGGTAAAAGATACAACCATGATACCCAGATGATAAGCAGCATAAAGACCGAATATCTCAGAACCTCGGCAATCTCTCAAACGAAATTTCGGTACTAAGACCATATGCCAATGAATGGTTCCCACCTGATCTTCAGTCGGTTTAAGTTTATATCACCCTGCACACTTTAAAATGATTGTGAGCCTACCGATACATCTTATATAGAGCTGCTTATCGCTTTTTCAATTTAGGTTTAAAGAGGCTTAGACAGACCACTGATGTACTATCATTTTCTCTTTTGCTCGCCAGGAAACTCATTTTTGATTTTCTATTGTTTTTGTGCTTTTTAAATTTTTCGATGTTTTTGGATTTTTCAAATATGGATTTACTCCCCCTAAAATCAACAAACTAAGAAAAAATTTTAAAACACAAAGGTATTTACAAAAATGACTTTCCGATGTTGGTTAACTCATGTTGTACCTCAATGCCGTTTACCAAAATTAATTTTAATCTGAAGAGATTTATCGAATTTTGGAAAAATCAGTTGGTATGTCGGTTTGCGGTGTGGACCATGACAACATTGTCTGGCCAAAGAGTGCGATAACAATTTATAAAGTAGCTTAAGTAACGACAAGTAAAGGAGAGATTAGAAATTTTAAAACCGTATCCTGCAACTGCTTCGTGCATTGCAAGGAATCTGAGTGCTCTCCCAAACTGGATATCCACCCGGTGTGGATTTCAAAGTCGATTCTTTGTAGCTACTGAGAAGTCTCTTGACAGCAACAAGATCATAAACCTTTGGGTCCGGCTGGTCTTCCACATTTCACCAGCGAAGGTTTTTGTCTTTCTCTTGAGAAGTAGTGTGCGGTTGTTCAACCCATGCCAAGGCATCCGCACACCCTGTTGGTTTGTTCAACAAACACATTTTCCTCAATCACACCACGAAGAAATGTACACTGCACGTTCATCTTGTCGAGTTTGAACTTCAGACGTGCTGCAGGTGCGTACATTTTGATTTGAATCTATCCCGGGGAACCCGATCACAGCTTGATTGTAAAAGGCTTTGCATTTTTGTCGAAGCTTTTCAAACTCTTTCAACATACAATCTGTTTTCCCTTATCTTTTTCTTTTCTTCTCTCCATCACAGGCAACAATTTCTTCTGTCGCCTATTTTGTGCATGGACACTCCACTATCAACAATCTTACGACTATCGATAGTTCCTCCTAGAATATCCTACACACTCATTCAAAGATTAGACGGAGAGGGGGACCCAGGCCTTTGTGGACTTGGGTCGTCCTTGATCATCAAGGAAGGTGATCTCAATCTCCTGATGATTAGGAAAAAGAACCTGCGGAGCTCCCCCTGACTGAATTACCTGTTTTGGTTTCCAAACTGTTTGTTCTTTACCAGTATTTGAATTTGTTCTTGCATTTACTGGTTTTACCGTTTTAGGTTTTGTTTGAACAGGTTTTTCTTCTTTGACCTCTGATTTTAAGGCCTTCTCAATTACCTTTTGATTCTTTTGTTTTAACTTCTTTTCCTTTTCTTTCAAAACACGTGGGTCTTGTTTCGGGAAAACAGGTCGTTTTTGGTAATTGGTTTCTTGGGGAGCCTTCAACTTTTGCAGGTATGGGCAGTATCTTACAATGTGCCCAATTGTTCCACACTCAAAACACATTCTCCGCTCTACAAACCTCGGAGAAGCATGTTGATGACCAGACGAAGAACCAGACAATGAACTTTGTGATCTAGATGTACTTGGACCTAAATCACATCCTTTGGTGTGTTGGGTGTAATTATTCTGATCATTTCGTTTTAAAATTCTAACTTGTTTTATAAAATCAATGTTAGATTTATCCTGAAATGTTTCAAGTTTGTCAGAACCCGTGGATCCAACAAAGTTCATTTTCGGTTCTCGTTTCTTAACAGGAGCTCTTTTGTTTTGCACCCTTCGTTGTTGAACCTTAGGTGCTTGAACATTCTTGTTCTGAGCCTTCTTTCCCTGTCCCTTACCCTTTCCAGAATTAACTTGTTGTTTTCGCTCAATTGGTTGTTTTTGGTTTCCGTATTGTTTTCTAATTTGTTCACACGGAATTGGATCACATTGAGTGACTGTAATTTTGCCACTTTTGTTCCCCAAAAACTTTTCAATACATCCTTCAAAAATTTGCTCAAATAAATCTTGATTTACATTTTTAATTGGAAAATCTTTGTTAGAGTAGATCTTTTCATCTCCTTTGAGCGTGTACAACAAGTTATTCCCTTCACAACTAGATACAAGGGACTCCATTCCTTTTGACATTTCAGTCTTACTCGGTTCCACTGGTGGATCACACAAGATGTGATTCTCAATTGGAATATCTGTTGTAACCGAGTTAGACTGTTGATTCACAATTTTTATAGACTCATCATCCGATGTATCAGATTCATCATCCGAAGAATCAGTATCCTCAACAGTGGGAAGACTCTGTTCCTTAACACATGATGAATCTGTCACATTCTCAGACTCTGATTGGTCCGAGGATGATGTACCATTTGTGAACCCGAGGCCTGCTGCAAAATCATCTAGATTGAGTGGCACTGTAGGTTCAAAACGGGGCATATCCTCGTCATCAGGCGATTTGGAGTAATTGTGATTCATTGGGGGAGGACATGATTTGAATCCATTACACTTCCTATCCCCCTTTTTCTTCTGAACATCAATTATGTGATCCAAAACATAGCGGGAATTGGAATAGCTTTCCAATTTCTGCTTAATTGTCTCACATTCACACCTAGCTGTTGCTAACTCTACCATTTGTTTTTCAATTGTGTCAATTAAATCATTGTTAACATGTTGTTTTCTCAAAACAGCCCTTTGTAATTCAGAAACATCATGTTTTAATGACGCAATTGTTTCTTTAAATTCCTTTTCATTTCTGGTCAAAAACAAGTTAGCTTCAGTTGCTTTAGAAAGATCAACAATCAATTCTTGATTGTGTTTGTGTGTGACTTCAAATTTACTTTCCTGTTCAGCATATTTAACCCTTAAGCTATCACAATTTTCACAGGTAACTACAGTGGGTTCATCGACACTTACCTGACCTGATGAACAGTCGACATTAGCCGTAAAGGCTGAATGGAAAGAAAAAGATCCATCTTCAGAGAAGAACTTAGCAAGCTTCTCGGAAGTTCCAGCAGATTTCTGGCATAGAATAGATCTTCTTTTGCATAATACTTCAGCTTCAGTCAAGAGTTCATCAACCTTCAAATCTAAAGTGTCACTTGATAAATCACCAGCATCAAGTGATTCCTCATCCATGCTCCCACTATAACCCGAACTATCTTCATCTTCTGAAGATTCACCAGCAGACGCGGGTTCTACTACTTTCTCTGTCACCTTAGCATAACATGCTGTTCCACCGTTTCCTCCTTCTCCAAGCTGAAGCGACCAATCACAACCTTCATCCATTTGAACCACGAGTCCCCGGTTGGCATTTGATGACCCTGGTTGGCTTTGGTTGTTGACAGGTACCAACGTACGAACATTGTTCCTGTTCTGGTGCTGCTGGTTGCCTTGATTTCTGAAGGGGTTTTGGTTTCCATGCTGAGCAGGTCTTGTGCATTCCCTTTTGAAGTGACCCCTTTCACCACAGTTAAAGCATGTCACAGCTTGCTTGTCGAAACCATACTTGGTATCTTTCTTGCTTTCCAAGTTGGTTCGCCCCGTTCTTTCCATAAACTCCTTCGCTCTCCGAATAGCACTAGCAAGAGCCCATTTAATATCCATCATCTCAAACTCATCTCTATCCACTTGCTGATAATCTTCATTGGTTAGATTGATATTCCCAATCTGACCTGCGATCAATCCACAATAAGCACTAACCAAGGTATTCAACATCTCCATATGCTCCTTGGCTATTTCGACACTGACTTTGGAAAAGTTGGAAGTGTCTAGTCTGACAGTGTTTGGATTGGAAGTGGCATGAATGTTTGAAGAGCTTCCATAAAACCCTTGCTGTTGCGGTTGTTGCTGCTGAGGAGCTGTCGGTTTCGCATCTGGTCTTGGATACATCAAGTATGCTGAAGGATCAAACTGATCTGTTGTGGAAGATCCGGTGTTTGAGACGAAAGCAGTTTGAAGCTTCGCGTGTTGAGAAGCTGGTCTTTCTCCACCAATACCTCCAGCAATCCCAAAATACATCTCTGGACTTTGAGGAGTGAGTGTCCTTTTCGCCTTCAGTTTTTCTTCTACATCCTTGTTCTCCAATTTTTGAATTAAATCATAAACGGTGATTGTGTCTAAAACACCATTTTCTTTAAGGATTTCAAGATAACTGCTCCACTTTGCTGGTAAGCTATCAGCAAATCTCTTCGTCATTTCTTGTGGAGTGGCATTGACTTTAAAAGCAAACATCTCGCTCAACAAGTGATGAAACCTTGTAGATAAATCTGCCAAAGTCTCATTCTCCATACACGTAAATCCTTCAAACTCTTTCTTCAGCAAATCTTGCTTGATCTTTCTTGATTGAGCATTTCCTTCACATCTTAACGTGAGCATATCCCACAAGCTTTTAGTAGTAGTGCAATAAACAAACTGGTGGTAAATGTCTCTGTTAAGAGCTTGTGTGAGAATCATGAATGCTTTCTTTTCTAATTCAATCTTCTTCTTGTCTGCATCAGTCAGAGTGCTGTAAGTTTCTGGATTTGATCCTGCAACTTCCAATTCGTTTTCAAATGGAGTGAAGAAACACATCCATAGATCTTGACCTTGCCCCTGAACATAAGTTCTCAACCTTTCTTTCCACCATCCCCAATCATTGATGTGATTCAGCTTTGGCGGTTTTGTGCTTGTACCAGTTTCAATGTCGTTCTGCATCATAGATTGAATGCTGCTGTGTTGATTTGTGACCAATGCCCATTGATTTGCAGTTATCATTGCAGCTTGAGTTGGGGCAATAGCTCGCATCCATGCAGATTTGTCGAATTCTGGCTCAGGTTGTGTAACTGATGATCGTGAAGATGTTAGAGTCCACGCGGTTGGATCCCACTGATCGTTTGTTCCCATTTTATAAAAATTAATATATTAAGTGAAAATTGATTTAAAATTAATTTTCACAAACTATATTAAAATTTCGAATGATAATCAAACAGTCGAAGGATCCTTGATCGAAAGTCCTTGAAAAACACAAACTGTTAAGCTTAAACAGATTAGGATCGAAAGATGCACACAGGTTCGAAAAACAGACACTTGTTCGAAGGATCAACAGTGTTCGAAAGATCACTGTTGAGTCTCGAACAATGGTTTCGAAAGATTCACTAACTCGAAAGATTCACAGTTTGACAGATCCTTATCTTTCGAATATATATCCTTATCTTTCGAATAACTATCTTTCGAAAAGATTCCCTTGATCGAAGGATATGTCTCTGACTTCGAATGATGGATCGAAAGATGATTATCTATCGAGCCTTCCTTGATCGTAAGATGATCTTTCGATGTCGAAAGATATCCTTCGATAGCAACTGACACAACTGACACAAAGTAGACAGGTTGGTGAGAAAGGTGACGGGTTGGTGCGCGACTTTCGGCAGAAGGTATGTTCAGACCTTACTTTCTGCCAAAATCAGATTTGGGTTGACAATTTTAACCACTTATCCCTTCCCAATGCACAAACATCTTTCGAAAATAATCAAACAAGATCAAAATATGCAACACTTTGAAGAACACTTGAATATAGGATGAAGATAACCCAGAAAAATTTGAATTTTCTGTAAACCGACAACTGCCGAACACGAGTTTTGGCCAAAATGTTTAATAAAAACCAACTTTTAACATGTGAAAATGATAAATAACAAGGTTTTTATAACAACTTTCAGCAACATGCAATGATTTTCGAAGTTTTAAACAGCAAAATTTCCAGAAAATATAAACTTCAAAAACCCGAAACACTCTAAAACACTCGGTTTTAACAAGGAAAAGAGCCAAAGCTCTGATACCACTTGTAGGTCCCTATTCCCGGATGAATGTGAAACCTTATCCTTGTTATACTAACACACTAGCGAGTGCGGAATCCAAGCTAGCATGCAACCGAGTTAGAACACGTAAAACCACGACACACAAAGTTCACCGATTAACACCACTTGTATTAATACGAATGAAGGTTCCAGTTACAAGCTCAATGTTTACAGACGTATTCCGTAAACTCTCTCTCGTGTGTGTGTGATTTCAGCAGAGTGTCGTCTAAGTGTTCTCTCAATGACCTCTCCAAGTGCTCTCAAGTCATACTTTGAACACACAATACATGGGTATATATATACCCAGCATTGGTTGTCTGTCCGAAGGATTCGATAGATGGTCGAAGGATCATCTATCGATGTCAAAGCCATCGAAGGATTCACAAGCACCTCGAAGGATGGTGTATCCTTCGAGGTCTATTAGTTTCCATCGAAGCATATCTTTCGTGGGCATCGAAGGATTTACACTATCCTTCGATGCCTTATCCTTCGACATAGACAACCATATTTCTAACAGATTGGCCAAGTCAAACCAGGAGGACGGTTGACTTGGTCAACTTACAGGACTGACAAGGACATCGTTTACATCGTGACCGAATACAGACAAAGTACAAACACAAGTCTTCGTCTTGATCTTCGTGTCTTCAAGTCGAAACCAAGTCGAACTGAGCCGAGTTGAACCGAGCCGAGTCGTGTCCACAAAATATGCATCAACATACTTTACATATCAAAAGAGACAAATAAGTTGTACACAAGTAGATAGGAGGATATCTGACTTAGTCAACATAACATACAGACTCGATAATTAATAAAAGACCATACAAAATACATCGTTAAACAAGACTAGTTACAGACACTAAAAATGCATCAACAAAAAACGAGTTTGATTGCTTTATTGTAAAAAATTATGAGAAAAAAAATACCAATCTATGGTTTTTGGGTTGTTAAGCAAATCGATTAACCTAGTTTGTTGCGAATTAGAAATCACATAGACATGATTGTTAACCTACTTATTTTGACATATAATTAACTATTAATATATGTTAGGATCTGAGTTTCCTTTGATTGTGCTTTTTTATTATAATGAAGATGAAATAGAATTGAATGCAACGGAATTAAGTGAAACAAACTTTCAACACACAATCAATGAGAGAAATAGTTTTAGCAAACATGTTTATACTTGGAATCGAATGACTGTATTTATTACAACTATCAATTACAAATGCATGCATGCACTAGTCTCCCCCTCAGCCTGAGCTCACAGTGATTGTTCGTACAGAATGACTTGTGATGAAGAGAGCTAATAGAACAGTACAGGGTACTGTTCTATTTATAGTATAGAACAAACCACTGTGGCATCTTTGCTGACGTCACCATGAAAGAGACATCTAACCTCCTAACAACCTCTAACAACTGCTCTTTACAGCTACTGACCATAAACACTGATTACAATAAATAAATACAAATACAAATACAAGTGTAAACTACTGCTTCTTCATTCCAGTGCTTTAGCCCCAGCAGTGCTTTGTGTCTTCAGCAGTACTTGAACCATAGCAACAGATTGAGCAACAGTCCTTTGTCTTCATCGGTCTTTAGTCATCAGCAGTTGTTGAGAAGAGCAGTACTTAGAGGACAATAGATGATAGGATCACTTTCAAGGGGAAAGACTAAGGGGCTGTTTGGTAGCCTCTGAATGGTCATTAAGAGGCTACATCTTAATGGAACCATTAAGAATTTTACCAATGAGAAGGTAGAAAAATGTGACATGTGATGATTTACCATTCAGAGTTTACCTCTTAACCATTCAGACTTGAGGTTACCTCTTATTCATTCAGAGGTTTTAAACCATTAAGAGGTAGCATCTGAATGGTCATTAAGAGGCTACCAAACAGCCCCTAAGTACAAACAACTGCTTATTCTGGATCCACTGATCTGATCCAGTTTTGGCTTTATCAACTGTTCCTTTGTAGGGTTCAATCCCAACAATCTCCCCCTGGAACAGATGATGCCAAAACTCTTCATTATTTTGGATCTTTATTGTCTCATCAGGAGTTCCCTAACTTTCCCTTTGAATTGTAATTCAAAGTTCATGGAATCCTCATCACCCTCATCCCTGCACAGTGTAAGCTCAAGGATATCTTGCAGATCTTCAACACTCAGGCCAAGTGCTTCTTCCCTTAATATATGCTCCACCTTACCATTGGATTTGAGCAGAGTCAATACGTGGATCTTTTGATCAGACTTCCACTTTAGTATTTATGAATCCAATGGGTTTCTTGGGAGAGTTTTTATTTTTGATGAGTTTGGAAATGGAGGCCTGGTGATGACAGCTGTGTTAGGGTCTTGAGATTGTGCTAAGTCTTGTTTTTCTGCCAGCAGTGTCTGAAGAACCATTTTCATGATATATTCCTCTTGAGCCTTGTCTTCTTTTGTTTCTGCATCCATCTGCTTTTGTTTCCTTCTTTGATAAAGGATAGCAGCAGGTGGAGCAGTGGATCTTCTAATGGGAAACTTTTGTTTGACTTGAACCACTGCTTCTGGAACTGCTTCTAGATAATTAGGCTTTTTGGGAGCAGTGGGATATTTCTTCCTTAACTCTTCCAACTTTTTATAGGTGCCAATCACTTTCATCTCTGACCATCTTGTAACCTAGTTCCTTGACCCATAATCAGCAGCAATGAGCTCTTCTTTCATTCTTTTTAGTTTCAAGGTCCTTTCTAGCACATTTTTCTTGTAATTTGCCCAGACTGGAGGAGTTTGCTTTACTTTGTCTTCAATCATCTTCTGAATTCTAGCAACCTCCTCCTTAAGTTCACAGATGGTCCACTCTTTATACTGATGCTTCTCTGCCCGGTACTTCTTGTATGCCATGATGTATTCTATGTAATCATGCCTCATACTTTCATCATCTTTCTCTGATAATTTCTGACAGAGATCTTTTGAGAACTGCTCTAAGGTTCTGACTTTGGTGAGCAGGTACTGCAGATTCCTTTGAATTTCTCTGTCAGTATTTCCCTTTGTTTCTTTTTGTAATATATCCTCTGCTTGTTTAACCTTTAATTGCAAGTATTCTTCAATGTTTCTAGGAAAAGGATAACCTTGGAGAGATGGTGGATGATTGACTAACAGCTGTTGAAACAACTGGTGTTTCAACCACTGTTGTCATTACAACTGCTGATGTGTCAGAGTTGTCTTCTGCTTTTTGGCAGGTGGTTTTTTGTGTTGGTGGTGATGGTATGGCAGTGGTTGATGAGGTGGTGATGGTAGTGGTTGGGATAACATCTGTTGAAACCACTGAAGTACCAACAACTGTTGATATAACAAGAGTCTCAACATCTGTTGGTTTGGTGGTTTGATGAGAGGAACTTTTGGAAGTTTGAGGAGTATGTTTGGTGGTTTTGGAAGGTGTTGTGGTGGTTTTTGGTTGGCTAACCTTTCTGGTAGGCCTTCTTCTTTTGGTTTTAGAATACCCTGCTCTTCCTTTTGCATGATAACTTTCTTCTCATGTGCAAAACTTTTAGACCCCTTTATTTCCATTGACTCTTTCATGTTTGCTTTTAGTTCAGCAAAAGCATTTTGAGTCTCATCAACCTTTTGGAACCATCTGGCCTTGGGATTTCAACCACAAGTTTAGACATTGGATCTGGTTTAATGTATAGGCCTTCTTTTCCCTTTTTACCTTTCTCCCCCTTTTTGGCATCATCAGGATTTTCAACAAAGATGATTGAAGGAGGAGCAGTGCCAGTGGTTTGCAGCAAATGGGCCTTAATTGCCTTGATATCTGCTTGTGTATCTTTATACCTAGCTTCCATTGCATTTTTGACCATTTGAAGTTGAATCTCATGTTGATGATCAGCATATTGTCTCTGTTGGTGAAGCATAGGTGGAATCATGTTCCAAAGCTCATTGGGAGAATGAGCAGGTGTTGCAGCAGGGGGTGTGACTTTTTGAGATTGTAACAACTATTGTAGCATATTTTTAATATCTGCAACAATTGTGTCTATTTTATCAACCCTCTCCGTCAATTCTTTGTATTTTGAATCATCACCCAACTTAATGGGATCATCTGATTTCCCACTGGCAGTGGTTGTATCAGTAGTTGACTTAGGGAAAGTTTCCCAAAAGTCATCCACTGATGCCCCTTATTCTTGGTGCTGGGGACTTCTTTCTTTAGCAGAGGTTACTTATTTCAGCATACCAGTGTATAATGGAAACACACCAGTGGATACTAAGGTTCCTAAAGAAGAAATTGCCTTCAAGGGAGTCTTACTAATGAAACTACTATCCAGGTGTAAATCAGTGGATTCAACACCTGTAGTAGCTGCTCCACATGAACTACTGACAGGAATTACTGGTAATTCCTACAATGTAACCTCCTCAGTTGTTGGTGGGTTAGCAAGGATAGATGAACCAGACTCAGTCACTTGTTGAGGTATATTCTCATTGACAGGTGGTTGAGAAGAACGGATTTGTGCCTGGTCCATATCAAGTGCATCCAACAAGGGTATGATTTATGGTGGAATTTGGGCAGTGAGGATGGGTGTAGAAAGAGAATTTGCCCCGGGAGCTGGGCTGTGGAAGATAGATTCAAGTGAATCCATTGCTTCATAATGTGGTGTCCATATAGATACAACCTGATCCTTTTGAGAGGATGCATGAGGAGTTTTAGGCCCAGGTTGAGATCTTTCTTCCAACTGCTGTGAGGAAGTAGCAGCAGTGGTTATTGGTGACTTTTGTGTTGTCACATGTATAATCTTTGGGATCTCATCTTCCAGAGTTACCTTTTTGGAGGGTTTGGGGGCTTTTGGGATTTTTTCTGTTTGGGCTTTTTGGGGATTTTAGGTGTGGGTTTCACCTGGAGCAGTGGGCTCAACAGCATGTACCTGAGGAGCAGTTATTGCTGCTAAATTCTGCTCAGGGTCCTTTGTGTTTTTGAAGGTTTTGACAGCCTTGTAAATGTTTCAGAAGAAAGGCTGTTTATTTGACAAGGATTTCCTTGGATTAGCACATGTGCATTATCCTTTGAAAATTTCTTTTGTAAATAAAAACTTAAAAACCTTGGAAATAATAGAAATGGTTTTTTATTATCTTTGATATTATTAATATTTTTGACCATATCATTGAAAATCTCCTGGGAATAGTTAAAAACACTTTCAGACATGATAGCATAACCCATGTATTGGATTTTCAATGGTATTTCATTAAAGGCTGTTATTTTATTTGAGACACACATGAGGAGGGTATGGAACAAAAACCTCATGGCAGGTGGAAAACTGCCTTTTTGTAAAGTATCTTTTTTCATTTCTTCTTCATACCCTCTCTCAATGAAATCAGTTTGATAATAAGGCTTTGGGAAAGAGGTTTTACCTGTAAGATCATTGAGTTCAAAAACGTCTGAAATGGTTTGAGGTGTGATAGTAACTGGAATTCCCCTTATGGATGAATTAATAGCTAAGGTGTAGGTCCCGAAATCTGAGGATCGATAACGAAAACCAAACCCTTGTTTATAACAAACAATGTCACGGGTGCGGAATCCCCGTAACGATGCCAAATCAAACACAGTTAATAACACACGCGGTATAACCAATGAAACGCAATCTATTGATTAAATGGGATGAGAACCAAGAACAACTGATACACACACATTTTACAGAATAACTCTCAGGGTATGCTCTCATCTAGTTTCAAAGTGAAACTAGAAAGTGTTTATATAGCAGCCTAGGCCCTAACCTTGACGAAACCATATGTGGGCTCGACGAAACACCTTTGAGCCAGACATTGGGCCTGAAGAAACCCAACAGTCGACGAAACCAGGGGGGTTCGTCATTGTTCACGATGAAACCTTAGGTTTTGGCATATTGGGGGTTTCGACATGTTGTGTGCGACAAAACCTGGGGGTTTCGTCGCAGGCTGCAAAAGTTGTAATGTTTGCTGCAAACAGACAGTTGCAGCAAACAACTTCTAAACACATAAGTAAAGACATTTATACCCTTACATGCAACATGCATTGTTGGTAAACATTACATAACAAACGGACACAAAATAGTCGGATACAAACGGATAAGAGGATATCCGACTTGGTCGACGGCAAATACAGACTCGATAATACATAAAAGATCGTACAAAATACAAAGCTAATAAAGACTAGTTACAGACACAAAAAGGTGCACCAACATAAGGGCTTTTTGTCCTTAACTTCAAGTTTCGCATTTTTCCAGAATTCTCGTTGGGTATCCAGGTAGATGGGAGCATTCCAGGTCAACAAAGTTTTGTACTTTGAAGACGAGATAGCATCAATGACGGAGTTGAAGGTTGTGCTTTGACTTGGTTTCTCAAGTATACACAGGTAGTTGTGAGAGGTTTTGAATGGGAGAGCCATGGTGATTTGAGAGTGGTTCCGAGAGGAAGAAGACGATGAATGATTTGAAGGAAATTGATGGTAACTGCTTTAGAAAGGAATTTTGAATTCGATTCGACAGTGAAAACCCTGTTTGGGGTTTTGATCAGGGTTTTATAAAGTGAAAAAGTGTATGCTGACGTGGCAGCGGTTACAAAAGATCTGACGGCTAAGTACTGTCCACGTGTGTAGGTCCGGCTAGGGGAGGATCTAGTCGCCTAATCCTTGTGTACAAACCAACCCGGTTGTGCGGAATCCAACCGAGATAGCAAACCGAGATAGAACAAGTGAAAACACAACACACAATCTTCAACGATTAACACCACTTGTATTAATGCGTATGAAAGGTTCGGTTACAATGCAATGTTTACAAATCAGTTTTGCAAACTCTCTCAGTGTGTGTTCTCTCTCTTTCGAACTCTGTCTCTCACTCTTTGTCTCACTCTGAAGTGAACACAACACACGGGTATATATACCCGACACAACATGTCTGGTCGAAGGATCAGATAGATTGATCGAAGGATCATCTATCGACTAGAAACTCATCGAAGGATCTACATGTACTTCGAAGGATGAGATCTTTCGAGGTCCATCCATCGAAGGCTTATCTTTCGAGCTCATCGAAGGATCTAAACCATCCTTCGATGACACATCCTTCGACACAGCCATATTACAACCATCGTTCGAACTGTTTGGCCAAGTCAAACCGGAGGATGGTTGACTTGGTCAAACTTACATCAAAGACATCGTTTTGACTCAAGACTAAATACAGACACAAGTGCACCAACAAACTCCCCCTTGGCTGTAGCTTTGTCTGGCTGTAGCTTTGTCTCGATCTTTGTGACTTCAAGTCTTTGACATCCTTTCAAGTATTCCATGTCGGAGGATCTTTAAAGTCTTCACGTCTTGAAAGCAGAAAGTGTACCAACAAACTCCCCCTTAGATGTAGGAAGTGTGTTGACAAACTCCCCCTTAACATAAACTCCCCCTTGAGTTATGCTCGTGAAATACTTGTTCTTTATGAATTGAGATCCTTGTGGTGTTGATGATGGTCAGCGGCAACTCGATCATCTTCATCATTTGAGTGCCTTCACGTCGTGTCTTCATTCCGAAGCTTGTCATCGACCATGTTCTCCTTGCCTTTAGAATCTGTACATGCAAGAAATCTAAACGCGTAATGAGAACAACTGCTAGGAATATCATAAGTAAGCGACACACCTGTGACCATTTGTTCAAACAAACACCGTCCGACAGTTTGAAAGTTTAAAATATTTCAACAATTTCAATTTTAACTTTCAACACTTTGCAAATTTCGACCGTTTATGAAGATTTAGTCATTATCGGTTTTCGTTCAGGTTTCAGGCAACGAAGACTCGAGATCCAACATCGTACGATCGAAAATAAAATAGAAATAAAATCTTTTTGGCTTTTAGAAAGTTTATATTAAAACACACCTAAAATCTTTTTGGTATATTTGAATATTTCAAATGTAAAGACTGAAAGCAGTAAATAAATATATACAAAGATGCAGAAAACTGAAAGCATTAAATAAATATTTACAGACATTCTTTTTGCGAGTTTCGAGGGTAAGAGAATCATATCAGTGTACGGTCATGCCAAAACGCTCTTGTTGTTCAGTTAGTTAACATTAAGATAAGCATCCTATAACAATTATCGGTATTGTTGTCCACATAAGCTCAACTTATCAGATGTAATCATGGCGAGGGGATACGTTAAGGTATGATTTATACTTACCGACCGGTGTTCATCCACATCACGACACATTCCCGTATCAAGGTATGCACGAGGGTTCATCTTACCGATGAGTATACCGATTATCATCTGTTTGACCGTATATGATGTGAGATTCTCACTTATTTTGATTTGAAAACAAGCCCTTTGTGATAGAATCACTTATTGATGAGGAACTTGATTTTCATATGCATGAGGGCACAAGAGCAAGTTCGTGAACAGGTCAGTACTTTCGTACAGCAGAGAGACGAACTTGACTCCCGGAAAGAATTTGTGATGTATTATCACTTATTTGTATGGACATGTGATTGTTGATCACTTATTGAGGTCGAATGCAATATGTACACGTATGTATAGTATCATGGAAGATCTAGACTTGCGTCCCTGTTATTTTTCGGTAAAAGATACAACCATGATACCCAGATGATAAGCAGCATAAAGACCGAATATCTCAGAACCTCGGCAATCTCTCAAACGAAATTTCGGTACCAAGACCATATGCCAATGAATGGTTCCCACCTGGTCTTCAGTCGATTTAAGTTTATATCACCCTGCATACTTTAAAATGATTGTGAGCCTACCGATACATCTTATATAGAGCTGCTTATCGTTTTTCATTTAAGGTTTAAAGAGGTTTGGATAGACCACTGATGTACTATCATTTTCTCTTTTGCTCGCCAGGAAACTCATTTTTTGTTTTTCTATTGTTTTTGTGTTTTTGAAATTTTTCGATGTTTTTGGATTTTCAAATTTTGGATTTACTCCCCCTAAAATCAATAAACTAAGACAAATTTAAAACACAAAGGTATTTACAAAAATGATTTTCCGATGTTGGTTTTACTCTTGCTTGACCTTAATGCCGTTTACCAGTAATAAGTAGTCAAATCTTGATTTGTCAAATGCTTTGGTAAAAAGGTCGGCACGTTGGTCATCGGTGTGGACATAAGCAACATCGATTAGCCTTTTCTCAAAGCAATCACGGATGAAGTGATACTTAATTTCGATGTGCTTAGTCTTTGAATGCTGCACAGGATTTTTAGTGATCTGTAAGGCAGCAGAATTATCAACGTAAATAGGAGTAGTTAGGAATTCAAAACCGTAGTCGCGCATTTGTTGTTGGATCCATAGGACTTGGGAGCAACAACTTGAGGCAGCAATGTATTCAGCTTCGCATGTTGATGTAGCGACGCACGTCTGCTTCTTGCACTGCCATGTGACTAGGCGATTTCCCAAAAACTGACATCCAGCCGTTGTGGATTTGCCGTCGATTTTGCATCCGCCAAAATCAGAATCACTGAATGCGATCAAGTCAAAGTTATTATCCCTAGGGTACCATAGACCAGTGTCAGGGCAACCCTTCAAATAACGAAAAATCCTTTTTACAGCTGCAAGATGTGTGGCCTTCGGGTTGACTTGATATCTGGCAAGCAGACACGTTGGGTACATTATATCTGGTCTTGATGCTGTGAGGTACATAAGAGATCCGATCATCGCGCAGTAGTATGAGGGGCTAGTAGCTTCACCCTTCAAGTCTGGAGTAATTCCGTGATTTTGCGGCAATGGGGTACCAATGGGCGTTGCATCAGACATCTGGAACCGGCTCAAGATGTCTCCAACATATTTAGTCTGATGGATGAATATCCCAGACTCGGTTTGTTGTACTTGTAGGCCCAAAAAGAAGGTCATTTCCCCCATAGCACTCATCTCGAATTTATCCTGCATTACACGCTCGAAATCCCTACACAAAACATCATTAGTAGAACCAAAAATAATGTCATCAACGTATACCTGTACCAGTAGAAGATCTCCATCTTTTTCTTTGATGAAAAGAGTACAATTGATAAGACCTCTGCGAAATCCATTCTCCAGCAGATAATTAGATAAGGTTGCGTACCAAGCTCGCGGTGCTTGATGTAGACCATATAGAGCTTTGTTGAGCAACCAAACCCGATCGGGATGGATAGGATCTTCAAAACCTGGAGGCTGTTCGACGTACACCTCTTCTTCCACCACACCATGTAAGAATGCACTTTTCACGTCCATCTGGTATACCTTGAAACCTTTGAATGAGGCATAAGCCAGAAAAATCCGAATTGCTTCTAGACGTGCAACAGGTGCATACACTTCGTTGTAATCGATCCCTTCAATCTGACGAAAACCTTGAACGACTAGCCTTGCTTTGTTCCGGATAACGACTCCACGGTCATCCTTTTTGCATTTAAACACCCAACGGGTACCAATCTTCTTGTAACCAGCAGGTTTCTCTACGAGTTTCCAGACACCTAGCTTCTGGAATTGTTGCAGTTCTTCCTGCATTGCTTCAACCCAAGAGCTATCTTTCAAAGCATCTTTCCAAGTTCTTGGCTCTTCCTGTGAGACATAACACGCGAAAGACCAATCATTTTGTTGACCAGATTCTCGGATAGTTGCATACAAGCCTGCATTGTTGTTGTTTCGCAACATGTTTCTTGTTTGAACGCCACTTTGTACATTTCCGATGATGTTTTGTTGAGGATGGGTATTGTGAATCCTTGTTTCTGGATTATCTCGAACTGGAATATTTGTACCCAGATTGTTGAGATTGAGATCAACAATCAATTCAAGGCCCGGAATTGACGAAGAGGATGATGCAGTAGCTTCAGCTGTTCTAGGGACATCCACTGGAGGTGTACCCTCTGAAGTGCCATGTACTGCTATCGTTGGAGCTTCTTGATCTGCATCGAGAAATTCATCATCCTCTGAAGATTCGTTCAATTCGGTAGCGTCGTGAAAATCCTCATTGTCGAGAGCATTATTGTTCACCGAAGATGGTTCTTGATTGACAAGAATAGGACGAACCAACGGTGAATCTGTTGCATTGTCACTCTCGAAAAACATCCTTGCCGCAGCATTTTCTTCAACGGCTTCAACATTGATCGAATTGAAAAAGTCATCGTACTCAAACATCCAAGGCTGACCAGGACATTTGACTGGTAAAGTGTGCCTTTGTACTCTGACTTCAGACCATTCCTCGACCCTTTTAGTCTCTAGATTCCAGACTCTTAAGTTCGGGGTGGAATACCCAAGAAAGTATCCATCAATTGCTTTTGCCCCAAACTTTCCATTAGGATCGATTATTGTGCACGGAGCTCCAAACGGTTCAAGATATGACAAATCTGGTTTCCGTTTGTTAATAAGCTCAAAGTAGGTCTTGTTGTGCCTTTTGACTGTAAGGACTCGGTTCAACGTATAACATGCAGAGGCCACAGCTTCAGTCCAAAATGGAATCGGCAATTGTGACTCTACTAACATTGTCCTAGCAGTCTCGATCAATGTGCGGTTCTTACGTTCAGCGACGCCATTTTGTTGAGGAGTATAAGCTGCACTAAATTCGTGAAGAATACCTTTTGAAGTGCAAAACTCCGCCATGGCATGATTTTTGAATTCAGTACCATTGTCGCTACGTATCCGCCTAACCTTCAAGTTATAAAGATTCTCAATCTGAATGATCAAGTTTTTGATAATATCGAAGGTTTCGCTCTTGTGTGCCATGAACGCCACCCAAGAAAATCTTGAATAATCATCAGTTATCACAAGACAGTATTGATCATTCCTAATGCTTTTGTGATTGACAGGACCGAACAAATCCATGTGCAAACGTTCAAGAGGAACAGCCACCGTGTTGATTTTCTTTGTAGGGTGTCGCTTCTTCGTTTGTTTTCCTTTCTGGCACGAGACACAGACGTCTTGAAGATGGAAGTTTTTAAGCGGAACACCATTCACCAATTCATTTGACACCAAATGATTCATTTTGCGTAAGTGAATGTGACCCATTCGTCTGTGCCAAGAGATTGTGTCTTTTTCTGTGGCTTTGGAAACGAAACAAGTTGCTTGTGCAGACGTTGTGATAGCTTGGCTCATATCAAGGACATACAGATCATTTATCCTTGGAGCCGACAAGAGAATCCATTCTTTCGGAATTTTGAAGCCGGGTTTCAGCACATAACATCCATTTGCATCAAAGTGTACTGAGAACTGCTTATCACAAATTTGAGAAACACTAAGAAGATTGTGATCAAGTTGTTGTACGAAGTTGATCTTATCAAAGCTAACAACCCCGTTGGAAATCATTCCTTCACCCGTAATATATCCGCCTTTATCTCCAGCAAAAGCAACATAACCTCCTCTAATAGATTTGACGTCGTAGAGAAGCTTCATGTCGCCTGTCATGTGCCTGGATGCCCCACTATCAACAATCCAATGACTACTGATAGTTCCTCCTGGAACACCCTGCACATGAACTCAATTGATTAGTTGGAGATGGGGACCCAAGCCATTGTGGTCTTGGGTCTTCCATTTTCATCAACAACAATAACTTCTATTCTTTGATGATTTGAAAATTGTGATGGTCCCCCTGATTCAATAACCGTTTTTGGTTTCCAGGTCTGTTTTGTTATACCAGTGTTATTCTTTAAAACCTTAACTTCATGGTTGTCTGAAGTTTTTAAATTGTTTGGTTTGACAGAAACAGATGTTTTGTTAACCACATCGGTCTTAATCGCCTTTTCAATTTTCTTGCCCTGTTGGCGTTTCTGTTTCTTTTCCCTTTCTTTTACAAGACGGGGATCTGTTCTGAATGAAACAGATCGCTTGCGGTCAATTTGGTTACGGGGATCATCAACCTTAGCTTTCAACTTATGAAGATACGGACAGTTTCGAACTATGTGTCCAATGGTACCACATTCAAAACATGATCTTCGTTCAACAAACCCCGAAGTATCATGTGATCGTCTTGCCGATGATGAACTTTGTGATCCCGAGGTACTAGGTTTTAAACTATTTGGTTCATTTCTCTTCATCACAGTTGCTTTCTTGACAAAATCTAAGTTAGATTGGTTTTCAAACTTTGCAATTTTGTCCGTTCCCTTAGATTTCACAAAGTTCACATTCTTCTTCTTCTTTTGATTTGGCTTCATTTGACCTTGAGCCGGTGTTTTATCTTTTGGTTTGGCATGGTTTTGCTGTTTTTGCACTGTTGGTAATTTCTGATTGCCATATTGTTTTCGAACTTCGGCCTTTGGGATAGAAGGGCACTGTGTTACTGTAACACGTGATCCTGTCTTTCCCAAAAACTTACTTGTTGAATTTTCAAAGAATTTACTGATTAATGATTGATTTACATTCTTAATAGGAAAATCTTTGTCTGAATAAATTTTATTATCACCAACAAGAGTGTACAACAAATCCACACTCTCCGACTCTTGTGTAGACACGGACTCGATTGCAACAGTCTTAGCGGGTTTTGCAGGAGGATCACACAGAATATGATTCTCAAGAGGTATGTCCTCTTCGTTTATCACCGCATCAGACTTTGCTGAATCAGTATCATCAGACTCATCATCAGAAGAATCAGCATCCTCAATCACAACTGGAGGATCCTGATTCTGTTCAGCAGTTACAAATGTATCTGCTGACACATCCGAATCTGATGATACTTCTTTCTTGTATCCGAGACCTGCTGCAAATTCCTCAACGTCCAAAGGAACAGATGGTTCAAAATGAGTTCTATACTCCTCATCAGGCAGTGCATCAAAATTGTTTCTCACGGGTGGTGGACATTTCTTGTAACCTATGCATGTGACATCCCGTTTCTCTTTCTGAACATCAATGATGTGATCCAACACATAGCTAGAGCTCAAATAACTGTCTAACTTGAGTCGGATCGCCTCACTTTCTGTTTTAACACAAGCCATTTCCTTTTGCATTACCTCAAGACGAGTTATATAAAGGTTAATGTCAGTTTGTTTTCTAGAAACTTTTTTTGTCAGCTCTGTTTTATCTTTCTTTAACGTTTCAATCATTGACTTAAATTCCTTTTCATGGTTTTCATAAAACATGTTGGCTTCTGTGCACTTGGAAAGATCAACGGTTAACTTTTGATTGTGGATGAATGTCACATCATATTTCTCTTGCAAAGCCTCGTGTTTGCTTTGCAATTCACACCACTAATCATTCAAAGAAACATGTTTGTCTTGCAAGTCAAACAAACTAGCTTGTAAAGCATCATGTTTGCCTTGCAACTCAGACATGTTTGCATCCAAATCAGCACATTTAACATGCAATCTATCACAATTATCACAGATATCAGCAGTGGGTTCATCGACATATACCTGACTTGATGAACTGTCGACATTAGACATAAAGGCTGAATGGAGAGAAGACGAAGAATAGGCAGCTTGATCCACCAAAATAGATCTTCTTTGAATTCCTGCTGTAGCTTCTTCCAATAGTTCATCAATATCTGCATTAACTAGCGCAGTTGTTGTGTCATCTTCCTGATCATTCCCTGAACTTGAGGACTCTTCATCTGAACTACCACTGTAACCGGAGCTGTCTTCATCTTCAGAAGATTCACTACCATTGGTGGAAGATTCTCCACCACTGGCGTGTTTAAGATCCTCGACAACTTCAGCAAAACAAGCTGTTCCATCTGGAGCATCATTTCCCAACTGGATTGACCAATCACAGCCTTCATCTACTTGAACCACAAGTGCCTGGTTGGCATTTGATGGTCCTGCTTGGCTTTGGTTGTTGACAGGTACCAACGTACGAACATTGTTCCTGTTCTGGTTCTGCTGGTTGCCTTGACCTCTGAAAGGATTTTGGTTCCCATGTTGAGATGGTCTCGTACATTCACGCTTGAAATGACCACGTTCACCACAATTGAAGCACTTGACAGCCTGCTTATCAAACCCATACTTGGTGTCTTTCTTGCTCTCCAAGCTGGTTCTGCCTGTTCTTTCCATGAAATCCTTTGCTCGTCTAACAGCACTGGCAAAGGCCCACTTGATGTCCATCATCTCCATCTCCTCTTTATCGATCTGCTGGTAGTCTTCTTGTGTCAGATTAATGTTGCCAATCTGACCTTCCACTAATCCACAGTATGCGCTCACCAAAGTGTTTAGCAGCTCCATGTGTTCCTTTGCTACTTCCACACTGACTTTAGAAAAGCTTGAGGTGTCGAGCCGTACTGTATTTGGCTTTGATTGTTGACCAGCAGATGATGTGCTTCCATAACACGCTTGCTGTTGAGGAGGAAGTGGATTCCCATACATGTCTGTTGGTCCGGTTGATTGAGGAGGAAGTGGATTCCCATACATGTCTGTTGTTCCCGGAGATCGAACAGGTAATGGATTTCCGAACATATCAGTTGGTCTGAGAGGTCGTTGGCTTTGCTGTTGCTGTTGAGGAACTGGTTCAAGCAGATTTCCATACATGTCTGTTTTTGGAGGAACCGGAACCTGGATAGTATTGCCATACATGTCAGTGCTGGACACAAATGCTGTTTGAATTGGAGCATGTGAAGAAGGTTTTGTAGAAGTGCTGGAAGTTCCATAATACATTTCAGGATTTTGTGGCACTGGAACTCTTTTTGCCTTGAGAGTTTCTTCCTGATTCTTGTTTTCCAGGATTTGAACAAAGTCATTGAAGCTTGTTGTAGCTAAAGTGCCATTGTACTTCATGATTTCCAAGAAAGTATTCCATTGAGGTGGCAACGCATCTGCAAACTTTTTCACAATCTCTGCTGAAGCTGTAACAACCTCAAAATTTGACAATTCAGTCAGCAGATGATTAAATCGACTTGTCAAATCTCCTAAAGATTCATTCTCCATACAAGTAAAACCATCAAACTCTTTCTTTAGCAGTTCTTTTCTCAATTGACGTGTCGCTTCATTTCCCACGCCCCTTGTCTTCAATGCATCCCACAACCTTTTCGTTGTCTTGTAACTGACAAATTGATGATAAATATCTTTACTTAACGCCTGAGTAAGAATGGCATATGCCTTCTTTTCCAAATCATAGACTTTCTTCTGATCTTCAGTAAGATCTGCAAATGTAGCAGCAGATGATGCAGCAACCTCTATTGTTTGATCGAAATCTGTGATGAACCGCAACCACAATTCTGTATTTTGACCAAGGACGTATGTATGAAATCTGTCAATCCATCCTGGATATTCATATAAGTGCATCAACTTTGGAGGCCGATTCAGACTTCCGGTTTCGCTCTCGCTTAAGAGAATGCTTTGAATACTTGGAGTTTGATTTGATACGAATGCCCATTGACCGGTAGAAATTGCATTAGCTTGAGAAGATACTGGTGCGGAAGATGACGGAGTACCAAAATACATATCTGTATTTACTAGAGTATTCCACCTTGGATTCATTTTTGATCAAGAAAAATAAGAACCTGAAAATCACAAAGTTGTTAACATAAACAGACTAAGGATCGAAAGACAAGACTTGTTCGAAGGATCAACAGTGTTCGAAAGATCACTGTTGAGTTTCGAACAATGGATTTCGAAAGACTCTCCAATCGAAAGATCCTTATCTTTCGAAAAAGCACTGTAGACCGAAAGATGTATGCTTCGAAAATATTCCTTGGATCGAAGGATAAGTCACCAACTTCGAAGGATATTCGAAGGATGAATATCTATCGAGCCTCCTTTGATCGAAAGATGATCTTTCGACTTCGAAGGATATCTTTCGAACAGACTGACACAGTTGACAAAGAGTGACAGGTTGGTGAAAAAGTTGACGGGTTGGTAAAAACTTTCTGCAGAAAGTATGTTCAGACCATATCTTTCAGTTCTGAACATGCAGGCTTCACCAAACAGGTAAGGTTCGAATATTATAATCAAAATACTCTTTCCAACACACAAACACTTGGTAATATGAATTTTTAAGATCAAAAAGTGTATATTTATGAAGAACACAGCCCAGATATATGAGTTTTCCGGTGAACCGAAACTCTCCGAACACAAAATTTGCTAAAATGTTTAACAAAAACCCATGACTAACAAGTAAACATGAAAAATAACAAGGTTTTTAGTCAAACACAAGGCAAAATAACAAGATTAAACCCGATTTTAACAAGCTTTTCCAGAAAATATGAACTTTTCAAAACCCGAAAAACAACAAGAACACCTCGGTTTTAACAAGGATAAGAGCCAAGGCTCTGATACCACTTGTAGGTCCGGCTAGGGGAGGATCTAGTCGCCTAATCCTTGTGTACAAACCAACCCGGTTGTGCGGAATCCAACCGAGATAGCAAACCGAGATAGAACAAGTGAAAACACAACACACAATCTTCAACGATTAACACCACTTGTATTAATGCGTATGAAAGGTTCGGTTACAATGCAATGTTTACAAATCAGTTTTGCAAACTCTCTCAGTGTGTGTTCTCTCTCTTTCGAACTCTGTCTCTCACTCTTTGTCTCACTCTGAAGTGAACACAACACACGGGTATATATACCCGACACAGCATGTCTGGTCGAAGGATCAGATAGATTGATCGAAGGATCATCTATCGACTAGAAACTCATCGAAGGATCTACATGTACTTCGAAGGATGAGATCTTTCGAGGTCCATCCATCGAAGGCTTATCTTTCGAGCTCATCGAAGGATCTAAACCATCCTTCGATGACACATCCTTCGACACAGCCATATTACAACCATCGTTCGAACTGTTTGGCCAAGTCAAACCGGAGGATGGTTGACTTGGTCAAACTTACATCAAAGACATCGTTTTGACTCAAGACTAAATACAGACAAAATACAGACACAAGTGCACCAACAACGTGCCAACCTCTGATGAATAATGGAAGACAGTTATTTAGGAAACCACTGATGGTCAATATCAGTGGTTTACAATGGTGAAAATGAAACAGTGGTTGACTTTAAGCTATCAGTAGATAGCCATCAGTGGGTTAAAAACACTGATGTTTGACAACAGTGATTAACAATGAAATGAAGGAACAGAGGTTGACTTTCAACAGTGGACACTATCAACAGGACAGACGTTTGAACCAAAACAGTGGTTATGGCAGACTTTAAAGGATTTAATGAAAATTTTCATTTTTAGCTATTTTTAAGGATGAAATTTTGATTTTCTGAAAACATTTTAATACTTTTATTCATAGAAAAACAAGATTTTGCCTGTTATTCCATGTTCAGCATGCCAATCCTAGAGATCAAGCTTTCAAAGGTGGATGTGTCTAATGCTTTTTTTAGCACATCTGCCAGCTGATCTTTAGTTGGAACATGGTGCAGAGAAATCAAAACTTTTTCATAGCAATCCCTCACAAAGTGATGTCTGATATCAATGTGCTTGGTGGTTGAATGTGAAACTGGATTTTTGATGATATTTTCTGCTATCTGACTGCCCAACATGAGAGGTGTCTTTAAGACAGTGATACCAAAATCCAGCAATTGATTTTGAAGCCATAACAGTTGGGCTGTACAGCTTGCAGTAGCTATATACTCTACTTCAGCAGTGGATGTTGAAACAACTGCTTGCTTTTTGCTTTGCCAAGACACTAAGCAACTGCCTAGGAATTGGCACCCTCATGAAGTGGACTTCCTTGTTGTATTGCATTCAGCAAAGTCACTGTCTGAGAAACCTGAAAGCTTGATATTTCCATCAGCTGGATACCAGATACCAAGTGTGGGAGCACCTTTTAAGTATCTGAATATCCTTTTTACAGCAATAAGATTTGACTTTCTTGGGGCTGATTGGGATCTTGCACAAACACATGTTGCAAACATGATGTCTGGCCAAGATACAGTTAGGCACAATAAAGACCCAATCATGCTTCTATAAAGAGCTTCATCAACCAAATCATCCTTCTAATCAGACATGATTATCTTTGTGGTTGCTATGGGTGTACTACATGATTTGCAATCATCCATCTCAAATTTCTTTAAAAGTTCTTTCGCATATTTGCCTTGATGGATGAAAGTACCATTTTGCAGTTGCTTTACTTGGAGACCAAGAAAGCACTGTAGTTCACCCATTGCACTCATCTCAAACTCAGCTGTTATGAGTTGTCTAAACTCTTCACACATTTTGGAACATGTGCTTCCAAAAATGATGTCATCCACATAAATCTGGATAATCATCAAGTCTTTCCCTCTCCATTTTAAAAACAGTGTTTTGTCAATTTTACCTCTTATGAAACCAATAGAGAGAAGAAAGGTGGAAAGAGTTTCATACCAGGCTCTAGGTGCTTGTTTCAGGCCATACAAAGCTTTATTTAGCTTGTAGACATGATTTGGATTAAATGGATCCACAAACCTAAAGGTTGACAAACATATACCTCTTCTTGAATCTTACCATAGAGGAATGCATATTTAATATCCATTTGATACACCTTTATGTTGTGCTTGACAGCAAAGTCCAGGAATAATCTAATAGCTTCCAATTTTGCAACAGGGGCAAAAGTTTCATCATAGTCAATGCCCTCTTCCTGTCTGAACCCTTGAACCACTAGCCTTGCTTTATTCTTGATAACAATACCCCTTTCATCAGTTTTATTTTTGAAGACCCACTTTGTGCCAATAGGACTCACACCCTCTGGCAGTGGTACAAACTCCCATACTTGTTGTCTTTTAAACAGCTAGAGCTCCTCTTGCATGGCTTCTACCCAGCTGTTGTCTTTTAGTGCCTCTTGGTGCTTGACTGGCTGATGAAGTGATAGGAAACCAGCACAAAAACAGATGTTTTGGGATTTGCTTTTTGTGAGCACCCCTTCACTAATGTTGCCAATGATTTGGTCAGGTGGATGAGACTTCAAGAAGATTAGATCTCTTTTGTATGGAACAATGGCATTTAAAGGTGAAGGCTGGAGATGTGAATTATCTGAGCTAACCACTGTTGGTGACTTTGATGATCCAACAGGGTCTTGAAATGGAGGTGGAGGAATAGGAGGAAGTGGTGTGGAAACATGTTGATTTTTATCCACTATTTAAGGATTTTTATCATCAGTGGTTGAGGATGTGGAAGCAGGGGTTAAAGGGCTACTTTGGTCAACAATTGTTGAGGTAGTAGTGGTTGAGCTTTAACAGCTGTTTTGAACATCTGCTGCTCTACCAATGGTTACAGACTTTTGTTGTGGAATGATGACTTCATATCCATAGTCTGAGGGATGATTTTGAGATGGACTTGCACTGTTAGTCTTGACAGAAACATTTTCAAAAGTAAATTTATCAAGATCAAATAACTCTGCAGGATTTGCAGTGATTTTCATTGAACTTCACATTCAAAGTCTCTTTCACTGTCTTAGTCCTAGTGTTGAACACTTTGTAGGCCTTATCAGTGTTTGAGTATCCCAAATGATAACCACAATCAATTTTGGCTGCAAACTTTGAAATGAAATCTTTTAAGTTTAAAATGAAGCATGGGCATCCAAAAACTTTGAAATATGATATCAGTGGTTTGATTTTATACAGAATTTTATAGGCAGTCTTTTGATGCCTGGGGTTTATTAAAACTCTGTTCTGGACATAGCAGGCAGTGTTTACAGCCTCTGCCCAGAAAGTTAATGGCAAACCTGAATCAGCAAGCATGGTCCTGGCAGCCTCAATCAATGTTCTATTCTTTCTTTCAACAACCCCATTTTGTTCAGGTGTTCTTGGAATGCTGTACTGCCTTATAATTCCTTTTGACACACAAAATTCATCCAACTCCCTATTTCTGAATTCTATGCCATTGTCACTCCTGAAGACTTATACTGGCAAGTCAAACTGCTTTTCAACCTGTTTGACAAAGTCTTGCAGAATGTCTGCAGTCTCATCTTTGGAATGTAAGAAATAAGTTCATGTAAACCTAGAAAAGTCATCTACAATTACCAAACAATATCTTTTCTTTCTAAGACTCATGACTTTAACTGAGCCAAACAAATCCATGTGAAGCATTTGCAAGCACTTGGTTGTTTTGGACTCTTCAATGGACTTAAATGAGCTTTTATGTTGTTTTCCTTTTAAACAGGAAACACAATACTCAGGACAGTTGAACACTTTTTGTGGAAGACCTCTTACAAGGCCTTGTTTTGACAAGGTAGTGATTGTCTTGAGATTTGTGTGCCCCAATCTTCTGTGCCATAGTTTTGTCTCTTTGTTAGAGGTAGCTGAGAACAGACAGGCATCAGTTCTTGGGCTCTCTTTTGACAGATCAACTACATAAACATTGCCACTTCTTTGAGCAACAAGTTGGGTTTTTCCATTTTTTTTATTATTTCTTCAATCTTTTTAACCATTTCAGGTCCAACAATCCTACAACACTCCTTAGCAAAAAATGAACCATAACCTTTGTCACTCATTTGAGAGACACTAAGGAGGTTGAATTTTAGATTGTCTATCAGATTGACATTTTCAAACATAACATTTCCAGATTGTACTGTACCAGAACCCATCACCTTCCCTTAACTATTATTACCAAAAGATATATCACCCCCTCCATGAGTTTTGAATTCTTTGAGTAGGGCTCTCCATCCAGTCATGTGTCTGGAGCCTCCACTATCTACATACCAAAGACTATCTAAGCATGCAGAAGCTCCATTCACATCAAGTAAATAATTAGTTTAGGAGGGTCTCCAAAGCCAATAAGGCTTTGGATTGGGTCTCAACAGTGTCTATGTTAAGGTCAGGAAGATGGATAGTGGTTAGATCAGGGGATTGATTAATTTTTGCAGCTTGTTTCTCTAACCACTATTGGGGGCCATTTCCTGTCAATTCTTGATATCCAAAGGGATGCCTGTTCACACTTGGTTTAGAAGGCCTTTTGTAGGCTTCATAAACATGTGGGACCCTTGGATATGGTGGTTGACCATTACCTCTTTGGTATTGGTTAGCAAGGGGTGCATCAGTCACCTGAACTTCACTTTTGACAGAGGTTTGGCTCAGTTGTTTTGTAACAGCTGTTTGAACTGGCACAAACAATGGTTGTTTCTTGACTTCTGGTTTTGATGAACTCAAGAGTGTTTTTTAAGTGTACTCATTCATTTTTACATCATAGGCTTTAAGATACACACATTCCTGAGTGAGATGGTTTGATTTACCACAGATGGTGCAGCTCTTTGAAGGCACAATAATGCTTGTTTTGTTAATATCATATGCTTTTAGATGAAAACAATCTTTGGTCAAATGATTTTTCTTCTCACAGAAATCACAATACAAGTTTTTAATCTTTTCATTTCTTCTTTTCAGACTCCTTTGCCACAGAGTTTTGAACCACTGTTGGGATGTCCTTAAGAGGAATGACTTTGGCCTTTGGAGCTTTGACACCATCCACAGTTGTGAAATCCATTGGTTTAAAATTTTCAAGGATTTCACACTCATCAGACCATGTGGGTTTAAATTGGTATTTCTCAATTTCCTCAAAAGTTGAGGAGCCCACAGATCTTTCCAGAGTGATTTTGTTACCAAGTTTATCAGTTATTTTAACTTCTTGACCATCCTTGTTGGTGGGTATGACTTCAACAAAACCAGACTGATTTGCCAAATTTTTCCTAAACCCTATGCCAAATTTTACATTACTTTCAGTTTGTCATGCATGATCTCATAACCTTTACAGGACTCCACCCATTTTTCACATGTGATTTAGGTGGATTCCAACTCCTTTTTACAGGCCTGATATTTTTCTATCATTTTCTGAAGTTGGTCCTTGGTTATGCTTTGTTCTTGTTTGAGGCTGCAAATCTCATTTTCCTTTTCTGACAATTTGTTTTTCAATTCTTTTAAAGATTTTTCAAATTGTACTTCACCCTTAACAATCTATCTCTAAGGTTTTTATTCACCTCTTTAATGTTTGCAAATGCTATTATGCATTTGTCTGAACAAAGGTTTTTAAGAACCTGGGGTGATACCTTAGTTGCAGCCATCATGGCACAATCACAGATATGCTCACTTTCTTCTTGAACTTTCTCTTCTTTTTCACCTTGTTTCTTCTCTTCTTCTTCATACCAGGGGTCAGACAATGGTTCCAACAGAGGTTCTGAATTTGCTCCCAACAGTATTTCACCAGCAACAACAGTAACCACTGCTTCAGCAATTGTATCCACTGTTTCTTCACTTGACTGTCTGTAGGACCGAGTTTCGTGACCGAAACCGTGATTCTTGTGAGATCGGTTCAAGACGGGAGAGATTAGAAATAAACAAACAACTTCTTTGTATTAATCCGGTAGTATAACATTACAAATCGGCTCGATTACAAGATAACCGAACTAATACCAAAGGAGTACACATCCGGGGAGAGACCAAGTGGTGATCTCTCCCGGTGAGGTCTCAAACCTCCTAAACTCTCCTTGTGTTGCAAATGACATGGGTTTTCTATTTATAGTCACACCCCTTGTCTTGCAAACACACACGGTCAAACAAATAACCCTCTCGTTTGACCACTTCAAACGAGCGGGTCAATACACGTTCGTTTGACCGTTTCACTAACTATTACAAATTCAGCGTAAAATAATAACTAATCTATTCGACAAGCATCGGACACAAAATCTGCATCAACAAATTCCCCCTTGTCCGTTGCTGTCGAATGCTGAAAATGCAACTGCAATCGATCTTCAGTCAAGTATTCATCTTCTCTGTGTTAACAAAATTCCCCCTTGACCGATGATCCAGGTAAGTAGTATCTTGATGCTCCTTGTATAATATTTCCCCCTTAAAGTACGCGTATCCGTGTTGGGTGTTGTGCAATTTCCTCACAAGGCTTAATTGACCGATCTTCCGCTGATCTTCCAATACTCCAACCGGCATTTGATAAGGGTTCCATTCTTTAAGAACTGCATCAAGTCTTGATCTGTCATAAGAACTTCATTTCATTCAAGCATACTACATTGATAGAGATTTCTGGTGAACTGTCTTCTGTAAACCGTCTTTGTGGAATCGACCAAGTAATGCACTTTAATCTTCAGCATCAACACTCAGGAAAGTCAGCTAGACCAAGTGTATCCCTTGCAAGCTCAACCAGCATGCTTAGTTGAACTACATCCAGATCTCATTGTCTCGCCTTTGTGAAGTTGACCACGTAATGCACTACGGATCTTCAGCATCAGTACTCAGGAAGTCAGCTAGACCAAGTACATCGTTTGCAAACTCAACGAATTGAGTTACCCCCAGATCCCTGTAAAATCCCAAGGAAACATCAAACCCAAAACCGAATCCTGCAGGTCTTCAGTCTTGAACTATCAGCTTTCATAAAGATTCCCCAGGTCTTCAGTGAACAGCGCTTTTGTAACTACTGTAGACTTTAGAAACCTGTATTTTTCCGTGCAAAACCCTTCACACTGGCTGGAGAATTAATTAAAATCCTCAAATATGTGTATGTGCAAAACATTCCACGCCGAACCGTTTGTATCACCAGAAAATCACAAACTCTACCACCTGTGATTGCGTTTAGAAATTTACCGAAGAAATTCAACATACGTTTTATTCCCCCTATTTCTTTGGTAAGATTTCTAAACCTTAACAGATTCTCTCCACTTCAAAGAAACTGTCGTCAAATGTTCACCAATTCCCTCCACTAAGCGGAACTGTCATCAATCTTCGTTGAATGTTCTTGGTTTTTCGAAAAATCACGAAAGCGAATTTCTTCTTTGCATATGCTAGTTGAATAAGAACGTCCCCTAGTTCCCCGTTGGATCCGACTTTTATCCCTCCAAAGACTTTGTGAACTCGTTAGGACCGGTATTGACATTCTAGGTTCATTCATTCGTTACCAAATGCGAGAATATGACAATAAACAAAAAGATTTCTTCGTTGCATATTCTAGTTGATAAAGAAATTTCGCCTAGTACCCCGTAGGATCCGACTTGTATCCCTCCAAAGACTTTGTGAACTCGTTAGGACCGGTATTGACGTTCTAGGTTCATACGTTCGTCTTCAAATGCGAGAATATGACAATAAACAAAATGCTTTCGAACATTTTCGAATAACCGATAACAATCATAAACATTGACGTGCGGAAGTGAACATACCGTTTTGTTTTTGGCCCATAATAGTCGCGTCACCATTTTTGACATTTGCATCGGTAACCGTGACTACCCCACATTTTTCAAAATATCATCATCTTTTGTTTTCATCAACCTGCATCATCCCGCGCGCTCCCAAACCCGTACGAATTTTGACCTTGATATTTAGAAGCGCTATTCAAATCATCTTCGCGAACACCCGACCCCTCTTTTCAAATCACTTGGAATTCTTTTGCCCATATAATAAACTGATCCATGTGTAGCCCATAATTCCAATCCAAATCCATGAATTAAAAATTTAACTAATTGTTTTTTTTTTTTTAAATCAAATAAGTTCATTTCGGTCAACTAATGAATTTTTGCTCAAACCATTTAATATATTCAGACCACATGCATCATGGATTTTACCAATCCCATGTGCACAAACCTGCAACATTTGGCTGACCCATCATATAGTCCTCGTAGGCCCACTATTAGATTTAACTTAAGCCCATCGAAATCCTGGCCCACCCTATCTCTTTTGTCTGACCAACAACAAACACAACCCTACGTACATACTCAGCCGCTATTGTCTTTCTTCTCCAGTTCTCCTTCTTCGATACCCATCACCAACCATCATAAGACATCCTCCATCTCTCTGCGAAAAACTTCAGCAGACATCCATAGTTATCCAGCCTTCATCAAGTCAACTTGATCGTTACGAGCAGTAAACAAAAAGTGCCAGTCAATTCAAACAGAGCACCAACTTGAAGAACGATTACCCGAGACCAGATTCTTCGTGATTAAACGATGATTTCAGCGAAACAACCAAGAAATCAACAACCCTAAAATCACAAGTAAGCCCTAACCAGTCGCTGATTATCATCTGTCTTCCTCCTTGTCATCTTCGATTCACACCTACAAACCTTCAAATCTGTTGGTAACTCTCTGTATGACCCTTCTTCTTCTTCGATGAACAATCTGCAGCTGCGATACCCTGTTTCAGATCGAAAGATATATGCTGGACGATTGATGCTCGAAAGATGAATTGGTCGAAAGATATCCTTCGAGGATAATCTTTCGAAGTTGTTGAAAATGAGGGTGATCCTTCGAAATCTGATCTTTCGATTCTGGATCCTTCGAAACTGTCTGATCTTTCGATTTTGGATCCTTCGAAACTGTCTGATCTTTCGAAATATGCTGGATCTTTCGAAGTTGTTGAGGGTAAAGATGATCCTTCGAAATCTGTTTGATCTTTCGAGCACCCTTACATCTTTCGAAATATGAAGCTGCCAAGAACATCAAGAACACAGCCTCTGTTTAATTTTGCAGATTTGACGAAAACACTGTATTTTTGATTTTTGATGATGATAACTTGATTATATAGGTGAAAAACATAAAACCGAACACTTGTTTCAGCACAGATCTGAATATTCGGGTCCAGATCTGAGTTTTTTTCATTTTCACCCAACTTTTCTTCTTGAACAAAAATCACTAAAATCACAGATCTAGAGCACATGTGACTTAGTAAACGGTTAGATTTACTAAATCGGGCACCATGGCTCTGATACGAATTGTAGGACCGAGTTTCGTGACCGAAACCGTGATTCTTGTGAGATCGGTTCAAGACGGGAGAGATTAGATATAAACAAACAACTTCTTTGTATTAATCCGGTAGTATAACATTACAAATCGGCCCGATTACAAGATAACCGAACTAATACCAAAGGAGTACACATCCGGGGAGAGACCAAGTGGTGATCTCTCCCGGTGAGGTCTCAAACCTCCTAAACTCTCCTTGTGTTGCAAATGACAAGGGTTTTCTATTTATAGTCACACCCCTTGTCTTGCAAACACACACGGTCAAACAAATAACCCTCTCGTTTGACCACTTCAAACGAGCGGGTCAATACACGTTCGTTTGACCGTTTCACTAACTATTACAAATTCAGCGTAAAATAATAACTAATCTATTCGACAAGCATCGGACACAAAATCTGCATCAACACTGTCCTTCTTCAGTTTCCAGCCCTTCTGGTATAGACTCTAATGCTACAAAACAGAAATCATCACTAGAAACATTATTTTTAGCATACAGTGCAAATTTTCATCTCCTAGCTCTTCAAGTAAGATACTCCAATCAACAAGGCCTTGGGTGAAAAAGCTTTGCAGATCTGGTTGAACCACTGCTGGTGCAGCTTGTTGAGGTGCAACTTGTTGCACCTGAACCTGAGGAGCTGGGGCCTGGAAATACTGTATCTGAGGAACAGTGGTTTGGACATAATGAACAGGAACAGGGGTTGCAGGGTGTGCAAAGTGAGCAGTGTTTACATGAGCAGTAGGGGCATATTGGGCATAATGCATAGTGTTTTGGTTATTTTGTGGTCTAGGGTTTGAGCTAGGATGTGTGATGATTGGTCCACTGGTTTGACTCCTGCACTCTCTAGAAAAATGACCTAACCTATTACACTTATAACATTTTATCTTTGACTTATCCAACCCTACTTTCAAGTTCCCATGTAACCCTGGAAATTTTCTCCCTGTCCTTCTGTAAAACTTGCTGGTTCTAACACATAGCAGTGCAAGTTGATGCAAAATGTTCATTTCCTCTAAGTCAGTTGGATCAAAATGCTGCAGATCATTGAGTTCAAAAGATAGGTTATCAGAAATCTGGTTTTCACTACTAGCTGTGAAAGCATAGTTGTTTGAGTAAGAATCGGAGTTATTAAAGGCTCCACCAGCAGTAATGTCAATATAATGATCATAACTCTGATCCTTACTACTATCAGATTCCTCTTGACCCAGAAGTGCTGTGCTACCAAAGGAATAGTCATCAGCGACCTTCCCTGACTCTTGTAACTTCTTTTTCTGGTTGAACTCCCTTTCATATGTAAGGAGTCTACCATGAAGTTTAGTCAGTGTTAGATCTTTGAACCCAACAGAGTTTCTGGTTACAAAAGCAATTGTGTCCCATTTTTCAGGAAGTGACCTTAAAAACCTATTGTTTACAGTTGATTTAGGAAATTCAGTTTTAACAAGCTTAAGTTCACTTATGAGACAGCTAAAACGCTCAAACTGTTGTGTTTGAGCCTTGGCCAATGCAACTTTTTTGTTTGATATTCCAAAGCCAATCAAGTGCCTATCTAGAGAAATTTCATTTATTTTGAACGGGGTCCTCGTTATGATCCAAATCTTCTTCTTCGTCATCTTGTACATTCTTGTTCTTCTTCATCATTAGTAAGGTATTGGCTTTCTTCAACACGGATTGCATTACAATATGGTAGATTTTGGTAGCGGGTGTTGAATAGGTTTCGAGTTGTAGCAATTTAAATAGTCATGTTTTGTATACGTGGATATTGTGGTTAGAATTATGGATATTGAAATAGTTGTAGCAGAATTGGTTCATTTTGGCTTGAACTCGAACCACCTTCAATTTAGATGATTTGTGGGTGGCCTACGATTTTTTGTTTTGGATCCATTTGAGTAGAAGAATAGAAAATCGTTTTGAAATTCGATAAAAAATGATGCATTTTGTAGTGTTAAAAATAATCTATTTTTTTATAAACCCACGATATAATTAATGTTAAAAAATCAAATGTTCAAAAAAATGTAACACTTGTCTCATCTGCTGCTTGAACCTCGGATTAGCTATCTGATTTTCACATTCTGACTTTCATTTTTTTACAATTCGAGCCAATTTCAGCGGTGCTCCCGCCGAACCCGAAGAACCCAAATCATGAATCCGAGAACCCCCTACACCCTTGTAGCCCTATATGCAATGTAATAAACATAGATGGGGTAAATTAAAAAAAAAAAATCAATTTGAAAGAAACATAACAATAATAATAGAATGATTCATGTGTCATAAACAACAAAAGAACAATAATATAATATTAAGGAAAAAAACAAGGAAGAAAGGGTTGTAGGGTTTGATTCATCCAAGTGCTATCCTATATAGTGGGTCTCCCTCTCTCGTTCTCTTTTCTCTCACATTCTCATTTGTAACTTCCTTCTCACATGTCTTTGAGAACACACACACATAAACATAAACAGAAGGAGGTCAGATCCCAAAGGTTGTTAATCTGTCCATCAATCAATCCAAATACATTGTTCAGTCAATCTTATCAATCAATCAAATCAATCTGTGAGAGAGAATCCATCAAGAGAGAGAAAATAGAGAGTAGAAAGTGAGGAAAATTATGTCATCTTCAGCTGCTTTTTCACCGGACCACCACCATCACCACCACCTCTCTCTCCCCTCGGAGCAGCTGTGTTATGTCCAATGCAACTTTTGTGAAACTATCCTTGCGGTACAAAACATCATCATCATTATCAACCTTATTACTTATATATATATACATACATATCTCTCCTGTTGAAGCCATCACAATCTTGAATAAACTCTCAAATACTTTTACAACTATAGATCTTTGATATGATTATCTTTGTTTCAAATATTCTTAAAGATTTTCATGTGGATGTACCTGAAAGAAAAACAAAAGGAATATTATAAAATGTTGTTGATAGATAAATAATATCTTTGTTGGTGTTGTAGGTGAGTGTTCCTTGCAGCAGTTTGTACACAACTGTTACCGTCCGATGTGGGCACTGCACTAATCTCTTGTCGGTCAACATGCGACTCTTTCCAGCTTCGGCCGCCGCCAACACTGCTGCTACTCAATTCCATCTGGGCCATAATTTCTTCTCTCCTCAAAACATTATGGTATAAATTTACTGAACATATTTATCCAAAACAATATCTATGACTTCTGTTAGATTTTTAAAAAGAGAACGTACCCAGATGGGTATTTCACGGGTAATTCATGAAATCTTTTTTTAAAGGTTTTTAAATCACATATGATGAACATCTACTCTCTAATTTCTACCATTCATTTTCCAAAAATAAAAGGATTTTTAGGGTTAGGGTTTTTTTGTGTGTACTTATCTTTTGTGTGTGTGTTTGACACATAATTATGGTTTTTTCTCAACTTTTTCTTTGTGGGAATCTTGGGTTGCTTCCAGATTCTCCCATTGTATGTATGGGTTTCAAAAGAATTTTTTTGAAAAATCGAAAAAAGTTACCATCTAGACCTAATTCTCTAAAATGTTTACATATATGTTTACTTAAGATGTGAAACAAATATATTCAGGAGGAGATGAGAAACACCCCATCTAACTTGTTCATGAATCTACCAAATCCAAACGACCCCTTTGCACCTGTTAGAGTTGATGAGCTTCCTAAACCTCCTGTGGCGAACAGACGTAAGATTTATCAGTCCTTTGTTCTTTGGTTTCAAATTTTTTTTTTTTTTTGTTTTACTAACTATACATTAAGTAAGAAGATCGATATATAAAAGTGTTACTTATTTTGACATAATATACTATACTATTAGTGATTCTAATCTTGAGTAGTTTTGAGAAAATGAAGCATGATTACGAAATTATTACAGTATTTGTACTTTCAAAAGCTTTATACACTCAACTGGATCTTGAAAACTCTTGTTTTTGGTAACAAGAAAGAGACTCTTTCTCTAGATTTTATTTCATGTCTTTCCCTTCTTTGTTGTTTCTGAATTTTATAATTTTTGCAACCAAAAAGGTAACTTTACCTCATCAACTATGCAACGAGTTACATTACTGCTCACTCAAGAAACCCTAATATTACTCCAAACAGTTCACACATATTCTATCTCCTAACAAGACCTAATATAGTAATAATACTCACCTCTTTGTTTGTTTTTTTTTAAACCATAATTTCTTCATTTTTTTTTTTTTTTTGTTTTCTCACGGTTTGGATCTTTGTTCTTAGATCTGATATTTCAGACCTTTTATTTACTTTTATGTTTTAAAGTTTATCAAAATCAGAAAGTGTTTCTACCCCAGAAAGTAAAATGGTCACAATTGTTTGATAGATAAAGATAATGATGATGTTATGATAGGGGCGAGAGAGGTGGTGTATGAAGAAGAGAGCTTAAAAAATAGTCAGAAGTGAAACGATTTTAATGTATTGTCTGTTTACTTTGTCGCTTTGTTTGTCTTGTATTTGCAGCTCCAGAGAAGCGCCAAAGAGTGCCTTCTGCTTACAACAGATTCATAAAGTAAGTATTTTTAACTTTTAACACATAAAAGATACACTTTTGATCACAAAATCTTTTTACACATTAAAATATATAACCAGTGTACAAAACATAAGGAAATGTGTCATGTGTGGGTGTACTGACTCCAATCAAAATAATTTCACCATTATTTGTGTTACAAAAGAGCGAGCTTAAATTTTTTCTTTCTTTTGAAAGATTTAAGCTAATGATCTTCAATAGGAGAGGATCTATATCTTATAGCTAGGGCTATAAATGAATCGAACGAAAACGAACAAGGTCATGTTCGTTTAAGCTCGTTAAGGAAATGAAGATGTTCGTAAACTGTTCGAGAACACATGTCGAACAAAAGTTTATGTTCGTGTTCGTGTTCGTTTGTTAAGGAATTTTAGTTGTTCACTGGTAACGAACATAAATAAACATTGAACTTAATTAAAAAAAACACCATTAATCTTAAATATCCAACACAAGTAGTCAAATACAACCATTAAATAATAAATCAAGAATTAAAGACACAAGAAGTCTACTAAAAGCAAAATACGATAAATCAAGTTTAGTTAACTTAAAGACCTAATTGACATATCCTAAAAAATGTCTTTAGTGTTCAACTTTTTCATCTGAGGGTTTACAATTTACTATTTTTAATATAATTATTAACTAATGCTTAGGGTGGAAAGTAAAAAAAAGGAAGAAATTATAACTTAAGAGGGAAAGCGAAATATTAAAAAGCATTAAAAACTTTTAACAAATTTACATAATCAAATGAACACGAACAAAACTGAGCAAATGTAAACGAACGTTCCCGAACGCAGTCGAACGAACGAGGCCTTTGTTTGTGTTCGTTCATTTAGTTAATCGAACGGAATATCTTGTTCATGTTTGTTCATTAACTAAACGAACGACATAAACGAATTTTCTGCCGAACGGTTCACGAACAGTTCGCTGAACGTTTGGTTCGTTTACAACCCTGAATACAGCTAATTGCTTGTTAAAATTTATTGACGTTTTAAATCTATAAACGAAATCATGAAGTTGTTTTATTATGATATAAGCATTTAAGTTGAAAGAACGTATGATGAACATGCTAGAACATAAAGAACAAAAACAAACTTCAAATCTGAAATTTTAAAGTACCCTTAATTTCAATTTTGTAAGTTAAAAGGGTACTGTTTAGACAGCATGTTGGTACAACTTATTAATTGTATCTCTTGTACTATATATATGCAAATGGTTGCAAAAGTGACCTCCATATATATATATGTACTCTCTCTGTGGATTGGATATGCTAGTGGATACATTGATGTTTGATCTCAAATGTTGGTTTTAACACTGTAGTTAATAAATTCTAATATGTGGTTAATGAAAATTTGCAAGCACTAAGTTTGGCTCAGAAGAATTGTTTATTTTTTCTAAGTCAAATATATATGTTGATACATGTATGACAAATATAATGAAATAATGTGTAACAAATAAGCGATATATGCACTTTAATTTTATGAGGTAGAAAACTATTTTGTTTTAACCAATATTAACCACTAAAAAATATGACAAACTAAAGCTTTGTAGATCCTTTTTGAAATACTTCCAATACTAAATTTACTATTAATATATATATGTATTATAATAATAGATCTGAGAAAAAGAAAATTTGAATATTCTAATTTTAAACCTATGAATTGCAGGGAAGAGATCCAACGTATCAAAGCAGGAAACCCTGATATCAGTCACAGAGAGGCCTTCAGTGCAGCTGCAAAGAATGTGAGATTAAATAATATTTTTGTTTTTCTTGCTTAAATCCAAAAAAAAACATCTAACTAGTTTCTTTTTTAAACTAGGGTTGTTCTTTTTTTCTAATTCTTTTATCTGATTATTTGTTTTCTAAGTGGGCCCATTTTCCTCACATCCACTTCGGACTCATGCCTGATCAACCCGTGAAGAAACCCAATGTGTGCCAACAGGTAATAAACTCTAACAATAATAATATACTGTAGGGCTCACACTAATAAACTCTAACAATAATAATAGCCCAATACTATCTTGGACCTTGGTCTAAATTCCTTTTATGTTCTTATCCTTAATTCATGTGCTTATGTTTCACTGCATACATATGTATCTTTATGTTTGATTTTATACAGGAGGGAGAGGACCTGCTCATGAAAGATGGATTTCTGAATGCAGCCAATGTGGGTGTTTCACCTTATTAAAAAAATTGAAGGGCTAAGTTATAAATAGCTAATTAGGGTTTTTATATTTGGTGTGTACTTTTGCTTGAATGTCTAATAAAGACCGAATTATTAGGGGTTCTTGTTTTATCCTATCATCTTAAAATGAAAGTCTCTTGCTTTATCATATCAAAAGGGAGATCTCATGTTTAATGACTAGTAATTAGTCACTCTTGAAGGCCCTTTCATGCTGATTCAACTCATCGATCCATGCAATTTGTAACATGATTAATCTCATGTTTTGACATTGTTTTTTTCTTTTTCTTAAAGCATTAGGAGGTAATTTGGGGCTTCATTTCTTTTTTAAATGAGGGAATTAATAGACGATGGAGAGACATGTGCTAAGTTATCTTCTTATGTCATTGAATACCATCTGATATGCCATCCTTGTGATTTTAAGAAGATGGTTGTGTGGTTCATCCACCTACCAAACTTACCATCATCATTGTTGTCCATTTCGAATTTAATGTGAATAGCCTTTAAAGTGTCTAGCCACACTATGAATGAGCCATTCTTCTCTACTATGCCTTGAGACAATATTAATCAAATCACATGGCAGAACTAGCTCTTGATCTATAAAAGAGGCCAGATGGAGTTGTTTTTTTATCTAATATAGATTAGCGTTAACGATACACCATCAAAGCAGCGGAGAGAGGGATTGAGATGGTACAATTTGGGATTACGATAGTGGACATGGGATTGAGAGGAACACCCAACTCTGAGGGTGTACTACAAGACATAAAGATATGATTAAAGCTTTAGCTTCGGTAGGTACGCTAGTCTAGAAGGTCTGGATGCAAAAATCTTAGGTGCGTTGGCTGTCTGTAGTTCGAATGAGGATAACTTTTGTTGTAACCCCTGGATAAGCTATTAACTAGCTATGGCATGCATATTCGAGGAGTAGTATGACAATTGGGTAGTTCAACAATCTAGCTAGTGAGACTCGTAAATGCGGGTTAACAATTAACAAAGAGCAGGGGCGGGCATATAACTTTTTTTTCATGGATGTCACTAATACTGGGTGTTCAAATATCTATCATTATGATTTTGGTGAACGTTAGAGAAAAGTAGACAAACCATGTAAGGTCCTTAGTACACTTCGGATCCTCTATATAAGGATCAAATACAGTTGTGTCAGTGCTGAATCCAAACACACAAGTGTCATGAGTGCAATCATAATGTAAACATGATATGTAAGGTAGAAATTGTAGGACCGAGTTTCGTGACCGAAACCGTGATTCTTGTGAGATCGGTTCAAGACGGGAGAGATTAGACATGATAAACAAAACAACTTTGTATTAATCCGGTAGTAAAACGTTACAAATCGGCCCGATTACATGATAACCGAACTAATACCAAAGGAGTATACATTCCGGGAGAGATCAAGTGGTGATCTCTCCCCGGGTGAGGTCTCAAACCTCCTAAACTCTCCTAGTCTTGCAAATGACAAAGTGTTGGTATTTATACCCAACACAGGTTGTATGGTCGAAGGATCTAACTGATTGATCGATAGATCATCTGTCGATCATCCAGCTATCGAAAGATACACATATACCTCGAAGGATGACATATCCTTCGAGGTCCATCTTCATCTATCGATGGATATCTTTCGAGCTCATCGACGGATATACACAATCCTTCGATGCCTTATCCTTCGACACCAAACATTATACAACCATAATCTAACTGTTTGTCTAGCAAAACCCACACGGTCAACCGAATAACCCTCTCGTTTGACCACTTCAAACGAGCGGGTCTATACACGTTCGATAGACCGTTTCACTAACTATTACAAATTCAGCGTAAAATAAAACTAATCTATTCGACAAGCATCGGACACAAATCTGCATCAACAAATTCCCCCTTGTCCGTTGCTGTCGAATGCTGAAAATGCAACTGCAATCGATCTTCAGTCAAGTATTCATCTTCTCTGTGTTAACAAATTCCCCCTTGACCGATGATCCAGGTAAGTAGTATCTTGACGCTCCTTGTAAAATATTTCCCCCTTAAAGTACGCGTATCCGTGTTGGGTGTTGTGCAATTTCCTCAATTGACCGATCTTCCGCTGATCTTCCAATACTCCAACCGGCATTTGATAAGGGTTCCAATCTTTAAGAACTGCATCAAGTCTTGATCTTGTCATAAGAACTCTATTTCATACAAGCATACTACATCGATAGAGATTTCTGGTGAACTGTCTTCTGTAAACCGTCTTTGTGGAATCGACCAAGTAATGCACTTTAATCTTCAGCATCAACACTCAGGAAAGTCAGCTAGACCAAGTGTATCCCTTGCAAGCTCAACCAGCATGCTTAGTTGAACTACATCCAGATCTCATTGTCTCGCCTTTGTGAAGTTGACCACGTAATGCACTACGGATCTTCAGCATCAGTACTCAGGAAGTCAGCTTGACCAAGTACATCGTTTGCAAACTCAACGAATTGAGTTACCCCCAGATCCCTGTAAAATCCCAAAGAAACATCAAACCCAAAACCGAATCCTGCAGGTCTTCAGTCTTGAACTATCAGCTTTCATAAAGATTCCCCAGGTCTTCAGTGAACAGTGCTTTTGTAACTACTGTAGACTTTAGAAACCTGTATTTTTCCGTGCAAAACCCTTCACGCTGGCTGGAGAATTAATTAAAATCCTCAAATATGTGTATGTGCAAAACATTCCACGCCGAACCGTTAGTATCACCAGAAAATCACAAACTCTACCACCTGTGATTGCGTTTAGAAATTTACCGAAGAAATTCAACATACGAAATTTTTATTCCCCCTATTTCTTTGGTAAGATTTCTAAACCTTAACAGATTCTCTCCACTTCAAAGAAACTGTCGTCAAATGTTCACCAGTTCCCTCCACTAAGCGGAACTGTCATCAATCTTCGTTGAATGTTCTTGGTTTTTCGAAAAATCACGAAAACGAATTTCTTCTTTGCATATGCTAGTTGAATAAGAACGTCCCCTAGTACCCCGTAGGATCCGACTTGTATCCCTCCAAAGACTTTGTGAACTCGTTAGGACCGGTGTTGACATTCTAGGTTCATTCATTCGTTACCAAATGCGAGAATATGACAATAAACAAAAAGGATTTCTTCGTTGCATATTCTAGTTGATAAAGCAATATCGCCTAGTACCCCATCGGATCCGACTTGTATCCCTCCAAAGACTTTGTGAACTCATTAGGACCGGTGTTGGCGTTCAAGGTTCATACGTTCGTCTTCAAATGCGAGAATATGACAAGTAACAAAATGCTTTCGAACATTTTCGAATAACCGATAACACTCATAAACAATCGACGTGCGGAAGTGAACATACCGTGTTGTTTTTGGTTTTTGGCCCATAATAGTCGCGTCACCATTTTTGACATTTGCATCGGTAACCGTGACTACCCCACATTTTTCAAATAATCAAGTTTTCATCATCATTTTTTTTTTTTTTTTTTTTACAACATGCCGCATCATCTCGCGCGCTCCCAAATTCGTACGAATTTGACGTTTACATGTAGAAGCGCGATTCAATTCAACTCCGCGAATACCCGACCAAAACTGAGCAACATTCCATCCCCACTGATAAATTGTAATACGCGGCCCAAGTAGCATTCCTGATGAAGCCCAACCAGTAGTGTAATTGATAATAATTACCCCAAACTCTTTAATAGATCACACCCAAAAAAAAATCAAATGACCGGTGCCCTTCAAGCCCAATCAACCAGCTACACTTCAAGCCCAAAACTATGCTGATGTAATAATTTTGTTCGTCCAATTAACCAAGACCCAAAGAAAACCCAACTGTTATATCAACAAGCATAATTCTCCATGTGAGCCTAATGAATAACCAGCCATTAAAAATTGTCAATCATTAGCCCATCATAAAATGCATGACTTTAGGATCATCAAACATAAGCCCATCATCCATTAAACATTTTGGCCCATGCAAGACATAACATTCTTTAATGGCAGCTAATAACTCAAAAGTCAAACAATCTGTCGATATCCACCTCTTAAAGCTGCAGACATCACTTCATTTTAAAACACATTAGCTATTACCAATTAAAAAAAATGTGCAGCCCCCACCCATTTCCAAAATACATAAACAAGCACCAGATTCAAAGATTCCACCTTCAAACCCCTGTTTCAGATCGAAAGATGTATGCTGGACGACGATGTTCGAAAGATGATCCTTCGACCTGATCTTTCGACCTAGGATATCTTTCGAAAGATATATGCTGGACGACCTGATCTTTCGACCTAGGATATCCTTCGACCTATTTCAGATCGAAAGATATATGCTGAATCTTTCGAAGTTGTTGAGGGTAAAGATGATCCTTCGAAATCTGTTTGAGCTTTCGAGCACCCTTACATCTTTCGAAATATGAAGCTGCCAAGAACATCAAGAACACAGCACTGTTCTTACCGCAGATCTTTGACGAAAACATTGTATTTTTTTTTATTTTTGATGATGATAACTTGATTATATAGGTGAAAACATAAAACCCAACACTCGTTTCAGCACAGATCTGAATATTCGGGTCCAGATCTGAGTTTTTCTTCATTTCACCATTTTTAGATCTTGAACAAAACTCACGAAAATCACAGATCTAGAGCACATGTGACTTAGTAAACTGTTAGATTTACTAAATCGGGCACCATGGCTCTGATACCAATTGTAGGACCGAGTTTCGTGACCGAAACCGTGATTCTTGTGAGATCGGTTCAAGACGGGAGAGATTAGACATGATAAACAAAACAACTTTGTATTAATCCGGTAGTAAAACGTTACAAATCGGCCCGATTACATGATAACCGAACTAATACCAAAGGAGTATACATTCCGGGAGAGATCAAGTGGTGATCTCTCCCCGGGTGAGGTCTCAAACCTCCTAAACTCTCCTAGTCTTGCAAATGACAAAGTGTTGGTATTTATACCCAACACAGGTTGTATGGTCGAAGGATCTAACTGATTGATCGATAGATCATCTGTCGATCATCCAGCTATCGAAAGATACACATATACCTCGAAGGATGACATATCCTTCGAGGTCCATCTTCATCTATCGATGGATATCTTTCGAGCTCATCGACGGATATACACAATCCTTCGATGCCTTATCCTTCGACACCAAACATTATACAACCATAATCTAACTGTTTGTCTAGCAAAACCCACACGGTCAACCGAATAACCCTCTCGTTTGACCACTTCAAACGAGCGGGTCTATACACGTTCGATAGACCGTTTCACTAACTATTACAAATTCAGCGTAAAATAAAACTAATCTATTCGACAAGCATTGGACACAAATCTGCATCAACAGAAATCTAAACACAAGATGTAAATATCAATTCTTTCTCTGATCTCACTAGTTGAACAGGTATACACACTCTGAAATGTCAAAAGGTTCAAAAGGTTAGTTACAATGAAACAAATCCTACACCTATTTATAGTGAAAATCCAATAACTGCTCTTAGTTTCGCTTACAAACAATAAGCAAAACTAGACCAGACTAGCTTGTCTATAGGTTTGCTTCCTACATATATATTCGTTTACAGACTTACTCAAAACAAGATAAACACACAAAAACAACATTCAAGTTCTTGTCATCCAAAACATGCATTAACAAATCACTTAAAAAATGAATGCGTATCTTTTGTTGTTATAAGTAGTTTTTCCTTTACGTGTTAGGTTCAACCAATGACTTAGCACTTTAGCAGTCTAGTGCTTCCCGAAAAATATGATCATCATCATCATACTCAGTAAATCACACTAGTAGAAAAGTTAAGGTAGGGCCTGAGTAGGGTAGATGTAGACAGTTTTACCTCTACCACGTAGGAATAGAGTTGCTGCTTCCAGTGAGACCCCCGGCTCGATTGTAGTTTTGTATCAAGCATTGGACCTAAGACACATAACACTCAAACAATCGGGACAGAGACTGATTGGTGCATGTACCCCGGCATCTTTCAGCTACCAACGTCACCACATTATGCATGATTAACCATCCGCCGCTTTTAACGTTATTTTCACCAAATTCGTAAAATAACGTTAAAGTTAGTATTGTTTCTGATGTAGAGCGTGATACGGAAACGAAGATCAAGCACGTTGATTCAAAGAATACCCGTGTGTTCTTCCCCAACCCCCAAGATTCCACCCAAAAGGCACGGAATTTGAAGTGAAAACTCGATTATCTCAAAATTCAAGTCTGATCATTCATATTACTAGAGGGACATATAAATAGAAACCGAAATTCGAAATGGGCCTAAAAAAGACAACGGGCCAAACACAAGCCTAAAAACAAAATGCCCAAAATACTTAAAAAAAACATAAAAATGTAAATAACTAATAGAAATAAGCGTTTTTTGGCCCGGACGATGACCCAAACCGCCATAGGCGTTTGCAGCAAGATGGAGCTCGTTCTCACGTTCGTTTCGCCTGGTCGCACGCCCAAAACGGACCCCCGTAGCCCAAGTTAGAGCCATTTTAGTGAAGCCCCTTTTGTTACACGATCTTGAGCCTCCAAATACAAAATAGCACGCTCATCCACACTTGGGCCTGCATCAGTTTCACTTTTGTCCTCCGAGCGCCCACATATATATACATTATATGTGCACAAACGTTCAAATTTCTTCAAGTAAAAGGTTAGGTGGTATTTAAATTTAAAAATTGTTGTTCAAAAACAAAGTATTAGGTTTCTAGGAATATCTCTTAAAAACCTCTATAAGGGCAGGCGGGGCGGTCCGTGATGGATCCCCCGTCACTCGTTATTCTTCTACGAACACCACTGCCGGTACCCCCATCACGCGTTAAGTTTTCAACGAGTGAAATATATCACGCGTTGAAAGTTGGAAGAATTCGACCGTGGGCTTGTTTTGTTAGCAATTTTTAATGAAGAGTTTGATGAAAAGTTCAAATTTAGCCCCTCAACTTTTGTTAGCTATTTTTAAATAGCTATTTTCTATCACTAGTGACCACCCCCACTACATTTCTATCACTAGTGATAGAATATTGGGTGATGACATGACATAATTTGATTGGATATTGGGAGTGATAGAAATCTATCACTAGTGACCACCCCCTCCCCCATAAGTCAGTAAAACAAACCAGTTATTATGTAGTTGTTTTATCTTCTTATATTTTACTTAACAAATCATTCGCGATTAAAGACTAAAGGAATGCAAAGCAGCATAAAAGTTACCAGACAGCTATTGAGCATGTGTAGTTGTATGATCTGACACAAGTCATGCAAGTATCTGAAAGATTTTAAAACAAAGTATTATAATGATTAATGAATGCTTTTGGCAAGTCGCAAATCTCACTTAAGGTTCCATTTCTTCATTAGGACTCACTTGGTTATAAAGCCAAGAAATCTTGAATATGTACACTTTTTTTTGTTACAAAAAGATCTGGAATAAAACTCAGCTTAACAAATCAATTTTCCAGGCATATTGGGAATTCAAATAATCGACTTATATGTGGATCGATAGTAATGTAGTAGAAGAATGAACAAAAGAGAATAAGCTTCATTTTATACTGAAGAAACCTTCTTCCTAACAAGGATAAACGTTACTTTTGGTGAATTGTACTATAAAAATATTACATCCGTCTGTTGAAATAGCTATTTAAGATGAGTTTTTGCAACATGAATTAATGTATAAACTCGAAAAACAACGGAGTACGATCCTTTTTTCAACTATTTATGAGAGATAAGTCCTCTAGTTTAGTCAAAGTAGTCAAGCCAATGAGATAGTGGACTAGTGGTGGAGTGGTTGGGCAATGACTTAGCGGATGTTTGGCAACATCTGAATAGTTAAGTGCTGAACCAATAAGAGGTCTGAACCATTAAATGCTGAATCAGTAAGAGGTCTGAACCATTAACAGCCTGTATAATGTTTAACCGTTCAGAGGCAAATGTCTGACCAATTCATATTAGAGGTCTTAACCATTCAGACTCTGTATAATGCTTAACCATTCAGAGGCGAATGTCTGAACCATTCAGACATCTGCTCGTGAAACAAACAGTCTGAACCAATAAGTGTTGAACCAGTAAGAGGTCTGAACCATTAAGAGTCTCATTAAGAGGTAAACAAAAAGCTCCTTAGTGTTCCTTTTGACCCAGGTTCGACTCCCACCTCCACATTATTTTCTGCGGCATCCAGGTGAAGGGCGAATACGAGTGGCGTCGGTTCGTCTTGGATGGGAGGCGAGGTTTTACCGATTATTCCACTGTCGTGCCTTCGGGCGGGTGGAGGTCTGGTTTTCACGCATCTGGGAGAGCCAAGTGACTGGCGGCGGTCAAGTAGTCGACATTACCCACAGCGCCCGATGTCACGATGATTGACACGTCATTTCTTTTCATTCAAAAAAAAGTGAAGGCAAAGTCTCTTAAAGAACATTAACAAAAATTTATTACCATGAAATGAGTTATTACTTCTATATCTTAAATTTAATGGCGGTGCACAAAAGACAAACAAATTTATATTCAACTTTCTAAATTGACAAATATAGCCCTTAAACTTTATAAAAAAATCTAAAAACTTTATAAATTATCATTTTTACCTATTTTGGTTCTAACTTTTCAATTTTACCTCCCGTATATTCAATTTTTAGGTTAAAGTCTAAAAGTTATTTTCTCACATGGTTATTTTTAGGTTAGTGTCGGTATAAATTCATGTTTCTATGTAAATTTTTTCAAAAATGAGTCGGGTCAGATATAATGCGTTCTCATGCTTATTTTATGTATGTTTAAATTGGTCTATGTTTTGACATTTTAATGTGCGTGTTGGTATAAATTCATGTTTGAATGCAAACTACATAAATTCACGTTTCGACATAATTTTTTCTGAAACAAGTCTGGTAAAATATAAAAAAGTTTTCATTCTTTTTTTTTTTTGCGTACGTCTTTAGTTGGTCTACGTTTTGACGTAATATGTGTTCAGAAATGAGTCCAGTCAAATATAACAAGTTTTCATTCGACAATATAAATTCGAGTAATTGTAGGTTTCGATGTCGCTAAGTTTTGATGCAAAGGTAAGGGTGGTGTAGTGGTTAGGGGAAACCGTCACTAAACAAACCAACTCTGGTTCGACTCCATTTCTTTTTTAACCGCAATGCTTTAGATAACATAAATAAAAAAAACCGCATTTTCATATGGTTAATGTCTCACATAACGTACTGCCAGCTATAAACAACTATGGCATTATCGCCACAAGGCGCCACCGATGGTAACAATCTAGTTATCGTTAAATTACATGGTGTCTGTACCTAAAAAACAGAGCAGATGTAAACGAAATTTAATTATTTATTTATTTATTTTATTTTATTTTTTTTGAAGATTATGTAAACGAAATTTAATTGATTGTTTAACCCGAATGCAATCACACCATTCAATGGTAAGATGTTGAGAAAAAAGAATTAGATTTTAGAAGACCCAAGTTAAAACTTGTCTCGTGGGCTGTGGAGGCACCCATTGGGCTTGTCAAGGCCCAAATTCGACTTTCTAGACGTTTGGGAGGGGTGTTTAACAAGGAAACGATATTTGGGGAATTTTGGCCTGACGGGAAGAAATGGATCCGAAAATCCGCAATCATTTCTTTGATTCATTTATATATTTTAAAAATAAAAATCAATTTAAACCACTTTATATATTTAGATTAATTTTAAACTATCTATTTGTTTATGTGGATAACTAGTTTAGAAGCCCGTGTATTACATGGTTTGAATAATTATAGTTTTATATACAAAGTATTAAAAAAGTTATATCTTAAAAAAACATATATTGCACTACACGAGTTGGATAAACCCATGTATTACATATGTTGAATAAATATAATCTAATTGATTAACACATATATTCGTTAAGATATGTTTAAAAAAATAAAGTTTGATATATTAACACGGTCTCTGTTCATGGTTGTTCATTTAACTAAACGAACAAAATTTCTTGTTCATGTTCGTTTGTTTAATAAACGAACGAATACAAACGAACTTTTCGCCGAACGGTTCACGAACTGTATATTGATCGTTTGGTTCGTTTGGAGAACATCCATATCTACATACATACGATGAATTTCAACCACTAATTTTAACTAGAGTAAAGTGCCATTTTGGTTCCTGATGTTTGGTCACTTTTGCCACTGTATTCCAAAATTCAAACCTTTTGAATCTGGGTCCCTGTGGTTTTACTTTTATTGCCATTTTGGTCCAAAAGTGAAATCAACTGATATTTGTCTAATAAAATCATGTTATTTCTTCCTTTTCCTCAAGGGTGTTGGGTCTAAAATTAAGATTGAAACTTGCCAAACTGAAGATCACAACACGCATAAAGTTGACGGTTCTAAAGATGATACAAGAGTTTGATAACATTAGCCTAAGGGGGCGATTGTTGGGTCTAAAATGTGTAGTCTAATGTTATCAACGAATCAAGTCAACAAAGTCAACGCCATCAAGTCAAAGTCAACACGCAAATCGACACGAGAAGATCGAAGAAAGATATGGCGTGTGAACGTTCGAGATTTGATAGTTATATTGCTTTGGATATTTAAATATATTTTGTTTAGACAAAATATATTTATTATCTTATTTAATTAGTTTTCATGTTTATTACTACTTTTGGTAAGTTTTAATCTCTAGGGTCCTTAATGTAATTAGCCAAAGTTGTTTAGGCTATAAATAGAAAGTGATGATTAGGGTTTTAGGAACACACACATTCTAGAGAGATTTGGGGGCTAATTGTATCATCATTTGTGCAAATCAATCTAGTGGGGTTTTCAAGTTTATTTTGTGTGTTCATCTTGATTTGTTTATCAAAATCAGATTTTTGGCTCGATTTGATCCTACAAAGGGCAAAATGATCATTATAATTTTATTATATAACACATTAATAATTAAATTAATAACATTAAATAACCCTGTGACTTCATATGCACAGATATTATCATCTTCACCAAAAAAACATCTCTAAACCCTCTGTTCTTCTCTAACTATCATCTTCTCCAATGGACTGTACATTGTACCTAAAGTCGAGAGATGGGTTAACTCCTTGCTAACCCATTTCCATCCACTGCTCAGAGATCAATCCAAGTGTAACTTCTGGATATGCTTTGGGGAAGACTGAACGTCTCACAACTAACAATGTCGGAGTTAGCATTTCACGATCACCGTAACCGTCGTTTACGATCAACCTACGGCGGAGCAACCGCCGGTGATGCTAGTCCTAACTCTGCAATATTCAGTCTGTTTTCATCTCCGGCTTCCGATTCTGCTAGCATTGAAAGTTGTTCGTTAGCTTCAGATGTTCTCGATCACGAGTCTCGAGTCTCCGATATGTTACCGGTAAGTTTTTTGTTCGAATTGGATTCATTTGATGTTCAGTGGAGAGTTTTGGTAATGTATGAATCAGAGTTAGTTTTAGCGAACCTAGGGTTTATCATTATCTGATTACGAGTTTGTCATTTGTGGATCGATTGTTGTTAAATACATTTGTGATTCTCATTAATTCAGAATTGATTTGATATGCTTTGGAGAAGATCGTAGATCCAGAATTGATTTGATCTGATATGCTTTGGAGAAGGTAATCGTAGAACATAGGGTTTGGAGAAGATGATTTTTGGGGTAATGACCATTTTGCCCCTGGGGAAAAGGACAGGATTTTATTAGACAAATATCAGCTAATTTCACTTTTGGACCAAAATGGCAATAAAAGTAAAGCCACATAGACCCATATTCAAAAGGTTTGAGTTTTGGACTAAAATGCTAAAAATGACCAAACCTTAGGGACCAAAATGACAGTTTACTCCTTTAACTAAGATAAACAAGTAGTGTCACAATCAACATTTAACTAAATCTTGTTACCAAGTCTTAGGTAGCTGACCGGCCCAAGTGACTTCCAAAAAATTATAAAGGACTTGTACTGTTTACCATAAAAAATGATAAAAGTCAATTTATAATATTATGTAGGTACACTTGACTAGTTTATGATCAACAAGTCAAATAAATAATTTTAATAGTTCACCCACATGACTCAACCCCAACAAAACCAGCATCAATAAGTGCTTGTAGTGTAGCGATACCAAAGTGTGTATAAAAAGTCTCTCTACTAATTCAGTGGTTTGGGATTCTAGTCGAAATGCGCCTGTAATGTCATCCGCGCCATTTCTATTTCTTTTATTTTATTATTATCGTACAATCGTACCTTCACCAAAGTTATAATACAACGAAACAAAGGTCCGGTTGAGTAACAACGAATCGCCAAAAACAAGCAAAACTTAAATCTAAATACGAGCTTTAAACTCGGATTTAATTAAAAATACAAATATTCAGCAATGTTTTCTTCATTTCTTATTTGAACTGTTAAATAAATACAAACATGAGAAAAGCTACAGACAAACTGGGGCTAAATGAACAACTCTAAAGAATCTTTTTATGAAACAACACTAAACTCCACCTAAACTAACATAAATATATATATATAAATACTCATTTAACCACAAAACACGGAAATCTTGTTGACCCTAATCATTTGTTAAAGAAAATTCCAGAAACATAAACTGAGTTGACTCTGTTTCTTGAATTTCTTCAAGAATATGCTCAATAGATGCAGCCTTACAGCATTGGAATTCAAAATTTATATAAAAACAAAAACAAAAAAAACAAGCTGTTTTTACCTCTTGACTTAGGGTAAAATATTCAAGAATCATCATATAATAACCACCATAACTTAAGAAAATGAATAAATTCAAAAGAAGTAACATCCAGAAACATGAAAGAGGTTAAAGTTGTGTTTCTTGATGTTTGTTCAAGAATTAGTTCATAGGATGCGACCTCGAAAGCACCTTGATTGAAATTTCAAACAAAGAGGTCGGGAAAAACCATCGTTGTCAACAGCGAATAGCGATAAATAGCGACAAGCTGCCAATATGCTACGTAGCGATAGCGACGAAATAGCGCCTGCTATTTCATGTTTAGTGATAAGTAGTAGAAAATTTAAGAAACATTTTACATGTATATTTCATCTAAATACGCTTCTTTTTTCAATCATAAATAAAAAAAACCCTAAAAGGCATTGCTATTAAGATTTATAAAAAATAAAATTAAAAAAAATACGAAAAAAGTCGCTATTTGTCGCTAAACACCCTATAGCGAGCACTATGGCCGCTTTTGACAACTATGGGAAAAAGCTGTTTTCATCAACTACTTGAAGGTTCGATTAACTAATATATAACAACTTAAAACCATCGCTATGAGGCTACAGTATTCAAGCAGATTCTTCAGTTCAACATATAAAAGAAATCAAGAAAACTAAAGGAGGATCACATTTTGAGTCTTTTGACACACAATCACAGGCAAGAGGCTAAAAAATTTGCATTTCATTTTCACCAATTCACAGATGAGAGGTAATATGTTGATATTATTCAAGCAGATTCTTCACTATAACATACAACAAAATCAAGAAATCTAAAGAAGAGTCAGGTTTTGACCCGCAATCGCCCGCAAGAAGCTAAAAGTTGCATTTCTTTTTCACCAATTCACTGATAAGAAGTAATGTTGATAGAAACTGAATTACAAGATTTTGGAAACTGCTATGATATTTTCACAATTTTGCAGTAAACATACATTTCGTTATCTTCTTTAGTATCATCCCATCATTACTTAAAAAAAGAAAAAAAATAGCAAAGAACATCTGTACAGAAATCTCTACACAACACTAAACACTCAAACTTAAGCTAAAAACAAACAATAAATGTGAAATTAAATACATTACCCGAAAATTTCACTTGTAAACCACAAGATAAGATCTCTTAACATCCAACCAAGATTGACGGTCAACCCGCTGCGAATGTTCTCATTTTGTACTCTTTGATCCGGTTAAATAAACTTGAGCTTGAACGATGGTCTTCCCTATTTTGAACCCGGGTATCACTGTAAACCCCACTTTTGATATACCGTTTTCAAGAATCGAATACTTTTTAGTTACGTCTTCCATATAAACCATTGAAAAGTCGACCCCTTTTTCCACCTGAAATATCTCAACCGGTGGAGTAAACAAACGAGCCAGTTTATGAAGTAACCATATTGAACTAGACATATTAACAAAAGCATCATAGAAAACAGTAACCGATCTCCATGAATCCATAACCTCCAAATTCTTTCTGTCCACGTTCTTGAATATCGAAGATTCCATCGTCGGATGCACAAGCTGTTCGTATTTTCTTTCACAAAATTTCGAGAAAGGAAAATCAGGATTCTTATTTAAAGTCTCCAACGGATTAACGGATACATGCTCAAACAATTCCATTGAATTATCATTAGAACCTTCGAACCCAACCAAACCGAAATTTTCGGTTTCAAAACCTTGAAACATACCTAAACAAACATACGACAAAAAAGCATACCGATGATGCCCCTTTTTCACATAACCAACATCCGGATGAACATAACTAGCTGCTACATCCAAATCATACCCAGCTTTCTTCATCAACTGGATCAAACATTTGGTAAACCGATGCGCAGATCGACACGCATCACGCAACATAGAATCAAAAACCCTAATTCTTGGCAAAAACCCATTTGGGGGTTTCAAGCTTTTCGACAATCTCATCGATAATTTCGCATTACCCTCTTCAACTTCCCCTAATTGTTTCCTCAAAATCGAAACTTTATCGTCTTTACCATCAATATCAGACTGTAACCTATTAAACATAGTTTCTAGGGCTCGTAACTTGCTCTGATTCTCATTAACCTGAGCTTCTAAACAAGACCCACTAGTAAAATCAACATTAAAATCCGGATTCTTTCGAGAATCTATATATAACCCTCTTAAATCATACAGCTTTTGAAGCTGATTAACTAAAGCTTTATCATTTACCATAATACCCTCTTCATCAAACGGCACATGTGCGGTTTGTAACTGAAGATACGAAGCTTCAAACGATGAAATCACAGCGAAAACAGAAGAGATCAGATAATTACCGAAGTGGGTATCAAACGGTTGTATGATGGAAACAGTATTTTGCTTTTGAATTGGAGTTTGACTTTTAGTTTGACTTTCGGTTGTTTCAAAATTGAAATCAGGTTTGATGATAATAACCTTTTGATCGGGGATGAAGTCTTCGGTAGAGTCGAGTAACGTGAAGCCGTCTTCGTTGTCGGACACGGCGGTGGAGACGGCGGCGGAGGTGGCGGCGGATTCTTGTTCTTCTTCGGTGAAGAATTCGACGGTTTTTGCTTTGAATGCGATTGCAAACTTTTGGAACATATCGGAGATTTGTGGGGGTTTTGAAGAAGCTGCAGAACCCAATTCCATTTGGATCTTGTTTGGTTGGTTGATCACATAATAACTATAAGATGATTAGTGGGTGGGTGTATATGTATGAATCTTGAAAGTTTGAGGTGGTCGCCGGTAGAGAGAGAGAGAGAGTAACGGTTCCTTGGATGACTTAGAAGGAAGGTATGAGTGTAGAGAGAGAAAGAGAGCGCATGGGAAATGTAAAACTATTTTTTTTTATAATTGTTGTGAGTGGAGTCATAAATTTGGAGGAGTATAGCTGTAAACGAATCGAACGAATACGAACAAAACTTTTTTCGTGTTCGTTTGTTAAGGAAATGAATATGTTCATGAAAACTTACCGAACGAGATTTTATGTTCGTGTTCGTTCATTAAGGAAATGAGCGTGTTCGCGAACGGTTCACGAACACAAATAAATTTGGCGAACGCGACGAAGGATAAAGATAGATGGCCCAGAGAGTAGCACTCGAACTTGAATCCCTTATTGTGGAACGGAGGTCGATCGTATTCGTGGATGTAAATAATGAGAAATGAAAGGGAAATGATGCATAAATAAAGTGAAAGTGGGTTTCCTGGTTTAATTGTTATGGAAATAAAATAAATAAAATAAAAGTTGAATAATATAAAAAGTAAAAATAAAATATAAGAAAATACAAAGATCTTCAATTAAAACATAAACATACGAACATAAACGAGCGCAAATCAACGAATGTTCACAAACACGTTCACGAACACCTTACCGAACGTTCACGAACACAATCGAACGAACGAGACCTCTGTTCATGTTCGTTCATTTAACTAATCGAACGAAATTTCTTGTTCATATTCGTTTGTTTATTAAACGAACGAACATAAACGAACTTCCCGCCAAACAGTTCATGAACTGTTCACTGAACGTTCGGTTCGTTTACAACCAGGAGGTGTTCTTCACCTCTATAGTTTTTTAATATTTTCGAAACTAGTTGTGAATGAAGTAGAGAGAAAAGGTACTAATAAAAGTATGAAAAATATTATTTAATTGAAAAAGAGAGAAAAGTTAGTGTTTTTAGTGTAATTATAAAGATGGGGTAAGAGATTTGACTGTAATTGCTTTTAGATCTACAATGGAAGAGAAACATCAGTTTGCAAGGATGATGATGTATTAGTTTGGTCTGAACTAGGGGAACAATGTCTCGCACCCCTATTTAATAGTATCAAAGAAACTCATCCAAATCGATATGGCAATCATTCTCTTTTTCCCTCGCTTATGTGCCTTAAGGATGGGAGGGATGGAAAGTATGCATTCTATATACCCTAAGGAAGTAAGGAATGCAGATCTGCCAGGTGTATCACCCAGGTAAATCCATTTGTCTTGATGTCTTCACAGACCTTGGTGATCAAGAACGCCTTATCATCGGGAACTTGTCATTTCTTGCTTTCCATAATACTAACTAGTAGACATAATATTGTTACAAGGCCTTCTTGTGAAACGATGATGTTAACATTTGTTTTGGGACATTTAGTAAGCCGTCAACCGAACTGCAACTTGAGAGTTGTTTATGCAAAGCAATAATTTGAGACTCGGTGATTGTGGTATAAACGCATGTACCAGCTGGTGATTGGTCGGATCAAGGGTCTGGTCAAAGATAAAGTTAAAATGAGTTCCTTAGAACTCTTAGCTAGATAGTTAATGGTAAGAAGGGTGTGGAACCACGGAGAGTTTATGGTCAATGTTTAGGCTTACTTGATTAAACATGTCACTTATGAAAACGTTATCTTTTATGAAGCTTGTTATTTTCTGTTAAAAAGTTTGTTTAGAGAGATGAATCACAAAGTGATTCAATATTGTGTTAAACAATAATGATTGTAATTAGCTTGATGATTATAAAAAAAATGATTTACTAAAATGAGTTGTGAAAAATATTGTAGAAGTATTCATACCCGGGTTTTGGATTAACAAGAAACTAGGGTCAATTCACACAAATGGTTTGATCAAGTTAAGAATTCTAAGTTTGTGAAAAAAAAAAATAAGCAAGTCATTAATCTTAGACATCAACATTCATCAATTAATGGACAAAAGTATGTTTCGTAATAACCCACACAAATCCTAATACAAACCAAAATCAATAGCAATTATCCTTTCACAATGTCTATGATGCAAGAAAATCATTAACAACCATGAATTCCTAACAACACTAAAAAGTGATTTGTACAAATCTTACAATCAAAATATTACCAAAATGTTTGTATAAAACCAAACATGCAAATAGAACCCTAGACTACTTACAATTTTCACTCGGGGATGATTATGAAGAATTAGCCTTGCATTGCATTGTGGTTGAAATCATGATTGAGTCTTCCATTCTTGGTGTTGGTTCTTCAATTGGGTGATTGTGAGTGTTTAGAATTGGTCAAGGATAGGTAAGTATCAATGGGAATTGTTCAAGAGTCAATGATATTCGAATTTTTTGAAACCCCCACATGAAAATCGGAATAAAGGGCAGATCTCATCAAAATCTGACTTGAAACAGTCATAAGTGTCGCCTATGCGTCTCACCGCATTGGCGACGTGGCTCCGTTTGGTCCGACGTGAGTTACCATGCTTCTTGACGCGCAGAAGCGTCGCCGATGCGGGCCAGGTCGTCAGCGCCTTGGCCCTTGTTCGGTCCGTTTTCTTTGTTTTTTAATTTCGTTTCTCTTGTTTCTCGGCCCCGATTTGTTCATCTTCAATCTGAATGTTTCAGAAAGCCTTCTGAACGCACCTTAGACCTGTCAAGGCCTGTAAAACACAAACCATATCAAAGTCGTGCAATTCAAGAATATATTTCACATAATTTAGTAAGATTAAACCGATTAAGACTTGTACTTTTGTCAACCCATCAATGAACAAAGAAATCTAGCATCTACACAACTTGATCTGGTATTTCCCCCTCTCTTAGAGAGGGCTTCAAATTTGGGATGCCTTCACTTTTAGAAAAAGGAGAGGGGGGGGGGGGGGGGGGGAGGATTTGACCCTGGATATAGTGAACTACCATGGGTAGTGAATGTTCATTGAATTTCTACCCAAAGTGATTGAACTGAGAAGTCACTAGAGTTACTCCCTCTACAACCCCATTCGTCATTATAAGTGGGGGAGAATGAAGTGAAAAACGATGAAGTTTTGTGACTTCAATTCCATCTTGCAACTCTCTCTTCCAACACCAAGTCCACAAAGAACCAATTTGTTGTTCTTCTACCTTGCAATTTTTACGGATTCTAATGAATATAAATAGGGAAACATATCTTTTGGAACGCTTAGGCAATCCCATCGATCTAACAAGAAGTCAATTTACCCATGGCATTATAGCCTAGTGGTATCTTGGGGGTGGGATAAGGCTTATGACCATTAGGTCATGGGTTCAATTCCCACAAAGGGGGTTTTCCCAGATTTATTGGGTTTTCCTCCTGAATTGGTGTATAGGCATTATTGCCTAGTGGAGATGGATATGATCGGGTGGATCTGCTGGTGGCACGATGATACTCCAGTGGTCCGTCAGTGATCCAAATTTGCCGTTAAAAAAAAAACAAGAAGTCAATTTCGTATCCACTTCCGTACCACTTAAAATAACTCTGAATGTCTATAGAATGGCTTCCTAAGTTGGCTTCTATTTTTGCTATGTTTTTCCACGTACCTGAAAAACTGGATTTAATTGGAACTGGGTTCCAAAGCTTCCAGCTATCATGAAAGGTCGAAACAATTCTATTCAAAACACTCGATCTACCCGCTTTAAATCTCCACCACCACTTGTCCACTTGTCTAACGATGCAATGTTCGGAGCATGTAAGCTACCAACCCCATGACCCCCGAGATCCTTAGATACGTGTGTTAAAGTGGGTTACCCTTGAACTCCACCACCAATAGATATGTATGTTAGATCATAGACGGCCTGTAAATATTTTTTTTTCGAACGGCCTGTAAATATTATAAGTTGTTTGTCCTAATGCTAAGCACATCACCACTGAAGTAATTTATAAACAAAATTATAAATTAAGATGCAACGATCAAAATTTAAAAACCCTGATGAGATATAATAACTTGGAAAATATTAATGTATTTAATAAGTTTGTTAGAATAATAACTGATTAAGCTAATTATTTATAAATAATGTATTTAATAAGTTCGTTAGAATAATAACTGATTAAGCTCTTATTTATAGAAGAAATATGAATTCATATTAAATTATGTGAATCATGAAAAAGGTTTTGGTTGTTTAAATTTAAATTAACTAACCTGATTTTCTTAAAGTTACAAAATGATTTTGACAGATTGGTAACAATAGTTGCAAAATTGACAGGAATTTAGTAAAAAAAATGAAATGGTAAATTATATGATTCATTCAACAAAAGTAAATTATATTGGGTAAATTATATGAGTGGTAAAGTTGATTTTGCCTAAGTAGGATGAGAAGTAATCTTAACCATTCATTTTTCAAATCAATGGTTAAGATGAAAGTATAGGAGAAAGGATGAGTGCAAGGGTATCTTGGGAAAATCCTATTTATGGACTTTCTCTCTCCACATGCAAGGCACATGCATATTCCACCCCCATTTTTTAAACGTTCATAACTTTTTTATACGACATAATTTTTAATAAAAATTTCACCATAAAATCGAGCGTCTTTTTATCTTTAATTTGAGTACCATATTGCTATAGAAAATATGAAGACTAAAAAACCCACTAAAATGTGTTGTATTTCTATGTTATATAACATTTTTTTGTGCTGGAGTTTTGTACTATATTTTTGTGCTAAATTTTTTGTGCTGGATTTTTTGTACTACATTTTTTTGCTGAATTTTTTCGTGCTATATTTTTTTGTACTAGATTTTTTTTTGCTATATTTTTTTATACTACATTTTTTGTGCTATATTTTTTTGTACTAGATTTTTTGTGCTAGATTTTTTTATACTAGATTTATTTGGTTGTATTTTTTAAAAACAAAAGGGGTGTCACATGTCATTTTCACTTCTATTTATAAGGACCAAAATGCCATTCATTCCTACTTATTAGGAGTGCTACATGTCATCATCACAATCTTTCTTAGACTACTTAGGCAAAATTCACTTTTTAGTGGATCCTTCCCTATTATATGATTCATTCAACAAAGGTAAATTATATGAACTGGTAACAATAGTTGCAAAATTCACAGAAATCAGGTAAATTATATGATTCATTCAACAAAGGTAAATTATATGAACTGGTAACAATAGTTGCAAAATTCACAGAAATCATATAATTTACCCAATATGTTTAGGATAAAGGTTGCCCGTCAACTAAAGTTTAATTTGTGATATTCTAGACCTTGCAACGTGGTGTTTACAATTTTATATCCACATGTTTAGCACATGATAAGTTTCTTACGTTTAAAGTGATTAATGAATGATATGCTCCTTTAACAATGATGCTTTAGTTTGGACTTTGGAGACCCATTTCCATATTATCAATTAGCAACAATTTGTTGCTTAATTATACCCTATGCATGAGGAGTTTTTCAAAAAAGAGTTTTGATTTTTCACTTTTAACCCAAAAGTTTTATCTTTTGCATTTTAACCCTTTTGTTTTTTAACTTTTAACATAAAGTTTTTCATCTTTTACAATTTAGCCCCAGTACTTTCCTATTTTCAACTTTGGTCCCCCATAGTTTTCATCTTTTGCAAGTTTTTCGTTTTATATTCAAATCTAAATTATGCGAGTTAACACGCCATAACATGTGTGTGAGGTTCAACGTATTTTTGTCAATTTTTTCCCGTTTGACAGGCGCGTCGCGACGCGTCTATTTCCCCGTTTGACGGATTTGTCGCAACGCGCGTGTCCTAGATCGACTTATTTATTTACGTTTTACGTTTCATTCTAATTTCTTCGCATTAACGCACCGCAACGGGCGTATGTGGTTCAACGATTTTATGTCTACTTTTCGTCATGTATTTTTTTTTCCCCTTTTTTAGTTATTTTAGTTTTACGAGTTTTTCCGATGTTGGTGGTCGCTAGCAGTGATGTGACATTGGTGCTACTTGGCACGGCTACATGCGTATTCTTATGTACGTGTTTCGATTGCTCTATTTTTACGTAAATGTTTTCTAGAAATGAGTCAGATCAAATATTTACGTGCATATTTTTTATGTGTGTTTTGCTATAAATTCGAGTTGGTCTACGTTTCAACGTAAACTATTTTGGAAAACGACTCAAGTCAAATACAATTTGTTTTCGTGCTTTTTTATGTATGTTTCGTAAATTTTGTTTCGAACCGAGTGGAGTCATATTTACTTTTCCCTTTTTTCAAAAGGTCTAATTAATCCCTTTTGATTACATGTGTCGGTTTTCCCTTTATACCCGCTAATGTTTTCCATATATGAGCCGGGTCACATATAATACGTTATGATCGTACGGTATAAACTCGATTTACTTTACCTTTTGATCCAATCGCAATGCTTATATATGTCACACTGAGCACAATCAGATACGTCGAAATGTGTGTTTTCATATGATTAACGCATAACATTTAGACTAATTCATTCTATATTTGCGGTGTGCGCGCGTTCACAACACGCGCGGATGTTATTGCTAGTTTATACACCACTGTAATCCAAGGGCTAATATGTAAATTCATAGGAGTTCGGGGTGAAATAACTTACTTATTTTAATCATCTTTGACTTTATTTTAGCTTACTTAAAAAAATAGTATTTGTGGTGAACATGTGATGAATTTAATATTGTCACAAATTTAGGAAAGGAGACTGATCGACGATTTTGGTAAGTACGAAAAGGACAGGCGTCCGTATTTTGAGCACATATCGTGGACAACCTTTTTCCTAAACATATTGAGTAAATTATATGATTCATTCAACATAAGTTATCAACTTCAACATTCTAGTTTAAATTTACACATATTGGGTAAAACAAGGAAAGCAACGATTTTTCTTATTTACAAAGCAAACTTGGATACCTTGGAAACTAAGGAACGAGTGATTTTTTTCATAGTTTAGACCATGTGTAGTGGTACACATAAATAATGCTTTTACCCTTGGACGTTTTGCGACACGAGACAGTCCAGTCAGCAAAGGTGTATTATAGGACGTTTTTCTAAAATATGTGTAGTGTGTATGTGCGCATTGTGGGGCATTATATTAAAAGGGGTGTTAAACAATTAAATAAAAAAAAACCATCCAAAAAATATTATTAGGCAAGCAAAAACCATCTAACCTGTCATTGGCCCAGAAAATGAACAAGGCGTGGAAAAATAACGCCAAAACAAAAATTTTTTTTGAAAATAATGCCCATGGGGGCGGTTTGGTAGTGTTTTGGGGGGCGTATTTTTTTTTAGAAAAAATGCCCCAAAACCCTCCACTACAGGTGGTCTTAGAACATCGATCAACAAGATTGTAGATGACGTAAATATTCAATCCTTTTTGTGGCATTCTAATAGAGATAAAAACTTATGTTTTTTTGTTAACTGCAGTGGTGAAGCTTGAGATTTCCAACCAATGGGTCGAAAACGTATATACCAAAAAATTTATATAAAACCGGGGGGTCAAAACGTATTTACCCAAAAATTTCTATACGAAAACTACATACTCTCCACTGCTGAGCGAAAGGTTCGGGGGGTCGGCCGCCCCCTCCCGCCCCCACAAAGCTACGCCCTTGGTTAACAACAAATGTTACATTGTTTCTACTCCTACTCTACACCAATAAATACTGATTATACTCCATACCAGGATTTAAACCCTAATCTTTTCTTAAGATGTAGGAGGCTCTGCCATCCAACCAAAGTTGGAATGGTAAAAAATAGATGGTGCTTATTCTGCTTCTTTATTGTGTCTTTAGGGTTTGTTTATGCGTGTGGTGTAATAGTTGGTTCATCTGGCTAGAGTCTGTTTAACGTCCGGATATTCTTCTATGTTGTTTGTTTTTGGGTTTAGTAAACAAGGTTTGGGTAGATCTATGTGTTCTTGTTTTTATACCGTGTTTTTTACATTCTCAAAGTTTTATTAGTGTTTGAGACTAAACATACTCTCTTATATGTTTAATGTATCACTAGGTTATAACCCTGTGTATTACACGGGTGGAATAAATGAATTTTATATACTAAATAATAAAACAATATATCTTTAAAACCCTCCTTTATTGCAAGGGTTAAATAAATATAATTTTATATATTAAATAATAAAAAGTAACATCTATAAGAACCACATTATACCGGTTGAATAAATATCATTTTATATACCAAAGAAAAAAGTTATATCTTTAAAACCATGTGTATTACACAGGTTGAATAAATGTAATATTGTTTACCAAATAATAAAATAATACATCTTTAAAAAACCTCATTTATTACACGGGTTGAATAAATGTAATTTTAAATACCAAATAATAAAAAAGTTACATTTTTAAAAATATGTGTATTACACGGGTTGAATAAATGTAATTTTCTATACTAAATAATAAAAAATATATATCCTTAAAAAACCTGTGTATTGTACGAATTGAATAAATCTAATTTTATATATCAAATAATAAAAAGTTATATCTTAAAAAACCTCATGTATTACATGGGTTGAATAAATGTAATTTTGTATAGTAAATAATAAAAAAATATATCTTTAGAAAACCATGTGTATTACACGGGTTTAATAAATCTAATTTTATATACCAATAATAAAAAAAGTCATATCTTTCAATATACTAATGGATAATACTCGATACGCGATGGATATGGTGATTGTGAAGATGGTTCTTGAAAAGAAGATATGTTATTCAAGAAGCAAATCAACTATATTTGATTGATAAAATGTTGGTACCAATTCCGACAAAATTGATTTATAAATTATGTAATAAAATTGATACAATTTAAATTTTAGAATAATATTTTTTTAGAAAAATAGAAGAATGGTATTCGAAATTTAAAGTAGGATGAAATTTAGTATTAGCTAATTATTCATTTATTTATTTAATTAATATAAAGATAAGTTTGGAAGTGAGGCGAGAAAATCATAAAATAAATGTTTACAATTAATGATAGATGTCACACATTAATGTTTTATTACATATTTAGATTGATATAAATAGATTATTCTATTGTAGTAAAATTTGTTAACGAAGTCTCAGTAAATTTAACCCTTTATTTAAAACTTGTAAATGTAGAAATGATAAATAATATTAGTTAATTTTATTTTAAGTTTCGTAAATTCGATTTGATACCAAACTAAACAAAACATTCAAATATATAGTTAATATCAAGAGTAAATTACGATTTTGGCCCCCTGTGAAATCACTTTTACCCTTTTAGCCTAAAAATGAATCTTTTAACATCTGAGCTCTCAACGTCTTTTTTTCTTACCCTTTTGGACCCTAACACTAACCCCATCCATTTACTTTTAGGGGCCAAAAGAGTTAGAAAAAAAGAAGTTGAGAGTTCAGATCATCATCATCATACTTAGTATATCCCACCAATAGCAAAGCTAAGGTAGGGTCTGAGGAGGGTGAGATGTAGACAGCCTTACCTCTACCCCGTAGGAATAGAGAGGCTGCTTCCAATGAGACCCCCGGCTCGATTGTGGTTTTGCATCAAGCCTTGGACATAAGGCACATAACACTCAGCAATTGAGACAAACGCCGATTAGTGCATGCACCCCTTTGTCTTTTGGCTATCAACGCCACCACATGATGCATGATTAACCGTCCCCCTCTTTTAACGTTATTTTCACGAAATTAGTAAAATAACGTTAAAATTAGTGCACTTTCACTTTTGCCCCCCGAGCGCCCACGCATATATACATTATATGAGCATACCGCAAGCGGGGCGTGTATAAAAGTGATATAAAAGTTGAGAGTTCAGATGTTAAAAAATTTCTTTTTAGGCTAAAAGGATAAAAGTGATATAACCACATGGGCCAAAATTGTAATTTACTCTAATATCAAATTAGATAACTAAGTTTGAATTTGAAGTAAATAGATAAATATAAAAGTAATAATTAAACTAAATAATATTTAGTAGGAGGGTTATCTATAATTAATTAGAAGAGATTAAACTAAAATAATAATTATCTATAAAACATGGCCTAATATGATGACAAGTGTCCCCAAAATTGTTTCTTTTATTATATAGTATAGATTCTATTAGAAAGAATAGTGAAGAGGTATGGTCCCAATTCCTTGCCAACATGGTAAGGACCATACCACTTTCTGCATCCTACATGGCGTTGACATCAACCATACCATCCGGAACCTTCCAGAAGCTTCTGGAAGGTACCCTGGTGACACCGAAAGATGCTCCATCCGACATAAAGGACAACACGTGTCACCAGCCAGCAAGCGCCAAGTGGACCTGCAACAGGTCAGGGAGCAGTCCGACAATGTCAGTACGATGTTTACAAATTAGGCGAATACAGGCGCGCCACGTGTACCACTACACTGACCACAGCAGAGGAGACCAAAGGGATATTCCCCTTGGTCGGACAGCTGGCACGCGCCCACAGCTAGCACTGCTGCTCCTCCCTTTCTTAACCCTTCGGCTATAAATAGGACCTTTCATCATCCAGGTTGATCATCTTGCTCTCACTATTCTCACACTTAACACACACTGATTATTCCCCCTCGGAACAATACTTATTCTCACGCCGGAGCCTGGTTAAGAGGGAAACCCCCATATTCCCCTCTTAACGAGACTGACGGTTTGCTGTTTTGCAGGAGACGGTCATCTTACGAGTAGGAAGAGAGATTGAACCCACAGAAGAAGCAACCCCACTGATTAACCGTAGTGTTAACCAGTGTTTCATCATTGGCGCCATCCGCTTTTAGCAAAACCACTCTCATCTCTTCTTCTTTTCGAAAAACTCGTCAAAATGGCTGAAAACAACCCTTCCCACCAAGTCGATGGAGACGTTTCTTCCTTTGAACTCGTTTCGGACAATATACACGTCCAACGAGGTCCAAGGAACGAAGCTATCCAAGAAGGGCCACCAAACATGGAGTTTCCCAACATTTTCGGGAGTACATCCAGGGTTGCCGCTCAAAACGCACCTGGTACTGCTTTCCAAACTCCATCTAGAATCATCACTCAGACCACAAACGGAGCAGCGTTCCAGCCTCCGTCAGAAGTAGTCCAACAGACACCACCAGTGCAACCTCAGAACCATGGAGCTGGCCCATCAGCTCCATCGGAACAAGCACAAATGAACTTCTCTGCACTACTAGGGCTACCTGAAGGAAAAACTCTGGCTTCCTGGTATGCCGAACAAGTGGCGTCCATAAACCTTGTTTATCAGCAACTTAGTGCGCAGCAAGCTTTACTCCAAGCACAAGCTCACCAATCAGCATTCGTCACTCCACCGCAAAGGCCTTTGAGCGCCCCGGTGCCTCAACAGACCAATGCGTACAACCTGCGTCCTGAGTCACTACCTCCACAGCATGTTAGAAGGCCAAGTGTGCACGACACGCGCGATACCTACGGGGAAACAGAAAGCAACTATGTGCAGTATTCCAACCAACCGAAGAAGCCGATACAAAGTCGTTTAGGTCCGCGCAACATAAACGACGAATTTGAAAAAGATGAGGAGACGCGCACAGTGTTCAGCAGGCTCCCACCAGAGCACGAAGCATACAAACCTCGCAAGCGGGCAGGTTATGACCCAAAAGCAGAACATGATTTCACTCTAAGCTATCGCCCAGACGACATGGCTGAGAATTCAAAGTTCATCCGAGAGATCGCCACGGCTGACATAGACAAAACGAAATTGCCACACAACGTGGGCAAATACAACGGGTTGACAGACCCAGACGATCATCTCCAAGTATTTAACGGTGCGGGAGCAACGGGCGGATGGAACTTGCCAACCTGGTGTCACCTCTTTGCTCAAACCTTCGTAGGCGCGGCGCGCATCTGGTTTGACAGCCTACCAGCAGGAAAAATCAAATCCTGGATCGATTTCAGAGAGAAGTTCCTGGCACATTTCTCACAACAACGACGACACACCAGGGATCCAGCCGACTGTTTGAACATATGGCGCAGGGACCATGAAAGCGTAGAAGATTTCATTACTCGGTACAACAAAGAATGTTTAGAGATTGGCGACTGCGGCGAAAAGATGATGCGCGCACACTTTATGCGGGCAGTCAAGTGCGATGATTTAATCAAGCGTGTAAAAGGTAGAGACGGAGGACCCAAAGATTGGGAAACCTTCATTGAGGCGGCCAAAACCATCGCGCAGTCAGATAGGCAGTTGACCGGTGACGACCACCGTCAGCGTAGTTACAATCATGCCGACCGGAACAGCAGGAAAGGCAGAAACCAATCTTGGAGAGCGTCCGGTCATAGGGAAAGGAGCCCAGTGAGAGAAGACGCGCGCCACACGATCAACCAAATCGCACACCGAAAAGAGGTAAAAAAGGAAAACTGAGAAAAGCAGTGGACACTCCTAACGAAAACCCCTTCAGAAGTCTTGGCGACCGAGAACCACCAGTTCAAGCCACCATTGCAGATGCGTAACAAGAGGGGCCAAGACCCGAATCTTTTCTGTGACTTCCACAAGGACACCGGTCACTTAACCGACGATTGTTTCAACCTCAAACAAGAGATCGAAAGGGCCTTAAGAGACGGAAAATTAACTCACCTGGTCAAAGGTGGCAAGCGTGATTACCGTCAGATCCAACGAAGAGAGGAGGGGCCGGACAACAAAAAACTCCGAAAGTTAGAAACCCACATGGTTCAGGGGGGTCCGCGAAGGGCAAGAAGAAATTACAACAAGCGCGCACAAGATGACTCATGGCGCGAGAAACAAGTCATTTTCCCGGTTGTCAGAGGAGGCCCACGCGAGAGACGGCCTATAGTCATTTCAGGCGTCATTGGGCATTATCAAACAGATTACATCTTCATCGATCCAGGGAGCACTGCGGATATCATATATGAACAATGCTTTAATCAGTTCGATCAGGAGGATAAAGCGCGCTTAGAACCAGTTGATTACCCGCTCACTGGTTTCTGCAACGAAGCCGTTTTTCCTCTAGGATAAATATCGTTCCCAGTGTTGCTCTCAGACGGAAGAAACTCAAGAACAGAGGAAGTCACATTCATGGTGCTGCCAGCACATTCAAGACACGATATCCTGTTGGGAAGAGAATCCCAAGGTGATTTCAGCATGATCTGCTCTGGCCCACACTCCGCAGTGGGATTTCCAACAGAAACGGGAGTAGCCATCATCTATGCAAGCAAAGAAGTATTAGCGACAGATGAGCTAAGGCCTGCAAAGACAAGGAAACCAGAGGCACGCCAAGAGGCAGAAAAGTGGGTACTAAACAGCGCATATCCGGAGCAGACAGTAACCCTGGGACCTGCAATGTCCGATCTAACGCGCGCGGCGCTAAAAAAACTGTTGTTCCAAAACATGGATGTCTTTGCCTGGACGCCAGCAGACATGGTGGGCGTTCCACGGCACATAGCTGAACACCGCTTAAACGTATCGGAAGAAGCTAAACCGGTGGTACATGCTAAGCGCCACTTGGGAGACATAAAGCATGATGCCATGAAAGAGCAAGTGATAGAGCTGTTAAACGCGGGGATCATCAGAGAGGTCAGGTATCAAACATGGGTGGCAAGCCCAGTGATGGTTCAGAAAAACAATGGTAGCTGGAGGATGTGCGTCGACTACAAGGATCTGAATAAGGCATGTCCGCGTGACTGTTACGCCTTACCAGACATCGATGAAAAGATCGATTCACTTGCCACATTCCAATGGAAATGTTTCCTTGATTGCTACAAAGGGTACCACCAGGTACAAATGGCCGTGCAAGATGAAGACAAGACCGCGTTCCGCACGCCAACAGGGCTATACTGTTATACCAAAATGCCGTTTGGTCTTAAAAATGCGGGCGCGACTTACCAAAGGCTCATGAACGAAACCTTCCACGACGCCATCGGCAAGTACATAGAAGTGTATATGGACGATCTAGTTATCATGAGCAAGGAGGAAAGCACAATGTTGCTGAACATCCAAAAGACGTTCGACACTCTGCGCGGAGTCAGCATCAAGTTAAACCCGGCGAAATGCTCCTTTGGCATGGAGGAGGGGAAATTCCTGGGTTTCATCGTCACGAAAGATGGTTTCAAGGTGAACCCCGACAAGATACAAGCAATAGAACGCATGCCGTCCCCGTCGACGATCAAGGAGATGCAGAAATTGGCAGGACGGTTGGCAGCACTCAACCGCTTCCTAGCCAATCATGCGGCGAAATCATTTCCGTTTATAAAAACTCTCCGAAACTGCATGAAGAAGAGTCAATTTCAGTGGACTCCGGAAGCCGAAAGCGCTTTCCGCGAGATGAAAGACTGCCTCATCAAGCTATCAACCTTAACCGCACCAGTCAAGGGTGAACCTCTGGTACTATACCTGTCCGCCTCCGACAGGGCAGTGGGAGCAGTGTTGCTTGTCGATCGACAGGGTGTCCAGACGCCGGTCTATTATGTGTCACGAACTCTAACCGATCCAGAAACCCGGTACGCGATCATGGAGAAACTAGTGCTCGCACTAATTCATGCATCAAGAAGGCTGCGTAGGTATTTTGCCAATCACGTCATCCACGTGCTAACAAACTACAACATTGGCAACATACTCGCAAGGCCAGAAATTTCAGGGAGACTAGCAAAATGGGCGATAGAGCTCGGGGGTCATAACGTAGTATTCAGACCAAGACCGGCGATCAAGGGCCAAGTGCTCGCAGATTTCATGACAGAGGTACCGGATGACAAAGACCGAGAATGCAAGGCGATGGAAAAAGCCGAAAAACAACAAGTGGAAGAACCCTGGCTACTATACACAGATGGTGCGTCCAACGAGGATGGCGCAGGTGCTGGTCTCCGGCTGGTAAGCCCTGACAAACACGAGTTCACCTACGCCATACGCCTAGATTTTAAAAGCACCAACAACGAAGCTGAGTACGAAGCTTTCCTTGCCGGTTTAAGATTGGCAATCAAAATGGGCGTACGACACATCGAAGCACATGTAGACTCCATGTTGGTGGCAGGCCAAATCAACGGAGAATACGAAGCCAGGGGAGATACGATGGCACTTTACCTGAGCCAAGCAAAGACACTGCTACAGACCTTCTATTCCTACAAAGTACATCACATTAATAGAAGCGAGAACAAGCCAGCAGACGCGCTGAGTAAACTCGCCTCTACAAGCTTTCAGCATCTGGCAAAGGATGTACGAATAGAAGTTTTGAGCAATCCGTCAGTACCACTTCGAGAAGTAAGCGTCGTCCAACTAGGGACAACGTCTTGGATGACTCCGATAATCACATACCTCCAAACTGGAGTACTCCCGGAGAACAAGGCAGAAGCAAGGAAAGTCCAGTACAAATCCGAACATTACCAGATGGCTGATGGGATCTTGTACAGAAAATCATACCTCGGGCCTTTGTTAAGATGTGTAGACCCCGAAGACGCACGCTATCTGATCAGAGAGGTGCACGAGGGAATCTGTGGTATACACGCCGGTCCAAGAATGGTGGTAGCGAAAGTCATGAATGCGGGATACTATTGGCCCGGAATGCATTTGGACGCGGTCAAGGAGTTGAGGAAATGCGGAGGATGTCAAAGACATGCACCCAAAACAATGCGCCCCAAGAACGAGTTGGTACCGGTCACCACCGCGTGGCCTTTTCAACAGTGGGGAATAGACATGGTCGGACCATTTCCCGAAGCCCCAGGAGCTGTCAAGTTTATAATAGTCGCAGTCGACTATTTCACTAAATGGGTAGAGGCAAAGGCTCTCGCATCGACCACAGCCACCGTTGTCAAAAAATTCATTTGGGAGCAAATCATATGTCGTTTTGGGTTGCCCCTCAAGATCATCACAGACAATGGAACCAACTTTGCCGAAGATAACCTCCAAAAGTGGTTTAAAGACCTACACATCGAGCATACCTTCTCCTCGGTCGCGCACCCGCAGGGGAATGGTCAAGTTGAAGCCGTCAACAAAAGCATCGTCGATGGAATCAAGGCAAGGTTGGGAGAAAAGAGAAGAGGATGGGTGGACGAACTGCCCAGCGTTTTGTGGGCACACAGGACGATGCCCAAAACAAGCAACGGAGAAACACCGTTTAGCTTGGTTTACGGGTCAGAGGCAGTAATACCAGCGGAGATAGGACTGCCATCACCTCGAATGCTCTCAATGAACATAATCAACAACGAAGAAGAAAGGAGGATCGACCTTGACCTCCTAGAAGAAAGGAGGGAAATGGCAGCAATCAACGAAGCCAAGTATAAATCGAAGCTGGAAAAATATTACAACTCCAAAGTCCGAATCTGCGCCTTCAACCCGGGAGACTATGTCCTCAGAGACAACGAGGCTTCAAATGCAGAAAAACCCGGGAAGTTGGCCCCCAAGTGGGAAGGCCCATACATCATTGACACCGTGCTCGGCAAAGGAGCTTATAAGCTGCGCACCATCGACAACAAGGACGTTCCTCGCACATGGAACGCCCAACAGCTGAGAAAGTGCTACCTGTGAAATGTAATAGCAATGGCCAAGTCGCCAACACATTTATGATAATACAAGAAGTGTTTGGCTATATTCCTATCATATTTCCTTGTCATAACTGCATATATTACTTCGGGCATACACGAAAACATCAATGGCTCGACCATTAGGAAACGTTGTAGACCTCCAAGGCCTGTCACAAATGAGTGCATGGCCGGGTCAGAAACACAACTAAAGCCTAACAAACGCCAAACAAGTACTTCGTGCCCACATAAACACGAACACATCGAACACAGGAAACATTGTAAGCACCCCCAAGGCTGAGCACAGCTGGGTCCACACAAATAACCTGTAAACTCGATCACTTCGTATTCACGATCCAACCTGTGCACAAATACGACAGAATACAACGTTGTAATAAACACAACACAACCTGTCAGCGCCATTATTCATTCGTGACACCTGAATCAAAGTAATTACACATGCACATATTATGACGATAACGAACTTCGCATAAAAACAGACAACTGTTAGCATAACATATAGCCAAAATTCCACAAACATAACAAAGAAATTAGAATTGTTTATCAAATTGTCAAACACAAGACCAAAGCAGGTCATACGCGGCACGCAGGCCGGAAACTTTCATTCTGGATGACTAGAGCCAGCACCTCCGGACGTACCACCGTCATCGTGAAGCGCCTTCTTTAACAACGCAACACCATCCGGTCTTCTAGCCAGTTTGTTCGCGGCCTTAACCACAGCAAACTCCAACGACGAGAACTCCTGTCTTTTTTCAGCATAAGCCGCACCACAATCTTCTTTCCACAACTCAAAGTGATGCTCTTTCTCCTTATTAACAGCCGCAGCTCTACCCTCGATGTAACCATCCTTACGCCCGCTATTATAGCCCGCTTGCCCCAACTCAAACATGTAGTTGGCCAGTTCATGTGACTTGACAATGCGATCAGCAAGCTACAATAAACACACAAGTAAGAAACAATTCATGCAAGTCACAAAAGACACAGTACCAGAAATTACCAGCGGCACCGCGCGAGAGAGTAACCATTTGCAGTCAGCAGATGACTCCTCGGCAAGGAGTTCAGAGGCTTGACATTCCGCAGTCTTCTCCTGAAGAAGACGCTCAGAAGTCTCACATTGCCTCGCCAGAACTTCCAACTTGGCGATGCGTTCAACATACTCTGTCTCTTTCTTCTCAAATATCATACGTGCTTGATTAGCCTCATCAGCATTTTTCTTCTTTTCACCAGACAAACGCGTAATCGTGTCACGTTGCAATCTAAGCTCAGCGTTGGTACGCTCGCACGCAGCTTCCCAATCCTTCTGTTTATCAGCATTGACTTTCTTCTCCTGGGCGAGTTTCCCCTCGGCATCAGCAAGCCTCCACTCCAACCCCTTTTTCTCAGCATTGAACTTCTCCCTTTCTTCCGCAAACAATCTCTTATCATTCTCAAACTCCATTGTATCCTCCCCCATCTGTTTCCACTCGCGGACAATCTCCTGAGTGGTGGAGAAAAAATTAACCCTGGCCTGAACATGGTCATCCAACAGGGCAAACCGGCGGCGTTTCCTCTGAAACATCCTTTCAGCTGGGGGGAGAGACAACGAGTAGAAGTCATGACAATTTTCAGGGTTGTCCATCCTAGAACCTTGGGTCAAGTTCCAACGGGGGATGTACGGAAGTTCGTCACAAGCCGGATTCGTGGTATCAAAGGAGTCAGCATGAAATTTTCCAAACTGAGGGCTGCGGACGGCACCCGAAGTTGCACCACCACCATCGCCTGGGGGACGTTTAGTATACACAGTTTGATGCGGAGTAGTTTCACTCACCTCTACTTCCACCTCAACATTCTTACCGCGATCACCACCAGCACCACCGCCCGCAGCACCACCTGCATCACCACCTTCCCCAACTTGTTCGACATTCACAGTCTCTTTCTGCCCGGCAGGGCTATCATGAGGAGACACCCCGAATGTCCTCGACGGCGGAGACGCGGGAGGTGTAATCTTAGAAATATCAATCTTGTGCCCACTTTGGGCTGTTTTAACACCTGCCCCAAGACGAGCAACACATTCAGATAATAGGGAATAAAATACAAGTACAAAACGAGTAAAACTCAAGAGAGATACTGGAAACCGAAAAAGCGAATACCAGAAGCCTCAAAGATTTTCTGCAACAAGTCACTAGGCTTCTCAGCAAAAATGCCCATATCAATGTCTGACTCCGAGGGGGCAGGAGGATTCTCTTTCTGAAGTTTAACCCTCTTCGCGGCAAGAGCAGCAGCAGCTTGTTCGTCAAGCTTCCGCTTCCTATCATCGAACATCTTCTTCTGCATAATCTCGGTCAGAGTGGCACGGTCCTCAGGGTCCGATTCAGGGTGTTTCCCTCCAACTCCTAAACCAGGTAACGTGTCAGACACGACAACATAATCAAGGATACGAGCAGTGTGAAGTCGCTTACGAGGAGACTTAGAGGAAGTTCCTTCAGTCTTTTTTCCTTTCTCCTCAGCCCTATCAGCTTTCGACTTCCTTCTCATCTCCAACGGATTCACAGTCTCGACCGGAATCTCCACACCTTCCTCCACGGGCTCATTCACCGGCTCTTGCACAGCCCCTCGCGCCGGACCTGCACGCGCGGAAGGAGAAGTTAGATCTTCAAAAGACCTACCAGACCCATCACTCGAGAGAACGATAACTTCCTCTCGAATAGAATCAAACGCATCATCATCATCCCCACTATCTTCACCTAAGACAGTGTTCACATAAGTGACGAAACTCTCGTTGCTCGGATGCAGAAACCGGCCACGAATCTGATCTAACCAAGGCCGTTTATCAGCTTTTTGTATCGCCTCCACCATCGCACCAGGCGCCTTATGATCTAAAACGTTCAACAGCGTGAACCCTACTGCACAAAACGACGAAGATAAGGAACAACTCACAGGCATAAAAAAAAAAAAAAAGAAGAAGAAGTAAGAAGAAGACTAAAAATTACATTTGCCTTCATGACCATAAACTGGGACCCCCAACGGATTTTTTGGGATCCACTTCATGCTCATCCCAGCACCAACCAACGCCATTTCCTCCAGCTGGATAATCGGGGTGGCCTTCCGAGTCAACCTCTTGTACCAGTCTTGTTCAGCAAAATTTGCAACCACATCCACTTTTGGGATACCCTCACCCACAGATCTATAATGCATGTCTACAGGCACAACACCCCGACGAATATAGAAAAACTTCTGCTTCCAATCATGTATACCCTTCAACGGCACAGAACAAACTGGCGACACACCGGTTCGAGCACTGAAGGAGTAAAATCCGCTTGTATACGTCACAGTATAAAAGACGTTGAACATCTCAAACGTCGGATCGAAACGGTTCGCCATACAAATAAACTCGAAGTGAGTAATCCGAGGGAGTCCGATGGCATTTATTTGAGAGATGTGGAGACCATAGCCCCTCAAAACGTCAGCCGTAAACCGAGTCATCGGAAGTCTAAAGTTACCTTCCCGGAAGAAAGCAGCGTACAAAGTCATGTACCCGGGAGGAGCATCCATGGCGGTGGAGCCAGCAATAGGGTACTGGGCACCCCAGTCAGGGAGAAAACCCATTTCCCTTACTAGAGTCTGAAACTCCTCCTCTTTCCAACCAATAACCGCCTGATCTGGGCCGGGTGGAGTTTTACCCTTGTTCCTCTTTTTCTTCGATGATGGATTTGAAGTAGACATCGTGGAAAACGGAAAGAGAAAGCAGATGAACTCAACGAGTAGAAGGGGGGAGATAAAGGAAGAAGAGAGAAACTTGGTTTTCAAAATTTGAATTGGGGAGAAACGTTGAAGAAAGAGAAACCACCATCTATTTATACCCATCGCATTTAATGCGATGGGTAGTGGAGGAGTCAATTCTTGAAAAAGCAACCAACAGAAGACCGACACGTCAGAAGAGAGAGACGGCGGCACCTCTTTTTCCGGAAGCAGTTGAACAGACATCTGACATGTCGCCGAAAAAGCAGCTGACATGACTGAAAAGGCGCCTGATCGCCTGACATCAGACAGTCACGTCAGTCACCTCTTCCCAAAGACAACAAAGCTTCTCCCTGAAGACAACACTCCTAAGGAGTCAAAACCCATGCGCCATGCGTCATGCGTCCATTTGGCTCACTTCCGCAAGGAGTCAAAACCCATGCGCCATGCGTCATGCGTCCATTTGGCTCACTTCCGCAAGGAGTCAAAACCCATGCGCCAAGTCAAAACCCATGCGCCATGCGTCATGCGTCCATTTGGCTCACTTCCGCAAGGAGTCAAAACCCATGCGCCATGCATCATGCGTCCATTTGGCTCACTTCCGCAAGGAGTCAAAACCCATGCGCCATGCGTCATGCGTCCGTTTGGCTCACTTCCGCAAGGAGTCAAAACTCATGCGTCATGCGTCATGCGTCCATTTGGTTCACTTCCGCAAGGAGTCAAAACCCATGCGCCATGCGTCATGCGTCCATTTGGCTCACTTCCGCAGAGAATCAAACACCCACATGTCAGATACCATAACAAACACTGTTTTCATAAGTCCAGAATCCCTCCTAGACGATCAACTCACCTAGAAGGCACACTGGACTGGGGGGACTTGAAGAGGTATGGTCCCAATTCCTTGCCAACATGGCAAGGACCATACCACTTTCTCCATCCTACATGGCGTTGACATCAACCATACCATCCGGAACCTTCCAGAAGCTTCTGGAAGGTACCCTGGTGACACCGAAAGATGCTCCATCCGACATAAAGGACAACACGTGTCACCAGCCAGCAAGCGCCAAGTGGACCTGCAACAGGTCAGGGAGCAGTCCGACAATGTCAGTACGATGTTTACAAATTAGGCGAATACAGGCGCGCCACGTGTACCACTACACTGACCACAGCAGAGGAGACCAAAGGGATATTCCCCTTGGTCGGACAGCTGGCACGCGCCCACAGCTAGCACTGCTGCTCCTCCCTTTCTTAACCCTTCGGCTATAAATAGGACCTTTCATCATCCAGGTTGATCATCTTGCTCTCACTATTCTCACACTTAACACACACTGATTATTCCCCCTCGGAACAGTACTTATTCTCACGCCGGAGCCTGGTTAAGAGGGAAACCCCCATATTCCCCTCTTAACGAGACTGACGGTTTGCTGTTTTGCAGGAGACGGTCATCTTACGAGTAGGAAGAGAGATTGAACCCACAGAAGAAGCAACCCCACTGATTAACCGTAGTGTTAACCAGTGTTTCATCAAATAGAGAGATATGTTACTGGTTTGGTAAGAAGGTATATCAAATGAAAACAATAGGACTTTATTAAAAAAGTAAGTAACAATTCGTTAGTTTATAATATTAGAAAGAATAGAGAGATATGTTACTGGTTTGGTAAGAAGGTATATCAAATGAAAACAATAGGGCTTTATTAAAAAAGTAAATAACAATTCGTTAGTTTATAAAAAGATTCGATATCTTTTTCCCAGCTATGTATAATGATGTTTTTTTATTCCAAGTTGTTTGCACTTTGCATGCGATTACTACAGCTACTTTTACATCATTGGCTTACCCTGTAAAAGTAACCCCTTTTCAGTTACGTATTATTTTTCTATTTTAAGATCAGGATTAGGATCAAATATAAAGGATCCTAATTGTAAGAAGTGTAAGAAGGATTTATAGAGTGACAAAGTGCCTAATAACCTAAAAAAACCCACTAAAAAAAAAAAACCTTAAACATCCACCACCACCAAAAACTCCCAAACCCCCCCCCCCCCCCCACATCACCCACCCAAAATTTTTTTTTTTTTCGAGGGGGTGGGGGTTTAGGTTTTTGGGTGGGGGTGAGTGTTTAGTTTTTTTTTATATTTTTTTTAGGTTTTTGGAGGGTGGGGGGTTAGGTTTTTGGGGGTTGTTTATGTAAAAAAAAATATCAAAAAAATGTTAAAAAATAAAAAAAAAATGTAAAAAATTCAAAAAAATCATAAACTGTGTGATGGATGATTATTGGTGGTTGTTTATGTATGGATCTTAAAAGTTTGAGGTGGTCGAAGGTATGGAAGAGAGAGAGAGAGCGCATGCGCAACGGTTCCTTGGATGTGGGACTGGACCGGTTTGATCGGAACCGGGGATCTTGCCCGATCTGCTTCACAGTATATGGCCAGTTTTGGATGTAACCGGTCGACCGGAAAACTGGTCTATAGAACACGAAAATCGGGGGAGTCAAACAGAAATCGTTTAAATTTTATTTATCATTTCACCTTTTTTCATTTTTATAACATTTAAGACGTTCTTCCGTTCTTACATACTATCCGGCCAGTGGACCAGGTAGGAGATCGGGACGGCATCTGATCCAGTCCTTAGACTATATGGAGTGGGGGCATGAAAGAGTGGTGATATTTGATATGTGGCTGCCACGTTAGCACGTTTCAGAAAAGTGGCGTGATGCAAAAAGGGAGGAGTCGGAGCGACGTGGCTAGTGGCGTTTTTATATTAAGAAAAACAAACGTCAACCAATTAAAACACACCCAAAATCCACCCACCAATCAAGAGCCTCCACCTCACAACCCAAATGTCTCCCACGCCGATGGAAAATTCCCCACCCTCATCACCACGCCACCACAAGGGGTGGTGTTCCCGGCGTGGAAAGGTCACGACGCCACTTTTCCACGCCCACACCATGTATTCTTAAAACATTGTTAAGATGCTTGATTACGACGGTCCAGCCGGTTGCCCAACTTGACCCGTCTTGGGCTTCTATCATTTAGGCCCAATTGTTAAGGCCCAGGGCTAAGGCTTTTCTCTTAAGGGTCTCACACATGTAATATGAGCTGGAAAAATAGAGAAAGGGATCCAAGGGTGTTGCAGAACAATAAATGTTTGACAGATAAGGGAAAAGGATCGCCGGAAACACAGTACCATCAAGATGGCCTCATTAAATGAAGCCAGTGATCTTACCGTTGGGGCTCAGACACATGTCTGAGTCCCCAAAGGCAACCAGATACCGTTAGATCGCCTCGGTACCATTTTCCAAGGGAGATAAGCTATCTCCTTTATATAAGGAAGGTAAACATCCGTTCAAATAGAACAAGGTAACCCTCACTTAATGCGATACACTCTCATTTATTTCGACCAATATACACTCCTATTAAATTCCGACATAATCACTATTTTTCAGTATCCACACCACAGAGAATATTCCGGCGATCATACTCGTCGGAATAGGTTTCTCATTTTATCTCCGGCAAGTTTACTTACTCTCACGCTGGAGCTTGGTCACGGATCCCCCTCCCGGGGCCCTCCGTGACGAGGCTAACGGTTTTCTTTTTTGTAGAAGACGAAGACTGGGTTATTACGACGTCAGCGAAATCATTTAGACGTCATCAGGGACTTGAGGATTCGACATTGTCGCCATCCGTGGGACTTCAGCCTGACTGATCTTCCCACTAAAAAAACCATCGGCGTTGTAACAACCCATCATCCAAGAAAGACGACATGGCAATACCTCCCAGTGCACGAACCATCCAGACGGTGCAAGATACCAACAGTACAGTCTTGGTGGAAGACATCACCCACGAAGAAGAGAACGAGAATCAGACGGGAACCTTAGAGAAAGGAAACACCATCACCCCAGATTTTGTTGTCATGCACAAAGAAGAGCTCAAGAAGCATATAGAGGATCTGGAGAGACATGAGAGGCTTGAGAGTCTCAAAGCCAGGTTGTCCTTTGATACACCACCCATCAAGGGAGAGACTTATCGAAGGAACAAGAACGATTGTTCTGATCCCCTAGAAACCTTCATGACAACCCTAAGGCAAATGACGTCAGAGGAAAGGGAGGACCTCATCAAAGGAAAAAGACTGAAGGGAAAAGAAAAGGATAATCAAGACAACAACGGTTTGGACCAGCCTTATCTGCCTCGAGACCTAGCTGAGGTCTCAAAGTTTACCAAAAGGACTGCTGAGGCTCCCCTGCCCCCGAAGCTCAAACTACCCTTGAATTTCGACAGATACGATGGGACATGGGACCCGGAAGATCACCTGCATGCCTTCAAGGGTGCAGGACAATTGGGGCGATGGCCCATGCCTGTTTGGTGCCATATGTTCGTGCATACCCTAACGGATGGAGCCAGGCTCTGGTTTGATAGCCTCCCTCCCGGGGGAATAGACAGTTACGAGGAACTGAGTGATAAGTTCCTGAGAAACTTCAGTCAGCAAAGGAAGGTGATCAAAAACCCTAACGAGATCATGCACATAAGGCAACGGGACAACGAACGGATAGATCAATACATGGAGAGGTTCGTTAAGGAAAGTATGAACATGTAAGACCCTAACACGTTTAACCTTAAAACGACGCAGCGGAATTTCGAGTCTGAAAATTTCTTTCATGACATACATCTTAACATTCTAGAAATTCATTTTATAATATAAGAACATAACTTATCGACACTAAATTACATATTTAAACATTCCCGTACAATCCGACTTGTGACTCGATCTTCGATCTCTACTCCTTAGTAATCCTCATGGCTTGTACTACCTGCGCTCACCACATAAATTCATAACGTTAGTACGTATCATAAGCATACAAGATTTGTTCACGTTTACTTTTCATTTCGTTAACTCCTTACATCACGGCTTTCCCTCTGATCATACGATCCGTAGTGAGACTTCCTTGGTATTCCTGCGTTACACTTCATTACCAGGCACGCTGTTATTATCGTTAGTACTCAATTTCATTGAATACATGCGTACATACTTTCATACAACCTATACATACACTTACGATCACACGTAGCAACATACATACCTATGTACCTACATACATACGTACGTGCATACCTGAATACATCCATTCATACATACATACATACATACATACTTACATACCTACATACATACATACATACCTACATACAAACATACATACATACTTACATACATACTTACATACTTATTCCATACCTTCCCACAACTTACATACGTGCATACCTTCGTACATACTCACTTGACTACAAGTACATACCATCTACATACACCCTTACATACATACACTTATACTTATACAACATACATACGTATACACCTACATACATACCTACATTTATATTTTCAATCACCCATTGCAATATACCCGACTCATACTTGCCTACTCATATACGTCTTCATATATATCCTTATGTACTCGCTTACACACTATAATCTTACATACATTCGCGCATACACGCTTACATACACTTCTACATACGTGTATAGAGATATACAACATCCATACATACCTATTCACACATACTCTTACCCTAATGGTCACAAAACATGAGTTAAATTAGTCATACGCAACTTAAAACGCGTTTAAACGAGTTCCCAAGCCAAAACTGAGCAAACGAGCAACTTTCGCCAACCAGGGGGGGCTCGCGTGACGCCAAGGGCCCTGGCGTCACGCTAGGCCCCTGTTTTGGCAGAAGATGTGCAGCAACTTGCTGCATATTCCCAGCACGATCCCGTTTCACGGAAACGATCATAACTCTCTCGTTTTTGGCCCGTTTTGCCCGATTCTTCTTCCTACACGTCCATAATTTGATTCCCCATCTAATGGAACTAAAATCCAACATCCGACTTAATAAAATTTCAGACTTTTAACTCTTCGGCTTATTACCCTTTTTCCCAACTTTGACCCGTTCATGCATTCATCAACGTAACTTGTTCGTTTTACCATAACCTCTTATAAACATAATGATATCAATGACGTCTATCATAAATTACTAAATTCTTGGATGTCTTGCATCCTCTTAACACATTATCATTCATATGCTCATTTCGACCCGTTAAGGGTATTCGCACATTAATTGGTCTATGACTAACCAAACCATCATCCCCACTTCCCTACTTGTCCATTTCATTACACTAATCGAATAACTTGTTTCTAAGCTACTTTTAAGATCGTTTACCCCAAAATACCCATCAAGGGCATTTTGGTCAACCTTAAACCCATCATTTACGGCGAAATACTTTAACACATATTTGACCTCAAACATCATGTTTAATTCATTACAACACTGTATTACTTACTTGTACTAAGAAGTGATTACGGAAATCACTTACCTTATGCGTCCGTGCTCGTATCCGATTCCTTGCCTCTTCTTGACCCGTTAACACCTCATGCTTGAGTCCGTCTCGACGTGATTCCTATACTTTCATTTCATCGAAATCACGCTCTTATTAGCATACACCTTTGTACATGTAACAATCATATCACTCGCATAATTCACACTTAACTTTCCTTAGTTATTTCTAATAAGCATTAAAATACACAATCAACTTCATATAATCATATCCGTATATGTTAAACTCATGTAACTCATCATGTCATTACATTTAACACGGATTGCTAAAACATGTACCATACGACTTCCCATCAACCTACATTTACGACAACGAGTCAAATCATGTTTCTTATACTTAGTTGACTTCAAAAGTCAACTATTAACCATAATTAACTATCGACTTATCATCATATACCCGTAACATCATAATCGACTATACGGACGACACTATATGCATCTTATCATACGCTTGGTGTGCGTACCACCTTTTAAGCATAACGTACAACTAATTCATGCATGAATCTTCTAAACTCATACATAACTCATCAAATCCTTCTACTAATCATCATATACCATTCCAAATGAACATTAAACATAACATCATCATATTCCTATACTTTCATCTAACAATAATTCATCATACCCACATAATACATTAATCATTCAACAAGACTTGAACATAGGAGGTGATTCTAGTCATCCTCTTCACCCTAATTAACGGGTTTCACCTCTAATCATCAAATTAACGCAAACCATACATAACCCATGTTCTATACGAGGATTCTAACCCTTGTACATGATCAATTTCATATCAACTCACGGATTAGAACATAACCCACTTCACCCATGATCACCAATCTTAGATTTAAAACATACCTTATGATCCTCTCGTGTTGGTGATCATTAATCCATGGTCGGTTATGGATTTGGGCCTTGATTCATTCTTCAAATTGAAGCTTTTGAAGAACTAGGGTTTTGGGGCTCTTGAGAGCCCCTGATCGATCTATCTAGAACACACACGAAAGTGTGTGTGTGTGTGTTCTTTTTCTTTTAATAACCCAACTTTCGTTAGTTCCACTTTAGCCCCTCGGGTTTTGCCTTTAAAACATAACTGACACTACCTTCATCATTTAATACTTTTGACCATACCCTTAACTAGGTTAATTAGCCTAGTTATTTATTTCATGACGTGTCACATAAGAACATACGACAAATATTAACGTTCAGATTTTGGGGCGTTACAAGTCTACCACCCTTAAACAAGGTTTCGTCCCCGAAACCTTTCTCACTTTCATCGAACACACATTATCTTTTCTTCCAATCCATCCATACGACCACTAGCCCATACTTTCCTGATCATTCTTTCCTAATTCATTTTCATTTACTTGACCTGTCAATAACTGGTCAATGCACATAACCTTCCGTCCTTTAATATGATCCATTCTTAATGGATCTAATATCTCCATCTCACTTCTAAAAATTTACATTCTCTACATACTCTGTATAACATTTAACTTTTGTTTTGTTACTACCACAAAACTACTATTTCATAGTCACACCTACGTGCTTAACTCTAACGTTAACCTTACTCTACGTTTTCTACAGTGACGTATACCTTGCATACCTTTATATTATCTTTAAATCATTTCGTTCATTTCACATTACTATTGCTTTCACTTCATGCATTACTTAATTCACGTGTATAAATAGTTCATATCTCTCCAATCATGAGTTAAACATTTTACTAACCTCTTTTTCATTTCCCAAACCACGATCCGCAACCCAGATCGATCATCTTCTCCTCGGGTACTAGCCGTACAGGCCAGGTTTCATTCCTTCGTGTAATGAGCTTCCGCTCGTGCACGTCCTTTCACCAATACGATTGGTTTCATCACATCAATAGTTCCAACATTATCATCAACAACATCGGCGGTTAACATATGTCATTCAAACATTCATTACACTAGGTGATTACCCACCTATAACTCTTCTACAATTTCCTACGTGCCTGCTATAACGTGCCACACATTCTATTTCTTACATACAATCCTTTCATTCAATTAATCATTTCGCCAACTGAAGTACACGCTCGTACTTCCTTCCATTCATGCTTACCTGCGAAGACCTTATTACATCGTTTCAATATTTCTTACTAAGCTTACCATTCCCGCCCATACTCAAGTTATTGTCCGGGTCACAGCCCGTCATCATTCTGACTTCTAAGGATTGAAGAATGAATATTACTATCACATCTAACACGTAACTTATACAAAACTTCGTCTATTATACTATCACTTTTCACTTTATACTTATTTCTATGACCCGTTCGACTCAATCATGGTCAAACTGTCGACATCTTCTTAGGCGGATTAATTTCATCTTTTTTTTTTATATTTTTGAATCTGTCTCACGGATTCAGACGCATCATTCATGCTTTTTCATTCATTGAATCCGCCTTACGGATTCAAACATTACATTCACGCCTTTCATCCTTGAATCCGTCTCGCGGATTCAAACATATCATCCATGCCTTTCATCCTTGAATCCGTTTCACGGATTCAAACATAACATCCATGCGTTTCATCCTTGAATCTGTCTCGCGGATTCAAACATAACATCCATGCCTTTCATCCTTGAATCCGTCTCACGGATTCAAACATATCATCCATGCCTTTCATCCTTGAATCCGTTTCACGGATTCAAACATTGCATTCATACCTTTCATTTCCTGAATCCGTCTTACGGATTCAAACATATTATTCATATCTCGTTGATCCGCACTTAATCACGGATTCAACATTCTTCATTCTTATCAGGCATGTTTTTCCTTCTTACATAGTACTCTCAATTTCCCGAGAGTCTTACTTCCCATTTCACCCACACGCCCGCCTGCTACCCAACTCTACCGGACATACCTGTAACAATTATCATGATCTCACGAACGTCATACGTTTCTCGTGTACTGGCCAGGTACACAATCCACATAGTAGTTTCGTGCCTTCATGTAATTGTCACCTTATGTCCGTAGACTTAGGTTTCGGCGCGTATATCGCTTCCAATACTTCATTACTATACAATCGTTGTCTTTTATTTTAAAATTCTCCTTCCCTTAATGAATTTTACCATTACTTACACCCACATATTAAATTCACGTACCTGGGCTCATTTGCCTATTTGTCTTATTACCTCTTTGCCTGCCTTAGTATTCATCCTAGACTGCATTCATGGATCATCCTCTTCCAACACTTATGCTTACCTTGCACGTACAAAACCGTCAGTTTCTTTATACGTATACATAAATACATACTTTCTTCAGCCTTTACCTTTGGATCTTGATCGAGTCTTAGATTGTACGGATTTCTTATCTCAAGAGCACACAAGTTTGAGTTCAAGTACTTACCTTCTCGTACTTGATTCCCTCAAACCAGGGCTCTGATACCAACTTGTAAGACCCTAACACGTTTAACCTTAAAACGACGCAGCGGAATTTCGAGTCTGAAAATTTCTTTCATGACATACATCTTGACATTCTAGAAATTCATTTTATAATATAAGAACATAACTTATCGACACTAAATTACATATTTAAACATTCCCGTACAATCCGACTTGTGACTCGATCTTCGATCTCTACTCCTTAGTAATCCTCATGGCTTGTAATACCTGCGCTCACCACATAAATTCATAACGTTAGTACGTATCATAAGCATACAAGATTTGTTCACGTTTACTTTTCATTTCGTTAACTCTTTACATCACGGCTTTCCCTCTGATCATACGATCCGTAGTGAGACTTCCTTGGTATTCCTGCGTTACACTTCATTACCAGGCACGCTGTTATTATCGTTAGTACTCAATTTCATTGAATACATGCGTACATACTTTCATACAACCTATACATACACTTACGATCACACGTAGCAACATACATACGTACGTGCATACCTGAATACATCCATTCATACATACATACATACATACTTACATACCTACATACATACATACATACCTACATACATACATACATACAAACATACATACATACTTACATACATACTTACATACTTATTCCATACCTTCCCACAACTTACATACGTGCATACCTTCGTACATACTCACTTGACTACAAGTACATACCATCTACATACACCCTTACATACATACACTTATACTTATACAACATACATACGTATACACCTACATACATACCTACATTTATATTTTCAATCACCCATTGCAATATACCCGACTCATACTTGCCTACTCATATACGTCTTCATATATATCCTTATGTACTCGCTTACACACTATAATCTTACATACATTCGCGCATACACGCTTACATACACTTCTACATACGTGTATAGAGATATACAACATCCATACATACCTATTCACACATACGCTTACCCTAATGGTCACAAAACATGAGTTAAATTAGTCATACGCAACTTAAAACGCGTTTAAACGAGTTCCCAAGCCAAAACTGAGCAAACGAGCAACTTTCGCCAACCAGGGGGGGGCTCGCGTGACGCCAAGGGCCCTGGCGTCACGCTAGGCCCCTGTTTTGGCAGAAGATGTGCAGCAACTTGCTGCATATTCCCAGCACGATCCCGTTTCACGGAAACGATCATAACACTCTCGTTTTTGGCCCGTTTTGCCCGATTCTTCTTCCTACACGTCCATAATTTAATTCCCCATCTAATGGAACTAAAATCCAACATCCGACTTAATAAAATTTCAGACTTTTAACTCTTCGGCTTATTACCCTTTTTCCCAACTTTGACCCGTTCATGCATTCATCAACGTAACTTGTTCGTTTTACCATAACCTCTTATAAACATAATGATATCAATGACGTCTATCATAAATTACTAAATTATTGGATGTCTTGCATCCTCTTAACACATTATCATTCATATGCTCATTTCGACCCGTTAAGGGTATTCGCACATTAATTGGTCTATGACTAACCAAACCATCATCCCCACTTCCCTACTTGTCCATTTCATTACACTAATCGAATAACTTGTTTCTAAGCTACTTTTAAGATCGTTTACCCCAAAATACCCATCAAGGGCATTTTGGTCAACCTTAAACCCATCATTTACGGCGAAATACTTTAACACATATTTGACCTCAAACATCATGTTTAATTCATTACAACACTATATTACTTACTTGTACTAAGAAGTGATTACGGAAATCACTTACCTTATGCGTCCGTGCTCGTATCCGATTCCTTGCCTCTTCTTGACCCGTTAACACCTCACACTTGAGTCCGTCTCGACGTGATTCCTATACTTTCATTTCATCGAAATCACGCTCTTATTAGCATACACCTTTGTACATGTAACAATCATATCACTCGCATAATTCACACTTAACTTTCCTTAGTCATTTCTAACAAGCATTAAAATACACAATCAACTTCATATAATCATATCCGTATACGTTAAACTCATGTAACTCATCATGTCATTACATTTAACACGGATTGCTATAACATGTACCATACGACTTCCCATCAACCTACATTTACGACAACGAGTCAAATCATGTTTCTTATACTTAGTTGACTTCAAAAGTCAACTATTAACCATACTTAACTATCGACTTATCATCATATACCCGTAACATCATAATCGACTATACGGACGACACTATATGCATCTTATCATACGCTTGGTGTGCGTACCACCTTTTAAGCATAACGTACAACTAATTCATGCATGAATCTTCTAAACTCATACATAACTCATCAAATCCTTCTACTAATCATCATATACCATTCCAAATGAACATTAAACATAACATCATCATATTCCTATACTTTCATCTAACAATAATTCATCATACCCACATAATACATTAATCATTCAACAAGACTTGAACATAGGAGGTGATTCTAGTCATCCTCTTCACCCTAATTAACAGGTTTCACCTCTAATCATCAAATTAACGCAAACCATACATAACCCATGTTCTATACGAGGATTCTAACCCTTGTACATGATGAATTTCATATTAACTCACGGATTAGAACATAACCCACTTCACCCATGATCACCAATCTTAGATTTAAAACATACCTTATGATCCTCTCGTGTTTGTGATCATTAATCCATGGTCGGTTATGGATTTGGGCCTTGATTCATTCTTCAAATTGAAGCTTTTGAAGAACTAGGGTTTTGGGGCTCTTGAGAGCCCCTGATCGATCTATCCAGAACACACACGAAAGTGTGAGTGTGTGTTCTTTTTCTTTTAATAACCCAACTTTCGTTAGTTCCACTTTAACCCCTCGGGTTTTGCCTTTAAAACATAACTGACACTACCTTCATCATTTAATACTTTTGACCATACCCTTAACTAGGTTAATTAGCCTAGTTATTTATTTCATGACGTGTCACATAAGAACATACGACAAATATTAACATTCAGATTTTGGGGCGTTACAGAACATCAAGGATGTCCCAGAGGTCATGAAGATCAGCAGCTTCATCAACGGGCTGAAGCATGCACAACTATATGAGAAGCTGGGTGAGGAGTTCCCATCCACATTTGACAATCTTATGGACCGAGTCAAGGCCTTCGTCAGGGGAAAAGATACAGTTAGCAAGGCCAAGGAGATGGATGTCCCAGTCCGAAGAGCCAACCCCACAACAAAGCCTTCAGAAAAAGGTACACCATACCCCAGAAAATCAACTTTTGATAAAATGCTGCATGACAGGGTAAAGCCAACGTACTCCCCATATAGACCTCGAGGTAGGGGACTGACACCTTATTCTGACAGTTTTACTCCTCTTACAAAAACTCCGAGTGAAATACTGGCCACAGAAAGAGTAAAGAACTCCTTTCCCAAGCCACCCCCCATAAAGCCAGGACCGAAGACCCAACCAAATGAATATTGCGACTTCCACAAGGGTTACGGCCACAAAACCGATGATTGCATGTACCTAAAAAGAGAAATAGAAGCTGCGGTAAAAACGGGTAAGTTGGCACACTTATTTAAAGAAATCAAGGAAGGAGGGGGGATCGTAAGGGGAAGGACACAAAAGAACCAGAAAGGCCATCCGTGGATATGATCAGAAGGAGAGATGAGTATGACCCCACCAGGAGTGTCAAGGCCAGGGTTCTGGGACCTCCGGATCGAATGAAGGCCCCCATTGTAATGCCACACCTAGAGGAGCACGAAGTGCAAAGGCTTCCTCTCAACATCTCGGCTATCATAGCCGGACACAAGGTGGCCAGAATACATATGGACGGAGGGAGTGGGGTAGAGGTAATATATGAACATTGTTTTCTGAGGTTTGATAGAGACATGAGGGATAGATTGGAAGAAGACTCAATTCCCCTAGTTGGTTTCAACAATAGCGTATCTCATCCCCTGGGAAAGATTAGGCTCCCGTTCACAGTGGGGGTAGAGGATCGTGTCCGGGCCATAACCCTCACCTTCACCGTGGCCCGAGCACCCTCCAAATACAATGCAATCCTAGGTAGGCCAGGGATTGGAGATTTACAAGCACAAGCTTCAACCCCTCACGGAGCCTTAGTGTTTCAAACACCTAAGGGTTTGACTTGGGTGAAGTCCTCCTACGAAGTAATATCCTCAGTCTCGGAGGGAGAGGTGTCTGAGAAACCCCAAAAAAAGGAATAGAAGAATGGGCCCTCTGCGACAGGTTTCCGGAGCAGACGGTCAAGGTGGGCAGTCACCTCAGCGACAAATGCAAAAGTGCTCTCAAAGAATTTCTCCTCCTCAACATAGACGTCTTCGCGTTTCAGCATGGAGACATGACCGGAATACCGAGGAGCCTGACTGAACACAGGCTCAATACTTACACCTGGGTACAACCAGTAAAGCAAACGAAACGGAGCATGGGTCGTAGCAAAAGAAGGGCTGCATGCGAAGAGACAAGGAAGTTACTCAGGGTTGGAATAGTAAGGGATGTAAAATACCCTTCCTGGATCGCTAACCCAGTTATGGTAAAAAAGAAAGACGGAGGATGGAGAATGTGCATAGATTTCCAGGATCTAATAAAGCATGTCCCAAGGACTATTACCCCCTTCCGGAAATAGACGTTCAGGTGGACTCCCTGTCTCAGTATCCTCTGATGTGCTTTCTTGATGCGTACAAGGGGTACCACCAGATTCAAATGTCGCTGGAGGATGAAGAGAAAACTGCATTCATCACAGACGAAGGAACCTTTTGCTACACCCAAAATGCCCTTCGGGCTAAAAAACGCAGGAGCCACATACCAGTGGTTCATGAACACCCTATTTAGGGAGCAGTGGGGACGAAACTTAAAAGTGTATGTCGACGACATTGTCATAAAAAGCCTTACCGAGATGGCCATGATAGAAGACATAGCTGAACCCATACAAATCATGCAAGATGTGAACATGAAGTTAAACCCAGGGAAATGTTGCTTCGGGGTAGAGGAAGGGAAATTCCTGGGGGTGGTAGTTACCAAAGGCGGGATCAAGGCCAACACAGAGAAAACCCAGGCAGTGGCTGAAATGCGATCTCCCAGGTCCATAAAAGATATTCAACAACTGAACGGGAGGCTGATAGCTCTTAATCGTTTTCTATCAGGGCTGTAAACGAACCGAACGAACACGAACAAGGCCTTATTCGTGTTCGTTCGTTAAGGAAATAAATGTGTTCACGAACGGTTCATGAACACTTACCGAACGAGATTTTATGTTCGTGTTCGTTAATTAAGGAAATGAGCATGTTCGCGAATGGTTCACGAACACAAATAAATTTGGCGAACGTGACGAAGGATAAAGATAGATGGTCCAGAGAGTATGTCACACCCCAACCGATGGCGGAAACATCGGGATGAGACGAACAAATTGCTCAAAACATCATAACACTATGTGACAATATTTAATTGAATTCAAATTTCATTGCAAGGACTAGATTGTCATACAACATTTAAAATGGAAATAACAACATTGTTCAAATTCAAATCAACAAAGATAAATAGATTAAAGGTGTGTATCTAGTCCACCCTAAACTTGTTTCGTCAATCATCCATACTTCAATAATCAACCTGCAACATGTATTAAAATAGAGTTTCAATGCAAAGGCAATGAGCGAGTATACGAGTTTGTTTACATAGCATAATAGAATAAAAACTCAATCCAACATGATTCATAATATGTGCTTGCTAGTATGCAATTTTGGCGTACAATATGATCAAACCCTAGAACACAACGCATAAAATCCCAATAGTTCAGCGGGATGGTAAACTTAACAATACCCAATAGTTCAGCAGGCGGGGCGTTAATCCTATAGCGCTATAATTGTTAAGGTGGGCGAACAAATCAATGAGCATATAACGTTCCAAATCGTTCATAGAGCATACAAGAATAGCAAGTAAGTCACATTAGTTTCATGCATTCGTTCAAAGGATGAGTATGTTTAGTTCAAAAGTTGTTTGCATAATTATACATGTTGCATCCCAAAGTGTAAAGGGGAAAAAGGGATCGAGTATACTCACGATGGTTGCAAGCTTTCCTACTTGGAATTCCCGTGAGCGAGTTTGGTGGAGTAGATTAAGTTGGAGCACCTAGTCCTTCTACACGAGGAAACATAAGTGTGTGAGTTTGGCGTTTAACGGAAGATTATAATTTTGGAGTTTAACATAACATAAAGTATGACATCAAAATAATCATCTTTAACTTATACTCTTGTATGACACTACGTAACCACTAGGGTTAAATTGTATTTCATGGGTAGTATGCCCATTAGAATCATACTTGGAGTGTTAAGTCTTAGATGGTATTCTACTACTTTAACATATAAACACAAGTTTAATATTAAAGGTTCGAATGAGTGTATATATACTTAGGTTAAGTATTACATATTATTAAGTCCAATAATTCAAGTAGGAGGTAGAAGATTAAGATCTTCATTTAGGCACCTCAAGTTGTTCATAGATGTCATGTATGGGGTAGGAAGACAAGCTTCCATTTAGGAACCCCTTGTATGTTCACCACTTCTCTTGGTGTAAAAACAACCAAGGAGGGTCACGAACTAGGATTAGTATAATATAAACAATCTAACTAAGAGAAATCATCAAATAATGTGAGGATTGTATGTTTGGAATAACCCAAGTTGTTCCATAATCACTCTACATCAAGAACTAGCTCGAACATGACTTGTGGGTCAAAACACCCTAACAAAACAGAAAGTTTATGAGGTTTAATCCTCTGATTTAAAGTGTCTCAACCATGTTTTTAAGCTTAACCAACCATAAGAGAGGTTGTAAGCATTAGGACATTGGTGTGAGATGTGTTAGACACAAGTTGGATGAAGTTTAAACAAGTTTGAAAGAGTATGTAACAAAGCAGAAAGTTCTTGGACCATTTCAGGGCAATTCCAGGTCTGATTTCTCCAAGGAGAAACCAAGGAATCAAACCCCATGATTATCCAAGCAAGTAGGAAGAAGAATCAAGTAATTTCGTTAAAAAATGAGCAAGTTATGCTCACTTTAGTGCAAGAGTATGAATCTGCCCGAATTCTGAATTTGCAAGTGATTTGAGAGTGATTTAGAGAAGATTAGAGAGTTGTGAAAGTGTAAAATGGCTTGGAGAAGGGTTTTATTTATAGGGGAGGAGGTTAAGCATGATTGGAGGTGTTTAGAGGTGGATTGAAGGTGATTGGGGAGGTTTAAATCTTGGGATTTCGTGCAATTTCGCGGCTGCTGCATTTTTGTCCGCCCAGACACCCTTGCGCACCGTAAGGATTTTTTGTTGCGGTGCGCAAGCAATGGTCAGAAACACAAAATCTTTATTTTTTTGTTATTTCACTTTGTAACTCGTTCCAATGTCACCTAATACGGGTTTTATGATTATTTTAAGGTTCTAAGGTATAAGTAACATGTTCTAAAGTATGCCCAAGTGTAATTTGAATATGAATAAGTATAAGTTTCGCATAAAACATAAATGTCGCGTGTTTAATAGTTTATCATATGTTTGCAATCACCTCGAATAAATACCAAATTGTTTCTCAATTTAAACGTACAACATGTATAGAGTATGTATAACACAAGTTTAAATAATTGCAAGGTTTCATTCATGATTCAAGTCTCGAGTTTACAATGATTACAAGGAACGAACGATTACAAGAATACAAAGTTTCCAAAAATAGAATTACGAACAAAACTTTCTATAAATGGATAGTACAAAAGAGCCGGGCGTTACAGTCTCCCCTCCTTTAGGAAATTTCATCCCGAAATTTAGGAAGACGTAGGGAAAATATGAAAAGGTGAGACTTGATCATAATGTTTGTTTAGAAAAAAAATCGTTTGCATAAGTTGATTCACATAGCATAAAAGTTTCAAATTGATTCACATAGCATAAAGAGTTTAGATGTCACATATAGCATAGTCATGAGTCCAACATAGCATAACATGGATAAATGAAAGCTTTGTAAATTTAGTTTGTTCACGAGGGACTATTATTGTTTGTGATTGCGATAACATGCGAAATGATTAAAACGAAATTTTGAAATGAACGAACGTTCAAGTACAAAACCACATATAAATTGAGATACATAAAAGAAAGGCTCAATAAAACATAGGATTGTTTCGGGTAGAGAAACGTCGACTATTCCAAAGTGGGTCGAAAGTTCTTTCGAATTAGAGAAAACGTGCTTTGGCCTATAGGTAAGATACTCTCGTCGAGAAGCGATTAACGGTATCTTACCCTTCCGGTTACTACACATCTCTAATTGATTGAAACAATCGGGACTTTGGCGAGATTGGAAATCGAGGAATGGGACTTAATCGACGAGATGCGGGTTTCACCCCTAGCTTGACGATTTCGTACCCTAAATGTGGTAGGTACTTGTCGGGTCAAAATAAAATTTCAACACTATGACAAGGGTCCACTAGAGTTGAAATGGAAATTACCATTAAGTTGTGGATTTCACTCCTAGCTTAATGGTGAAATTTCGTGCAAAAAGAAATAGTTCAAGGTAGAATGAGAGTCGTGTACCAAATTGTGGGTTTCACGCCTATTTTGGTAAAGTTGTCTCGTTTGTGTTACAAGAGTATACAAATAAACATAAGTGTATTCATGTTAACCTTAGGAAAGGCATATAAATTCAAATCAACAAGAAGTGTAGCTAGGAAGCATGCATGGTAGAGTACAAAAGTTTTAAACAACACATAAGAGGCAAAATTCCTAAAACTATAGATTAGGGCAAAAGCATGGCAATTTTCCTAATTCCCTATAGTTATGGCTCCGATACCAATCTGTCACACCCCAACCGATGGCGGAAACATCGGGATGAGACGAACAAATTGCTCAAAACATCATAACACTATGTGACAATATTTAATTGAATTCAAATTTCATTGCAAGGACTAGATTGTCATACAACATTTAAAATGGAAATAACAACATTGTTCAAATTCAAATCAACAAAGATAAATAGATTAAAGGTGTGTATCTAGTCCACCCTAAACTTGTTTCGTCAATCATCCATACTTCAATAATCAACCTGCAACATGTATTAAAATAGAGTTTCAATGCAAAGGCAATGAGCGAGTATACGAGTTTGTTTACATAGCATAATAGAATAAAAACTCAATCCAACATGATTCATAATATGTGCTTGCTAGTATGCAATTTTGGCGTACAATATGATCAAACCCTAGAACACAACGCATAAAATCCCAATAGTTCAGCGGGATGGTAAACTTAACAATACCCAATAGTTCAGCAGGCGGGGCGTTAATCCTATAGCGCTATAATTGTTAAGGTGGGCGAACAAATCAATGAGCATATAACGTTCCAAATCGTTCATAGAGCATACAAGAATAGCAAGTAAGTCACATTAGTTTCATGCATTCGTTCAAAGGATGAGTATGTTTAGTTCAAAAGTTGTTTGCATAATTATACATGTTGCATCCCAAAGTGTAAAGGGGAAAAAGGGATCGAGTATACTCACGGTGGTTGCAAGCTTTCCTACTTGGAATTCCCGTGAGCGAGTTTGGTGGAGTAGATTAAGTTGGAGCACCTAGTCCTTCTACACGAGGAAACATAGGTGTGTGAGTTTGGCGTTTAACGGAAGATTATAATTTTGGAGTTTAACATAACATAAAGTATGACATCAAAATAATCATCTTTAACTTATACTCTTGTATGACACTACGTAACCACTAGGGTTAAATTGTATTTCATGGGTAGTATGCCCATTAGAATCATACTTGGAGTGTTAAGTCTTAGATGGTATTCTACTACTTTAACATATAAACACAAGTTTAATATTAAAGGTTCGAATGAGTGTATATATACTTAGGTTAAGTATTACATATTATTAAGTCCAATAATTCAAGTAGGAGGTAGAAGATTAAGATCTTCATTTAGGCACCTCAAGTTGTTCATAGATGTCATGTATGGGGTAGGAAGACAAGCTTCCATTTAGGAACCCCTTGTATGTTCACCACTTCTCTTAGTGTAAAAACAACCAAGGAGGGTCACGAACTAGGATTAGTATAATATAAACAATCTAACTAAGAGAAATCATCAAATCATGTGAGGATTGTATGTTTGGAACAACCCAAGTTGTTCCATAATCACTCTACATCAAGAACTAGCTCGAACATGACTTGTGGGTCAAAACACCCTAACAAAACAGAAAGTTTATGAGGTTTAATCCTCTGATTTAAAGTGTCTCAACCATGTTTTTAAGCTTAACCAACCATAAGAGAGGTTGTAAGCATTAGGACATTGGTGTGAGATGTGTTAGACACAAGTTGGATGAAGTTTAAACAAGTTTGAAAGAGTATGTAACAAAGCAGAAAGTTCTTGGACCATTTCAGGGCAATTCCAGGTCTGATTTCTCCAAGGAGAAACCAAGGAATCAAACGCCATGATTATCCAAGCAAGTAGGAAGAAGAATCAAGTAATTTCGTTAAGAAATGAGCAAGTTATGCTCACTTTAGTGCAAGAGTATGAATCTACCCGAATTCTGAATTTGCAAGTGATTTGAGAGTGATTTAGAGAAGATTAGAGAGTTGTGAAAGTGTAAAATGGCTTGGAGAAGGGTTTTATTTATAGGGGAGGAGGTTAAGCATGATTGGAGGTGTTTAGAGGTGGATTGAAGGTGATTGGGGAGGTTTAAATCTTGGGATTTCGTGCAATTTCGCGGCTGCTGCATTTTTGTCCGCCCAGACACCCTTGCGCACCGTAAGGATTTTTTGTTGCAGTGCGCAAGCAATGGTCAGAAACACAAAATCTTTATTTTTTTGTTATTTCACTTTGTAACTCGTTCCAATGTCACCTAATACGGGTTTTATGATTATTTTAAGGTTCTAAGGTATAAGTAACATGTTCTAAAGTATGCCCAAGTGTAATTTGAATATGAATAAGTATAAGTTTCGCATAAAACATAAATGTCGCGTGTTTAATAGTTTATCATATGTTTGCAATCACCTCGAATAAATACCAAATTGTTTCTCAATTTAAACGTACAACATGTATAGAGTATGTATAACACAAGTTTAAATAATTGCAAGGTTTCATTCATGATTCAAGTCTCGAGTTTACAATGATTACAAGGAACGAACGATTACAAGAATACAAAGTTTCCAAAAATAGAATTACGAACAAAACTTTCTATAAATGGAAAGTACAAAAGAGCCGGGCGTTACAGTCTCCCCTCCTTTAGGAAATTTCATCCCGAAATTTAGGAAGACGTAGGGAAAAGATGAAAAGGTGAGACTTGATCATAATGTTTGTTTAGAAAAAAAATCGTTTGCATAAGTTGATTCACATAGCATAAAGTGTCACATAGCATAAAAGTTTCAAATTGATTCACATAGCATAAAGAGTTTAGATGTCACATATAGCATAGTCATGAGTCCAACATAGCATAACATGGATAAATGAAAGCTTTGTAAATTTAGTTTGTTCACGAGGGACTATTATTGTTTGTGATTGCGATAACATGCGAAATGATTAAAACGAAATTTTGAAATGAACGAACGTTCAAGTACAAAACCACATATAAATTGAGATACATAAAAGAAAGGCTCAATAAAACATAGGATTGTTTTGGGTAGAGAAACGTCGACTATTCCAAAGTGGGTCGAAAGTTCTTTCGAATTAGAGAAAACATGCTTTGGCCTATAGGTAAGATACTCTCGTCGAGAAGCGATTAACGGTATCTTACCCTTCCGGTTACTACACATCTCTAATTGATTGAAACAATCGGGACTTTGGCGAGATTGGAAATCGAGGAATGGGACTTAATCGACGAGATGCGGGTTTCACCCCTAGCTTGACGATTTCGTACCCTAAATGTGGTTGGTACTTGTCGGGTCAAAATAAAATTTCAACACTATGACAAGGGTCCACTAGAGTTGAAATGGAAATTACCATTAAGTTGTGGATTTCACTCCTAGCTTAATGGTGAAATTTCGTGCAAAAAGAAATAGTTCAAGGTAGAATGAGAGTCGTGTACCAAATTGTGGGTTTCACGCCTATTTTGGTAAAGTTGTCTCGTTTGTGTTACAAGAGTATACAAATAAACATAAGTGTATTCATGTTAACCTTAGGAAAGGCATATAAATTCAAATCAACAAGAAGTGTAGCTAGGAAGCATGCATGGTAGAGTACAAAAGTTTTAAACAACACATAAGAGGCAAAATTCCTAAAACTATAGATTAGGGCAAAAGCATGGCAATTTTCCTAATTCCCTATAGTTATGGCTCTGATACCAATCTGTCACACCCCAACCGATGGCGGAAACATCGGGATGAGACGAACAAATTGCTCAAAACATCATAACACTATGTGACAATATTTAATTGAATTCAAATTTCATTGCAAGGACTAGATTGTCATACAACATTTAAAATGGAAATAACAACATTGTTCAAATTCAAATCAACAAAGATAAATAGATTAAAGGTGTGTATCTAGTCCACCCTAAACTTGTTTCGTCAATCATCCATACTTCAATAATCAACCTGCAACATGTATTAAAATAGAGTTTCAATGCAAAGGCAATGAGCGAGTATACGAGTTTGTTTACATAGCATAATAGAATAAAAACTCAATCCAACATGATTCATAATATGTGCTTGCTAGTATGCAATTTTGGCGTACAATATGATCAAACCCTAGAACACAACGCATAAAATCCCAATAGTTCAGCGGGATGGTAAACTTAACAATACCCAATAGTTCAGCAGGCGGGGCGTTAATCCTATAGCGCTATAATTGTTAAGGTGGGCGAACAAATCAATGAGCATATAACGTTCCAAATCGTTCATAGAGCATACAAGAATAGCAAGTAAGTCACATTAGTTTCATGCATTCGTTCAAAGGATGAGTATGTTTAGTTCAAAAGTTGTTTGCATAATTATACATGTTGCATCCCAAAGTGTAAAGGGGAAAAAGGGATCGAGTATACTCACGGTGGTTGCAAGCTTTCCTACTTGGAATTCCCGTGAGCGAGTTTGGTGGAGTAGATTAAGTTGGAGCACCTAGTCCTTCTACACGAGGAAACATAGGTGTGTGAGTTTGGCGTTTAACGGAAGATTATAATTTTGGAGTTTAACATAACATAAAGTATGACATCAAAATAATCATCTTTAACTTATACTCTTGTATGACACTACGTAACCACTAGGGTTAAATTGTATTTCATGGGTAGTATGCCCATTAGAATCATACTTGGAGTGTTAAGTCTTAGATGGTATTCTACTACTTTAACATATAAACACAAGTTTAATATTAAAGGTTCGAATGAGTGTACATATACTTAGGTTAAGTATTACATATTATTAAGTCCAATAATTCAAGTAGGAGGTAGAAGATTAAGATCTTCATTTAGGTACCTCAAGTTGTTCATAGATGTCATGTATGGGGTAGGAAGACAAGCTTCCATTTAGGAACCCCTTGTATGTTCACCACTTCTCTTGGTGTAAAAACAACCAAGGAGGGTCACGAACTAGGATTAGTATAATATAAACAATCTAACTAAGAGAAATCATCAAATCATGTGAGGATTGTATGTTTGGAACAACCCAAGTTGTTCCATAATCACTCTACATCAAGAACTAGCTCGAACATGACTTGTGGGTCAAAACACCCTAACAAAACGGAAAGTTTATGAGGTTTAATCCTCTGATTTAAAGTGTCTCAACCATGTTTTTAAGCTTAACCAACCATAAGAGAGGTTGTAAGCATTAGGACATTGGTGTGAGATGTGTTAGACACAAGTTGGATGAAGTTTAAACAAGTTTGAAAGAGTATGTAACAAAGCAGAAAGTTCTTGGACCATTTCAGGGCAATTCCAGGTCTGATTTCTCCAAGGAGAAACCAAGGAATCAAACCCCATGATTATCCAAGCAAGTAGGAAGAAGAATCAAGTAATTTCGTTAAGAAATGAGCAAGTTATGCTCACTTTAGTGCAAGAGTATGAATCTGCCCGAATTCTGAATTTGCAAGTGATTTGAGAGTGATTTAGAGAAGATTAGAGAGTTGTGAAAGTGTAAAATGGCTTGGAGAAGGGTTGTATTTATAGGGGAGGAGGTTAAGCATGATTGGAGGTGTTTAGAGGTGGATTGAAGGTGATTGGGGAGGTTTAAATCTTGGGATTTCGTGCAATTTCGCGGCTGCTGCATTTTTGTCCGCCCAGACACCCTTGCGCACCGTAAGGATTTTTTGTTGCGGTGCGCAAGCAATGGTCAGAAACACAAAATCTTTATTTTTTTTGTTATTTCACTTTGTAACTCGTTCCAATGTCACCTAATACGGGTTTTATGATTATTTTAAGGTTCTAAGGTATAAGTAACATGTTCTAAAGTATGCCCAAGTGTAATTTGAATATGAATAAGTATAAGTTTCGCATAAAACATAAATGTCGCGTGTTTAATAGTTTATCATATGTTTGCAATCACCTCGAATAAATACCAAATTGTTTCTCAATTTAAACGTACAACATGTATAGAGTATGTATAACACAAGTTTAAATAATTGCAAGGTTTCATTCATGATTCAAGTCTCGAGTTTACAATGATTACAAGGAACGAACGATTACAAGAATACAAAGTTTACAAAAATAGAATTACGAACAAAACTTTCTATAAATGGAAAGTACAAAAGAGCCGGGCGTTACAGAGTAGCACTCGAAATTGAATCCCTTATTGTGGAACAGAGGTCGATCGTATTTGGCGATGTAAATAATGAGAAATGAAAGGGAAATGATGCATAAACAAGGTGAAAGTGAGTTTCCAAGTTTAATTGTTAGGGTAATAAAATAAATAAAAGTTTAATGATATAAAAGGTACAAATAAAATATAAGAAAGTACAAAGATCTTCAATTAAAACACAAACATACGAACATAAACGAACGCAAATCAACGAATGTTCACGAACACGTTCACGAACTCCTTACCGAACGTTCACGAACACAATCGAACGAATGGGACCTCTGTTCATGTTCGTTCATTTAACTAATCGAACGAAATTTCTTGTTCATGTTCGTTCGTTTATTAAACGAACAAACATAAATGAACTTCCCGCCGAACGGTTCACAAACTGTTCGCTGAACGTTCGATTTGTTTACAGCCCTATTTTCTATCTAAGGTAGCTAACATGACTCTTCCCTTCATGAAAGTCCTGAAGGATTGTCTCCAGACAAACAAATTCAAATGGACCACAGAAGCTGAGGCAGCCTTCCAAGATATGAAAGACTACATCTGTAAGCTCCCAACCTTAGCCACTCCTGTCCCCGGGGAAGATCTACTCTTATACTTATCTGCATCAAAGACAACAATTAGTTCAGTCATGATGGTAGAGAGGGGGGAAAACAAATCCTCATATACTTTATTAGCAGAACCCTCAAAGGCTTAGAAGAACGTTATATGCCTCTGGAAAAGCTAACTCTAGCACTTGTCTTCGCATCCCGAAGGCTCCGTAGGTATTTCCAAGCACACAAGATTCCGCTGTTGACAGACCAACCACTTCAAAAGGTCCTTAGAAGACCAGAGTTATCAGGCCAATTGGCTAAATGGGTCGTTGAGTTAGGGGAGCACTCCTTAGTGTACAAGGCCAGGACTACAACAAAAGGTCAGATACTGGCGGACTTATTGGCAGAAATCCCTGTGGAAGAGGGAGAGGAACTCATCAAATGGAAAAGCCTAGAGGAGGAAGAAAAGAAGAAGGAGGACGAGGCGGTATGGAAGTTGTTCACAGATGGGGCTTCAAGCGAGTAAGGAAGTGGAGCAGGAATCACCCTGATCATCCCCGAGGGAGTTGAACTAACATACGCTATCAGACTGGATTTCGAGAACACCAATAACACGGCAGAATATGAGGCCCTCCTGGCTGGGCTAAGGTTAGCAAGAAAGATGAGAGCAAAACACGTCGAAGCCAACACCGATTCACAACTGTAGTCAAACAATATCACGGGGAATATGAAACGAATGATAGCTCGATGGCCCAGTATGTAGACAGGGTGAAAAAGTTGGCCAATTTCTTCAAAACTTTCAAGCTGGAGTATATCCCTCGAGGGAGAAACAGGAAGTTCGATGCCCTTAACAAGTTAGCCTCCGTGACATTCGACCATCTGGCAAGGGAAGTTAATGTAGAGGTCCTGACTTCCCCCTCCATCAAAATGGAGGAGATAGCCACGGTCGAAAATGCTCAGGAAACTTGGATGACACCGATCATGAGGTTCCTCAAAGACGGGATACTACCCGAGGGCGATTGGGCAACCCGCAAGATAAGAGTTAAGGCCCTGCAATATGAATTGATTGGCGGGGAGCTCTACCGAAGGTCATACTTGGGTCCATCATTAAAGTGTGTTGACAACGAGGAAGCCAAATATGTGGTGCGGGAAATAAATGAGGGCATTTGTGGCATGCATTTTGGACAAAGAACAGTGGTAGCCAAGGCAATGAATGCGGGATTCTACTGGCCCAGAATGTACGAGACAGCATCAGTGGAAGTCAAGAAATGTGACAATTGTCAAGTCCATGCTCCTATGACGCACCGCCATAAGCACCCAATGATACCTGTATCGACGTCTTGGCCGTTACAGAAGTGGGCCATTGACATTATTTGGCCATTCCCTGAGGGCCCCGGAGGGGTCAAGTATGTGGTGGTCGCCATTGACTATTTCACTAAATGGATTGAGGCAAGGCCCCTGGCAATAGGGATGAGAATCAAACCCGAACCCGATGGGTAAACCCAAAACCCGACACATTTGAGACGGGTTTGAGGTCAGTTAATCGGGCTTGGGACGGGTTTAGGAATAGTTTTTATTTTTTTCGCGGGTTTGGGACGGGTTTGGGATTTAGTGATATACCCGTTTACCCGACCCAATTACCCGATAAAGTGTACCCGTTTACCCGATTGTATACCCGATATAATTTCTTTTATATTATTAATATGTATATATATGATACATCCATTTTTTACACATATAGGTATTCTATTCCGTATACATTGTATGTGTTTGATATATATTTTTATAATAACAATACAAAATGTAACCGGTTAGTAGTTACCCGATAGATACCCAATGAGTTTTGAGATGAGTATACCCAATGAGTAATCTTTTTAAATTAACGGGTTTACCCGAAACCCGCGGGTATACCCGATACCCGATGGGTATTTACCCGCTAGAAACCCGACGGGTTTTGGGACGGGTTTAGGACAAGCTTATCAAATCAGGTTTGGGTTTGGGATTACCTAAACCCGTCCCAAACCCGACCCATTGCCATCCCTACCTGGCAAAGATTACGGGGGAGCAGATGAAGCGATTTGTACTGGACAACATCATATGCAGGTTTGGGGTACCAATGGAGTTAGTAAGCGACAATGGGGTGCAATTCGCAGGGAAGCCCTTCAAGCCATGGTGTGAACAAATGCACATACGCCAAGTGTTTACCTCAGTTACTCATGCCCAGAGTAATGGTTTGGTGGAAAGAGCAAACCAGAGTGTGATCAAAGGAATGAAGGGAAGGCTAGGAAGGAAGCAAAAGGGGTGGCTGGAGGAGCTACCTTTCGTTTTGTGGGCATACAGGACCACTCTCAAAGACTGTAACGGGGAGACCCCTTTCAGCTTGAACTACGGGACGAAAGCTGTCATCCCTGCCGAGATTAGGTCGCCTACTGCAAGAATGAAACTAAGAGAAGCTGAGAACGAGCAGGACCTCTGAATGAACCTCAACCTGCTCGAGGAAAAGAGGGAGATAACAGTGGTAAAGGAGGCCAAATACAAGAAGCAACTTGAAAGCTATCTCCAGAATAAAGAAGCTCAATCTGATACCCGGAGACCTGGTTCTGAGGGCAAATAAAGCCAGCCAGCCTACAGGAAAGTACAGAGAAATTGGGACCTAACTGGGAGGGACCCTATCGAGTCATTTGGGCCAATGGCAAGGGAAGTTTCAAATTGGATACACTCCAGGGGAAGGAGGTTCCAAGAACCTGGTATCTCATGCAACTCCGGAAGTATTACATATGAAAGGCAAGCTTACCCTCAAGGAGGGAATAGTAAAAAACTGCTTATAAGCCACTTTTGTAAAAACCAACTGTTAGCTAGTGTTTATCCCAAGAAAATACATTTTGTATAATCATGTACTGTAGGTCGGAGCCCCTAAACATATATAGTAATGAACAATCTGCTTGTTCTTTTTGACAAATTACGGGTGATGTATTAAGGCAGACGTGCCCAATAAACTGCAAACCCAATAACTACCAACACACATGTAAATCAGTGTATTAAACACACTAATCGCCCGACTGGGGGGCAAGACAGGGCCTAGCTAGCCCGGAGGGAACGGACAAACAAGTCAAGAAACATAATCCCCGATTATAGACTTGTCCAAGGATCACCCTTCTACAAACGATCCTGGTTTACAAGCAAACCACAAAAGCAAGAAAATTTTGTAATTAAGCTACAAAATAAAAGTGTACAAATACACACTAGAATTTTTTTTTGTAATTAAGCTACAAAAGCCAAGTGTACAAATACACACTAGAAAAATTTTGTAATTAAACTACAAAGTTTTATAACTAAGCTACAAAAGCAAGTGTAAATAACCGAAGATCCTCAGATGAACCCCAAACAACCTCTCATGCCTCAACAAACCACCAAGGGGAAGAAGCGGCCCTGGGACAAAGCGCAAAGAACTCTCAAACTGTTGGCAGCAACACCTGCGAATAAAAAAAAAGGCAAACAGGAGCATATCTGTAACATGCAGTTATAAGATAACTACAAAAGCATAGGACGGTCAGATACTGGGAAGACCCCAACACAAAGGCCTCCCCAACAACAAAAGTTAGTAGTATCCAAGGTACATAAGTGTTAAATTACAACCATATCGAATCAACCATTGTTTTGAAATTACTAGGAAGCATTCCCAGACAAAGACTTAAGCGAAGAATGTCCGACAGGGGTAAGCAAAGCCTTGAGTTCATCGATAGACATCAGGGGATGCTCAAGAATCTTCTCGAGAAGAGCAGGGGTCTTTTCTCCAAATTCTTTGTCCAGTTTGGACAGTTGTTTCTTAGCCTTGGAGTTGTAAAGACAAGTTTCCTTCCTCCCCAAACCCTGGGCAAAGTAAGCATACCCATCTTTTAGACCCGATTGGTACCCCACATCTCGGTAAGCCCTGTAAATCCTCTCAAGGCTGCCCTTAAACTCCTCGGATTGAGAACCCCTCGGTAATAAGCCAATACCTCTCCTTGGCCAGCTTCTGATTGTCATCTACGGCCATCCCCCATTCAACATACATGGTATCCAGATCCCCTTGGGACACGGAGTCAAGCTCCTTCTAACGTTTTAGCTCAGTAACCAACTCTTCTTTCTCTTCAACCAAGGCCATCCTCTCCCTCGCCCAAGTATGTTCCCTCTGCTCCAACATAGCTCCAGCACCTTGGAGAGAAAATACAAAAAAAGTAAGTATAAAAAAAAGAAGGGAGGGGGAGGAGAGAAGAAGGATTTGGCACCTTCTCCTCTAGCAATTTCCGCTTAGCATCAGTCACGCGGCACCGAAGCTCAGCAGCAACGGTTTGAGAAGTTTTAAGATCAGCCTTCAACCCCTCATTTTCTATCCTTAACTTATCCATTGCTGCAGCATACCAGCTCCGCTAAAGAACCCCTCACAAAGGGACATACTGTACTGATCATCAAATAGATCAGACCTTAAAGCGGAGTTCATAAACTTGTGAGAGGGGGGAACAACATGAGCCAGAAAGTCCCGGGCAGTCTCAGGAGTTCCCACAACAGTAGATGGGGTTATCTTCCATCTAGGAATATACGGGACTGGAAGAGCATCAGCAAACAGGGGGGCCAGAGGGGACTGTGAAACAAGACCTTCAGGCTGAGAAGGCTTGCTAGTCCCGGTGGCACGAAGAGGAGAAGCATCAAAGGCTGGATAATGCGAGAAACACTAATTTCGTAAGTCTTATCATGGACCCAAGAAGAGGAGGGGGCAGTAGGAATTTCAATCTTCGCCTTTGAGCTTCCATGTTAGCAAGGAAAGGAATAAAAAATAATTACATAAAGGAAATCAAGATATAAGGCAAGACTCACCAACAGAGGTTCGTTAATAAGGCTAGATGACCTCAGGTGCTTGGACAGAGAACCTTTGGCCACAACATGGGTAAGTTCAAAAGCACCTTTAGTAGTAGGAAAAGTCTTCTGGCCACTGGCACTCCGGAGCCTTAGCCGAATATTTCGAGGGGTCGGGACCACCTCAGGGCTACTGGCTTGGGCTGCCTTCCGTTTACAGACCAGGCGGGTCCCCAGATCCTCGTCATCCTCATCTTTACTGGAACTTTTCATCTGAAGGGAACCCTGAGAATCTTCCTTCCCGTCAGAAGAGCCCTCTTCATCTTTTCCCTCAGCAGCAGAGTCCACGGCTTAAACAGAACTCTCAGGGACCTTCTTCTCCACACCTCGGCTCATACTTGGCTCAACCTTATCACCCACCATGAACTTAACATCTCTACAATCACCCTGAAGTACGCCCCACAGAGTTATCTCTGCACAAAAAACAACACTAGAGATAACTGCCCAAATCCTTAAAATTCAAAAAAAATAAATAAAAAAAATAAAGGGGAAAGAAGAACAAACACGACAAGTCAAGGGACATAGGAATACCTTTCTTCCCAAAGAAGGCTTTTGGCCGAACTGAGTAAAAGCGGCTTAAACCTCCCATGGCCAGCACCCCCTCGGGGAATGTGAAAGCCCTCCTAGGATTCTCATGCATCCTTTTCATTGTACGATCTCATCGGCAGACAAGACCGGGACACTATCTTCAATAGCCGCTTTCAGATCTCTCAGGGGCGGCGATTCCGGTATCATAACAGCGGAAACAAAGATAAATCGGCTTTTCCAGTCCTTTAGGTAAGTGGAAGTAGGCATGAAAGAGTAACAGGGAGGAGATACACTGTCTTTCCACTTGGCAAAAGTGAACCAGTCACCATCCGAGATCAACTTGTAAAACATACAAAATAAAGGGATTGATGGTTCACGAAAACCGCCACACATGATAGTTCAAAATGTACAACCCTCATGAACACTAGAGGGTGTACTTGTGAGAAATGAACTCCAAAATGCCTCAAAAGGTCCATTTTGAAAGGCGACAGAGGGTAACAGACACCACAAGAAGAGAATGACAAAGTGTAGATGACAATTCTGTCAGGCGTACACTCCGCTGACTCATCTGGCCCGGGCAGAATTGGGGAAAAACGCTCCGGTATCTTATAGGTTTCAACAAAGGCCTCAAGATCCTTCGTCGTCAAACCAGAACGAATAGAGGAACGGCCGGTATGGCTCATTGCAGGCTTGGATTGCGATCGGAAGATGATAAGTGGAAAGGGGAAAAAGAGAATTGTGAAAGAAAAATGATGGAAGTTAGAGGAAAAAGAAGAGGTAACAGGGGTTTTAAAGGGGATAACTGACACAGGTGGAGGAAACCGTCACATCACCACTTTTCAAAAATAAAAAACCGTTCTGAGCACGTGCATTACGAAGGCTATCCCTAGCCGTTGATTTTTTTATGCTTGATGACCCTCGGGAAGCGAGGAGGGCGTGTAATCAATAAAGAGAAGTTGAGTCCATACTCATAGCCCAAGAAAACTAATTTTATCAATAGCCATGATTCAGCCCCGGATCATGAGACTCAGAGTCTCAGAACCAGGGATTAGAGATGACTTGACGACAGGCCAGCCGGTTGGCCAACTTGACCCGTCTTGGGCTTCTTTCATTTAGGCCCAACTGTTAAGGCCTAAGGCTAAGGCTTTTCTCTTAAAGGTCTCACACATGTAAAATGAGCAGGAAAAATAGAGAAGGGGATCCAAGGGTGTTGCAGAACAATAAATGTTTGATTGATAAGGGGAAAGGATCACCGGAAACACAATACCATCATGCTAGCCTCATTAAATAAAGCCAGTGATCTTACCGCTGGGGCTCATACATGTGTCTGAGTCCCCCAAAGGCAACCAGTTACCGTTAGATCGCCTTGGTACCATTTTCCAAGGGAGATAAGCTATCTCCTTTATATAAGGAAGGTAAACATCCGTTCAAAGAGAACAAGCTAACCCTCACTTAATGTGATACACTCTCATTTATTCCGACCAATATATACTCCTATTAAATTCCGACGTAATCACTATTTTTCAGTATCCACACCACAGAGAATATTCCGACGATCATACTCGTCGGAATAGGCTTCTCATTTTATCTCCGGCAAGTTTACTTACTCTCACGTCGGAGCTTGGTCACGGAAGCCCCTCCCGGGGCCCTCCGTGACGAGGCTAACGGTTTTCTTTTTTGTAGAAGACGAAGACTGGGTTATTACGACGTCAGCAAAATCCTTTAGACGTCATTAGGGACTTGAGGATTCGACAGTTGAGTTTGTATTTTTATTTTTTAACGGATGAATAAATAATATAAAAGGTAATTAGATTGATGTGTATGAAAAGAGCATAAAGATCAAAGACCGGTAAGGTTGATGGTCCAGTTATGACAAGGTCTTTTAAAAGGTAAGATTTTGAGTTTAAGTCTGCAAAAGAATAAAATAAGGGTCATGCTATTCTCACACGCATAAATTATTTTCACACCTCGAAGCGTCGCGCTATGGCCATAGCGGGGCGCTTAGGACGACAAAAGGTGATTTGATGGTGTGACTGACATAAGTTGCAGAGACATAAAGGTGATACGAGGTTGCAGGTGACCCGTGAACCCTAAGCGCCACGCTATGGCCAAAGCACGGCGCTTCGACCCCAAATTTTCACTTTAAAAACCTTCTCAGACACAACATTCAACGTTCGAGTGTTTTGTTGTTTGTCGATTTTCTTTGCTGTATTAGTTACGTGTGTTGAAAAAACGATGTCGTGGTTAAGCAACTATCTTTTCGGTCAATATTCTGACGAGTCAGTTGTTCCTGATTCTTACGAGGGGACCGCTATTTCTGACTCGTATGAGAAACCGGCCTCGTCCAACTTGAGGGAGGCAGAGGTTGTATCTGGCATTCGTTATCGTGATAACACGGTGACGTTGGATTTGAATACCCCTGTGGAGGACCCTTACGCACAACAAGGTTATTCGAATTTCGGTTACGGTGGCGAGTACAACTTTGTACAGCAGGAGTGTTATCCAAGCGACAGTTACGGTTGTCAACAGAGCTTACAAGGTTATTCGAATTTCGGTTACGGTGGCGAGCACAGCTTTGCACAGCCGGAGTGTTATCCAAACCACAGTTACGGTTGTCAACCGAGCTTTGAACATCAAGTATATTCGGACCTCGGTGACGATGGTGAGCCGGGGGATGTGTCTGTTGACGAGGAAGGTTGTTACCCGGTTACATTTTCGTTTGATACAACGCAGACATTTTCGTCACGTAAAGAGTTGGTGCGTTGGGTACAAGACACGGCAAAAGACAACGGTTACCTCATTGTGATTAAGAGGTCGAATAAAAGAGGAGAGAATTACAAGATTTGGTTTCAATGTACTTTTGGTGGGGAGCATAAGAGTATAGCTACACAGAGGAAAACGGGTAGCAAGCAAATAGGATGCCCGTTCGAGATGATCGGGTTTTCAGAATCATCCGGAAGTGTTTGGAGGATCGAGGTGACGAAGGCGAAGCATAACCACACTCCTATTGAAAACTTTGAGGGTCACGCGTATGCGAGAAGGCTTTCTTCGGAGGATAAAAAACTAGTTAAGGAGCTGGCAGAGCAAGATATTCCCAACCAAAGTATCTGGCGAACGCTGACAAAAAACAATCCAGCTAGAAAGCTTATTCCGAAAGATATATACAACGCTATTCAGAAGATCAACGCCGAAAAAAATGTCGGTAAGTCTCCGATGCAAAAACTTGAAAACATTCTTCTCGAAAAAAATTACACTTATTACATGCGCACGAATGAGATATCGAACGAAGTTGAAGATGTCTTCTTTGTTCACGAAAAATCATTCACTATGTGGTGTGCCTTCCCGCATGTGCTAATGATTGACGCCACCTACAAAACGAACATGTACAACCTGCCATTTGTTCAGGTCGTAGGCATGACGTCGACAAACAAATCGTTTACGGCTGCTTGTGCGGTAATTTCCGCTGAGAAGTCAGAGAACTACCTATGGGTGTTGCAGAGGATCAAGTCTATGCTGGTAGGATGTATGGAACCGCGCGTGATTTTAACAGACAGGGATTTTGCGCTAATTAACGCGTGTGAACAAGTTTTTCCAAAAGCGCATAAGTATCTTTGTCGGTTCCATATTCAACAAAATATTAATAAGAACAGCAAGAAGAAATTCTTTGACAAGGAGTGGAAAGAATTCGTACGTAGATTTTGGTTATTGTGCGAGTCTACGACCGAGGAAATATACAGGTATAACTTGGAAAACCTTGAAGCACAGCTGAAAGAAGATGACCGTGAACGTGGGTATTTCTTACATAATTATGTTCAAATTTTATATAATAACAAAAACTGACTATTTACGTTTTTTTAATTTTAGAGGTTTTTTATTATTTGAAGAAATCCTGTTTGGATCCGTACCGTGAAAAGTTTGTATCTTGCTGGATTAACATAACTATCAACTTTCACCAAACTACGACCAACAGGGTTGAGGGCATGCATGCAACACTAAAAAGTCACTTTCTAAGTCATCGCAACACACTGGATAAACTTGTACTGTATGTTGATCATGTTGTTGATAGACAATACGCCGAGATTAGTAGTAGCTTTGACAAAGTCAGTCCATGTCTGTTGACCATGGCCAAAGCGCCCCGCTATGGCCAAAGCGGGGCGCTTTAAGTGTGCAAAAAGACAAAAAGCGTGTGCGAATAGATCAGGCCTAAAATAAAGAAATTCGTAATGAAAAGAGCATCGGGATGATGGTATCATCGTTCAAATTGATTTTGTCTTATAATTCGTATGCCTCATCAACTAAAGTTTAAATTGTGATATTCTAGATTGACCGATGACGTGTTTACAATATAATAACCACCGAACCCGGGTTTAGCATGTGATGAGTTTTATAAGGGTGAGAGGGGTGCATGCGGTGAGTGAGTTCACCTAAGGGGAACATCGCCGTTATCAACTTTAGGTGAGTGGGGGATTGGAATTTCGGTGAGTAGTCACTAATGAAGAATGATGAGAGAGAGAGAGAGAGAGTTTGCATGTGGGGGCTCATTCATTCTCACCAATCATATATTTCTTTTTTTTTTTAAGAAAAAAATGTTTCCCACTCACCTAGAGGGGAGCACCCCTTGCGATAAAGTGCTTGATGGGAGTTGGAGAGGAGTGTTGACATAGATGTATTTGAATGACTTCGGTTAGAATTTACCACTCACCTAGAGGGGAGCACCCCTCTCACCCTAAGTTTAAAGTAACCACTGAATGACATGCTACATTACTAACCGATATTAGTAGATATAATTAGGGGTGTGTGTGGGTCGGTTTTGGCCTAAAACCATAATCGAGATGTCAGTTATTGGAAAACTTGGTGGTTATGGTTAATCGTTTTTGAGGGTTATAATGGTTGGTTATGTTCGGTTAACCGTGAAGTAGAAAACTTCATAGTTCATGTTTTATATTTTGGATTTAACTAGTAGATGCTCCGCCCGCGTTGCGGGGCGATGGCCGAATACTTTTCACCCAATTAAAAAAAGACCACTTTAATTTTGCTAGGGAAAAAAAACGATGATAAAACCGTAATTTTGAGCTCAGGGCAAAACTGTAATTTTTCAGGACTAATGAGTCAGTGTTAGGCAACTCCTTACACGAAAAAAAATAAAATCGAGTAAACCAGTTAAAACAAAAAAACCTTTATAGTTTTGGTAAAAAAAACTAAAGCGATGGGAAAAACGTAATTTTTAACTGAGGGCCAAATCATAATTTTAATTCAGGGATAAATCATAAACTAAAGGCAAATTGGAAATAAATAATCCCAACTCATTGTTATTGGCCAATAATAATCCCAACTCATTTTATCACCAATAATAATCTGAACTATTCACTTTTGTTTGTAAAATACTCCCACGTTAAAAAAACACTAACTAGGTTAAAATATTGCTGATGTGGCTTAACATGTGTGGACTGTCTTGGCTGGTTAACATCTTACCCATGTATAAAATGATTATCAGCCTCGTTTGCACACACAATCGCACTCTCCTTCAAAACCCTAATTCTACAAATTGGGCAAATTCAGTCGATTGTGTGTGCAAATGAGGCTGATAATCATTTTATTCATAGGTAAGATGTTAACCAGCCACGTCGGTCAACACATGTTAAGCCACATCAGCAATATTTTAACCTAGTTAGTGTTTTTTTAACGTGGGAGTATTTTACAAACAAAAGTGAATAGTTCGGATTATTATTGGTGATTAAATAAGTTGGGATTATTATTGGCCAATAACAATGAGTTGGGATTATTTATTTCCAATTTGCCTAAACTAAATGGACCAACAGGCGAGTGCCAGGAAGTTGCCGGCACGACTGTGATTTTGCACTGGGGGCAAACTTGTAATGTCACCAGGAAGGCAAAATGTTAATTTAAGTTGAGGGCAAAATCGTAACCTGGCTGTGAGGAAAAAAAACTAATGGCGAAAGTATAAATTTATACGGGGCAAAATCGTAAATTTGAGCCGAGGGCAAAATTAGAATTTTTAGCCGGGAGGAAAAGCGTAAATTTATTTTTTAGCGTGGGCAAAAACATAACTTTGACCTGATGGCAAAATCGTAATCTTAAGGGGAAAAAACTAATGGCAAAACTGTAAATTGAAACGGATCAAAATCGTAATTTTTAACCGGGGGCAAAATCGAAATATTTAGCTGAGAGTAAAAGCGCAAATTTATTTTTAAGTGGGGGCGAAAACATAAATTTGAACTGATGGTAAAAACGTAAATTTAAAGCAGGACAAGCCAATAGATGAGTGCCAGACAGCTGCCTGGCACGGTTGAGCCTGCCGCCCTTTTTAGCCAATTGAAGAGGTCAACTATTACTTGCTGATGTCAGCAGCTTCTCTTTGTAGTAGTTTAAATGTAGAAAACATACGGACATATCACATAAATTGATATAAGTCTATTATATTATAGATTCAATAGTTGAAACATAATAAATTGAGAATTCATACATAATGCATATCAAGTTATACATATTTTATCTATTAATTACAAGTTCAATTGGAAACTGTATGGACATGATTCGTGAGATGAAAACAGAGAAGTATGAAGATTCGTTTAGACACATTTTGAATTCGGAACGATTCCGTTAGAGCAAAAAAAAAAAAAAAAAAAAAAAATCATAAATGAATCGAATAAATTTAATATCGGTTCGAACCAATAAACACCTCTAGCCTCCAAACCAAAGCATCATTGTTAGACGATCAGTCTATTATTATTATTATTATTATTATTATTATTATTATTATTATTATTATTGTTGTTATTGTTATTGTTATTATTATTATTATTATTATTGTTATTATATCTAGGGGTGAGCAGAAAACTGGAATAACTGATATAACCGAAAAGAAACAAAAATTAACGGTTCGGTTTTCGGATAACGATTTCAATAACTGAAAAAACCGAACCAAACTGACAAATTACAATAGTACGCTTAGTTCATATATTTTTATGTTTAAGTTGAAGTACCCATGCTAGTAGAAATTATTTTAATTTTATTCTTGGATGTTAAGTATCTATAATAAAAAAGAGTAAATTACAAGTTTTATCCTTTATGTTTGTATCAAATTGTAGGCGGTGTCTTTTGCCTTTAAATTTGACGGGTTTTGTACTTTATGTTACAAAATCTTGCATATTACGTCCTTTAGCCCTAACCTTATTAATTTTTTTTTGTTAAATTTGGTTACCCAAGGGCAAGTTGGTCTTTTTGCTTATATAATCAAAATTATTTTAATAAAAAAAAGGAAAATAAATTTAGAAAACCAATATTATATTATGATCTGCTTTTTCCTTCTACCCCTTTTTCACTCCTCTCTTTCTTTCTCTAGATTTCAGCCAAGAACCCATAGGCCGGCTTTGAACCTGTGCGGGAGGTGCCATTGCACAAGGCCCAAAATATCTAGGGGCCCAAAATTGTTTAAAAAATATACAGTTCATATTTATAATTATTAGGTTAGAACTTAGAAGAGTATACACAAATTCACCCTTTGGTTCCATGGATGCGGCACTCTCTAACGAACTACCCATGCCGGGTTCGAATCCCGCGCTGATCTTTTTCTTTTCTTATTTTCTTTATGTAGTGTTTGTTTGTCTTTAGGCTTTCAAAGTGAGCTGATTATAAAAAGGCCCAAATATAATCACACCAGTTGTAACATTGCTTGTTTTTTAGTTTTAATTTTAATTTTCACATTTAAATTTGGGCCTCAATAAATTTGTAAGTTCTTTCAATTTTTTTCTTCTCATTTAACAATTTACATAATAAATTTTATATGTTTTTGTTCTTTATATGTTTTTTTTTTGTTTAAATTTGTAGGTTTTCTATTTCTCATTTAACCATCTACAATATAAACTTAGAAGAACTCAATATTAAACTTAGAAGAACTCAATATCTAGTTCGGTTTATTTTATTTGTATGAAAAGGTTCGTTTTGCCAAATTAGTTTGGATATGTTTAAACATATTACAGTTCTTCTCCTCAAAGGATTCAAGTGTTAGTTATTTTTGCTTGTCCAGAGGGTGTTGAAACTAATGTTAGGTGTATTAATTTATTTGTAATATAAAACTAGGATTTATTATTTTAATCGATGCTAGCATGCACTCTAAGAACATGGATAATTATGATACATTGAAATATAGAGAAGAATCGACATGGTTTATACTTTATAGATACTTGATTGGGAACTTTACATTCCAAAATGCTAAAAAGCCTCACGATTCGCTTAAGTAATGTTTCAACGTAAATTTGTTCATTTTGCTACACTACTTTTGTTTTGTTTATTTTTACAACAATTATTATCGTATTGTGATTTATTATATATGATTAATGAGTTTATATTATAGAAAGAGGCCCAATTTTTTTTACCTCGCACGAGGCCCAAAAGTTTTTTTTACCATTTTCGAAGACGGCCTGCCCATAGCCACCACCTCCCTCACAGCGACCACCACCCCCACCGCCCTCACAGCCGTCCACCCTCACCCAACCACCACACCCTATTCAAGCCCATTCTCTCTCTATAGGAAACAACCATTCAGGCCCATTCTCTCTCTCTAGGAAACACTCCTGCACCACCGTTATCCTGGGATGCTCTCAAACTTTTTCATCAACCTTACAAAAGACATAAATTTTTCCACTTTTATTTCTTTTGTTATGAAGTTGTAGTTATCAATTTATTTATCAACCTTACAAAACACATAAATTTAAGGCACAGAGAGCTCTGAATTCTAACTTTTAAAAGCCAAATTAAATAACTTGCTATTGCATGACTAGAGAATAGGTTAGTGGACCAAGAAAAGGCTCAAGGAAGTTGTTCAAGTTCATTTTCAGGAGATAGAATTTTAGAATCTAAAGGTAAATGCAACAAAATTTCGGAAAACGTGTTATACTGCTTTATTGGAACATTTTAAGATTAAGAGGCTATTTGGTAGCCTTTTAATGGAACCATTAAGAGGTTACCTCTGAATCGGTTAAATTTAAGGGTGTTTGTGGTTCACCAAAGTAAAACATCTGAACGGCTGAATGAATCTCTGAATCTCCCAGTTCTTAAACAACCCGGAATGAAACTGAATGAAAAATAGGACACATCTACCCCTGTCGTTCACATCTCCCATCCTCGTCGTTCTCTTCTCCCCAGCCACCCTTTACCCTCGTCGTTCAGTCAAATGCTGTCTATCGAATTCAGGTATGTATTGTTTCTTCAATCTGTGCAATATTCAAACCCTAGATACTTCAATCTCTGTAATATTTGCTCTAATTTCTTCAATCTGTGCAATATTCATACCAATATTTGCCCTAATTGCAATTTATCAATCAAGGTCTCAAACATAGCTTTGAACTTACAAGCCGAGACCACATGAATACAGTGAACGAACATAATAACTTACGTCCATACAGAAAAGAAACAAATTAATCCATTTAAATACTAAACCAATCTTACTTCTTCTATGACTCAACATAATTACTTTTCTCAATGGCGGATTTCTTTACTCCTTGTTACACTTTAACCCGAGGCCTCTGTTATGTGTCTTGGCCTAAAATCATTTGACCCAACCCATGCAGGATCGCATGCAACATATATATATTTGAAGTTTATTTGTTGCTTTTATTTTTAAATGGAGTGTGTTAGTGTTTGCTAAAATAGAGGGGGACATGGGAATGCCTATGACTCTCACGTAACTCATTCCAGTGGCGGACCCATAAATTTTTCCATGAGGGTGCGGAACATTTTTAAAAATTTTAGGCCCCTAGGTATATAAGTAAAAAATCGGTTCGTATCGGGTCGGGTCGGGTCGGGTCAGGTCATGTAAAACAAACGAACATCAAACTAAATTTATATAATCATAAAAAACATGTCAAACCTTGTTACAAACATAATTAAAACGTCGACGCCCTATGAGTTTTCATTTTTTGAAATCTATTCAAAACATCATCTAAAACTAATTTCTTAAGCAATTCTTTCTCTATATAACATAAGTTCATCGCTCCATAACGTAATGTTTCAATTTTAATTTTAATTTTCAACTATTCAAACCCTAGAAATCATAACGTAAGTTGTAATCACCCTAAAAATATATAAACAACATAATCACACTAAAAACATATAAACAACATAATCACCCTAAAAATCATCTAAACAACAATAAACAACGTCAAAACACACAAAATTTCAAACCTATTTAACAACTTTATTACCCCTTTTCTCCTATAATATCAACCAAAATCATCAAAATAACAAAGAAACTTACCAGTGTTCGGATTCCGGTTAGATTTGGTGTCAAACGACGGTGGTATGGTGGCTGATTATGGTGGTCGCCGGCTGCTGGACTGTTGTCGCTGGGTGATGTTGTTCGTTGGCAGGTCCGCAAGAGACAGAGAGCGGGAGAGAATTTCTAAAGATTTTGGGCTTTAATTATTTTATTATAGTTTGAAATATTGTTGGGTTTGGTTAATGGGCTAAGACTTAGTGGGCTAGCTAATTAGAAATTATAAGCGAGTAAAGGTATGGGTATTTGGGTTTAATTAGTTAGGTATTAAAAGTTATATAATTTAAGTAGTATTTTTTTTTTAAAAATAAGAGTTTACTAAAAAAAATTAAAATATAAATTGATAACACTTTTTACCTAAGGGGTGCACACGAAAAATTTCAAAGGTGCGATCGAAAAATTCCAAGGGGTGCGGACGAGATTTTTAACGGAACTTAGCACTAATTTTTTTTCCCCGGGGGTGCGCCCGCCCACCTTGGGCTGGGCTTGGGTCCGCCCCTGACTCATTCTCCAACTTTCTAGGAAATTAGTTGTTTTTGTTTTCTTTAAATATAGAACTTCTTTAGTAATGAAAATATGCAGAAAGTTATGATCTAGTTTTCCTTCTATAATTCTACTCGGCTTCTCTCTTATTTTCTTAACCGATTGATTAAGTGAGATACATAACAGTGGTATCAGAGCCATCGTGATCCACCGACCGGAACATGTAAACTAATAACCCACTATTCAAGGAAACAAAGTAACAAATGCATGCAGTAACCCACGTTTACCTGGAGACATTGAAATGCATGACAACGTGGGCTCAGGTCTCAAGGAGATGCACATATCAGCCTCTCACATAAGTATTTCAAAGCGTTTATCTTTGCCATTGAACCACCAACCCCAAAAGTCACTCAACATAATACCTAATTTCAAAAATGAAAATCACGTGCAACTAGTAAATTCGTCACACATAACTATCCACTAGAACAATTTAGTTAAATAAACTAAAGATAGGACTTTAAAATTATTGTAATAATTATAATATGACATTATCCTTTATCTTCTCCAAATCGCCCAATAAGACCAAAATCGAACCACCTTGTACTTTCCACATTCGGGTGTTTCATGTTGATATAGCACAATTTTATCTTAAACTTTCAAACTCTGCTCTTTCTCTCTCTCTCTTTCTCTCATCAGTGACGACATCATCTCTCTTCTCCACTGACGACCAACATACTAGTTACTGTCACAACGGTCGATAACAACCGATCAGTTTCAGCTACTAATAGATTCATTTATTCTTTTGTTATAAAGGAAAGGTAGTTCAATTGATTAATTTAAACATGGGTTTCTACATGTGTGTCCATCAAACATATTTTAGTTATTAGATCAATCAAGTTTTAACTATATAAAAATGACGTATGTGTGAGAGCGGGAATTTAATCCATTCCAATCATACTAAGAAAGACAAACATGATTAGCACACTTGGTAGAAGCATTTGTGCTTAATTAAGATGAAACATGTATCACCACATATATGGGACCAATTGCAACACAAGATGTATTTAAAGGGGCAGTAGCTTTTTGCAATAGCTGGGCATGTTCTTTTACATGTTGCCTAAACAGAAGCTAGATACAAATGTATCACAATGATTTATGACAGTCAGACAGCATTAATATGTTAAGCTGTTGAAATATCATTAGTATCACGCTGCCTAGCTTACCCATATACATATCAAAAATGTAAATTCAGTGTTGATAAATAATCTAGTCAAGAACAAATTAACATCAAAGGACATTGTTTCAAATTAACGATTAGAAGCTAGGCATACGTTTTGACTTATAGAAGCTAGCCTTTAGTTTCGTCTCATATTCATCAAACACACATCATCCTCAGAAGCGCCCTCTAAACGATTGTATTCAATCCGGAAGCAGGAACATAGTTTACAATAGAAAGATATCTGATTACAGCTCATCCCCCAAAATGAAGGTGTCTTCCGTGAGTGGATAATATTCATAATATCAACCATCTCTTGTGGCGTGAGATGGGTCCTCGGATCCCACCCCCACGTGAGTAAGGGGTCAAAACGGTAAAGGGTGTAACCGCCCACCTCGTATTTAGGCTCACGCGTGCTGTGATAGGAGTCAACGTCGTAACTGGCCATGCGCCGCTTGCTGCATTAAAAAAAGATCTTAGTAAGACAATAGTAATAAGTGTAGATTTTTTAGAAAAAAAACTCAAGGAAAAGGCTGCAGCATGCATACTATCTAAAGCCAGGTGGCAGATGAGAGTGAAAGTAGGTCATAAAGAAGCAAATTTTTTCTTCAACCATTTTCAAATCTTTCTCATCATTAGTGTTGCTCATGATATAAACTGCTTCCTTGAGCAACAAATACAAATGATACGGAATATGCTCGGGTCCAGTCCCAGGTGAATAAAAACCGAAGTCAAACGCCCCGTTAAGGATCGACAACGAGGGAGTAATCTCAAGTGTACGCCCTACCTAAACAATCAGAGCAAATTCATCAACAACGTCCACTCAATTAACTAATAATAGGTTTATTCTGTGACTATCAATATTGATATGTAACAGTACCTGATGTACATACTCGTCGAATGACATCTCTTCTGTCGCTGGTTGGATGATTTGGATAGGGCCCGTAACGTCCATATGCTTTTTCTAAGCAAAATCATAGATCGATCAACAAAGTCCAATGGCCGGTAAATAGAATTAATTAACACTGACTGGAATATCATAAGAGATTAAGACTAAGCTTCATGTCAAATTGAGATTCATACAACACGAGCTAGACGCCAAAAGGTTTATCACCCGTGTTGTTTTGCTTTTAATTAATGATAGGTTTATCAATGTGATGTGTGACAGTACCGGTTCAAAATGCTCCCCATCTGCCCAGGAGAGGGTCCTCAAAACAAACCCCACACTAGTCTATAAACAATCAGAGCAAATAAATTAGGATAATAATAACAAAGTCAATAACCACTAGATGATTGATTACTCACAAAATGTTATCAAAAACATAATTTCCTTAGAACTCGGGTTGTTTTAGTTTTAACCAAATGATTAATAATAGGTTTATCAATTTTGATATGTATCAGTACCCGTGCTAAATGTTCGTCAAGTGACATCCCTTCTGGCAAAGGTCGGGTCACCCCAACGAACCCCTGCATATAAACAAATAACAAATATATGATTAAAAATTGATAACGACTTACCAAAATGTTATAAAAACATAACTTTATTTCATAACTCGATTATAAACCAAACCAGTTAATTAAGAGGTTTGATATATCATATAATAGAGTGAGTGAGTACCTGTTGAGGAGTGGCCTCTAAATGCTGATAATCAACACCAAAGCAGGTACACATTTTAAGATAGAATGATATGGCATATTCATCCCACTGCCTATATGTCTTAGGAGTAGGCGGCTTCTGCGAGCGAATAATATCTATAATTTTACTAAGCGTCTTCCATGAAAGACGAAAAGCCTCATCGTTACTGCTAAGCTTCGTCATGTCCTTTAACTCGCCATTAAACCTCCTCACCTTTCAAATCATAAAAAAAAAAATTATATTTATAAAAAAATGACAATTGATGTATAACTATTTAAATAAGTATTCTTAATTACCTTCCTCCTCTTCTTATATGTTGAAGATGCCGTCTTCTTCTTACTGATCGATCGATCAACAATAAGACAACCACATACACTCAGTTATGTAAAATCAATCAGTTGAATGAATGAATACGAAATAAGTACCTCTTCTTGCCTATTGAAGAGAACCACAGCTCCTTCTTCTTGTTGATTGGGGATAAGCACAGCCTCTTCTTCTTCTTTTTGTTGTTGATTGGGGATGACCACTGCTTCTTCTCGATTAGAGACAGCCTCTTCCTCTCCCCCTCACTGATCGATCAACAAACAATTACACAATCAGTTATGTAAAATCAATCGACAAAGTGGAATGGATAATAATATTAAATATATAGGTACCTTAACCAATCTGAAGAGACGTACACCTTCTTCTCCTTGCTGATTCGAGATACGCACACCCACTTCTGGTCGTCTGGAAGGGTGAAAACCATCTCGATGAAACCCTACGCAGCACCGTTATATGTTTCCCTCCTTATTTATATTTGTTTTTAATTCGATTGCCGGGCCCACTTTGTGTATTCAGCCCTAGTTCTTATGTTTCTCGGTCCAACTGTCTACCCTAACCTTTTAACATGCAACAACGTTATTTGTCTACACGTTACGTTACATATGGGAATCGACAAGGGAATGGAATTAATGAACGTGGTAATGGAATGTACGCGTGAATGCAATGGATCATTATCATTTCATGTGTTGTTTGGTTACCATGTGTAAATAGAATGAATTATTACCGTGTATTGTGGTAGGCAAGAAGACACAACAAGAAAAGAATACTATTAGCGGCGACACCATTAGCGGCGACAGGCCAGTTGTCGCCGCTATTGGTCGATCCGCGTCACGGAGTATGAAACCAAACCCCAGCCGTTGATTATTATCCTGATCTAACGGTTGGGGATTAAAAAGGCAATAGCGGCGACATGTTAGGATCAATAGCGGCGACAGATTTTCTCCGCTAAAGGTAGGTGTCCCACTTTAATCCCCAGCCACACATATCTTATCCTGGTTAACCTAATAGCGGCGACAAACGAACCAGTAGCGGCGACAGCCCGTCGCCGGTAATACTCATTCCGTAAAAGTCCTATACAGCGCCATTTCTTCCCTCCTCTTCCACTTTCCCCCCAAACCTCTTCATCATACCGCCAGAGAACCGCGTATTTTCACCAAATCGGTTAGTTTAACTTATTTTTTTGTTAAATCTCTTCTCTATTTTGTTATTTACATGTTATAGACTTTAATTTTTGCTCGTTTTTGTGTATATTTATGTTTATGGAAGAAAATTCGGATCACCACCATCACCTCTGCGGTCACCACCATCACTTCTCCGGTCACCACCTCGTCTCAGCGGTCTACATCTACTTGAAAGCTTGAAATTACGGTTAGTTTTATATGAATTTTTTCAAAGTTTAGAAATTGTATAATTTTTTGTTTAGTTATGTAAATGTATATGTAAGAATGTATGTTTGTATGTAAATGTTTGTGAAAATGTATAATGTAGGTGTATTTGGTGAAAATGAGTATATGTAGGTCTATGTATTTGTGTATGTAGGTGTTTGTAAGGATGTATATTTGTATGTAAATGTTTGTGAAAATGTATAATGTATGTGTAATTGGTGAAAATGAGTATATGTAGGTGTAGGTGTATGTATTTGTGTATGTAGGTGTATGTAAGCATGTACGTGGGTATGTAAGTCTATGATTAAATGTATGTATATAAGTGTATGTAAATGATGAATAATTGTGCATGTAAATGTTTGCAATTGGTGAAAAATGTGTATGTTAGTATGTATGTTTGTATAAAGTATGCAAATGTGTATGTATAAATTTTGTGGTTTTGATCAAAATATGTGTTTGTAAGTATGTATGTGTATGTGAAAGTATGTACATGTGTTTTATAAGTATGTATGTGTGTTGGTAGTATGTTAATATGTGTGTATAAAGTATGTAAATTTGTGTATGTAAGTATGTATAAAGTATGTGTTAATGTGCATAAATTATGTTTAAGTTTCATGATTTCTATGTTTATGGTCACGTTTGAAAAAAAAAATATGTGTTTAAGTTGATAATTTCTATGTTTATGTTTAGGTTTGAGAAAAAAAAATATTTAAGATGATAATTTGAATGTTGTTGCAAGATTCAATGCCAGAAGGCAACAAGATTCCCCTTTCGTATTATGTAGCTAAGAAGACATCTAAGAAGATTGGTTTGGCATATGAGATGATAGATGTGTGCACAAATGATTGTGCTCTCTTTTGGAAAGAAAACGAGTCCTTACAAAATTGTCCCGTTTGTAATGAGAGTCGCTGGGTCGATAAAGACACAAAAGGCACGAAGGTGGCTCGTAAGGTGTTACGATACTTTCCTTTGACGCCTAGACTACGACGTTTGTATTGTTCAAGGCACACAACAAAAGATATGATATGGCATAGTACCGGGCGATCGGAAGATGGGACTATGCGTCATCCAGTTGATGGATCTTCATGGCAAGACTTTGATAAAAAGTACCCAAACTTCGCGATGGAACCACTAAATGTTCATTTAGGGCTTGCAGCTGACGGTTTTAATCCCTTTAACAATGGTAGTGGATCCTCAACTCATAGCACGTGGCCGGTTATACTCACCACATACAATCTGCCTCCCTGGCTATGCATGCGAGAGTCCACATTCATGTTGACCTTGTTGATTCCTGGCCCTAAATCACCTGGGAAAGACATGGACGTTTTCCTTAGACCGTTAGTGGATGAGCTTAAGCAATTGTGGCAGTCAAGTATACGTACTAAAGACGCAGCAACAAACACATACTTCACAATGAAGGCGGCGTTGTTATGGACCATAAATGACTTTCCAGCCCGTAGTAGTCTATCAGGTTGGAGCGGACAAGGCTACATGGCATGCCCAACTTGTAACCAAGACACTCCTTCAATACGTGTAACTGGTAAATGTGCTTATGTTGGTCATCGCCGGTTCTTAGATGCCAACCATCCTTGGAGAACAAGTCTCGATTTTAACGGGAGACCCGATACACGAGACCCTCCGAGACAGATTAGCCCAGCTGAAATAGAAGCTCAACTCGGTCGTTTAATTAATCGTCTACCAGGCAAGCATCCAGCTTTTGGAGGGGGGAGGATAACCCGATCAGATTTCGAGTTGAACTGGTCCAAACAAAGCATATTTTTTGAACTTGAGTATTGGTTTTCTCTACAGCTGAAACATAACTTAGATGTAATGCATATAGAGAAAAATGTGTGAGACAGCTTGCTCGGTACTCTTCTAATGAACGATAAGAGCAAAGACACGCCAAATGCGCGGTCCGACTTGGAAAAACTAAACATTCGGCCGACACAATGGCTGAAACAATCGAGTGGCAAGTTCTTAAGTCCCCACCAAAAGTACTCATTCAAGTCCGATGATCGAAAACTCTTTTGGCAGTTTATAAAAAATGTTAAACTACCAGATGGGTTTGGATTTAATATCAGTAAGAGGGTGACAGATAACAATGCTAACATTACCGGGTTGAAATCTCATGACTGTCATATCCTCATGCAACGTTTCATACCGATTGGGGTTAGAGGGCTTTTGACTAAAGATACATCTACACCAATAGTAGACCTTTGTATGTTCTTTAAGCAACTTTGCTCTAGAACACTATCGGTGGATGATATGAAGAAAGCAAAGGATGACATTGTTACCATCTTAGGCAAGTTAGAGATGATCTATCCACCTATGTTTTTTGACATTATGGTTCATTTACTTGTGCATTTACCTGATGAAGCGATCGCGGGAGGTCCAGTAGCTTTTAGGTGGATGTATCCATTTGAAAGGTACATGAAAAAACTAAAGAACTAGTCAAAAACTCGACAAGGCCTGAAGGTTGTATAGCTGAAGGTTATGTGTTTGAAGAAGCTCTAACATTTTCTTCAATGTACCTTAAAGATGTTTAGACTAAGTTCAATCGCCCAGATAGAAATGATGATGTCGTTGTTGAAAAAAGAAAGTTATGGGTGTTTGAGTCCAAATGTCGTCCTGTTGGCGCAACAAAGAACAAATATCTATCATTCATCGAAAAAAGCAAGATGGAATGGTTTGTCCTCGAAAACTGCGCAGAAGTTAGGGAGTACATGAAGTGAGTGTTTCTATCTTTAACTTTTCATAATCTGTTAATTGGTATTTTTCATTCCTTTCTTATATTTGTGATCAATGTAGTGAATTCAAACATACACATCCCTAAGATGATCTTAAAACCAAATATCCGGGTTGGTTTCTCCATAAGGTATAATACATATATAACACTCATTACTCTACACTTGCTAGGTAATACATATATAACAAACATTATTACTCTATATTTGTTAGGTCCATTCGATGAAAACACAAAATTCTCCAGAATTCCACCCGTAGTTGTATGCTCTTTCAATTTATGCGAAAATGACTGCTTACACTTACACTGCTTGCATAGTCAATGGTGTTAGGTTTAAGACACTTGAACGTGATGCAAAATGCGCAACGCAAAACTCTGGGGTAGAAGTGGTTGGAGAGAACGGTGTGAAATTTTATGGCCAATTAGAAGAAATTATTGAGTTGCGTTATACAAATGATTATTCAACTGTCCTATTTCGGTGCAAGTGGTTTGATACTCGAAGGGGTGTAAACCATGACAATAATATCACCAGTATAAGCACTGAACATGAATGGGACAAAGACGATCAACTCATATTTGCTTCGCAAGCCAAACAAGTGTTCTTCATCCAAGAAACGTCTCGAAACCAAAAAAATAAACATAGGTGGGTAGTCGAAAATGTTAATCATCGAAAAATTTGGGAACGGCCATTAAGTGATGACCGCGTCAATAAGGTTCAAAATGTTGACAAAGGCTTGGAAGATATTGACGTTGTCGACAACACCTCTTCATCTGACTGTCCACTTGTCATTGACTTGACCCAATACTTTCAAATTGGATATTCTCATGTTACTGCGGGTGAGCCTTCAATTGAAGTTGATCCCCCAACGGCTACCGTCGATGAAGTGTTTGAGACCGAGACTGATTGTGATGAGGTCAAGGTTGATTGTGATGAGGACGATCCCGATTATGTGGAGTCTGACTAAAAGAAAAGTTATTGTAATTTATATTAATTTGTATTTGATAAACACTTGTTTGAAATATTTATTTGAATTTGAGTTACACTTGTTGTACTTTCCCTTAATTTCTATTAGATACACATGCTGTAACATTTGTAACTTTTTAGGGATTATGTTTTCGATATTGCTTATATTCGCATATCTGATGGCGGATGTGGCCCCATGGGGACATGGGGGTGACGGCGCTGGTGATCCACCGCCTCCTGGTGGTCAATTTAGTGGCACGCATGAGACTGACGGTAAGTCTTTTACTAAATTATTTTGTAGTCCTTATATTTTATATATTATAAATGTTGTTACTAAATATTTTTGTTTTAATTGCAGTGGTTCCCCCGAAGAGGGTTAGGGGGAAAGCCAAAAACGCGAAACTACGGCGTCTGGTAAAAGCGGGGGGCCCGTATCGCTTACGTTTGACAGACAGGTCACGTACACCCCCGTTGGTAAATCAAGAGATCTGTTTTCAAGGGAGGTTGGCCTGTATATGTGGCGGACCATCTTGTTTGATAAAATTGGATGGGATAACGTTTCACAATCGCACAAGGATGCCCTCATGAACCACTTACGGGTAAATAAGTTATATGCATAAAATTTTATCAAATATTTAAGCACATGCAAATGCGTCGTTACCATACATGTGCGAAATCGCAGCCGTAAACGGGCCTTTAAACGGCTGCAAACGTGCCGTTAAAGGGCTGCGAAATCGCTGTCGTTTGTGGCTGTGTTTGCAGCCGTTAATAGGCCCATTTACGGCTACAAATGCGTCGTTAAAGGGCTGCGAAATCGCTGCCGTTTGCGGCTGAGTTTGCAGCTGTTTAAAGGCCCGTTTACGGCGATTTTGCAGCCATCGTTAAATCTAATTTATATATAATATTTCAACTTTTTTATTTAATTCGTAGGAAAATTTCAATCTTGATGAAGTGGAACGTGATTTAGAGGCGAAAAACTTGACGGATGGTATTAGGACTGTGCTTATGAAGCGGTACTCTGACCGCAAGCACGAAGCTAAAAAAATATTTAAGAGCAAGGGAGGTTACAATGATATTGAGAGGGCAAGGGCATACCATCCCACGGATATGCCCTATGATAACTGGTTGAGAACCATCGAAGGTTTCCGGGACCAAAAATATATTAAAAGAAGCGAGGCCAACAAACAAGTACGCGAGAAACAACAATTCCCATACCGCGGGGGGACATCGTCGTACGGTAGCACCGCCTATAAAAATGTAATGTTTTATGTATGTGTGCGTGTGTGTAAGCTTTTGTTTATTTAATGTCTAATCTAAGTTTAATGTTAAACATGATATGGATTGGGTACCTACATATGCTAAAACCCACACGGACAATCAAGGGAATTGGGTTGATCCAGTTGCTGAACAAAATTATGCAAGTATTTCTTTTAAGTATTATTTTCTATAACATATATATATATATATATATATATATATATATATATACAGGATTAAGTTAAAATGAGAACCACCTCGAGTTGTAATAACCGCGAGAACTTTTTGATCCGGGCCTTGGTGGACCAATTTTTTGTTTCAGAAACGTAGATACATGTATAAAAACAACATTTGTAAAAAAAAATTCAAAAAAAAATGTCGTGGGTGTAGTTTGGAGCAACACAAGTTTGTGTTTACGGGACCCGTAAATTTTCCGGCTAGATTTACGGGTCCTGTAAACACAAACTTGTGGCGCTCAAAACTACACACACTACATTTTTTTTTTGAATTTTTTTTACAAATGGTGTTTTTATACATGCATCTACGTTTATGAAAAAAATTTGGTCCACCGCGCCCCCCACGGTGTAGTTCCCGCGGTTCTTACAACTCAAGGTGGTTCTCATTTTAGCGGTCCCCTATATATACACATATATATATTTAATCATCTTCGTAATATACAGTGGAACTTACAACAGGCCACAAATCAATGGAGCGGTGATGGTCCTCCAATTGCCCCGTATCAGGAAGCGTTGGGAGAGCGGCGAGGATGGTACCGCGGGATGGGGCCTAAACCTTCTTCCAACACGTCCTCGAACATGTCGTCTTCGCAAGCTCGGACGCAAGAACCCTTTTTTGAGGTAAACTGCGCAATTTATAAAATGACAAACGAACGCATGTTTCCTTGTTAAATATATGTTGGTAGCGTTAATTAATATGCTAATATACGTTTTGATATCTATTATTGTAGGATTTTGTTAACAGCTTGTTCCAAACACCGTCCTTTTTGAACCAACTTAACAACTATCTTGCTTCACAAGGAAAAGGAAAAGGAAAGTCAAACGACTACGATTCTGACGACTTATTCGATAGAGAAGATGAGGATGATTCCGATGAGTGACTTGTTTTTAATGTAGGATTTATTAAACATTGTACGACTTAAACGTAGTTTGTAATTATATTACCTTTAGTATATGTTCATGGCGTGTATGTTTGCGTTGTTTGAATTAGGCAGGTTCTGTTTTTCGGCCGTAAATTTGGTTGGGTGCAGCTGTATACAGCTGTTGTTTTAAAAAAAAATTGACTTTTAGCGGCGACAGGTGTCGCCACTATTGCCCTTAACCTTTACCGACGAATACTAATTCCGACGACCCTTTAGCGACGTTATGTCGTCGCTAAAAGTCTAAGACCAATTGCGGCCACAAAGACTTTTAGCGACGACAAGCAGACCAATAGCGACCCATCAATACCGGCGATGCTTTAGCGGCGACATGTCGCCGCTAAAAGTCAATAGCGGCGACAAATGACATAAATAGCGGCGATAGCTGTCGCCGCTAAAGGCCTTCTATTCTTGCAGTGAGAGACGAAGGAATAAAATCGGCGATGATTGGTGGTGGTCAGTGACGGTGATTATGGGTGGTGATAGGTGGCGGTTACGGGTGGGTGGCGACAGGGCCGACCCATAGGGGGTGAGGGGTGGGCGACGACACACGACCCAAACCCTCTGAGGGCCCAAATATTTTTAATTTTGTATAGAATTTACGTTGTATAAGATAGAATATATATGCATTGAATCGAGAGGCAACGTAAATGAGCACTTGTACTAGTGGTAGGGGTGTTCAAGATCGGATTCTCCGGTTTTCGGATATCTGAAAATCGGATATCCGAAAATTTCAAATAGTGAATATTAGTATCCGAATCCGTATCCGAAATTTCAGATATCCGAATTTATAAAAAAGTTAAGAAAAAATTTTGTTTCGTTCATAGAATAAAACTAAACATATATTTAATTTTCCAGATTTCGAACATTGAAAACTAGAAATATTCATAAATCCACATCCGAATCAAATTATTTACTATTTTTACCATTTTTCATACTAATTATAGTGCTCATATACTATATATATATATTTATAAAAACATTCGGATATCGGATTATCCGAAATTTTTGAAATTCATATCCGAATCCGAAAATTCGGATTAACCGGTTTTTGTATATCCGAAATTTCGGATATTTCGGATATTTTGGATTCGGTTTCGGATCCGGATTTTTTTCAACACCAAGGAGACGCGGGTTCTAATCCTGACAACTCCAAACCCTTTATTCTAGCTTATTTTTGGGGTTTTTTTTGTTAGTGACATTTTATGCTTAATTTTGTCAACTGCATCTTTCCCTTTAGTTAATAAATTACTTCTTAAACTTTGCTAAAAATAACTATTTAAATTACATCTACATAAATTTTAGTGATTGATAAGTTTATATTAAATGGAGATATCTAAAGCTTGATTTGCGAGTAAAAAGTGCTTAAACTATATCTAAAATTTATACCTACACTTGCGCATGTCAGTAAGCTTGTGCGGATGGATTCTTTCGTGCGAAGGTGAGTTGCTTCGCACGAGAGGATTCAGGTTCGTACGAGAGGGCGTTAATCCTCACGAAAGGAGGGTGATTCGTGCGAGAGAGAGTTGGTTCGCGCAAATGGTACGTTCGTGCGAAGGGTTCTATTCGGAGGAGGGAGGGTTCCTGGCCCAGTTTCGCGTATTTTAGTCGGTTTTAAGTATTTCAAGCATAAAAGTGTAATATATAAGTATAAAGTGCATACAATTGATGTTTCAAGTATTCCAAGTTTAGGTTTTCGCGTATGAGCATGTATTCAAGATTGCAAAGTATAACATAAGTATGGAGTTTCATTATGATCAAAGTCTCGGATTACAATGTTGAGAAAGGAAATACGGATACAATACAATAACAAGTTTCCAAAAATAGAAATACGATTATGCTTTCTAAATAAGGAAAGTACAAAATGCGAAGCGTTACATTAAAAGAGGACATATTGAAAAAAAAATTAAATTTTCTCCCCATCCCCACACTTAAGGTTAACATTGTCCTCAATGTGTAGCATCTAAATGAAGTCTTTAGAAATCTAATTTTTTCTCAATATCCCCACACTTGAGGTCAACGTTGTTCTCAATGTGTAGTGTTTAAATAAAGGTTTTCAAAGCAAAAGGGACGTGACAAGACTTTCTCCCAAAAATTCACCCCGGTCAAAATTAAACAATTACAATCCACTTATTTACTAACTAAAAATCAAAGTTAAGTACAAGAAACGTATGCACCTAGTTTTGCTCATTCTTCATGTTATCCTTGTTCTTGAATGCAAATGGTCGTCCACAACGAACATGAAAGTACCTACAAGTCTCAACACTCGTGTAGAAGCAAGCTTCTCACAATTTTTAAAATTTTTATGAAAAACTTACCGAGTCATTTGTTAGTTAACTTTGATTTTGTGGAAAGAAAATTTACAACAACAACAAAGCTAACGCACTTTCGTAGAAATCACGACAGCATTTAGCATATGCACGCAAACCCTTTAAACCTTCGATAGCTCGGGATCACGAGGAGGTCCCGTGAGGGTTATATAGGGAACACACCCACAACGTTCATTTATATAAGAATTCAAAGTACTAAAAAACACACAAAAACAAAAAGAAAATAAAAATACAAAAGCAAACTACTAATGGCAAAATATACAACACCACTAGATTTCATAGCTCACCACCTAACGTTGGTAGCGCTCATTTGGGTCTCATGGTGGGTATGGTTGGTACTGATATCCTGTGAGAGTCATCATCATCTCGTTGAAATTGTCAAGTCGGTCCCCCTTGGGATGTGGTGGAATAGGGATCGGGAAGAAACTAGAGGCCATTCCTTGGGGCCAATACACCAATGTTTGGGACTGATTCGGGTGAATGGTTGAATAATCCGTCCATGGGATGAATTGTTGGAATTCACGGACCGCTATGAAGTCTTGTGCATCTGCTCTTGATGAAGTATATGGGCATTAATTACAGCTATTTGTTATGCGGTTGCCAGTGTCCTCCATCACCAATCATCCAAGTTCTCTCTCTCTCTCTCTAGCCGATGTGCATCCAGTTCGGCTTCTCTTGCCCGTTCATGTGTAAGACGAGCTTCTTTCCTGTTGTGGTTTTCACGAATTAACCTCGAGATGTTGGCATGGGTGTGTCTCCAACTAGCAGACCAACTTTCAAAACCAGTGGGGCAGGCCTGCGCTACAAAATTAGCTACATCATTAGACATACCTATACCATAAGGTGCCAATGTCGGGCAGAGCCTAGCATTTGAGGGCTCCACCTCATCTTCATCCCCACTTTTCCCTGCCTCCTCATCTGAATCAGGAGCACAATCTTCTTTCACACTAAATGTCTTTCCCATTAGCTCATATCGAATAATATGACGGTATCCTACCTGTTTATACGTCATCCTTGACTTTCGTAGCTTTTTCAAAATTAATCACGTCCACCGACTTATGAACCCAAAATGCATTCGGCGATAAACACCCCTGATTTATGATCAATTCGTTTATCAAACGGACACATGGGAGCACTTTACGAGTATAACTCTCCCTCGAGTCCTAATCATTCATCATGACTATGTGCATAAATGAGAACTTCGGACTTCTTATAACCATGCCCCGGTCGCCTAACCAAACCAACATATTCTCCTAACTTAAATTTTGAAGAATCTTCCCTTCGCGCGTCATGTAATTTCGTTTGTACTTTTCATCGATCATATCACGAAGCACCGTTTCCACCATACCAACTGGATCGGATTCAATCACATAATTAGTCATTAAATCATTAAATTTTGGGTACCGATACTCATGAGCTGGCAAGTTATCAAAGTTGGCAATTTGCCTCATGGTGTCAAAGGACATGACCACACTCTTTCTCACCATGTCTCCAGTGAGTTTCCATGTAGTCAGGTAACCATCACCTCTATGAAACCTCAACTTAGCAAACCACTTAGTGATAGCTTGCAAGTAAACTTCCTTTCGACCTCCATTGCACCAATAAATTGATATGTCTACTTTATAATAATGACTCTAAATTTAACAAAAAGGATTTGAGTGACTTTTAGAGGACACTTGAAAAACTTGGATTAGCACCATATAAGCACTTGACATTGTGACTTTGTAATAGCTTATTTCCTGTAGTGGGTCAGTTATTATCTAGTTATTGTATCAATAGGTTAATTTTCTTTAAGTCATAACGTGAGTAGTGGGTCGATAGTTAGTGAATCGGCTGTTATTATCTTGAAAATAGTCGTTTTGTCTTTCTGAGTATGACAGGAACTAATTAAATTCCTGCTCTCACACATACTTCATCTTTGTATAGTCAAAACTTGATTGATCAAATAACTAAAATATGTTTGATGGAGACATGGTAGATACTCATGTTTAATTTAATCATTTGAACTACCTCTCCTTTATTACAAAAGAATAAATGAATATATTTGTAGCTGAAACTGATCGGTTTTTATCGACCATTGTTATAGTGACTAGTATGTCCATCAGCAGTTGAGGAGAGATGATGTCATCACTGATGAAGTGACGAGAGAAAGTGAGGGAGAGAGAAAAAGCTTTTATTTAGTGTTTTAGTATTGTAAAAAGGTTATACACGTGATCTTTTTTGAATAATTAGCTTACACATGTTTGCTAAGAGAGAGGCCTAATCCATAACAAACTAATCAATGACGCTATTTAGATGCGTTTTAGATAACGTTATAAAAACTTGTTACTTCAAAAAGCTTTTGTGAACAACAAAGGGGGAGCAATATTATTAAAACAAGATCCGCCTCTTAGCAAGGAGCTAAGACAAGCAGAGAACATATAACCCAAGATGCATACAACTAAAGATTTATTTGATATTGAAAATAAACCATGATGGCAAATTATATTATAAACCTACTTAAAAGACAAAGTCGGTGGCTTTTGCCACCGACAATATTTCCGTTTTTGTCTTATATAGAAGGTTTGCAATGTTTGCAGTTGGATCAAAATGCTTTTGATTGCATCTTAATGGCCGTTAGTATTGTTTATTGCATTATTATTTCTCAATCACAAGTAATTTCGAACAATCTGTTCACATACATAAACTTTTAATGGAACGAGTTAGATCAAATATAACATGTTTTCGTTTAAAAAACCATTTTTACGTACATATTTTTATGTATGCGTCTATATCAATTCGAGTTGGTCTACATTTGGATATAGTTTTTTTTAATACAATACATTTTCTTACTTATTTTACGTACGTTTTCATAAATTTTGTTCCTAACAGAGTGGAGTCAAATTGTCGTCTCTTTTTTTTTTCTTTTGTTTCAAAACTTTAATTAATCCTATAGAATAAGTTATGATTATACGAGATAAATTCAATTTACTTTACGTTATGATCCAATCGCAATACTTATATAGGTTACATTGAGTTCAATCAGATATGTCAAAACACGCGTTTTCGTATGATTTACGCATCACCTAACACTTGAACAAATCGTGTGTAACACATTGTGTTTTACACTCGGTGTTTTACTACACGTTCGTCCCGCCGTGCGCCGCCGCAACACGCGGCTCGCAAAAAACTCGTAATTAATGAAAAGGTAAAAGCTACAATATAATATAAATATACCATTGATGGATGATAAGAGAGAGAGAGAGAAAATCTTTCGACCAATATAATCAACTATCACAAATGCGGAGACGAAAAGACAAGAGAATAGGTGCTTGTCTAACTTTTTTCTGGACAACTTACTATTTGTATCTATAATAATATCTATACCTAAAAGAAAAGCTTAGGGGACACTTAGACCGCCCGGTATGGGCCTCGTCCCTGGATCGGCGCTGTCCCGGTGGATCGTCCCACACCGGCCCTTGTGGCCCGTCGTGTCGCCAACGTCGGAAGGAAGATGGAGGAGACGGGCTTGTTGATTGGCTGTGCAAGTGGGCCCCTCTGACTTCTCTCTCTCCCCCTTTATTTATATATTATATTATATTGTGGGATTGAGTAGTCTTCCACACCCTTGGGTAGTCCCCAAGGGGATGGTCTTCCACCTTTGGTGAGGTGGCGCCTACGTGGCGGGTGGTCTCTTTGGGACTAACCTCACCATACCCTATGGTCTTATCGCAATTTTAGGCAATTTATTTTTTGATCTTCTCGCATCTCTCTTCTATATAGTCTTTCGCCACTTCAACTCCTGGAAGCCCTTCAATCACTTCCACCACCTAATAGGGGGATGAGTCCCCAACACACTTGAGTGACGTTTGTGAGTAGCCTTTTGAGCTTGGGATTGTAAGATTAAATATTTTATTTATATGTATTTAATCTAGTAGTCATCATTATCATTTATATAATACGGATCAAAATATATTAAAACCTATAATAAATTAGTTGGTAATTGTTGATGGTCTAGATTACCCTAATTAACTAATTGGGTTTCCCCTTGGTGTATTTAAGGAGATTACTAGAGAGGGATTAGGGTTAGACTTTCATAACACCACTCTAAAATCGCCTCCTCCTCTCTCTCCATTATTACAAGTTCTTCAACCCTAAAGAACTCGGTACTACTATCAAGAAGATACATCCTAAAGGGGAACCAGACCAATCTGACGAACATGACGTCTACTTTCTCCCTGGTGTTGTTGCTAGCTTACCAGGTACATATTTATTATTTATTGTCCATTACGTGTGTATTGAATTGATCAACAGGGATCACTCGATAAACACTTGTAATAGCTAAATCAAGAGAGAGAGAGAAACCAAATCATTTAAGAACACCACAAGAAAACCTCTTATCCAACTTGATCTACCTTTGTGATCAAGCTTGTACGGCCTTTCTAAGGGGAGGCGAGGCGGTGAAGTTTTAGCACGTGATGGGCTTTTATAACGAGTGATACAAAAAACAACACCACCGCCACTTACTTTGATAAAGCGTGAATTTAATAACGTGTGGAACTTTTCACGAGTGATGGGGTATTGAGTGATGAGGGGAATTGTTGGTTGTGGGGGAAATTGTTGGGTGTGGTGGTGAGTGATGACCATTGCCACTAAAAAAGATTGTGAGTGATGGAATAATAGTTGATGACATGGCGAAACTTGATTGGATGTTGTGAGTGATGGAATTTTTGCAATTGATAACCACCCCCTCCACCCTAAGCTAAGTTTCTTGGTGTTGCTTGGGTGAAGACGAAGCTTGGTTTGAAATATATGGTTTATTTTTAGAAAAGTGTACTTTGGTAGAAAAAGGAAACCTATGGGTGTAACCATGGTGTGTAAGAACCCACGCACGATAGTTGTCATTTGGTGATCGAGCCTACCCTCGAAAGACTTCACTTATTAGGGCCTGTACTACTAGGCCTAAGTAGAACTGAAAAAGAAATATACAAGTAATTAACAATCAAAAACCGTTGGTTACCCATATACATACATCAGAAATATAAATTGTCAGTGTTGATAAATAATCCAGTCGAGAACTTAACTTAACATCAAAGGATATTGTTTCAAATTAACGATTAGAAGCTAGGCGTACGTTTTCACTTATAGAAGCTAGCCTTTAGTTTCGTCTCACACTCATCAAACACACAGCATCCTCAGGAGCGCCCTCTAAATGATGGTATTCAATCCGAAAGCAGGAACATAGTTTACAATAGAATGATATCTCCTCAGAGCTCATCCCCCAAAATGTAGGTGTCTTCCGTGAGTGGATAATATTCATAATATCAACCATCTTTTGTGGCGAGAGACGGGTCCTCGGATCCCACCCCCACATGAGTAAGGATAGATAGGGGTAAAGGGTGTAACCGTCCAGCATGTATCTAGGCTCACGCGTGCTGTGATAGGAGTCAACGTTGTAACTGGCCATGCTCCGATTGCTGCATTAAAAAAAAGATCTTAATGAGGGAAGATGTTTTAGAAAGAAAGAAAAAGGCTGCAGCATGCATGCATACTATCTAAACGAAGATGGCAGATGAGAGTGAAAGTAGGTCATAAAGAAGCAAATTTTTTCTTCAACCATTTTCAAATCTTTCTTATCATTCGTGTTGCTCATGATATAAACTGCTTCCTTAAGCAACAAATGCAAATGATACGGAATACGGTCGGGTCCAGTCCCAGGAGAATAAAGACCGAAGTCGAATGCCCCGTCAAGGATCAACGTCGAGCGTGCCCCAATCAGAAGTTTACCCGCTACCTAAACAATCAGAGCAAAAGATAATATCCAGTCATTCCGAGTACTGATTCAAATATCATACAAGATTAAGATTAAGCTTCATGTCAAATTAAGATGCATACAACACGAGCATGCACCAAAAGGTTTATCAAAAACATTATTTACTAATAAAACCCTTGTTGTTGATTGCTTCTTTTAACCAAATCAGTTAACTGATAATAGGTTTATTATGTGACTTATCAATTTTGATATATAACAGTACCTTCTCTAGAAACTCGTCAAATGACATCTCTTCTGTTGCTGGTCGGATGATTTGCACAGGGCCCGTATCCTCGATGTGCGTTTTCTAAGCAATCAGAGATCGATCAACAAATAGAAATATTTAATATGCTGATTCAAACATCATAAGAGACTAAGACTAAGCTTCATGTCACATTGAGATTCATACAACACGAGCTATAAACAGTTAATGATAGGTTTATCAATGTCATGTGTGACAGTACCGGTTCAAAATGCTTCCCTTCTGCCCAGGAGAGGGTCCTCAAAACAAACCCCACACTAGTCTATAAACAATCAGAGCAAATAAATTAGGATAATGATAACAAAGTCCAATAGCCACAAAAAAAGCATAATTTCCTTAGAACCCGTACGTGTTGTTTTACTTTTAACATAATTAGGTTCATGTAATGAATAGGTTTATTATGTGATTATCAATTTCGATATGTAAGAGTACCTCTGCTAAACGAGCCATATATGACTTCCCTTTTGGCACGGGGTGGGTCTCCTGTAATAAAAAATAACAAAGTTGAATGGCCTATTAAAAATTGATACGACTCACCAAAATGTAATAAAAAAAACATAACTCTATTATCAACCAAACCAATTAATTAAGAGGTTTGATATACTACCTGTTGAGGAGGAGTGGCCTCTAAATGCTGATAATCAACACCAAAGCAGGTACACATTTTAAGATAGAATGATCTGGCGTACTCATCCCACTGCCGATATGTCTTAGGAGTAGGAGTCTTCCGTGAGCGAATAATGTCTATAATTTTACTAAGAGGGGTAGGGGTGGAATCACTCACACCCAATTCCATCACTCACAACATCCAATCAGGTTTTGTCATGTCATCAACCATTATTTCCATCACTCACACCCTTTTTTGCTGGAAATGGTCATCACTGGTACAAATTTCATCACTCACTAATTTTTTTTATTTTTTATTTTTTACAATATAAATTCTGTTTTTTATAAAACTGTAAACTGTTTTTTTTAAAACTGAAAACTGTTTTTTTTAAATCTGTATTTTATAAAACTGTAAACTGTTTTTTTAAATTCTGTTTTTTATAAAACTGTAAACTGTTTTTTTTAAATCTGTTTTTTATAAAACTGAAAACTGTTTTTTTTAAATCTGTTTTTTTTTTTATAAAAAGGTAAACTGTTTGTGATTTTTGGATTTAAAAAAAATACCTTTGTTTCATTTTCAAACATTCAAGCGGTCACCTGCCAACCGGGCCCCACCAATGTTTCATTTTCAAACATCCAACACGCGTGCTCCATTTGACGCGTTAAACATTCAACATCCGTTTTCAATTGCCGGCGGCGGTGTTCCAATCAAGTTCCACGCGTGATGGGGGTGATAACGTATCCACCCCGGGTCCTCTAAGCGTCTTCCATGAAAGACGAAAAGCCTCATCGTTACTTCTAAGCTTCTTCATGTCCTTTAACTCGCCATTGAACCTCCTCACCTTTCAAATTGCAAACAAATAGTAATAATTATAAAAGTTGATGTATAACTATTACTATTTAAATTCAAATAGTATTCTTACCTTCCTCCTCCGCTCATATGCTGGCTTCTTACCGATCGATCAACAATAACACAACCACATACACTCAGTTATGTAAAATCAATCATTTGAATGAATGAATGAATGAATAAAGAATATGAAATTAGTACCTCATCTTGTCTAGTGAACAGAACCGCAGCAGCCTCTTCTTCTTGTTGATTGGTGATAAAGACAGCCGCTTCCTCTTCCTCTCCTTCTTCTTCTCCTCCTCCTCCTCCTTCTCCTTTAGGCGTAGCCTCTCCTCCTCACTGATCGATCAACAAACAATTACACAATCAGTTATGTAAAATCAATCGACAGACACGAGAAAGCGTGCCTTGACAACCAGCACGTGTTTATCCCGTTTGCTTTTGATACTTTTGGTTTTCTGACGCCAGAGGTCGTGGACCTACTTAGTCGAGTTCAAAGGATCATGCATAGTAAGGTTATGACCCGAGATCTATGGACGTAATTTTTAAAAGAGTTAGTTTTGCTATTCAAAAAGGGGTAGCGGCGCAGCTTGTTGCCCGTCTACCAACTATCTCGATGTAAATTCGTAACTTATTGGATTAAAAGTAATTAATGCAAGTGATTTTCATATTAAAAAAATCGACAAACTTGAATGAATAATATGAAATATAAGTACCTGAAACAATTTGAAGAGACGAACACCTTCTTCTCCTTGCCGATTCGATATACGCACACCCACTCCTTCTAGTCGAAAACCATATTGATGAAACCCTAACTACCACCGTACGTTTGATCTTGTTTCCTTCTTATATACTTCTTATATATATTTGTTTTCAATTCGATAGTCGGGGCCTACTTTGTGTCTTCAGCCCATCAGTTCTTCTGTTTCTCGGTCCAACCGTTTATCCCAACTTTTTAACATGCAACAACGTTATTTGCTCGTGAATTATGACGATACGTTATCATGTGTATCGCTCTGTTTCGTTATAGTATATATGTGCAATACCTGCAATCAGTATAGAAATCAACATGTGTATTACATTGATAGAAAACTGGTGTCGGCAACGATGTTGTTTGAACGGTATCGATTAGTTTAGATCGTCATGATACCGGCACCGATAAAGTTATCGAAACCATAAATGAATACAAGTATCGGTAAAGATGTTGTTTGGTACGGTACCTTCATCTTCTTCTTCTGTTATCTTCTCCTTCATGGTTTCCGGAAGAAAACATCACCGGAGTCGGATTTTTTCGCTCGAAATAATAGGAAATGTCCCCGAAATGTCATCCTTCCGTCCCCACTTTCCCGGAAACGTTTGTGTAACGTCCCCATGGCGTTTCCGTCCCCAAAACGTCCCCGGGACGAGTACTTGATGATACTTGGCGTCCCCGTGCTTCATAGCCTGGAACCCTATAGGAATCGTATAGGCCAATATGGTTTCTATAGGTCCAAGTGTATTGAGCTATACGCTTACTATAGTGTACTTGAAGTACAAAGTTTTCAGACCAATGATTAGGACACTAGGGGAATCATATAGGGCAATACGGTTCCTCTGGGTCCAAACGTATTGAACTATACGCTTCCTGTGGTGTACTTGAAGTAAAACTTTTCAAACCAATGATTAGGGAACCAGGAGAATCATATGGGGCAATACGTTCCCTGGAGGAATCATATAGGGAATCACCCATGTCAGCCATCAGCCACCCCATGTCATCATGCATCCTACAGTGTCAGAAGTTGCATGTGCTCATCCTGGTTACGCAAAATCCTATCGAGAAGACGGTTAGTTGACCGAGGCAACCTAATCGCACGATAAACTCTCTGTGGATGCTAATGATCCCCTTCTTCATGCGGAGGCGGGAACTCAACATCGTCCTGCTCGCACACCTGCTCAGCTTATAATTAAATGGGCTCTAGTTGGATCTTGGAACAAACGTTATTAATGTACGCCTCTAGTTATTTTATTAATATATATATATATATATATATATATATATATATAGGGTTGAGTTCATTTCAGAACTCTAAATAACTACAGAACTTTCAGAACTCCTAATAAACAATCATTTTATATATAAGTTTTTGTATTTAGGATCTTCTTATCATCTATTATATGTATTTCTTTGATTACATACATGTTAAAAGTAGTTTACATATGTTTAATTGCCAAATTATATATATGTGTCGTAACTAATTTCATATATGTAAAAAAACTAGTTTACATATGTTTAATTATAAAATTAAATATAAAAAATGATAAAATTACTCTTAACATGTATGTAATCGTAAAAGTACACATAATAAATGATAAAATTATCCTAAACATAAAAATATATAAATAAAAAGATTGTTTATTAGGAGTTCTGCGAGTTCTGTAAATGTTTATGGTTCTGAAATGATCCTGGCCCTATATATATATATATATATATACACTAGCCATTTACCCGCGCGATGCAGCGGGAGTGGCGATTTACAATAGGATACTCGTTTAGCGTTAGCTTATCAGTCATCTCGTGATATATTGTATAGTACTTAAGTTAGTTTTCTTATTCGTGATATGTTGGCACTCGTTTTCTGTTAGTTTATCTTTGTTCATTTTTTTAGCTGTAGGTTCGGCGTGATCTATCTATGCCTTGAATGTTTTTGGAATTTTTGAAGTGAGTACGAAGAAAATTTAAGGTTGTTAGATACGTTTAGCCAATTTGTTAATTATGACTAACCATGTAAAATGGAAAACTTTTTTTTTTCTAAATACTTAGACGGGTTAATGGGTCAACCCGTTTTTATACGGATTAACCCGAACTGTTTTTAAAACTGGTTAACCTGAACACAGCCCCCTTTTCTAAACGTGTCATGTAAGTCGACCAAAGACCTGTTTCGTTCGTGTCGTGTTCGGGTCGTGTCAAGCATTATCGCCCCTAGTTACGGCTGATGTCTTTAGCACAAATAAATATATGGGTCATGTTCGTGTTTAACGATTCAACCTAAGATTATTGACACCCCTAAATTCTTATCAGCCTATTATAGTTGATAATCTGACTGACTTCTGCCACCCTAACACAATCTTTATCGTGTAGTTACTCTACTATTGCTTGGACAGCCTCCCTGGATAAGGGTGTGCAACCAGACATTGAATACGGCTACAAAGCTAAGAGCACAGTTGGGACTGCGTTCAACTTCTTTAGTGCGTTGGGTGATATGGCATTTGCATATGCGGGCCACAACGTGGTGTTGGAAATTATGTGGAAGGGAGTGATTGTTGCCTATACAGTTGTTGCCTTGTGCTATAATAAAATGGTAAATTAATACTATAATCACCGAGGTCGCAAGTAGTTCTATACTGAAAATTCCTATGCAATACACCAATGGAAAAAAAATGGTTTAGCTGTTACAGTTACAACAATCAAATATAGAATCAACTAATAAACGATCATTCACATATGCAGAGAAATCAAAACCACATGAAAATGAATGTTTAATAACACCATTCAAAACCACATGAAAATGATACTAATTATTCTAAAACACTCAATCGATTTCGCCTTCTTCCATGGATTCGATTCTTTCAAGTTTCGATAGCACCTGCATCAGAAAAATGAGCACAAATTAGTTTGAACAATTTCTCACATGTTAGTTTCTACCAAAATAAAATCTTTAATAGTAAAAAACAAATTAAATAATCAATGTACATTAAATAATAAAGTGACTATTGCCACGGCATACATCTTCATGTCCTTAAAGATTGTGTTTCTTTTGCTACATTAGTTGTCTTTCTCTTTCATGAGGATTCAAAAGCTGCAAGTCTGGCTCTCTTTCTCTCTCTATCTCATTTTCTCCCCCTCCTAAAACTATTTAAATTTTGAATCATGGCGCTTAAATATCATCACGCTCACCTATTATTCAAAAGCTGCAAGTCTGCATCTGCATTGGCAGGTCTGGCTCTCTTTCTCTCTCTAACTCGCTTTCTCCCCCTCCTAAAACTATTTAAATTTTGAATCATGGCGCTTAAATAGCCTCCCGCTCACCTGTTATTAGCTTCTACCATTGTCCAAACCTACAAGATGCTTTCAAGACTTGTACATGATGCGTCACAACTTGTACTTTATATATATATATATATATACATATATAATCGCTTAATAGAAAAAGTGTCGGGCTGGTTGCAAATAGTCATAAGAGTACTTTCTTGCAAAAACCTTCTAAATCATATTATAAAACACTGTAAAGACATGACATAATTTATGTAATAGTATTTGGCACATTAGTAGTTATTAAAAAACTTTGAATTTTGAAAAAAAAAAAAAAGAAGGCCACCAAACATCACCCAGCCCATATACCAAAGGCATGTGATATCACTAATAAACTCTAAGCAATATTGATCCATTGACAAACCCATCTATTTGGCTAATTCTATTGTGTTGTATTACAAATGAAGCATGCACAACATAAATAGAAGACCACCAATTTATTTTATAAAATAATTTTGTTATTTAAAACAATAGACTGGCCCAACACAATCCTGTGAACGTGGAGCAACATAAAAGCTTTGTGAAAGAATTACTTCTCAAATGAATTGCAACAGAAAAGCTTTGTGTAAGAATTACATCTTACTTTGACTATAAAGTGGTCAAAATAATTATGTTTTGGATAGATACTTAACTTAAATGGTGAACTAAACTGTAACACCTCGAAAAATTCATGTCCAATAATGTATTGACACGTGTCATAAGCGTTGAACGTGTGAAAGAATACTCTAGAGGGACTAAAGTTGACAAACAAGGAAAGTATGTGAATATAAGGGTTCAAAATGTCAACAATGGATAAATATACTTTACAATAACCCTACATGATGTTTATACCCTTAAACGAATGATTCATGAATCATACGAAGCTAATTGTGAAAGAAAGTGAGATTACAAACTACAGGGGTTAAATGTGTCAACATGTTTAAAATATACCTCTGAGTGACCTTTTAGTAAACCCGAAGCTTTGTAACGATTAATTATGCTCAATGGAATGCGTGATAAAAATTTCATCAAGTTTCGTTATCGTATGAGAAAGTTATGATAGAACTCGTATACGAGGGGTTAAAAGCGTCAACGTCAAAATTTAAGACTTTTCGGTGATCGTATGAATAACCGGGGACCTAACAAAGTTGGTTTATGACTTGGAATCCTTAAAGGTCAAGTTTGGGGGTTACAAGTGCAAGAAACCATGTTAAAAATCAAGATTGGAAGTTCAGGGGCCAAACTGTCAACTTTTGAAAGTTTCTGTCATGCTAGCCTGGTCCTTACGGACCGTATGCTAGGACCCTTACGGTCCGTAAGTGACTCCCAGATGCAGAAACTCGTCGGTTGCCTGTTCAGCCCATGTAAACGACATATATGGCCCTTTATCACAACCAGGGGCTGCCTAAACTAATTCTTAGACATTAGGGACACATGTTTAACATCAGGGATCCAATGTAGGCTTGTTTGTCATGATCTTGATGGATCAAACTCACTATATAAAGCCCCCCATGTTGCAACATTCTGATCATGCTTTCCATCTGCATTTGTGGAACTTCCTGGAGCATATGATCAGTCCCCAAGCATCTCTAATCGTGCATTAGACCTTAAGTAACCATGACCTTCCTTAATTGAGTTTTGCTTAGCTATTAGCTTAAAAGTCAAACCGTCGTAATTAAGGTTTGACTTATCGATTAATCATTATTGGTCCAGTGATTAGTCAAATTGAAGGTAGTTATAAGTTGGTATTTATGTGGGTAATAAACCCTTAAAAGGGCACCCTCTGATTCCCGCTCTAACTAGATCATTTGTCGGGTCAAAGTTTGTATTAAAAAGTCAACAGAAGCTTAATTTGCAAATTAACACGTAATTAGCAATGTAGAAGTCGTGTAACCTATTTTATCACTCATATAACTTGGTAATAAGTATAAGAACTGGTCTAAGATTGTTTGATCCGACAATTTTCTGTTTAGACCCGGTTCGGAACCGAAAGTCGCAAAACTTTGACTTTTGTTTTGACTTCAGTTCTGACCTGATTTAGATGGGTTTGGAAATGCCTTAGAGCTTTCTTAGGACCAGGTTACATGTTAGTACAACCCTCTGTGGTTGGATCGTTGATTGTCTGATTCGTTTACACGTTTCTGTTAATTGCTTAATGTTGACCATAATGCCCTTTTGACCATAAAACGAGAATTTTGGAAATGTGAAAGGACAATAATCTTTATTACTGATTTATAAACATGTCCCTAAAATTTCACATCAGTTAGAGGTCTAGATTAGGAGTTATGCTCAATAGCGTAATTTGAAAGCTTTTTGTTAATTAAAAGGCATAATTAGCGTAAAGCCTATCTAAAACTAATTTTTGACACCAAAAATTTTACCCACTAATATAATATAATATTTTGAGATTTTTGAGGATTTTTAATTATTTTTAACCTGCTCATAACCTAAGGTTATGGCCTTGATTCGGTAAATACCAATTATACCCTTTTGTTCATAAAATGAGTTTTACATAGCCAATAGATACCAAATCTTTGGCTACTGATTTTATATGATAAATGAAGTGTTTTGAACTTTATAACCTGATCAGAAAACTCAGATTTCCTGTTAAACCCGGAAATCGCTTAAAACGGCTTTTTACGCGTATTAAACACCTAGTATGGGTTTAAAACCATTTTTGTCATATAAGACTTATCACCAACTGATATAACCTATTAAATTAAGTTGTTTTACTGATTATTTCAGACCCGAGTCTCAGAATTAAAATTAATCTCTTTTATAATCTTTTAAATGACCAAAATACCCCTACGGGGCTTAAATTGAGATTAAACTCGTTTTGGGCATAATGGAAGGTATCTTACTGATATCACAACATATTTAAAGCATATTAACTTAGGAAACCTGTTCATGACTCATTCGGTTACCCGTTATGCGTTATTCGCGTTTGGTTCGGTTTATGTAACTAGTTTGCATAAATTAGCCGAAACGGGTCAAACGTTATCGTTTTTATCTCAAAATCCAGAATGTGTTTAGTTTACCCATATTATACAAGTCTCCAAACTTGTCGGGTCTAAATCACATTCTATTCTGGTCTTCGCTTAATCATGCGTTTTGAACCGTAAACCTTTCCTTAAAACTAACCGGTTTAAGTTACGACTTAAATAAGACCCGTTAGGAATCTAATAGGTTAATGAAACCTTCGTTCCAGATTAAGAGCCCCAGTAAAAGTACTTGTGCTTGCTGATTAGAATATACGGCTGAGTATAAATTGCATTGCTAGCTCAGGTAAATACTCTTAACTTATTTTCCCTATACGGGCTTGGGATACGGTATTATAATAATACCGCTTGGTCGGTTATTGAATTTTTAATCATATTGTGGTTAAATTATTGAGGTAACCCGCTTTAATCTGTGTTGTTTGAAATAAAAGCCTTTAGGGGTTAATGACCATGTCCCGGATATCCTTGACATCATTATATTATAAAATGGCCACGTCTTAAGCACGGGGTGTAGGCATACACCTGACAGTGCATAAGGGAAATGGTATCTCACTCTCATGTGGGCCTATACTTGTGGCGTGTCTGTTAATCTTGACTCGGTTTCTACATTGGGCCCTGAACGTATAACGAACATGTAAATCTGTATACAAGATTAATTTTATATAATTGTCCCAAGTTATAAAAGATATGTTGTGCCTTGTGCATCCAAATCAATTTTCATAAATGTTTTAAAATGAGTCGGTTAATTGTATTTACCAGTGTAAACTGACGTATTTTCCAAAAAAGGTTAAGTGACAGGTACTGAACGTAATTGGCTGGAAGCTCAGGACGTTAATAAGGAATCTTGCAAGTTCTAGGCGTCTAAACTCTGTTGAACAGTTTTTCCTTTTATTTGATCCGCCTGTGGATCCTTTACTTTCCGTTGTAATACTTTGATATTACTTTATATTCGGATTGTAATATATTTATTTTTGCTTCCGCTGTGCATTTATATATTGTGTTGTTTGACTATGATGATATCAACTACGTCATGATACTCCCCACCGGTAATACGTGGAAATATCGGGGTGTGACAGGTTGGTATCAAAGCCAATATTGAGTGAATTAAACACTAGCCTTTTGTGTTTAATCTCAATGACACATTAGCACATTCCTTGACTTTCTGAGTCTAGACTTAACATAGGAATATTCTCAGCTCTATTCAGAGAATTATTGCTTTCAATTCTATAAATTTTAAATATGTCGCCAAGCAAAGAAGCCATAGTGGAAACTCTCCCCATTTGAGCCTAGGGAGGGCCGAGCTTCGTACTACGACTAGGATTAACGTGTATCCAAGGAGAAAACATTCAGAAATGAAGTAAAGAAGAAAAACTCCTTTTGCTGAAATTCGTTTCCTTAGTAGTCCTTATAAGGAGATATTTATCTTCAGTCCCTTCATGGACAACATCATTCCTTTCAAGTCCCGTTTAGGGCAATTATATACTCCTTTTAAAATCATTTGAATATTTTATCTGAATTCCATTTTTATCACTTTATATGAATATAATATATGAAATAAATCAAATTATTATTCCTTTTCATAATTGATCTACCAGTATATATATTGAAAGAATCTTAAAGGGTAAAACCTAGTTTGAATGTCATTAAATACCTAGCTATGATGGTAAAACCTGTTTAAAAGAGATTCAGATTCTTGTTAACATCCGAAAACATGTTAACACTCCTGACAACAGTGATGCGATAAAATCACACTTGTCATCTTTATATTGGGGAATTCCAAACCCTTATCTAGCCTAGTGATTTAGAATCATGGCTTAAATCATCAAATGAAGATGATCATAGTATAAACATCCATTTGTAATGGAGTGCCTACGGGCCAAACTTGTTATCCGACAAGACAACGTCAGTGGTGGTCTTGGACCCCCATCTAAAGATGTTGGACTACGTCCAAGCATAATAGTTTGTATGATCAATGCGATCTTGACTAATATCATCAAATGAAGATGATCATATTATAAACATCCATAAGTGATGAAATGCCTACGGGCCATACTTATTGTCCTAAGGGACAAAAGATAGTTGAAGTCTTTGACTCTCTGTCAAGAAAAGGTAATGAAATATGTTCAAACCTTAATGCCTCGATTCTCTGAAGTCATGGCTTATAAATTTAAAACTGTCCTTGTGACTAGGCCTTTTGCGCCACTTTAATATCCTTAATGTTTTATAACTAGGATAAATTATAATGAAAATACTAATTAAATATAACTAACAAATTAACCAATATGGTTTATATTACCATGGTTGATGAATCGTCAAAAATGATGATTCCATAATAACCTCTGAATAAATCATCGTCAATATGTATGTAGAGATCAAGCTACATGGCTGGATCAGATGAGGTTAACAGTCACCCGAGGGAGGATAATGGTGCTCCCAGAGTTAATATAACTGGTACGGAACTGCAGGCACTAATAGATAATGCCGTTACACGAGCTCTTGATAGACAGTATGATGAATCAAGTGATACACACTCTAAGACTCTATCTGTGACTCGTAGTAAGCCCCTTTCTAAATCACATGAGTCAAGGGAAGACGATGTTCGTAACTCGTCAAATCAAAGGAGTGTTCCGTCTAGACAGGTGGTGCTTCATCAAGAGGCACCAGTTAAGACCTGCTCATATAAATATTTTTTCTCCTGCAAGCCCAGAGACTTTAGAGGAGAAAAAGGGGCCATCGATTGCATGACATGGCTCGATGAGATGGATACCATTGTTGACATCAGTGGATGTGCAGAGCAAGACATTGTGAAGTTTGTTTCACAATCTTTTAAAGGAGAAGCTCTAGCTTGGTAGAGGTCACTGATCCAAGCTACGGGGAAGATCCCTATGAACAACATGACTTGGGATCAGTTCGTTGCTCTTATCAAAGAAAATTACTATCCTCAACATGAAGTTGAGAAAATTGAGACTGAATTCTTGACATTAGTCATGGAGAACTTAGATTGTCAAGCATACCTTACAAGTTTCAATACCATATCTCGATTGGTTCCCTACTTGATTACACCGGAACCAAAGCGAATAGCTCGCTTTATTGGGGGTCTAGCCCCAGAAATAAAGGCAAGTGTGAAAGCATCGAGACCTACTACATTCAGGTCAGCGGCAGATCTGTCGCTATCTCTCACACTTGATGTGGTCAGAAACAAGGCTGCCAAAGCCTCTGAAGATGGAAAGCGTAAAAGGGAGGATGAGAATTCTCATCGCTCCGATAGAAAGACAAAGAGGAACTCTGAGGATAAGAAGAGTTCCGGGTTTAAGGAAGCCAGCCAGCAGTCGGGTGAGAAGACCAGGTGCAAAACCTGTCGGAAATACCACCTCGGAAAATGCAGATTCGAGTCTCAGCCTCTACCCTGTGGAATCTGCAAGTCTAAGGAACATAAAACCTTGGATTGCAAGAAGTTGAAAGGTGCAACCTGTTATGGTTGCAACGAGAAGGGGCATATCAAGACTAACTGCCCTAGGAATCAGAAGAAGCCTGAAGAGGCCAAGAAAACAAACGCATTAGTCTTCCAGATGAACGCCCAGGAGATGGTGCAGAATGATAACTATATAGCAGGTACCTTTCCTTATCAAGCAGTTTATGCATAAATTTATTTGATGTTGGCACATATGATTCTATAATAAACGATAAATGCTGAGAAATGTTGTCTCCGCCTGATTTGGACTCCGGTCATTTAATGCAAGGTAGAAATTGGCCGATGATACTTTAGAAAATGCTCCAACAAATCTTAGATTGATATTTTATATCTATTAGGAATCACTCTTTTCTGATACCCTTATGACAAGCTTTCAAGTTATCCAAATTCATCAATATAATAAAGACAGATGTGACATTTTGATCACCTGTCAAAAAGATGATGGATTAGGTCCAAACCTTAAATGCCATTGATGGTCTTTCGTGACCTAGGCTAAACATAATGAATATATATTAAATAACATTCATTAAGAATGTTAGTACTATATTAGCCTGTATGGTCTATTGATACCATGGTTAGTATATGTTAAGGCCATCAGGATGATGAATAGCAGTTGTTGGATTGCAACTAAGAAATCGTTTTATTGGTGTTAGGAACCAACATCGAATATGGCAAACTCAGATAAGACAGCCGTTGATCGTGTTATGGACGATGCGACACATGCCAATGATGCTACAATTGTGAACCTTAGAATTTCCAAAGATGTTCTTCAAACTATGATAGACGCAGCTGTTGGAAAAGCTGTGAAGAAGGCTGTGAAAAAGTTCAAGGAGCCCCATGCTACTCGCTCCAAATTTTATCTAGGACCACATTTCCTTACTCATAAGGAGGATCTTATTCATGCCTCAAATGCGAAAGATGAGCTAAAAAGGAAAAGGGAGGAAGATAACTCCCAGAGCTCTAAGAAGAAGAACAAACAAAAGTCCAACCAGAAACCAGTATGCAAGACCTGCAAGAAGCGCCATTATGGGAATTGCAGGTTCGAATCAAAATCCCAATCACAGCCTAGGGCTTGTGGGATCTGCAAATCTAGTGAGCATAAAACATTGGAATGCCAGGAGATAGGAGATGCTACTTGTTACAACTGTAACGAGAAAGGGCATATCAAATCAAATTGCCTAAAATATGCTAAGAAGCTTAAAGAAGATAAGAAGACCAACGCTAAGGCCTCTCAGATGGATGCAAAAGAGGTCATACAAGATGACAATATTATAACCGGTACGTCCTCATCCATGATGTATATGCAAGGGTATTGTTCGATTCAGGTGCAGATAAGTCATTGTGGAATAATTTTTGCTAGTTGTTAAATCTGCCTGTTAAAACCCTAAGCACAAAATATGAAGTAGAATAAAACGCTAAAAATTCTGCTTTGAATCGGATACCAATCAACCCTTCATAAATTGTAAGTATATTAGGCTTTTAAAAATCTATCATAAGAATCCTAGACATTAAGTGTAAGGTAAACTTACAGATAGAAAATTCATAGGAACCATTTCTTCTATTCCTGTCAGAAATCTTCAATCATAAAGTCCTAATGTACCCTCTCTCCAGATAAAGTACATCATCATATGAAATTGATATCTCTTTGATCTCTATTGATTACGAATACCAAATGGTATGACAAAAGCGCCATATGAGGATTGATGTATCTTAATATGTTCCATAGATTGCTTCCATGCCTGATTAGTACGGAGGTTTAATGCATGGAACCACAAAGATATCCCAATGATCATATGGTACTAAAGTCAACTAATGGTATTCAAAGAAGATATCTAAAAATAGAATTGTCCAAGTAAATGTTCCCGATTAAGGAATTCGTGTAATTGTAACATAAATGTGTCACTTATTTGACACAAGCAATGGTGGATGAACTGGAGCCTGAGATTTGGAAAATCTCTGTAATCTCCGTGTGTCTTGATTACCTTCTGCAAAGATTGCCCTGTTTACCTCCTAAGAGGCAAGTAGAGATTAGATTAATATTCCGCTTAGAGCTGCACTATAGTGAAATCTCCACGATAACTGGTACCCTCATTGGAAAAAAATCGGAACCCTGATTAAGTGGATTTTAAGATAGAAGATTCATATAGCCTAACTCAATATTCCGAGAGTTTGATATTGTTAAATAAGAAAGACGGTTCATTTTGCTTATGCATTGTTTACCGCAACCCTAACTAGGCAACGATTAAGAATCGCCATCAGCTGCCCAGGATCGTCGATTTGTTCGACTAACTGTAAGGATTAGCTATTCCTTAAGATTAGTTTTGAGCAATGGTTGGAATAACCATCTCACCTTAAGATAAGCTTTTCTATAATAGTTGTTATATAAGTATCAAGGTGGCTCCTTTGGAGACCTTGTATAGATGAAATATCAAAACATCCGCTGGATGGACGAGACTTTGGGAAGTCCACTTATCAGGATCTGAAAGTTGCATTGGAAACAACGAATAAGATAATACAAATCCCCAATCATCTGTAAGTTGCCAGTATTCGGCAGAAAATCAAGAATTAATGAAAGTAGCAACCCTCCTAAATTCTTGTTAAGGAATAAGGTTCAACAAAAGATATCACCCAGGAAGGGTGTGCCAATTTGTTAAATTATCAGGCTAGTTAAGCTCTGAATATATAGAATCATTCGAAGGGAATCGAATGTATCAAGATCAAATAGCTTATAAGCTAAAACCATTTAAGGAGCTTGGCGGAGTTCGCAATGCATTAACACACTAATGATTTAAGGATGTGTTCCACCAATAAATTGAGAAGCATTATCACATAATGATATGCAGATTTATGATATGATGAGCAACCTGTATCGATTGAGAATCGACAGGCTAAGAAGCCCCAAAAAGGATACATGTACCTATTATAGAGGTCAACTTGGGAGCTTGGAAAGGCTCCAGATATGCTAAAGAAGTTAAGTTCATTATACGACAAAAAGTACTTCCATCATTTTAGCAAATATCGAGGTCGAGATTTCTTTTAAGGGGGTGAGGATGTAACACCTCGAAAAATTCATGTCCAATAATGTATTGACACGTGTCATAAGCGTTGAACGTGTGAAAGAAGACTCTAGAGGGACTAAAGTTGACAAACAAGGAAAGTATGTGAATATAAGGGTTCAAAATGTCAACAATGGATAAATATACTTTACAATAACCCTACAAGATGTTTATACCCTTAAACGAATGATTCATGGATCATACAAAGCTAATTGTGAAAGACATTGAGATTACAAACTAAAGGGGTTAAATGTGTCAACATGTTTAAAATATACCTCTGAGTGACCTTTTAGTAAACCCGAAGCTTTGTAACGATTAATTATGCTCAATGGAATGCGTGATAAAAATTTCATCAAGTTTCGTTATCGTATGAGAAAGTTATGATAGAACTCGTATACGAGGGGTTAAAAGCGTCAACGTCAAAATTTAAGACTTTTCGGTGATCGTATGAATAACTGGGGACCTAACAAAGTTGGTTTATGACTTGGAATCCTTAAAGGTCAAGTTTGGGGGTTACAAGTGCAAGAAACCATGTTAAAAATCAAGATTGGAAGTTCAGGGGCCAAACTGTTAACTTTTGAAAGTTTCTGTCATGCTGGACTGGTCCTTACGGACCGTATGCTAGGACCCTTACGGTCCGTAAGTGACTCCCAGATGCATAAACTCGTATGTTGCCTGTTCAACCCATGTAAACGACATATATGGCCCTTTATCACAACCAGGGGCTGCCTAAACTAATTCTTAGACATTAGGGACACATGTTTAACATCAGGGATCCAATGTAGGCTTGTTTGTCATGATCTTGATGGATCAAACTCACTATATAAAGCCCCTCATGTTGCAACATTTTGATCATGCTTTCCATCTGCATTTGTGGAACTTCCTGGAGCATATGATCAGTCCCCAAGCATCTCTAATCGTGCATTAGACCTTAGTAAGTAACCTTGACCTTCCTTAATTGAGTTTTGCTTAGTTATTAGCTTAAAAGTCGAACCATCGTAATTAAGGTTTGACTTATCGATTAATCATTATTGATCCAGTGATTAGTCAAATTGAAGGTAGTTATAAGTTGGTATTTATGTGGGTAATAAACCCTTAAAAGGGCACCCTCTGATTCCCGCTCTAACTAGATCATTTGTCGGGTCAAAGTTTGTATTAAAAAGTCAACAGAAGCTAAATTTGCAAATTAACACGTAATTAGCAATGTAGAAGTCGTGTAACCTATTTTATCACTCATATAACTTGGTAATAAGTATAAGAACTGGTCTAAGCTTGTTTGATCCGACAATTTTCTGTTTAGAACCGGTTCGGAACCGAAAGTCGCAAAACTTTGACTTTTGCTTTGACTTCAGTTCTGACCCGATTTAGATGGGTTTGGAAATGCCTTAGAGCTTCCTTAGGACCAGGTTACATGTTAGTATAACCCTCTGTGGTTGGATCGTTGATTATCCGATTCGTTTACACGTTTCCGTTAATTGCTTAATGTTGACCATAACGCCCTTTTGACCATAAAACGAGAATTTTGGAAATGTGAAAGGACAATAATCTTTATTACTGATTTATAAACATGTCCCTAAATTCACATCAGTTGGAGGTCTAGATTAGGAGTTATGCTCAATAGCGTAATTTGAAAGCTTTTTGTTAATTAAAAGGCATAATTAGCGTAAAGCCTATCTAAACCCAATTTTTGACACCAAACCTTTTACCCACTGATGTAATATAATATTTTGAGATTTTTGAGGATTTTTAATTATTTTTAACCTGCTCATAACCTAAGGTTATGGCCTTGATTCGGTAAATACCAATTATACCCTTTTGTTCATAAAATGAGTTTTACATAGCCAATTGATACCAAATCTTTGGCTACTGATTTTATATGATAAATGAAGTGTTTTGAACTTTATAACTTGATCAGAAAACTCAGATTTCCTGTTAAACCCGGAAATCGCTAAAAAAAGCTTTTTACGCGAATTAAACACCTAGTATGGGTTTAAAACCATTTTTGTCATATAAGACTTATCACCAACTGATATAACCTATTAAATTAAGTTGTTTTACTGATTATTTCAGACCCGAGTCTCAGAATTAAAATTAATCTCTTTTATAATCTTTTAAATGACCAAAATACCCCTACGGGGCTTAAATTGAGATTAAACTCGTTTTGGGCATAATGGAAGGTATCTTACTGATATCACAACATATTTAAAGCATATTAACTTAGGAAACCTGTTCATGACTCATTCGGTTACCCGGTATGCGTTATTCGCGTTTGGTTCGGTTTATGTAACTAGTTTGCATAAATTAGCCGAAACGGGTCAAACGTTATCGTTTTTATCTCAAAATCCAGAATGTGTTTAGTTTACCCATATTGTACAAGTCTCCAAACTTGTCGGGTCTAAATCACATTCTATTCTGGTCTTCGCTTAATCATGCGTTTTGAACCGTAAACCTTTCCTTAAAACTAACCGGTCTAAGTTACGACTTAAATAAGACCCGTTAGGAATCTAATAGATTAATGAAACCTTCATTCCAGATTAAGAGCCCCAGTAAAAGTACTTGTGCTTGCTGATTAGAATATACGACTGAGTATAAATTGCATTGCTAGCTCAGGTAAATACTCTTAACTTATTTTCCCTATACGGGCTTGGGATACGGTATTATAATAATACCGATTGGTCGGGTATTGAATGTTTAATCATATTGTGGTTAAATTATTGAGGTAACCCGCTTTAATCTGTGTTGTTTGAAATAAAAGCCTTTAGGGGTTAATGACCATGTCCCGGATATCCTTGACATCATTATATTATAAAATGGCCACGTCTTAAGCACGGGATATAGGCATACACCTGACAGTGCATAAGGGAAACAGTATCTCACTCTCATGTGGGCCTATACTTGTGGCGTGTCTGTTAATCTTGACTCGGTTTCTACATCGGGCTCTGAACGTACAACGAACATGTAAATATGTATACAAGATTAATTTTATATAATTGTCCCAAGTTATAAAAGATATGTTGTGCCTTGTGCATCCAAATCAATTTTCATAAATGTTTTAAAATGAGTCGGTTAATTGTATTTACCAGTGTAAACTGACGTATTTTCCAAAAAAGGTTAAGTGACAGGTACTGAACGTAATTGGCTGGAAGCTCAGGACGTTAATAAGGAATCTTGCAAGTTCTAGGCGTCTAAACTCTGTTGAACAGTTTTTCCTTTTATTTGATCCGCCTGTGGATCCTTTACTTTCCGTTGTAATACTTTGATATTACTTTATATTCGGATTGTAATATATTTATTTTTGCTTCCATTGTGCATTTATATATTGTGTTGTTTGACTATGATGATATCAACTACGTCATGATACTCCCCACCGGGCCCACCGGTAATACGTGGAAATATAGGGGTGTGACATAAACAAACCACCCTCACCGCAGATGTAAACTATGTGGGGACTTCAACGCTCAATAGCAAGATTGTGAACACACCCATTGACAGTTTGACACATGTTTTTTATGTTAAAAGCGCATCACATTACTTTGCTTAATGGTCCACGGTCTGGATGCTCTATATCCAAACACCATATGTAGTATGCTAATAATAAAACTGACTTGACATGTTATGCTTGAGGGGGAAGGGACTGGGGAGCTAGTTCTATGCTTGTTTACATGTCTAACCATGTCTCCTTGTTTGAGTGGGAGGTTCATCAGAACCCATCTCGCCAGATCTGCACATTAACCTGATGATACTATCACCACCCTTTCCAATCTTTCTCTTTGGAAAATGTTTTATCTGATTTAGGATCAGTAAGCCCGCAATGTGGTGTGCTACCTACTTATAACATTTGTTCCTACGCACAATATTAATTGTATACTCTGTTCTCAGCCACTTTAACTCTACGCTGACCGGAAGAACCTGCATCTATTAAAAAATAGCTTCAAAATTTCAGATATTCTTCTTAAATTAACTTTTTTATGTCACAACAACATTTAGACATAGCAATTTCAGCCCATTAATCTGATGAAAATGACACCTATAAATTCTACGAATCTAAAACATAAATAAAAACTTACATCTGGTGGGGTTTTCTGATTCCTTTTAAGTATTTCACCTGAAATCATCAACAACAATAGTATTTTATTAGCACATTAATCCAGAAAGCTCGATCAATCTATGTATTTACATGCACACTGGTGGTGTGCTGGTATGTTTTTGGTGTACACACACATCACATAAAACAACAAATCATAAAAAAATGTGATTTCAAAACAAAAATGGTGTCATTATCACAAATAGAAACCAGAAACCATCAGCACAAATTAATATCCCTTTTTTTGTGATCTAATAAATTGACAATCTTGTTGCTAATACTACCTTGATCAAAACAACAAAGCTTTGAGATCTAATGTGAACAAAGAGAAGATACAAAGACAACTGATCATACCTGTGTTGTATTGAAGCTTTTTTTCTAGAACCAATCGTTGATTTGATAGAAGAGATGATGTTAGGGTTTTCGGTAGGAGAGAAACCCCATCGTTGGATCTGGTATCTGATAGAGGAGATGATGTTAAGCCAGTAGATATGGTGTCGGATCTTCAAGCCACCGGGAAAGAAGCCATAGAAATCGATCTGGTGTCGGATCTAATGTCAGATCTGGTGCTGAATCTGCTGAGATAGTGTCGGATCTACAGAGAAACCCTAGATCATGAAACGACTGGTTTCTCAGTGAAACCCTAGATCATGAAGCGACTGTTGGAGTGGAGAAGGGGAGAAGACGGTGATGGCGACGACCGGTTCGATGGATGAAAGGTGGAGGAGCGGTGGAGGATCGATGGATGAAATGAAGGTTAGGGTTTGTAGAGAAAGGTGGAGCGGCTGGATGGATGAAACGAATTTTGTGGTTTAGATAGAGTGATAGAAAGTTTATATTGGATCCATCAAAGTAAAACGGGTCAAGTTGATCCGGGTAAGATCCATGCGGCTATACAGCATGTGTTGAAAACAAGTTTTCAACACTTTGTGCTTAAATGCTTGTACAATGGGCTTCAAATGGTTGTACAATGGCAAATGACCATTCTTGCCCTTCCTATATGCTTATTAAAGTAGTATATATATATATAAACGGGACCAGGAGAAAACACCCTAAAGTGTGAGAACGGTGAGAACGCATCCTGGTGGGACACGTGGCGCGCGATATTATCAGCACGGAGGGGCTTTTTTATCTTTCCTTTTTTTTTCATTTTTCGTGTGTCACAATACAACTTTATTTTTTGGCGTGTAAGATTTGTTTGGCATTTATTTATATTCAATAAATATCTGGCGTTTTACCGGTCTTTCTTAGATCTGCCTCGTTCAATTAATCGTTCTTGTGTCACATAGATAACAGTTTGGCGTTTATGGCGTTCCCAATTCAATAAAATTAATTAATAAATTTATCATATTTGGCGTCCATGGTGTTACCAAAATCATTTTATACATTAAAAACTCCAACTGCTAACTGTTGGTAGAGGAGTATCGTCAATATCGTCATCATCATCTTCTTCTCTGGAAATTTTCTCTCCAATATTCTTATTACCTTTGGAGTTCTTTCACAATCGTTTGCCATTGGAACCCCAAGGCCAAGAATATCCCTCTGAACCCTTTCATCCATGTTAAGTATGGCCTTGACTGTCTTGATTTTCACCATTCTCCTGTCAGAGAACTTTAGGACGAAACGTTTCTCCGACTCATCAAACCTCCATGCAATAACTTGAGCCATTTTTTATAGTTTTTTTGGCGTTTTAGTCAAGGTGTGGCGTGTTAGAGAATATGTGGGGTGTTAAATTTTGTTTACATGTTCTACTTATATAATGACTTTTTTTGCCGCCACGTAGGATGCAGTCCTATAACGTCAGGTAATTATGGCGTTTTTTGAAAAGAAAAATAAATTCAAGTACCGATGTAGTGGGTTTTAATTATAATGTTAATAATAAATTTTTCGTCGCTTCAGTTTACTATTTGTTTCAGCTTCGTCTGTTTTATGGCTGTAACACGTCCCATCTAAAAAATGCTTTGTAAAATCCCAAGATGCCACAAATCTTATTATATTTGTAGAGTTTGGCGTTTGTGGCATCTTGGTGTTTTACAAGTTGTATTTTTTTAGAGAAACAATGTATTTTTTTATTGTAAAATTAGAAAACAAACTACAGAAAGGAAAAAAATAGAAGCGAAAAAAATAAATTAAAAATCCTAATCGAATTTCTATTCCAAATCTTCAATGTCACCAGTCTTTTTCTTTTTTGAAACTACAAGAACCGTCACAAATATATGGCGTTTTTTTTGTTGTTGAAATAGTTTTTTTGTGGATGTTTGGAACACAAAATGACATGAGTTTTTTGTTTGAAGTTCATCTTTATCTTCATCCCACTCTTCAGTGTCATCTGTCTCCTCACGCCATTCAAATAATCATCAAGAACAAAGCACAGAAAATGACATAGGTCTGTCATCAGTCTTTTTCTCTTGAAGATTTGTCCATCTCAAGCAGTAAAATGTTATTGAGTTACACCCCTTGGCTAACAATCCATTCGGCGAAACTTCGCGTAGAAAAATATTGAATATCCAAGAAACGATGTTTGCCATTTTTTTATTTTTAACTTTTTGGCGTTTTACAGAGAGTGGTTTTGGGGGAACCATGACGTTTGTTTTTTGGTTTAATGAATGGAAGGTGCTGAGACGTTCCTGTTTATAAGAAATCTTTGGCACGTAGTTTATGCGTGATATTATTAATAAGTGCATTTAATAAATAAAAAATCCTTCATTTTTCAGTTACTGTTTGCATTTCTTGTTTTGCTCAGCTTTATTTGTTAAGTCTGTAACACGTCCCATCTTTAATGGCGCTTTATATTTAATGGCGCTTTTATTGGTTGGCGTTATGTATTTAGATGGCATTTTATATTTAATGGCGTTTACGGAGAAACAATGTTTTACCCTTTTTACCTTTTCGCAGCATCTGATGTAGCTATACATTCGTATTCAGTGTCACAAAAGATTTGAACCCTGTCACAAAACTGATTATTATTATTATTATTATTATTATTATTATTATTATTATTAAAAAGATTAAATGACAACCCAAAAACTGATTATTTTTATGTTATGTCGGAAACTTCCACACCTGTAGTACAGACTATAGAGTTTTGAAATGATGGGCTGTTTTTTGTGGTTTTTGAACGGGTTATGGCAAACGCAGAAACACCTAATGATGCCTTATCAGCCAGAAACAAGGATGCTTAAGGGATTGGACTTTGTAGGACTGAGCACCAGAAACAATGGTGCTTAAAGTATTAAGAGAATGATTGCGGCCACTTGGTACATCAGTCCTTTGAGAAGTGCTGACCATTTTGACTTATTTGGAATTCTTCATTAATGCAACAAAGGTGCATTAATGCATCCAACTATCTAAGTGTTTATTATCTTATATAAAATTGTGACAGAGTTGTAAATAGGAAATAAAAAATGAAGTATTTGTTCGTCTAAAAATAATGAATCTAAGCGGCAAGTGTAAGGACCTGCAAAAATGTCCATAAATGTCCCGTAAGTAAAAACCCGGACCCCTGAAACCCTAATGCTTATGAAAAACCAAGAAATCAAGAAATTTGGAATTCTGGCGGGCCGCGTAAGCCATAAGGCTAGGCCTACGCGGGCCGCGACATAGCAACAATTGACCGGGACACGTTCCAGGCCACGTGTCAGCCACGTGGCAGGCCTATGCGTGACATGCTAGCCCTAGCAGTAGACTAGGTGGCCCTCGCGGGCCGCGTAAGGTTGTTGTAAGGGTTTACGCGGGCCGTGTAGAACCCAAACAGTTGCTATAAATGGGTCAGGCATGGGCAGATCGTCTGTGCTCGAGAAAATTTCCTAAATCACTCTCTATCTGTTCGAAAATCACATTCAAAGTAGGAAAACGCTGCTACGATAAAGGGTATTAACTCGATCACTGTTACGATACAATGTCCGATCAATTGAAACCAATCTGATGGATGTTTAAGTGTTGCCCGTATTTGGGCTATACTTTGTCATTTGTCGTGAGGGTTTTGATTTCGTGAGTTTATCATAAATGTTGTATTAAGTTACTGACCTAGTTTCGTGTGCATTGTTATTTAACTAGGTTACAAGGTCAAATCAGTAGGCAAGGTTCTGTCCAGTTAAATTTGCAATGTGAGTCATTCTCTTTTTATCAATTTGTTTTCCCAAAACCCTACTTGTTTTCAAAGTTATAATTACAGGGATTAAGTCTTTGTAATCTTCAATTACTGCCGGTATGTGGGGTTTTGTATACATTACTTGATACCCGTCATCATTGGACAACGGGTTAGCCAATGGGTGATCTGACCATAGTCACAGATACGGTCAAGTGACAAATACCGATGCGGGGTAATTGGTTGATAGAAACAATGTAATCACCCTTAATACTGTGTATTATAACAATGTGTCATTTTGTACAAATTGAGTGACTCGCCAGTATTTCCCCGCTGATAAAATCTTTTTAAAACATGTTTCAGGTGACTTACCGTGAACCAAGGAAAAAGTGTCGCGTATCACTAAAGCTTGAAGAGGTGGCTCAGTATAATAAATAAACATGTTTTGTAAACAGGGAATTTCCTCGTGAAATTTCTTTATTGTAAATTATGGGGTTTTATCCCAAAAGTGTGAAATAAAATAATTGGAGGTTTTCAGTTTAAAACGATCCTGTTGATATTTCTGCTGCCAAATTAAATAATAAATACCATGGGTTTCTGCCCCCCGGCTTCTGGACCGGGTAACACCGAGCCGAGGGCCGTGACAGAAAAAGGTGGTATCAGAGCCACTGATTTAAGTCAATTAAGTATTTAGAAATACGTAATTTTTCTGATTGTCATTCTGTGATTCTGTGAAAATTTAATTTACAATAAACAAAATTTTAACCTAAATTTGTGTGTGTTTCTTCATATGTGTTATCAGCATGAATGAACTGTCGGAGGCACTCCGAAACTTTACTATCCATAGCACCGCCAGGCCCAGGAGAAACCCAAGCCAAAAAAGAGGAGGAGGATCTTGGACTGGAAACTTGGGCGTAGGAAGAAACCAGCTGCATAGAAGGTTAAAAAGACTGAGGATCCAAAGGAAAAAGGGAAAGGAAAAGAGATCGGGGAAAGTTCCGGGGAAACTTTGCGAAAATATGAAAAGTAAGAGACCAATATTGAAAGTAAAAAAGTTAGTTTAAATTTGCAAAAGTTGAAAATTTTTGGGTTAAAAGTGAAAAAATCAAATAGTTTTAGATTAAAAATGTAATATTAGTTTTTTTTTTAAACTACCCTAAGCCATAAGTTTGTTACATTTCAGTAAATTTTTTTTCTTTTTGCCTTTTTTTTATTACCGTGCCAAAATCATCCCCAAAACATCGACATAACAGTATCCTATATCTGTACACCGTACAGATGAAAAGGATATAACCAAACAAAGATGATTAAGCACAACATTTGCAATAATATATTATGGTCTTCCCTGCAACAATATGTTTACCAAATAGTATCAAACTTTGAATTAGACCATGATATTGATGAAACAAGTATCTATCACGAGCATCAACAATAGAAGAAATTGCAACTGATAATCGTAATAATCGTTTGGTTGTGGAATCGCGACTAAAGGAATAATTGATGTCCGTCCGAATTGCCAGAGAATGAAATCAGGGCCGGCCCTTAGAATTCGTGTACCCTGTTCGAGCTCGAAAAAACGTGTCCTTATGCATTAACGAAATTGGGTATTGGGCTCACTAAAGGTCTAAACCTAATGCCAATGGGCTAATAACTAATCTAAACCATAAGAATAGTTTTGTAAGTGGGTCTATGTTGGTGTTTGTAAAGGTATACCATATTAAAAAAAATATTTTACATATACATTATCGGGTTTTTTTCATAAAACCTGATGCCTATGTTCGGATTCATTCGGTTCGTATACAGGCGTAGGCCCAACTACATAGTTAACTGTCCAACATGTTGCAGAAGAAAAAAAAAGAAAAAAATATTTTCATTGTTTTGAGGTTGTGTTCGAAACTATCTCAAATGACTTCATAATGGTATGTTTAATCCTTATATTTTATTTACTAGCATTAAGCCCCTGCGTTGAAGCGATTGTTGTAAAACTATGTCAAGTAGTACCAATGCTATATCACTGTCAGCGACCACCAACACCGGAAAAACTCGTAAAAAAATAAATAAAAACGAAAAAAATAACGTCGAGCGAAAAGCAGACGTAAAATATTTGAATCACAAACGCTCGTTGCAGAGAAATTAAACCGAAACGTAAAACATAGAAAAAAATAACTAAGTCAATCCAGGACCCGCGCGTTGGTCGATCTTGTTAAACGGAGAAAAATAGATGTTTTGTGATGGGCCAGTCAAACAGGAAAAATATACGACAAAAATGTTGAACCCCACACGAACGTTGCGGTGCATTAACTCACAAAATTTAGAACGAAATGAAAAACTTGGGAAAGATGATAAGTATGGTGGACCAAAACTGAAAATAAAAAAGAGTTGGGATTAAATTGCAAAAGATGAAAAACTTTGGGTTAAAAGTAAAAAAAAAAAACAAAAGGTCTAAATTGCAAGATTGAAGTTATTTATTAATCTTGGATAAAGATAAGGAAAAAAACAAATGATATCTATATATTAGTTACTATGTTAAAACCCCGTGTATTACACGGGTTGCATAAATATAATTTTATATAATATATAATAAAAACATATATTTAAAAAAAACTCGTATATTGCATGTATTGAATAAAACATAATGTCATATGTTAATAGAAACAATCATCAAGATTTATCTTTTAAAAATGAACATTGATGTACTATTGAATTATTATAACATTTTACTTTGATTGTTTTATTTTTCATAGATGTAATTTTGTATAATAAATAATAAAAAGATATATTTAAAAAAAACTCGTATATTTCACGTGTTTAATACAATATAATGTCATATGTTAACGCATATAATCGTCAAGATTAATCTTTTAAAAATGAACTTTAATGTACTATTTACTTATTATATATAACATGTTACATAATGTTATTATTATTTAATATGATCATAATAAAAATAAGCATCTATATTCTTATCTAATTTTTTGTTTAAAATTATTATTATTATTAATATAAGAGATAAATAGGAAAATAAGGTGAGAAAGCATGAGAAAGTGACACGTGTCCAAAAAAGATTTTTATTTATTAGTATAGAAAGATTAATATTAATATTAAAAGAAATTTATTAAATAATTATAAATAAATTTTATAAGGTTGAAGGAGAGAATGACATGTGGTATTATTTGAAGTCTTTTATTATAAGTTTAGATGTTTTTTTTTTCGTTAAAGTGGAAAATATGAAAGTTGATCTCTTTTGTTTTATCAACCTTACAAAAGACATAAATTTTAAGGCACAACCTCAAATTCTAACTTTTAAAAGCCAGATTAAATAACTTGCTATTGCATGACTAGAGAATAGGTTAGTGGACCAAGAAAAGGCTTCAAGTTCATTTTCAGGAGATAGAATTTTAGAATTTAAAAGTGAATGCAACAAAATGTCGGAAAACGTATTATACTGCTTTAGGGGAGGGGTGGTCACTAGTGATAGAATTCTATCACTAACAAGCATCAATCAAGTTCTGCCATGTCATCAACCATTTTTCCATCACTCACAACCTTTTTTGCTGGCAATGGTCATCACTCACCACCACACCCAACAATTTCTCCCAACCAACAATTCCTCTCACAAAATCTGGCCATCACGCCGTTGAATTTTACACGCGTTACATTACCACGCGTTATAAACTCATGGTGGGGGTGAGAATATGGAAAGTTCAACGCGTTGAAGATTGTATCACGGAAAAATAACGGGACCGCCCCCTGTCCCCTTATTGGAATATTTTTAAGATTAAGAAAACTGAGAGCGAAAAAAAGGAAGCACCAACTTCTTTCTGATTCGTTTGCACTCGACTTTGTCAAGTAATTCATTTGTTTGCATGATACCTTAAGTTTCTTAAATGGTTGGATCATTTTCATTTCATAACACTGTAATGCCCGAGCCCTGGATGGGCAAATAGTTCACATTTATGTTTATAAATTCGAATTAACTAGTGTTAAGCCACCCGCGTTGGGGTGGGGCGTAAAATCGTGACATATAGCATCAATGCCATAACACCGCACGCGATCTTCAACACTGAAGTTGCGGTGTATTAGTGCGGATAAATTAGACCGAAACGTAAAACATAGAAAATAATAACTAACTCCATCTAGGACCGGCGCGTTGCGACGAACTTATCAAACAGAAAAAAATAGACGACATAAAAATGTTGAATCACACACACATGTTGCATTATGTTAACTCGCAGATTTTAGAACAAAGCGTAAAACAAAACGTAAATCGTTGAACCACACACGAACGTTGTGCCGTGTTAACTTGCAAAATTTAGAACAAAACGTAAAAAAAATCTGCAAAATATGCAAAGTATGGGGACCAAAGTTGATAATAAAAAAAGTTGTGAGGTTAAATTGAAAAAGATAGAAAATTTTGTGTTGAAAGTAAACAACCAAAGTAGTTTTAGGTTAAAAGTGTAATATTTTTTTTTTAAACCTCCATAAGCATAGCGTACAACTTCTATATGCACCAAAATGTTGCTAATTTATAATAGGTAATTTTGTTTATTTTTATGTGCAGGCACTTTGTAACTTGATTTTGTAAATTGTAATTGTTAACTAGTTGGATTACCCCGCGCTACGCGGCATGAATTAGGGGTGACAATCGAACCTGAATCTAATGGGTAAACCCGAAAACTCAACACATTAGAGACGGGTTTAGGGTTGGTTAATTGGGTATAGGACCAGGTTTGGGATTATTGTTTTTTTATTCGGGTTTGAGATTTAGTGATATACCCGTTTACCTGACTAGATTACCCAATTGTATACCTAATATAATTTATTTTATTATTTAAAAGGGTTGTATTGGTTTATCTAACTACTATAATAAAAGAAAGCAACTTTGGGACACATGTCATTCATTGAAGGTATCCTCAAATTTATACTTATTTTATATTAATTAAATTAATATTAAATCTTATCTTCCTTTAATAAAATATTATCCTCAAATCTAAATTGTTAATTTAATATATTTTTAAAACAAATACCTCTCTTTCCTACTTATCTTATATTAAATATATAAATAACAAATTAATATTAAATGTTATCCTAATTTATTAAAAATATAACCCTTTTTTATTATTTGGTATACAAAATTATATTTATTCAACTCATGTAAAATGCAGGGTTTTGGAAAATATAACTTTTTTTTATTATTTACTATACAAAGTTATATTTATATAACCCGTGTAATACACGAAGTTTTTAAAGATATATATTTTTATCATTTGCTATGTAAAATTAGATTTATTCAACACGTGTAATATACGGGGTTTTTAAAATATAATTTTTTTTATTTGGTAGATTTTTCAACCCGACTATACACGGGTTTTTTAAAGATACGACATTTTTAGTATTTAATATACAAAATTACATTTATTATATAACCCATCACAGGATTTTTAAAGATACGACGTTTTTAGTATTTAATATACAAAATTACATTTATTTAATATGTGTAATACACATGGTTTTTAAAGATATAACTCTTTTTTAGATCTATTCAACACGTGTAACATACGAGGTTTTTAAGGATGTAATTTTTTTATTATTTGGTAGATTTATTCAACCTGATTATACACGGGTTTTTTTAATGATACGACGTTTTTAGTATTTAGTATACAAAATTACATTTATTTAATCTGTGTAATACACATGGTTTTTAAAGATACGACGTTTTTAGTATTTAGTATACAAAATTACATTTATTTAACCCGTACAATACACATGGTTTTTAAAGATATAATTTTTTTATTATTTGATATATAAAATTACATTTATTTATCCCGTACAATATACGGGGTTCATAAACGTATAATTTTGTTATTATTTAATATATATATAATTAAATTTATTCAACACGTGTAATACACGGGGTTCTAACCTAGTATTTATATAAAAGTAATTGATTAATAATTGAAATCATACAATAATAGTTATTAGTAGGATAAATGTAACAAATAAAACTAATCTATACTATATAATAAAAGAAACCATTTTGGGGACACTTGTCATCATATTAGGCCATGTCTTATGGATAATTATTATTTTAATTTAATCTCTTCTAATTAATTATAAATAATCATTCTACTAAATATTATTTAGTTTAATTAATACTTTTATATTTATCTATTTACTTCAAATTCAAACTTAGTTATCTAATTTGATATTAGAGTAAATTACGATCTTGGCCCATGTGGTTATATCACTTTTACCCTTTTAGCCCAAAAATGATTTTTTTTAACATTTGAGCACTCAACGTTTTTTTTTTCTAACCCTTTTGGACCCCCAACGTCTTTTTTTCTAACCCTTTTGGACACCCAATGTCTTTTTTTTCTAACCCTTTTTGGACCCCGATGTTTTTTTCTTAACCCTTTTAGCCCCCAAAAGTAAATTGATGGGGTTAGTGTTAGGGGCCAAAAGGGTTAGAAAAAAAGACGTTGGGGGCTCAGATGTTAAAAGATTCATTTTTTCGCCAAAGGTTAAAAGTGATATAACCACAGGGGCCAAAATCGTAACTTACTCTTGATATTAGCTGTATATTTGAACGTTTTGTTTAGTTTGGTATCAAATATATTTTACGAAAGTTAAAATAAAATTAACTAATATTATTTATCATTTCTACATTTACAAGTTTTAAATAAAGGGTTAAATTTATTGAGACTTCGTTAACAAATTTTACTACAATAGAATAATCTATTTATATCAATCTATATTATACTATATAATAAAACATTAATGTGTGACATCTATCATTCATTGTAAGCATTTATTTTATGATTTTCTCGCCTCACTTCCAAACTTATCTTATATTAGTTAAATAAATGAATGAATAATGAGCTAATATTAAATTTCATCCTACTTTAAATTTCGAATACCATTCTTCTATTTTTCTAACAAAATATTATTCTAAAAGTTAAATTGTTAATTTAAGATATTTTTAAAGAAAACAAATTATTTATCACGAAAACCAAACTTTGTATTAATATACGAAATATTTTTATTTTCATTACTAAAAAAATTATTATATCAATTTTATTACATAATTTATAAATCAATTTGTCGGAATTGGTACCAACATTTTATCACTAAAATAGATGCTGAGTTGCTTCTTGAATAACATATCCTCTTTTCAAGAACCATCTTCACAATCACCATATCCATCGCGTATCGAGTATTATTAATTAGTATATTAAAATATATGACTTTTTTATTATTGGTATATAAAATTAGATTTATAAAACCCGTGTAATACACGTGGTTTTTTAAAGATATACCTTTTTTATTATTTACTATACAAAATTACATTTATTCGACCCGTGTAATACATGAGGTTTTTTAAGATATAACTTTTTATTATTTGATATATAAAATTAGATTTATTAAATTCGTACATTATTTGATATATAAAATTAGATTTATTTAATTCGTACAATACACGGGGTTTTTTAAGGATATATATTTTTTATTATTTAGTATTATAAATTACATTTATTCCACCCGTGTAATACACATATTTTTAAATATGTAACTTTTTTATTATTTGGTATATAAAATTACATTTATTCAACCCGTGTAATACACGTGGTTTTAAAGATATAACTTTTTTATTTGGTATATAAAATTATATTTATTCAACCCGTACAATATAGTTCTTATAGATATAACTTTTATTATTTAATATATAAAATTATATTTATTCAACCCGTGTAATAAATGAGGTTTTTAAAGATATAATGTTTTATTATTTAGTATATAAAGTTCATTTATTCGACCCGTGTAATACACGGGGTTATAACCTAGTTGATTAATAATTGAAATTATCTTGAGAATACTTTTGTGTGGGATGACACCGTTAAATATTTTTTTTGTGAAAAAATAAAAGAAAAATAATACACTAGGAAAATCAATTTCTTTGGATGGGCCTTTTGAGTGGTTTATCGGAGATTTGGAGATATCATGTTACATTCAGTATTATCAATTTTTTTATATTATTTTCAAGATATCATTTACTATGTTACCACCCTCTTGCTACACACAACACAACCCAGGCACAAACTCACCGACTCAGTGTCTTCCCCTCTTTCTCTCTGTGTTTCACCGTCTTACCCATTTTCTCAATGGGTGTACCTATTGGCACACCAATCTGCCTATATGCACACAAAAAAGTGTTTTTTTATCCTATATACACACCCTGTAGTGTCGAGCTGTGGCCAAACCGCGGCGTTTTGGTCCGGTCAACCAGACAAAGACTGACGGATCTGTTGACCGGACCAAAACGCCGAGCTTTGGCCGCGTTTTGGTCTTGTCAGCCAGACAAAAGACTGACCGGGTGTCTGGTTGATAGGACCAAAACGCGGCCAAAACTCAGCGTTTTGGTCCAGTCAACAGACCCGTCAGTCTTCGTCTGGTTGACCGGACCAAAAAGCGGCGCTTTGACCACAACTCGACACTGCAGAATGTACATATAAGACAAAAATGCACTTTTTTTGAGGTGACTAGTTTGAGCCTTTCTTCTCAATTCTCATCCTTAGATTCATAAATGATAAATCAACATCCCAAATTTGTTGCATTTTGAATGAAGTAAACCTAAAATTCTTCTTTCTCTAACAACCCGGTAAAGATTAGAAGGAAAAAAAAAATCCTACTTACAAAATCTTAAGAGTAAACTGCCATTTTGGTCCCTGAGGTTTGTTCATTTTTACCATTTTAGTCCAAAACTCAAAACTTTTAAATCTGGGTCCCTGTGGTTTCACTTTTATTGTCATTTTGGTCCAAAAATCAAATCAGCTGTTATTTGGCTAATAAAATATGGTTATTTTGTCTTTTTCTTCAGGGGCAAAATGGTCCATCTGAATTTATTATAACATATTATTAATTAAATTAATTATATTAAATATCCCTTATCATTGTCGATCAGTAGTAAGAGCCTAGATTGACCAAAATCCTGAAATTAGTCTCAAATTGAAGCATAATATGGTTGTGAATTGATGAAATTTTCAGCTCATTCGGATACAACTGTAGCAAGAATTGATTTGGACAGCATTAGAGCTGTAAGTGTGGAAGACGGCAAGAAGCTAGCGGAGGAACAAGGCTTGTTCTTTCTTGAAACATCTGCACTTGATTCCACCAAGAACTCATCATCTTTGGGTGACTTGTTGACTAGTAAACATTCAAGAACAACACGAGTATCTGTTTTGATTTTGCTTGGATTCTTCAACACAATAATTCAGCTTTATATGAATCCGAATTCAGTATTTTACGACCGACAATATTGTTGTAGATCTCTCAAATCACCATCTGAAAAGCCGTTTTAACGTTGGTGGAATCAAGTGCTCTTACTAATTTCACGATTTTGGTCAAACTAGGCTTTGACTACTGATCGAATTGTTCAAACTAGGCTCTTACTACTCATCAATTCACAACCATTGTCGATCAGACAGTTGCAGGGGGAAGATGAAGAAGATGAACTTATATTCACAACCATTCTCCCTTTTTTTCGTGGTATCACAATACACCATATAAGGTACACCAATATCTATAAAGACTTGGATTGACCCAACTATATCCCTTGTTACCCCAATCTACCCCATGTGAATTTTTTATTTCAACACTTAAAACTAGTGGGTCCCCTGATAAAACATATATGCCCGTAATAAGGACGGCATGGAGGGCGTCGAGCTCTTCTTCTGTGGGAGTCCTTTCATGAACAAAGGGTCGCGTTTAACCTTGCCAAATCCGAGTCGAAATCATACATACAGATAAGGCCAAAAACGAGGTATATGACAGCTGCTTTTCTAGAAAAGTTATCCACAAAAGCTTTTGCAAACGTTGTAGAATCATCATACTTTATAAAGCCGTGAATTTTATACCATTCTCCGGATATTTGTTTGGGTGTCATATTACGCATTTTTAGGAATTGTTGATAATTTGAATCATGCACCCCCTTCACAGAACATCTTTATATATCTTCCATTGTGAAACACCTATAAGTTACCAACTCCTGAGGTGATATAACTAATGTTTTATAACCAAGCTGATGATATATATTTTGTCATGAGCAAAGGGTTCCGTTTTTGTTGCTTCCTTTGCCAAATCTGAGTCTAAATAAAATGTATGGATAACACCAAAAACGGGGTATATGACATCTGCGTTTCTAGAAAAGTTTTCCACAAGAGCGTTTACAATCGTTATAGGATTACGATATTGTCTACGACCGCCAATTTTGTAACTTTTTTTTGGATATTTGTGTGGGTGTCATGTTAGCCATCCTTAAGAATTGTTGATTATATTAATCATACAACCCCTTTGCAAGACATCTACTTACTTGCGCTATCGAGTGACACCCATAATTTACCAACTCCCGTGGCGATATAACTAACTTATCATAACCAAGTTAGCGATATATGTTAGTCATGAGATGTGCCCCTACATAGAAACAACAGTAGGGCTAGTACTCTTGGTCCCATACTTCTGTATAGTGATGAGCAATGGAAATCTCCCTCACTGTCAAAAAACCATTCATAAGTTAGTATAGTTACTTATTTGAATATTTATATATACATAGCCAAGGGTCAAGGGTTATGTATGAGTGAGTTATTGTAATTTGGTTTCCAGGTTATAATAATAGAGTTCATTCTTAATATTGTGTGATTCTTTTTCTAAACTTGACTTTAATGAAATGATCAAGTGTTAGTAATGTTGTTAAAGTTTATTTTTAGTATATTTTTTAGTGCTTTTATCACCATAATGTTTTGCATCACACATATTTTCTTTTTATATGATAAAATAAAACTACCAAAACTTTACTATTTGTTTAAATAAACTACTTTGATAAGATTTTATTACTTAATCTTACATTGTTTCGTTTGTTTTATTAGAATTTTTATCATATACTTTTTTAGATGCTTGTAAATAATAAAACCGGATTCTAAATAAGTAAAATCTAAAACAACAAAGAATATATTGACACTATTTTCAACTTTAATTTATAAAAGCAAATATATCTATTATTTGGTTCACATTTTGTTTCAGCAAAACACTTAAACATCTTTCATTGCTAGCTAGTTTAAAAATAGATATTAAAAATTCATAACTAGTAAAAAAAGGTACCAAAAAACACAATTCAGACCCATCAAAACCGAATTGCCAAACCGTCGACTAGTTTGGTTTAAATTGATACAACCAAAATTCCGGACTAAACCGGATCGTGAACACCTTTATGGCTTTATATGAACGTGAATTAGCTAGCACATAAAAACTTTGTATTCTATCCGTTATTAACCGTTTTATGGTGATATTATTCTATCCGTTATTAACCGTTTTTGGTTATATAACAGGTTATTTTGTGAACCTCTACACTAGGGATAGGGTTAGTGGGCCATTTCTTGTGCATGTACTTAAAGTATGGGAGGCCCAATTTGAAAAAAAGAGATTGTACATATTTTTATCCAATATCAATATTTTCCATCACCTCCATTTTAAAGGTGTAAAATAAGCCGGTCTCAAACTGATTAACCGATACTCAAGCCAAACCGATGGCACAAAAAAACCAGTTTGGCCCAAACCAATCTGGACCAAGCCAAGGTTTGGGATTGGATTGGATCCAAACCGGAAAACCCATTAAAAACGGGTTTTAAATGGCCAAACCGGTTTTGAATCCGAACCTAATTGGTTTGAGTGGGTTGGACCTTTTCCCCTAAAACGGGGTTTCCAACCTGAACCGCTTTGGACCATTAGGAAAAAAACGGGTCGGGTTATAACCCGAACTTATTTTAGCTCAAGCCGGTTTTTGTACACCTCTACCTTTATTGGGGAATATGGTTGGTGAGCCGTTATTTGTGCACACACTTAAAGGGTCGGAGGCCCAATTTGAATATACTTACACAATATTCGCCATTACAACGAGCTACAAACGCTGAAGAAAACTTGTGTTCGGCTCTGCCCTTTCTTGCGACCTACAAGCTAATGAAAAATTACACCATTTAAGCTCAAACTCTAAAACTTACGACGGTTAAAAGGAAAACACACGGATCGATAGAAAATCCATCAACGTGTAAACAAAACTCAACAAAAGGATTATCCGTTGCTTCAAAATGATTATTTAGTACAAATATGCAAATGTTGTAGTAATTAGGCATTTTCAAGCTGATCGAGTTTGCAAAACACATTCGAAAAGAAACTGTAACAGGTTTTTACAACCAATGCAAATAGATCAGAAACGATGTAAGATGGGAGGACTCGTTGAGAGTGATGGCTATGTCCCAGCAATGGGATGACGCCGTTGAGATGTATAATGAGTAAGCTGAGAAGTGTGGGTTTTCAATTTAGAACACTATAATTATAAAAATGTTAGAAAGTTATCCAATTTACCTTCCTCTCCTCGTAAAAGTAAAGGTGAAAGTGAAAGAAATCCTCGATAACTATAATCGCAAAGAAATCTTTTGAAATGAGTTTTAAAAACTTTGATCCTAGAATGACTTGTTACATTACCATATAACATAAATAACTAACCACATTTGATCACATCCCAAATAGTTTTTTTTTTTTTTTTTTTTTTTTTTTTTTTTTGTAAATAATACCTTGCAATTCTTTTTGGCGGTTTGAACAATACCTTGTGAGGTCCCCGTATCTTTTTCCTCTTTCTTTTCACGGTATCACAAGACCGCATATCAGGTACACCAATATCTATGAAGACATTCGGATTGACCCAACTACATCCCTTGTTACCCCAATCTTCTCCATGTGAATTTTTTTATTTGAACACTTATAACTAATGGGCCCCCGAATAAACATATACTCCCGTAATAAGGACGACATGGAAAGCGTCGAGCTCTATTTTTGTGGGAGTCCTTCCATGAACAAAGGGCCGCGTTTAACCTTTGCCAAATCCTAGTCGAAAACATACATAAAGATAAGGCCAAAAACGGGGTATATGACATCTGCTTTTCTAGAAAAGTTATCCACAAAAGCTTTTGCAAACATTATAGAATCATCATATTTTATAAAGCCGTCAATTTTGTACCGTTCTCCGGATATTTGTTTGGGTGTCATTACGCATTTTTAGGAATGGTTAATAATTTGAATCATGCACCCTTCACAAGACATCTTTCTATATTTTCCTTTGTAAAACACCTATAACTTGAATTCCTAGATCTAAAAACTAGAAAAAATTTAGGTAAAATATCGAACACACCCAGAACTCGATCCGAATCGTTCAAGCGACCTAGAAATTCTATGTCCGGTTTATAAAACGTGGAGCATCTAAGAACAATGAAACAAGTAGAATACACTATCACGCTACTTGTCTTTCATTTTAAGTAAACCATATCATAATAACCACTTAAAAAGTAAAACCTAACATGTGTTTACCTTTTTTTATGAAAGTAGTATAGTCCACTTGTACCATATGTTGGTGTCTTAAAAAGTTGTATGCCTTTCATTGTAGAGTGCATCTCCGTATCATTGTAGAGTGCAGCTCCATACTGAAATCATTAAGAAGAACGAAATTTAGGTCACACAACTTCAATTAGGGTTTAAAATTTTCAATTATTCAGGCCAAATACTATATATCAATTAGCAAATTTAGTTTGTGGAAGAAGCTACTCTTTAATTTTTTACAAGTACCCTAAGCTTGATTTACAACTTACTAATGCATACTTGGACCCATCAAGCACACATGCCCAACCCTTTAGACCGTGTGTTATCACTACTGGTTCCATGCCACGCCGGACCATCAACGCCCAGCGCACAACCACATAGTGGCGCAATCGACATCGCCGGAGAACCTTTTGAATGGTGAGGTGCATTGGGGTGTCGGTCTGTGATATGTTGTCAACAAGGTATGGTTCGACAACATTGGGTTTGTTTGGCTTAGCTTATTTTAGTTCAAAATGACTTTTGTTATAAGGACTTATTAACTTATGACTTTTCGAAAAAGAATTTCTAAAAAAGTGTTTGGGTTAGCTCTTAAGCCAATAAGTTAGACATGTTTGGGATCAAAGTCAAACACTACCTGGAATGACTCTTTCATACGTAAACGAGCAAAAATATATTTGCAAATACAAAAACTGTATCATACCTCTTTACTGCTTCAAGCAGGTCAGCTAAAGCATCAGCATTATTGGATATCGATCCTACCTGAAAAGGTAACAGTTGATAGAAACAAACGATGAGCTGTTATCAAAATATATAGAGTATAAATTGTTGATTTAGTGGCTACATCCCGTAATTATAGATATAAGGTTGACGACAATTAGATCACTCAGACCATTTAATGCGGATACACCCCCTACACCACACTAACAACAAACTCAAGATTCTAAAGCAAGTATCACATTAAAAGCATAAAAAATGAAAATCTACATACAAAAATGAAGCAAAACAGTATCATAGCAAAAGAATGCAACTAGATACATATACAAGCATAAATCCTCACATGTGCGTTCCCATACACCCATGTATTTTCCTACTTTTATTCCTACCCTGAACATAAACCTTACTTTTGCCCAAAGGGAAACAAAAACAGAAGCATTTAACGAAAACATAATAAACCTTTATAAAATAAATCTAATGTTCTCAGCCTTAACTAAAGCAATCAACTATTAGTACCCAAACTGAGATAAATCGACTGCAGATACAAAAAATCACAATGATGTCACCGACAGCAGCAACAACTGTTAAGAATCTGCTTCTTCAGTTGATAATGTTAAGAATTCCTTATAATAGACAGAGATGGGGAGTGGGTATATCATCATATATAAGTAAGGGGGCAGATGTAATGTAAGGTAGTTGGAGGATTGAAGGCAGGGGTAGGAGGTTACATTTATTTACAGCAGTTCCATCTACTACAAAAATTGAAAGCTGGACGACTAGTTTAATTGGGGGTGATTAATTGAAGCTGGTAGATTGACAGTATGTATGGTAGATGGGGGACTTAATGGTAGGTGGTTTAATTGGAAATTTGTCCTCAAAAGGAATTTTGGGTTTGGAGAAGTTTAGCGGGTTGTTCATTAAATGTACACAGTTTTATAAATATACTTATTTAATTAAGTACATTACATTACATTTCTTAATAGAGAAAAATACCCTGAAGTGGTTTATCCATTTTTCACCTTTAATCACCAACTTTCTAAAATTACAGTTATAGACCCCAACTTTTGCAATTTCGTTCCCGGATAGCCCCTGAAGCGGATGGAGGTTAGTTTTTTTTTATCTTAAGTGGATGTGAAATGACTAAACTGCCCTTGCTATTTAAATCAAACAAAAAATAAAATAGTGAGACCCACTTTTCAATTTATATTTATATAATAAGTTAATAATATAATATAGAAACTAGTGACACGCACTAGCACTAGCACAACATCTCATCCATGGGAGCCTTTGATGGTGTGCAGGGAGGACCTCCGTAAAATGCCCACAATTTCGAGGGTCATGCGATTTAAAAAAAAATCCGATACGTATATCTTATTTTTTTTAAATAGTTAACACATACTACTTTCGACATAGGCCAATTTACAAATCATTTTTATGGTTTACAATTTAGTCCACTTGGAATTAGGTTTATTAAGCCCAATACTGATTTGATCTTTTTTAAATAATAACAAAACATAACAGAAGGGCACATTTTTTCAATCTCGAACAGGGTACGTGAATTCTCAGAGACGCCTCTGATCTCATCTCACATTTCCGACCACACCCAACTCGTCTTCTCAGGCGAGCGGTCTTATCGGCGACAACGCAAACTACATGAAATAAACACCATCAGCAAATGAGGTGCTTACCATAAGCAAATTACCCAAAATAAAAACCACCTGGGTTTCTTTTTCCATATCAGACACATCCACTCAGCCTCCAATTCATCAACAATGGTGTATATCATTTTAATAAATGTAATCTGCAACTTTGTCTTCGAAATGGTCTCACTAGAGTTTGCATTTCCCACAAAGAGAACTCATAAGAAATTGATTAACTATATGTGTGAGTAATGATCAAGTCAGTTTTGTTACATTCTATTGGCATCATTACTCTAAACATGGGCTTAATGTGATAATCCACTTATTATATCCCATATTTCTGGGAGAACAAATCCATATACCCATCTAAACCAGCTGTCATCAAACAATGAATCAAGTATTCAATCATGTCTTTTATGTTCTTCTCCATGATCATTCCAGTTTGAGCCCACAGCCGTTCTATATAATCATGCTGTCGTTTGAAGTCAAAATGTTATTCCTATGTTATAATTAACGACCGATTCTAAGAGATTTGTAACAAAATATTAAAACAAAAACCTGAAATCCAATTTGATGAGTTGAGTGTTCCGGAAGGCCTTTTTCTTTCATTTCTTCGTAATGTTTTAAGACTTCACTTAACATATCATTTTCCGATGGCAATGAAACCTTAGCCGACAATGCGTGTGCTATCCATCTTGATTGGCACTCAATTATTATAAATGGAATGGTCTAAATTTACAAAGTACCGTTAGTCCATCATATATATATTATAATATAGGGAGAACATACACGTGTGTAGATCAATGGTCAGGATTTGTTCACTCAGTTCGCAAATACACTATATATTCGCAAATACACTATATATATCAACTGAACTAATATATTTTCATTAAAACACGAGGATACGTTAAACTTACCCTATCTGGTATTCCAACAAAGGAGAGTCGCGGGGCAAGTTGTGGGGGGAAAACATGTTTGTAAAGAGGTCCAATACGTTTGTCTTCAACACTTACAATGCCATTTGTTCTAAGAAATGGAAGATGGAATTTGTACCTAAATGTAAAAAAAATATAAGTGTTTTTGTCTGGTTGTATTTTTGTTTCATCCCTAGAGTGAATCCTTTATTATTATGCAATTATTACCCTTTATTTTCTTGTTATATGTTTATAGGTTTAGAAAAGAATTTATCTTGGACGTACCCGGTGCAATGTAATATAATATCTGCATCTATAGAGAATCCACCTTGAAATGATACTGAACCTTCTTTGCTAATGTACTCGATCTATTAAGTACAATAAAAATATAAAAAAAATCATATTAATTTTCATAGCATACAAGATATGACTTTTTTAGTATGAACGTGTCTTCAAAATTGTTAGATAGACTCTTAATCGAACACACAAACACAATTTGACACTTTCCATCTACACTTATCGTGTCATTTTCATTCAGTATTTGTTATGATTCCATCCTTTCATTGACCGAAACTAAAAATTCAGTTATTTATTCAGTTATTTATATAAGATCATCGGCCTCAAAACGATGTTTGGAATTAAAACTTTAACATCACTTAGTTAGTGGTAAGGGCGTAATCTGTAATAAAAATATTTAATGAAAAGAATAACAAGTGTAGTTATTGTATTTAGAGGATAACACAAATAATTTATATAGTATGTATACTTTTGTCAAAAGTTTAAGTTTAAGAGCACCCACATCGCCAAGTCCGGGGATGTGGTTTGCTTTTTGGACCAGAAGAGCGGACGGGAGAGGCGTTGGAGGTGGGTGACTTGGATGGTCCGCTTGGGTGGTGGTCTGGTAGAGCGGACGAAGGTTTGGGGTGGAGGTGTGGCCCCCTTGATTTGAATAAAAAAACTACAACAATTATGTAAAATAAAAATAATACAAACTAAAAAGATACAAATTTATTAAATTTAACAATATTACACAAACCACATAATTAAACCTAAACACACCAGATAATTAAACCTAAACAAGACGATATAATTAAACCTATACAAACCACATAATTAAACATAAACAAAGCAGATAAATAAACCAGCGCTTGTAGTGGTTTAGCTCAATAATGCCCCCACCATGGGGCGTTTTGCGACACGTGGCAGTCCAGTCAGCATGAGGCGTTATTGCAAAAGTGGCGTTGTGGGAATAATGCCCCTTCCAATCATTAAACAAAAAAAAAAAAACAAACTAGTTTCTCATTGGCCAGTCAAACCCACTTGCAGCGTTATTAAAAAAACGTTGGGCCAATTTTTTTTGTCAAAAAACGCCACATCACGCCGGGTGTAATGGGTGGGGGGTGGTTTCCGGCGGTATTAGGGGGCAAACACGCCCCAGTACGGTAGGTCTTATTGACTTTTTGGAAAAGTCAGTATGGAGTGACTTTTTGGAAAAGTCACTTTTCCTCCCACATACACCCTCGCCGTTGCCGAACATCATTTTGGAACTTATAACTTATTATCAAAAAACTAATAAGTCAATAAGTTGTTTTAAAAAGCTTAGCGAAACATGCCTTTAATTTAAAATAATAACTGCCAAGCAGTTACTAGAGGTTTTTTTCCCCTAATTCGAATTTGTTCTTGACACACAAATTCTGGTTCATACGAATTACACAACACACACATGGTGATGACGCCACCACACGATTTCAACTCTGATTCACAGGTAAGTAATTCGAGATTTGATGAACTAATTAGATTACCTTGGAATGCTGCCACATATTGTTGAATTTATCGGATTTTCCGACCTTAACAAGAGGAAATCTTGAGGACATGTGAACTTCCTTGGCAACCATAGCTATTTCTTTTGATATGTCTACTGCACTAGCTCCACTCCCAATTACAACTACAACCTGGTCATTTAAAACCTCAAATTATACGCTTGTACATGATATAAGCTCCATGTATATATGACATTTTGTTGTGAATTTTCAAAAAGACTTATTTAGTTAAGCAAGTTGGTGCGTATTAGATTTAGGGTGTGGATTATCAATAGATTGATAGTTGGTAGTGTAGTGGTTTTGTGTATGTATGGATGTTGGTGAGACTCAGGTTCGAATCCTTGGTTCACCATTTTTTTTCTTGTTTTTAAATTTTAACACAACCTTTCAAATAATTACACTTGAGCCCTTCAAGTTTAACTTTCAATCACATACATTTTTTTGGGAAAAAGGCCACAAGATTTTACTTCGCCTTAGGCCACCAAAATGGTTGAGCCGGCCCTGGTATTATCTGATAGCTTAAATAGTTTAATGCGACACAATACATATAAGGATGACTGATAGATAATATATTGCTCTTCTTCTTGAGAGTTAGCATAATTTATCACTAACCTGATCACGAAATGGCTCAGGAACACGATAGTTGTGGCTATGCATTTGCTTTCTCGACCACGTCTGAATACCTAGTCACAAAAGTCTGTCATGTTACACGCATACTTTTTATATTTATAGCTTCTTTCTTAATGTGTGAGTTAGCTGGTTTAAAATAAAAAAGAAAATATAATTATCTTGTTATAATATGGTTTTGGCATGCATATGCCACTTTTACCCTGTTAGGTTAAAAAAAAAATCAAATTCTCATAGGAACAACTATACATCAAAGTGAAAGCAAAAATTTAATACTTTAAAAAATAAACATGAATTTTAAGTTAAATTATCTATTTCTCGATATATCTTGGAATAAAATGGGTTCAATAGTTTGTTACCAGGAATATCAGTTGCCAGCCGAGGTTGAGTGTTGTGACCGTTACATACAACAACTGCATTGAACACCTCCACGGACATCACCCCATTTGTATTCGACTCAACAACAAAGTCAGTGATATCCGAGTCAACAACCTCCACCCGGGTCACCAAGGTATTGAACCTAATCAATTTTGTGAGCTCAAAATGACTTGCAAAATCTGTCAAGAACTTTAGAACTTCTTCGTGCCCCGGATACATCCTCGGATCACCATACACTTTTTCACTAAATTTGAAATCAGTGAAGCTCATGAGCGAACGTGGAACATTTGTTTTCAAGGATTTGTAGGTAGATGAGTGAACAACATCTCTATTTGGGTCTATTCCCAATGGATCGGACTCTACTCGTGCATCATAGGCCCATGTCCCTCCAAGTTTGTGTGACTTTTCGAACACCACCACTTGGAGATTTTCTCTTTGAAGCTCACGAGCAGCGACTAGCCCGGCAACACCAGCACCGATTACAGCTACCTTTAAGGATCCTGTCATAGCTGATGGCTCCTATTTGTTTTCCAGGAGTTGGACACTTGATATATTTGAAGATTCATTTGTTGATTAGTAAAGGATCCTCTAGGAGGAAATAATAAATTACTATACACCTCACATGGGACATGTTCACAGAGTTGACCATATAAACCAAAAGTCCCAATGCCATCTAAACATCTTTTATTCTCATGTGCTGAGTGACACTTGCCAAACACATCATAATTGTTATATTATTTTAAAATAATAAGCAGGTTATTGGATTAACTCAATCTGGTATGCCTTAATGTTGTTTTTATTTATCACTTTTGTCAACTATAATATCTTATTCAATATGAGATGTAACTATTTTATACATCCTATTGCTGCATAAATTCTTTTTAATCCTTGTTTTGTTCTTTTCTTTTGAACAGGAATTACTGAGAAAAGAAGTTGCGAAAAGCTGTTCTGGTGGTTATTCAATATTATATTTGGTGCTGATTGGTATAATAAGTTTTGTTCCTTATCAAGCAGACGTAGAAGAGAGATGATAATTTGTCGTTAATTTCAGATGCAAACTCCCATGAGTTTGATATGAGTAAGGCAGAGTTTGAACTGGATTTCTCTAACTTAACTTCAGTTGAAAGATCTTTCATCTAGTTAAAACATAGTGCAATTTTTTGTTTGACTAATTGTCTGATAATAAAAAATATCTCTTTTAGCATGCTTGGCAAACACATTTTTTCTTTGGTCACAAGGACAAAGGGTGCATACATTCAAATATTTTTACATATTACACTTGTTATATACTAGGTAGAATATAACATTGATGGGTTGAAAACTATTTTTTACTTAAAAATTGTACACAAATTATGTACAAGTTATCAGTTTTGACTTGTCATTTAGCACAAATTTCTTAAGGGTTTTGCTGTAGCATACATGTCCTAAGGGCCGGTTTTATCACTCTTACCTGTGATCGATCTTTGAAGTAAATTGGAGTAAGGGTTTTGCTGTAGCATACATGTCCTAAGGGCCGGTTTTATCACTCTTACCTGTGATCGATCTTTGAAGTAAATTTGATCGTAATATCGAGTTGAAGTTTAAAGATGAAGTGAAAGTTATGATCAAGTCGTTTTTGTTACATTTTTTCTTAGAAAGTAAATCAAATCCTGTATTCAATCATGGTTCTTATGTTCTTCTCCATAAAATTATCAAAAGATTGCTGCTCCAAAACACCCTCTGGCCAGGTTGTACTTGCTGCATGTGGCTCGTCGTGACCCACGTACAGCTGTGCATGGAACTCGAACCCGTTTCCCCTAAGAGTTCACAAGATATTAATCAGATACATATACAACAAGGTACAATGAAAACTTTAACTTGATTATAATTAACAAAAACTTTCCATTCATATGCATATAAACAATTGTGAAACATAATCAAAGGTTTGGTAATTCCCTTTGTATTCTTGCTCCGTTAATTACAGTTTAACCAAAGAAGTTTCATTTGTAAAGATAAGAAGATATATGGAACAGATCATAAAAACGCACACGGGATGAAAAATAATATACCAATGTAACAAACCAAAATTAGAGAACTTACAAATACATTGTCTACTCCATGCTTTGACAGGTAAAACACGGATTTGTCAGAGAAGGCACTTGGGGTAGATTTGCATATAGGAAAGCGTTTTCTCCGCCCATGATGAAAGCAAGAGAAGCGTGTACATTGATCTAGCAATGGCCTTTGAATCACTGATGGAAAAACACATTTATTCTCAGCACCTAAAAACTTTGTATTCTATCCGTTATTATCTGTTTTTTGGTGATATTATTCTATCCGTTATTAACCGTTTTTGGTTATATAACTGGTTATTTTGTGAACCTCTACTCTAGGGATAGGGTTGGTGGGCCATTTCTTGTGCACGTACAAAGTATGGGAGGCCCAATTTGAAAAAAGAGATTGTACATATTTTTATCCAATATCAATATTTTCCATCACCTCCATATTAAAGCTGTAAAATAAACCGGTCTCAAACTGATTAACCGATATCCGAGCCAAACCGATGGCACAAAAAAACCAATTTGGCCCAAACCATGTAAGATTAAATATATTATGTTTAATATTTAATCTAGTAGCCATTATAATCATTTACATTATATAGATCAAAATATATAATAACCTATTAAATAATTAGTTGGTAATTGTTGATGTACCATATTACCCTTATTAACTAATTAGGTTTCCTCATGGGTGCTTATATAAGGAGACTTATGTAGAGGTTAAAGGGTTACTCAGTTACACAATTAGACATACCCTATTAGCATAACATCAATCGACCTCTTCTCCATAACCGAATCCCCTATTCGGTTCTCATCATCACCATCATCAGTCAGCACCATCAGGAGGAACCAGATCACGTTGACAAACATGTCGAACTCGATGGCATCATCTATCACTGGATTCTCCACTGCACTGTCTACTGTAACAGGTATGTTTTCATGTTTTCCATCATGTTTAGAACATAACTGATCCAACATGTGGTATCAGAGCATATGTTGATTAGTCAGTTCTGTTTTCGTATCCATTAATTCTGGGATTGAAATCATGAAAACAGAAGTTTTGAAAATCTTATGAACATCACAGCCGTTTTCAAGTCATATAAAACCACTCGAAACCTCTGTTTCGAGGAAAAGAACTGTTTTAAATATCTCGAAATCAAAACAGGTAAAATTATGTCCGAAATCTATTTAGAAAAACCTTAAAATTCAGGTTTCAGGTTCCAGAATTTATTTTTTATTTTTTTAGGGTTCATCATGTTCTTAGGAAAATTCGAAAATTCCCTTATGTTTTGGAATGTAATTAGGATTGATGAGTGTTTTTTCCTGTTTGATCCAATTTAATCTATTAAGTTTATTCGAAAACTGTTAAAAGATATACAGTTATAATTTTTGAAATATTTTTGATAAAATTAGATCATCTTAAAACAGGAAACCATATCTCATAATCCCTTAGAATTCGAATTTTCAGTTATGTTTTCACATTCACAGCTGTTAACAGGAAGTTTCGAGATCCCTTCTAACGAGTCGAGACCAAGATCTCGACTCGAGACCACAAGGTCTCGACTCGAAATCATAAGTGTTCTCAAATGTTTACAACTCGAGACAACGATTTCGACTCGAGATCATAAGGTCTCGACTCGAGACCACTAAGGTTTCGATTAAGGGCTTCAATCTTCACAACTCGAGACCATGTTTGCGACTCGAGACCTCATAAGGAGTCGAGATCTCATAATTCACAGCAGTCGAGACCATGATTACGACTCGAGACACTGAGCTTGCGACTCGAGACCTTAATGAGTCGAGACCTCATAATGATGAGTCGCAACTTGACTCGAGATCTCATAACTGAGTCGAGATCTCACTCGAAACCTCATTATTTTAGGCTGTTTAATGTGAACTAAAAAATGGTTTTGTAATTACTTAATTAATCAGAATCAGATAATGTTTTACAAAACCAAAATGGCTTAACTTGAATGAGTTTTTTGATGTATCATTTCTGGCCAAAGCTGATTTGATACATCTACTTATCATCCAAGTATTACGAAAGCTATGTTAAGTGTGCATCATAAACATGAATGTCTTAATATCTGGCCAAAGCTGATTTAATTCCTTCATAGATGGCATACTTAACAAGTGCATAACTAAAGTGATTGTCTCAATTTCTGGCCAAAGCTGATTTGTTACAATCACTTTGCACACATGCTTAAATGATTACACTTATGGCCAAAGCTGATTTGTTTTCGTTTAAGTAGAATTTTACTAAGTCTATTATTTTGATGTTAGTAATAGACAATATCACAGCTTCATAATGTAAAATGGTCATTATTTATGCCTGCCTTAGTATAACGTGCCCTTAGATCACATTAGGAATTCTTCCTTAGTATCATAACTTGCTCATCTTATTTCCACTATCAGCGCCCAATTGCGGGATTCCACCTTTGACCGGTGATAACTTTGCTGCATGGAAGGATGCTCTCATGCTTACACTTGGATTGCTGGACTTTGACTATGCTCTAAGAGAGAATAAGCCAGCGGACCTTACTCCACAAGTACTGCTGCTGAGCCGTTCACTCATGAAAAGTGGACTAGGTGTAACCGCATGTCTCTCATGTTCATGAAGCAGTCCATAAGCAATGCAATCAGAGGAGCTATTCCTGATTCTGAAGATGCTAAAACCTACTTGGCTTCTGTGGAGGCGCAGTTCAAGGGGACATCTAAAGCACACGCTAGTACCCTTATCCTCAAGCTGGTGACAACTAAGTATGATGGGAGGAGCGGCATTCGCGAGCACATCATGATGATGAATGACATGGCCAATAAGCTGAAGGGGCTGGAAATGGAAATCAGTGATGGTTTCCTTGTTCATTTCATCATTACTTCGCTTCCTTCGTCCTTTGAAGCATTCAAGATCAATTACAACACTCAGAAGGACAAATGGACGATGAGTGAGCTGGTCGCCATGTTCGTACAAGAGGAAGAGCGTATGAGGATGGATCGCACTACTGATGTTGCTAACTTCACCACCTCCAACTCTAAGAAGGGGAAGAACAATCATCAGAGGAAGGATGCTTCTAAAGTCCAAAGGCTCAATCCTAATACAAGTGCACCTTCCAGCTCTAAGAACTCCTTAAGCAGAATCCACTGCAAGTTCTGTAAAAAGGCAGTACACATGCAGAAGGAATGCCTTGACTTTAAGGAGTGGCTGGCTAAGAAAGGTAACGATTATTTTATGATACTTGAGTCCTATAATTTAAGTGTTCCTGCTAATTCTTGGTGGTTTGATTCTGGTTCTATGGTTCATGTTACCAATTCAACTCAGGGATTCCTTACAATCCGGAAGCTGGAAAGAAACCAAAGAACGCTTAAGGTTGGGGATGATCGAGAATTAGAAGTGATGGCCATTGGAACATTACAATTATTTATGAAAACTGGTTTATGTATTAAACTTTATGATACCTTATATGTTCCTGAGGTAACTCGGAACCTTGTATCAGGACCAAAGTTAGACATGGACGGTTTTATTGTTTCCCATGGTCATCGCAAACTCTCTATCCTCTATGATTCTGTTCTTTATGGTACTGGTATTCTGGATGGTGGTCTCTATAGATTAGAACTAGATGATGGCTTTTCCAAATCTTTGTTGTCATATAACATTAATGAATCACTCACAAAGATGAAAGAGAAACGAGACTTAGAGACTTCATCAATGTTGTGGCATCAGCGTTTAGGTCACATCTCAAGAGAACGATTAAATCGTCTCGTAAAGGATGAAGACTTACCTTCTCTCGATTTCTCTGATTTTGGAACATGTGTCAAATGTCTTAAAGGTAAAATGACATTAGCGAATAAGAAAGGTGCCACTAGGAGCTCTAATTTATTAGAACTCATTCATACTGACATTAGTGGTCTTTACCAAATCGCTGGCATAACAGGACATACTTCATTTATCACTTTTATTGATGATTATTCTCGTTACATGTACTTGTATCTAATTAAGGAAAAGTCTGAATCTCTTACAACTTTTAAAGATTATAAGGCTGAAATTGAAAAGCAATTAGATCGTCAGATTAAAGTTGTGAGATCAGATAGAGGCGGTGAATATTATGGAAGACATACTGATGTGGGTCAAGCTCCTGGTCCATTTTATGAGTTTTGTAAGGACCAGGGGATTGTGAACCAATACACCATGCCTGGTACACCTCAGCAGAATGGTGTCACTGAAAGAAGAAATCGTACCCTTATGAACATGGTACGCAGTATGTTAGCCAACACCAATTTACCATTATTCCTCTGGACTGAAGCGTTAAAAGAAGTTGTTTATATACTCAATAGAGTTCCTTCTAATTCTGTCCCTAAAACTCCTTATGAACTTTGGACAGGAAGGAAACCGAGTCTTAAATATATGAAAGTATGGGGCTGCATCGCTGAAGCAAAACTTTACAATCCTTTCCTAAGGAAACTTGACCCTAAAAGAGTTACCTGTTTCTTTATCGGGTATCCTGAAAATTCAAAGGGTTATCGTTTCTGTTGTCCTTCCCATGCCACCCGTATTGTTGAAACCAAGCGTGCTGCGTTCCTGAAGGATTTCAAGGTCAGTGGGAGCAGTACCAACCCTTATGAAGAATTGCAAGAAGTACAAGACGCGGGGGGGGGGGGGGGACTCGTCGCTTACCATTGCTCCGATTACTCCTCTTGTACCCAATGCAACTACTGTACCTGAAGCTACTGCACCAACTCCAAATTCACCTCTACAATCAGAACCTATTATACCTCATGATGAAGACACATCAAACGCTCAAAACCAACACAACGCTGAACCCGATAATCCACTCAGGAGGTTATCTAGGCAAAGAAGGCCTACTATTTGGGATGATTATGTTACCTACCTGACTGAAATGGATCCCAGAAAGCTCAATGATCCTATCTCTTACAATGAAGCCATAAGTAGTGATCAGTTTTCTGAATGGAATAAAGCAATGATTGATGAGCTTGAATCCATGAAGAAAAATGACGTTTGGGATTTGGTAGAATTACCCAACGGTGTTAAACCCGTAGGATGCAAATGGGTGTTCAAAACAAAACTGGATCCGAATGGGAACGTTGAACGCTACAAAGCGAGATTGGTTGCAAAGGGCTACACTCAGAAAGAGGGAATTGATTATCAAGAGACATTTTCACCTGTCTCTCGTAAAGATTCATTAAGGATCGTCATGGCCCTAGTAGCTCATTTTGATTTAGAGCTGCATCAGATGGACGTTAAAACCGTTTTCCTTAACGAAGACTTGGACGAAGATGTTTACATGAAATAACCTGAAGGCTTTAAACCTGAAGGTCAGGAGCATCTAGTCTGTAAGCTGAAGAAATTCATTTACGAGTTAAAACAAGCATCACGTCAGTGGTACCTCAAGTTTGATGAAGTCATGAAGAAACAAGGTTTTATGAAGAATCAAGTGGATCAATGCACCTACCTCAAGATGAGTGGGAGAAACTTTACTATATTTGTCCTTTACGTAGATGATATTCTATTGGCAAGTAATAGTTTAGACATGTTGCATGAGTCGAAGCGGTTACTCTCGCATAACTTCGACATGAAGGATCTCAGAGATGCTTCTTACGTCATTGGCATCGAAATCCACCGAGATAGACACAAAGGGATCTTAGGATTATCCCAGAAGGCTTACATAGACCGTGTCCTTACACGGTATAACATGCAACAGTGCAAACCCTCCGTCGCTCTAGTTAGTTAAGGGAGATGTTTTCGGTTCATTCCAGTGTCCGACAACAGAGGTTGAGAAGGAGCAAATGAGCCAGATACCTTACGCGTCAGTAGTCGGGAGCCTGGTGTATGCTCAAGTATGTACTCGCCCAGATATCGCTTATATTGTTGGAATGCTAGGCCGTTATCAGACTAATCCTGGCCTAGATCACTGGAAAGCAGCTAAGAAGGTACTTCGATATCTGCAAGGGACGAAAGACTATAAACTGACTTATAGAAGAAGTGATCATTTAGAAGTGGTGGGCTATTCTGATTCTGACTTTGCCAAATGCAAAGATGACAAGAAATCCACTTCGGGCTATATCTTTATGTTAGCAGGCGGCCCTATCTCTTGGAAGAGTCATAAACAACAGTTGACCACAACTTCCACAATGATGGCAGAGTACATTGCTGTTTATAACGCAACCTGTCATGGAATGTTGCTTAGAAATCTGGTCACTGGACTCAAAATCGTTAATTCCATTTCTAGACCATTGAAGCTTTATTGTGATAATTCAGCTGCCGTTAGTTTCTCGAACAGTAACAGTTCGACTGGAGCTGGTTTATATCCCGATACAAAATATCTGTTCGTACGTGAACGAGTTGAGGAAAATAATCTTTGTATCGAGTATATTAGTACTAAAGATATGCTTGCGGATCCGATGACTAAAGGTCTCCCTCCTAAGGTTTACGAAGAACATGTTCGGAATATGGGATTTAGTAAAGACCTTATTTAAGCATATTGTACTAGCTTATGTGTAACACCCCAACCCGGAAGGGCTGACGTGTCACTTTTACGGAGTCAGATCAAAAACATAATTCCATTTATACTTAAATTTATTACAAGGCTTTACAACTTAATGAAGGATATCTAATCCATTACAATTATTTCTACCGTCTTTTCCAAACACTCGAGCACTCTTCCATATTCCGTCCCAGATTGTCTTGATAACCTGACGTAAAGAAGAAAACACAAAAACGTACGTCTGAGCAAAATTTGGAAAGTTTTGCCCAGTGTGCGGATAGAGGAAAACAAAAACTTATTTTATTTGATATCCGGATGGAACTTTATGATGCAAGTAACGTAATTTCATAATCATATCATACGGATGTACCCATGAGCCAAACTTAAAACGTGACAATACACAGGTAGCTACTCCTGCATAATTATCACATGAGATGGCGAGTTGGCATACCCGTTATCCATCTCCTTATAACTTAAATCCTAGGATCGATCCATACGCCTCCTAATAGCTTATATGTACCACACTTGTACTTAAGAGACGCCGTGAACTGATCTCTCCGTCACGGGTGGAGCACATGATGTTGATGCCACAACAACATGCTTGTGGGACACTCTACGAGAAGCGATACTCAGGGTAACAGAGTACAAATGGACTTATTCACATAACTTATAAAACTTATTTTCATAACAAGACGTAGCATATATTGGAACATGCGATAATGAGTACAACTTAACAGAAAACTATCGCATGACATAAAATCTAAATCAAATGATTAGAATAGAAATCGAACGGACTGTCAAATGAATCGATAATCAAAGACGTGAGGAGTTTTTAAAAAGACATAGTAATATAATGGTATTATAACAATTTGACTTGAGTAACATAATACTTGTATATAATATTAAACTTGTAATTTATTTACTTATAACTTGTAAGCCTTAAGATATTTAACTTGTAAACAATAATTTGATTGAAAATACGAATCTTTAGCGAGATTGAAAATCTAAGAGTGGAACCAGTCACCAAGGTATGGATATCAATCCTATCTTGACAATTTCGTCCCCAAAATGTGGTTTATTAAACGAAACAAGATAAAACCTTGACTCGTTAATAAGGAACCACTAGAGTATGAAATTTGATTTGTAAATTTATAAACAAATAACTCACAAACATGTATACTTGTAAATACGAAAAGAATATTTTTCATAAACCATTTTCTAAATAACTGATGTAAAACAAAACCTTTTTCAAAATGTTTGTAACTTCCAACACATATTTCATAACTTAAATCTTAATACGGAATTTAAAATCAGGAATGATATACTTATATCCAAACGACGTAAATCAAAAGAAAGGAGTCTATCCGTACCTTAAAAATTTCCAAGTGATGCTACCTTGTTTTCAATTGTAGATTTATACGGGCAGAGTTTAGCCTACTGATTATCCTCTTAACCTAATTTGCACACAAACTAGGTAATTAACTTAATACAGCATTTACGATAACTCACGAGATCAACCCTCACAACAAATGACAAAGTGCGATACTTAAACATCCAGCGGATTCACAACGAATGACAGAGTATAGTCCGATTTCGAACAGCACTCAAACATTCAAGTCGAAATCACGATGAATGACAAAGTATAAACCCAATTTGAGCAGCACTTAAACATCTATTGAGTACATTGATCGATCGGACAATGAATCGTAATAGCGATCGAGTTAATACCCTGTTCTGCAGCACCCCGCTATTCTAATTAGTGTTTCCGTGTGTGTTAATTGTGATAAACAGACGATAACTCAGCGAACTTTTGGAGTTTGAGCGTCGTTTTTGTGCCCAGAATCGAGTGCCAATGTCTGCTATTTATAGCTGAATTTTCACTTTACTTACAGACCGTAAGCCTTAAAATGTTGCGGTCCGTAAGGGTGCTTACGGACCGTAAGCCTATAATTGTTACGGTCCGTAAGGGACACCACATCACTATAGGGTTGCCACGCGTGGGACTAGCCTAGCTGAGTTGACACTTTCTAAAATTTTAACTTCGACAGCAAGTTATTAGGATAATCGTCAAGTAGGAAATACCCCCCCTGAGTTTTAGGGGCCCTAATCCTGATTCTGAAAATTCTAGGGTTTGTACGGAATTACTTGGGTGTCTTAATTAGGGTTTCCTATTGGACTATAAATCATAATAAATAATATTTTTTTTTTAATGAGGGTTGTTATATTTTTGTTTTAAAATTTTCGGGTGTTACATTATGTTTTATGATTAATGAAATTTCCTCAGTTTGATTTTGTATGTCTCTTAGAATATGTTCAACCGGTATAATGGCATAGACAAATAAAGTTGCAAATCAAACAAAGGGCTTATGCGTATTTTGATCATAACGATTAGGTTTTAAATTAAGGCTATAGTATGACTAATGGGGGTCCTGAGTCGCATAATGATTCAACGGCTGTATTTCTCTGCTATAGTATTTGTTTAAGGCTAAAATGAGTGTTAACTCCTGATCAGGCTTATCTAATACTCATAGTAAATTATTACTCGGCTAAGTGGGAGAATGCAAGATTAAATATATTATGTTTAATATTTAATCTAGTAGCCATTATAATCATTTACATTATATAGATCAAAATATATAATAACCTATTAAATAATTAGTTGGTAATTGTTGATGGACCATATTACCGTTATTAACTAATTAGGTTTCCTCCTGGGTGCTTATATAAGGAGACTTATGTAGAGGTTAAAGTGTTACTCAGTTACACAATTAGACATACCCTATTAGCATAACATCAATCGACCTCTTCTCCATAACCGAATCCCCTATTCGGTTCTCATCATCACCATCATCAGTCAGCACCCTAAGGAGGAACCAGATCACGTTGACAAACATGTCGAACTCGATGGCATCATTTATCACTGGATTCTCCACTGCACTGTCTGCTGTAACAGGTATGTTTTCATGTTTTCCATCATGTTAAGAACAGAACTGATCCAACAAACCAATCTGGACCGAGCCAAGGTTTGGATGATTGGATTGGATCCAAACCGAAAAACCCATTAAAAACGAGTTTTAAATGTCCAAACCGGTTTTGAACCCGAACCTAATCGGTTTGAATGGGTTGGACCATTTCCCCTAAAACGGGATTTCCAACCTGAACCGCTTTGGACCATTTGGAAAAAAACCGAGTCGGGTTATAACCCGAACTTATTTTAGCTCAAGCCGGTTTTTTTACACCTCTACCTTTATTGGGGAATATGGTTGGTGAGCCGTTATTTGTGCACACACTTAAAGGGTCGGAGGCCCAATTTGAATATACTTGCACAATATTCGCCATTACAACGAGCTAGAAACGCTGAAGAAAACTTGTGTTCGGCTCTGCCCTTTCTTGCGACCTACAAGCAAATGAAAAATTACACCATTTAAGCTCAAACTCTAAAACTTATGACAGTCAAAAGGAAAACACACGGATCAATAGAAAATCCATCAACCTGTAAACAAAACTCAACAAAAGGATTATCCGTTGCTTCAAAATGATTATTTAGTACAAATATGCAAATGTTGTAGTAATTAGGCATTTTCAAGCTGATCGAGTTTGCAAAACACATTCGAAAAGAAACCGTAACAGATTTTACAACCAATGCAAATAGATCAGAAACGATGTAAGATGGGAGGACTCGTTGAGGGTTATGGCTATGTCCCAGCAATGGGATGACGCCGTTGAGATGTATAATGAGTAAGCTGAGAAGTGTGGGTTTTCAATTTGGAACCATGTGTAAACCCCCAGTTATAAATCTTGGACATGTTTTTAAAAAGTAACTAATCTGATACAAAGGGTACCATAGGCTACTAAACATATATACAACTAAACATTTTACCCCCTCCCTCAGCTTTTAAAATATATACAACTAAACATTTTATTTTGTTTATTTTTTTAATTTACTTTTGCTTCAAGTTTGAAATGGATTTGTCATCATCGTTGGAACTCCTACAAGAAAATGTATACATATATAGGAGTTTATATTTATAACTGAATTTTTCATCAAAATTCTATCGCTGTTCAAACATATATTAATAATTAGTTATGTATATGACTTTTACTTAGTTTGAACTATCACCTATGGTTCTTTTCTTTTTCTTTTTTCATAATTTGATTTATCTCTGAAAATTGATATCACCGTTAAAACTTTTTTTTGACCGCTTATATTAATCATTTATTTAGTTTTCTTTTTGGACTACCGTTCGAATTATTATCACTAAATCACTGATTGAATTTAGTGTTAATTGTTATCGCAAATCATATATTGTTATCACAAATGACAAATCACTGATTGAATTTAGTGTTATTTGATATCGCAAATCATATTTTGTTACCACAAACGAATTGTCATCCCCGTTGGACATCAAAAGTCATAAATCCAAGGGTTTAGGCATGCTGCATCGACACGAGATGAAATAACCAATTAACTGTTTTTTTGACACATCCGATATAAGAGATGAAATGACAAGTTTTTATATTATTGTAATATAATAAAGTTACGTATCCGAGACTTAAGAAAAAAAAACCCTTTTAAAATTAGGATTTTTATAGGGGGGAGAAATTTAAAATTAACTTTTTCAAGGAGGAGGTATGACAAGGAGAAATTGCACGACGTCCCTCTGGTGGCGTATTCGGATGATGGTTTAAGCATGCTGCCGTCAAAAATTGGGTCCCCTGTGCTGCTTGATTCGTATACTAATGATATGTGTAATGAGGCTTGGGGAAGGAGCAGTTATGCTAGGGCTCTTATTGAAATATCGGCTGATCAGGATTTGAAAGGGACTCTAACCATGGCTATTCCTGAATTGGATGGAAACAAATATGTTACGGAGAATATTCGGGTGGAGTATGAATGGGAACCCCCGAGACGTGCTCACTGCTGTGTGTTTGGGCATGACTCTGAGGGATGCCCTAAACGTATTGGCTCAACATCCAAACCTCCTACTAACAGGCCGAAAGTAGATGAGGATGGTTTCACTGAAGTTAAGGCTAAGAAGAGTGCAAAAAAGAATGGCTTTCAAGTTAATAACCAGAAGCCCAAATTTGAGTATAGACCGGTGGATAGGAAGAAAAAGGTCGTTGCAACTCAGCAGGGTACTACTTCTCCTAAAATTCAAACTCAGAATCCGTTTTCTGCTCTTGATTCTGTTGGGGGAAATGGTGGTTCAACCCAAGGGAGAAATAAAGGGGGTAGACATATTCATGAGGATTCAGATGAGGAAGAGGTTGAGGTTGTCTATGATGAAACCAATGAGTATATGACTTCGGGCACATATCATTCGTCTTCAAGAGCAGGGGCAAGCACCTCTTCCACAAAGTTCTTCGTGTTAAGGGGTTGCCGTTTCGTGGCAATTTCATTTTTGATGATGGAGGATGAGGATTTTCGTTATATATTGTTTTGTCTACTAGATATCATTTCATGATGTATAGTAAGCTAGGTTGATGTGATGTCATAGGTACTTTTGTGTTTGTTGGCTTACATATATGGGACATGTCTTGTACTTATTTGCGGTTGTGTTTATAATAGATTCACCGGGGTAACACTTTACCCAAAAAAGTAACAAGTGGGTACGTTTAGCCCAAAGGGTACCCTCTTATTAAAAAAATGGTTACGTTCAAAAAAACCTTAAGCTTTAAACAAAAAGTACGTTTCTTCCCAACTATTAGTTAGGTCATGTAATTTTTAGGAAAAAGCTGTAATTATTGGAAGAAATAATAGTGAATGCAAAATACTTGCATGCTAAAAAAGTAATTAAGTTCAAGTTTTATGCCCATTGAAGTAGTTTTTTACCCGTGACATAAAACGTAAAAAGTACGATCACCTAAAAGAACTTATTTTAGTTTCATGTAAAAAATGGATCACCTGAAAAAACTTATTATAGTTTCATGTAAAAAGGGTACCTGTTTGTAAACAAAGACATGTAAAAAAATTACATCATGTAAAAAAAGTAACCTTCTATTATAAAAAAAAAATTCTACCGTTTTATCCCTCCAAGTAATTAGTTCATGTAAATTTTGGGGAACCAGAAATTGTGCGTTCCAGATCCAACATTTATATGGTCCTTCATCCGATCCCCCCCCCCCCCCCCACACTTTTTCTATGGGTCCATTTCAACAAAAACTACACATACCCCCACCAAAAGTTAGCCTGGTAACCCCACATGTCGGAGATCTTGAAAACATCAAGTATTAAAATATTACAAAAGTTGATACAAGAACGCAACAAACTAAAAGAATTACCCGACCCGACCCGACCCGAGAACCGATCAAACATAAAATTAAGAACCGATTCACTACCCTAAATATAGGGTCGGTTCTGGTCCATAGGTACAAGTCGGGTTTCACCATGAAAAGAACCGAAAACCGACCCGACCCGACCCTATTTTATATGAAAAATTGGAACCGATCTAAATACCTAGGTACTTGGGTTCGGGTCGGGTTGGGTATATTTTCGGTTCGGTTCTCGGTTATTTTCGGTCCAGACCTAAACTTGCTCACCCCTATCTACTCAGCCCTAGTATATATAGACGCCAAGTTATGTACAAAGGTGTCAGGCTATATCCTGAGCCCACCCGGGTTTTCGTCCCACCATGTGTTACGCCAGAGAGTTCTGCTCTTGTGTTGGCAGAAAGACTGTCAAGTGGCAGCCGGCGATATGGTTTCCCGGGGAACGCCCATGCCAAACTCTGAAGCTAGCATGAGCCCGGTTTATGCAACATAGTCTGGCCAGAGTGAGGCAACGGGGCTCTCCAATTTGGTAGCCTAATACAAAAAGGTCGCCGTTCCAAAAAAGTATAATATAAATAACTCTTAACGAATGATATATGATCACATCCCAAATAATAATTTAGTAAATAATACCTTGCAAATTTTATGGGCAGTTTGAGCAATTCCTTCTGAGGTCGAAGCTTCTTTTATCCTGGTATCGCAAGACCCCATGTAAGGGACACCATAAGGGTCACCAATCTCTTCCAAGACTCCAGAATGGATCCAAGTACATCCGTTGTTACCCCACTTTTCTCCATATGAATTTTTTATTTCGACGCTTATACGTAATGACAACATATATTCCCGTAATAAGAACGGCATGTAGGTTATCAGCTATGGAAGACCCTGCATGAACAAAGGGGTTCATTTTTGTTGCTACCTTTGCCAAATTCGAGCTTAAATCACCCACACTAATAACACCAAACGGGGTATATTACATTTGAGTCTCTAGAAAAGTTTTCCAAAAGAGCGTTTGCAATTTGTGAAGACCGTGCATATATTCTAAACCGCCAATTCTGTAACTTTCTTCAAACATAGATAATTTTCATAGATAATTTTATACATATATATAGAGAGAGAGAAAGTATAATGTACTTCACGCCTTAACGTACATTAACGTACTTCACGAAATATATAACATGCGTAATTATTTTTTTTGACCAAAATAACGTGCGTGATTTTGTATCCCATGCGTGATTATGTGGTCCCATGCGTGATTATACCCCTGATCCAACGGTTACCATTGTCTCCTACGTGAAGTATGATAAGCCGTGAAGTATGTTAACCTTTCTCTATATATATATATATATATAGCCAAGGGTCAAAGGTTATGTATGAGTGAGTTATTGTAATTTGGTTTCCAAGTTATAATAATAGAGTTCATTCTTAATATTGTGCGATTGTTTTTCTAAACTTGACTTTTAATGAAATGATCGACACTACTACAAAATAGAGCTTAAGACGGGGTGATATGGGTTTTAAGACGGTGTTTTCAACACCGTCTTAAACAACACTGGTTTAAAATCATGTCGTTTTAGACGGTGTTCAGTTTGAACACCGGCTTAAAATGTTTGAACACCGGCTTATACTTCATGTCTTATTATACGGTTTGAACACCGGCTTATACTTCATATCTTAAACTGCTTCCAGAAATACATTTGCTAGAAAAAAAAATATATAAAAGGTTTTCCAGGAAATACATCAAGCTTATACACATACACCAATGGAACATTTTCAAATCAAACCAAAACAACACATACTCAAATAAAAAATAAACCCGTAGACATCCAATTCGGAAATAAACCCGTCAAATTACAATCATTTGTGAATATATAACAAACTACGTTAAATTGTATAAACTACATACGCTAACCTAACGAAATACCTAACTCGCTAAAAAACTTCGGCATCAACGTCATCAACAAAACATCTATTTCATTATCCGTAGCTTCTCTCGTGTCGTGCCACATCTAAAATAAAAGTAGATCGAAAGAGTTATTACAAATATTATAGACTAAATCTAAAGGCAAAGAGAAAAATCGGTAACATCGGTAATAAAGCTATGTATATATTTACATGTTATATACATCTAAACCTTCTAAGTTTTAAAAAAAAAAATAAACAGTTATGTAATAAATTGATAAAAAAGTATATTTTACTTACTTCATCGGGAAATTGGTTTTGATACAAATTGACAAAGTCAAACATATGTTGGAGAACCATGTAGCCGCATTCCCATCCACCCTTTTGTTGCTTACACTGTAATAAATTAACAAATTATTATTTAAAAGTAAAGAAAATCAAACAACTCAGAAATAGCAAACACACATACATCAACCATTGTGTAGTTGAACTCGAATCCTAAGGCGGTAGGAATTAGGCTTGAAAGACGATAGTTAGAAGCATTGTTTTCGCCTTTTATCTTTGTTGAATCCAAAATACATACATGTCTTATGTGTTGGGCAATGATGAACAAAGACCAATGGTTGCTACAAAATTAGAGTTATAGAATAGTTAGGTGAATCATAGTAATAAAATAAAAGAAAGTTAACTAAAAAAAGCTTACTCAGCCAAATGCGGTGCAAGAATGAAATCTTTATCGACAAAGTATGTCAAGCAAGTAGCAACGTGTGTATTTTATAATTGTTGTCTATTAAAATGGAAAATTATTAAAGGGATCTTCTAAATCTTTCGCTAAAGGTTACAGATGCTTTCAACAGTTCAAATTGTTGATAATTTATAGGTGTTAGTTAAGTTAAATTAAATAAAAATGGTTTTATAAAAATGTCTAAACAACTGTTCTAAGACTATGCGGCGTGGGGTGGGGAAGGGTGGCGTGGGGCTTTTCCAATGCCGGTGTTTCCGGTCCAGAACATGGTGTGGAAGCGGCGTGGGTTTATTCATGGGCGTGGGAAGGGAGATGGTGATGACGTGGAGGCTGGTGGTTGGTTGAGTTTGGGTGATGGTTTAATTGGTTAGTTTTTCTTAAATGCCCCTTTTCAAGTCTTTCCCAACCCGTGCATTTTTAGGCTTGCCCCTCTGTTGACGTGGCAACCACGTGTCGCTACCCGACCTCTTGTTTCAAGCCCCTTCACACCGTGTAGTCTAAATGTATATATACAAAGATTTCTTTGGTCATTGTTGCAGCAAGGATTTTTAGTACGTTCTTATGGTATTTGGTATGTTTTGGTTTGGATCTATATTCACATATTTTATTTTAGTTTGGATATATATTCACATATTTAATAATAGTTTGGATCTATATTCATATTTTTTTGTTAACTAGTTTCAGTGATGCCAATGTCAGGTTATATCTTAGCTTTGAGTAATTAACAAATTGTTTGCTGGTGTATCTTTCACACAAGCGATGTCCACATTACTTGGAGCCTCAAATGTTCATTTGAAAAGCGATGGATCATCTGTTGATACCCTTCGGGACAAAACCGCAGGTATTTGAATTTTGAACATATAGATTTTAAGTAGTTTTTAACCAACACATTTTTTTACTTGACTTATGAAACTGCAAAAGTCAGGTATCTATGCTGTTATCTTGATTCTTATAAGTGTTTTTGGTACATAGATTCTACTGTTCTGTAAATTTATTTAGAAAAAACAGATGCAAGCATGGATTTTAGTTTTTTATATGCAAGTTAATATGGGTAATGGAAATTGACCTGATATAGGATTTTCTTTGGTTAATTTGTATGATTGATGGTAGTATTTTTTTTTTATGTTTATAAGTTATCATGTTTTGATATAATTTTTTTTTTGGCTATTTCTTATCTATTTTATTCTAAAAAAAATAGTGTTTTACTTGTTGTAGTCACTATAAGGGTTTCAATTTGTTTGCTTTTAGCTCAATACGATTGCATTAGTAATTCGTATTGGTTGGGTTGTTTTCTTGTTGGTCTTCTCTAAAAATCTTTTATTATATTTATATTATTTTGAGCATATTTTTCTTAACCTGTGAACTTTGAAGATATATTCATTCTCAGTTATTATTATGGACTGTTTTTAGATTCACATCTTACTTCTTCGGTGGAAAGAAGAAACGAGAACTTGATCCCTTGAATGTAATTATTAGTGTAACTTCTAATGTGGCTTTCTTTAATTTAGTTGTATACAATTAACTTAAACGCATGATGGGATTTAATACCGACCTAAAGATTCATAAATTTACAGCTTCCAAAGAATCTGATTATCTGGTAACAACATACTTGTTATTCCCTCATTACTCATGAATGTGCCTCAACTTATTATAAATTACATTGGAATTACAAAGACGAGACATACATCAAAAATTATATCATCATTAACCTTTATGCATAAAAAGTTTGATCTTAAGCATACTCAAACTAACCAGTCTCAAAGGGGAATCGAAAAACTAACCAGTCTCAAATGGGGAATCGAAGAGGAATGCTTCCGTCGTCTAGCAAATCGAACGGAAATCCTGCGAAAAACTAACCAGTCTCAAAGGGGGTTGCGTCAAACGAGAATCGAACGAAAAACTAACCAGTCTCAAAGGGGTGCGGCTGTAGGGATTTGCGGTTGAACGGATTTGCGGCTGGAGGGGTGCCGCTGAAGATTTTTGCCGCGTCTGGAGGGGCTGTGTAGAAGGGAAGGGGAACTAGGGTTTTGGTCGAGCAAACTATCAGTAAGGGTAGGAATGGGTTTAACTTTGTTTTTTTTTTTTCTAAGTTAATTGTTATCATAATTGGATGAGTATATAAGACGGTGTTCAAAGGGAACACCGTCTAAAGGGTGCGTATATAAACATAAGACGGGGTTTAAGCTGCATAAGACGGTGTTGTATGGAATTTTATTGAATATTTTAATTGGATTGGCACAATGGTCATGTGAGGAATTGATTTTAAGACGGGGTTATTAAGATAACACCGTCTAAACCAAATATTGAACACCGTCTAATGCTTGATATTGTAGTAGTGCGAAGTGTTAGTAATGTTGTTAAAGTTTGTTTTTTAGCATATTTTTTAGTGCTTTTATCACCATAATGTTTTGCATCACATATTTTCTTTTTATATGATAAAATAAGCATTTGATTTTTGACGAGAATCGGTGTTTAAAAGCTGTATCATTACACAAATATTGTTAATATAACAATAAATAAAGTAATATATGGCTACATTTTTGTAAAGAAGATACCTTTATAGCTTTTCTAGGCCATTGAATAAATTTTCCTTATGTACTACCCATATCAATTACTTCCTCAGGCTTCATTGTGTGTGGCAGGATATGATAACCTTTATATTTTTCCGTTACACCATTTACATAGATTTTTATGTAATCAACATGCATCTGGTTATTATCTAAAATCCTATCAGAAGACGGATAAGCTTGCCCATGTCCTAAAATCATGTTGGGGAAGGAATCGTCGAATGGCCATATAAGCTCACAAGTAGTGATTGACTACAAACACGTAAATATTGTTAGTAAATACTATAAAATACACCTATCTTTTTCTATATCGCTATTTATAATATAGTGTATCGCTATTTATAATATACCAGGATATATACCACGATATTTTGATGTAATATACATATAAAAATTTTCATAATTCTTTTCTAGTGTATCGTTATTTATAATATAGAGGTCACTATTTGTCGCTATTCGCTATTAACAACTATGGACTGGACTGATCTGGACTGACCCAAGGTTTGTATCCAAACCGAAAAACGAAATAAAAACTACTTTTAAAAATGGCCAAACCGGTTTTTAACCAGACTTTAATCAGTTTGAGTGAGTTGGACCTTTTCCCCAAAAACCGGGTTTCTAACATGAACCGCTTTGGACCATTAGGAAAAAACCCGGGTCGGGTTATAACCCGAACTGGTTTTAGCCCAAGCCAGATTTTGTACACCTATACCTTTATTGGGGGATAGGGTTGGTAAGTCGTTATTTGTGCTCATACTTAAAGTGTTAAGAGGCCCAATTTGAAATACACTTATCCAATATCAATGTTCGGCTGTACAGATTCTATGGCAACGGGAATTCTTAACTTTTCCTATCTACCCTATCCTGCAACCTACAAACAAATGAAAAATTACACCTGTTAAGCTTAAATCAGTCTATTGTAATATACAAAGGTTAGTGGTGGCAGCTACTATCTACTATTGGCAAGATCAAAATGATAAAATGTTTAATAATAGACAAAGGTTTGTTTTGGTGTTGTGCCAGCGGATTCAGGATACTATTAGGTGCAGGGTATTAAACCTATCTTTTAAGAAGTCTAGCCAGATTCAAAATACATTAGGTGTAGGAAACTTGAATTCCTAGATCTAAAAACTAGAAAAAAATTAGGTAAAACGTCGAACACACCCGGAACTCGATCCGAACCGTTCAACCGACCTAGAAATTCTATGTCCGGTTTTATGAACATGGAGCATCTAAAAACAATGAAAGAACTAGAATAAATTACCTCTATACTTGTTTTTCATTTTAAGTAAACCAAATCATAATAACCATTATAAAGTAAAAACTAACTTGTGTTTACCTTTTTTTATGAAAGTAGTATAGTCCACTTGTACCACATGTTGGTGCCTTAAAAAGTTGTATCCGCATCTCCATGTCATTGTAGAGTGCATCTCCATACTGAAATTATTATGAACAACGAAATTTAGGTTACACAACAACTTCAATTAGGGTTTATAGTTTTTCAATTATTCAAGCCAAGTTAATTAGTTAACTATATATTAATTTGCAAATTTAGTTTATGGGAGGAGCTACTCCTTAATTTTTTACAAGTAGTCTAAGCTTAATTTACAACTTACTAATACCTACTTGGACCATCAAGCACACATGCCCAACCCTTTAGACTGTGTGTTATCACTGCGGTAAGAGGCGTGGTTCCATGCCACGTTGGACCATCAACGCCCAGCGGGGAAACCTTTTGAACGACGGGGTGCATTAGGATGTAGGTGTGGTTTGACAAAATAGAACAAGATGAAACAATGTATTTCGATTTATCGTGAGATTGAGATAGAAAGAAACCGCGGCGCATGCTCTGCTTCATCTTGTTCCATTTTAGGGTTTGTGTGTGTTGTTAAGAGAGAGAACAAGGTATATGGGTTTTAATTAAATAGTGGGCTGCATACTGTGTTGCTGGACCGTGATGTGTTAAGTTACACAAGGGCATGTTAATTAAAACTAACAGAAATAATATTGTATAGACCGTGGTGATGTGTTGGGTTGGGTTGCATAAGGTTTTAACTAAAATTTTATGGAATAAGGATTTTAAGTGGGTTGTTCATTAATCGTGCACAGTTTTATAAATATTTATTCAATTACATTACATTTGTTAATATGTATAGAACTAACATAAATAAATCACACCCCTCTTGTTACGCTCATTTTGGGCATTTCTGAGTGGAAAAAAAAACGTCTATGGGTGGTTTACGTATCATCAGTTTTTTCTCACCTAAGACCTCAACCAATTATCCAAACTCAAAACAAAAACTGTACCACAAAACAAAATTATTAAACCAAATTCGAATCAAGAAAATACAAAGGAAACCAAATTTACTAAACTTAACAACCTAAAATCATTTACTTTGTTAATTTTGGACAGTGAAACCAATTAGGTATAAAAACACCAAACCAAATAGATATAACAAAATAGAAATATGAACAAGAAAATAAGCAGGATTAATCCATTTTTTAAGGTTATAGCAATAGAACTTGATGGTCAAATAATTCGTTTTACATGATCCATTTTTTTTATCATGGTCAAAAGTGATGTTAGATTGTTAGATGTTAAACTAATATTACTGATGTGTACTCACATCCATTTTAAGTGTACCTCTTTGGTTATAATTATAAGTTCTAAACAGTGAAACCAAACACAGATCAAACCGTTACTAACGGTTTGATTGGGTTTCAGATTTCAACGGTTCGGTGCGGTTTCGGTTTTCTATGATAAAAAAAACGTTGATAGCAGTTTGACTTACTTTTTGACCTATAAAACCGAACTGTTAACACCACATAGCCATAGTAGTTGGGCCAAAGTGGCGAAGTATTACGTTCACTCAACTAGCCAGACTTGTTTGGAAAAATTGTTTATTACTCGAACGTGTGACTCGACGACGCATTGGTGATATGTCGTTTGGTTATGCGAGTTGTATATTTATGTAAAATATAAATATTAAAGTTAATAACTATCGTTTTCAAGGGAATATTTATAACTAGATTCTATGGAGCCCCAGATTCGGATTCGGAACATAACCTGTAAACAAGAGTAAAAAAGGCAGCCGTCATACCTACCAAAATTCACGAACTGTAAACGATTCAAGACTAGATCGATGATCTCTTTGTGTCTTGGAGACTAGATCGATAACATTTGGAGTAGTGAAGTGAAGATTCAGATCGAAGTTGGAGAGGAGGTGGCGTCGTGTTGGAGTAGGAATCAGATCTAGGGTTTTTAAGGGAGAAACATGGGTATTTATATTTTAAATATAAAAGAGTTAATTACTGTTTTCGTCCCTTAGGTTTGTCAAAAATAACGGTTTCAGTCCATTAGTTTAAAAATTGCGATCTCAGTCCATTAGTTTCATTTTCGTAACCATTTCAGTCCACTAACTTAACTCCATTCATTTATTTTGTTAACTTTGGGTGAAATTACCAAATTACCCCTGCTAACTTAACAAATTGTAATAAAAAAATTCTAAAAAATCTAAAAATCAAAAAAATTCCAAAAAAATCAAAAAAATTCCAAAAAATCTAAAAATAAAAAAAATTTAAAAAAATCATAAAAACTCTAAAAAATCCAAAAAAATTCTAAAAAATCCAAAATGTTTCATTAAATGTTTCGAACCCGAACCGTTTCGAGCTGAACCGTTTCGACGCGAACCGTTTCGACCCGTACCGTTTCGACGCGAACCGTTTCGACCCGTACCGTTTCGACGCGAACCGTTTCGACCCGAACCGTTTCGACCCGTACCGTTTCGAGCCGAACCATTTTGACCCGTACCGTTTCGACCCGTATCGTTTCGACGCGAACCGTTTCGACCCGTACCGTTTCGAGCCGAACCGTTTCGACGCGAACCGTTTTGACCCGTACCGTTTCGACGCGAACCGTTTCGACGCGAACCGTTTCGACGCGAACCGTTTCGAGCCGTTTTCGCGTACCGTTTCGACGCGAACCGTTTCGAGCCGTTTTCGCTTACCGTTTCGACGCGAACCGTTTCGAGTCGTACCGTTTCGAGCCGTTTTCGCGTACCGTTTCGACGCGAACCGTTTCGACACAGTTCGAAACGGTACGGCTCGAAACGGTTCGCGTCGAAACAGTACGGGTCGAAACGGTTCGCGTCGAAACGGTACGGGTCGAAACGGTTCGCGTCGAAACGGTTCGCGTCGAAACGGTACGGGTCGAAACGGTTCGCGTCGAAACAGTTCGGCTCGAAACGGTACGGGTCGAAACGGTTCGCGTCGAAACGGTTCAGCTCGAAACGGTTCGGGTTCGAAACATTTAATGAAACATTTTGGATTTTTTAGAATTTTTTTGGATTTTTTAGAATTTTTATGATTTTTAAAATTTTTTTTTTTATTTTTAGATTTTTTGGAATTATTTTGATTTTTTTGAATTTTTTGGAATTTTTAGACTTTTTAGAATTTTTTTATTACAATTTGTTAAGTTAGCAGGGGTAATTTGGTAATTTCACTCAAAGTTAACAAAATAAATGGATGGAGTTAAGTTAGTGGACTGAAATGGTTACGAAAATGAAACTAATGGACTGAAATCGCAATTTTTAAACTAATGGACTGAAACCGTTATTTTTGACAAACCTTAGGGACGAAAACAGTAATTAACTCAATATAAAATAATGAAAACCTAACATTTTTAGTATCATTAAAAAATAACATTATTTAGTATCCCAAATTTTTCAAATCGGTATCCAAATTTTCGAATATATACGAAATTTCGGATAATTTGGATTTAGATCTTTTTGTGCACCCATATTTTAGGGTTAATGAATATGGGTGCAAATGAGCCGGACCGAGCCCGGCTAGGCATGCCATGTTTTTATGAAGCTCGAGCTCGGCTCGCGAATAAAACTTAACGCTCAAGTTCGTCACTCGAGCTATTTTGAAAGCAACATCAAACGAGCTAATCCTCGGCTTTAGCTCACTTCAACATCGCTTAAACGAGGCAAAGCTCGGCTTGCCAATGTTCTTATCATTATTATTATATTGTATACAAAAACTAAAATTTTGTTTGGACTCATTTAGCCCCGCCAGCCTAAACGAGCTTTATGTTTTAGACTCAGGTTCGCTAACTAAACGAGCTTTATTTCAGGCTCTCTAACTAAACGAGCTCTATTTCAGGCTCGACTAGTTTGAGCTTTTAATCCAGCCAATCACGAGTAGTTTTCGAACATGTTAGCTTGTTTACACCCTAATTGAGGATGGTTACTAATTATGAGGGTTTAAAAAGGAAGAAACCGAGTTGAATAATATGAAATTATTTGATGATCATATTTTTTTTTCAACATACAAATTTTAAAGAACATACTAAATTTAAACTATAGGCAAATTAACTTTTTGGATTTCTAAACATATTTTATATTCAGATGGTCTCTATGGTTTACTTAAATATGTACACGATTATAGGTCCGTTGCAACGTGTGGGTCCTCAATGCTAGTTAAAGTAATTGGGTTGGTCTATTTCATTATTCAAGCGACCTTGACACAGCCAAACATTTGTTTTTGATTTAGGGGGGCTCCATTATCCAAACACAAAATCAAAATTGTACCACAAAACAAAATCGAAAACGTAAAGGAAACCAAATTTACTTACTATAAATTAGCGACCTTTCTATGTATCATGATATTATATCTTATGCTTTGGGGTTTCTTAAAAAGGTTTTGATTATTTTACTTTTTAACCCAAAGCTTTTCATTATTTGCAATTTTACCTCACATCTGTTTCACTTTCAACTTGAATTGGCCCCATGTTTCGCTATAAATTTTGCGAGTTAACACGACGCAATATGCGTGTGTAGTTCAATGTGTTTACTTTTCTTTTTACGTTTTCGTTCAATTTTTTTGCGAGTTAACACAACGCAACGTGCATGTGTGGTTCAATGTTTTTATTTCTATTTTTTCCCGTTTGACAGGTTCGTCACAATGCACGGGACCTACAACGACATAGTTATTATTTTCTATAGTTTACGTTTCGGTCTAATTTTTTCGTATTAACACGCCGCATCTTCAGTGTTAGTGGCCGCTAGCGGTGATGTGATATTGGTGCTATTTGGCATGGTTCTACGCCCCCGCCGCCACACGGGGAGCTTAATTCTAGTTTATTAAACTTAACAACCTAAAATCTTATATTTGGTTAATTTTGTACAATCAAACCAAATAGTTATAACATAATAGAAATATGAATACGAAAAAAAAGGAGGATTAATCCATTTTAAGGTTATAGCAATAGAACTTGATGGCCAAATAATTCGTTTTATAACATGATCCATCTTTTTTATTGATGTTGATGTTAAATTGAATTTACTGATATATACTCACAACCATTTTAAGCGTACCTCTTTGGTTAAGATTATAAGTTCTAAACCGTGAAACCGAACCCGGATCAAACTGTTAGTAACTGTTTGTTTGGTTGAGTTTTAAAGTTGAGAGTGGTTTGGTTTCGGTTTTCTATGATAAACAACCGGTGATAGCAGTTTCGCAGAAATCGGGCCAAAACTGATGCCAAATGCTTGGCCTAGCCCGACAGCACAACATAAAAAAAACAGTACCAAGTCATCGGCCACTTGTGAATTGTCGACAAAATCTAATTAAATCATCTAAGCTATTTCATGTGCAATGGGTCTGTCAGGTACGAAAACTTAAATCTACATATGCATATGCAATAAATAAGTTGATGGGTTTGGTTTTAGTTACCTCATCCGTAGGAGATGGTTCTGGTGGTTGGAAGAAAGGTTGAACGTGGTGGTGTCGGTTTTGCTTTTAGTGTAAGAAAATGGGAAAAAAAACGAGAGTTTTAGGTTGGATTGATGTGGGAAGGTTGTAATGAAATGAAGCGTTATAAATAGCAGAAAAATTTGGGATATCCATGGGTTGTCACTATCGTTGTAGCATGTATTAGTATCAGGCTAAAGAGGACAAATATCACGGGTAAATAAGGTGTACTTGGTCAATGGTCAATGAAGGAAGATTGGTCAAAGCTAAAACTCGACCAACCAATCAGAAATCATCTCTTTTTGTTTTCCTTTTCTCTTTTATCATCTCTTTATTCTTTTATTTCTTTCCTTAGTTTGATTATTGTTACATTATAATTACATTACATTAGATTAGAATATATACATTTATGAAGTTTGTGAAGAGTAGGCAATCAAATTAAATTTTACTAGGTTTTTTTTTTCAAGTGAACCTTGTAAGGAACTAGTATTGTAGCATGTTCTTCGATGCGAAATCGTAGAATGGTGCTGGTGAAAATGTATTTGTTGCATGATATATGACCATACAGACTTTAATTTAAAATACCGTAAAAAAATAATTAACATGGTTAAGTAAACATATCTAGAATTAAAATGTAACTTTAACTATAATAAGGTAAATTAAAAACTAATTAAAATTGTTACATGAAGGGTTAAGATAGACCATGTAGGTTTTAATCTAAATGACGGTAACAATTATCAAGAACACAATTAAGTAAATATGTATAGAGTAAAAAAGTTAACTTTAATTAAATTAAGTTAAATAAATAATAATTATAAAAATAAATTATAAAAAAGATAAAAGAACAAATATTTATTATTAAACTTTCGTATACAAATCATTAAAATTAGGGGGTATAAACATAAATCATTCATAAGAAAATTTATTAGTGTTTAGAGGTCGTAAAATAATTAGGTTAGAAACGGAAATTAACTAAAAAACAATAATACTTTAACCCTATAAGTCAAAGTTTGGGGGTGTTTGTGATTGCTTATGAAAAAAAACTTCTTATCACCTTTTCTGTCTCTTTAGAGCATTCACATCCAAACCATCAAATTATACATACATTCCACTAAAAAACAACTCCTATATCAATATATTTTCACTAAAAACAAATACTTTTTCTCTCTTCTTTTCAATTAAATAATATTATCATCACATTTTTCTCTCCCCTTCACTCACAACCACTTTCAATATATATTAAAAAAATTATACTGGGTGAACAGTGTCCCCCCAAATATACAGATGAACAGTAACATTTTCTCTCTCCTCCACTCACAACCACTTTTTATACTCTTTATAATATAAAAACTCCCACTCACATATTTTGATGGATAGAATGTGAATGCTCTTATATCCTTTTTAAACTTTTTAAAAACGTCACTCTCTCCTAACTTTTTTATTTCTCCTTTTCAAAGCCTTAAAACATTCTTTTCAACCCATTACCTAAACATAATTTTCTAAAAAACTCTTTTTCCAAAAGAAAATTATAAGTCAATACGTTGCTTTATAAGCAATCCCAAACACTCCTTAAAGTGATCAATTAAAATTTAGTAGTGGTCACATTCTAAATTGTTATAACTAGAATTATGACCTGTTGCAATACGGCGGGGATTCTTTAGTTATAACTAAGTCGATCTAGGACGCGCACGTTATGTTGAACCTATCAAACGGGAAGAAAATAGACGATGTAAAAACGTTCACCCACACACGCACGTTGTGTCGTGTTAACTCGCAAAATTTAGAACGAAACGTAAAAAGTTAAACCAAAGACGCACGTTGCGATGTGTTAAGTCACAAAATTTAGAACGAATCATAAAACGAAAAATTTGCGGAAAATGAAAAATATAAAGGACCAAAGTTGAAAGTAAAAAAAGTTGTGACGATAAATTGCAAACGATAAAAATTTTTGTGTTAAAAGTAAAAAAAAAAAAAAACAAATAGTTTTGGGTTAAAAGTAATTTATGAAATCCTTTTGGACGAAAAGTAAAAAAATCAATTTTTGTTTTGAAAAACCCCCAAAGCCAAGGTTACAACAACCATATGCATAACCATTTTTTCTTTGAAACCCCCCAAAGCCAAGATTACAACACATAAGCAAAAATAATCAAAGTGGTTAAATCGCAAAAAATGGAAACTTTTGAATTAGAAGGGAAAAATCAAATTAATCAAAGGGGTTAAATTGTATAAGATGGAAACTTTTGAATTATAAGTGAAAAATCAAATTAATCAATGGGGTTAAATTACCAAAGATTAAAAATTTAAAATTAAATTGTCAAAGATTAAAACTTTTAAAACTTTAGGGTTAAAAAGGAAACAAAGATTAAAACTTTAAACTTAAATTGTCAAAGATTAAAACTATAGGGTAAAAAGGAAAATTCCTTTTTTTTTTGAAAATTCCCAAAGCTAAAGGTACAACAACCTTAAGCACAATTAAGCAGACATAGAAGAGAGATGATAATTTGTCGTTAATTTCAGATGCAAACTCTCATGAGTTTGATATGAGTAAGGCAGAGTTTGAACTGGATTTCTCTAACTTAACTTCAGTTGAAAGATTTTTCATCTAGTTAAAACATAGTGTAATTTTTTGTTTGACTAATTGTCTGATAATAACAATATCTCATTTAGCATGCTTTGGCAAACACATTTTTTCTTTGGTCACAAGGACAAAGGGTGCATACATTCAAATATTTTTACATATTACACTTGTTATATACTAGGTAGAAATATAACATTGATGGGTTGAAAACTTTTTTTTACTTAAAAATTGTACACAAATTATATACAAGTTATCAGTTTTGACTTGTCATTTAGCACAAATTTCTTAAGGGTTTTGCTGTAGCATACATGTCCTAAGGGCCGGTTTTATCACTCTTACCTGTGATCGATCTTTGAAGTAAATTTGATCGTAATATGGAGTTGAAGTTTAAAGATGAAGTGAAAGTTATGATCAAGTCGTTTTTGTTACATTTTTTCTTAGAAAGTAAATCTTGTATTCAATCATGGTTCTTATGTTCTTCTCCATAAAATTATCAAAAGATTGCTGCTCCAAAACACCCTCTGGCCAGGTTGTACTTGCTGCATGTGGCTCGTCGTGATCCACGTTGACAACGGGCCAGTGGGAAAGCCCACTTTACCCGCTTTGGACTATCCTCACGAGGGCCCAATTGTACGAAAGCCCACAAAATAGAGTTACCTTGTCCATTAAGGCTTCTCTCCTTTTGTAACGGGCGGGAAAACAGCTAGCAAAGATAACAGGCTTCATTTAATGTTCGATAAGAATGGGATCTCGTCTGTAACAATGTACTTCTCCGGCTGGAGCATTAATTAAGGTGAACATCTCACCGTTGGGGGTCAGACACGTGTCTGCACCCCCCGAGAGCCCCCAAAAACCGTTAGATCACATGTGGGAGATATCTAGTGAGATAAGGACCGGCTGTTATATAAGAGCAAGCAAGAAAGAACAAAGGCAGGTATCATCTCCGGAACTATCTCATTTACTACACTCTCATTTATTCTCCTCTCATTAATTCCGACCAATATTATCTTACATTTAATACCCACACACGTATTTATTAGATTCACACCAAAGAGGAAACCTTCCGGTGATTCTACTCATCGGGAGAAGCTCCTCTCATTTTCCGGCAAGTTTACTTACTCTCACGCCGGAGCTTGGTCACGGATCCCCCTCCCGGGGTCCCCCGTGACGAGGCTAACGGTTTGTTCTTTTGTAGTAACGGGGATAAAGGCTCTTGACGTCAACGAAGATCCATCTAACGTCATCTGGGAGTTGGGTATTCGACATTGGCGCCATCCGTGGGACCTTGGCCTGCCTGGTGTTCCCACATCAAAATCTGACGTTTAAAGAGCATCTTATCTCACCAACGACGACATGGCAACCCCACCTAACTCACGTATCACCCAAACGGCACAAAATGATCTGGATAGGGTCACTGTAGAGGACATTACCCATGAAGAAGGTAACGAGAACCAGGTGGAAAACCCAGAAAGAACAGAGCATATCACCCCAGATTTTGTGGCCATGCATAGGGAGAAGTTAACCAAGTGCCTTGAAGATTTAAAGAGGCAGGAAAAACTCGACAGCCTCAGGGCTAGACTTTCTTTTGACACACCTTCCAACCAAGAAGGAACAGACCTTCAAAATAAGAACAACAACGGTGACCCGCTGGAGACATTTATGACTGCCCTCAGGCAAATGTCCTCAGAAGAAAGGGAGGACCTTATCACAGGACAGAAGTCAAAGGAGAAAGGGAAGGAAAAGGACAACCTTGGTGATAATGGCCTAGATCAGCCCTATCTACCACGAGACTTAGCCGAGGTCTCAAAGTTCACACGAAGAATTGCAGAAGCACCTATGCCCCCCAAGACAAAGTTACCCCCAGGCTTTGACCGTTATGACGGAACAAGAGACCCCGAGGATCATCTGCATGCCTTCCAGGGAGCGGGACAACTGGGGCGATGGCCCATGCCTGTATGGTGTCACATGTTTGTACAAACTCTGACGGAGGGAGCCCGACTTTGGTTTGACAGCCTCCCTCCAGGGGGAATAGATAGCTATGAAGAGTTAAGCGAGAAGTTCCTTAGGAACTTTGGTCAACAGAGAAAAGTGGTCAAAAATCCAAATGAGATCCTCCATATAAGGCAGAGGGACAATGAGCGAATAGACCAGTATATGGAGAGATTCGTCAAGGAAAGCATGAACATCAAAGACGTCCCGGAGGTCATGAAGATCAGTAGCTTCATAAACGGGCTGAAGCATGCACAGCTGTGTGAAAAACTGGGGGAGGAGTTTCCCCACTCATTTGACAACCTCATGGACAGGGTCAGGGCCATTGTCAGAGGGAAAGACACGGTCAGCAAAGCTAAGGAGACGGATGTCACACCTCGGAGGGTCACCCCAACCACAAAGCTCCCCGACAAAGGTACACCTTACTCCCGAAAACCTGCTTTTGATAGAATGATGCATGACAGAGTGAGACCCTCATACTCCTCGTACAGACCCCGAGGGAGGGGTCCCTCTTTGTACTTCGATAATTTCACCCCCTCACCAAGACACCAAGTGAGATATTGGCCACGGAAAGGGTAAAGAACTCATTCCCAAGGCCACCACCCATAAAAACCGGGCCGAAGGCACAACCAAATGAGTACTGCGATTTTCACAAAGGCTTTGGCCACAAAACCGATGACTACATGTATCTAAAAAGGGAAATAGAAACCGCGGTGAAGACGGGAAGGCTAGCCCATCTGGTTAAAGAAATCAAAGAGGGAGAGGGGGGGCGCAAAGGAAGAGATGTAAAGGAGCCTGGGAGGGCAGATGTTGATATGATTAGAAGGAGGAATGAATTCGATACCACCCGGAGTGTAAAAGCCAGGATCCTGGGCTCCCCGATGTAACACCCTTAAATTTTCACTTCATTTTAATCATAGATTATACTATTTCAAATAAAGATTTCTTAATTAACATACTTTCATTATAGAAGTTCATAAAAAGCATCAACCTTAGTCAACTAACGACTAAGGTAAAACGTTTCAAAAGTTGTTTAGAAATTGTTTACAACCCATATACAAAGTCTATCAAAGACTTAAAACATAGCGGAAGCTTCAAAATGAGTGTTCGGTTCTTCGACATTAGCTTGATCGCCATCCGGATAGTTCCCACTTTTACCTAAGGTCAAAACCATCCCAAACGTTAGTTTTGACATCAATTTAAACTAATTAAGCAAGCCTTAGCATCAAAACATAACAAATAAAATAAAATTTCAAAAGAAATCCTGCCGCGAGTCGCGGCAGGTTCCCTTGTTTCTTTCGCGTGTCGCGGAGACCCTCGCGTGTCGCGGAAAGTTTAAAGAATTCTTCCGCGTGGCGCGGGGGAACTGTTTTTCCAGCAGGTGCAGGTTTTTACCCTGAAATTGCTGCCAGCTCCGAAAAACTCAGATTTTTGACTTAAACAGCCGTAACTTTCCACTCGGTTGTCCGTTTTAAGTGATTCTTTTTCCTATACGTCTGTAAATTCATTACCGACATAACCAATAAAATTTTGATACCAAAAATTTAATTTACGGACCGAACAACTAAATGTCGCTATGCATTTATTCGACCCATTATAATTCAACTTATTTTACTACCATTTGACTAGTAAGCCTAAGGCGCTTATTGCCCAACTTCCGGGGCTTATGATCACCGGCACTTCATTACCAACACTATGGCTTTGTACTCTTGTGATCATTTTCGCCAATTCCATTTACTTACAATATTATTACTACAATGCCTCATTATTTGACCCGTTTAGTTCATCTACGGAAAACCTCCCTTTTGATGACTACCAAACGACTACAAACCAATTCTTAACCTACGAATTAGGTAACGATCAAGTCATTACCATCAACAAAATTTTAATCAACAACGCATAGTTTAACAATAATCCATCAAATGTAACGGGTCAAGTTACATACCTTAGTGCACGCCCTTCAATCGCAAATCACCACCGGCTTGTCCACTTGACGATCCGGTATCCTTCCCTATAGAGTTCATTTATGATATGTTTAGAACTCTCTTTTAAATCATAATTCGCATAATACACCGAAATACTATAATTATGCGTTTAAACTTGAAATTTCAGTTTTAAGCCTTCTTAGAGGCATTTCAACAAACACTTCAAGGGCAGATTTTTATATGATTAAACATCAAATCTCTAGTTTATCTCTTAGCCCTAATTTCACATAATTCAACCTTTTACATGGTTATTAACTTCTAAATTACTGAAATTACTTCAAGATTGTCAAATTACACTAGTGTTCATCAAATTACACATAACCCACTAATCACCTACAATGGTGTTCATAGGTTTAGCTAAAATTTCATATGATTTCAACTTGTATTTGTCTAGGGTTTATCCCTAGACACTATAGTTGTTCCTAAATCATCATAACACACACATGCAACCATAATTTCAGATTTTTCCCAATTCATGAGAATTTCAAGTTGAGAGATTTATCAAAATATTACATACCTTGTAATCCCCTTGTGATGAGGATCAATAATCTACACTTTAATTTCGATTTCAACTTGAATTGAGCCTCCAATTTGCAAGTTTAGTGAGTTTTTAGGGGTTTGAGAATGGGGAGTCGCCCCTGCTCTTCTCTTGTACGACCAACACCTTCAAATGGTGTTTGGTTTTGATTTTTTTTTATTAAAATTAGTATCATAGTTTCAATTCTTACAACTTAGGCCCCTCAACTTTGTTCAACATATTGTTTAGTAGCTTTTAACCCTATTATAAGCTATTTCTAGTCTTGTAACTAACTAGGTTAAAAATTCCTAGTTAGTAAATTCTCGTTTATTTATACTTTATAATTCTAATATAAAGTTTTATATTTTTCGGGGTGTTACAAGTCCACCCCCTTAAAAAGGGTTTCGTCCCCGAAACCGAAGTACGTACCAAATAATGTAGGGTAGAGTCGTCGCATCTCTTCCTCAGACTCCCACGTAGTGTCCGAGCCTTTTCTATGTTCACATTTGATTTTGACTTGGTCGATTTGTCTATTTCGTAAGTGTTTGACCTTTCGATCTAAAATCTCCACCGGTCTCACAGCATAATTCAGACTATTATCCACTTCGATATCATCGTAATGGATATAGGCTGTTTCGTCCGCTAGGCACTTTCGTAATTGTGACACATGAAACGTGCTAAGAATTCCACTTAGTTCCTCCGGTAGCTCAAGGCGGTAAGCTACCTTGCCGGCCCTTCCAATGATTTTAAATGGCCCAATAAACCTCGGGCTTAGCTTTCCCCTTTTTCTGAATCTAATAACGCCCTTCCATGGGGAAACTTTTAGCATAACCATGTCGCCAACCTGGAATTCGATTGGCCTGTTCCTTTTATCAGCATACGCCTTTTGCCTGTCTTGAGCCGCTTTCAAATGTGCCCGAACCACATCGATCTTTTCATTAGTGGCTTGTACTATATCTTGGTGAGCAAGTTCACGTGGACCCACTTCACCCCAACATACCGGGATTCTGCACTTTCTACCATAGAGCATTTCGTACGGTGCCATCTTAATACTAGATTGGTAGCTATTATTATATGAAAACTCAACTAACGGTAGGTGAACACCCCAACTTCCTCCAAAGTCGATAATACACGCCCGTAGCATGTCCTCCAGTGTTTGTATTGTTCTTTCACTCTGTCCATCTGTTTGAGGATGGTACGCAGTGCTAATGAACAATTTGGTTCCCATTTGCTCTTGGAAATCTCGCCAGAAATTTGAGGTAAACCGGGTATCCCTATCCGACACGATGGATACCGGTACTCCATGACGTGCTATTATTTCATTAGTGTAAACTTCTGACATCTTTTCCAACGTGTAAGTCTCACGGATCGGAATGAAGTGAGCACTTTTCGTTAATCTATCCACCACTACCCATATGGCATCGAAACCACGATTCGTCTTAGGCAACTTGGTTAATTGGTCCATTGTAATATGTTCCCATTTCCAAACCGGAATTTCTAACGGTTGGAGTTTGCCGTATGGTTTCTGGTGCTCCGCCTTGTCTTGTAAACATGTCAAGCATTTTTCCACATATTTCGCCACATCCCTCTTTATTCCGGGCCACCAATAATTTTGCTTCAGATCATTGTACATCTTGGTCGCACCCGGATGAATTGAATATCGGGATTTATGAGCTTCATCAAGTAGAAGCGCCTTCACCCCACAAGTATTTGGAACCCATATCCTTCCGGATCGAGTCTTCAACCCGTTATTCCCATCCGTCAAATCTTTCAACTGACCGATTATTATTTCTTTCTTCCAATTCTCTTCTTTCACGGCTTCTAATTGCGCCTCTCTAATACGTTCAAGTATACCCGAGGTCACCACGAGCTGCATCGACCTTACTCTTATTGGGACATAGTCCGCTTTTCTGCTCAGAGCATCCGCCACCACATTTGCCTTTCCGGGGTGGTAGTGTATTTCACAGTCAAAATCTTTCACCGTTTCTAGCCATCGCCTTTGTCGCATATTTAACTCCTTCTGATCGAAGAAGTATTTCAAGCTTTTGTGGTCGGTGAATATGGTGCACTTTACCCCATACAAGTAGTGTCTCCATATTTTTAATGCAAATACCACTGCAGCCAACTCGAGATCGTGCGTGGGATATTTCTTCTCATGTATCTTCAATTGCCTCGAGGCATAGGCTATTACCTTGCCCCGTTGCATCAACACGCAACCGAGCCCCGATAGTGAAGCATCCGAATAAACCACCATGTCTTCGACTCCGTCCGACAATGTCAGTACCGGAGCTTGAGTTAACCTTTCTTTTAACGTTTGAAACGCTTTTTCTTGTTCGACACCCCAAATGAACTTTTATTTCTTTCGGGTTAGCTTTGTTAGCGGTGACGCAATCTTGGAGAAATCTTGAATGAATCTCCTATAGTATCCCGCAAGCCCCAAAAAGCTTCTAATTTCCGAAGGGTTCTTCGGAGGATTCCATTTTGACACAGCCTCTATCTTGGACGGATCCACCAATACTCCGTCGGCACTTATGACGTGGCCAAGAAATTGTACCTCTCGTAACCAAAAGGCACACTTAGAGAATTTTGCATACAGCCTTTCTCGTCTAAGTGTCTCTAACACTTCTTGTAAGTGGTGTGCGTGTTCTGCTTCACTTTTCGAATACACCAAAATATCATCGATAAACACGATGACCGACTTATCCAACATTGGCTTGCAAACCCGGTTCATGAGGTCCATGAAAGCCGCGGGTGCATTTGTTAGCCCAAATGACATCACGAGGAATTCGTAATGTCCGTATCTCGTGCGGAAAGCCGTCTTCGGTACATCTTCTTCTTTGACCTTTAGTTGGTGATACCCGGATCTAAGGTCAATTTTTGAAAACCAATTCGCACATTGTAATTGGTCGAATAAATCATCTATCCTCGGAAGCGGGTATCGGTTCTTTACCGTGAGTTTGTTTAACTCCCGGTAATCGATACACATGCGCATGCTCCCGTCTTTCTTTCTCACGAACAGTACCGGTGCGCCCCAAGGAGACACACTCGGCCTTATAAATCCTTTGTCAAGCAGGTCTTGAATTTGGGACATCAACTCTTGTAATTCCGATGGCGCGAGTCGGTACGGTGCTTTAGCTACGGGTTTTGCGCCCTGAATAAATTCGATCCCGAACTCTACTTCCCATTCAGGCGGTATCCCCGGTAAATCCTCTGGAAACACATCTCCATAATCTCGTACTACCGGTACATCTTCAATCTTTCGTGATTCTATCTCGGGCTCATTTGCGTATATCACGAATGCCTTGCATCCTCGCTTCATAAGCTTGTGAGCTTTCAACATTGAGCACACTATAGGGTTACCTCCTTTTTCGCCATAAATGGTGATGTGTTTCCCGCTTGGAGATGTTAGTTTTATCTCTTTACGAAAACACACGACTTTTGCATGGTGCTGGGCTAGCCAATCCATCCCAACGACTACTTGAAATTCCCCCATTGAAATCGGGATTAGGTCTATCAAGTATTCCTCATCGTCGATGCTTAATTTGCAGCCTCGACAAACATCACAAACTATAAAACTTTTGTTGTCCCCTATTTCAACTTCTAAGGGCACAGATAATTTCGTCAATACAAATGAAGGATGTCGAATAAATCCATGCGAAACGAAGGATTTATTCGCACCCGTATCAAACAATACACGTGCTGGAATTGAGTTATTTGTGAATATACCTGAGACCACATCGGGTTCTGTCTTTGCTTCAGCCGCGGTAAGTTGGAAGGATCTAGCCTTCGCTTTGGGAGCTTCTGTTGGAGACTCTTTTGTGTCTCTCTTTCCCACCAACTCGGGGCATTCAGATTTCTTGTGACTGGGTTGATAACACTTGTAACAAACAGAAACTTTCCCGGGACATAGTGATGCGGTGTGCCCCATCTTCCCACATACCGGGCACGGCTTGTCTTTGAAGCGGGCACTCGCCTTTGTGCCCTTTACCACACACTTTGCAACTCGGCGACCCGCCTTTAGCATCCACTTTCTTTCCCGATTCAGCAGTTCTAGCTTTCTTTGTAGGGCTTGGATTCACATCCTGTGCCCTTCGTTCACCTCTTTCCACTTGTTTCTTTAACTCGATTTCCCGCTCCCGGGCGGTGTTGATAATCTCCGTGAGGGTTTCGTATTTTGACGGAGTCATAAATTCCCGGTACTCGGCACTCAGCATGTTGTAATAGTAATATATCTTTTGCTCTTCAGTGGTGACTAACTCGTCATAAAATCTCAGCTTATCCATGAAGATGCCCGTGATCTTATCAATTGTTTCACCCTTTTGTGTCAGCTGGATGAATTCTTCTTTGATTCTGTTAATAACCGCTTTGGGACTGTGGTGTTTAAGGAATGGTACCTTAAACTCGTCCCAAGTCATAGCCCTCGCCGCTTCGGCTCCCATTTCCTTCTTTTTGTTATCCCACCAATCCTTGGCTTGATTTCTCAATTGACCCGTTCCGTAAGCAACAAAGTCACCTACGTCACAATGGGTTCGTTCAAACACTCCTTCAACATCACTTATCCATCTTTGGCAAATTATCGGGTCAACCTCCCCGTTATAGATTGGCGGTTTACATGCCATGAATTCTTTGTACGAACACCCTTTGCGTTCTCCCGTTTTCTCCTTCATAAGGTTGACAATATCCTCCAACCTTTTAACTCGCTCTTCAACAAGCGACAACACCGTGTTTTGAATTTTGTCTATAAACCCGGATAGACTTCCTTCAATTGCCTTCCCTACCTCTTCGGCAATTTTCTCTTTCATTTGTTCGGTGCTTGTTTGCACCGGATTATCATAATTCCCATCAGACATCTTGAAGCTGAAATGTTTACATTTAAACGTTAAACATTTCATTTATACTATTGCTTCATTTGTTTCGGTTTAGCCAAGTTCCTAATTTGCTTTAACCGTTCACATTTTAATGCACTTTCCGGGTTTGAGTGTGTTAACACACTCTTCCCATGCATCTCAATTTATTTCTCATACTTCCATAAGGTATAATCTACTAACATAAATAAGTTAATTCTTACCGGACGATCAATCAAGCTTGAACCGAACACTTTGTTGACAACCTTAAGCTCTGATTACCAACTTGTAACACCCTTAAATTTTCACTTCATTTTAATCATAGATTATACTATTTCAAATAAAGATTTCTTAATTAACATACTTTCATTATAGAAGTTCATAAAAAGCATCAACCTTAGTCAACTAACGACTAAGGTAAAACGTTTCAAAAGTTGTTTAGAAATTGTTTACAACCCATATACAAAGTCTATCAAAGACTTAAAACATAGCGGAAGCTTCAAAATGAGTGTTCGGTTCTTTGACATTAGCTTGATCGCCATCCGGATAGTTCCCACTTTTACCTAAGGTCAAAACCATCCCAAACGTTAGTTTTGACATCAATTTAAACTAATTAAGCAAGCCTTAGCATCAAAACAAAACAAATAAAATAAAATTTCAAAAGAAATCCTGCCGCGAGTCGCGGTAGGTTCCCTTGTTTCTTTAGCGTGTCGCGGAAAGTTTAAAGAATTCTTCCGCGTGGCGCGGGGGAACTGTTTTTCAAGCAGGTGCAGGTTTTTACCCTGAAATTGCTGCCAGCTCCGAAAAACTCAGATTTTTGACTTAAACAGCCGTAACTTTCCACTCGGTTGTCCGTTTTAAGTGATTCTTTTTCCTATACGTCTGTAAATTCATTACCGACATAACCAATAAAATTTTGATACCAAAAATTTAATTTACGGACCGAACAACTAAATGTCGCTATGCATTTATTCGACCCATTATAATTCAACTTATTTTACTACCATTTGACTAGTAAGCCTAAGGCGCTTATTGCCCAACTTCCGGGGCTTATGATCACCGGCACTTCATTACCAACACTATGGCTTTGTACTCTTGTGATCATTTTCGCCAATTCCATTTACTTACAATATTATTACTACAATGCCTCATTATTTGACCCGTTTAGTTCATCTACGGAAAACCTCCCTTTTGATGACTACCAAACGACTACAAACCAATTCTTAACCTACGAATTAGGTAACGATCAAGTCATTACCATCAACAAAATTTTAATCAACAACGCATAGTTTAACAATAATCCATCAAATGTAACGGGTCAAGTTACATACCTTAGTGCACGCCCTTCAATCGCAAATCACCACCGGCTTGTCCACTTAACGATCCGGTATCCTTCCCTATAGAGTTCATTTATGATATGTTTAGAACTCTCTTTTAAATCATAATTCGCATAATACACCGAAATACTATAATTATGCGTTTAAACTTGAAATTTCAGTTTTAAGCCTTCTTAGAGGCATTTCAACAAACACTTCAATGGCAGATTTTTATATGATTAAACATCAAATCTCTAGTTTATCTCTTAGCCCTAATTTCACATAATTCAACCTTTTACATGGTTATTAACTTCTAAATTACTGAAATTACTTCAAGATTGTCAAATTACACTAGTGTTCATCAAATTACACATAACCCACTAATCACCTACAATGGTGTTCACAGGTTTAGCTAAAATTTCATATGATTTCAACTTGTATTTGTCTAGGGTTTATCCCTAGACACTATAGTTGTTCCTAAATCATCATAACACACACATGCAACCATAATTTCAGATTTTTCCCAATTCATGAGAATTTCAAGTTGAGAGATTTATCAAAATATTACATACCTTGTAATCCCCTTGTGATGAGGATCAATAATCTACACTTTAATTTCGATTTCAACTTGAATTGAGCCTCCAATTTGCAAGTTTAGTGAGTTTTTAGGGGTTTGAGAATGGGGAGTCGCCCCTGCTCTTCTCTTGTACGACCAACACCTTCAAATGGTGTTTGGTTTTGATTTTTTTATTAAAATTAGTATCATAGTTTCAATTCTTACAACTTAGGCCCCTCAACTTTGTTCAACATATTGTTTTGTAGCTTTTAACCCTATTATAAGATATTTCTAGTCTTGTAACTAACTAGGTTAAAAATTCCTAGTTAGTAAATTCTCGTTTATTTATACTTTATAATTATAATATAAAGTTTTATATTTTTCGGGGTGTTACACCCGAACTGCATGAAAGCTCCCATCGTTATGCCATACCTAGAAGAAAGCGAAGTGCAACGACTTCCCCTAAACATCTCGGCCATAATAGCTGGCCATAAGGTGTCTCGAATACATGTGGACGGAGGGTCCGGTGTCGAGGTAATATACGAGCATTGTTTCCTTAGATTCGACAGAGATGAAAGAGATCGGTTGGAAGAAGATTCCATCCCCTTGGTGGGATTCAACAACAGCATATCACACCCCTTGGGAAAGATCAGGCTCCCATTCATAGTTGGGATAGGGGATCGGGTCCGAACGATAAATCTGACCTTCACAGTGGTCCGGGCACCCTCAAAGTACAACGCGATTTTAGGAAGACCTGGAATTGGGGACTTACAGGCACAGGCATCCACCCCCCACGGAGCTTTAGTATTTCAGACACCGGAGGGTCTAGCATGGGTTAAATCTGCTTATGAGGTAATCTCTTCCGTATCCAAAGAGGAATCACCTGAGAAACCCCAGAAAAAGGGAGTAGAAGAGTGGGTCCTTAGCGACAGGTTCCCAGAACAAACGGTCAAAGTGGGAAGCCACCTAAGTGCCAAATGCAAGAGTGCCCTGAAGGAGTTGCTTCTCCACAACATAGATGTGTTTGCATTTCAACATGGGGACATGACAGGAGTCCCCAGGAGCCAGACCGAGCACCGGCTAAACACTTACACATGGGCAAAACCGGTGAAATAGAAAAAGCGAAGCATGGGACCCAACAAGAGACGGGCTGCTTGTGAGGAAACCAGAAAACTGCTCAGGGCAGGGATAGTTAGAGAGGTGAAGTATCTGTCCTGGATCGCCAATCCAGTTATGGTTCAAAAGAAAGACGGGGGGTGGAGAATGTGCATCGACTTTCAAGATCTGAACAAAGCATGTCCTAAGGACTGTTATCCCCTCCCGGAGATAGACGTTCAGGTAGACTCTTTGTCTCAGTACCCCCTGAAGTGCTTCCTGGACGCCTACAAGGGGTACCACCAAATCCAGATGTCAATGGGAGACGAAGAAAAAACTGCCTTCATCACAGACGAAGGGACATTCTGCTACACCAAGATGCCCTTCGGTCTTAAAAATGCTGGGGCCACATATCAGAGGTTCATGAACGCTTTGTTCAGGGAACAACGGGGAAGGAACCTAGAAGTATACGTCGACGACATTGTTATCAAAAGCCTGACGGAGATGGCCATGATAGACGATATAGCCGAGACTCTAAACACTATGCAAGATGTGAACATGAAGTTAAACCCTGGGAAGTGCTGTTTTGGAGTAGAGGAGGGGAGTTTCCTGGGAGTAGTGGTCACTAAAGGAGGAATCAAAGCAAATCCGGAGAAAACCCAAGCTGTGACCGAGATGCGATCTCCCAGGTCCCTGAAGGACATTCAGCAGCTAAACGGGAGACTAATAGCGTTGAACCGTTTCTTATCAAAGGTAGCCTACAGGACCCTTCCCTTCATGAAAGTGTTGAAAGACTGCCTCCAAACAAACAAGTTTAAATGGACCACAGAGGCTGAGGCTGCCTTCCAAGAAATGAAAGCTTACATCTGCAAGCTCCCAACATTGGCCACCCCAGTACCCGGGGAGCCGTTGCTCCTATACCTGTCCGCCTCGAAAACGACCATAAGTGCGGTCATGATGGTAGAGCGGGAAGGGAAACAGATCCCCATATATTTCATCAGCAGAACACTTAAAGGTCCCGAAGAACGCTACATGCCTATGGAGAAACTAGCATTGGCTCTAGTCTTCGCATCTCAAAGACTCAGGAGGTACTTCCAAGGGCACAAGATTACCCTGATGACTGACCAACCCCTTCAAAAGGTACTCAGGAGACCGGAGCTGTCGGGACGGTTTGCTAAGTGGGTTGTGGAGCTGGGGGAACACTATCTGGAGTTTAAGCCCAGGACGACCATGAAGGGGCAGATACTGGCCGACTTCTTGGCGGAGTTCCCTGAGGACGAAGAGAAGGAACTTTTAAAGTGGGAAGCCTTAGAAAAAGAAGAAAGAGAGAAGGAGGACGAGGCGGTGTGGAAGATACTCACCGACGGGGCATCTAGCGAAGAAGGGAGCGGAGCAGGAATCACACTAATGAGTCCCGAGGGGATTGAGTTGACATACGCCATAAGGCTGGACTTCGAGAACACCAACAATACTGCGGAGTATGAGGCCCTCCTAGCGGGAATAAGACTGGCGCAAAAAATGAAAGCAAGGCACGTGGAGGCCAGCACTGATTCATAGCTGGTAGTAAAGCAGTATCAAGGAGAGTATGAAGCCAAAGACAACATCATGGCTCAGTACGTGGCAAAAGTGAAAGAAATGGCCAAGGCATTTAAAACTTTCAAACTGGAGCACATCCCCCGAGGAAGAAACAGAAAATCTGATGCCCTCAGTAAGCTGGCCTCGGTGGTATTTGACCACCTCGCGAAAGAAGTTAAGGTGGAGGTCCTGACATCTCCTTCCCTTAACACGAAGGAGGTAGCTGCAGTTGAGAGTACTCAGGAAACATGGATGACACCGATTATCAAGTTCCTCAGGGATGGAATTTTACCCGAGGGGGAATGGGCAGCCAGAAAGATAAGGGTCAAAGCCCTGCAATATGAACTGATTGATGGGGAGTTATACCGAAGATCATATCTTGGTCCATCCCTAAAGTGTGTCGATATGGAAGAAGCTGAATATGTGGTTAGGGAGATGTATGAGGGGATTTCCGGAATGCATTCGGGCCCAAGGACGATAGTGACGAAGGCAATGAATGCAGGGTTTTACTGGCCACGAATGTACGAAACAGCATCCGAGGAAATCAAGAAATGTGATAACTGCCAGGTGCATGCACCAATGACCCACCGACACAAACACCCCATGATACCGGTCTCAACGTCTTGGCCATTCCAAAAATGGGCTATCGACATAATTGGGTCATTCCCGGATGGCCCAGGAGGGGTCAAATATGTAGTGGTGGCTATTGACTATTTCACCAAATGGATCGAAGCGAAGCCCCTGGCCAAAATCACTGGAGAACAGATGAGGCGGTTCGTACTAGACAACATCATCTGCAGATACGGGGTCCCAAAAGAACTGGCGAGCGACAATGGCGTTCAATTTGCTGGAAGACCTTTCAAACCGTGGTGCGAGCAAATGCACATTCGACAAGTGTTCACATCCGTCACCCACGCCCAAAGCAATGGGTTGGTAGAAAGAGCTAACCAGAGCGTCATCAAGGGAATAAAAGGAAGGCTCGGAAGAAAACAAAAAGGCTGGCTGGAAGAACTTCCATTCGTACTATGGGCGTACAGGACTACTCCTAAAAGTTGCAATGGGGAGACTCCTTTCAGCCTTACTTACGGGACATAAGCCGTCATCCCCGCTGAAATAGGATCCCCGACTGCCTGAATGAAACTCCGGGAGGAGGAAAACGAACAAGACCTCAGGATGAACTTGAACTTGTTGGAAGAAAGGAGGGAGATAGCGGCAGTCAGGGAGGCCAAATACAAGAGGCTACTAGAGAGTTATTACAACACCAGGATGAAGAGGCTCAACCTCGTCCCAGGGGATCTAGTCCTTAGAGCCAATGAAGCCAGTCTGCAAGAAAGCACTGGAAAGCTAGGCCCCAACTGGGAGGGACCCTACCGAGTCACATGGGCAAACGGCAAGGGAACGTGCAAGTTGGAAACACTTGAAGGCAAGGAGGTCCCCAGGACCTGGAATCTCATGCAGCTTAGGAAATATTATGTGTAAGGGGTCCACCCCCAAGGAAAACGGCCAAGAGCCACTTTTGTAACAATTAACTATCAGTCTGGGACTCCCCCAAAGACAGACCTTTTGTAACAATCTATGATGGGAAGTGTAAATCCCTAAGGAGTAAATAAAAAATGGACAGAGCATGTCCTCTTTTGAAAAAACAATGGACATCACACCTAGGCAGATGTGCCCAGGAACACCATTAAACCTAACTAACAGGCAAACACACGTGTACAAGGCATCCCAAACATGCCAAAAGCCCGGCCGTGGGGCTAATTAGGGTCTAGCTAACCCGAAGAAAACGGACAGAACAAGTAAAAAACATGATACCACATTATAAACTTGTCCATCGATTGGCCTCGAACATACAATCATAGTTTAACGAACAAACAAAAAATACGACATACTCTTATAAACAAAACCACGAAAGGAAGTCTGCTTTATTCATATAAAGTACATACACAAAGAAAGGCCTCAGTAGCCTTGGCAGGAGTAAATAACACACGAAATTACAAATACAGCAAAACGAAGCAAAGACGCGACTCCCCGCTAAACAGTCTAAAAGTCTCCAGGGAAGCACCAAACTGGCCCTCGGCAAAAACCCCTGCAAAACAGACAGCCACAACAAGAAGCAGGCAAACAAAACAAAGCAGCAGTACACAGTCATAAGCCATACGATTAGAAGTTAAGGAGGTCCCCGACACGAAGGACCCCCTCCCAAGCAGTCAAACAAAATTCAAAAGTATCCTAGGGCAGGTAAAGTTATCCATATTACAACCATATCGAAATGTTTAAATGTTTGAAATTCACTGGGGATCACCCCCGGATAGAGATGGTGGAGACGAAGGGCCGGCAGAGGAGAACAGGGCTTTTAACTCATCAATGGATATTAGGGGAGCTCCAGGATTTTCTCAAGGATGGCCGGGGTTTTACGCCCAAACTCTTCATTCAGCTTGGACAACCTCTTCTTTGCCTTGGAATTATAAAGAGGAGTCTCCTTTCTGCCCAGGCCCTGAGCGGAATAGGCATAGCCATCCTTTAATCCTGACTGGTAGCCAACGTCCCTGTATGCCCTGTACACCTCCTCTAGGCCACTCTTGAAATCCTCCGACTGAGCAACAGCAGCAAGGAAGGCTCCAAAGCCTTCAGTAATCAGCCAATGCTTCTCCTTTGCCAATCGTTGGTTGTCGTCAGAAGTTATACCATAGTCTGCATACATGGTGTTGAGTTGCTCCTGGGAAACAGAGCCAACTTCCTTTAAATACTTCAGCTCTGCAGCCAACTCTTCTTTCTCTCCAACCAGCACCGCCATCTCCTGCTCCCAAGCCCGCTCTTTCCTCTCCAGCATAGCTCCAGCCCCCTGGACAAAAGATCAATATATATATATATATATATAAAGGGGGGGAAGGACTGTGTACCTTCTCCTCCTGCAACTTCCTCTCAGCATCAACCACTTGGCACCTAAGTCCAGCGGCAACAGACTGGGAAGCCTTAAGCTCAGCCTTAAGCCCTTCATTTGCCCTCCTCAGATCATCAATCCTCTGCAACATACCAGCCCCCCTAAAAAAGCTCTCACACAGGGACATGCTGTACTGATCCTCGAAAAGATCGTCCCTTAAAGCAGAATTCACAAATTTATGGGAAGGAGGAACATCATGACTCAAGAAGTCCCTAGCAGACTCAGGAATCCCTATCACTGAGGAACTGGTCACCTTCCATTTGGGGACATAAGTAAGCGGGATAGCATCAGCAAACAGGGGAGCAAGAGGGGATCGATGAGTAGGATCCTCAAGGAGAGTGGGTCTGCTAGTCCCAGTAGCATGAGAGGGCGAAAGCTCAAAAGCTGAGGAAAAACGGGCTACGCCCACCTCAGAGGCCTTATCCCGGACACGGGAAGAAGAGGGACCAGTAGGAATCTCTATGGGCTCCCGAGAACTCCCATGTTAAATAAGAAAAAGAACATCAGAGACAAGGCAAGAATAGGAAAAAATGGAACGAGAGAGAGACAAGACTCACCAGCAAATGAGCACTCACTAGGCTCGAAGACTTCAGATGTTTGGACAGAGAACCTTTGATCCCAGCAGGGGGAAGATCGGAGATGGCTTTCGACAAAGGAGGAGGTTTTTGACCACTGGCACTCCGGAGTCTTTGACGGATACTACGGGGAGCAGGGGCTGGCTGAGGACTGGCAGATCTTCTCTTACGAACCAACTGAATTTCCACATCTTCATCATCACTTTGGCCAGAAGGATGAACAGGAGGAAAGTCAGGGGAACTTTCCTCCTCATCAGAAGAGTTCTCCTCATCACCACCCACGGCAGTGGAACCCCCGGCCTGAACGGATCCCCCAGCAACCTGCACCTCCGCGTTTAATCCAGGGTCAATCTCGTTGTCAACCACAAACTTGACATCTTTGGAATCACCTTGAAGAAGCTTCCACAAAGTCACCTCTGCACAAAAAAGAGACACTAAAGATGACTGCACAATCTTTAAGACATAGAAAAGGGGTAACTATAAGCAACAGATCAAGAGTAAAGAAATACCCTTTTTGCCAAAAAAAGCCCTGGGACGAACCGGATAGGAGGGGCTCAACCCTCCCATGGCAAACATCCCCTCGGAAAAAGTGAACGCCCTCGTCGGATTCTCGCACATCCGTTTCCACTGAACGGTTTCGGTAGCAGACAGGGTAGGAACAACATCTTCAATCGCAGCATTAAGATCTTTTGGCAATGAGGACTCCGGCAGCATAGCAGCAGAGACAAAGATGAATCTGCTTTTCCAATCCTTCGGATAAGTGGAGGTGGGCATGAAACTGTAACAGGGCTTCGAGACATTGTTCTGCCGTTTTGCAAAGGTAAACCAGTCCCTATCCGAAACTAGCTTATAGAACATGCAGAACAAAGGAACAGAAGGCTCCCCTGAGATGGCGGCACAGGATAGCTCAAAATGGACCACCCTAATAAACCCTAAAGGGTGAATCTGAGAAAAATGAACACCAAAATGACGAAGTAAAGCGACTTTGAAGGGGGAAAGAGGGTACCGAACCCCACAGGAGGAAAAAGCCAGTGTGTAAATGGGGATTTTGTCTGGTGTACATTCCGCCGGTTCATTAGGGCCTGGCAGGGAAGGAGAAAACTGTTCAGGGATCTTATACGCTTCAACGAAGGACTTCAAGTCGTTTTCCGTCAGAACTGATCTTATCGATGAACGGCCGGAGCGACTCATGATCGGAGAAAGAACGATGATTAGGAGGAATCGTTATGAAGAAGAAAAGGGATCAAAAATTTGAATGGAAAATCTGAAAGAGGGATAGGGTATTCAAAGAGATATAACTGACATGTAGGTAACTGTCACGTCATTCGTCTCTTCAAAATTCAAAAAAGGGGGCACGTGTTACTAGAGGGTTAACTCCCGCTATAGGTGTTCGGCGATATGATGATTAGTGGGGACAGTTAATTATAACTGACCTAGAGTGGACCCACAGGGGAAAACTACTCTTTGAACAATTGTGACTCAGCCCCGGATCATGAGCCTCGGGTCTCAGGACCAGGGACTAAAGATGACTTGACAACGGGCCAGTGGGAAAGCCCACTTTACCCGCTTTGGACTATCCTCACGAGGGCCCAATTGTACGAAAGCCCACAAAATAGAGTTACCTTGTCCATTAAGGCTTCTCTCCTTTTGTAACGGGCGGGAAAACAACTAGCAAAGATAACAGGCTTCATTTAATGTTCGATAAGAATGGGATCTCGTCTGTAACAATGTACTTCTCCGGCTGGAGCATTAATTAAGGTGAACATCTCACCGTTGGGGGTCAGACACGTGTCTGCACCCCCCGAGAGCCCCAAAAACCGTTAGATCACATGTGGGAGATATCTAGTGAGATAAGGACCGGCTGTTATATAAGAGCAAGCAAGAAAGAACAAAGGCAGGTATCATCTCCGGAACTATCTCATTTACTACACTCTCATTTATTCTCCTCTCATTAATTTCGACCAATATTCTCTTACATTTAATACCCACACACGTATTTATTAGATTCACACCAAAGAGGAAACCTTCCGGTGATTCTACTCATCGGGATAAGCTCCTTTCATTTTCCGGCAAGTTTACTTACTCTCACGCCGGAGCTTGGTCACGAATCCCCCTCCCGGGGTCCCCCGTGACGAGGCTAACGGTTTGTTCTTTTGTAGTAACGGGGATAAAGGCTCTTGACGTCAACGAAGATCCATCTAACATCATCTGGGAGTTGGGTATTCGACACACGTACAACTGCGCATGGAACTCGAACCCGTTTCCCCTAAGAGTTCACAAGATATTAATCAGATACATATACAACATGGTGCAATGAAAACTTTAACTTCATTATAATTAACAAAAACTTTCCATTCATATGCATATAAATAATTGTGAAACATAATCAAAGGTTTGGTAATTCCCTTTGTATTCTTGCTCCGTTAATTACAGTTTAACCAAAGAAGTTTCATTTGTAAAGATAAGAAGATATATGGAACAGATCATAAAAACGCACACGGGATGAAAAATAATATACCAATGTAACAAACCAAAATTAGAGAACTTACAAATACATTGTCTACTCCATGCTTTGACAGGTAAAACACGGATTTGTCAGAGAAGGCACTTGGGGTAGATTTGCATATAGGAAAGCGTTTTCTCCGCCCATGATGAAAGCAAGAGAAGTGTGTACATTGATCTAGCAATGGCCTTTGAATCACTGATGGAAAAACACATTTATTCTCAGCACCTAAAAACTTTGTATTCTATCCGTTATTATCTGTTTTTTGGTGATATTATTCTATCCGTTATTAACCGTTTTTGGTTATATAACTGGTTATTTTGTGAACCTCTACTCTAGGGATAGGGTTGGTGGGCCATTTCTTGTGCACGTACTTAAAGTATGGGAGGCCCAATTTGAAAAAAGAGATTGTACATATTTTTATCCAATATCAATATTTTCCATCACCTCCATATTAAAGCTGTAAAATAAACCGGTCTCAAACTGATTAACCGATATCCGAGCCAAACCGATGGCACAAAAAAAACCAATTTGGCCCAAACCATGTAAGATTAAATATATTATGTTTAATATTTAATCTAGTAGCCATTATAATCATTTACATTATATAGATCAAAATATATAATAACCTATTAAATAATTAGTTGGTAATTGTTGATGGACCATATTACCCTTATTAACTAATTAGGTTTCCTTCTGGGTGCTTATATAAGGAGACTTATGTAGAGGTTAAAGGGTTACTCAGTTACACAATTAGACATACCCTATTAGCATAACATCAATCGACCTCTTCTCCATAACCGAATCCCCTATTCGGTTCTCATCTTCACCATCATCAGTCAGCACCCTCAGGAGGAACCAGATCACGTTGACAAACATGTCGAACTCGATGGCATCATCTATCACTGGATTCTCCACTGCACTGTCTGCTGTAACAGGTATGTTTTCATGTTTTCCATCATGTTTAGAACAGAACTGATCCAACATGTGGTATCAGAGCATATGTTGATTAGTTAGTTCTGTTTTCGTATCCATTAATTCTGGGATTGAAATCATGAAAACAGAAGTTTTGAAAATGTTATGAACATCACAACCGTTTTCAAGTCATATAAAACCACTCGAAACCTCTGTTTCGAGGAAAAGAACTGTTTTAAATATCTCGAAATCAAAACAGGTAAAATTATGTCCGAAATCTGTTTAGAAAAACCTTAAAATTCAGGTTTCAGGTTCCAGAATTTATGTTTTATTTTTTTTAGGGTTCATCATGTTCTTAGGAAAATTTGAAAATTCCCTTATGTTTTGGAATGTAATTAGGATTGATGAGTGTTTTTTCCTGTTTGATCCAATTTAATCTATTAAGTTTATTCGAAAACTGTTAAAAGATATACAGTTATAATTTTCGAAATATTTTTGATAAAATTAGATCATCTTAAAACAGGAAACCATATCTCATAATCCCTTAGAATTCGAATTTTCAGTTATGTTTTTACATTCACATCTGTTAACAGGAAGTTTCGAGATCCCTTCTAACGAGTCGAGACCAAGATCTCGACTCGAGACCACAAGGTCTCGACTCGAAATCATAAGTGTTCTCAAATGTTTACAACTCGAGACAACGATTTCGACTCGAGATCATAAGGTCTCGACTCGAGACCACTAAGGTTTCGATTAAGGGCTTCAATCTTCACAACTCGAGACCATGTTTGCGACTCGAGACCTCATAAGGAGTCGAGATCTCATAATTCACAGCAGTCGAGACCATGATTACGACTCGAGACACTGAGGTTGCGACTCGAGACCTTAATGAGTCGAGACCTCATAATGATGAGTCACGACTTGACTCGAGATCTCACTCGAGATCTCATAACTGAGTCGAGATCTCACTCGAAACCTCATTATTTTAGGCTGTTTAATGTGAACTAAAAAAATGGTTTTGTAATTACTTAGTTAATTAATCAGAATCAGATAATGTTTTACAAAACCAAAATGGCTTAACTTGAATGAGTTTTTTGATGTATCATTTCTGGCCAAAGCTGATTTGATACATCTACTTATCATCCAAGTATTACGAAAGCTATGTTAAGTGTGCATCATAAACATGAATGTCTTAATATCTGGCCAAAGCTAATTTAATTCCTTCATAGATGGCATACTTAACAAGTGCATAACTAAAGTGATTGTCTCAATTTCTGGCCAAAGCTGATTTGTTACAATCACTTTGCACACATGCTTAAATGATTACACTTCTGGCCAAAGCTGATTTGTTTTCGTTTAAGTAGAATTTTACTAAGTCTATTATTTTGATGTTAGTAATAGACAATATCACAGCTTCATAATGTAAAATGGTCATTATTTATGCCCGCCTTAGTATAACGTGCCCTTAGATCACATTAGGAATTCTTCCTTAGTATCATAACTTGCTCATCTTATTTCCACTATCAGCGCCCAATTGCGGGATTCCACCTTTGACCGGTGATAACTTTGCTGCATGGAAGGATGCTCTCATGCTTACACTTGGATTGCTGGACTTTGACTATGCTCTAAGAGAGAATAAGCCAGCGGACCTTACTCCACAAAGTACTGCTGCTGAGCCGTTCACTCATGAAAAGTGGACTAGGTGTAACCGCATGTCTCTCATGTTCCTGAAGCAGTCCATAAGCAATGCAATCAGAGGAGCTATTCCTGATTCTGAAGATGCTAAAACCTACTTGGCTTCTGTGGAGGCGCAGTTCAAGGGGACGTCTAAAGCACACGCTAGTACCCTTATCCTCAAGCTGGTGACAACTAAGTATGATGGGAGGAGCGGCATTCGCGAGCACATCATGATGATGAATGACATGGCCAATATGCTGAAGGGGCTGGAAATGGAAATCAGTGATGGTTTCCTTGTTCATTTCATCATTACTTCGCTTCCTTCGTCCTTTGAAGCATTCAAGATCAATTACAACACTCAGAAGGACAAATGGACGATGAGTGAGTTGGTCGCCATGTGCGTACAGGAGGAAGAGCGTATGAGGATGGATCGCACTACTGATGTTGCTAACTTCACCACCTCCAACTCTAAGAAGAGGAAGAACAATCATCAGAGGAAGGATGCTTCTAAAGTCCAAAAGCTCAATCCTAATACAAGTGCACCTTCCAGCTCTAAGAACTCCTTAGGCAGAATCCACTGTAAGTTCTGTAAAAAGGCAGGACACATGCAGAAGGAATGCCCTGACTTTAAGGAGTGGCTGGCTAAGAAAGGTAACGATTATTTTATGATACTTGAGTCCTATAATTTAAGTGTTCCTGCTAATTCTTGGTGGTTTGATTCTGGTTCTATGGTTCATGTTACCAATTCAACTCAGGGATTCCTTACAATCCGAAAGCTGGAAAGAAACCAAAGAACGCTTAAGGTTGGGGATGATCGAGAATTAGAAGTGAAGGCCATTGGAACATTACAATTATTTATGAAAACTGGTTTATGTATTAAACTTTATGATACCTTATATGTTCCTGAGGTAACTCGGAACCTTGTATCAGGACCAAAGTTAGACATGGACGGTTTTATTGTTTCCCATGGTCATCGCAAACTCTCTATCCTCTATGATTCTGTTCTTTATGGTACTGGTATTCTGGATGGTGGTCTCTATAGATTAGAACTAGTTGATGGCTTTTCCAAATCTTTGTTGTCATATAACATTAATGAATCACTCACAAAGATGAAAGAGAAACGAGACTTAGAGACTTCATCAATGTTGTGGCATCAGCGTTTAGGCCACATCTCAAGAGAACGATTAAATCGTCTCGTAAAGGATGAAGTCTTACCTCCTCTCGATTTCTCTGATTTTGGAACATGTGTCAAATGTCTTAAAGGTAAAATGACATTAGCGAATAAGAAAGGTGCCATTAGGAGCTCTAATTTATTAGAACTCATTCATACTGACATTAGTGGTCCTTACCAAATCCCTGGCATAACAGGACATACTTCATTTATCACTTTTATTGATGATTATTCTCGTTACATGTACTTGTATCTAATTAAGGAAAAGTCTGAATCTCTTACAACTTTTAAAGATTATAAGGCTGAAGTTGAAAAGCAATTAGATCGTCAGATTAAAGTTGTGAGATCAGATAGAGGCGGTGAATATTATGGAAGACATACTGATGTGGGTCAAGCTCCTGGTCCATTTTATGAGTTTTGTAAGGACCAGGGGATTGTGAACCAATACACCATGCCTGGTACACCTCAGCAGAACGGTGTCGCTGAAAGAAGAAATTGTACCCTTATGAACATGGTACGCAGTATGTTAGCCAACACCAATTTACCATTATTCCTCTGGACTGAAGCGTTAAAAGCAGCTGTTCATATACTCAATAGAGTTCCTTCTAAGTCTGTCCCTAAAACTCCTTATGAACTTTGGACAGGAAGGAAACCGAGTCTTAAATATATGAAAGTATGGGGCTGCATCGCTGAAGCAAAACTTTATAATCCTTTCCTAAGGAAACTTGACCCTAAAACAGTTACTTGTTTCTTTATCGGGTATACTGATAATTCAAAGGGTTATCGTTTCTATTGTCCTTCCCATGTCACCCGTATTGTTGAAACCAAGTGTGCTGCGTTCCTAGAGGATTTCAAGGTCAGTGGGAGCAGTACCAACCCTTACGAAGAATTGCAAGAAGTACAAGACGCGGGGGGGGGGGGGGGGAGACTCGTCGCTTACCATTGCTCCGATTACTCCTCTTGTACCCAATGCAACTACTGTACCTGAAGCTACTGCACCAACTCCAAATTCACCTCTACAATCAGAACCTATCATACCTCATGATGAAGGCACATCAAACGCTCAAAACCAAGACAACGCTGAACCCGATAATCCACTCAGGATGTCATCTAGGCAAAGAAGGCCTACTAATTGGGATGATTATGTTACCTACCTGACTGAAATGGATCCCGAAAAGCTCAATGATCCTATCTCTTACAATGAAGCCATAAGCAGTAATCAGTCTTCTGAATGGAATAAAGCAATGATTGATGAGCTTGAATCCATGAAGAAAAATGACGTTTGGGATTTGGTAGAATTACCCAACGGTGTTAAACCTGTAGGATGCAAATGGGTGTTCAAAACAAAACTGGATCCGAATGGGAACGTTGAACGCTACAAAGCGAGATTGGTTGCAAAAGGGCTACACTCAGAAAGAGGGAATTGATTATCAAGAGACGTTTTCACCTGTCTCTCGTAAAGATTCATTAAGGATCATCATGGCCCTAGTAGCTCATTTTGATTTAGAACTGCATCAGATGGACGTTAAAACCGCTTTCCTTAACGGAGACTTAGACGAAGATGTTTACATGAAATAACCTGAAGGCTTTAAACCTGAAGGTCAGGAGCATCTAGTCTGTAAGCTGAAGAAATTCATTTACGGGTTAAAACAAGCATCACGTCAGTGGTACCTCAAGTTTGATGAAGTCATGAAGAAACACGGTTTTATGAAGAATCACGTGGATCAATGCACCTACCTCAAGATGAGTGGGAGCAACTTTACTATACTTATCCTTTACGTAGATGATATTCTATTGGCAAGTAATAGTTTAGACATGTTTCATGAGTCGAAGCGGTTACTCTGGCATAACTTCGACATGAAGGATCTCGGAGATGCTTCTTACGTCATTGGCATCGAAATCCACCGAGATAGACACAAAGGGATCTTAGGATTATCCCAGAAGGCTTACATAGATCGTGTCCTTACACGGTATAACATGCAACAGTGCAAACCCTCCGTCGCTCCAGTTAGTTAAGGGAGATGTTTTCGGTTCATTCCAGTGTCCGACAACAGAGGTTGAGAATGAGCAAATGAGCCTGATACCTTACGCGTCAGTAGTCGGGAGCCTGATGTATGCTCAAATCTGTACTCGCCCAGATATCGCTTATATTGCTGGAATGCTAGGCCGTTATCAGACTAATCCTGGCCTAGATCACTGGAAAGCAACTAAGAAGGTACTTCGATATCTGCAAGGGACGAAAGACTATAAACTGACTTATAGAAGAAGTGATCATTTAGAAGTGGTGGGCTATTCTGATTCTGACTTTGCCAAATGCAAAGATGACAAGAAATCCACTTCGGGCTATATCTTTATGTTAGCAGGCGGCCCTATCTCTTGGAAGAGTCATAAACAACAGTTGACCACAACTTCCACAATGATGGCAGAGTACATTGCTGTTTATAACGCAACCTGTCATGGAATGTTGCTTAGAAATCTGGTCACTGGACTCAAAATCGTTAATTCCATTTCTAGACCATTGAAGCTTTATTGTGATAATTAAGCTGCCGTTAGTTTCTCGAACAGTAACAGTTCGACTGGAGCTGGTTTATATCTCGATACAAAATATCTGTTCGTACGTGAACGAGTTGAGGAAAATAATCTTTGTATCGAGTATATTAGTACTAAAGATATGCTTGCGGATCCGATGACTAAAGGTCTCCCTCCTAAGGTTTATGAAGAACATGTTCGGAATATGGGATTTAGTAAAGACCTTATTTAAGCATATTGTACTAGCTTATGTTTTAAGATTAATGAAATTTCCTCAGTTTGATTTTGTATGTCTCTTAGAATATGTTCAACCAGTATAATGGCATAGACAAATAAAGTTACAAATCAAACAAAGGACTTATGCGTATTTAGATCATAATGATTAGGTTTTAAATTAAGGCTATAGTATGACTAATGGGGGTCCTGAGTCGCATAATGATTCAACGGCTGTATTTCTCTGCTATAGTACTTGTTTAAGGCTAAAATGAGTGTTAACTCCTGATCAGGCTTATCTAATACTCATAGTAAATGATTACTCGGCTAAGTGGGATAATGTAAGATTAAATATATTATGTTTAATATTTAATCTAGTAGCCATTATAATCATTTACATTATATAGATCAAAATATATAATAACCTATTAAATAATTAGTTGGTAATTGTTGATGGACCATATTACCCTTATTAACTAATTAGGTTTCCTCCTGGATGCTTATATAAGGAGACTTATGTAGAGGTTAAAGTGTTACTCAGTTACACAATTAGACATACCCTATTAGCATAACATCAATCGACCTCTTCTCTATAACCGAATCCCCTATTCGGTTCTCATCATCACCATCATCAGTTAGCACCCTAAGGAGGAACCAGATCACGTCGACAAACATGTCGAACTCGATGGCATCATCTATCACTGGATTCTCCACTGCACTGTCTGTTGTAACAAGTATTTTTTTTCATGTTTTCCATCATGTTTATAACAGAACTGATCCAACAAACCAATCTGGACCGAGCCAAGGTTTGGATGATTGGATTGGATCCAAACCGGAAAACCCATTAAAAACGAGTTTTAAATGTCCAAATCGGTTTTGAACCCGAACCTAATCGGTTTGAATGGGTTGGACCTTTTCCCCTAAAACGGGATTTCCAACCTGAACCGCTTTGGACCATTTGGAAAAAAACCGGGTCGGGTTATGACCCGAACTTATTTTAGCTCAAGCCGGTTTTTTTACACCTCTACCTTTATTGGGGAATATGGTTGGTGAGCCGTTATTTGTGCACACACTTAAAGGGTCGGAGGCCCAATTTGAATATACTTGCACAATATTCGCCATTACAACGAGCTAGAAACGCTGAAGAAAACTTGTGTTCGGCTCTGCCCTTTCTTGCGACCTACAAGCAAATGAAAAATTACACCATTTAAGCTCAAACTCTAAAACTTACGACGGTTGAAAGGAAAACACACGGATCAATAGAAAATCCATCAACGTGTATACAAAACTCAACAAAAGGATTATCCGTTGCTTCAAAATGATTATTTAGTACAAATATGCAAATGTTGTAGTAATCAGGCATTTTCAAGCTGATCGAGTTTGCGAAACACATTCGAAAAGAAACCGTAACAGGTTTTACAACCAATGCAAATAGATCAGAAACGATGTAAGATGGGAGGACTCGTTGAGAGTGATGGCTATGTCCCAGCAATGGGATGACGCCGTTGAGATGTATAATGAGTAAGCTGAGAAGTGTGGGTTTTCAATTTGGAACCATGTGTAAACCCCCAGTTATAGATCTTGGACATGTTTTTAAAAAGTAACTAATCTGAATACAAAGGGTACCATGGGCTACTAAACATATATACAACTAAACATTTTATTTTGTTTATTTTTTTAATTTACCTTTGCTTCATGTTTGAAATGGATTTGTCATCATCGTTGGAACTCCTACAAGAAAATGTATACATATATAGGAGTTTATATTTATAATTGAATTTCTCATCAAAATTCTATGGCTGTTCAAACATATATTAATAATTAGTTATGTATATGACTTTTATTTAGTTTGATTTATCTCTGAAAATTGATATCACCGTTCAAACTTTTTTTTGACCGCTTATATTAATCATTTATTTAGTTTTCTTTTTGGACTACCGTTCGAATTATTATCACTAAATCACTGATTGAATTTAGTGTTAATTGTTATCGCAAATCATATATTGTTATCACAAATGACAAACCACTGATTGAATTTAGTGTTATTTGATATCGCAAATCATATTTTGTTACCACAAACGAATTGTCATCACCGTTGGACATCAAAAGTCATAAATCCAAGGGTTTAGGCATGCTGCATCGACACGAAATGAAATTACCAATTAACTGTTTTTTTACGCATCCGATATAAGAGATGAAATGACAAGTTTTTATATTATTGTAATATAATAAAGTTACGTATCCGAGACTTAAGAAAAAAAAAACCTTTTAAAATCAGGATTTTTATAGGGGGGAGAAATTTAAAATTAACTTTTTCAAGGTGGAGGTATGACAAGTAACAAGTGGGTACGTTTAGCCCGAAGGGTACCCTCTTATTAAAAAAAATGGTTACGTTCATGTAAAAGTATTTACATTCTTGTAAAAAAAAACCTTAAGCTTTAAACAAAAAGTACGTTTCTTCCCAACTATTAGTTAGCTCATGTAATTTTTAGGAAAAAGCTGTATTTATTGGAAGAAATAATAGTGAATGCAAAATACTTGCATGCTAAAAAAGTAATTAAGTTCATGTTTTATGCCCATTGAAGTAGTTTTTTACCCGTGACATAAAACGTAAAAAGTACGATCACCTAAAAGAACTTATTTTAGTTTCATGTAAAAAAGGGATCACCTGAAAAAACTTATTATAGTTTCATGTAAAAAGGTACCTGTTTTGTAAACAAAGACATGTAAAAAAATTACATCATGTAAAAAAAGTAACCTTCTATATGGTCCTTCTTCCGGTCCCCTCACTTTTTCTATGGGCCCATTTCAACAAAAACTACACATACCCCCACCAAAAGTTAGCCTGGTAACTCCACATGTCGGATCCCTCCCTCATAGCCCAGTGGTTGGAGGGCCGGTTGTCCTCCTAGAGGTCACCGGTTCGACTCCCGCTTGTGGCGAAAGGGGGCGGGACGTCCCAATGATAGATCGTATCCTACCGAGGCATGGTGCGGTCTTGAGGGCAACCCGGTTTTCACCCAGCTGTTACCCCAGCGGTTTTACCCGTGTGGGGGCAGTATGGTTTCCGGGCGAAGGTCAGCTTACGAGACGGCCGGGGCCCAATCGAACATCGCGCCGGAGGGCGGAGCTGACGGGGGATTGTCTTCGACAAGAACCCGGTGAAACTGAGTCACGTACATAGAAAGTCACCCTTCATAAAAAAAAAACTCCACATGTCGGAGATCTTGAAAACACCAAGTGTTAAAATGTTACAAAAGTGGATACAAGAACGCAGCAAACTAAAAGAATGTTGTCTACACAGCACTAGTATATATAGACGCAAGTTATGTACAAAGGTGTCATGCTCTATCCTGAGCTCACCCGGGTTTTCATCCCACCGTGTGTTACGCCAGAGAGTTCTGCTCTTGTGGTGGGACAACGGCTGACAAGTAGCAGCCAGCGGTATGGTTTCCCGAGGAACGCCCAAGCCAAACTCTGAAGCTAGCATGACCCCGGTTTAGACAACATAGCCTGGCCAGAGTGAGGCAACGGAGCTCTCAAATTTGAAAAGTACGGTAGCCTAATACAAAAAGTCGTCGTTCCAAAAAAGTATAATATAAATAACTCTTAAGGAGTCACATTTGATTACCATATAATATAAATAACTCTTAACAAATGATATATGATCACATCCCAAATAATAATTGTCCTATATAATAATAAATGAATTTATAATAAAATATTGTATTAGTTTTTTTTTATAGTTTTATTATATGTTATAATTTTGTAACATGTTTGTGCATGGTGGATTTGTATTTTGTGCTTTATGTGAGTTTTTTACTCTTTTATGTTGTACGGTTTTAGTTGGTGTTTTTACATAGCCTTAATTTGGCGGTGGAGTACACGTGTAAAGGATTTAGCCTTCAAGTCTTTTCTCAGACCCCTCACCCACCTCCACGTTTCCACTGACAAATTGAACCAAACGAAGAAACCTACATCAAATTCCTCAAGAAACAAAGGATTCATAGTCACGACAGCCATGATACAAAGTATTCTTTGTCATCTTCATATATTCTTTCCGCGATGTTGTGCGGGAGCCAGCCATTGCCGGTGGTCGTTTCAACTTTGTCCGATCTCATAATCGAAGGTTTGAGGTTTGAACTAGTTCCAATATATCGCTCAAGTACCAAAATTGTAGGTTAGAAGCATCCTTGAAATTTAAGTTTTGATGTAGTTATCTTAATATTATAATAATTGTTATCTCTTTTACTTTTTAAGTCTGATAAGCTTGGTGTTAACCAGTACTTGTATCGAAAATACCGGTTCGTTATCAGTACATGAAGGTAAAAACCAGCACCAGCCTGGTACATAAAACGCCAAAAGTCGGTACCAGATTGAGTTTGATAATCTTTTAGTTCGAGAAATTTGGTACTGCTACCCAGTACCATTTGCTCATCCCTGATCACGGGTACTGTACGAACACCAACGGTATCGTACAACTTTTTTTTAGTTTCAAGGGTAGGGATGAGCTCGGTGCCAACTGACACCGAATCGGTATTGGTGTCGAAAATACCGGTTACAATATCGGTACGGTATCGTACAACTTTTTTTTTAGTTTCAGGGGTAGGGATGAGCTCGGTGCCAACTAATACCAAATCGGTATTGGTGCCGAAAATACCGGTTACGATATCGGTATATGAAGGTAAAAACCGGTAGCGAACCGGTACTAGGAACGCCAAACGTCAGTACCGAACTGGTACTTAGGATCTTTCGGTTCAGGAAATTCGGTATCGGTACCCATTCCCATTACTATTTGCTCATCTCTGACTACGGGCTTCTACCGAACAACATCATTACCATACAACTTTTTTAGTTGATTTTCTTTCGGTTATTTTTTAGTGTTTTTTTTCTACATTTTCTTTTTATTTTTGTCACTGATTCCGTGTGCAACGCGCTCGTAATGATTTCAAACACACATATAAACACAGACTAAATAACAAAAGAAGTTTGCCGCAACGAGGCAACGTTTTTATAACTAGTTGAAGTTATTAGCTATTCAAAAAAAAAAAAAAATCAATTGAATTTATTAATCAGGGAGTGGGCCTCTTCAACAGTGGCGGAACTAGACCTTCAACTCAGGGGTATCCCAAAATTTTTTAGGGGTGTCCTCGTACTTGTTCAGGGGTGTCCTGTGTATAAAAATCGGAAATTTTTTTTTACACTACTCGTAAAAACTTGAGCCGTAGCCCAGGCTACGCCCGTTTACACTACAGGTCCGCCCCTGCTCTTCAACTTCCTAAATTAATTCCAAAAAGGATATTCCTTTCTTGGGCCCACAGCCCAAAAATACCGATGGTGATCTTATAAATCGTCCTGTTTGTGAAACCTTAAACGCTTTTTGAAAATGCTTCAGCCTCCTTGCCCCTTCTGCAGCCCTAATTCTCCCTTTCAGTGCATTCCTCAATGTTCATTCGACGTGTTACTTCAAGCCGGAGGAACGACACGGCAAGCCCTGCGTAATATTATTGACGTGTTCAACCCGGAAATATTCCGAAACATGTTTCAGAACCAAATCCCAGCTGCTAACAGGGCGGAGTTTGTAACGTCCATGTTATATGATGTTAATCAACGAACGATTAATCCAGTCACCGGGTCTCTGGGGACCCTGGTTCATCTTCAAGATCAAATCATTGCTCTGCAGGCAGAGATCGCCACGTTGCAACAACAACGTGATCAAGCGAGGGCGGCGATGACCACTTCTGCTCAGGATGTTGCTAATACGGCTGTTACAGTTGCTCACTGGTTTGAAAATGACTTGTTTCCGGCTATCAATGCCCTTGTCACTGCATCCCCCCTGCATGATAAGGTATTTTTCAATAACAACTTTACTTGAAGCCGGCTGGACCGGTTTGGCCCGGGAAAGTTGATTGTTTAAAAATTTTAATCAAAACTTTCTGTGATTATTGAGGATTTGATTTAAGTATGTACTAGTTTAGTAAATAATACCTTGCAAATTTTATGGGCAGTTTGAGCAATTCCTTCTGAGGTCGAAGCTTCTTTCCTCCTGGTATCACAAGACCCCATGTAAGGGACACCAATCTCTTCCAAGACTCTAGAATCGATCCAAGTACATCCGTTGTTCCCCACTTTTATCCATATGAATTTTTTTTTTCGACGCTTATACGTAATGGGTTAAGGGATACAACATATATTCCCGTAATAAGAACGGCATGTAGGTCATCATCAGCTATGGAAGACCCTGCATGAACAAAGGGGTTAGTTTTTGTTGCTACCTTTGCCAAATCTGAGCTTAAATCACCCACACTAATAACACCAAAAACGGGGTATATTACATTTGCGTCTCTAGAAAAGTTTTCCAAAAGAACGTTTGCAATTTGTGAAGACCGTGCATATCTTCTAAGCCCGCCAATTATATAACTTTCTTTAGACATAGATAATTTTGTGGGTGTCATGTTAGCCATTCTTAGGAATTGTTGATTATATATAGCATGCACCCCACTTACTGCCTCTATCGAGTAACACTGATGATTTACCAACTCTTGTGGCGATATAACCAAGTGATTATAACCAACGTTGCCGTTGTATATTGGTCATTAGGTGGGCCCCTACGTAGCAACAACAATAGGGGGTGCAACTGAATTCTCGAATCCCTCACTGTAAAAAAAACCATTCATAACTTAGTATAGTTACTTATTTGATAATATATATATATATAGCCAAGGGTCAAAGGTTATGTATGAGTGAGTTATTGTAATTTGCTTTCCTTCATTCTTAATATTGTGCGATTGTTTTTCTAAACTTGACTTTTAATGAAATGATCGAAGTGTTATAATCTTAACATACTAAACATACAAATTGAAGGAAAACCCAAAAAGACAAGGTGACATTTTTGTAATTACCACCAACTATCAAAGTTACAACAAAAAATACATAAAAAAACACAATTTTTTTTTAACATTTTTATTAAAAAAACACATTTTTTATTAACATTTTTTATCAAAATCCTAAAAGTAGCGATTTTTTAATAAAAAATGTTAAAAAAATAAAATAAAATAATTTGTGTGTTTTTTTTATTTTTTTAGATTTTTTTAGGTTTTTTGGGGGTTTAGTTTTTAGCATTTTAGCTTGGGGGGGGGGGGGGGGGTTAGGTTTTTTTTAGGTTTTTGGGGGGTGGGGGGGGGGGGGGTTAGGTTTTTTTAGGTTTTTGGGGGGTGGGGGGGGGTTAGGTTTTTTTTAGGTTTTTTTTTTTTTTGGGGGGGGGGGGGGGGGGGAGTGGTTAGGTTTTTTTAGGTATATTTGTAGAGTAACTTTGATAGTTATTGATAATTACAAAAATGCCACCTTGTCTTTTTGAGTTTTCCTTCAATTTGTATGTTTAGTATGTTAAGATTATTTGTACAAGAACTTTACCCTACTTTTGAAAAGGACTCTTAGATCAAAAAGGAATCCCAAACACCCCCCCTAATCTTCCCATGATGGTGGTGTTATTCGATGGGCAGACAAGGAAACAAAGAAACAAATAAATACCCATAATATCATTGACTAGCCTTGTACGTTCCATGCTCTTGTATGGTGTTTTTATATAAAATAATGCAGTTAAATATTAAGTATGCAAATTTAGAAGGAATGACGAGAGAGGCAAAGGAAACGAGAATTTAAGCAAGAAAATAATATAATTTTTGAGTCTTAGGGATACTTAAAAACCTAAAATCAATGATACATACACTAATTAAAGTCTTAAAAATGTTCTTTATAATTTAATAAATATGCATTCTCCCACCATAATTTGTATTTATGTTATAGATTTAACATTTTATACAAGAAAATTATTATATCATAAGATTTAACATCCATAATAAAAACTTCTACACACAACTAGTTAGTAGATCTACAGAAATAAGACAAGAAAATATATAAATCTACTAGATCTATGAACTTTAACACCAAATAACACAAAATCGTCCGTATATAAGTATAAGTATGTATAAGAGTCCATAAAGTCCAAACTTTGTTGGCGAACAATTGATAAAACAAAGAAAACGTTGAACACGGTGATTTGTGGGGGACGAAATCCCACGACTCTTTTCTGTTTTTTTATTAACTCAAATTACTAATTACAAACGTAAATCACGATCTATATATACAGACTCAAACTCTAATTCCTTTGACCGACTCAAAACCAAATCCTAACTAATTTCTATTGCTTAAAAATTCAAAACTTAAACTTAGAATATCAACAGTTCATAATTGTTGCTGGATTGCTTTATCTCCCAAGCTAACTTGTAAGCCCAATAAACATCCCAACGAGAAATTACGGCCCAACGAGGTTAAGTCCAACAATCTCCCCTTAATCTCGATGGGTACCTCTTAAGTCCACCAACCCGAGCAACTCTCGCATCTCCAAAAACTTTAATCTCGGCAATGCTTTGGTCAAGATATCGGCCTTTTGTCGTTTCCACCCACATGCTCAACTAATATGTCGCCTCGTTCAATACACTCACGAATAAAATGATACATCGTATTGATGTGTTTACTACGACCGTGAAATACCGGGTTTTTCATTAACGCGATTGCTGATTTGTTATCAACTTTAAGTTTTACCGTCTCTTCTTCTTGTCCCAGTAAACCTTTCAGCCATAGTGCTTGACACGCTGCAAATGTTGCAGCCATTAATTCTGACTCACACGAAGACAAAGCAACAGTTTGTTGCTTTTGTGAGTTCCACGAAATCAAGGTGTTTCCAAGATAAAATACCATACCCGTCGTGCTTCTACCATCAGTTTTATCAGTAGCATAACTACTATCGCAATAACCGTGTAAGGCTCCATCTCCAGTTGTTCCATAACGCAAACCATAACTCAAATCGAAGAATGTGTTTAATGACTTGCATATGAGATTGTTTTGGGTCTTGCATGAATCTGCTCGCAACCCCAACGGCATGGGCGGTTCTTAGAAGCCCACTCGCAGGGCCACGGCCCGGGCAAGTTTTTCAGCCGTAGTGCTAATTTTCCGCATTTCGATAGAAATTTTTTATATATACTATGTTTGGCCCGGGCTTTTTTTCGTGCCCGTGTCTTTCGGACCTGGCACGTTCAACGGGCAAGATCCGCCACTGCCCAACGGAGTAACTCAAATCGGGTCGAGTGTGTGTTAGATACCTCAAACTTCCTATGATTTTTCGATATTCTGTTGCGTTAACCGGTTGTCCGTTTTCGTCTTTTGTAACATTTAGTTTTGGTTCCATAGGATAGCTAGTTGAATTACTCTCATGCATGCCTGCTAACTTTAAAACTTTATTGGCATAAGCTTTTTGACCTACTGTAATGCATCCCTTTTGTTGTACAACCTCCAATCCCAAATAATACGTTAATAAGCCTAGATCTTGCATGTCAAATTCACTTTTCATTTGTGCTTTGAATAGTCTAATTTCATTAGTACTTGAACCAGTTACGATTAGATCGTCGACATAAATCCCGACTATTATTATAGCATCTCCATCAACGCGTTTGTAAACCGCCGATTCTCTAGGACAACGAATGAACTTCAATCTTTTCAGTGTTGTGTCAAGCTTCTCATTCCACGCTCGCGGAGCTTGTCGCAAGCCATATAAAGCTTTGAATAATCGATAGACCATACTTTCTTTTCCTTGAACCACATATCCGTCGGGTTGCTTGACATATACGGTTTCTTTCAAGTCGCCAGATGATATCCGTCGGGTTGCTTGCTAGTATCAAACGTACGGTTTCGAGTCTCGCAACGGGAGCAAAGACTTCATCAAAGTCTACTCCTTGTTTTTGTACGTATCCTTTAGCGACCAACCTTGCCTTGTACTTTGATATAGACCCACTCGCATCACGCTTGATCTTGAACACCCACTTCAAACCTATCGCCTTGTGGCCTATGGGTAATTTACAAAGCTCCCATGTTTTGTTAGACTCGATTGAGTTAATCTCTGACTTCATTGCAAGTTGCCATTCTTTATGTTCTTTAGCTTCGTTAAAATTCGCCGGTTCACCGTCAAGTAGCAATAGTGTGTCAATCTCTTCTTGTAATAATACATAATCATCAAGCCTTTTTGGTAATACGGAATTCCTTGTAGACCTTCGAAGTGACATGTTTTCTTCGGAAGTACCCTGTTCAATACCTTCACTTTCTTGGTCTTCATTCTCGGTTCCATCACCATCTAATTCGTCATGTAAAATACCAGTTTGATCTGATGATGAAGAAGTCAGATTTTCAACACCACCATGTAAGATTAAATATTTATTTATTTATATTTAATCTAGTAGCCATCATTATCATTTATATAATATAGATCAAAATATATTAATAACCTATTAATAATTAGTTGGTAATTGTTGATGGACCATATTACCCTTATTAACTAATTGGGTTTCCTCTTGGGTGTATATATAAGGAGATTATTAGAGAGGTTATAGGTTAGACACACAACCTAACAACATAACATCACAATTTTCGTCCCTCTCTCTCCCTAACCGAAATCAACCCTACTTTCGGTTTCATCACCATCATCACTTTACACCCTAAGGAGGAACCAGATAAAACTGACAACTATGTCGAACACCGTGGCTGCGTCTCTGACTGGATTCTCTACTGATGCAATCAAAGGTATGTTATTCATGTTTTCCATTATGTTTAAACAGAACTGATCAACATGTGGTATCAGAGCATATGTTGATAAATCAGTTCTGTTTTCGTATCCATCATTCTGGGATCATAATCTGGAAAACAGAATTTCTTGAAAGTTTATAAAAGACAAAACTGTTTTCGAGTTTCATGAGCCGAAATAACTGTTTTCGGAAAATATGTTTGATAAATTGACTCGAAATCGTAATGGGAAAGATAATATCTGAAATTTGTTTACTAAAAGTCTAAAATTTCAGATTTCGGAACCCAGAATTGTGTTTTAATTTTTTAGGGTTCATCATAATGTTCTAAGAAATCTCGAAAATTCCATAAGATTTGGAATATAATTTTGGATTAGTGGGTGTTTTTACTGTTTTTGATCTGAATTTTATCTACTAAAATTTTCAAAAACTGTTAAAGAGATAATCAGTTATTATTTTCGAAATCTTTGATAAGTTTAGTTCAGCATTAAAACAGGAAACATTATCCCACAATCCCTTAAATTTCGAGTTTCAGTTATTATACTTTACTTCTACATATATCTCATCCACTCTAATTCCTAAACCTAAAATGTTTGCTTTATTTAAAGTTTCTATTAGAATTAGCTCTTAAATTAAATCCTTGATTATTTCTTAAGACACGATAATCCTATTGCTCTCTTCTGATAAAGATTATAAAGAAGAAAATTAGAGCATGATGATTAGGACAAATCGAACATGATGTCTCTTATGATAATCAAGAACTCTCTAACATATTGCTATCACTAAAGTTATTTCAGATTAAGTCTTTCCTAAGGCTAATCTCTTATATATGGAATAATCACTAGGACTCCTAAGATGCATGCCTTCTTTTATAATTCTAAACTATAAAGTTAAGTGGTATATGTGAATACATAATAATGTACAATACCATGACCCATAAAGTTAAGGGCTTACGCATGGAAATAAGTACATTTTCCAGTACATTACATATTAAGATTTTTTCTTGTACAATTTGATGCCTTATAAATAAACTATAACACTCAAAAATACCAAAGTATAATGAGTGTGTTGATAAGCAACATATGTACAAAGAAATAAATGTTTGAAGCTGGAAAATAAGTTGTTACTCACCTTACAATCACTTAAAACTTTAAAAGAGGATTGTTCTAAGGTCCATAGACAAATTACAACTGTTAATTCCACCTCTAAGGTTCTTCAAGGGAAAATCTCACTGCATCATTATGTCATTAGACTAGACATAAGCAACGAGACTATCCATTATTCTAAAGAACAGTTGGATGAATTAATTAGATAGTCACTTATTAAAGATATTTAAGTCTACTAATTATAATATTCCTATTAACACATGATTAGTTGACTCTAGTTTTTTTTAAAAACGTTTCCTTACCAGAAGCTAACAAATAACTAACATGAGAGTTAGTGACAAAATTAAATGTTAAGGCTATAAAAACCATAATAGGCAGTCTTCTAACAAAGCTATTCGATACCTTACAAATTCTGAATATTAATCAGCATATAGTATCATAATTAAGCAATGTTATGAAGGTTGTGAGGTTTGCATAGTCAACATAACGTCACACTTACCTTAAAACTCTCATTTTATTTGTTCTAAATATCTGGATTGAAACATTACTAAGATAAAACTAGATGATACCTTACATTTTCACAACTTTTGTCATCATGTAAATGAGAATTTGATAAAAGGAAAATGAGACTTACAAATTTCATCCATTATAACCAAAATTCATGAGAAATCATGACATGGTTAATGAGGATGATTTCTTATCTAATCTCATTCTAAGTGATTTTAAATCATGACGTTATAGCCCTAAATATTACTTGGCTTAAGGAATAAGTATAGGTCCATCATAAGTCATTCATTGACATTCGTGGAACTTATTCCAAAATGGAATATTCAGACATAATTTATTTATTTAAAGACTATCTACTTGTATCTAAATTTTGTCACATATGACTCACAGTCTTATAAGAAATCTATTCATATATGTACTTAATAAGATTTCTATTAGATATGTCCCTAAAGTTTCTTATGATATCAGGACATTAAAGAAATCAAATAAAGTCTAACGTATATATGATAGGTTCCCACGTCACGTACCTCATTAAAACTTCTCTTGTAGCATTTCTAGAGATACTAAAGATCAGTGGGAGCATTAAGTGTCTTAATAATAATTTGCAATAGTTGCAAGAGGTGGGGGAGTGAAAACTTTATATTACTTCAATTTACACCTCTTGTACAAGACACTGCTCCATTATGACACTGTTCTATCAAAACTTGTCTCCTTAAAATCTACAGCTACTCTTACAAAAGTTTCATTGTTGCTTAATTGTGGGCACACTTAGATTTCTTATCTAAACTAACATAATCCTCAACAAGAGAAACTACAATGACTAACGTCATTAATATGTTTTCTCTATTAGAATTTGTTTGGTCGTTAAATATTGACCCTAAGCATGCTGAGTTCCTAAAGTTTTCTAAGGTCAGTGGGAGCAGTCAAAGTTCTTATAATAACTTGCAAGGAATACAAGAGGCGGGGGGAAGAGTGTCATTAAATTTCACTCCAAATTTAACTCCGATTACACCTCTTGTACACCATACTGCACCAACTCTTACAAACTTAGAATCCTGAAAATGATAGCAACTTAACCAAGAGCTAATCCATAAAAATGAAACTTCTAACAAACCCAATAATCAACTCAGGAGGTCATCTAGGTTTAAAAACCTACTAACTTTGATGATTACATAAGCTCCCTAATTGAAGTTGAAATGGATTTTGGAAAAGTTTACCGATCCTATCTCTTCAAATTAAGCCATTAGTGTCAATCAATCTTCTAAATGGAATAAAACAGTTTTCTAGTAAAACTGATTTTATGTGTTCGTATAACGTTTGGGATTTGATTGAATTACCTAAGAGTGTTCATAACTAAACCAAATCCTATTATAAGCGGTAAGACACGAAGAAGCATGATTGATTGTCAAAGGTTGTACTCAGGAAGAGATAAATTATTAAAGAATCTTTATTACATATTTAACAAAAGATTTCTTTGAGGATCATCACTGTTCTAGTAGCTTATAATAGTTTAAGGCTACATTAAATGAACATTAAAACAAATTTCCCTAACAACTGGCTGACATATTTACATGTTCATAAAACAACCTGAAAGTTCTAAACTTAAGGTTAAAGAACAGTTTGCCTATAAGCCAATAAAATCCATGTATGGTTTAATGCAAACATCATAATGTGATGAAATCTTAACGACATTATTTTCATCAACAATAAAGTGGATTAATGTACCTACCTCAAGAAGAGTGGGAGCAACTAAGATAAACTTGTCTATATAGATGATATTCTTTTGACAAGTAGATGTTACATAAGTCAAAGCATTGTTAACACAAACTTTGATATAATATATCTCAAAGATATCTCTTACGTGATAGATATCATAACTAGGGCTGTTCACGAGCCGAGCCGAACCGAGCGGACCTTTGCTCGTGCTTGGCTCGTTTAGAAACCGAACCGAGCGGAGCGGCTCATTTAAAACCGAGCCTCAAATCAATCGAGCATTTTTCGAGCAATAAAAATTCCGAGCGAGCGTCGAGCGAAATTCGAGCGATTTGGACAACTGTGTCGCCTGATTTAAATTTGCTGAGAGAGATAGTAATGTTGGGTCTTAACTTTTTATGTCTTTAAAAATATGCACAATTAATGGCACAATTTTTCTTATTAACAACAATATTGTGGCCGACGAGGTGATGATCATATTGCATGAACAATTACGTTGAGAGCAGGAGACGATCGACTTAGGGTAACGACATGAAACATTGAGGCGATGAACAAACTATCTTTTATCGGTTTAGGGTTTAACTTTTAGTTTTAATGCTAATTTTTTATTGGCGTGGTTGGACTAGTACGTATAGATATAGTTGTAAATTTGTATATCGTTGACAAAAATCTAATAGAGTGGTACATATAAAACTATAAATTTAATTTATATTTAAGTATATATGCATGTGTAAGTGTGTATATATATAGGTGTGTGTGTGTATTATGTATAATTTATATTTGTGTGTATATGTATATATATATGTGTGTGTACATGTTTATATATATATAGGCGAGCGATTTGAACAGCCATGATTCATAACATACTGAGATAGACCCAATGGGACATTAGTTCTGTTCCATAAATTTAACATTAAATTGGTCCTTAAATATGTAACAAACAATACTGCTCTCCTTTAGAGGATAATAGGATAAATGAGATTATTTCTTATGCTTCATTAATTAGAAGCCTTATGTAAGTTTAAGTCTATACTCGTTTAGATATTACTCACATTGCAACACACTAGATATGTCTAGATTAATGTGAAGCATCTAATAGAGTATTACAATATCTTTAAAATAAACGAGAGGCTATAATTTAAAGAAGAAGTGAGAACTCAAACCGGTTTATTACTCTAACTTTGTAATATTCAAAGATGACAAAATGTAATTTTGGGTATATCTTTATGTCAGCAGACAAAACCTATCTCATGGAGGAGTCATAATAGACTGATATCAACAACCTAAGTTATAACGACATAATATAGTCACTAAATGTTGTTGAAAATTTATCAGTAGACTCATAAGTTTATTAACTCCATATAATTAATATATTGAAGACTTGTTGTGATAAAGTTAGCTACCATGTCTCCTTGAACAGTAACAGTTCGAGAGGTGCTGCATTAAATTTCGATACGCAATTAATTATTCGTTTATGAACGAATTGAGGAAACTAAATCTTTGTATCGAATGCATTCGTGATATGCTTAAGGATCCTATAATTGAAGGTCTATTACCCATAAATCTTATTAAGAGTGCACATAAAAGAGACGGGCTTTAATTGATGACCATGTACAACTGCATATCGTACTATGAATGACTAACTATTAATCAATTTTCCTCATCAGTTTGATTTTGTATGTCTCTTACATATGTTCTGCCGGTGTAATGACATATAGACAACTATAAATACAAATCAAACGTTAAAGGGCTTACTTATTTTGATCATAACTGTTAGGTTTTAAATTAAGGCTCTAGTATGACTAATGGGGGTCCTGAGTCGCATAATGATTCAACGGCTGTATTTCTCTGCTATAGTACTTGTTTAAGGCTAAAATGAGTATTAACTTCTGATCAGACTTATCTAATACTCATGATAAATGATTATTCGGCTAAGTGGGAGAATGTAAGATTAAATATTTATTTATTTATATTTAATCTAGTAGCCATCATTATCATTTATATAATATAGATCAAAATATATTAATAACCTATTAATAATTAGTTGGTAATTGTTGATGGACCATATTACCCTTATTAACTAATTGGGTTTCCTCTTGGGTGTATATATAAGGAGATTATTAGAGAGGTTATAGGTTAGACACACAACCTAACAACATAACATCACAATTTTCGTCCCTCTCTCTCCCTAACCTAAATCAACCCTACTTTCGGTTTCATCACCATCATCACTTTACACCCTAAGGAGGAACCAGATAAAACTGACAACTATATCAAACACCGTGGCTGCGTCTCTGACTGGATTCTCTACTGATGCAATCAAAGGTATGTTATTCATGTTTTCCATTATGTTTAAACAGAACTGATCAACACACCACCTTGTATATTTTGAGTAACCTCTGCATGAATGTGATTAAAATCATCAGAGTTTTGAAATTCCACCCATGCAGACCCTTCTTCATCATGATTAATTACTATTGACCAATCAAAACGCTCGCCTTCTTCAAGTTCCACGTTGCGACTTTCATAAACCCGTTTATTTATCAGATCATAGACACGATATCCACTGCCTCCTGGCTCTTTTGCGAGATTAACAATCTCAATACCTCTATCGTCTAGTTTCTTAACACCCACAGGTGGCGTCGTCATGTAACCGCGACATCTGAAAACACGAAGATATTCAAAGTCTGGTCTCTTACCAGTCCATGCTTGGAATGGTGTAGCATTCTTTACTGCTTTCGTTGGAGTTCGATTAGTTAAATAAGCTGAATGTCTCGCAGCCTCTCCCCACAGATCTTATGGCATCTTCATGGCTTTTAAAATACTTCGCATCATGTTCAGCACGGTACGATTACGGCTCTCTACAACGCCATTTTGTTGTGGCGTGTAGGGAGCTGAAAACAATCTCTTTATTCCGGTTTCTTCACAATATGCACTGAATAGTTCATTAAGAAATTCGTCACCTCTATCCCTCATTAAGGCTTTAACCTTGAGGCTACTTTGTAACTCGGCTTCCGCTTTGAACCTTTTAAACATCGCTAATGCATCGCTTTTATTTTTTAACGTGTATAACCACATAAAGCGACTATAATCATCAACCAAAAGCATAATATAGCGATTACCACCTCGTGTAGATGGTGTAATCGGACCACAAAGGTCCGTGTGAATTAACTCCAAGGGCTTTTTAGCTCGAATTCACTATGTTTCGAAAACGGTGGCCGATGTTGCTTCCCAACCATATATGCATTACACATTTGGTCCTGATGAGTAATTTTGGGCATCCCCTTTGCTAGTTGTTTCTTCGACATCTCGCATAATGACCTGAAATTCAAGTGTCCAAGCCGAGCATGCCATAGCCATGCTTCGTTAGAAATTGCATTAAGTAAACAAGCCGGCTTACCAATTTTTAGTTCCCTCTTGTATAACCGGTTGCTCGAACGTCGCACTTTCATAAGCAATTGTCCTTCTTTCTCCGATAACCAAAGATAGTCATCAACTATTACTATCTTGTGACCGGTTTCCGCTAGCTGCCCTAAACTCAAAATATTACTACACAACTTTGGAATGTAGTAAACGTCAGTAACGAGTCGTTGTTCGCCATTCTTGCAGTCGAAGAGAATTGAACCCTTTCCTTCGATCTTTACTAATGAACCATCTCCGAATCTGACCAAACCATTTATATTGTAATTGATTTCAGTGAAGTGCTCCCGATTACCGGTCATATGGTTTGATGCTCCTGTTGCATGATGTGGCATCTTGAAGAAGTCAGAGTTGACCGAGAAAGAAGGACCAACGTGAAAGTATATCAAAGGTTGATCTATTCTCATTGATATACAAGTTATCTATGGAAACTAAATATCCTAATTGCTAGGAGAATATTACAATATATCTATTGACATATTATACAAAATACGGTTGCTAACAGACCCCCGCAGTTTGAGCCGTAGCCGGTCGAAGGCACAAACTGGAACGGAAGCGAGTAAACAGCTGCTTGGATAAACCTTTAGTAAAAATATCAGCATACTGATAATCCGCTGGAACTTGAAGAACACGGACATCGCCGATCCGCACTTTATCCCGAACAAAATGTATATCTAACTCAACATGCTTCGTTCTTTGGTGCTGAACCGGGTTCTGGGTGAGATAAACGGCTGATATATTATCACAATAAACGACCGTAGCTTGCTTAACTGATATGCCAAGCTCCAAGAGAAGATTGCGAATCCAACTTGCATCAGCGACTGCATTAGCAACCCCACGGTATTCCGCCTCAGCACTAGACCGAGAAATGGTTGGCTGATGTTTAGAGCTCCATGAGATCAGGTTGTCCCCCAAGTATATACAATAACCAGACGTGGATCGACGAGAGTCTGGACATCCACCCCAATCAGCATCCGAATACGCAGTCAGGGATGTTGAGCGAGATGGAGAAAGCTGCAATCCATAGTCAAGAGTCCCGCGAATGTATCGCAAAATATGCTTGAGAAACTGAAAGTGGGGTTCTCGAGGGCCATGCATGAACAAACAAACCTGCTGGAATGCATAGGCAATATCGGGACGGGTGATAGTGAGGTACTGAAGCGCTCCAGCTAGACTGCGATAAAGCGTACCATCAACAACTGGAGCTCCAGATTCGGCGCTCAGTTTGGACCCAATGTCAACCGGAGTGGTGCACGGTTTGCAGTCAGACATGTTTGCCCTATGAAGAATGTCATTGGCATATGTGGACTGAGACAGAAATAGACCCCCGTGCTGATGTTCCACCTTAATACCCAAAAAATGATGTAACACCCCAAGATCAGACATAGCAAATTCGGACTTTAACATGGTAATTATCTTTTGTAACAAAGTGGAGTCGGAGGCCGTTAAGATAATGTCATCCACGTACAAAAGTAAATAAGGGGTGTGAGCACCATGTTTGTAGACGAATAATGAAGTGTCGCATACACTGCCCTTGAATCCACACCGAAGAATGAAGTCGGAAAACCGTTGATACCATGCTCGAGGGGCCTGTTTTAACCCATATAGAGATTTATTTAACCTGCACACAAAACCTGGGTGAGTCTGATCAACAAAACCTGGGGGTTGATGCATATACACTGTTTCGTTCAAATTGCCATGTAGAAAGGCATTTTTCACGTCAAGTTGATGAACAGGCCATGAACGAGAAACATCAAGGCTTAAGACAGTGCGAATGGTGGTTGGTTTGACCACCGGGCTAAACGTTTCATCACAGTCAACACCAACGGTTTGACCCTTACCATTTACCACGAGTCTAGCTTTATAACGTTCCAACTGACCAGAGGCAAGATATTTATGCTTGAAGAGCCACATGCACCGAATAACCAGTGCGGAGGTGGGTCTCGGAACTAAATCCCAAGTATGGTTCTCCAATAAAGCTTTGTATTCAGTGGTCATAGCATCATACCAGTTTGGATCCGTTAGGGCGACAAGGTGAGATTTAGGTAGTGGAGAGACGGTTGGGGTAACGGTGGAAAGGTTAAAGGGAATTCGTGGCTTAATGATGCCCGCGCGGGAGCGGGTAACCATCGGGTGGGATGGGCCGGGAGGTGGAGAGGCCGAGACAGATGAAGTATGGTTAGATGGGCCAAGTGTGGAGACTGAGTGGAGTGGTCCGAGTGAGGGGAATGGGCGTCGACGGGGGAGTGGGTCGAGGAAGGGTGTGGGCCAAGGATAGAGGGCTGTGAAGATGGGTGGTGTAGGTGGTCGGGTGAGGCTGGTGTAGAAGAAGAAGAGACGGGGGACTGGGTTGGGGATCCGAAAGAAAAACTATGTGGGCCGATGTGGTCCACTGGAGTGTGTGGGCCGAGATGGGTGTTAGGTGTGTGTTGGGAAGGAAACGATGCGGGGAAGGAAAAAGGAACGGGTACAGTGTCACAAAAGGATGGTGAGGGTTTAGGATCCGAAGCATTGGCAAGGGGAAAAAATGATTCGGCGAAAGTGACATGGCGAGAAAAGATAACTTTTCCCGTTGACACTTCAAGGCAGCGATACCCTCTGTAATTCGCAGGGTAGCCCAAAAACACACATAGGGAGGATTTTGGGTGAAGTTTATGAGGTCGGGTGGAGGACTCATTTGGGTAACAGGCGCATCCGAAGACACGTAGGTGATCATAGGCTGGGTGGCGGTGATATAAGGTGGCACACGGGGTGAGATTGTTTAGGGTTTTTGTAGGAAGAATGTTATGAAGATAACATGCGGTGTGAATTGCCTCAACCCAAAATTTGGAGGGTAGAGATGCGTGAAGGAGCAAGGAGAGCATGATGTCGTTGAGGCGACGGATCATACGCTCAGCTTTACCGTTTTGTTGAGAAGTATGAGGACAAGATAATCGGAATTGAATTCCATGTTGGTTTGCAAACTCAATAAAAGTGTGATTGTTGAATTCTCCCCCCCATATCACATTGAAACTGTTGGATTTTAAGCTTAAATTGGGTGTCAACAAACGAGTAAAAGTGTTGAAATTTGATAAACGTTTCTGATTTAAACTTTAGAGGGTACACCCAAGTGTATTGGGTGAAGTCGTCAATTAGAACCATGTAGTATTTGTAACATGCAGTACTAAGGACAGGTGAAGTCCACAAGTCACAATGAACAATAGAAAACGGCATGGATGTATTAGTAATAGAATCAGAAAATGGAAGTCTTTTATTCTTAGATAACTGGCAAGCATGACAAATGTGAGAAACATCAAGTTTATTACAAGGTAAAATACGAGAAGAACTAAGAAAATCTATAACATGGCGACCCGGGTGACCAAGGCGTTCATGCCAAGACTGGGGAGAGGTGATGGAAACACAAGCCGTTGCCAGAGAGTCCTTGGTGAAGGAGTAGAGACCGCTCGAACTATTGTGGCGACTGAGGAGCGTGCCATCCTGGTACTCCTTCACAGAAAAACCAAACGGATCAAATTCAATGGACACGCAATTGTCAATGGTAAATTGGCGAACGGAAATAAGGTTTTTTAATAAAATATGGGTTATAAAGGACATTTTATAGGTGAAACGTTTTGGACTGAGTTGCAAGGGAAGTGTGGTCGGATCCAAGTACTGGTAAACGATTGCCATTACCAACCAATACGGACTTTATGTGAGAATACTGAGATAAATTAGAGAGATTACCTTGATTTAGAGTGACATGTGAAGTTGCACCAGTATCCATATCCCAATTTGCATCCTCTGAGTCAATAAAATGGCCTGAAAAGCTTGTGCAATTTGGGTTGGTTCCAACGCGTCCAGGTCCTTGAAGTGAGCCTGAGCTTGGGTGCCATTGGGTTGGGCCGAACCGGTAGAGGGGGTGGCTGGTTGCGGTTGGGCTGATGACTGAGACGGTGGGCTGTAGGAGGACCAGGCCTGCTGCCATGGGCCAGTAGTAGGATAAGGACAGGGTGGGGGAGCCCAATAGGGTGGAGCGGCCCAATATGGATAGGGTGGAGGGGTGGCAGGAGGCTGGTTATTGTTGCTGTTGTTGCGAGGATAGGAAGAAGGGTGGTTGGTGGTGTTGTTGCGGGTACCTGGGCCACGGCCACGCCCCCTGTTACGGGAGTTGGTGGACCGTGAGCAGGTCTCACGTGGTGGGGTGAAGGTAGGAGGCTGGTTGGGTGCAGAAGCGGGTGGTTCACGAGGGTTCGTTTGGGTAGCAGCAATGACCGAAGACCCGTCAAGAAGGTCGCGAGCAGTACGACGCTTCTGGTCATTAAGTAGCATCTCACAAGCTTCTTCCCAAGGTGGAAGAGCTTGATTGATGATAGAACCCATCGTGTCAAACTCAGTTGGTAAACCCCGTACCATTTGCAACACGAGGCGCTTGTCGCCAACGGGCGTGTCGAGAAGATCGTCTAATTGATCAGCAATTTCTCGCAACTTTTGAAAGTATGCTTCCAGAGAAGGTTGAGATTTGAGTGTGATATTGGCGAAGTCGTGTTCCAAGGCGGCAATTCGTGCACCTTTATTGTTATGAAACAAATTCTGAACACGAGTCCACACTTGATGTGCCGTTGGTGTGCCATAGAGAACACGGCCAAGCAAGTCATCAAATAGCGTTCCGTAGATCCATTGGAGTACCAAGAATCGTAAGTGAGGTCGGTCTCAGCTGGAGGTGGCGTACCGTCAATGTGAGAGAGGACCCTGTAGCCGCGGCAGTGGAGTTGGAACAACCGGACCCAAGCCGTGTATGTGACCTTTACACCGTCAAGAACTCGGATTTTCTGCTGAATATTCGTAGCCGAATATACAGGGTGGAGCTGTTGGGGAGCGGGTTTGGTGGGTTCCGAAACAGGTTTGGTGGGTTCAGGTTCGGTTACGGTGAGATTGTCTGTCATATTTGGGGCTGGACAACGGCTCGGTTACGGGAAGAAGAGATACACTGGCCGAAGTCAGTGCAGGAAAAGAGAGAGAGGGGCGGCTAGGGTATAGAGCAACCTTGCTCTGATACCATGAAAGCATATCAAAGGTTGATCTATTCTCATTGATAACCATCGTATAAAAAATACAAGATACAAGTTTTCTATGGAAACTAAATATCCTAATTGCTAGGAGAATATTACAATATATCTATTGACATATTATAAAAAATACGGTTGCTAACACAACATTCATGTTTACGTTGGTAAATGAAGATCCAATAATATCGCACACTTAGTTTTATTTTTTTGACTATTTAAGCAGCATCAGTAGGATCATAATTATTATTCCATTTGTCGAAAGTAATCATTCAGTTTGCTTTTCAATTTTGCATGTATTTCCAGTATAAAGATCAATAAAGTGTGCCGATTAGTTATCATCTTCTTGCTGTTCTTGTGTTAAACCACTTCTGAATACCAACATTTGGTATCACAGCATCAAGTTCTGATCCACTTGTGTATGCCTAAAATCCTAAGATTCAATACCATGTCAACTCTAGCCACTATTGATTGTTAATGGCAGATTAGGGTTTGCGAATGAAAGAGATGATGTTCGTATTATCGAATTGGTGACATTATCTGTTGTTCATACATACATATATACATGACGGTTGAATAAGTAACCGCCACAAATAATAATAATAATACTATAGATAAATAACTAAGCCTAAAATACATTAACATATTACTGCATGATTATATGTAAATATCTAGCTTAATATCCTAATATTCCCTCCCGTAAGCTAGATATCAGCAACATGCAGAAGTTCCCTGAGGCGAAGAAAATCCTTAGGCTGTAGTGCCTTTGTAAGTATATCGGCAACTTGCTCCTTTGTAGTGCAGAACTTTACTTCCACTTCGTCTTTCTTAATTAGATCGCGTATGAAATGGTACTTCACTCTAATGTGTTTACTTTTCCCGTGATATACCGGATCTTTGGTTAAACAAATGGCAGACTTGTTATCACAGAGGATTACAGGAGGACTATCCATATTTATTTTAAGTTCATTGAGAATTCCTTTCATCCATATTCCTTGACATCCTGCAAGTGATAGAGCAATATATTCTGCTTCAGTCGAAGATAGTGCAACAACCTTTTGTTTCTTGGATTGCCATGCTATTGCTCCCGAACCCAAGTTGAATAGGTAACCGGATGTACTTTTACTGTCATCTATATTCCCGGCATAATCACTGTCGCTGAAACCGATTAACTTCCCTTTACTTCCTCTTGAATATACAATCCCATGATTTATTGTTCCTTTTATGTATCTTAAGATTCGTTTAGCTGCTTCCCAGTGACTTCTTTTTGGCTTCTCCATGAACCTACTTATTTTACTAACCGCAAACATAATATCCGGTCGAGTATTTGTTAAGTACATAAGACCTCCCACTAAACTTCTATATAAATTTTCATTTACTTCGTCTTCAAAATCATTCTTCGAGAGTCGTTCACCATATTCCATAGGGGTGGATATTGTATTACATTTTTCCATATTGAACTTCTTGAGTAAACCTTTAGCATATTTTTGCTGAGATACTACCACATTTCCTTCTTTATATTTAACTTCCATGCCCAAGAAGTAATGAAGTGCTCCCAAGTCCGTCATTTCAAACACTTTCTTCATTGAATCTTTGAATTGATTTATCATGTGCAGAGAATCACTAGCTATTATAAGGTCGTCAACATATAAGCAGATCACCATTGTAGAAATTTCTGTGTTCTTAATAAATAGTGTATGTTCATACACACATTTCTTGAAACCGTTTGTTTCAAATAATTTTTCTATCTTGCTATACCATGCCCTTGGGGCTTGTTTAAGACCGTATAAAGCTTTCTTGAGTTGACATACCTTCTGTTCCTCTCCCAATTTGATGTATCCTTCCGGTTGCTCGACATACACTCGTTCATTTAGATCTCCATTTAAAAATGCCGTTTTGACATCCATTTGATGTAGGTACCACTTGTTTCGTGCCGCCAATGCTAGTATTAACCTTACCGTGTCAAAGCGTATAACTGGTGCAAACACGTCTTGATAGTCCACTCCATATTTCTGATTGTAGCCTTTAACTACCAATCTCGCTTTGTACTTGTCTACATTTCCATGTTCATCGTATTTGGTTTTGTAGATCCATTTAACTCCAATGGGCTTTTGATCTTTTGGAGGATCAACTAATTCCCATGTATCATTTTTCTTTATTGATTCCATTTCCCTATCCATCGCATCTCTCCACCTCATTTCCTTGTTGGCTTCTTTGTATGTGATCGGATCCGCATTAGCATACAATACAAAATTTGTCATGTCTTCGGCAGTTTGTTGAGAGTTATACAAGTCTTCTACTTGTTCCGGTGAGAACTGTTCGGAATTAGCATATACATCGGCTAGACTTTTAGTTCTAATTTCCGCATTCTCTGATGAAGTTGACGATGAAGAATCTGCACCCTCTTCATTCTGACTTTCTTCGTCATTGATCTCACCGCCGTAATGACCATTTTCGGGTACATTAGGTTCATTAGCCTGAACTTCCGTTTCCTCTTCATTTTCTATGATACTAGTGTCCGGGAAGTTTAGTTGGACACTTGTATCATTCTGCTGATCATTCGATCCTTTCCGGTCTTGATTTTCATCGAATATCACATCTCGGCTTATAATGGTTTTGTTGTTTATTGGATCATATAACTTGTAGGCTTTACTTGCTTCACTATAACCTATCATAATTGCCTTCTCCGTTTTGTCATCAAGTTTCCCTCGGTGTTGTTTTGGAATATGAGAATAAGCTACACAGCCAAAAATTCTTAAGTGTGAAACGTTGGGTTTTCTTCCACTCCAAGCTTCTTGAGGAGTTATATTTTGCACTCCTTTAGTTGTTGCTCGATTAATGAGGTAAGTAGCACATGATACTGCTTCAGCCCAATACACGTGTGACAATCCTTTCATTTTCATCATACTACGACTGAGTTCCATGAGAGTTCTATTTTTTCGTTCCGCCACACCATTCTGCTGGGGTGTGTAACTAGTAGTGAGTTGATGATGTACGCCATTGTCTTTGAGAAAATTTTGAAACTCATGTCCGCAATATTCTCCTCCCCTATCAGTGCGTATAGTTTTTATCTTGGTATCTGCTTGATTCTCCACCATCCTCTTGAAAATCTTGAATTTTAACAAAGCATCCGATTTTAATTTTAGAAAATACACCCAAGTTTTTCTCGAGAAATCATCTATAAATGTGATAAAGTATCTACATCCACTTATAGATGCAGTTCTCATTGGGCCACATATATCGGAATGAACTAATTGCAAGGGTTTTATGGCGTGCCATGTAGCTTGTTTAGGGAATGCTTTTCTTGCATGTTTGCCAAACAAACAACCCTCACATATATTCTGCGTTGATTTGGCAGCCGTCTTGGGTAGCCCCTTCACTACTTCCTTTGCTCCCATATTGTGTATTGTTTCAAAATTTATGTGTCCATATCGGCGATGCCACAGAACTGAGACATCTTGGGTCATTACATTGCATACTCTCGGTGTAACATCATAGGCTAAGTTCAATGGAAACATTTTATTTCCTGTCATTCGAACCGAACCTACATGTTTTCCCATAGAATCCTTAATAACACATTCATTTTTGAGAAAATTTATCTCATAACCCTTCTGCACTAATTGCCCCACGCTCAGTAAATTATGTTTTAAACCTTCAACATAAAATACGTTGGGAACTCTCTTTTCTATTCCTCTTACTTTAATGGCTACATCTCCACTTCCTAATACATTGAGCCTCTTATCATCTCCGGTTCTTACTTCTTTCTTCTCGGATTCATTCAGTGAAATAAACAGATCTTTGTTACCGGTCATATGATTGCTACAACCACTGTCTAAATACCAGCAATCCTCTTTTGTTATCTCTTCTACATTAAATATCATAAATAGCGTCATATCATTACCATCTTCGGACTCTTCTTCATGCAACAAAGCATTGTTGCTCTTATCGTTCTCCTCATTCCTTTGACAAAAACGTGCTGTGTGACCCAGTTTTTGACAATTGTAACATCGAATTTGGCCGCTAAATCTTCCTCGTCCTCTACCTCTTCCTCTTCCATTGAAATCTGATCTAAATGATCTCGATCTATTTTGATTTGTGCCTTGCATTTGAAATGCTTGTTCTACAGGAGATTCATCATATTGTTTTAATCTAAGTTCATGCGATTGCAGGATCCCTAATAACTCTTCAGTGGACATGGTTGTCATGTCCTTCGATTCCTCTATGGCTACTACCACAGATTCATACTTTCTCGTTAAACTACGAAGAATTTTCTCAACGATCCGTTGTTCCGTAATGTTTTCTTCATTTAGTCTTAATTGGTTTACTATAACAGTGGTTCTGTTTATGTATTCTTCTACAGATTCACTATCTTTCATTCGTAATGCATCAAACTCACATCGTAGGGTTTGTAATTTTACCGTTTTGACTCTTTGCTCTCCCCTGTACGCCTTGTGAAGAATATTCCATGCTTCTTTTGACGTTTTGCTTGTTGCAATTCGTTCAAATACTGTCTCGCTTACTGCCTGGAATATAATATGAAGTGCCTTCTTGTCTTTCTTAACTTTTTCCTTGTGAGTATTTTGATCATTTTCGGATGCCCCTGCCGCTAATTGATTATATCCTTCTTCTACACTAGTCCACAGATCTTGTGATTCTAATAGAACCTTCATTTGTATATGCCAATGATAGTAATTTTGTCCCAACAGTTTAGGGATCTGGGTTTGAATTCCGCCGTTTGTGGTTGTCATTTGTAACGAAGAGAAATTGATACGAGTTTGCAGCGATTTGAAATATTTATGATTATGGATCGTTGTGGCTCTGATACCACTTTATTGATTGTTAATGGCAGATTAGGGTTTGCGAATGAAAGAGATGATGTTCGTATTATCGAATTGGTGACATTATCTGTTGTTCATACATACATATATACATGATGGTTGAATAAGTAACCGCCACAAATAATAATAATAATACTATAGATAAATAACTAAGCCTAAAATACATTAACATATTACTGCATGATTATATGTAAATATCTAGCTTAATATCCTAATAGCCACTACCTCTAATCCTCCAAAGGAGAACCCGATCACTTTTCAGTGCCCTACACTCACTTCTTCGAACTACACTACCTGGTCTATTAAGATGGAAGCGATTTTGGATGCCCAAGGATTGTGGGATTCGGTCGAGCCGCAAGCCGGTGTGGCTGCTGATGAAAAGAAAAGTAAACAGGCTCGAGCTTTCATTTTTCAAGCGATACCAGAAGAGATTTTGATGCAGGTTGCGAAGAAGAAGACTGCCAAGGAGGTTTGGGAGTCTTTAAAAACGAGATTCGTTGGAGCTGAAAGGGTGCAGAAGGCCAGATTGCATGCGCTGAAAAGTGAATTTGAAGGTTTACGAATGAAGGACGGTGAGTCCATCGATGAGTATGCGGGGAAGCTCTCCGCGATGATCTCGAAATATAATAGTCTTGGTGCAACACTTTCAGATAAGGAGTTGGTTAGTAAGATGTTAGACACGGTCACGGAGAAGTATATACATCTTGTAGCCTCTATGGAGCAATACTCTGACATCGAAACGATGCCATTTGAAGAGGCTATAGGACGTTTAAAGGCATATGAGGACCGGCTGAGATTGAGAAAAGGAAACCTTACTGCAGAAAATACTTTGTTACTTACCAAGACAGATGTGCAGGCAAGTAATAAAGGATAGGGAAGATCAACTTCAGAAGGAAATCGAGGCCGAAGTTGGAACGGTGACAGAGGTGGTAGAAACGGGTCACGGGGTGGCCGTGGTTCCGATAGAGGCCGGGGTGGTCGTAACGGAGGCAAGAATTATCATGAAGGGAATAATTCTTATCGCAAATCACGTGACAAGAGTCATGTAAAATGTTTCGAATGTAACCAATATGGTCACTATGCCTCCGAATGCAAGAATGAGAAGAAGCAAGATCTAGAAGTGCATTTAACAAGAGAAACCGAAGACGAACCCACCTTGCTACTAAGTGTCTGTGGTGAGGAAGCTCAAAAAATGGTCTTGTTAAATGAGGAAAAGGTGTTTCCGAAGTTGCACGAGAGACGAAACGGGTCAAACGAAGATATGTGGTATCTTGATAATGGAGCAAGTAATCACATGACGGGAAAGAAAGACGCATTTGCAGAATTGAATGAAGCTGTAACCGGTCAAGTTCGGTTCGGAGATGGATCAAAGGTCGAGATTCGAGGTAAAGGTTCACTTTTGTTTAGTTGTAAGAATGGTGACCAATTGCTAGTTCCCAACGTGTATTATATACCGGCGTTAACTAGCAACATTTTGAGCCTTGGTCAATTAACAGAAAATGGGTATGATGTGTGGATGCATGAGGAGTTTCTAAGGGTGTTTGATAGCCATAAGAGGCTTGTGATGAGGATCCAAAGATCGCCAAACAGGTTATACAAAATTGTTTTAAAAATTGCTAAACCAATCTGTTTGAAAGCTAGTCTAGATGAGGAGGCATGGACATGGCATGCAAGGCTAGGCCATGCTAATTTTCATGCTATAGAAACAATGGCAAAGAAGGGACTTGTGAGAGGATTGCCATGCATCTCGCATCCCGAACAATTGTGTGAAGCCTGTCTCGTCGCTAAACAAACTCGGAAAAGTTTCCCAAAAGAAGCAAAATGGAGAGCAACGAAGCCATTGGAGCTATTGCATGCTGACCTTTGCGGTCCGATAACGCCACAAACATGGGGAGGTAACCGGTATTTTCTTTTGATTGTTGATAATTTTAGCCGTTATATGTGGGTATATTTGTTAAAAACAAAGAATGAAGCTTTGGATAAGTTTAAAGTTTTTAAGAAGCTGGTTGAAAAGCAAAGAAAATATACGGTCAAGATGCTAAGAACGGATCGTGGAGGGGAGTTTAACTCTCAAAATTTTACAGATTTCTGTAACCAAGCGGGTATCAAAAGACAAACAACGGCTCCCTATACCCCACAACAAAACGGTGTTGTGGAGCGTAGGAACATAACAGTGCTCGGAATGACACGGTCCATGCTAAAGTCTATGAATGTGCCTGAACCATTGTGGGGTGAAGCGGTACGCCATGCGGTTTATTTAGTCAACAGAATAGTGACGAAGGCAGTGAAAAACAAGACTCCATATGAGGCTTGGATGAGGAAAAAGCCAAGCCTAAAATATCTAAAAGTATTTGGGTGTGTTGGGTATGCTATGAAGCTAACTCGGCGATTTCAAAGCTTGAAGATAGAAGTCAACCTTTGATTTATTTAGGAAGGGAACCAGGAAGTAAAGCATTTAGATTGTTTAATCCAAGGGAACAAAAGGTGGTGGTTTCAAGAGATGTATGAAAACAAACAGTGGAATTGCAAGTATGAGAAGTCCTTGTCACCAGAGGACAAAACTTTTTCAAGTTGGTACTATGCACAGGTTGATGGAGACAAGATGGAGCATGGGAATAATAATAATGTTGGCGGCAATTCTGAGTGGGACCCCAGCACTCCCACAACCGAAAATTCTAATATTTTATCTAGTCCTATGCATGTTGCAGGTACATCTCAAACAACCATCCCTATACAAGATAACTTGAGCAGCAGCAGGTCATATGAATGATACGATTCAAGTTCTTTTTTTATGTTTATTTTCAGTTTGCATGTAACAAGGACCATAATGGCCTTTTTTATGTTCTGTGGGTTTGTTTTGGAACTTTGTGTTGGATTAGGGTATTAAGTGAATGCATCGCTGGATAACAAATCATCCAGAGATTACGTATATTCCCTCTGCCTCCTCTAACTTCTGCCGTAACCTATCAAGGGTATCAGAGCAATCCGATTCCTTCTCGGAACTCTGCCGCCACCATGACGAACACTCGTAATCAAGAGGTCGATACCACCTTGAAGTCCCACGACAAGGCAATCACCGATATCCAGGCCGCTCTATCCACACTGATGAAGCAACAGGAGGAGATCCTGAAGGTTGTTCATGACAAATCGGTTCAGTCATCGGGCAGTTCTTTCGGGTCTTTTTCTGGTCCAGATTCCGATTCACGTGGTTCGAAGCCGTTTCGTATTGGTAAGATCGACTTCCCTAAGTTCTCAGGGGAAGATGTGGAGGGTTGGGTCTACCGTTGCGAGCACTTCTTCGCAATGGATGATACGCCAGACGAGTCCAAGCTTCGTTGTGCAGCGGTTCATTTGGAGGGTGACGCACTCCAATGGCATCACGCATATCTGAAAACAAGGAACGCCACGGTGGCCGAGGTTGCTTGGCCGGACTATGTTAGATCAATTTATGCGCGCTTTTCTGACGCGTTGTTTGAAGACCCTTTGGAAGAGATGGCGTCATTACAACAGACCGGATCGTTACAGGAGTTGAACACCACCTTTGACTCGCTATTGAACAAGGTTACTTTGAGTGAAACCCAAGCCGTGAGCTTATACATCAAAGCCCTCAAACCAGACATTCGGGGACCGGTAAAAATGTTTAGACCTCGTACGTTGCATGAGGCGTACAGATTGGCTAAAACCCAAGCCCTCAATAACGAAACCTTAGAGGATAAATTTGCACCCGGAAAATGGAGCGGGGGAGCCGCAAAGAACAACAGCAATGCAAAAATCACACCACCTACTAATGCCGCTAAACTGCCAATCTTGCCCACACCGAACCGAGCATCAACTGTAAATTCGCGGCCGGCTAACAACCAACGTCGCTTGACCATCAAGGAATTAGAACAGAAAAGGGCGAAAGGGGAATGCTTCTGGTGCACCGAAAAATTCGTACCGGGTCATGTGTGCGCGAAACCCCGTAAGCAACTTTACATCATCGAAGCGGATGGGGAGGAGGAGAAATCTGTAGAGGAAGGGGAATCTGACAAAGAAGATGAGACGGATCATCAGATCTCGATTCATGCCTTAACCGGCATTCCGTCGTACTCGACAATGCGGGTAAATGGGTCGATGGGTACTCGCCAACTCCACATACTTATCGATTCGGGGTCGACACATAATTTTCTTAAAGAACGGTTGGCCAAGAAACTGGGGTGTGAGGTTGCATCGATAGCACCAGTGACTGTAGGGGTGGCGGATGGAAAAAAACTAACTAGTACGCATGTGTGTAAGGAATTCCAATGGAACATGCAAGGAAACTGGTTCACAACCGAGGTACTTTTATTGCCGCTTGAAAGTTATGACATGATTCTAGGGGTGCAATGGTTGCTTCCGTTAAACGACATCCTATGGAATTTCCAAAAAATGACGATGAAGTTCGAACTCGCGGGTAAAGGTTATGAGTTAAACTATGCCATGAATGGTAAAACTATGCCATGAATCACCGGTAGGGGGGCATTCGGGGGTTAGTAACGATGGCACCCTACGTGAGGAAATGGTAAAACTATGCCATGAATCACCGGTAGGGGGGCATTCGGGGGTGCGAGCGACTGTGCAACGGGTCAAAGGGCTGTTTTTTTTGGAAGGGTATAAACAAGGTGGTGCAACGGGTTGTGCGAAGTTGTGACGTGTGCATGCGAGCTAAAGGTGAAAATGTGGCATCACCGGGACTGATGCAACCGTTACCGATACCGGAGATGATTTTTTCGGATATTTCGATGGATTGCCGAGGGTTAAGGGTAAAGACACTGTTTTTGTGGTAGTGGATCGTCTCACGAAATATGGCCACTTCATGTTATTGGGTCACCCCTACTCGGCTAAGGAGGTTGCACAGGTTTTCTTTGACAATGTGTATAAGTTGCACGGGTGCCCGAACTCTATCGTTTCTGACCGAGATTCAATCTTCTTGAGTTCTTTTTGGACTGAGTTTTTGCAGTTGCAGGGTATCGAGGCAAAGTTGTCAACAGCCTAGCACCCTCAAACGGACGGCCAGACCGAGGTGGTTAACCGGTGTCTAGAAGGGTATTTACGGTGCATGGTGATGGAGCGTCCGCATACGTGGGTCAAGTGGGTCTCGACGGCTGAATGGTGGTACAATACTTCGTTTCACTCATCCTTGGGTTGTACCCCATTCAAAGCCTTGTACGGGTATCAACCGCCGTTGCATATACCTTACATTCCGAGGGATGTGGTGGATAATGAAGTCGACGAGGTGATGCGGGATCGTGAGGCAGCCATCGGGGTACTTAGACAGTCATTGTTGAAGGCACAAAACCGTATGAAACAGCAAGCCGATAAAGGAAGGTCAGAAAGGGAGTTCGAACCGGGTCAGTGGGTATACGTCAAGTTGCAGCCGTACATGCAGAATTCATTGAGAGTACACAAGCACTCGAAGCTCACGCCAAAGTATTTTGGGCCGTTCTTGATCACAGCAAAGGTGGGAATGGTTGCTTATCGGCTCGACTTACCGGAAGAAGCCCATATCCACCCGGTCTTTCATGTTTCGCTGCTTAAAGGACCGTGTGGACCACCAAAGAAGATCATACCCTTGCCTAGTGAAGCTCGGTTTAATTTGCAACCGGTAGCCGTGTTGGACAAGAAGATGGTTAAAAGAGGTAATCGGGCGACTATGAAAGTTTTGGTGCAATGGAAGGATCAAACAACTCAAGACGCTACGTGGGAGTTCTTGGAGGAATTGAAGCTGCGTTTTCCGGATTTCAACGATCTCACTCTTGAGGACAAAAGTGGCTAAGGAGGGAGTCTTGATACGATTCAAGTTCTTTTTTTATGTTTATTTTCAGTTTGCATGTAACAAGGACCATAATGGCCTTTTTTATGTTCTGTGGGTTTGTTTTGGAACTTTGTGTTGGATTAGGGTATTAAGTGAATGCATCGCTGGATAACAAATCATCCAGAGATTACGTATATTCCCTCTGCCTCCTCTAACTTCTGCCGTAACCTATCAATGAAGCCTCCCCAGCTTCATACGATGACTCGCCATTTCAAGGATTCAGACCGGTTGACGAAGTGTATGAAGAAACAACAGCAATGAATGCACACGAGGTCCAAGATATGTATGAACGGGATGAGTTGTTGTTACTAAATGATGAACCAAGTTCTTATAAAGAAGCATCAAGTGAAGAAAGTTGGATGAAGGCGATGCAAGCTGAGCTAGATTCAATAGAGAAAATCCAGACTTGGAGTTTAACCCAGTTGCCTCCCAACCAAAAGGCGATAGGGTTAAAGTGGGTTTACAAGTTAAAAAAGGATGCACACGGGAACGTAACGAAGCATAAAGCTCGGTTGGTGGCGAAAGGCTACGTTCAACTTAAAGGTGTCGATTTTGAAGATGCTTTCGCGCCCGTAGCAAGGATGGAAACGGTCCGGTTAATCATTGCAATGGCCGCAACAAAGAGTCACATCTCACAGCCGTAAAGCACATAATTCGGTATATCAAGGGTACAATTAATAGTGGGCTGAAGTACCAATCCGGGGGAGATGAAAGACTGGTCGGATATAGTGATAGAGTGATAGCAGTTTTGGCACTGATATTGAAGACCGAAGAGGAACTACGGGTACCGTTTTCTATTTGTCAAACAATATGGTTACGTGGTCTTATCGAAAGCAACGTACAGTGGTGTTGGTATCATCGTCATCGGAAACCCAGGACCAGTCGGAACGGATCGAGTTGTGACCGCATACACAATCATTCTCAAACAAACGACAACCATTGCAATACTTCATCATGAATTAAACTAACAGAACTTTCTGAATGATAAACAACTAACCGTAATAAATCTGAAACGAACTTGAACTTCTAATAATCACAAACTTGTATTACAGAATACGTACTGGAACAAGAGATTCGGAACCATATTTATACGCAGCAACAGGTACGTCTTGAGAAGTCACAACGTTTGACAAAGGGAGGTGTCGTTTCCCTCATAACCGCTCGTGCAGTTATCCCAGACGTACCGCTTCGTTATTCACGGCCCAACCTACTTGTTATCCAACATTACATTAACCTAATGGACTCACTAATTGTTCGACCCACTGGACATGGCCTCCGGCCCAAATTCTAGACATAAACAATAAACAGTAAATGTTTGACCCATTAACAAACTAATCGACATAAATAAACTACCGGCCCGAAACCGAATCGGATGGACTTGATTATCTTTTGGTCTTCAAGTGGCACTATCCTCATGTGAAGCGGAGTTTATGGCTGCTACAACCGCTGCTTGCCAAGCCTTATGGCTAAGGAATCTCGTTGGTGAAATGATTGGAAAAGAGCCTCAATGTGTGAAACTGTTGGTCGACAACGAAGGCGCAATTGCACTAATGAAAAATCCCGTTTTTCATGAACGTAGTAAGCACATCGATACTAAACACCACTTCATTCGTGAATGTGTGGATAGGGGCTTGATTGTTGTGGAACATGTTAGTGGTAATCTGCAGAAAGCAGACATACTCACTAAATCAATGCCAAGACAAAAGTTTGCTGAGATGAAGAAGCTAATTGGAGTATGGACCAGTGAAGAAATATGTCCACATCAGGGGGAGAATGTTGCATGATGTGGCATCTTAAAGAAGTCAGAGTTGACCGAGAAAGAAGGACCAACGTTCATGTTTACGTTGGTAAATGAAGATCCAATAATATCGCACACTTAGTTTTATTTTTTTGACTATTTAAGCAGCATCAGTAGGATCATAATTATTATTCCATTTGTCGAAAATAATCATTCAGTTTGCTTTTCAATTCTGCATGTATTTCTAGTATAAAGATCAATAAAGTGTGCCGATTAGTTATCATTTTCTTGCTGTTCTTGTGTTAAACCACTTCTGAATACCAACAGCTCCACTGTCTAGGTACCAAGTATCGTTAGTTTTAACATCGTTACGATAAATATTTGGATGTACCTTATCTTCATTCAATAAAATCTCTTCATTGACTTCAACCACTGCTGCCATCATAATCTCTTCAGCTTGTTTAGAGTTCTGAGCATGATTTGCCTGTTCATCCTTTGGTTTTGGACACTCCCATGCAAAGTGTCCGAGTTCGTTGCAATTGTAGCAACGAACGGTACTCTTATCTCGTCCCTGATTGTTGTAGTTTCGATTACCGTTGGATGAATTACCACGCCCTCGACCTCTACCATTCCCACGGCCTCGGCCTCGACCGCGTCCCCGAGTATCTGACCCGTTACCGTCTCGACCTCTACCTTGGGATTTCTTATTCTCAAAACGGCTTTGTCTTGGTTGGTTTTCTGACTTAGAGAAAAGCAACTTTCCATAGGTCTCTCCTTCGTTCCCGGCATAAAGACGCACTTTATCTTCAAACTCCTTTAACCTCCCGATTGCTTCCTCAAACGGCATCGTTTCCAAATCCTCTGACTAGTCAATGGAGGCGATGATTGGAAGGAACCTTATTGGCAGTGAATTGAACAATTTACGAACCAAAGTTTCGGGTTCTATGACGGAACCAAGGTTGTTAAATTTTCCTTCAATAGCATTAATTTTTCCGGCGAATTCATCGATTGACTCGTTGTCCTTCATCTTCAAATTTTCTAACTCTGAACGAAGCACATGCAGACGTGCTTTCTGAACACGATCTGCTCCCAAGAAACGAACTCGTATGGCTTCCCATACCTCATGTGCCCTATTATATTTTGCAACTTGCAATAATATGTCGTCGGGCAAGGACTGAAACAACAACGCCATTGCCGTTTGATTTTTCCGATCTTCGACAGCCCCGCCTGTCACTGGGTCAATGGCGTCCGCCAAACCATAAGCGCCCAGAATGGTTCGAGCCACGACAGACCAGGTTGAGTAATTTGTTGAAGTTAGTTTCGGACATTGAAGACTTACATTCTGATGGTCACGCATGTTTGCTAGTGCGTTTACGGCTTGATCTCCATCGGCCATAATGAATGCGGAAACAAACTGATGTGGTTAAACGCCCCACAATCAAATAATCGATCCTTCACTGTGATCTGGTTATTCTCCCCAGATCAGTTCTCCCTTCGGTTTGGTTATACACCCCAAACCTACTATCGGCTTGCTTCCATAATCTTCACGAACACCGAATCGAATGAGCCTAAGATCGTTATGCTCTGATACCAATTGTTGGCGAACAATTGATAAAACAAAGAAAACGTTGAACACGGTGATTTGTGGGGGACGAAATCCCACGACTCTTTTCTGTTTTTTATTAACTCAAATTACTAATTACAAACGTAAATCACGATCTGTATATACATACTCCTTTCTTGCAAAACAAGTCTACGTATTTGACTCAAACTCTAATTCCTTTGACCGACTCAAAACCAAATCCTAACTAATTTCTATTACTTGAAAATTCAAAACTTAAACTTAGAATATCAACGGTTCATAATTGTTGCTGGATTGCTTTATCTCCCAAGCTAACTTGTAAGCCCAATAAACATCCCAACGAGAAATTACGGCCCAACGAGGTTAAGTCCAACAAACTTTACACTTAGTCACTTGTATTTTAGAGGTTAAACACTTAAAAGCTCAAAAATGACAAAACTAACAAATATGAACATAGATCACCAACATAAGTTTTTTTATAAACTTTCTTCAAAACTAAAAGAAGAAAAATACTTGTAATAAGCTGTTAGTTTTAACATAAAAACTAGTCTAAGACCACTTAGCACATGAAGTCTTGGAAAACAACTTATAAAACTAAAGAAAAGTAGAGTTTGGAATAGTAGAACTTCACCTTAACAAGCAAGGAGAAGGATTGAGTGAAAAAGTTGAGCTTTTTTTTTAATAAACCAAAGCTTAAACCCATTAGAGAGAGAAATACTTGAACTTTGAACTTACGATTTGAGGGAACAATGAGCTTTTCTGCTTGTAGAGTAAAAGAATGAGGCTAGTGGGTTAGGTTGGTGGGGTAATTTAAATTAAAATTAAAACATTATAAATAAGCAAGTTATTTATGCATATATGTCTTGTATCTTGGGAGATTTAAAAAAAAAATCATTTTTTTACTTTTCACCCAAAAGTATTTGATAGATTACTTTTAACCCAAAATATATTTTTTTTACTTTTACCCAAAACTTTTTATCTTTTCAATCTATCATCACAACTTTTTTTTATTTTCAATTTTGGTCCTTTATAGTTTTCATTTTTCGCAACTTTTTCGTTTTATGCTTATTTTCTAAATGTTGGGGTTAACACATCGCAACGTGCGCCTTCGACTACATAGCTTGAAGAATCAACAGATAGAGTCACAAAGCAAAACTCAAATAAAGACATATGGCCATCTCTACATGACTACATGTTTGACAACCTATGAGCTTAAATCTTTATGCATATGCAATAATAAATAAGTTGATGGGTTTGGTTTTATATACCTCATCTGCCGGAGATGATTCTGGTGGTTTGAAGAAAGGTTGAACGTGGTGGTATTGGTTTTGCTTATAGTGTAACAAAATGGGGGAAAACCAAAGAGAATGAGAGGTTTAGGTTGCATTGATGTGGAGTTGGGAACTAATTGAAGTGTTATTATAATGAAGGAGCAGAAAAGCCAGTGGAGAGAGTAAGAGAGATCACAGGTTGTCTTTTGTCTCTTTTGATTCTCTCTTTAACTTTTAACTTTGTTGCTACAAAAACATAAAAGAAAAGGTGAAATGGATTTTTAAAAGTTTAAGGTTTGAAGTCTCTCGATTTTTTTTAACTTTCAATCTCTTTTCTTTATTTTCACTACTTATTGCATTATTCTCAAGCTCAACCTTGAGGCTTAACAGATTCTCAAACCCGATTGATTGATCCAACGTTGGGTCGATTAGTTTTATATATAAATTTATTGTTCAAGATTTATCTTGCATTTGTTGAAACACCAAATTGCTTTGACTTCAAAAATTGAGAGAACTAAATTGTTATTTTCTTTTTGATATTCCATTGAGTTGTTAAAACATGTTTATTGTATTACATTACATATTATTTCTACTTATATCTATTACTCCTTTTTACTTTACCATGACATTAATTGTCCTTTTTACTTTACCGGGACAATTCTTATACAAGACAAGACAAGACAAGACAAGACAAGACTAGTCTGTACTCACATGTTTTTAACCTTTTACTCATATTCCGTAAAAGTCTAAGTAGGTTGGTGATACTTTGTGAAAGTTTTTATTCATTTATTTGTTATTTCTTTTCTGTTTAACTTCCCACTAGTACAAAAATAACCCTTTTTAAAACGACATTTTAAAACGGTTGGACAACCGTTTTAAATTCATGTGTTTTAAAAGGCTTGCACAAAAAAACACGTTTACAAGTGTTTGTTGAGATTAAGAGTGTTTTAAAAAACAATACAACCATACAACCGTTTTAAAAGTGGTGTTTTTTAGATTATGAGTGTTTTAAAAAACAATACAACCGTTTTAAAAAGTGGTCTTGCATGAGTTTATGAGTGTTTTAAAAATACAAATCAACCGTTTTAAAAAAGATTCTTTTATGAGTTTATGAGTGTTTTAAAAAATCAAAACAAAAAGTGGTCGTTTATGACTGTTTTAAAAAAGAAATATACCGTTTTGAAAATGTTTTACAAAAAATGTTTTTCATCATTCAATTACTTCTAATCATGAGTTTATATTATTTACAATAACTAATTATATAATTCAATTAATAATTTAAAAGCATAACTAAGCCATCCAAACGAAAATAGATACATAAATATAAAGGAAATCTAGTTCTTCAAAACATAACACAATTGATCTAATTTGTCTTTACATAACCCATTAATCCAAGTTTCGGATAAATAATATCTACTAGAAATCCTTAATAAGTTGACTTGAACCCTCTAGCACACATCCATATTGCTGTGAATTCAACCCCTGCAAAAATAATGACAGATTAAAACTTTAAACTTATAACCTGAATGTAGTATTATGTAACTCGAGAAAGAACACGTCAACATCAATAGACCCAAGCTAATACATGGTTTCAAGTTAATTCTAGTTTTATCAACACCAAATCAGTTTATAAATACTCTTATTATTGTGAGTATTGACTATGTCATACAATTAACTAAATAAAACCTTAAACTCGAATCGCTAAACTAACATATTGGATGAAATGTGTTTCGAAGCAGACCAAAATTCACGACTATCCGGTCTACAGGATTCCAAATGTACTTAGATACTCAAGCCAGCATGGGATTCAAACCATAATTCTAACAATCAAATTTAGCTCATTTAAGAATTTACAACTATTTTACTTCATAATAACCAGAAACCACATTAGATGTGTATAGAACGCATCGGATAGTGAAACTACCAATATATCGACACCCCAAAACCTATACGCAAGAGACTACATGCTAACAATATCAAATCAAAGTTAAAACTAGCCTGATTCTTAGAAGCCATTAGCAAATTATTTCCTTAACATTCCCGGTGAATCGTCAGGTAGAATTTGCTCTCTCCTTTACTGCATAATATAATATAAATACATAAACTATCATGTTGATAATTCATTAGCTTCTGTAAGTGGAAACATAATAGCAGATAAATACTTTTCCCAATTATGAGTAGCATGCAATGTTCGCGGTTAAAGTGTAAGAATATCATAAACCATTATATATGTGGCACTATCACCGGCCAATAAATCCTAACACACTTTTTATTAATTACCAACAAGGTCACAAGCATACCATATCTATGCTCTAGATTACATATTCATACAAAATAACATGAAAAGAAAATAAAGGCTTACCATGTAATTGCACAAACGTCTTTAATATGTTTATAACAAATTTCTCAATTTCACACCGAGTAAGGGGCCTAGAATTGTACATCATCTTGAACAAATAAATGAATAAAAGTTAGATTACAATTCAATATGCGTTATAGGTCAACATATAAAAGATATCATATATAAGATATAAATATACAAAATATACTTGCAAGATGTTTTCTGCAAGTAATAAAAAAATCATACATAGCGTGCATCACATAATACCCACATTCCCAAGTTCCGCTTTGTTGATGACACTAAATATATTGAACTAACAAGTAACTAGTTAAAATATATAAATAAACAAACCGTAAAGAAAATGAAGAAAAACTTACATTTTCCATTGTCCACGTTATTTTCGTTTTCGTAGCTTTTACAAATAACTCAGTGATCTTGTAACACGATGCATCCTTTTCCTCGTTGCTTGAATCGATAATATGTCCATAGTAGTTTTTATCTACAGGGTTGCGATGAATCATAATTAATGAATAATGACCCCTGCATTATGAAGTTTTTTAGAAAAAACTAATATGTTTGTATTTAAATAAATGAAATAAATAAAATCAAGAAAAGTAGCAAAAAAAGTAAAACTAATACCTGGCTAAATATGGTGCCATAAAATATTGCCTTTTCTTATGATACTTCATGACAGATTTAATATGATTTATGGCAAGGTTTTCATTTGCTTAAATTGTATTTAATGCAATATAATGAGGGTAAAAATACGCAGTTTTATTCAAGTTGTTTATCTCTCCCAAAGCATATAAATACCTAAAAGCAAAGAAAGAAATATTATAAATTACTATCACTCAGTTATATTTTCATAAAATGTTTCCATGAACAAAAAATCAATGTACTTACATGATATACCAATTCAAAGTTCCGAGCTCCGCCCATTTGTCAAGAGATGGTTTTATTAATTCCTTTATTTCAACATGCTCAACTTCAAGTTCCTTATACATTCCGTTTGGCGAAGTAATCGCAACCGTTGCGCTTTCGTTAGTTTTAAGCGCCAATTCTTCTACTAATCTATATATGTTTTCAGGCCGCCTTTTCTTTACCTTTTTTCAAAAGCTTAGCGATGTTTGTATTTTTTTTCTTCAGTTTGGAAACAGGTGTTGTACGAACAGGCTTAGTACAGACAAGCGGTGTAAGAAGAGGCTTAGTGAAGACAGGCGGTGTAGGAACAGGCTCCGTAGAGACAAACAGTATAAGAACATACGATGTAGGAACATGCTCACTACGAACAAGTAGAGTAGGAGCAGTCTCAATAACTTTAGGATCAACAACACCCTTGGTATGAGTCGGTTGTATTGGAATCTCGGTATTTAGCTACATTAACAAATGACATTATCAAACCATTTATTATAATTATATATATATTAGAGAGAGAGATAGAATAAAGTGATTACCAAATCCATAAAACTCACTCTAGTGTTTACTTCTTCTTGAAATTCCATGTGTCCTTGAAATGCCATGTGCTCTTCATCAAACCACACTAGCAAAGAAAATATATTTTATTTCAACTATATGTAAATTATTAGTTATAAAAAAATTACCGTTGGCATATAACACTCAGAATAATCGGGTGGTTGCTGATGATAAGCATTTGATTTTTGACGAGAATCGGTGTTTAAAAGCCTGTATCATAAAACAAATATTGTTAATATAACAATAAATAAAGTAATACACGGCTACATTTTTGTAAAGAATATACCTTTCTAGCTTTTCTAGGCCATTGAATAAATTTTCCTTGTGTACTACCCATATCAATTACTTCCTTAGGCTTCATTGTGTGTGGCGGGATAGGATAACCTTTATATTTTTTTTCCGTTACACCATCTACATAGATTTTTATGTAATCAACATGCATTGGGTTGTTATCTAAAATCATATCAAAAGAAGGATAAGCTTGCCCATGTCCTAAAATCATGTTGGGGAAGGAATCGTCGAATGGCCATATAAGCTCACAAGTAGTGATTGACTGCAAACACGTAAATGTTGTTAGTAAATACTATAAAATACACCTATCTTTTTCTAGTGTATCGCTATTTATAATATACAAGGATATATACCACAATATTTTGATGTTATATACATATAAAAAATTTCATAATTCTTTTTCTAGTGTATCACTATTTATAATATAGCGGTCACTATTTGTCGCTATTAGCTATTAACAACTATGGTAAAATCCTTCTCAGATTATAACAAAACTGTAGGATCGTTATACGACCTAACGAGTCGATCAGAAGAGTGCTCAGACTGAATCAGAGGCGGAATTCATTGATTCAGTCTTTGTTTAGCTTGATTTCACTAATAATAGTCTCTTTTATTGATCTGATAACAATATACAAGCACTGGAGACGATTTGGCAGGGCTTCGCCGTCACATACAAGACCTCAACCTCTAACTCTACTACTGATTTCGTTTATGTGACCTTTATATAGAGTTGGTGATTTCGCTTTTGTGTCACATGTTCACATAAGCGAAATCCCAATTGACCATATAATCGAAATCACATTGACACATGAACGAAATCATAAACTATGACACATAAACGAAATCGGATATTGACAAATGAACGAAATCACAATTACAATGATATAAATGCTTTTGTCTTTTGTGTAATGATGTCATGATGATGTCACTTTGATGATGTCATCATGACATCATGCTTGAACAACTTCGCAACGAACCGAGACTCGACATAAGACGACAGATGAATGCACCAACAGACTCCCCCTCAGATGTTGACGAGTCTTAAGTGTCGAATCTTCGCATCTTCAGTCTTTATCAGTCTTTCTTAGCATATACCAGGATCTTCTCTTTGGCTCTAACCTCGTCAGACTCCCCCGCTCATCATGATGGGATCGCTGTCTGGAATTAGCTATCACCTTGAGATCAATCCCTGGCTTTATCTCTGTTTAAGTTCATCACCTATACAAATCTCATCAAAACATAAGTTTTTACTTAAATCAATAAGAAAAACTTATTAGAAATAGTTCCATCAAGTTCAAATTAATGACCCTGATAAACTAAACTCAACTTCTTTCTCAAAATAAATTTCTCAATTCAATATACACACTCCCAAACCAGTTCATCATGTTCAGCACTTGAAATTTTGAATATCAGCTTTCCAACATCAGTTGTCGAAAATCTTTTTGGATTTTTCAAACAATGAAACACAAACGCAATAACAGAAATTAACTGCAGAAATAAAATATGTACAAACATATTTTTGTGAGTTCGTGCAAGAGGATCATATCAGTTTATGTGACCAATCACTAGCACCGTTAAGCTTTAAACATTTTCAGTTCTAAACGATTCACGTTGATTGACGATATTGTTGTCCACATAAACTCAATCTAAAAACTTTCAATCTGCTTACCGATACTTTAAGGTATATTAAGATAGCACTAAGTTCTTATGGACCCCACGATCTCAGCATATCCCCTCATCATGCAATACACTAACTCAAGTAATGCCTTTAAACTTTATCAACTGTGATTTGTGCCAAAATAAAGCAGAATGTTTAAACATTAACAATCAGGTCGATACTTCCGTATACGCAGAGAAAGTCCAATGTTTAAACAAAATAAGAAAAATAAAACAAGTTGAAGTTGTTTAGGCTTTAACCACCAGGTCGATACTCCCGTATACGCAGAGGTGATCCAAAGCTTAAACGAAACACCAAAGAAAATAAAGCAGAATGTTTAGGCAACATCATCCAGGTCGATACTCACGTATACGCAGAGGATGTCCGATGCTTAAACAAAATAAAGAAATAAAACAAGTTTAAATCTTTGCAAAATGAAATGCACAATCACAGCGACTTTTCAGCAAAGTTGTGAAAGTTCACAAACTTAACCAGTTTTATGTCTTTTGACAATCAGCGATTACTGAGTAGGTACACAGTCAAGAAGGACAAAACTAAGTACTATGCTTTCAATCATGTTTCCCACTAGAACTTAAGCTTTTTCATTTAGGTTTGTATCGTTATCGCAAATCTACTAGTCTAGCTGAGCCTATCGTCACATCTTTAGTGAGACCGTTTATCACTTTTTATCTCTCCATTTCTTTAGCATGCTGTGATAGTCCACTGATCTACTATCATTTCCTCTTATTTCAGCAAAACTCATTTTTAAATTTTTCAATGTTTTTGACATTTTCAAATTTTCAATTTTTTTTTTAAATTTTTACTCCCCCTAAAATCAAAATATGTCTCAATTTTGATTTTCTGGGAAAATTTGAAACAAACTATACAAACTTGACAACTTGATGAGAATCACTTCAATTCTCCATCCACCTGGCATAAACAATCAGAACTCCCCCTGACAACAAAACATTTTCCCATAGTGATTTCAAAACACTTAAGTTTGTTTTAATCAAAATGGTTTTTCCGGAAAATAAGTTTTGTGTGTCAATTTACAAATTCGGGGATCTCTCATCACCTTGTTCTCTTTAACCACTTGTATGATTTAACATTTATCGATTTTTTTCAACACAATCACTTGTAGAAAATCAAGTACAACTTAATGTCCCTGATTTACTACTTGTAAGTCGAAATATCACTTTCGTGAATTTCTCAAGAAATGTGCCGATTCATGTTCCACGCTTACCAACCTGGGAACTCCGGCTAGTCAGGTTTTTCATTTAAACAGATTCACCCAAGCCTGACGGTCCTTGGGTGATTTTGAATTCTTGTTCAACAATGGTGCAAAATTTGCATCATCCATTGTTAGCCCAGAATTCTCATTTTTTACCTCAACAACTGGCTCTTCTGATTTTACCATACCAGAATCATTGCCTGAATGTGGCTTGTCTGACTTTGATGAGCCAGATTCATTGCCGACATGTGGCTCCTTTGTTTCCGAAGAAACAGATTCATTGCCAACAACTTTCTTTTTCATCTTTCTCTCTTTCTTTACTCTCTCCTCTGTCCTCAGATTTGTATCTGAAGAATTCGTTTTGCTTGATTTGTCAGTCTTTGGCGAGCAAGACGATTTATCAGAACTTTTATCTGCTTTACCAGTTGTATCCGAGGACAAAATCCTTTCGAGATACTCTCTCGCCTTCTTCCTCAGTCTGTCTTTTTGCCCCTGTGAAAGCTTAACTTTCATTTCTTGAACTTTAGGTTCTTGAACCTTCTGTTCTTTGGGCTTTGCTTTGACATTGACTGGTTTCTTCATTGCCATTTTCTGAGATTCAGCCCTCGATCTTCCCTTTGATCTCATTGGGCAATCTCTAGCAATATGGCCAATGATGTTGCAGTTAAAGCATCTTCTTGACTCAAAACTCCAACTCTGGCAGTTAACAGCAATGTGTCCTTGATAGCCGTATTGGTAACACACTCTGTTATCGTACCAATCACCATTTTCAGCCCAAACATTCAGATCATAGCACTGTTTGGCTTGGTGATATCCATCTCTCCTCTTGTAAGCTGAATTTGGCTTTGAAGCACTGTGGTCCGACCTGCACCACTTATTACCAACAATTTTTGAGTTTTGATTTTCTAATTTTTGTGATTTTTGATTGCGATTGGTTGATCGATCTGATGAGCTTTTATTATCTTTTTGAACATTTTTCTCAATTTTAATTTTTTGTTTCTGTTCCACTTTCTTCTTCAAAGGTTTTTGCTTAGAGCATTCTCCCTTTTCAGTCGATTGCAGAACAGTTTTCTGAAATTTATCTTTTAATTTCAAAAACAATTTTTGTTTTTCAATTTTATCTTTTTCATCATCAGATTTCTCATCACAATCTTCAACTTTGACTTTGTCAAAGTTTGTGACATTGTCACTTATTGGAACGGAATTGATTGGTTTTGGACAGGGGAACACAAATGAAGTCACAAAACCTTTCAATTTCTTTTCAAGCTTATCAATTTTGTTCCTTGAATTCTCAGCTTCATTTTCAAGCTGAGATATTCGTTCAAGATGATACTTGATTGTTTTTTCGTTTTCAATTTTAATGTTTTCAAGAACAGATTTTTCATTTTCCAAAACTTTTAACTGTTCTTGAAATTTTGTTTCATTTGCTTTCAGATTTTTGTTCTCCAATTTTATCCAGAAATCTTCATCTTCTGAAGATTTCTTTTTGCTTTCAAAATCTTGTTCTCTCTTTCAAAACCTTGTTTTCTAATGTCAAACTGTTCAAATCATTTAACAGTTTGTCATTTTCAGATTTCAACCTCTCATAATTTTCCTGCAAAACAAGAATCTGTTTATCAGCAGATTTCTTTTCATTCTTCATAACTGAAATCTCTTCAGTTTGTTCCTCTCCCACTTGGACACCTTTACTCTTGCTCTTCTTTAATATTGATTTTCCACTTTGACTTTTCTTTTTCTCAGCATTCCTCTCCATCTGTTCTTCAAGTTTCTTAATGAATTGACCAATTGCCAAATCAGAGTATTCTCCAGTTCTTTTTAAATCTAAAAGATATGTACCCCATTCTTGTTGAGGTAAGGAATTGGCTAATTTATCAACCCATTCATCTGAACTTTTCTTAATACCCTTCTCAGACATCGAGCGAACAAGATGGCTATACCTCTCAATGATACCTTTTGTACTTTCTCCTGGACAGCCTGAAAATGAATCAAATTCTTTCGTTAATACATTTATTCTATCAAGTGTTTCTTTTGTCATTTTAAAGAAAATGATATCCATGATTCTTGTAGTTCAAGCGGAATAGCAACCTGTCTTTCAAGCGGAATACCTGAAAAAACAAACGATCAGTTTAAACAAATTATCGATTAATCGAATAAGACTAGTACTCGAACTGGTGATAATTCTGTGTGAACTGAAAGTTGACACACTATGCGGACAGCTTTGACCTAATGTGATTTCAAACCGAGCAATATGAATTTCTTTAACTTTTGGCACAAATCCACTTATCCGACAAACATCAAAAATCACATGCACATTAAATGGTTCTGATCACCTCTTGCAAATGGCACAATATACGATGCACTTTCCAGAAACTACCTCGTTACATGAAACAAATCACATGGGTCGATGACAACTTGGGCTGACAATAATGATATAAACCAACACCTGATTGGGCCAACAAAAACTCAGCAACTCGAAAACATTTTTAATTGGATCTCACAATCCACTAAACCGACAATCTTCAATAAATGATCACATGAATTGATATATTTCTTCACATGGGCTATGGATCACTGATTGGGCCGCAGATATAGAATAGTGAGCTGACACAATGACTTTCAAATATTTGCCGACAATTTAATTTTTTTTACATGCACACATTTATATCCGACCAACAACTAAGATATTCACATTAATCAACACATGCAATCTGACTTCACTTTAATTCCCAACAGATTTACATGAACCGAATGTCTTAATTGGATCTTTTAAATGAAAATAGCCGACAACTCATCTATTTTCACCTGCAATTCTTGAAACAAATCAAGACAACCAATTTCTTTGTATGATGACAAAATCGATTCACGTGATCCTGACACACATCCACTTAGCCGACTTTCACATGTAAACCGATAAAACAAGAGGATAATTTTCGAGAGTCACATGCAATATGACACAAACATGAATTCTTTTCCAATTATCAATGACCTGACACTATATCTCGAGATTTTGTAAACAATTCACGTGACTTGCCAGTTCATTAGTCCTCTCATCATTTCCAAAAAATAACCAGCTATTATGATTAATCAACACTTCGGCAGCACTTCGTGGCTCACCGGAAGAACACACCTCTAACTATTTAATTTTCTTTCGAGCACATTCACCTTCTTTTTCAAGTTTGATAATTTTCTGAAGATGGGAATTTATCATTTTTGCTTTTCGATGTTATTTTTGCTAAACACATCTCTTCCATCTTCAAGAATTTTTATTTGACTTTGAAATTCTTTTTCCATTTTTAATTTTTCTATTTCAAAAACTTTCAATTTATCTTCAAAATTTCTTGCATTTTCTTTCAACTTCTGATTTTCCAATGTCAAACTGTTCAAGTTACTTAACAGTTTGTCATTTTTAGATTTCACATTTACACAATTTTCTTGCAAAACAAGAATCTGCTTATCATCAGCTTGCTTTTTATCATTCAGCTTTTTGACTTCTAAAGTCAAACTTTCCGCATCTTTCACGAGTTTGTCATTTTTCGTCTTAAAGCTATCACATGTAAAACACATTGATGCAGAACTTGAAAGTTCATTCTTCACAGATTCTTCATTCTTTGGAGCTTGCTCTTCCTTTTCCCTAAATGTACCTGCACAAAAGATTTTAACGAAATCAAGAGGATTTACATACTCATCAATATAACAACCTCTTTTAATATCGTATTTCATCACATATTTTGCCCTAACACATTCAACAATCCTTTTGTTCATCTCATCAATCACATCTAAGCCCATATCCATCAAATGCTTTTCTAAGACATTTATCATTTCTTTCCTTTTCTTTCCATTTTCAAATTCATGAGTTTTAAGTATGCTGATGAATCTTTTTAGATGTAATTTTGAAAAATTTGAATCCTTTCTTAAATTTTTCAAAAATTTACTCCATTTAATAGGTAATGCATCTGCAAACTTTTCTATTTTTTCAGCATCTGATGGAAATATCTCATGATTTTTTAAGTAACCAAGTAAGACTCCATATCGGTTCTCTAAATCTTCCAATGTTTCATTTTTCAAACATGCAAAATATTTAAACCTTTTGACCCAAACATCCTTTTTCACATTTCTATAACTATCGTCCAAATACCCCATATACCAATCATTTAATCTTTCAAGATCATGATTTTCCATCTCATCAAAAATCATTGCCATTTTTCTAACAATCCCGATCCGTTTTCTCTTAAAACTCAATTATTGTCCCTTTGAACGAAATTAGATGCACAAATGTCACAAAAGTGAAATCCCAAGTTATGTGTGACACAAAAGCGAAATCTCTAATGTTCGTATGAGTGGAATCACTGATGTTCGTATAAGTGGAATCACTGATGTTCGTATAAGTGGAATCACTGATGTTCGTATAAGTGGAATCACTGATGTACGAATGAGTGGAATCACAATGTACGAATGAGTGGAATCACAATGTACGAATGAGCGAAATCAGGTGACCACAAAAACGAAATCAGAATCTTTTGGTGACACAAAAGCGAAATCACTTGGTCCTTGGAGCGAAATCAGATGTTAATGATGGTCATAAAAACGAAATCAGCAAATGTCCATAAAAGCGGAATCACTTCGGGATGCATTTTGGTCCATTTTTACTTCGAATTTCAGTTCCAAACTTTCCAGGGTTTGTTAATGTTCAATTCTCTGTAATCTGTGAAATTTTGAACTAATTTCGACCGGTAAATCTTACTGAAATGATGAAAGAAGGTGTAGAAATCAGAATTTTTGAGCAAAAACGAGCTAAACTGTAAGAACACTTCCTCCTGAGCTCTGATACCAATTGTAGGATCGAATTTGGACCTAAATGAGTCGCGTAGAAGAGTTTATCTCATTTTGAATGGCGGAAACAGACAAAACGAGTACAATTCAGCGAGAATTCAATTTAATCTGTTGATTCTATTAATCTGAATTGTGACAACCCGCACTAAACCAGGTATCCGTACAACTTAATTAATGATTAATTACTACTTGATTACTGTGCTTGATTGAACTAGCTGATAAACTGCTACCTGCATACTGATACATGCACTTACTTGCATCATACTTTATTTGCTGTCACTACATTATTTACATACTGGACCCTAGTGACAAACATGATGCACAAAAAGCACAGTAGCACTAAACGGATACACAGTGAACATGCTGATATAACCAGCATCAGGCAGATACTGCCTCTAAGGCCTGTTAAGAGCCTCATATATTTGGACTACACTGGTAGTGAGTGTAGGGATATAAGGGTTGTGTTACCGCGTCTCTAGGGATAAGATACACTGATTCGGATGTGCCAAAAACGTACTTTAAGTACCAAACACAGCACTTTAATAATTTAACCAGCTTCTAGCTGACTAGTAAAGTGCCAAAATATGAGAAAATATTACTAGACACTTTCTAAAGTGTCGGGAAAACAAATGGTGTCACTAAAAATAACAATAACGACACTTTAAAGCCTTTTGTAACACTTTAACGGATTACTATCCAACCGGACACCCGGACTTTACCCGGAACATGAAAATATTAGTATTTTCACTATGATTATTTTTCTGAGCCAGTTAGGGTCCCTGATTACCCTAACACCCGTCATAACACGCAACATACAACTAACTAAGTTAAATACTTAGTTAACCTAATTAACTAAACTAAACCCCTAACTAAACAAGCTTGGATCGAACTAGCCCCACCCCATGCCATAACCGGCCCCATGAATCAAGGGGACACAAATGGTACTTGTGATTAGTTAAAGATTGCTTTGTCTAATATCTTAAGGACATAAAACCCAAGGGATAAAGGGACTTGAATTTGGCTATAAATAACACACTAAACATAAGATAATCACACTTAACTTTCACCAACTTTCACTCTCTCTCTTGCTCCCTTTGGCTCTCGGCCGAACCCCACTCACACCACCATCACAATTTTCGGTTCTTGTCTCATCATTCCAAGCACACACAAACATCACAAGTTGCGTATAAGGAGCTTTGGTGCAAGCGGAACACGAAGGACCTCTCTCGTTATCTTTTATCCACGCGTTTTTCGTCAAAGATCTTCCCTAGCCTTGAGCTAGAGGTATATTGTTTAAAACTCGTTTTTAAGCTTATCTAAAGTGGTTAAAAGAACTTTCGTCGGTTAAATATCATAAACATGCGATTTGGAACTTTAAAGTCTAGTAAAATCACAAAAATGGTGGTTAATAGCATACAACTTGTGTAAAAGTCGTAGGACTTGAAATTTGTGTTTATCTAGACCCGATCTATAATGTGGTAGCTCGAATCTTCGTTTAACCCGACTTTGTAAAATCATGTATCATCACACAAGCTTGTTTTTGAAAGATAAAAGGGTTAAAGGTGAAACACTACCACATTTTAGAGACATGAACTTGTGAAAAGAATTTTACTTGTGTAAAAGTGATTTAACCGGTACAATGGTGTTTAAAACTAGCAGATCTACGTATCTGCAAGTGGTATTTTTGAAAGACCACACTTTAAAGAAATCATGTTTTTCTAAAGATGGATCTTACACTAATAAATATGATTTTATAAACCACAAGTGTGTAGACACTTGTGAAATGAAAAGATCCGACAAATAACTATTTTTGGGAAAAATGACTAGAAGTTGTAAAGACGGATTTTCGTTAGTCACAAGGTTTTTACAAGATTAAAGCTACTTTACATAAAGATCTAAATATGTAAAGTGGATTTACATTATAGATGCGGAAAAACTACAAGTTCATGCGATTATGCAAATTTACATACTTGTCGACTAGTTTGATGTGTCGGAAATTGTTTGATTGAATAAAGAAGTTGTTGATTGATTTGTTTAAAAGAAAATGATACGCTTGAAAGCGTGGCCACCTCCAGTTACAGAGGAAACTCTGGCGAAATTTTCCTAAAAACCTAACACTTAGACTTTTACACAACAAGTGTTAGAACTATTTTTGAACATACTTTCGAAACATAAATTTCGCCAGCACTATATTTTACTAAATATTCGGAGGTGGGATTTTCACAAAGAATAACGTGATAAGTATATTTGTCACAACACTGTTTATGATTATTTTGTGAAAATACATAAATATTATTTTAGAGCAAAAATAATATTTACAAGCGTTAACGATTCCAAAACTTTACGAACGCTTCCACAAACATATAAGTTACACCGGTAATTACATTACCACAAGATTGATAAAACGTAACTTACGCACATGTATTGTATCCCCCATCCTTGGGAAGAAGAATAACTACCAAGTGTATACGGAACATAAACACGAAATAGTTGTCTAACTATTTCCCAAAGACATAAACTATAAAGCTAAGGCACGGCCGTCCGTCTAATAGAATTAGCACTTGTAGGTCGTTGCACAGCTTACTGTATTGGAGACACTTGGTAGAGACGCGCATTCACTGTGAGTTCATGTCCCCCTTTTCTCTAACTGTTTTCAGTTTTCTTAACTGCGGGGGTGAAATACATGTTACTTTGTTTACAAGTACCTTATACACGGTATGATTTACGTAAGGAGGTTTAGATCATGTGAATGGGTAGTTAGAACACCGAGGGACTCGAGCGGTAGATCTATTTGGGTGTAGCGAGCCCAGCTCTAGGCCAAACGGACCTCTCTGAGGCTAACCAAAACGGACCTGGAGTGACTTGGTTGCCCAACGCAAAAATCAGCTAGGGTTGTGTCTTCCTACTTGCATTTCACGACATGCTAATGGCCTTGCAAACCATTGGTGATCACAAGTCCTCTTACACTGCTACATACCAGGAAACTTTTATACTTACAAGTGTTTTTACTTACTCACTTGCACATGAACTCGCTCAACATTATTGTTGATTTTTCAACTCACATGTATTTCAGGAAATTAAACGGATCTGGCACGGTATGGAACGTTTTCCGCTGCACTTGTCATGGAGTCATCAGGGTTTAGGGGATGTGTCTCTTTCCTGGACAAGACACAGTCCTTAAACCACGTTTATGTTATGATATAAGTTGTAATGTTGTTGAACAAGGTTATGGTTGCATGTTAAAAACAATGGTACTGTATTTGGTTTTCAAAACTTAATGGATGACTTGCATGGTTTTTAAATTCATATAGCTTGTTATGGTTAAGCTATGGTATTAAGAAGTCACACCAAAATTAACCACGCTTCCGCAAAGCCAGGGTGTGACAGCTTGGTATCAGAGCTCTGATCATAGCGAACTAGGATTCTGTCTCGAGTCTAGACTATGATCACTAGGGCTCTCACGAAAACATTTTTCTGCATACCACTTAAGTCCAGATCCACACTTTTACAAACAAATGTTGAGCACATTTTATTAATTATAAGTTCAGCTTGGAGGGCTGAGGATCGATCTGGAGGATCGAGATGGTCAAGGTAGTTGAGCACGTTGGTTTGTTATAGGATCGATCTGGAGGATCGAGGCTTGGTCTAGGTGACCAAGATAGTGGGCTAGCAAGGCTAGGAAGGAAAGGTTCAGCCTGGAGGGCTAAGGATCGATCTGGAGGATCGAGGTTTGGTTTAAGTAAAGGATAGAGCAGTCTGGTAGACTGGATGGTATTGGCTAGTAAGACTAGGAGGATTATGTGATGCCTTACTTGATGACTTATGTGATTACTTGATTTATGATTGACTATTTGTGCATGTTTGTGTATATGTTACAGACACATGGATCCGGCTGATTCAGGTGGTTCAGACATCACCGACCCCAGGCGTATTGTGTCGGACGACCTGGAGTCGTCAGAGCATGAGGTTTTTACGTCAGACTTCACCAGCACGGATGACGATGACTTTCAGCCATTCGCCTTACCCGATGGCGTTGATGAGCTCCCAGTTGATCTTCCAGCAGGGGATCTACCCTTGGCACTGATCCCTGCTCCCATACCGCTGGCTGCGTACCCAGCTTATGATTTACCCATCGACGATGAGGAGGATGATATCGATATGTTTGAGGAGGAGCCTTTGGAGGATGCTCAGGGCGAGGCCCTACCTGCTGTTGCTCCCTTACTGATCGCAGATGCTCCGGCTGCGGAGTCACCTGCACATTCCCCAGTCGCGGACTCCTTTGAGTCTGTGGCTTCTGTACCCACACATGCTCATAGTGCGCAGCACTTCTCCCATGGGTCCGATTCTGACCAGGCTTTTTCTGTTGCTTCCATACCTGGACTTGTTTTTGACCATGACGTCGAGGAGGATTCAGATCCTATGTTCCCACCAGGATTTGATCCTGACCGTGATTTAGAGTATGACCCGATGGACGAGTTGATGGAGGATCCAGCAGATCCTATTGACCTTTTTGATCCGATTGATCCCGATTTTGATATGGCGTTTGATGACTTTGAGCCTGCCATTGCTCCGGAGCAGGCTGCCGCTCTTGATCCCTTACCAGAGCATGACCCTGCGCATGCTGATGTACCTTTTGAGCCCATTGCTGATGATCACCACATAGATGTTCCTGTTGATCCCATTGATCCATTACCCATTGTTGCTGTACCAGTTGACCCCCCTTTCGAGCACTTGGCACCCGACCACCCTGTTGTTGCTCCCATATTTGATCCCGTTCCCATAGAGCCCGGACATGCACCGTTCGCGGCTCATATGGATCCACCGGACGAGTCTGCCCAGCATGGCTGGATACCGGCAGACGAGGACGTTCCCCCATTCCCTCCACAGATTCCTGTTGCACCACATACTGATTTTTCGTTTCAGGTTCCTATGTTTATACCTCCAGCAGGGCCTGGAGAGGGCTCTTCAGCACACCCTGATGGGCATATACCGATGCCCATGCCTTTCATGCCTCAGATTCCTTTTGCCCCACCCACTACTGTTCCTTTTCGTGTGGCACCCTTTGACCCCACACAGGAGCCACTGCTTTGGGCACCGTTTTCCCCTATGCCACCCACTGATCCATACCACAGGTTCCATGTGGGCCACACCATTGAGGATGTATTGATGTCGTTTGTATACCAGCATGAGTCGCATGAGCAGCGACTGCAGGAGTTGGAGAGAGCCCATCTGCAGCCATGTCAGTGCCATGGCCGGGTACCCTCTCCGTTGCAGCCATCACGACCATTACCCCCTGACTATGCTGCTCGTCTTACTACTTTGGAGCAGCAGATTGCCTTCATTATTCGTACACAGCAGGCAATGGAGGCGGACTGGTTACAGTTGCGCCGTTTGTTTTATACCCATTTTCCTCCTCCACCACCATCTACTTAGAGCTCATCGGTGCCACTTGGGTAGGCAAGGTGATAAGGCGGCGATTGCTTTTTGATTGCACAGCATTTTGGGGAGACTACGTTATGATTTGACTTTTGTTATGTACTTGATGTTGTATTGATACTGATGTAGTTTTTGACAGGGGTGATGTAGCCCCTAGTGATTGATGATTGTATGTATACACTTACGATGTGGTCTCATTTATGTGGCAATCGCAGTTTTCTCACCATATTCTGATTCACTTGGCTACTTGCTTATACTTTATGACATGGAATGTTGTGTGATTGATGTTTGTGATATGTGATAACATGAGTTGTTATGTGATTATACTATTACTACCGTTATATACGTACACTATATTACGAACTGATTTACGTATTATAACAACGGAGCCTTATTATGGCCTAACTAACTTAAACCATCTTTTAGAAGATGCCGCCAAAACGCCCAACACCAATGCCTACTAACGAGGCAGAGCTACAGCAAGTCATTGCAGCTGCCATAGCACAGTACGCAGCATCTCAGCCTGGAGGAAGCGGAAGTGTTAACCAAGGCAATAACAATCCACCTCACGGTAATACCACGCCATTCGAACCTACCATGAACTAGTTGGAGATTTTAGCGATGATGCTAATGCCAAACACATGTTTTAACATACGTGCAGGATGCACCTACAAGCAGTTCTTAGACTGCAAACCAGTTAACTTCAATGGCACAGGAGGTGCAGTTGCCTTTACCCGCTGGGCTGAGAAAACCGATTCTGTCTTACGCATGAGCAAGTGTGCAGAGAATCAGCAAGTCACATACATTTCAGGGCTGTTTCTAGATGGAGCCCTGTCCTGGTGGAACCTACAAGTACAAACACTAGGCGAAGCTGCCGCCTACGCCCTGACTTGGGCCGAATTGAAAGAACTGATGCGCAAAAAGTACTGTTCACGCGCAGAAATTCAAAGGTTGGAGACTGAATTTTGGCACTTAAAGATGGACGGTCCAAAGATTGCGGAATATGTCCAGAGGTTTCACGACTTATCTCAAGTGGTTCCTTACATGGTTACGCCTGAATACAAGCGAATCGAGCGCTTCATTTGGGGTTTGGCTCCCCAAATCATAAGTATGGTGACCTCCTCCAAACCAGCAACTATCACTGAAGCCATCGATTTAAGCGTGGCTCTCACCGAGGAGGCGATTCGTCTAAACAAATTTGGTGATGTTAAGGCAAAGGAGAATGAGACTCATGTTGAGTCGTCAGGAAGTAACAAGAGAAAGTTTTCGAACTTCAAACAAGGTGTTAGCAGTGATGGTAAGAGAGGAGCACCAAGCACGCCAGCTCAGGGTGCAGCTGGCAGTGGAAGGAGAGGAAGAGGATATATGTGCACTCTGCCTAAGTGTAGTGCCTGCCAGCGTCACCATTCGGGTCAATGTAGGCTAAAAGTATGCGAAGTATGTGGGAAACGTGGTCATTTGAAGGACACCTGTTGGGTTGGTACTGGCCGGGGAGGCCAGGGAGGATATGGAAATAGAAATGATAACCGTGGTGGAAACGGAAACCGCCCGCAAGGAAATTTTGGAGGTAACAGAAATCAAGGCAACAATGCTAACCAAGCGGGCGCAATAAATCGTAATCTGGGGAATGATCAAGCTGGTGGTAATGGGCAGAGACTCGGATGCTATAACTGCGGGGAAATCGGGCATTTTAAGAAGAATTGCCCAACATTGAATCAAGCCCGTGGTAGAGTATTCCAACTCGAAGCTAGGGATGCACGCCAGGATCCAAATGTTGTTACGGGTACGTTCCCTATCAATCAGCGCTATGCATCTGTTTTATTTGATACTGGTGCCGACTATAGCTTCGTATCATTAGAATTTAAGAATATGCTTGGGTTAGCTGCTAATAAGTTAGACATACCCTACTCGATCGAATTAGCTAATGGAAAGTTAGTCGAAGCCGACGAAGTAATCAGAGGCTGTGCGATAGAACTGGGAGAACGCGAGTTTACTTTGGATCTACTACCAGTCGAATTGGGGAGTTTCGACGTGGTGGTAGGAATGGATTGGTTATCCGGAAACAAGGCTGAGATAGTATGTCACGAGAAAGTTGTTCGTATCCCAACTGATGATGGTGAGACAATTGTGGTTCACGGAGAGAAGCGTGACACGCCGCTAAGATTTATCAGCTGCTTGAAAGCAAGGAAGTGTTTACAAAAAGGATGTGTTGCTTTCCTGGCACACATCGTGGATAGGAAGGCTGCCGAACCAAGGATCGAAGACATCCCTGTCGTAAGGGAGTATCCAGAAGTCTTCCCGGAAGACTTACCCGGACTGCCACCTCAGAGGCAAGTGGAGTTTCACATCGACTTAGTTCCAGGCGCCGCGCCTGTGGCTAAGGCACCGTACAGACTTGCTCCGTCTGAGATGCAGGAATTGTCAACACAGCTTCAGGAGCTGTTAGACAAGGGTTTTGTCCGACCAAGCTTCTCGCCTTGGGGAGCTCCGGTCTTGTTTGTCAAGAAGAAAGACGGAAGCTTCCGCATGTGTATTGACTACAGAGAATTGAACAAGCTGACGATCAAGAACAGGTATCCACTGCCAAGAATCGATGATCTGTTCGACCAACTTCAAGGTTCAAGCTGTTACTCTAAGATCGATCTTCGATCTGGATACCATCAACTAAGGATACAGGAGGAAAGTATCCCGAAAACAGCCTTCCGAACTCGTTATGGACACTACGAGTTCCTCGTTATGCCATTTGGTTTGACAAACGCACCTGCGGTATTCATGGATCTAATGAATAGAGTTTGCAAGCCATACTTAGACAAGTTCGTGATTGTATTCATCGACGACATCCTGATTTACTCAAAGACGAAGGCTGAACACGAACAACATCTTAGAACCATACTAGAGCTGCTAAAGAAGGAACAGCTGTACGCCAAATTCTCCAAGTGCGAGTTTTGGCTACGCGAAGTCCAGTTTCTTGGACATGTGGTTAATGGGGATGGAATTCATGTTGATCCCACAAAGATCGAGGCAATCAAGAATTGGGAAACGCCTACAACGCCAACCGAGATTCGACATTTCTTGGGTTTGGCTGGCTACTATCGGAGGTTCATCGAGGATTTTTCAAAGATCGCTCAACCGTTGACGCTCCTGACACAGAAGGATAAGACGTTTGATTGGGGAATCAAACAGGATGAAGCATTTCAGATATTGAAAGATAAGCTCTGCAACGCGCCAATCTTAGCTCTACCGGAAGGTACCGACGATTTTGTGGTATACTGCGACGCATCGCGTCAGGGATTGGGTTGTGTGTTGATGCAACGCCAAAAGGTCATTGCTTACGCATCACGCCAACTGAAAGTGCACGAGAAGAACTATACCACACACGATTTAGAGCTTGGCGCAGTGGTTTTTGCACTAAAGATCTGGAGACACTACCTGTACGGTACGAAATGCACAATCTTCACAGATCACAAAAGCCTACAGCATATATTCAACCAGAAGGAGCTGAATATGAGGCAAAGACGTTGGGTTGAATTGTTGAACGACTACGACTGCGAGATAAAGTATCACCCAGGGAAGGCGAATGTAGTTGCCGATGCCCTAAGTCGTAAAGAAAGAATCAAGCCCATAAGGGTTAGAGCTTTGGAAATGATCATACGAACCGATCTCTCCTCGCGCATTCGCGCTGCACAAAAGGAAGCTCTCAAGGAGGGAAACCTTGAGGAAGAATATCTCCGTGGAATGGAGAAGCTTTTGGTACCAAACGAGGAAGGGACGTTATGTTTTGAGAAAAGGATTTGGGTTCCTCTGTTTGGTGGGTTAAGGGAAGTTATTTTCGACGAAGCGCACAAGTCACGGTACTCTATCCACCCTGGATCGGATAAGATGTACCAGGATCTCAAAGACTACTATTGGTGGCCTAGGATGAAAGGCGACGTTGCTGTTTACGTGAGCAAATGTTTAACGTGCGCTAAGGTCAAGGCGGAATACCAGAAGCCTTCGGGACTTCTGCAACAACCTGAGATTCCCAAGTGGAAATGGGAACAAATCTCAATGGATTTTGTTACAAAATTACCAAGAACGCCAAGAGGCCACGATATGATTTGGGTGATTGTTGACCGCCTAACAAAATCCGCACACTTTCTGCCAATCAAGGAGAAAGACAGTACTAGTAAACTTGCGGAAATTTACATGAGAGAGATCGTAGCACGTCATGGAGTACCTCTCTCGATCATCTCTGATAGAGACGGAAGATTTGTGTCAAGAATATGGCAATCTTTCCAAGAATCTTTTGGCTCACAATTGAATCTGAGCACTGCATTCCATCCGCAAACTGATGGCCAGAGCGAGCGAACAATACAAACTTTGGAAGACATGCTGAGGGCATGTGTTATGGATTTGGGAGGTAGCTGGGATAAACACTTACCTCTGGTAGAATTTTCATACAACAACAGCTACCACACCAGCATTGGTGTCGCGCCATTTGAGGCCCTATACGGACGCAAGTGCCGATCACCACTATGTTGGTCTGACGCAGGTGATAGGCAGCTTGCTGGTCCCGAGATCGTCCAAGAGACGACAGACAAGATCACGCAAATACTTAAACGCATAGAAGCCGCTCGCCACAGACAAAAGGCCTACGCGGATCCAAACCGGAAGCATGTGGACTTCCAAGTCGGAGAAATGGTATTATTGAAAGTTTCACCCTGGAAAGGGGTAGCACGCTTTGGAAAGCGTGGGAAGTTAAATCCACGCTACATTGGTCCTTTCAGAATTCTGGAAAGAATTGGGACAGTAGCATACAAGTTGGACCTACCCGCTGAACTAAATGGTGTTCATGATACATTCCATGTATCCAACCTAAAGAAAAGTCCAACTCAAATTGACGTTGCCATTCCTATCGACGAGATTCATATTGACGACACGCTCCACTTTGTTGAAGAACCTGTTGAGGTCACGGATTGGAAGGTTAACAAGACCCGCCGGAGCAGTGTCAAACTCGTTAAAGTACGTTGGAATGCCAGACATGGTCCTGAATTTACCTGGGAACGTGAGGACCGGATGAAAGAAAAATACCCCCACTTATTTCCCAAGAACCCTGCTTCTACAAGCAGAACTTAAATTTCGGGACGAAATTTATTTAACGGGGGGAGAATGTGACAACCCGCACTAAACCAGGTATCCGTACAACTTAATTAATGATTAATTACTACTTGATTACTGTGCTTGATTGAACTAGCTGATAAACTGCTACCTGCATACTGATACATGCACTTACTTGCATCATACTTTATTTGCTGTCACTACATTATTTACATACTGGACCCTAGTGACAAACATGATGCACAAAAAGCACAGTAGCACTAAACGGATACACAGTGAACATGCTGATATAACCAGCATCAGGCAGATACTGCCTCTAAGGCCTGTTAAGAGCCTCATATATTTGGACTACACTGGTAGTGAGTGTAGGGATATAAGGGTTGTGTTACCGCGTCTCTAGGGATAAGATACACTGATTCGGATGTGCCAAAAACGTACTTTAAGTACCAAACACAACACTTTAATAATTTAACCAGCTTCTAGCTGACTAGTAAAGTGCCAAAATATGAGAAAATATTACTAGACACTTTCTAAAGTGTCGGGAAAACAAATGGTGTCACTAAAAATAACAATAACGACACTTTAAAGCCTTTTGTAACACTTTAACGAATTACTATCCAACCGGACACCCGGACTTTACCCGGAACATGAAAATATTAGTATTTTCACTATGATTATTTTTCTGAGCCAGTTAGGGTCCCTGATTACCCTAACACCCGTCATAACACGCAACATACAACTAACTAAGTTAAATACTTAGTTAACCTAATTAACTAAACTAAACCCCTAACTAAACAAGCTTGGATCGAACTAGCCCCACCCCATGCCATAACCGGCCCCATGAATCAAGGGGACACAAATGGTACTTGTGATTAGTTAAAGATTGCTTTGTCTAATATCTTAAGGACATAAAACCCAAGGGATAAAGGGACTTGAATTTGGCTATAAATAACACACTAAACATAAGATAATCACACTTAACTTTCACCAACTTTCACTCTCTCTCTTGCTCCCTTTGGCTCTCGGCCGAACCCCACTCACACCACCATCACAATTTTCGGTTCTTGTCTCATCATTCCAAGCACACACAAACATCACAAGTTGCGTATAAGGAGCTTTGGTGCAAGCGGAACACGAAGGACCTCTCTCGTTATCTTTTATCCACGCGTTTTTCGTCAAAGATCTTCCCTAGCCTTGAGCTAGAGGTATATTGTTTAAAACTCGTTTTTAAGCTTATCTAAAGTGGTTAAAAGAACTTTCGTCGGTTAAATATCATAAACATGCGATTTGGAACTTTAAAGTCTAGTAAAATCACAAAAATGGTGGTTAATAGCATACAACTTGTGTAAAAGTCGTAGGACTTGAAATTTGTGTTTATCTAGACCCGATCTATAATGTGGTAGCTCGAATCTTCGTTTAACCCGACTTTGTAAAATCATGTATCATCACACAAGCTTGTTTTTGAAAGATAAAAGGGTTAAAGGTGAAACACTACCACATTTTAGAGACATGAACTTGTGAAAAGAATTTTACTTGTGTAAAAGTGATTTAACCGGTACAATGGTGTTTAAAACTAGCAGATCTACGTATCTGCAAGTGGTATTTTTGAAAGACCACACTTTAAAGAAATCATGTTTTTCTAAAGATGGATCTTACACTAATAAATATGATTTTATAAACCACAAGTGTGTAGACACTTGTGAAATGAAAAGATCCGACAAATAACTATTTTTGGGAAAAATGACTAGAAGTTGTAAAGACGGATTTTCGTTAGTCACAAGGTTTTTACAAGATTAAAGCTACTTTACATAAAGATCTAAATATGTAAAGTGGATTTACATTATAGATGCGGAAAAACTACAAGTTCATGCGATTATGCAAATTTACATACTTGTCGACTAGTTTGATGTGTCGGAAATTGTTTGATTGAATAAAGAAGTTGTTGATTGATTTGTTTAAAAGAAAATGATACGCTTGAAAGCGTGGCCACCTCCAGTTACAGAGGAAACTCTGGCGAAATTTTCCTAAAAACCTAACACTTAGACTTTTACACAACAAGTGTTAGAACTATTTTTGAACATACTTTCGAAACATAAATTTCGCCAGCACTATATTTTACTAAATATTCGGAGGTGGGATTTTCACAAAGAATAACGTGATAAGTATATTTGTCACAACACTGTTTATGATTATTTTGTGAAAATACATAAATATTATTTTAGAGCAAAAATAATATTTACAAGCGTTAACGATTCCAAAACTTTACGAACGCTTCCACAAACATATAAGTTACACCGGTAATTACATTACCACAAGATTGATAAAACGTAACTTACGCACATGTATTGTATCCCCCATCCTTGGGAAGAAGAATAACTACCAAGTGTATACGGAACATAAACACGAAATAGTTGTCTAACTATTTCCCAAAGACATAAACTATAAAGCTAAGGCACGGCCGTCCGTCTAATAGAATTAGCACTTGTAGGTCGTTGCACAGCTTACTGTATTGGAGACACTTGGTAGAGACGCGCATTCACTGTGAGTTCATGTCCCCCTTTTCTCTAACTGTTTTCAGTTTTCTTAACTGCGGGGGTGAAATACATGTTACTTTGTTTACAAGTACCTTATACACGGTATGATTTACGTAAGGAGGTTTAGATCATGTGAATGGGTAGTTAGAACACCGAGGGACTCGAGCGGTAGATCTATTTGGGTGTAGCGAGCCCAGCTCTAGGCCAAACGGACCTCTCTGAGGCTAACCAAAACGGACCTGGAGTGACTTGGTTGCCCAACGCAAAAATCAGCTAGGGTTGTGTCTTCCTACTTGCATTTCACGACATGCTAATGGCCTTGCAAACCATTGGTGATCACAAGTCCTCTTACACTGCTACATACCAGGAAACTTTTATACTTACAAGTGTTTTTACTTACTCACTTGCACATGAACTCGCTCAACATTATTGTTGATTTTTCAACTCACATGTATTTCAGGAAATTAAACGGATCTGGCACGGTATGGAACGTTTTCCGCTGCACTTGTCATGGAGTCATCAGGGTTTAGGGGATGTGTCTCTTTCCTGGACAAGACACAGTCCTTAAACCACGTTTATGTTATGATATAAGTTGTAATGTTGTTGAACAAGGTTATGGTTGCATGTTAAAAACAATGGTACTGTATTTGGTTTTCAAAACTTAATGGATGACTTGCATGGTTTTTAAATTCATATAGCTTGTTATGGTTAAGCTATGGTATTAAGAAGTCACACCAAAATTAACCACGCTTCCGCAAAGCCAGGGTGTGACATGAATGACGTTTACAAACAAATCAACACTAGCCAACAAACCAATGTCACATGCAATTCTTGAACCAAGCAATTTCGTGTGACCAACTGACACAAACTCGTGAATTCTAGTCCCAACAAACTGACACACTTAAATGTCTATCACATGCAAACCGACCAACACACATGCAAATCGACAATCTTCTTTTAGAACGGAATTAGGATCAACTCTTAGTTGTCACAAAAACGAAACAACTAGTGGTCACAAAAGCGAAATCAGTCGTTCAAAAGAGCGGAATCACGATGTTCAAAAAAGCGGAATCAAATTGTTCACATAAGCGGAATTAAACTGTTCAAAAGAGCGGAATTAAGACCAAATAGCTGCTGACATCATCACATGCACGAATCCATAACAGCAAAATCTCAACAATAACCAGTTTAACTTCGAATTTGAACATGAAACTTTCAAAGCTTTGTTAACTATCAATTCAGAACATATTGTGTGAATTTAAACCGATTCTGACCGTAAAAATTTTTAATTTTCGGAAAAGAATAGTGTAGAAACAGAATTATCGGCTGAATTGTGTAGAACTCTTCTTCACTGGCTCTGATACCACTTGTAGGATCGTTATACGACCTAACGAGTCGATCAGAAGAGTGCTCAGACTGAATCAGAGGCGGAATTCATTGATTCAGTCTTTGTTTAGGTTGATTTCACTAATAATAGTCTCTTTTATTGATCTGATAACAATATACAAGCACTGGAGACGATTTGGCAGGGCTTCGCCGTCACATACAAGACCTCAACCTCTAACTCTACTACTCTACTCCTGATTTCGTTTATGTGACCTTTATATAGAGTTGGTGATTTCGCTTTTGTGTCACATGTTCACATAAGCGAAATCCCAATTGACCATATAATCGAAATCACATTGACACATGAACGAAATCATAAACTATGACACATAAACGAAATCGGATATTGACAAATGAACGAAATCACAATTACAATGATATAAATGCTTTTGTCTTTTGTGTAATGATGTCATGATGATATCACTTTGATGATGTCATCATGACATCATGCTTGAACAACTTCGCAACGAACCGAGACTCGACATAAGACGACAGATGAATGCACCAACAGACTCCCCCTCAGATGTTGACGAGTCTTAAGTGTCGAGTCTTCGCATCTTCAGTCTTTATGAGTCTTTCTTAGCATATACCAGGATCTTTTCTCTGGCTCTAACCTCGTCAGACTCCCCCTCTCATCATGATGGGATCGCTGTCTGGAATTAGCTATCACCTTGAGATCAATCCCTGGCTTTATCTCTGTTTAAGTTCATCACCTATACAAATCTCATCAAAACATAAGTTTTTACTTAAATCAATAAGAAAAACTTATTAGAAATAGTTCCATCAAGTTCAAATTAATGACCCTGATAAACTAAACTCAACTTCTTTCTCAAAATAAATTTCTCAATTCAATATACACACTCCCAAACCAGTTCATCATGTTCAGCACTTGAAATTTTGAATATCAGCTTTCCAACATCAGTTGTCGAAAATCTTTTTGGATTTTTCAAACAATGAAACACAAACGCAATAACAGAAATTAACTGCAGAAATAAAATATGTACAAACATATTTTTGTGAGTTCGTGCAAGAGGATCATATCAATTTATGTGACCAATCACTAGCACCGTTAAGCTTTAAACATTTTCAGTTCTAAACGATTCACGTTGATTGACGATATTGTTGTCCACATAAACTCAATCTAAAAACTTTCAATCTGCTTACCGATACTTTAAGGTATATTAAGATAGCACTAAGTTCTTATGGACCCCACGATCTCAGCATATCCCCTCATCATGCAATACACTAACTAAAGTAATGCCTTTAAACTTTATCAACTGTGATTTGTGCCAAAATAAAGCAGAATGTTTAAACATTAACAATCAGGTCGATACTTCCGTATACGCAGAGAAAGTCCAATGTTTAAACAAAATAAGAAAAATAAAACAAGTTGAAGTTGTTTAGGCTTTAACCACCAGGTCGATACTCCCGTATACGCAGAGGTGATCCAAAGCTTAAACGAAACACCAAAGAAAATAAAGCAGAATGTTTAGGCAACAACATCCAGGTCGATACTCACGTATACGCAGAGGATGTCCGATTCTTAAACAAAATAAAGAAATAAAACAAGTTTAAATCTTTGCAAAATGAAATGCACAATCACAGCGACTTTTCAGCAAAGTTGTGAAAGTTCACAAACTTAACCAGTTTTATGTCTTTCGACAATCAACGATTACTGAGTAGGTACACAGTCAAGAAGGACAAAACTAAGTACTATGCTTTCAATCATGTTTCCCACTAGAACTTAAGCCTTTTCATTTAGGTTTGTATCGTTATCGCAAATCTACTAGTCTAGCTGAGCCTATCGTCACATCTTTAGTGAGACCGTTTATCACTTTTTATCTCTCCATTTCTTTAGCATGCTGTGATAGTCCACTGATCTACTATCATTTCCTCTTATTTCAGCAAAACTCATTTTAAAATTTTTCAATGTTTTTGACATTTTCAAATTTTCAATTTTTTTTTTAAATTTTTACTCCCCATAAAATCAAAATATGTCTCAATTTTGATTTTCTGGGAAAATTTGAAACAAACTATACAAACTTGACAACTTGATGAGAATCACTTCAATTCTCCATCCACCTGGCATAAACAATCAGAACTCCCCCTGACAACAAAACATTTTCCCATAGTGATTTCAAAACACTTAAGTTTGTTTTAATCAAAATGGTTTTTCCGGAAAATAAGTTTTGTGTGTCAATTTACAAATTCGGGGATCTCTCATCACCTTGTTCTCTTTAACCACTTGTATAATTTAACATTTATCGATTTTTTCAACACAATCACTTGTAGAAAATCAAGTACAACTTAATGTCCCTGATTTACTACTTGTAAGTCGAAATATCACTTTCGTGAATTTCTCAAGAAATGTGCCGATTCATGTTCCACGCTTACCAACCTGGGAACTCCGGCTAGTCAGGTTTTTCATTTAAACAGATTCACCCAAGCCTGACGGTCCTTGGGTGATTTTGAATTCTTGTTCAACAATGGTGGAAAATTTGCATCATCCATTGTTAGACCAGAATTCTCATTTTTTACCTCAACAACTGGCTCTTCTGATTTTACCATACCAGAATCATTGCCTGAATGTGGCTTGTCTGACTTTGATGAGCCAGATTCATCGCCGACATGTGGCTCCTTTGTTTCCGAAGAAACAGATTCATTGCCAACAACTTTCTTTTTCATCTTTCTCTCTTTCTTTACTCTCTCCTCTGTCCTCAGATTTGTATCTGAAGAATTCGTTTTGCTTGATTTGTCAGTCTTTGGCGAGCAAGACGATTTATCAGAACTTTTATCTGCTTTACCAGTTGTATCCGAGGACAAAATCCTTTCGAGATGCTCTCTCGCCTTCTTCCTCAGTCTGTCTTTTTGCCCCTGTGAAAGCTTAACTTTCATTTCTTGAACTTTAGGTTCTTGAACCTTCTGTTCTTTGGGCTTTGCTTTGACATTGACTGGTTTCTTCATTGCCATTTTCTGAGATTCAGCCCTCGATCTTCCCTTTGATCTCATTGGGCAATCTCTAGCAATATGGCCAATGATGTTGCAGTTAAAGCATCTTCTTGACTCAAAACTCCAACTCTGGCAGTTAACAGCATTGTGTCCTTGATAGCCGCATCGGTAACACACTCTGTTATCGTACCAATCACCATTTTCAGTCCAAACATTCAGATCATAGCACTGTTTGGCTTGGTGATATCCATCTCTCCTCTTGTAAGCTGAATTTGGCTTTGAAGCACTGTGGTCCGACCTGCACCACTTATTACCAACAATTTTTGAGTTTTGATTTTCTAATTTTTGTGATTTTTGATTGCGATTGGTTGATCGATCTGATGAGCTTTTATTATCTTTTTGAACATTTTTCTCAATTTTAATTTTTTGTTTCTGTTCCACTTTCTTCTTCAAAGGTTTTTGCTTAGAGCATTCTCCCTTTTCAGTCGATTGCAGAACAGTTTTCTGAAATTTATCTTTTAATTTCAAAAACAATTTTTGTTTTTCAATTTTATCTTTTTCATCATCAGATTTCTCATCACAATCTTCAACTTTGACTTTGTCAAAGTTTGTGACATTGTCACTTATTGGAACGGAATTGATTGGTTTTGGACAGGGGAACACAAATGAAGTCACAAAACCTTTCAATTTCTTTTCAAGCTTATCAATTTTGTTCCTTGAATTCTCAGCTTCATTTTCAAGCTGAGATATTCGTTCAAGATGATACTTGATTGTTTTTTCGTTTTCAATTTTAATGTTTTCAAGAACAGATTTTTCATTTTCCAAAACTTTTAACTGTTCTTGAAATTTTGTTTCATTTGCTTTCAGATTTTTGTTCTCCAATTTTATCCAGAAATCTTCATCTTCTGAAGATTTCTTTTTGCTTTCAAAATCTTGTTCTTTCTCTTTCAAAACCTTGTTTTCTAATGTCAAACTGTTCAAATCATTTAACAGTTTGTCATTTTCAGATTTCAACCTCTCACAATTTTCCTGCAAAACAAGAATCTGTTTATCAGCAGATTTCTTTTCATTCTTCATAACTGAAATCTCTTCAGTTTGTTCCTCTCCCACTTGGACACCTTTACTCTTGCTCTTCTTTAATATTGATTTTCCACTTTGACTTTTCTTCTTCTCAGCATTCCTCTCCACCTGTTCTTCAAGTTTCTTAATGAATTGACCAATTGCCAAATTAGAGTATTCTCCAGTTCTTTTTAAATCCAAAAGATATGTACCCCATTCTTGTTGAGGTAAGGAATTGGCTAATTTATCAACCCATTCATCTGAACTTTTCTTAATACCCTTCTCAGACATCGAGCGAACAAGATGGCTATACCTCTCAATGATACCTTTTGTACTTTCTCCTGGACAGCCTGAAAATGAATCAAATTCTTTCGTTAATACATTTATTCTATCAAGTGTTTCTTTTGTCATTTTAAAGAAATTGATATCCATGATTCTTGTAGTTCAAGCGGAATAGCAACCTGTCTTTCAAGCGGAATACCTGAAAAAACAAACGATCAGTTTAAACAAATTATCGATTAATCGAATAAGACTAGTACTCGAACTGGTGATAATTCTGTGTGAACTGAAAGTTGACACACTATGCGGACAGCTTTGACCTAATGTGATTTCAAACCGAGCAATATGAATTTCTTTAACTTTTGGCACAAATCCACTTATCCGACAAACATCAAAAATCACATGCACATTAAATGGTTCTGATCACCTCTTGCAAATGGCACAATATACGATGCACTTTCCAGAAACTACCTCGTTACATGAAACAAATCACATGGGTCGATGACAACTTGGGCTGACAATAATGATATAAACCAACACCTGATTGGGCCAACAAAAACTCAGCAACTCGAAAACATTTTTAATTGGATCTCACAATCCACTAAACCGACAATCTTCAATAAATGATCACATGAATTGATATATTTCTTCACATGGGCTATGGATCACTGATTGGGCCGCAGATATAGAATAGTGAGCTGACACAATGACTTTCAAATATTTGCCGACAATTTAATTTTTTTTACATGCACACATTTATATCCGACCAACAACTAAGATATTCACATTAATCAACACATGCAATCTGACTTCACTTTAATTCCCAACAGATTTACATGAACCGAATGTCTTAATTGGATCTTTTAAATGAAAATAGCCGACAACTCATCTATTTTCACCTGCAATTCTTGAAACAAATCAAGATAACCAATTTCTTTGTATGATGACAAAATCGATTCACGTGATCCTGACACACATCCACTTAGCCGACTTTCACATGTAAACCGATAAAACAAGAGGATAATTTTCGAGAGTCACATGCAATATGACACAAACATGAATTCTTTTCCAATTATCAATGACCTGACACTATATCTCGAGATTTTGTAAACAATTCACGTGACTTGCCAGTTCATTAGTCCTCTCATCATTTCCAAAAAATAACCAGCTATTATGATTAATCAACACTTCGGCAGCACTTCGTGGCTCACCGGAAGAACACACCTCTAACTCTTTAATTTTCTTTCGAGCACATTCACCTTCTTTTTCAAGTTTGATAATTTTCTGAAGATAGGAATTTATCATTTTTTGCTTTTCGATGTTATTTTTGCTAAACACATCTCTTCCATCTTCAAGAATTTTTATTTGACTTTGAAATTCTTTTTCCATTTTTAATTTTTCTATTTCAAAAACTTTCAATTTATCTTCAAAATTTCTTGCATTTTCTTTCAACTTCTGATTTTCCAATGTCAAACTGTTCAAGTTACTTAACAGTTTGTCATTTTTAGATTTCACATTTACACAATTTTCTTGCAAAACAAGAATCTGCTTATCATCAGCTTGCTTTTTATCATTCAGCTTTTTGACTTCTAAAGTCAAACTTTCCGCATCTTTCACGAGTTTGTCATTTTTCGTCTTAAAGCTATCACATGTAAAACACATTGATGCAGAACTTGAAAGTTCATTCTTCACAGATTCTTCATTCTTTGGAGCTTGCTCTTCCTTTTCCCTAAATGTACCTGCACAAAAGATTTTAACGAAATCAAGAGGATTTACATACTCATCAATATAACAACCTCTTTTAATATCGTATTTCATCACATATTTTGCCCTAACACATTCAACAATCCTTTTGTTCATCTCATCAATCACATCTAAGCCCATATCCATCAAATGCTTTTCTAAGACATTTATCATTTCTTTCCTTTTCTTTCCATTTTCAAATTCATGAGTTTTAAGTATGCTGATGAATCTTTTTAGATGTAATTTTGAAAAATTTGAATCCTTTCTTAAATTTTTCAAAAATTTACTCCATTTAATAGGTAATGCATCTGCAAACTTTTCTATTTTTTCAGCATCTGATGGAAATATCTCATGATTTTTTAAGTAACCAAGTAAGACTCCATATCGGTTCTCTAAATCTTCCAATGTTTCATTTTTCAAACATGCAAAATATTTAAACCTTTTGACCCAAACATCCTTTTTCACATTTCTATAACTATCGTCCAAATACCCCATATACCAATCATTTAATCTTTCAAGATCATGATTTTCCATCTCATCAAAAATCATTGCCATTTTTCTAACAATCCCGATCCGTTTTCTCTTAAAACTCAATTATTGTCCCTTTGAACGAAATTAGATGCACAAATGTCACAAAAGTGAAATCCCAAGTTATGTGTGACACAAAAGCGAAATCTCTAATGTTCGTATGAGTGGAATCACTGATGTTCGTATAAGTGGAATCACTGATGTTCGTATAAGTGGAATCACTGATGTTCGTATAAGTGGAATCACTGATGTACGAATGAGTGGAATCACAATGTACGAATGAGTGGAATCACAATGTACGAATGAGCGAAATCAGGTGACCACAAAAACGAAATCAGAATCTTTTGGTGACACAAAAGCGAAATCACTTGGTCCTTGGAGCGAAATCAGATGTTAATGATGGTCATAAAAACGAAATCAGCAAATGTCCATAAAAGCGGAATCACTTCGGGATGCATTTTGGTCCATTTTTACTTCGAATTTCAGTTCCAAACTTTCCAGGGTTTGTTAATGTTCAATTCTCTGTAATCTGTGAAATTTTGAACTAATTTCGACCGGTAAATCTTACTGAAATGATGAAAGAAGGTGTAGAAATCAGAATTTTTGAGCAAAAACGAGCTAAACGGTAAGAACACTTCCTCCTGAGCTCTGATACCAATTGTAGGATCGAATTTGGACCTAAATGAGTCGCGTAGAAGAGTTTATCTCATTTTGAATGGCGGAAACAGACAAAACGAGTACAATTCAGCGAGAATTCAATTTAATCTGTTGATTCTATTAATCTGAATGACGTTTACAAACAAATCAACACTAGCCAACAAACCAATGTCACATGCAATTCTTGAACCAAGCAATTTCGTGTGACCAACTGACACAAACTCGTGAATTCTAGTCCCAACAAACTGACACACTTAAATGTCTATCACATGCAAACCGACCAACACACATGCAAATCGACAATCTTCTTTTAGAACGGAATTAGGATCAACTCTTAGTTGTCACAAAAACGAAACAACTAGTGGTCACAAAAGCGAAATCAGTCGTTCAAAAGAGCGGAATCACGATGTTCAAAAAAGCGGAATCAAATTGTTCACATAAGCGGAATTAAACTGTTCAAAAGAGCAGAATTAAGACCAAATAGCTGCTGACATCATCACATGCACGAATCCATAACAGCGAAATCTCAACAATAACCAGTTTAACTTCGAATTTGAACATGAAACTTTCAAAGCTTTGTTAACTATCAATTCAGAACATATTGTGTGAATTTAAACCGATTCTGACCGTAAAAAAATTTTAATTTTCGGAAAAGAATAGTGTAGAAACAGAATTATCGGCTGAATTTTGTAGAACTCTTCTTCACTGGCTCTGATACCACTTGTAGGATCGTTATACGACCTAACGAGTCGATCAGAAGAGTGCTCAGACTGAATCAGAGGCGGAATTCATTGATTCAGTCTTTGTTTAGCTTGATTTCACTAATAATAGTCTCTTTTATTGATCTGATAACAATATACAAGCACTGGAGACGATTTGGCAGGGCTTCGCCGTCACATACAAGACCTCAACCTCTAACTCTACTACTGATTTCGTTTATGTGACCTTTATATAGAGTTGGTGATTTCGCTTTTGTGTCACATGTTCACATAAGCGAAATCCCAATTGACCATATAATCGAAATCACATTGACACATGAACGAAATCATAAACTATGACCATAAACGAAATCGGATATTGACAAATGAACGAAATCACAATTACAATGATATAAATGCTTTTGTCTTTTGTGTAATGATGTCATGATGATGTCACTTTGATGATGTCATCATGACATCATGCTTGAACAACTTCGCAACGAACCGAGACTCGACATAAGAAGACAGATGAATGCACCAACAGACTCCCCCTCAGATGTTGACGAGTCTTAAGTGTCGAGTCTTCGCATCTTCAGTCTTTATCAGTCTTTCTTAGCATATACCAGGATCTTCTCTTTGGCTCTAACCTCGTCAGACTCCCCCTCTCATCATGATGGGATCGCTGTCTGGAATTAGCTATCACCTTGAGATCAATCCCTGGCTTTATCTCTGTTTAAGTTCATCACCTATACAAATCTCATCAAAACATAAGTTTTTACTTAAATCAATAAGAAAAACTTATTAGAAATAGTTCCATCAAGTTCAAATTAATGACCCTGATAAACTAAACTCAACTTCTTTCTCAAAATAAATTTCTCAATTCAATATACACACTCCCAAACCAGTTCATCATGTTCAGCACTTGAAATTTTGAATATCAGCTTTCCAACATCAGTTGTCGAAAATCTTTTTGGATTTTTCAAACAATGAAACACAAACGCAATAACAGAAATTAACTGCAGAAATAAAATATGTACAAACATATTTTTGTGAGTTCGTGCAAGAGGATCATATCAATTTATGTGACCAATCACTAGCACCGTTAAGCTTTAAACATTTTCAGTTCTAAACGATTCACGTTGATTGACGATATTGTTGTCCACATAAACTCAATCTAAAAACTTTCAATCTGCTTACCGATACTTTAAGGTATATTAAGATAGCACTAAGTTCTTATGGACCCCACGATCTCAGCATATCCCCTCATCATGCAATACACTAACTAAAGTAATGTCTTTAAACTTTATCAACTGTGATTTGTGCCAAAATAAAGCAGAATGTTTAAACATTAACAATCAGGTCGATACTTCCGTATACGCAGAGAAAGTCCAATGTTTAAACAAAATAAGAAAAATAAAACAAGTTGAAGTTGTTTAGGCTTTAACCACCAGGTCGATACTCCCGTATACGCAGAGGTGATCCAAAGCTTAAACGAAACACCAAAGAAAATAAAGCAGAATGTTTAGGCAACAACATCCAGGTCGATACTCACGTATACGCAGAGGATGTCCGATGCTTAAACAAAATAAAGAAATAAAACAAGTTTAAATCTTTGCAAAATGAAATGCACAATCACAGCGACTTTTCAGCAAAGTTGTGAAAGTTCACAAACTTAACCAGTTTTATGTCTTTCGACAATCAGCGATTACTGAGTAGGTACACAGTCAAGAAGGACAAAACTAAGTACTATGCTTTCAATCATGTTTCCCACTAGAACTTAAGCTTTTTCATTTAGGTTTGTATCGTTATCGCAAATCTACTAGTCTAGCTGAGCCTATCGTCACATCTTTAGTGAGACCGTTTATCACTTTTTATCTCTCCATTTCTTTAGCATGCTGTGATAGTCCACTGATCTACTATCATTTCCTCTTATTTCAGCAAAACTCATTTTTAAATTTTTCAATGTTTTTGACATTTTCAAATTTTCAATTTTTTTTAAAAATTTTTACTCCCCCTAAAATCAAAATATGTCTCAATTTTGATTTTCTGGGAAAATTTGAAACAAACTATACAAACTTGACAACTTGATGAGAATCACTTCAATTCTCCATCCACCTGGCATAAACAATCAGAACTCCCCCTGACAACAAAACATTTTCCCATAGTGATTTCAAAACACTTAAGTTTGTTTTAATCAAAATGGTTTTTCCGGAAAATAAGTTTTGTGTGTCAATTTACAAATTCGGGGATCTCTCATCACCTTGTTCTCTTTAACCACTTGTATGATTTAACATTTATCGATTTTTTTCAACACAATCACTTGTAGAAAATCAAGTACAACTTAATGTCCCTGATTTACTACTTGTAAGTCGAAATATCACTTTCGTGAATTTCTCAAGAAATGTGCCGATTCATGTTCCACGCTTACCAACCTGGGAACTCCGGCTAGTCAGGTTTTTCATTTAAACAGATTCACCCAAGCCTGACGGTCCTTGGGTGATTTTGAATTCTTGTTCAACAATGGTGGAAAATTTGCATCATCCATTGTTAGACCAGAATTCTCATTTTTTACCTCAACAACTGGCTCTTCTGATTTTACCATACCAGAATCATTGCCTGAATGTGGCTTGTCTGACTTTGATGAGCCAGATTCATCGCCGACATGTGGCTCCTTTGTTTCCGAAGAAACAGATTCATTGCCAACAACTTTCTTTTTCATCTTTCTCTCTTTCTTTACTCTTTCCTCTGTCCTCAGATTTGTATCTGAAGAATTCGTTTTGCTTGATTTGTCAGTCTTTGGCGAGCAAGACGATTTATCAGAACTTTTATCTGCTTTACCAGTTGTATCCGAGGACAAAATCCTTTCGAGATACTCTCTCGCCTTCTTCCTCTTCTTCCTCAGTCTGTCTTTTTGCCCCTGTGAAAGCTTAACTTTCATTTCTTGAACTTTAGGTTCTTGAACCTTCTGTTCTTTGGGCTTTGCTTTGACATTGACTGGTTTCTTCATTGCCATTTTCTGAGATTCAGCCCTCGATCTTCCCTTTGATCTCATTGGGCAATCTCTAGCAATATGGCCAATGATGTTGCAGTTAAAGCATCTTCTTGACTCAAAACTCCAACTCTGGCAGTTAACAGCAATGTGTCCTTGATAGCCGCATCGGTAACACACTCTGTTATCGTACCAATCACCATTTTCAGTCCAAACATTCAGATCATAGCACTGTTTGGCTTGGTGATATCCATCTCTCCTCTTGTAAGCTGAATTTGGCTTTGAAGCACTGTGGTCCGACCTGCACCACTTATTACCAACAATTTTTTAGTTTTGATTTTCTAATTTTTGTGATTTTTGATTGCGATTGGTTGATCGATCTGATGAGCTTTTATTATCTTTTTGAACATTTTTCTCAATTTTAATTTTTTGTTTCTGTTCCACTTTCTTCTTCAAAGGTTTTTGCTTAGAGCATTCTCCCTTTTCAGTCGATTGCAGAACAGTTTTCTGAAATTTATTTTTTAATTTCAAAAACAATTTTTGTTTTTCAATTTTATCTTTTTCATCATCAGATTTCTCATCACAATCTTCAACTTTGACTTTGTCAAAGTTTGTGACATTGTCACTTATTGGAACGGAATTGATTGGTTTTGGACAGGGGAACACAAATGAAGTCACAAAACCTTTCAATTTCTTTTCAAGCTTATCAATTTTGTTCCTTGAATTCTCAGCTTCATTTTCAAGCTGAGATATTCGTTCAAGATGATACTTGATTGTTTTTTCGTTTTCAATTTTAATGTTTTCAAGAACAGATTTTTCATTTTCCAAAACTTTTAACTGTTCTTGAAATTTTGTTTCATTTGCTTTCAGATTTTTGTTCTCCAATTTTATCCAGAAATCTTCATCTTCTGAAGATTTCTTTTTGCTTTCAAAATCTTGTTCTTTCTCTTTCAAAACCTTGTTTTCTAATGTCAAACTGTTCAAATCATTTAACAGTTTGTCATTTTCAGATTTCAACCTCTCACAATTTTCCTGCAAAACAAGAATCTGTTTATCAGCAGATTTCTTTTCATTCTTCATAACTGAAATCTCTTCAGTTTGTTCCTCTCCCACTTGGACACCTTTACTCTTGCTCTTCTTTAATATTGATTTTCCACTTTGACTTTTCTTCTTCTCAGCATTCCTCTCCATCTGTTCTTCAAGTTTCTTAATGAATTGACCAATTGCCAAATCAGAGTATTCTCCAGTTCTTTTTAAATCCAAAAGATATGTACCCCATTCTTGTTGAGGTAAGGAATTGGCTAATTTATCAACCCATTCATTTGAACTTTTCTTAATACCCTTCTCAGACATCGAGCGAACAAGATGGCTATACCTCTCAATGATACCTTTTGTACTTTCTCCTGGACAGCCTGAAAATGAATCAAATTCTTTCGTTAATACATTTATTCTATCAAGTGTTTCTTTTGTCATTTTAAAGAAATTGATATCCATGATTCTTGTAGTTCAAGCGGAATAGCAACCTGTCTTTCAAGCGGAATACCTGAAAAAACAAACGATCAGTTTAAACAAATTATCGATTAATCGAATAAGACTAGTACTCGAACTGGTGATAATTCTGTGTGAACTGAAAGTTGACACACTATGCGGACAGCTTTGACCTAATGTGATTTCAAACCGAGCAATATGAATTTCTTTAACTTTTGGCACAAATCCACTTATCCGACAAACATCAAAAATCACATGCACATTAAATGGTTCTGATCACCTCTTGCAAATGGCACAATATACGATGCACTTTCCAGAAACTACCTCGGTACATGAAACAAATCACATGGGTCGATGACAACTTGGGCTGACAATAATGATATAAACCAACACCTGATTGGGCCAACAAAAACTCAGCAACTCGAAAACATTTTTAATTGGATCTCACAATCCACTAAACCGACAATCTTCAATAAATGATCACATGAATTGATATATTTCTTCACATGGGCTATGGATCACTGATTGGGCCGCAGATATAGAATAGTGAGCTGACACAATGACTTTCAAATATTTGCCGACAATTTAATTTTTTTTACATGCACACATTTATATCCGACCAACAACTAAGATATTCACATTAATCAACACATGCAATCTGACTTCACTTTAATTCCCAACAGATTTACATGAACCGAATGTCTTAATTGGATCTTTTAAATGAAAATAGCCGACAACTCATCTATCTTCACCTGCAATTCTTGAAACAAATCAAGACAACCAATTTCTTTGTATGATGATAAAATCGATTCACGTGATCCTGACACACATCCACTTAGCCGACTTTCACATGTAAACCGATAAAACAAGAGGATAATTTTCGAGAGTCACATGCAATATGACACAAACATGAATTCTTTTCCAATTATCAATGACCTGACACTATATCTCGAGATTTTGTAAACAATTCACGTGACTTGCAAGTTCATTAGTCCCTCATCATTTCCAAAAAATAACCAGCTATTATGATTAATCAACACTTCGGCAGCACTTCGTGGCTCACTGGAAGAACACACCTCTAACTCTTTAATTTTCTTTCGAGCACATTCACCTTCTTTTTCAAGTTTGATAATTTTCTGAAGATGGGAATTTATCATTTTTTGCTTTTCGATGTTATTTTTGCTAAACACATCTCTTCCATCTTCAAGAATTTTTATTTGACTTTGAAATTCTTTTTCCATTTTTAATTTTTCTATTTCAAAAACTTTCAATTTATCTTCAAAATTTCTTGCATTTTCTTTCAACTTCTGATTTTCCAATGTTAAACTGTTCAAGTTACTTAACAGTTTGTCATTTTTAGATTTCACATTTACACAATTTTCTTGCAAAACAAGAATCTGCTTATCATCAGCTTGCTTTTTATCATTCAGCTTTTTGACTTCTAAAGTCAAACTTTCCGCATCTTTCACGAGTTTGTCATTTTTCGTCTTAAAGCTATCACATGTAAAACACATTGATGCAGAACTTGAAAGTTCATTCTTCACAGATTCTTCATTCTTTGGAGCTTGCTCTTCCTTTTCCCTAAATGTACCTGCACAAAAGATTTTAACGAAATCAAGAGGATTTACATACTCATCAATATAACAACCTCTTTTAATATCGTATTTCATCACATATTTTGCCCTAACACATTCAACAATCCTTTTGTTCATCTCATCAATCACATCTAAGCCCATATCCATCAAATGCTTTTCTAAGACATTTATCATTTCTTTCCTTTTCTTTCCATTTTCAAATTCATGAGTTTTAAGTATGCTGATGAATCTTTTTAGATGTAATTTTGAAAAATTTGAATCCTTTCTTAAATTTTTCAAAAATTTACTCCATTTAATAGGTAATGCATCTGCAAACTTTTCTATTTTTTCAGCATCTGATGGAAATATCTCATGATTTTTTAAGTAACCAAGTAAGACTCCATATCGGTTCTCTAAATCTTCCAATGTTTCATTTTTCAAACATGCAAAATATTTAAACCTTTTGACCCAAACATCCTTTTTCACATTTCTATAACTATCGTCCAAATACCCCATATACCAATCATTTAATCTTTCAAGATCATGATTTTCCATCTCATCAAAAATCATTGCCATTTTTCTAACAATCCCGATCCGTTTTCTCTTAAAACTCAATTATTGTCCCTTTGAACGAAATTAGATGCACAAATGTCACAAAAGTGAAATCCCAAGTTATGTGTGACACAAAAGCGAAATCTCTAATGTTCGTATGAGTGGAATCACTGATGTTCGTATAAGTGGAATCACTGATGTTCGTATAAGTGGAATCACTGATGTTCGTATAAGTGGAATCACTGATGTAAGTATAAGTGGAATCACTGATGTACGAATGAGTGGAATAACAATGTACGAATGAGTGGAATCACAATGTACGAATGAGCGAAATCAGGTGACCACAAAAACGAAATCAGAATCTTTTGGTGACACAAAAGCGAAATCACTTGGTCCTTGAAGCGAAATCAGATGTTAATGATGGTCATAAAAACGAAATCAGCAAATGTCCATAAAAGCGGAATCACTTCGGGATGCATTTTGGTCCATTTTTACTTCGAATTTCAGTTCCAAACTTTCCAGGGTTTGTTAATGTTCAATTCTCTGTAATCTGTGAAATTTTGAACTAATTTCGACCGGTGAATCTTACTGAAATGATGAAAGAAGATGTAGAAATCAGAATTTTTGAGCAAAAACGAGCTAAACGGTAAGAACTCTTCCTCCTGAGCTCTGATACCAATTGTAGGATCGAATTTGGACCTAAATGAGTCGCGTAGAAGAGTCTATCTCATTTTGAATGGCGAAAACAGAGAAAACGAGTACAATTCAGCGAGAATTCAATTTAATCTGTTGATTCTATTAATCTGAATGACGTTTACAAACAAATCAACACTAGCCAACAAACCAATGTCACATGCAATTCTTGAACCAAGCAATTTCGTGTGACCAACTGACACAAACTCGTGAATTCTAGTCCCAACAAACTGACACACTTAAATGTCTATCACATGCAAACCGACCAACACACATGCAAATCGACAATCTTCTTTTAGAACGGAATTAGGATCAACTCTTAGTTGTCACAAAAACGAAACAACTAGTGGTCACAAAAGCGAAATCAGTCGTTCAAAAGAGCGGAATCACGATGTTCAAAAAAGCGGAATCAAATTGTTCACATAAGCGGAATTAAACTGTTCAAAAGAGCGGAATTAAGACCAAATAGCTGCTGACATCATCACATGCACGAATCCATAACAGCGAAATCTCAATAATAACCAGTTTAACTTCGAATTTGAACATGAAACTTTCAAAGCTTTGTTAACTATCAATTCAGAACATATTGTGTGAATTTAAACCGATTCTGACCGTAAAAAATTTTTAATTTTCGGAAAAGAATAGTGTAGAAACAGAATTATCGGCTGAATTGTGTAGAACTCTTCTTCACTGGCTCTGATACCACTTGTAGGATCGTTATACGACCTAACGAGTCGATCAGAAGAGTGCTCAGACTGAATCAGAGGCGGAATTCATTGATTCAGTCTTTGTTTAGCTTGATTTCACTAATAATAGTCTCTTTTATTGATCTGATAACAATATACAAGCACTGGAGACGATTTGGCAGGGCTTCGCCGTCACATACAAGACCTCAACCTCTAACTCTACTACTGATTTCGTTTATGTGACCTTTATATAGAGTTGGTGATTTCGCTTTTGTGTCACATGTTCACATAAGCGAAATCCCAATTGACCATATAATCGAAATCACATTGACACATGAACGAAATCATAAACTATGACACATAAACGAAATCGGATATTGACAAATGAACGAAATCACAATTACAATGATATAAATGCTTTTGTCTTTTGTGTAATGATGTCATGATGATGTCACTTTGATGATGTCATCATGACATCATGCTTGAACAACTTCGCAACGAACCGAGACTCGACATAAGAAGACAGATGAATGCACCAACAGACTCCCCCTCAGATGTTGACGAGTCTTAAGTGTCGAGTCTTCGCATCTTCAGTCTTTATCAGTCTTTCTTAGCATATACCAGGATCTTCTCTTTGGCTCTAACCTCGTCAGACTCCCCCTCTCATCATGATGGGATCGCTGTCTGGAATTAGCTATCACACTGAGATCAATCCCTGGCTTTATCTCTGTTTAAGTTCATCACCTATACAAATCTCATCAAAACATAAGTTTTTACTTAAATCAATAAGAAAAACTTATTAGAAATAGTTCCATCAAGTTCAAATTAATGACCCTGATAAACTAAACTCAACTTCTTTCTCAAAATAAATTTCTCAATTCAATATACACACTCCCAAACCAGTTCATCATGTTCAGCACATGAAATTTTGAATATCAGCTTTCCAACATCAGTTGTCGAAAATCTTTTTGGATTTTTCAAACAATGAAACACAAACGCAATAACAGAAATTAACTGCAGAAATAAAATATGTACAAACATATTTTTGTGAGTTCGTGCAAGAGGATCATATCAATTTATGTGACCAATCACTAGCACCGTTAAGCTTTAAACATTTTCAGTTCTAAACGATTCACGTTGATTGACGATATTGTTGTCCACATAAACTCAATCTAAAAACTTTCAATCTGCTTACCGATACTTTAAGGTATATTAAGATAGCACTAAGTTCTTATGGACCCCACGATCTCAGCATATCCCCTCATCATGCAATACACTAACTCAAGTAATGCCTTTAAACTTTATCAACTGTGATTTGTGCCAAAATAAAGCAGAATGTTTAAACATTAACAATCAAGTCGATACTTCCGTATACGCAGAGAAAGTCCAATGTTTAAACAAAATAAGAAAAATAAAACAAGTTGAAGTTGTTTAGGCTTTAACCACCAGGTCGATACTCCCGTATACGCAGAGGTGATCCAAAGCTTAAACGAAACACCAAAGAAAATAAAGCAGAATGTTTAGGCAACAACATCCAGGTCGATACTCACGTATACGCAGAGGATGTCCGATGCTTAAACAAAATAAAGAAATAAAACAAGTTTAAATCTTTGCAAAATGAAATGCACAATCACAGCGACTTTTCAGCAAAGTTGTGAAAGTTCACAAACTTAACCAGTTTTATGTCTTTCGACAATCAGCGATTACTGAGTAGGTACACAGTCAAGAAGGACAAAACTAAGTACTATGCTTTCAATCATGTTTCCCACTAGAACTTAAGCTTTTTCATTTAGGTTTGTATCGTTATCGCAAATCTACTAGTCTAGCTGAGCCTATCGTCACATCTTTAGTGAGACCGTTTACCACTTTTTATCTCTCCATTTCTTTAGCATGCTGTGATAGTCCACTGATCTACTATCATTTCCCCTTATTTCAGCAAAACTCATTTTTAAATTTTTCAATGTTTTTGACATTTTCAAATTTTCAATTTTTTTTTTAAATTTTTACTCCCCTTAAAATCAAAATATGTCTCAATTTTGATTTTCTGGGAAAATTTGAAACAAACTATACAAACTTGACAACTTGATGAGAATCACTTCAATTCTCCATCCACCTGGCATAAACAATCAGAACTCCCCCTGACAACAAAACATTTTCCCATAGTGATTTCAAAACACTTAAGTTTGTTTTAATCAAAATGGTTTTTTCGGAAAATAAGTTTTGTGTGTCAATTTACAAATTAGGGGATCTCTCATCACCTTGTTCTCTTTAACCAGTTGTATGATTTAACATTTATCGATTTTTTTCAACACAATCACTTGTAGAAAATCAAGTACAACTTAATGTCCCTGATTTACTACTTGTAAGTCGAAATATCACTTTCGTGAATTTCTCAAGAAATGTGCCGATTCATGTTCCACGCTTACCAACCTGGGAACTCCGGCTAGTCAGGTTTTTCATTTAAACAGATTCACCCAAGCCTGACGGTCCTTGGGTGATTTTGAATTCTTGTTCAACAATGGTGGAAAATTTGCATCATCCATTGTTAGACCAGAATTCTCATTTTTTACCTCAACAACTGGCTCTTCTGATTTTACCATACCAGAATCATTGCCTGAATGTGGCTTGTCTGACTTTGATGAGCCAGATTCATCGCCGACATGTGGCTCCTTTGTTTCCGAAGAAACAGATTCATTGCCAACAACTTTCTTTTTCATCTTTCTCTCTTTCTTTACTCTCTCCTCTGTCCTCAAATTTGTATCTGAAGAATTCGTTTTGCTTGATTTGTCAGTCTTTGGCGAGCAAGACGATTTATCAGAACTTTTATCTGCTTTACCAGTTGTATCCGAGGACAAAATCCTTTCGAGATACTCTCTCGCCTTCTTCCTCTTCTTCCTCAGTCTGTCTTTTTGCCCCTGTGAAAGCTTAACTTTCATTTCTTGAACTTTAGGTTCTTGAACCTTCTGTTCTTTGGGCTTTGCTTTGACATTGACTGGTTTCTTCATTGCCATTTTCTGAAATTCAGCCCTCGATCTTCCCTTTGATCTCATTGGGCAATCTCTAGCAATATGGCCAATGATGTTGCAGTTAAAGCATCTTCTTGACTCAAAACTCCAACTCTGGCAGTTAACAGCAATGTGTCCTTGATAGCCGCATCGGTAACACACTCTGTTATCGTACCAATCACCATTTTCAGTCCAAACATTCAGATCATAGCACTGTTTGGCTTGGTGATATCCATCTCTCCTCTTGTAAGCTGAATTTGGCTTTGAAGCACTGTGGTCCGACCTGCACCACTTATTACCAACAATTTTTTAGTTTTGATTTTCTAATTTTTGTGATTTTTGATTGCGATTGGTTGATCGATCTGATGAGCTTTTATTATCTTTTTGAACATTTTTCTCAATTTTAATTTTTTGTTTCTGTTCCACTTTCTTCTTCAAAGGTTTTTGCTTAGAGCATTCTCCCTTTTCAGTCGATTGCAGAACAGTTTTCTGAAATTTATTTTTTAATTTCAAAAACAATTTTTGTTTTTCAATTTTATCTTTTTCATCATCAGATTTCTCATCACAATCTTCAACTTTGACTTTGTCAAAGTTTGTGACATTGTCACTTATTGGAACGGAATTGATTGGTTTTGGACAGGGGAACACAAATGAAGTCACAAAACCTTTCAATTTCTTTTCAAGCTTATCAATTTTGTTCCTTGAATTCTCAGCTTCATTTTCAAGCTGAGATATTCGTTCAAGATGATACTTGATTGTTTTTTCGTTTTCAATTTTAATGTTTTCAAGAACAGATTTTTCATTTTCCAAAACTTTTAACTGTTCTTGAAATTTTGTTTCATTTGCTTTCAGATTTTTGTTCTCCAATTTTATCCAGAAATCTTCATCTTCTGAAGATTTCTTTTTGCTTTCAAAATCTTGTTCTTTCTCTTTCAAAACCTTGTTTTCTAATGTCAAACTGTTCAAATCATTTAACAGTTTGTCATTTTCAGATTTCAACCTCTCACAATTTTCCTGCAAAACAAGAATCTGTTTATCAGCAGATTTCTTTTCATTCTTCATAACTGAAATCTCTTCAGTTTGTTCCTCTCCCACTTGGACACCTTTACTCTTGCTCTTCTTTAATATTGATTTTCCACTTTGACTTTTCTTCTTCTCAGCATTCCTCTCCATCTGTTCTTCAAGTTTCTTAATGAATTGACCAATTGCCAAATCAGAGTATTCTCCAGTTCTTTTTAAATCCAAAAGATATGTACCCCATTCTTGTTGAGGTAAGGAATTGGCTAATTTATCAACCCATTCATCTGAACTTTTCTTAATACCCTTCTCAGACATCGAGCGAACAAGATGGCTATACCTCTCAATGATACCTTTTGTACTTTCTCCTGGACAGCCTGAAAATGAATCAAATTCTTTCGTTAATACATTTATTCTATCAAGTGTTTCTTTTGTCATTTTAAAGAAATTGATATCCATGATTCTTGTAGTTCAAGCGGAATAGCAACCTGTCTTTCAAGCGGAATACCTGAAAAAACAAACGATCAGTTTAAACAAATTATCGATTAATCGAATAAGACTAGTACTCGAACTGGTGATAATTCTGTGTGAACTGAAAGTTGACACACTATGCGGACAGCTTTGACCTAATGTGATTTCAAACCGAGCAATATGAATTTCTTTAACTTTTGGCACAAATCCACTTATCCGACAAACATCAAAAATCACATGCACATTAAATGGTTCTGATCACCTCTTGCAAATGGCACAATATACGATGCACTTTCCAGAAACTACCTCGTTACATGAAACAAATCACATGGGTCGATGACAACTTGGGCTGACAATAATGATATAAACCAACACCTGATTGGGCCAACAAAAACTCAGCAACTCGAAAACATTTTTAATTGGATCTCACAATCCACTAAACCGACAATCTTCAATAAATGATCACATGAATTGATATATTTCTTCACATGGGCTATGGATCACTGATTGGGCCGCAGATATAGAATAGTGAGCTGACACAATGACTTTCAAATATTTGCCGACAATTTAATTTTTTTTACATGCACACATTTATATCCGACCAACAACTAAGATATTCACATTAATCAACACATGCAATCTGACTTCACTTTAATTCCCAACAGATTTACATGAACCGAATGTCTTAATTGGATCTTTTAAATGAAAATAGCCGACAACTCATCTATCTTCACCTGCAATTCTTGAAACAAATCAAGACAACCAATTTCTTTGTATGATGACAAAATCGATTCACGTGATCCTGACACACATCCACTTAGCCGACTTTCACATGTAAACCGATAAAACAAGAGGATAATTTTCGAGAGTCACATGCAATATGACACAAACATGAATTCTTTTCCAATTATCAATGACCTGACACTATATCTCGAGATTTTGTAAACAATTCACGTGACTTGCCAGTTCATTAGTCCCTCATCATTTCCAAAAAATAACCAGCTATTATGATTAATTAACACTTCGGCAGCACTTCGTGGCTCACCGGAAGAACACACCTCTAACTCTTTAATTTTCTTTCGAGCACATTCACCTTCTTTTTCAAGTTTGATAATTTTCTGAAGATGGGAATTTATCATTTTTTGCTTTTCGATGTTATTTTTGCTAAACACATCTCTTCCATCTTCAAGAATTTTTATTTGACTTTGAAATTCTTTTTCCATTTTTAATTTTTCTATTTCAAAAACTTTCAATTTATCTTCAAAATTTCTTGCATTTTCTTTCAACTTCTGATTTTCCAATGTCAAACTGTTCAAGTTACTTAACAGTTTGTCATTTTTAGATTTCACATTTACACAATTTTCTTGCAAAACAAGAATCTGCTTATCATCAGCTTGTTTTTTATCATTCAGCTTTTTGACTTCTAAAGTCAAACTTTCCGCATCTTTCACGAGTTTGTCATTTTTCGTCTTAAAGCTATCACATGTAAAACACATTGATGCAGAACTTGAAAGTTCATTCTTCACAGATTCTTCATTCTTTGGAGCTTGCTCTTCCTTTTCCCTAAATGTACCTGCACAAAAGATTTTAACGAAATCAAGAGGATTTACATACTCATCAATATAACAACCTCTTTTAATATCGTATTTCATCACATATTTTGCCCTAACACATTCAACAATCCTTTTGTTCATCTCATCAATCACATCTAAGCCCATATCCATCAAATGCTTTTCTAAGACATTTATCATTTCTTTCCTTTTCTTTCCATTTTCAAATTCATGAGTTTTAAGTATGCTGATGAATCTTTTTAGATGTAATTTTGAAAAATTTGAATCCTTTCTTAAATTTTTCAAAAATTTACTCCATTTAATAGGTAATGCATCTGCAAACTTTTCTATTTTTTCAGCATCTGATGGAAATATCTCATGATTTTTTAAGTAACCAAGTAAGACTCCATATCGGTTCTCTAAATCTTCCAATGTTTCATTTTTCAAACATGCAAAATATTTAAACCTTTTAACCCAAACATCCTTTTTCACATTTCTATAACTATCGTCCAAATACCCCATATACCAATCATTTAATCTTTCAAGATCATGATTTTCCATCTCATCAAAAATCATTGCCATTTTTCTAACAATCCCGATCCGTTTTCTCTTAAAACTCAATTATTGTCCCTTTGAACGAAATTAGATGCACAAATGTCACAAAAGTGAAATCCCAAGTTATGTGTGACACAAAAGCGAAATCTCTAATGTTCGTATGAGTGGAATCACTGATGTTCGTATAAGTGGAATCACTGATGTTCGTATAAGTGGAATCACTGATGTTCGTATAAGTGGAATCACTGATGTACGAATGAGTGGAATCACAATGTACGAATGAGTGGAATCACAATGTACGAATGAGCGAAATCAGGTGACCACAAAAACGAAATCAGAATCTTTTGGTGACACAAAAGCGAAATCACTTGGTCCTTGGAGCGAAATCAGATGTTAATGATGGTCATAAAAACGAAATCAGCAAATGTCCATAAAAGCGGAATCACTTCGGGATGCATTTTGGTCCATTTTTACTTCGAATTTCAGTTCCAAACTTTCCAGGGTTTGTTAATGTTCAATTCTCTGTAATCTGTGAAATTTTGAACTAATTTCGACCGGTAAATCTTACTGAAATGATGAAAGAAGGTGTAGAAATCAGAATTTTTGAGCAAAAACGAGCTAAACTGTAAGAACACTTCCTCCTGAGCTCTGATACCAATTGTAGGATCGAATTTGGACCTAAATGAGTCGCGTAGAAGAGTTTATCTCATTTTGAATGGCGGAAACAGACAAAACGAGTACAATTCAGCGAGAATTCAATTTAATCTGTTGATTCTATTAATCTGAATGACGTTTACAAACAAATCAACACTAGCCAACAAACCAATGTCACATGCAATTCTTGAACCAAGCAATTTCGTGTGACCAACTGACACAAACTCGTGAATTCTAGTCCCAACAAACTGACACACTTAAATGTCTATCACATGCAAACCGACTAACACACATGCAAATCGACAATCTTCTTTTAGAACGGAATTAGGATTAACTCTTAGTTGTCACAAAAACGAAACAACTAGTGGTCACAAAAGCGAAATCAGTCGTTCAAAAGAGCGGAATCACGATGTTCAAAAAAGCGGAATCAAATTGTTCACATAAGCGGAATTAAACTGTTCAAAAGAGCGGAATTAAGACCAAATAGCTGCTGACATCATCACATGCACGAATCCATAACAGCGAAATCTCAACAATAACCAGTTTAACTTCGAATTTGAACATGAAACTTTCAAAGCTTTGTTAACTATCAATTCAGAACATATTGTGTGAATTTAAACCGATTCTGACCGTAAAAAATTTTAATTTTCGGAAAAGAATAGTGTAGAAACAGAATTATCGGCTGAATTGTGTAGAACTCTTCTTCACTGGCTCTGATACCACTTGTAGGATCGTTATACGACCTAACGAGTCGATCAGAAGAGTGCTCAGACTGAATCAGAGGCGGAATTCATTGATTCAGTCTTTGTTTAGCTTGATTTCACTAATAATAGTCTCTTTTATTGATCTGATAACAATATACAAGCACTGGAGACGATTTGGCAGGGCTTCGCCGTCACATACAAGACCTCAACCTCTAACTCTACTACTCTACTACTGATTTCGTTTTTGTGACCTTTATATAGAGTTGGTGATTTCGCTTTCGTGTCACATGTTCACATAAGCGAAATCCCAATTGACCATATAATCGAAATCACATTGACACATGAACGAAATCATAAACTATGACACATAAACGAAATCGGATATTGACAAATGAACGAAATCACAATTACAATGATATAAATGCTTTTGTCTTTTGTGTAATGACAAATGAACAACTTCGCAACGAACCGAGACTCGACATAAGACGAAGACGACAGATGAATGCACCAACAAAAACTGTGTGGCTTTGTGACAATCCTTTTTAGCACATTAATTTACAAAACCAAAGACAAAGTTGATGGTATGCTGCTGTACTTCTTTAAGTCCATTATATAATTTTAAAATTGCTTAAACTTACAATCTTGGCAAGTGTGATCATGACATCATGACAATTAAAAGTTTTAATTATGATTAGGCTAGATATATGCATCAGCTGTTAATTTTTTTTTATGTATATGTGATTAGGAATTAGAATCGTAATTCCACCTGTTATAGTCACATTGAAAGCAACCAAATGTACTAACATATTATTTTAACTCTTATTCTCTGCTATGGTATATTTAGGGACATTGGCAAAATTTCTTAGGTAGAATTTCTTATATATCTTTATGCTTTTATTAGGTCAAAATTTCTTAGGCAGAATTTCTTATATATCTTTATGCTTTTATTAGGTCTTATCAACCTTAATGGCTCATGAGGAATCAAAGCCTCTTGATTATGTATTAGAGATTGTTCCGTCGAGAAGAAAAAAAGAGGATAGACAATTACAACAGAGCAGTTGGAACAACGTTTTAAGAAATCAAAAGGTGATAACCGGTCATAGATTGTTATGTATATTAGCTTCACGGGTGGGGGGTGTTGGGTTCATTACACTTTGGTGTGTGTGAGTATTCATGATATATGACGGTGGAATGGGCGCAAGGGATTAGCACCCTGTGTGAGTCTTGGTGTGAGTCCAAAAGGGGAACAATCGAGTGATAAATATGGGTGTAAGGCTGAGTTTATGGCCAGTTCGCTGCCATTAAACGACTGCATACGGGCCGTAAACGCAGCGGTTTAACGGCTGCAAACGCAATGGTTATTCGCTGCGTTTATGGCCCATTCGCAGTCATTAAACGGCTGTGTTTACGGCCGTATAACGGCTGCGAACGGGGCGTAAACGCAACGGTTAACTGCTACGTTTGGTTATACGACAACTCACTAAGTAGTTAATGCGGTAAAATATCGGATATCAGTCAAGGACCGATATTTTGAGATATCGGTTATCGCGGTGGGATATCAGTAATTTTAATATCATGCTAAATTTATATAGCAATTTAACACGAACAATTCAGTATGCTCTCCTACCATCAACAAATTAACCTTTTGCAACTTGCAAAACACTAACAATTGTAACAAGTAGGAACTGACTAACACTTTAAACACTAACATTTAATAGTAACAACTAACATTAAGACTTAAAACACTAATAACAACAATAAGAAAAAAGATGAATGGTGGAAATAAGAAGAAATGTAATGATATCGGGAAAATCGGTGATATGTTGGTCAAATACTATCACAACCCTCAAAATATTTCCGACACCCTTAATATATTTAGAGTGTCCTATACGTCCTAAAATACACCCCATATACGAAAACTGGTCCCGAATACCCTTATATACTTAAAATTAAAATAAAAACAATAAAAACAAGTCTGTCGCGGGCTGCGACAGACTGCCCTTAGTTCTACGCGGGCCGCGAGCTAGGAGACAACCGGCGTGACCCGGTGCCGCCATGTGTCGGACTCGTGTCGAGGTTAGCATCCGAGTCAGCCAAGCTAGGGCCTACCCTAGCTGGCGTCGCAGGCCGCGAAGCCCTCCTTGGTTTCCGTCACGGGGTGCGACAAGGTCGACGATCACAACTATAAATAGGAGACATCAATTTTCAATTTCGATCGTTCATTCCCGACTTTCTCTCTCAAATTTCTATAGTGTAGAAGCTATACCCGGGCATAATACCCCCCCTAAATAACAAAGTTCTGCCCCGTTGTAAGTATCATAACCCCCGGTTACGTATTAGATACGCTGCCCGATTGATCTAAGGTTCCGTAACGGCTGTCGTGGTTCTGCCCGACGTAGTCGTTGGAATTTTGTCTCGGGGAGAGTATTACTAATGTAAATATTGGGTTATTATACTAACGCGTGTGCATTGTGTAACTAATAGATAATCACTAGGAAATCACAAGGGAAAACCCTAAGATAACAATGTGAGTAATCCTCCTTTCTGCAAACTGTTTTCACAACACCTCAAATGTTTTACATTATATTAAACAGTTATTGAGTATTTGTATTCTACAATTATCGTTGGTATGTTGGGGTATTGTATACAAAATTTGTTACTACACTGTGAGTAGTCAGATGACCACAAGTCGGGTTGACAGTACCTTGGGTGGTAATTAAAGTAGATGGAAACAAATGTAATTGCGCGACCGCCCTCAATACTGTAAAATGGTTTTACTTATCTTGATTAAACCGGGATTCACTCACCAGTATTTCCCACTAATAAAATTTTTAAAACGCATTTCAGGTAACAAAATGTGAAAGCCAAATAGAAGCCAGCTGGACAACACTGAAGGCTTGGAAAAGTGGTAATAAAAGTTACCTAAATAAAGAGATGTTTTTATTTAAATAAAATAGGGTTTATCCCTATGAAAATGTGTGTACTGAAAACTTGGGAATTTCCCGCGTGTTTAATATTATAAAAGTGTGGTATTTTACTCTGATAAAATATTTCCTAACTACGGTCCTGATGTAATTTCCGCTGCCAAACTGATAAACATCGATACCACTGAAACTGGCCGAGGCCGCCCGTTCCCGGGTTGTTAGGGGACGGGGGTTGCGACAGAAGGTGGTATCAGAGCTAAGCCACTGATTCAGCCACAGAAGTGTTCCGCTGACACCAAGATATTATTCAAAATGTTAGGAAATTATCTATGGAACTACGTGCATATATGTATATTATTATTTTGTGTTATTTGACTATTTGTTAGTTTACAGTATGAGCGACCAAGGACCTTCAGACGCTTACCATCATGTAACACCTCGTAAAATCACGACCAATGTAATGAAGACACGTGTCATGAATTTCAAACTGATGGAGTGTGTGAAACCCGAATGTTAAAGTGTGTTATATTACATGTTTATGGCCGTTTAGTTGATTATACGCTTTGAATATGCTGACTGCGCAAGTTTGTGGATTTGCAGGTAAAACGCATAATACGGAGAAGTTAGAGAGCGTAGTGATGAACCGGGAGTCGTTCGGGTCGAGAGATAGCTTAAATGTGAAAGAAACGTGAAATAATGAGATCCAAGGGGTGATTGGTAATTAAATAAAAGATGAAATTGAAGAAATTGATGGAGCCATGATCTTCACAGAAGATACAAAACGTAATTTACGTTTTGTGCCCGTAGGCTAAGGCTAGATGAACAAGGGACGCACATGCACTGTTGAAAAGGGAATTGGAATTAATATACAATACACATTGGGAGTGTCACGTGAAGAGGGGACGACACTTGGTGGCTTTGGTTTTCACAAAGAAATTCATATTAAATAATTATCATACGTAGCATAGTGGAAATTTTTGGAGAAGCAAGACAATAATAATCAACATCATCATCATTTGATGACAGACTTTGAAACTTGTGTGGACTATTATATTGCATAGTAAAAAATTGTCTGTCATCGATCATCATCAGCAATACATGTGGGAGTCTCTTTTGATTGGGCCGCCAATACAAGTGAATGTGGACTTGGGCTCTCTTGTCAACAAATCATCATCACACTTGGGCCGAATAGTTGGGCCATATTCATGTGAAGGGGACGACTTCTACTGCCGCCATACATGGTTATAGGTTATTTGATCTTATTATCACGTCATCATTACGACCGACACATGAAGGAGATTCAAGATGCTTTCAACCGCGTATCCGGCATTTGAAGATCAACCAACCATCATGTGCGGCTAAATCTCTCGTGAACACTCCGGGTGAATGATTCTTGTGAGACACTTTTAATTCTAGTTTCTGTTTGTATTGAGATTTGGATTTGTAGTCGGGTGAGAGCCGACTATTTACATGATTATATTATTTGTGTGACAGATAAATCCTGAGTGACAGTCAGAGTTATAATTATGTTTTGAATCCAATTATGCTTTTGTTGATTGAATGATTTCTATGAATGTTTGTTTTAATATTTCTCTGATCAATTAATATTAAGATTTTGAACTGCATAGGTAATTGGTAGATGTGACAGATTTACTATTCACTCAATAGCATCCAACAAAATAAGAACTAGGTTATTAGTAATTACAGAATCTGAATCCCGGAGTGATAACCTTTTCTATCATTGTTTTTACAATCTCAAAGTTATTGTTTATAGTTTTCTTGCAAGTTCTCAAAGTAATTCAAATATTTACAAACAAATAATAATTAGCATTAACCACAGACTCCTCTGGATTCGATACCCTGCTTACCCTAGCTACCTAGGTTAATTAGGTTTTTGCATGTCACTAACGACAGACATCAAAATGGCGCCGTTTCCGGGGAGTCGTGCGCTTAGTGCTAGTTTAGTTTAGTTTTGTTTGTTTGCTTTCGTTTTACATAAAAAACTCAAAAATCCAAAAAGTATTTGCCATTTCTAGTTAGTTTGTTTTTTTTTTCTTTCACTTTTGTCTTTGTTTTCTTTTTGTTCGGTACTGCTTTTCGTTTGCTACTTGTGCAGGAAATATGAGTTGTGAATATAAAAAATATGTTTCATGCACAAGGTGTGGGTGCCAAGGACATTGGGCATTCATATGCCCAATGTTCGAAAGTAAGGCTGAATTTGATGAGTGGGTTATTCTTATCAAGATAGATATCAAGAAGAGATCGATGATTTGGATTACCATCATGATCCAAACTGGGAGTACAGTGGTTATGAGATAGATGCTGGTCACCGGTACAAGCTAGATTGGGGTTGTAATGGAAAATCAGAATTTTTTGAGGACTATGGTTATGGAGGCAATGGTCATTTTAATGAATATGACTCATCAAGGTACGCCCAAGACATCCCTGATATATATCAGATTTATGAAGATGTAGTCAAGCTAGGTGAATTCATAAATGCACTATGCAATGAGCGGGTTAAAAGAGAGTCCAAGAGGTTAGGAAGCAACAATCAAGTGGACTCACAATCTCAAATATCTGAGTCAATCGCGGATTCCCAAGATGAGGTTTGTATTGAAAAACTAGATGTAGAGGCGGTGACTCCTGTACGGGTAATAGTCGATGATAATGATTCACCCGTTTGTTTAAATATGACCATTGGTGCAATCCGTTTGGTTGCAAGTGTTGAAGATGAAGAGGAGAATGTGCCTATGATCCCAGTCCAGTTGGGTGAGTTCAAGACTGAGAGGGCATTGGTGGATCATGGGGCAAGCATAAGCATATTGGCGGGTCGAGTGTTTGATGAATACGATTTTGGTGAGCTTGAAAAGGTGGACACCACGATTGTGCTTGCAGACGGGTCAAGGAAACCATCTAGGGGGATGTTGAGAGGAATTGCTGTAAGAGTAGGGGATTGTTATTACCCGAAGATTTCCTAGTTGTGGACCACGCGCCGTCCAATGTTGAAGGACAACCGCCGGTTATCTTAGGGCGACCATTCTTGAAAACCGCGAAGGCTACCATTGATTGCAATGCTAATACTGTGAATATGGTTTTCGGGTCACGTAAGTTTTCCTTAAACTTTATGTCTCACACTTGTGCTTATTCTAATATTGCTAATAAGTGTCATCCTCCAATTAATGAGGATGTCCCAAAAGAGAGTGTTGCTATGATTGACAGGTCTAAAGATGAAAAGGTTGTGAAGGATAAAGTGGTCAAATCACCGTGGTGGCTCAAGATGAGAAACAAAAAGCGTTCAATCAAGTTAGAAAAGGAGTCACCAAAGGATGCAACCGAATCCAAGAAGAGACCACTTGAGGTGAATATGGGTGAGTTCTCACAGTTGAAGGAAAAGAAGAAGCCCATAAGGAAAATTAAGGGTGAATTCTCACAGTCGATAGATTTCGATAACCCGGATCATTTGGATGCCATATGGAGTGATGGATGGCAGTGGGATACTAACCATCCACCAGCACAAGTGTTCTTTGCACGGCAGATGCCATTTGAACCACCATGAGCATAGCAGGTACGGTCTGGCTGAAGACCTTTAAACTTAGCGCTCTCGGGAGGCAGCCCGAGGATGTAGAGTATTGTATTTTGGTTTGGTTTCGTTTTGGTGTGTTTGTGTTTTGACAGGTTTCTACGTTCCATCTTCATGGATGCAATGAATCAAGTGTGGGGATGTTTGGCAACATCCCCGATGAGATCTCAAAGAATCTATGAGGGGCATATGTTCCGGTTAGATCACAACAGCTACACCAATACAAACACTCACTTGTTTTCTGATCAGGTGCATGTGTTTATCTATCATGTGTTTTATTTGTTTTCGTGTATTTGGTGGTGTGAACTTCTAATGTTGGGAGTGGTTTCTTTGTGTTGAGTCGTCTAGTTATTAGCCGTTCATGGTTTGCGGGTGGTATCTCTCGAGTCTAGATTATAAATTGCACCATACATTGGGGACAATGTATCCCAAGTGTGGGGATGCGGTAACTCGAGATAGGGTTGGTGGGTTTGATCATATCAAATGCTTGGAATGGTTGAAATTCCCTAAAAATTGAAAAATTTTGAAAATTTTTGTTTCTCAAGTATGCTTGAAATTCATGAAAACCAACATTTTCAATCGCTAGAGGGTTTCTTACTGATATTAAACTAATTTAGATCCCTAGTCATGGTTGTCCCTTTGAGTTTCATGAGAGTATTTCTGACAGATTTTAGAAAATAGTTGAGAAGAGATGCCTAACTAGGGGTAACATGCTTTAGGAATTACACATGCTACATGTCGGTAACCCATATTCCTTCTATTCGGTGAGATATTTGAGCCTACTAGTTGTTAGATGAATTTGCAATAAATGTTCAATTGTTGAGAGTAGGCCATATGTTGCTTTGTGTTAGAACTTGTGTGGTTTGATACGTGCTGAGACTGTAGTTTAGCGTATGCACATAAATGATAAAGGCATTAGGATCCCTTCCATTGTGTTCATTTGTTGATTGTTTATCCGCCCACCTTAGTTAACCATGTTGAGCCTCTCAGCTTTCGTTTGTTAGGCCTCGTTTGACCGTTTGATTACCAACCATGAATGACAATTTTGTGTTAGATATTTGTTAAAAAAAAGAAAAAAATAGAAAAGAAAAAAAAAGAGAAAAGCAAAAAGAAAAAAAAAACAAAAATCATTGTTATGTTCGTGTTAAATAAATGGGTCGAAAATAACCCATGTGTTAGTATTATTGTGAATAAGTTGTCATGGTTTGGTATCTTCATTTGTGTTCGCCAATAAATATAAAAAGCCAAAAATATTTCCCTACCTTTACCCGTAACCCAAAACCCAAAAGTCCTTTTGATATGTGTTACGTTACTTGATTCAGTGGAGGTATGATTGCTATACAAGCTTATGATTACAAAGTAGCATATTTGGTTTTGAGTGTAATATATACTAGCACATTACACGCTAGTTTTGATAAAGCCGAGAGGAGTGATTATTGTGAGGGGCGTGTGGCATGTGTGTAGTATCATAAGCATGTTAGTTTTAGTTAGGCAAGTCTTAAACTATTTTAAATGTGTATAATTTATTTGTCAGATTGTCAACCTCGATTGTGTCAGTCTATGGGACGGGTATGACTTGGGACCTTAAATTGTTAATTCGGTAAGGGATTCAATGGTGATTTGTTGATAAGGTGAGTAATGTTCATAAGGGTTGCTTGAGGACAATCAACGTTAAGTGTGGGGATGTGATGGAATGTGTGAAACCCGAATGTTAAAGTGTGTTATATTACATGTTTATGGCAGTTTAGTTGATTATACACTTTGAATATGTTGACTGCGCAAGTTTGTGGATTTGCAGGTAAAACTCATAATACGGAGAAGTTAGAGAGCGTAGTGATGAACCGGGAGTCGTTCGGGTCGAGAGATAGCTTAAATGTGAAAGAAACGTGAAGCAATGAGATCCAAGGCATGATTGGTAATTAAATAAAAGATGAAATTGAAGAAATTGATGGATCCATGATCTTCACAGAAGATACAAAACGTAATTTACGTTTTGTGCCCGTAGGCTACGGCTAGATGAACAAGGGACGCACATGCACTGTTGAAAAGGGAATTGGAATTAATATACAATACACATTGGGAGTGTCACGTGAAGAGGGGACGGCACTTGGTGGCTTTGGTTTTCACAAAGAAATTCATATTAAATCATCATCATACGTAGCATAGTGGAAATTTTTGGAGAAGCAAGACAATAATAATCAACATCATCATCATTTGATGACAGACTTTGAAACTTGTGTGGACTATTATATTGCATAGTAAAAAAATTGTCCGTCATCGATCATCATCAGCAACACATGTGGGAGTCTCTTTTGATTGGGCCGCCAATACAAGTGAATGTGGACTTGGGCTCTCTTGTCAACAAATCATCATCACACTTGGGCCGAATAGTTGGGCCATATTCATGTGAAGGGGACAACTTCTACTGCCGCCATACATGGTTATAGGTTATTTGATCTTATTATCACGTCATCATTACGACCGACACAGGAAGGAGATTCAAGATGCTTTCAACCGCGTATCCGACATTTTAAGATCAACCAACCATTATGTGCGGCTAAATCTCTCGTGAACACTCCGGGTGAATGATTCTTGTGAGACACTTTTAATTCTAGTTTCTGTTTGTATTGAGATTTGGATTTGTAGTCGGGTGACAGCCGACTATTTACATGATTATATTATTTGTGTGACAGACAAATCCTGAGTGACAGTCAAAGTTATAATTATGTTTTGAATCCAATTATGCTTTTGTTGATTGAATGATTCCTATGAATGTTTGTTTTGATATTTCTCTGATAAATTAATATTAAGATTTTGAACTGCATAGGTAATTGGTAGATGTGACAGATTTACTATTCACTCAATAGCATCCAACAAAATCAGAACTAGGTTATTAGTAATTACAGAATCTGAATCCCGGAGTGATCACCTTTTCTATAATTGTTTTTACAATCTCAAAGTTATTGTTTATAGTTTTCTAGCAAGTTCTCAAAGTAATTCAAATATTTACAAACAAATAATAATTAGCATTAACCACAGACTCATTTGGATTCGATACCCTGCTTACCCTAGCTACCTAGGTTAATTAGGTTTTTGCATGTCACTAACGACAGACATCACAAACGTGTTATAAACCCGGACTAAATTGAAAGATGTATACTAGGATTAAAAGTGTCAACATGTTCATTAATAACTCTGAGTGACCTTTGTGTAAAATCCTAAACCTTAACATGTTTTATAAAGCGTTGAAATACATCCACATCCGGTGAATTAATGTGATGAATAATTTTAATAAATGTAATATAAGGGTGTTTACGACAAATTCTACATGCAAACTTTCTAAAAAGAAGCCAAAATGTGTAAGTGCATGGCAAGGCCATGCAAAGTCTGGTCAAGTGGTCCCATTCGGTTGCAAAAGACCCAAGATTCAAGTTAGAAAAGTTGCATGGTCAAGACCTCAAAGTTAACAAGTTTTTGTCTTCTGCCGAAGGCTTACGGACCGCAAAGGTGAGCCCTTACGGTCCGTAAGATGGCGGAGCTGGACGAAGATGATAAATAAAAAGCGGATACGGACCGCAAAGCCAAAGGATTACGGTCCGCAAGGTTGTAACTGGGCATCTTTGATCAAGGTCGGTTACGGACCGCAAGACCAGGAGATTACAGTCCGCAAGAGGTGCTTACGGACCGCAAGGCTTCTTGCTTACGGTCCGTAAGACCATTGCTGGCAGCAGAAAATGGACAGATGCCTGTTCAGCCTGTTGCAGCGCCTTATATGAGTGGTTTTCGAATCAAGGGGCCTTGCAACTGGTTTTGGGCATTATAGGGACACTTGGATACATCTGAGTTCAGTCCTAGACTATTGTGGCAAGATCTTATGACTTATTCTTGAGTATATAAGGAGTTGAAGTTGCAACAAAGGGGACTTGCTCATTCAAACTCACTTCAAGACTTAGTTCTGGAGCTTCTCTGATCAGGAACAAGCTTTCCTAGGATCCCTAATCATACTTAGGACTCTTGTAAGTGTCCTTAACCGTCTTTAATTCAGTTTAGCTTAGTTAATTAGCTTAAAGTCAAACCGTCGTAATTAAGGTTTGACTTCGAGATTAACCAATAATTGTCTAGTCAAATCTCGAATTAAAAGTACCTATAAGTAGGTAATTATGTGGGTAATAAACCCTTAAAACTCTCTGATTCCCACTCTAACAAGGTCAATTGTCGGGTCAAAGCTAATCTTAAAAGTCAACAGAAAGCTTATTTTCAAACTAATGCATAATTAGCAATGTAGGATCCATGCAACCTGTTTTATCATTAATATAACTTGGTAATTAATGTAAGAACATGTCTCAACATGTTCAACCCGACAATTTTCACTTTAGGCTCGGTTCGGAACCGAAAGTCGCATAATTTGACTTTTGCTTTGACTTTCGATTCTGACCCAATGTAGCATGGTTTAGAATTTTCCTTAGAGCTTTATTTAGACCAGGTTTCATATAAGTATAACTCTCTGTGATTATACAACTTGGTTCATTAATTATCCGATTCATATGCATGTTTCCGTTAAATGCCTAAATGTTAACTATTATGCCCATATGACCTTATAATGTGATTTTTGATAATGTAAAAGAATAGAAACCTTAATTACTGATTTATAAAGTTGTCCCTAAAATTTGACATCAGTTTGAGGTCTAGATTAGGAGTTATGCTCATTAGCGTAATTAGAAAGCTTTTTATTAAATTTATTGGCGTAATTAGAATATAGCCTATCTAAACCCGATTTTTAATACCAAAATTTTTACCCACTGATATAAAATCATATTTTGGGATTTTTGAATATTTTTATTTAATTTTAGGCTGAGCATAACATAGGATTCTAAGCTTGATCGGTAATTGTAGGTTTTGCCCTTTTAGGCTGTAAAATGAGTTTAACAAATCTTTTTAACCCCAAACCTTTTTCTACTGATCTAATATGATAAATACAAAATTTTGAGCCTTCTGGAATTATAAAAATATCAGCTTTCTTTTAAAAACCTGGAAATAGCTCAAAATCGTCTTTTTAAGCGTTTTTAACGCGTAGTATGTGTTAAAACTATTTTAAACATATACGGTTTGATACCTAGTGATATTTTCAGTAAATTTTTATATATTAACAGTAAACAAAAGTTTTAAACTCAGATTTCCAGTTTTGACCTTTTAAGCCTATGTGAAATTACATCATACTCGAAACTCAGAATCATATTAAATCCCTTTGTTATTACTTATAAAATTATATAATACCCTACTGTTATTACTTATAAAATTAAGTATTTTTACTGATTACATCAGACCCGAAACTCAGAATCATATTAAATCCCTTTTTATAACCTTTTAAATGACCAAAATACCCCTACGGGGCGTAGTTTGAGTTTAAATCCATTTCGGCCATAATAGAAGATATCTTACTGATGTCACAACATATTTAAGGCATATTAACTTAGGAAACCTGTGTATGACTCATATGGTTACCCGTTACGCATCTTGCGCGTTCGGTTCGGTTTATGTAACTAGTTTGCTTAAATTGACCGAAACGGGTCAAACCTTATCATTTTTGTCTCAAAATCCAGAATGTGTTTAGTTTACCCATATTATACAAGTCTCCAAACTTGTCGGGTCTAAATCACATTCTATTCCGGTCTTCGCTTAATCGTGCGTTTGAACCGTATCCTTCTTTAAAACTAACCGGTCTAAGTTTAGGCGTAATTAAAGACCCGTTAGGAATCTAATAGGTTATTAAAAACCTTTGTTCCAGAATAGGAGACCTGGTAAAAGCTATCTGCACTTGCTATTTGTGATTATACTTTGCTCAGGTAAATACTTTTAACTTATTTTCCCTATACGGGCTTGGGGTACGGTATATAAAATACCGCTTGGTCGGGCATGGAATATTTAATTGTATGAAGATTAAATTATTGAAATGTTCCATTTAAATTGTTTTGCTTGATTAAAGCCTTTGGGGGGTTAATGACCATGTCCCGGATATCCTTGGCATCATTTTACGAAATGGCCACGACCTTAGCACACGGGTGTAGGCGTACACCGGTTAGTGCATTTAAAATTAATAAGGTATAACCGCCGGTTTCGGGAATAACTTGCCGCGGGACTATATCATGTGGTGTGTCTATTAAGCTCTAACCCGGTATTAACCCGGGCTACTGAACGCATAACAAACATGTAATTCTTTTACAAGTTTATATATAAATAATTATCCCAAGTTATAAAAATATTTTTGTGCCTTGTGCATTCAAATCAATTTTCTAAACCTTTTCAAAATGAGTCCGTTAATTGTATTTACCAGTGTAAACTGACGTATTTTCCCAAAAAGGTTAAGTGCAGGTACTACGCCTAATAGGCTGGCCTCTCCTTAGCATCACTAAGAGTCTCGCAAGCTAGGATGCATTAAGTCTGTTGAACTATGTTTCATGTTTATTTGATCCGCCTGTGGATCCGTTTCAACTACATTGTGATACTTAATATTACAATTTTATTCGGTTAAAATAAATCTATCTTTTGCTTCCGCTGTGCATTTAAATTTTGTGTTGTTTGACTATGATGATATCAACTACGTCACGATACTCCCCACCGGGCCCACCGGTAATACGTGGAAATATCGGGGTGTGACAGGTTGGTATCAGAGCCAACACTGAGTGAATTAAACACTAGCCTTTTGTGTTTAATCTCAGCTACACAGTTGCACATTCCTAAATTTTCGAGTCTAGACAAAGAGCTTAGGACAAATCTCAATTTGTTTTATTTTTGTCTTTTATATATATTTCCTTGTTGTTATCTTTGTTTATGTTGACAGGTTGACAAGATGCCACCAAGAGTAAGAGGGAGAGGAAGAGGCAAGGGGCCACTTGTCGCCCCGAATGATCATGAGGCCGGGCCTTCGCACCGGCGAACACCGTCTGATTCCCATAACGAGAGTCCTCAAGATAATTGGAGGACCTATATTGAACCAGCAAGGCGCTCAGTTTCGCTGAGCTCCTCCCCTTCTTTTCAACACTCCTTTGGGCCTCATTCTGAAAATGAGCCCCATAATTCTCATCAATCTTACATTCCTCTCCAGGGCCACAACTCACCTTTTGATGACCCAACACCCTTTTTCCAGAGCCGGTTCAACCCGACAAACTACCTTGGTGAACCAGTGGGTTTTAACCCACTAGGACCCGAAGACCATTTTTCTGGTGGCCATGCAATGGATATAGATGAGGACACTGATCCTGCATAGCCACCGTCCGGAAATCCTAACCACCTCATCGAAATCTCGGATGGGTCACCTTTCGTGGGATCACCTTATAATGGTCCCGACAGCTATGAAGAAAGGTTCCGACAGATAGACTAGGTGTTTACTCCCAGTTACCATAACTCACCACAACAGCAGCAACAACAGGATCCCTCCGAGGATTCTCGTTTCGTCGCGGTCACTCCGCCACCACAACCAGCCCCGCAGCAGCCTCCGGAGCCACCGAGGCGAAGAAGATCGAACGCACGGATGTCCGTGCGAGGAGGAGTGCGTATCAGCACCCCTCAACATTCTAGTGGCAGTCGCTACTCGCCACTCCATGAAGAACCGCAGTTGGGAGGATCTTCAAACCCTGTCTCGGAAGTAAACTCTGCGCCTGTCGCGCCACCACCGTTGGGCTTTGGTGACCCAATTCCTACATACACCGGTGCGGCGGCGTATAATCCCTTTGAGCAGCCGATCCACACCAACTACAACTATGCCGAGGCCGACCCTTACCTGGTAGCAGCGGCAAACTACAATGCCCATCATCCGAAAGGATCCTTTGGGATTCCATATCAAGCTGGATACCCACACTATGGGTACCCACCATATGGATATCAGCAACCGCCGCCTCCTCAGCCTCCGTTTTATCAACAACCCCCGCAACCACCAGTAATGTCACCACCGCAACATCAAGAAATTCTTCAAAGGATAAATGAGGTGCGGGAAGAAGTGCGGGAGGACCGTAGACAAAACAAAGGAATGTTCAAGGGTTTGGTGAAATTGATTAAAGGGAAAAGCAAAAAGGATCGTTAAATCTTTTGTTTGTTTGTTGTTTAATAATGTCCCTGCGTGGACATTTGTTCAGTATTCAGCCCCTGCGTGGGCATGTCTTTCTGCATTCAGCCCCTGCGTGGGCATGTCTTTCTGTATTCCGCCCCTGCGTGGGCATGTTTTTTCTGTCTAACCCCTGCGTGGGTATGTTATTCTGTTTAAGCCTATGCGCGGGCATGTTATTCTTGTAGAAGTCCCGTTTAGGGCAAATTTATACTTGGCTAAATTTTGTAGTGGAATGAATTAATTTAAATTTTCATTTTTTTTTAAATTATATGCATAAATATAATGTGTAAAATAAATGAAATTATAACATTCCTTTTAAGACCTATCATTATAATAAAATGATAAAATTTAAAAAGAATCTTAAAGGTAAAACCTAGTCTATATGTTGTTTCAGACATGACCAAGATGGTAAGACCTATTCAAAAGGTTCCAATCCTAGTTAACATCTGAAAACATGTTAACACTCTTGACAAAAGTGATTCGCTAAAATCACCTAAAGTTGTCTTTATATTTGATTTTTTCTCAAATACTTTTAATTAACTAAAACATCCATTAGGGATATAACGCCTACGGGCTATACCCATTGTCATATAAGACAAAAGACAGTCGTGGTCTTCGACCCCCTGTTAAGAAGAGGTAATAAATTATAATTAAAACCTCAATACCATGACCCTATAAGATCATGATTAAAAATTTAAAACTGTCCACGTGACTAGGCCTTTTTGCCATTAATAGATTTTGATTATAACTAAGGATAATTATAATGAAAATCCTAAATATATATATATGCCCATGGTTGCAAAAGTCGCTAGGCGCTCCCTAGTCGGTCGACCGGGGAGTTGAGAGTACTCGGCATAGGCGGAGAGTACTCGGGGAGTACTCGGACATGTTAAATTATAAAAAAACTAGTTTTCGGAAATTAAATATATGTCTAATAACATAAATTTACTAATATTTATAACAAAATACGTGAAAATGATATTCATTATTTAATTTGATAGTCATATAAATTATGTTTTATAATTTCTTAAGTCAGACTCGACCCGAATTGACCTACTAGATCCGGTTTTGGCCGAGTTTGACAGCGTTTGATCGATTCCGAGTAATTAGGCGGAGTTAGAGAAAGTCGCCTCGGCAGCCTACCTTGTAGTGATTACTCGCGGAGTAGTCGGCCTTGGAAACCTTGTTTTACAACCATGTATATGCCTAACAAATTAATCAAAATGGTTCTTAAACACCATGATTAATAAATCATCTAGAATGATAAAACTGTTATAGACCTCTGAATGAATTAAATCATTTATCTTATATAGCAATCAAGCTACATGCCCGGGTCAGACGAGGTCAACAGTCACCCCAGAGATAATCATGACACCTCCAGAGTCAACGTAGCAGGAGCAGAACTACATGCATTGATAGACAATGCTGTTACAAGAGCCTTGGATAGGCAATTCAATGAATCCAGTAGTACCCATGTGAGGACCCAGTCTGTACCACATACGAAGCCACCCTCAAGAACTCATACTGCTCACAAGAGTGACTCTCATCACTCATCGAACCAGAGGAGTGTTCCATCTAAGAGAGTTATACTGGACCAAGAACCACGTACTAAAGGTTGCACCTATAAGTACTTTGTTTCCTGCAAACCCATGGATTTTACTGGGGAGAAAGGAGCAGTTGACTGCATGTCATGGTTAGATGAGATGGACACAGTAGTAGATATCAGTGGTTGTGCTAATAAGGATGTGGTAAAGTTTGTGTCACAGTCGTTCAAGGGTGAGGCACTAGCTTGGTGGAGGTCGTTGATCCAAGCTACTGGGAAGATCCCATTGCACAATCTGTCTTGGGATCAGTTTGTCACACTGATTAAAGAAAACTACTGCCCTCAGCATGAGGTTGAAAAGATTGAAGCCGATTTCTTGTCATTGGTTATGAAGAACCTAGATTGTCAAGCCTACCTTACTAGTTTCAATACTATGTCAAGATTAGTACCGTATCTGGTAACTCCGGAACCCAAGAGGATAACTCGTTTCATCGGGGGTTTGGCCCCAGAAATCAAGGCCAGTGTGAAGGCCTCCAGACCAGCTACTTTCAGGTCTGCAGCTGATATATCATTGTCACTTACTTTGGACGCGGTCAGGCAGAGATCGCTCAGAAACACTGATGCTGAGAAGAGAAAGTGTGAGGATGACAACTCATGACGGTCAGACAAGAAACATAAGGGAAACAATGACCACAAAAAGAATTCTGGAACGAAAAAGGATGGTCATCAGTCGGGTGATAAGCCCAAGTGTAAGGTCTGTAAGAAGCACCATTTCGGGAAGTGCAGATATGAATCGAAATCCCAGCCACAGCAGAGAGTTTGTGGGATTTGTAAATCCTCTGAGCACAAGACATTAGACTGTAAGAAAATCAAGGATGCTACTTGTTATAACTGCAATGAAAAAGGGCATATCAAGTCCAACTGCCCAAAGTTTGCTAAGAAAGCTGAGGAAGGGAAAAAGACCAACGCGAGGGTCTTCAAGATGAACGCACAAGAGGCGATCCAAGATGACAATGTCATAACAGGTACCTTCCTTATTAATGATGTTTATGCAAGGGTGTTATTTGATTCTGGAGCTGATAAGTCGTTTGTTGATGATAAGTTTTGTAAATTGTTAAACCTACCTGTTAGAACCCTAAGCATAAAATATGAGGTTGAATTTGCCGATGGCACCATAGAAACCGCATCAACCGTGTTAGACGGATGTATTATCTCCATTAGGAACCACTGTTTTCCATTATCCTTACTTCCTTTGAAGTTAGCCGGTTTTGATATAGTTATAGGCATGGACTGGTTATCTCATAACCAGGCCCATATTGTTTGCAACAAGAAGCAAGTAGTGGTCAAGACTCCGTCTGGTGAGCCACTTACCATTCAGGGAGATACCCAGTATGGACTGCCTGAGCAAGTGTCTATGCTCAAGGCCTCTAGGTGTTTGAAGAAGGGTTGTGTCATTTATATGGCACAGGTAACTATTGATGAGCAGAAGCCTAAGATTGAAGATATTCCCGTCATTTCTGAGTACCCAGAAGTTTTCCCTGAAGAACTACCTGGTTTGCCACCAGATAGACAAGTAGAATTCAGAATTGACATCATTCCAGGAGCAGCACCTGTTGCAAGGGCACCTTATAGGTTGGCACCAACAGAGACGAAAGAGTTGAAGACTCAGCTAGATGATTTATTGGCAAAAGGTTTCATTAGACCTAGTTCGTCTCCTTGGGGAGCGCCAATCCTGTTTGTCAAGAAGAAGGATGGATCGATGCGTCTATGCATCGATTATCGCGAGCTTAATAAAGTCACTATCAAGAATAGGTATCCTTTGCCCAGGATTGACGATCTATTCGATCAATTACAAGGGGTAAGCTACTTCTCTAAGATTGATTTGAGGTCAGGCTATCATCAATTGAAGGTTAAAGATGAAGATGTACATAAAACTGCATTTAGGACTCGTTATGGTCATTACGAGTTCTTAGTGATGCCTTTTGGGCTCACTAATGCACCTGCCGCATTCATGGACCTCATGAATCGCGTCTGTAAGCCCTACCTAGATAAATTCGTCATCGTCTTCATCGATGACATTCTCATTTACTCGAAGAGCCAAGCTGACCATGAGAAGCATCTTCGATGCATTCTGAAACTACTTCATCAAGAAAAGCTCTATGCCAAGTTTTCAAAGTGCGAATTCTGGCTTCGTGAAGTCCAATTCCTTGGACATGTGGTCAGTGAGCATGGTATCCAAGTAGATCCCGCTAAAGTTGAAGCTGTTATGAATTGGCAAGAGCAAAAGACGCCTACAGAAATTCGTAGCTTTCTAGGTTTAGCAGGATATTATAGGCGATTTATCGAAAACTTCGCAAGGATTGCTACACCCCTAACTTCATTGACTAGGAAGAATATTAAGTTTGACTGGGGTCCTAAGCAGCAGGAATCCTTTGACATCCTTAAGCAAAATTTGAGCAATGCACCTGTATTGACATTGCCTGATGGAATAGAGGAATTTGTAGTATATTGTGATGCATCGCACACAGGTATGGGATGTGTGCTCATGCAGAAAGGCAAGGTCTTTGCCTATGCTTCTCGACAATTAAAAGTGCATGAGAAGAATTACACCACCCATGACTTGGAGTTGGGTGCCGTGGTATTTGCCCTAAAACTGTGGAGGCACTACTTGTATGGAACTAAGTGTGTGATCTATTCTGATCACAAGAGCCTTCAACACTTGTTCAATCAGAAGGATTTGAACATGAGACAGCGACGATGGATGGAAACTTTGAATGATTATGACTGTGAGATAAGATACCATCCTGGCAAGGCGAATGTAGTCGCCGATGCCTTAAGCAGAAAGGAAAGGGTAAAGCCTATAAAAATCAATGCCAAAAGCATTAAATTGAGGAATAGTTTGAATGAAAGATTGTTAGCGGCGCAGAAGGAAGCCGTAACAGAAGCTAACTATCCTGATGAAAAGCTAGGAGTAACTGAAGAGCAGTTATCCTATGGCAAAGACGGAATCCTAAGGTTAAATGGACGAATATGGGTTCCAGTTTATGGAGGACTTCAGGATGTTATCCTCCAGGAAACCCACAGTTCTAAATACTCCATTCATCCTGGAGCTGACAAGATGTACCAGGATCTGAAGGCAAACTATTGGTGGATAGGCTTGAAGAAGTCTATAGCTACCTATGTAGCCAAATGTTTGACGTGCGCTCAAGTCAAAGCTGAACATCAAAAGCCGTCAGGTTTGCTGCAACAACCTGAACTTCCCACCTGGAAGTGGGAAATGGTGACAATGGATTTTATCACCAAGTTGCCAAAGACAAAGAAAGGAAATGATACTATATGGGTGATAGTAGATAGACTGACTAAGTCAGCACATTTCTTACCCATTAAGGAGACTTATAGCTCCGATATGTTAGCCCAATTATACGTAGATAAGATTGTATCTCTGCATGGCATACCAGTGACTATTATCTTTGACAGAGATACTAGATACACATCACACTTTTGGAAAAGTTTCCAACAATCTTTGGGCACGCGCTTAAATTTTAGTACGGCTTACCATCCTCAGACGGACGGGCAGAGTGAGCGTACCATCCAAACTTTGGAAGACATGCTTCGTGCATGTGTGATTGATTTAGGTGGTAGTTGGGATAACCACCTGCCATTGATCGAGTTCTCTTATAACAATAGCTATCATACGAGCATTAAGGCTCCGCCTTTTGAGGCATTATATGGTAGGAAGTGCAGAACGCCTATTTGTTGGGCAGAAGTAGGAGAAGCTCAGTTATCAGGACCTGATATAGTCCTTGAAACGACGGACAAGATAATCCAGATTCGTGACCGCCTGAAAGCTGCCAGGGATAGGCAGAAAAGTTATGCTAATAAAAGGCGAAAACCTCTAAAGTTTGAGGTTGGTGATAAAGTTTTGGTTAAGGTATCACCCTGGAAGGGGGTGATGCGATTTGGTAAGAAAGGTAAGTTAAGCCCGAGGTATATAGAACCATTCGAGCTTATCGAATGTGTTGGGTCAGTGGCTTATAAGTTGAACTTGCATGAAGAGCTCAGTGGTATTCATAACGTATTCCACATCTGCAATCTGAAGAAATGTCTAGCTGATGAATCGCTAGTCATACCACATACAGATGTGCACATAGATGAGAGCTTGAAATTTGTGGAAAAGCCTTTGTCGATTGAGGATCGACGGGTTAAGAAGCTTCGAAGGAAGCATGTACCTATCGTAAAGGTTAAATGGGATGCCCGTAGAGGTCCCGAGTACACGTGGGAGGTAGAATCCACAATGAAAGAAAAATACCCTCATTTGTTCCAGTAAATCTCGAGGTCGAGATTTCTTTTAAGGGGGTGAGGATGTAACACCTCGTAAAATCACGACCAATGTAATGAAGACACGTGTCATGAATTTCAAACGTGTTATAAACCCGGACTAAATTGAAAGATGTATACTAGGATTAAAAGTGTTAACATATTCATTAATACCTCTGAGTGACCTTTGTGTAAAATCCTAAACCTTAACATGTTTTATAAAGCATTGAAATACATCCACATCCGGTGAATTAATGTGATGAATAATTTTAATAAATGGAATATAAGGGTGTTTACGACAAATTCTACATGCAAACTTTCTCAAAAGAAGCCAAAATGTGTAAGTGCATGGCAAGGCCATGCAAAGTCTGGTCAAGTGGTCCCATTCGGTTGCAAAAGACCCAAGATTCGAGTTAGAAAAGTTGCATGGTCAAGACCTCAAAGTTAACAAGTTTTTGTCTTCTGCCGAAGGCTTACGGACCGCAAAGGTGAGCCCTTACGGTCCGTAAGATGGCGGAGCTGGATGAAGATGATAAATAAAAAGCGGATACGGACCGCAAAGCCAAAGGATTACGGTCCGCAAGGTTGTAACTGGGCATCTTTGATCAAAGTCGGTTACGGATCGCAAGACCAAGAGATTACGGTCCGCAAGAGGTGCTTACGGACCGCAAGGCTTCTTGCTTACGGTCCGTAAGACCATCGCTGGCAGCAGAAAATGGACAGATGCCTGTTCAGCCTGTTGCAGCGCCTTATATGAGTGGTTTTTGAATCCAGGGGCCTTGCAACTGGTTTTGGGCATTATAGGGACACTTGGATACATCTGAGTTCAGTCCTAGACTATTGTGGCAAGATCTTATGACTCATTCTTGAGTATATAAGGGGTTGAAGTTGCAACAAATGGGACTTGCTCATTCAAACTCACTTCAAGACTTAGTTCTGGAGCTTCTCTGATCAGCAACAAGCTTTCCTAGGATCCCTAATCATACTTAGGACTCTTGTAAGTGTCCTTAACCGTCTTTAATTCAGTTTAGCTTAGTTAATTAGCTTAAAGTCAAACCGTCGTAATTAAGGTTTGATTTCGAGATTAACCAATAATTTTCCAGTCAAATCTCGAATTAAAAGTACCTATAAGTAGGTAATTATGTGGGTAATAAACCCTTAAAAGGGTACTCTCTGATTCCCACTCTAACAAGGTCAATTGTCGGGTCAAAGCTAATCTTAAAAGTCAACAGAAAGCTTATTTTCAAACTAACGCATAATTAGCAATGTATGATCCATGCAACCTGTTTTTATCATTAATATAACTTGGTAATTAATGTAAGAACACGTCTCAACATGTTCAACCCGACAATTTTCACTTTAGGCTCGGTTCGGAACCGAAAGTCGCATAATTTGACTTTTGCTTTGACTTTCGATTCTGACCCAATGTAGCATGGTTTAGAATTTGCCATAGAGCTTTATTTGGACCAGGTTTCATATAAGTATAACTCTCTGTGATTATACAACTTGGTTCATTAATTATCCGATTCATGTGCATGTTTCCGTTAAATGCCTAAATGTTGACTATTATGCCCATATGACCTTAAAATGTGATTTTTGATAATGTAAAAGAATAGAAACCTTAATTACTGATTTATAAAGTTGTCCCTAAAATTTGACATCAGTTTGAGGTCTAGATTAGGAGTTATGCTCATTAGCGTAATTAGAAAGCTTTTTATTAAATGATTGGCGTAATTAGCATATAGCCTATCTAAACCCGATTTTTAATACCGAACTTTTTACCCACTGATACAAAAAATATATTTTTGGGATTTTTGAAGATTTTTATTTAATTTTAGGCTGAGCATAACATAGGATTCTAAGCTTGATCAGTAATTGCCGGTTTTGCCCTTTTAGGCTATAAAATGAGTTTTACAAATCTTTTTAACCCCAAACCTTTTTCTACTGATCTAATATGATAAATAAAACATTTTGAGCCTTCTGGAATTATAAAAATATCAGCTTTCTTTTAAAAACCCGGAAATAGCTCAAAATCGCCTTTTTAAGCGTTTTTAACGCATAGTGTGTGTTAAAACTATTTTAAACATATATGGTTTGATACCTACTGATATTTCTAGTAAATTTTTATATATTAAAAGTAAAAAAAAGTTTTAAACTCAGATTTCCAGTTTTGACCTTTTAAGCCAATGTGAAATTACCAAAATGCCCCTAAGGTGCATAGTTTGGTTTTAAATGATAAATTTTACATATATATAATACCCTACTGTTATTACTTATAAAATTAAGTATTTTTACTGATTACATCAGACCCGAAACTCAGAATCATATTAAATCCCTTTTTATAACCTTTTAAATGACCAAAATACCCCTACGGGGCGTAGTTTGAGTTTAAATCCATTTTGGGCATAATAGAAGATATCTTACTGATGTCACAACATATTTAAGGCATATTAACTTAGGAAACCTATGTATGACTCATATGGTTACCCGTTACGCATCTTGCGCGTTCGGTTCGGTTTATGTAACTAGTTTGCGTAAATTGACCGAAGCGGGTCAAACCTTATCATTTTTGTCTCAAAATCCAGAATGTGTTTAGTTTACCCATATTATACAAATCTCCAAACTTGTCGGCTCTAAATCACATTCTATTCCGGTCTTCGCTTAATCGTGCGTTTGAACCGTATCTTTCTTTAAAACTAACCGGTCTAAGTTTAGCTTAATTAAAGACCCGTTAGGAATCTAATAGGTTATTTAAAACCTTTTTTTCCTGAATAGGAGACCCGGTAAAAGCTATCTGCACTTGCTATTTGTGATTATACTTTGCTCAGGTAAATACTTTTAACTTATTTTCCCTATACGGGCTTGGGGTACGGTATATAAAATACCGCTTGGTCGGGCATGGAATATTTAATTGTATGAAGATTAAATTATTGAAAATGTTCTGTTTAAATTGTTTTGTTTGATTAAAGGCTTTGGGGGGTTAATGACCATGTCCCGGATATCCTTGGCATCATTTTACGAAATGGCCACAACCTTAGCACACGGGTGTTGGCGTACACCCGTTAGCGCATTAAAAATTAATAAGGTATAACCGCCGGTTTCGGGAATAACCCGCCGCGAGACTATATCATGTGGTGTGTCTACTAAGCTCTAACCCGGTATTAACCCGGGCTACTGAACGGATAACAAACATGTAATTCTTTTACAAGTTTATATATAAATAATTATCCCAAGTTATAAAAATATTTTTGTGCCTTGTGCATTCAAATCAATTTTCTAAACCTTTTCAAAATGAGTCAGTTAATTGTATTTACCAGTGTAAACTGACGTATTTTCCCAAAAAGGTTAAGTGCAGGTACTACGCGTAATAGGCTGGCCTCTCCTTAGCATCATTAAGAGTCTCGCAAGCTAGGATGCATTAAGTTTGTTGAACTATGTTTCATGTTTATTTGATCCGCCTGTGGATCCGTTTCAACTACATTGTGATACTTAATATTACAATTTTATTCGGTTGAAATAAATCTATCTTTTGCTTCCGCTGTGCATTTAAATTTTGTGTTGTTTGACTATGATGATATCAACTACGTCACGATACTCCCCACCGGGCCCACCAGTAATACGTGGAAATATCGGGGTGTGACACATCAGTTGTCCAGCTCACCTAGGGACGAAGGCACCTCTTCACAGCCTACCCTCTCAGGGTATTCCGCTTACAATGAAGATGGGATATTCGTTTTCAAGGCACAATCTAAGAGCCATTCCCTCCTAAGAAGAGAGGATGGTTCAGCAGAGGAGCACATGAACGTAGGAAAAGGATGAGAAAACTTTAGCAACAGCGTGCTTTAGCAGCCGCTAAGAGAGAAACAGATGCTCACACCCAGGATATGCTCAATAGGAGTCTAGCAAACTTTCATATCTTAGCAACTACAGTTGCAGACCCTAATCTAGAGCAACTCATAGCACCCCAACCATTACCCTTGTTTCCCACACAACCAATGGAAATTGAAGCTAACCCTAAAAATCAAATTCCAGCACCTGCCTTTGATCCAGCTGAGATCCCTAGAGTACCAGCACCCCATCCCTCAGACCCAGACTATTACCCCTGGTTTGACGACCATAGGGATTACCAACAACGCTACCCAATACCAGATGAACCCATGCCAAACCTAGCAGCCTACCCAGATCTAGACCCTCTAGACCCCTATTATGATAATGACCAATTCATCAGGGAAATTCTAGAGAACCCTTACCTTTACCAAGAACCGATGCCCCAGTTCCCAAACCCAATACCAGCCCCTGCACCACCCATGAGCATAGAAAATGTGCAAGAACTCCGAACCTTTGGTGAGGAGATTTTAGAAGGAAGTGAAAGGGTGAGGCAGATAGGGGAACGACTCGTCTGGAAATATGATGAGCATAATATGGACTTTTGGATGAACCCCTATCATTAGTAATAATAGTAATAATATAATAATAAATAGGGTTAATGGATTTAAACACCCTCAACTATTGCCATTTGGCCGATGGCACTCTCAACTTTCACTTTGGCTCAGACCACTCCCAACTTAACACTTGAGTTGTTGTGTCATCCCGTCGTTAAATAAACACTAACTAAGTTAGTTCTTTTTGTTGACATGGCCATTTTGTCCAACGTGGCATGGTGACATGGCCGTTTTTATGAGATGACGTGTAATTTTATATTTTCACAATCTTTAAAACTCTAAATAATACAGCCAAACAACACAACCAAACAACACAACCAAACAACACCTACATCTCGATCTCCCTCTCCATAACGATGTATGACCGGCTACCGGCGTCGGTAACCCGACCGGCCACTCGTACCCCGCATCCTCTTCACCAAAAACCCATAAACAATCACTCCCCTGTACCTAAACCACCATCCTCCCCTTTCGGTCAATGAAACGGCCGACCACCACCACCACCACCACCACTGTCTGGTGGTGGTGCGATGACAAAATGAAGAGAGAGAAGCAGAGATGAGTAACGGAGAAGAGAGAGTGAATGAGGAAAGTGATCGATGGCGAAGGTGCCGTTTTCCGCCCACGATCCGCCGACGGCAGCGGAGCCGTGGCAGCGACACGGGTTCTCTGACCGACAAAGCATCACGGTAAAACCCCCTTCACCATAAAAGACACATTAGTTACACTATTGAGTAAAAACTCTTATCGGACTTGATCGGTGAATTGGAGCCAGAACCTGTGGATCTAGGGCTGTTGGATCCCTCAGGGCTTGAAATGTCGGATGATTTCTTCGAATGGAAGAATCTGCCTTTGAACACCATTGTTGCAGGTTATCATCTAGGGTTTCGGATGAAGATCTATGAAAATGAAATAAGAGTGTAGTTTGATGCTGGTGTTTGTGCCAGTGAGGAAAGAGGGATAGATTACCACCTCCTTTCACTTTTTTGTTTTATAATATGTTAACGTCACACATGGTGTTTTGTGGCGGTTCTAACTGTGGTGGTGTTTTGTGGCGGTGGTGACAGGCAATGAGGGAGGCGGTGGTGTTAGAAAGATGGAGGGAGGGGTAGGTGGGGTTTTATAAAAAAATCTATAATTTTTTGAGTTTTGAAAAATACATATTAAAAGATATTCTTACGATTTAAAACAAAATGCAGATTAAAAAAATATATTGTTTTACATGCCATCATGCTAGACCAGATAAAAATGCCACATTAGCTCATGTATGACATGTAGGAAATGCCACATCAGATAAAATTGCCACATAGGCTAATTTTAGTAACCTGGTTAGTGAATATTTAACGAGGGGGTGCCATGACAATCAATATGTTAAGTTGGGAGTGGTCTGAGCCAAAGTGAAAGTTGAGAGTGCCATCGGCCAAATGGCAATAGTTGAGGGTGTTTAAATCCATTAACCCTAATAAATATATATAACATGTGTGTATGTTTGAAAAAAAATCTAGACAATAGCTATGGATACATAATAGTATTGTAATTTAAATTCCAGTTTTCAGTTTGTATTAGACGCATAATATATAAGAAAGAGTAAAAGTTGCAATGTTCGACGATTTTGGATCAATACGCGTGTTGTGTGATTGTTTGCATTAAATATTATTTTGTAATATTAATGTGTGGCAATTGTTTAAAATTCAGATGGACAACGAAGTGAACCAGGAAAACCTGAATAACGATAACCAGAATAACAACGATAACCCAAACGACAATAATAATGGAAACCAAGTGGATAACAGTGCCATCCAACACATAGTGGCACAAGGGATTATAAACGCGATGCCATATATTATTAAAACGGTTAAGGACGCGGATAATAAAAGTAACAATGGCAGTAAGCGACCTACTGAACCAGATCACAGCGTAAACAATGGACCAATACTTCAAGTGCCCATTCCCAAAAGGAGAAGAACCATGTCTTATGGTTGTTCTTATAAGGAATTCTGGTTTTGTAAACCGATAGAATTCTCGGGCAATGAATGACCCATTGCAGCCCTACGCTGGATAGAAAACACCGAGGCAGTCTTAAAAACAAGCAAACGCGCGGAAGAGGATAAGATAATGTTTGCTTCCAATCTGTTTAAGAACTCAACCTTAGAATGTTGGAACACTATCCTCTAGTCTAGGGGAAGTGACAGGGTTTACAATATGGAATGAGAGAAATTTAAGAACATGGTGGAAAGGAAATTCTGCCCTCCCAATGAAAAGAACAGATAGCAAATAAGTTCTTAAACCTAAGAATGACTAGAGTAGATAGTAAGGGTTACACTACTACTTTCTTCGAATATGCTAGAATAGTGCCAACCCTTGCATCACCCAAACCAGTATTAATCTCCCGTTACATCTGGGGATTAATCAGCGAAATTAGGCATGTAGTCAATGCAGCTAGACCCCAAACCATAGAAGAAGCTGTAGAACTAGCAAACACCTTGACTGATGAATTAGTGCGTACACGAGAAGAAGATCAGAGGAGGAACCTAGCGCAAAGGCTTACCCAAGAATTCCGCTATGGAAATTCCAACCATGGGAAAAATGTAGGTTCTACCTCTGCACCTTATTGTAAGGCCTGCAAGAAGAAGCATTCAGGAAGATGTTCCACTTACTGTAACTTCTGCAAAATACCAGGACACAAAGAAGAATATTGTAGGAAGAAACCTAGTAATGGAGTATGCTTCAACTGTGGAGAAAAGGGTCATATCAAACCAAATTGTCCGAAACTAGCTCCAGCCATGAATAACAAAACTACTAAAAATGCTAGAGCATTTGTTCTGACTGCAGAAGAAGCCAAGATGATTCCGGACGTGATTGCCAGTACGTTTTTAGTTAATGATGTTTTTGCTAAAGTATTATTTGACTTAGTGCAAACCAAAGTTTTATTAATACTTCATTTTGCAAACTTCTCGATCAACCATTAACTAAACTCCCACAAGAATCTTTCGTAGAGACAGCAAATGGGGAAACCATTAAGATTACTGAAATCTTGCAGGGAGCAAGAATAGAATTTTTAAATCAAAAGTTTATTGCAAACCTTTACCCAATGAATCTGGGAGGATTTGATGTTGTATTAGAATGGATTGGTTAATAGCCAATAAAGCCAATATTTTATGTGATCAAAATTCAATCCAAGTAAATTCACCAAAGGGTGAAAAGATCACAACTAAAGGAGATAAACCCACTAGATCCACGAAGTTCATCTCTGTGATGAAAACAAGTAGTTATATAAGAAAAGGATCATCAGTGTATTTGATTTCTATAATCACTTACACTAAAGGAAAAGAGATGAAAGATATTCCAGTAGTATCCCTGTTTCCAGAAGAATTACCAGGATTACCGCCAGACAGGGAAGTTGAGTTCAGAATCCATCTGCTACCAGGAACAACACCAATTGCCAAAGCACCCTATCGTTTGGCACCTGCAGAAATGCAAGAATTAAAGAAACAGTTAGATGAATTGTTGGAGAAAGGATTCATATAGCCAAGCTCATCGCCATGGGGAGCACCGATTTTATTCGTTAAGAAGAAAGACGGGTCAATGCGAATATGCATTGATTACCGTGATGTCACACCCCAACCGATCACGGAAACATCGGGGCATGGCACTGAGCGAAACAGATTGTCCATGAGAAATTCCATAACAACTAAATTACCGGATAGTTAATATTATGTCCCATACCATAACCAATCAAGTAAAATCAATTATTACAGACATCGATATCTCAAAGGCAAATAACATGTTCCGACAACTCAGATTTAAATAAATAAATTGTCTTTGTTTCTAGACTCTCATTCCTACTTGATTCTACAAAAGCAGGTAAAGAACAGCATCCTAAGCACCTATCACATACGTTAAAATATAGGTCAATACACATAGTGTAAAGGTGAGCATACAAGTTTAATAGTAATAATAGAGTTCGAAATCGTTTACGCATAACCAGCATGTAACATGTAGCAAAGTGAAAGCTAGTAGGTTATCGACAGAGAAATATGCACAGACGTGACTGCGAGTTGTAGAATGCGCAACACATATCCCCACTGGGACACGTGAAGTAAAGCCCTTAACAACCCCTGTCCACGACAGGTGCTGAGTCCAAACTATAGTACTATCGTTGCTAAGGTGTCAGGCAATAATCACCGTGTTAACATAACATACAAGCATTCATCGAATAACACGTAGCATGCAATAACGGTTAGCGTATAAATAGTGTTTGCGTTGTGTGTCAATTGCGATTTAGAATAAGTAACGTATGTAACACCCAAAAGTGCGTAAAGCAAAAAGGGTTCGAGTATACTCACAGATATCGTTTAAGTTAATAAACACTGTCTTGGATTGAAGGGAGTGCTGAGAGGTTAGCCTGAACTGTTAACGATAGCATAAGCGAAGAACGACGTGATAAATGGTGCAACGTGACCAAGTGTCGAATGGTAATCCGATCGGATGGCAATCTGATCGGATGGCAATCCGATCGGATGGTCACTCGATCGGATGTCAATCCGTTCGGATGGTCATTCGATCGGATGGCCATTCGGTCGGACTGACATCGTTTGGTAAGGATGTGTTTGCGTATGATGTCTTTGAAGTTTTTGTTGTAGCATTTTGAAAACAGAGAAGTATCTCTACCTTTTAGGTCGTCGATCGAACGGTCGTTCGATCGGATAGTGATCCGATTGGTAAGACACTTAGTGAGAACAAGTTCACAGCAGGATTGTCACTTGATCGGATAGCAATCCGATCGGTTGGCAATTCGTTAGAAACTGATGTTCTTTGAAAATTAGGAAAATGATTCAGTGTCGAAGTTCCAAATGTCACTGATCGGATGGTTGTTCGATCGGATAGCTATCCGATCAAACAACAATCTGTTCGACATTTAGATCTTTGAAAACTTGAAATAAATGTTTAAGTGTGGAACCAAGTGTAATCCGATCGGATAATAGTTCGATCGGATGGCAATCCGATCGGATGGCTATTCGATCGGACGACAATCCATCCCAATGAACCAGATCGTCTTGAACTTGATTATTTTTTAAAGTCTTGCAGTTTGATCAAGACGGTTTGATAACGTACTAAACAACGGAACCTCGTCAAGTCCCAAGTCGTCCGATCGAACAGGAATCACCCTAGTCCGTTCAGCTAACTGTTCGTGACGGTTGTTCATGTTCAATCCAAAATCGGTTGTCTCTTTGACAGAAACCAGATCTCAGACCGATGCTTTACTAAGAGATGAGTAGAAGATCTGAGTGAGCTTCGATTTCATCGGTTTAGAGTGCATTGAGTGTAAAAGAGTTGAAAGAAAGTTATAAAAGCTTCTTTCAATCCTTTTATCACTGAAAATGTTTAGATATAACAAAATCGTTGTGAAATCATGTGGAAATCCTTTAGATCTGGGTTATTCTTGGTGGAATGAGGTCAAAGCTTGAAGTTCATAAGAACTCCATGATGACATCACCCTAGAACACCTCAAATCCGTGGATTTCACGGTTAAAAGTTAAGATTCAAATGTGAAAATGATGAAGAAGTGTGTGTAGATCATAGAAGTACAAGATTTAGGTTGAAAACTTACAAGAATCGCGAGAAATCGAGAGAAAGAAGGTCTTGAGTGCTGTTGGTCGAATGAGAGAGCTGTCACATCACAAGTGATGTGACAGAGGGGTATTTATAGGTTGCCAAAAAGGGAAAGTGGAGTGCAAGAGGTGCTAGTGTCAGATAGGATGGCACCGATTGGATGACACTCCTATCGGATGACAATCCGATCGGATGGCTATCTGATCGGATGGCCATTCGATCGAGTGGTCACTCGATCAAGTGGCTCCGACGAGTTGGTTTTTGGCTTTTCGTTTCACGTGTTGAGCGTTGCGATGTGTTTAAGCGAGTTTTGATTAAGCGATGCGATAGATTAATAATAACCACACAAATACTATATCTAACATACAACCATTATAATTAACTTGCGTTTAGCGTTTGCGATTTAGTTGCGATAGAGTTGCGATTGCGTTTCGATTAATCACCAAAGACATAAAGTAAGCATGCACAACTAACACATATGTAACACACACACGTAAAACAATATACAAAACCTGTCAATCAAGGCGCGAATGCTATTGCGATGCGATTAGCGATAAGGCGAATAAGCGATAATACATGCAATAAACTTCGATTAAACCTCGATTATTAATAGATACTCCACATAATACAACTAAAGCGATTAAAATAAAAGATTTGATTACAAGTCAAAGAAGTCAAATCAGTAATTAAGCAAGCAGTGACAGATCACAATTAGCAATCTTTTCTTCCTTTGACTTTAATCTTGACTTTGACTTTCGTAACACGGGGTGTTACAGCCTCCGCTACTTAAGGGAATTTCGTCCCGAAATTAGGCTTCAGCTGTAATAAACAACTGCGGGTACTTCACCTTCATGTCACTTTCGAGTTCCCAGGTGAACTCTGCGCCACGTTTCCCTTCCCAGCGAACCTTCACAATGGGAATGCGTGAGCGCCTGAGCTTCTTGGTTTCTCGGTCCATGATCTCGACAGGCTTCTCCACGAAGTGTAATGTTTCGTCCACTTGTAGATCCTCCAGTGGAACTTGTAAATCCTGCTCGGCTAGACACTTTTTGAGGTTCGATACATGGAAAGTTGGATGAACGTTGCTAAGTTCCTCCGGTAGTGTCACACCCCGATATTTACACGTATTACCGGTGGGCCCGGTGGGGAGTATCGTGACGTAGTTGATGTCATCATAGACAATTTATCACAGTTTATATACACAGCGGAAGTCGAAAGATAAAATCATTACAAACCGAATGAAAGTAATATCATTTATTACAAAACGGTTGTAAAGGATCCACGGGCGGATCAAAGTTAAAAAGAAATATTGTTCAGCAGATTTATAACATCTAAGCTTGCAAGACTCTTTATTGATGCTAGGACTAGCCAGCCTATTCCGTTTAGTACCTGCACTTAGCCATTTGGAAAATACGTCAGTTTACACTGGTAAATACAATTAACCGACTCATTTTGAAAAGGTTTAAGAAAATTGATTTGAATGCACAAGGCATAGAATAATCTTTTATAACTTGGGATAATTATTTATATATAAAATTGTAAAAGAATTACATGTTCGTTATATGTTCAGTAGCCCGGGCTGAATACCGGGTTAAAGATTAATAGACACACCACATGATATAGTCCCGCGTCGAGTTATTCTCGAACAAGCGGTTATACCTTTTTATATATATGCACCGTCAGGTGTATGCCTACACCCCGTGCTTAGGTCGTGGCCATTTCAATGAATGATGCCAAGGATATCGGGACATGGTCATTAACCCCCCAAAGGCTTTAAGCAAACTAAACAATTTAAACGGGTCATCTCAATAAATTAACCTTCATATGATTAATAATTCAATGCCCGACCAAGCGGTATTTTATATACGGTACCCCAAGCCCGTATAAGGGAAAATAAGTTATAAGTATTTACCTGAGCAAATTATATAAATTTATCCCAGTCGTACAAATCAGCAAGTGTAAGTATCTTTTACTGGTCTCCTAATAAAGGTCCTAAGCATGATTTTGGAACTTAAGGAAACTTGTTTGCTGACCAGAGAGCTCTAGAGAAGAGTCTTGGATGATTTCAAGTGAATGTCAAAATGTTGCAACAAGTGTTCTTCTTATATAGTGGATTTGATGCAACAAGATCATGCCAAACAAGTCTATAGGTGTTCCTTGATCAGTTCCAGGTGTCCCTAGGCATGAAAAACCACTGGTGCAGCCCCTGGAATGAAAAACAATGCTTCAAAGGCGGTGGAACTGGCTGTACTCGCATCTGTGCATGAATTCTGTTCAGCTCAGGCCGTCACGTTGCACGACGGCAGAAGACCTCAGTGGTGGCGCAGCGCTAGCAACTCAGTTACCAGCCAAACAAGTTTCAATTAATGACATTTCACCCCCTGGACCTTCTAAAACGTAATTTCTTCCATTTTAAGCACTTTTAACCCATATAACTTATATTTCTATGATCCATGAGATATAACCAAACATCGTTAGGTCCGGTTTCGTTAAACGATAACCGAAAACACAAGTTTGCCTCGTTGACGCTTTTAACCCTTTACTTACGAATGTTCGCGTAACTTTCTCATACGATATCAAAACCTTGTTAAATTTTTATCACTTATTCTCGTGAGCATAATTAATCATTACAAAGCTCCGGGTTCGCTAAAAGGTCACTCAGAGGTATGAATTAAACATGTTGACACATTTAACCCTCGTGGTTTGTAAACTTTCACTTTCTTCCACAAACGGCTTCATACGATTCATAATTCATTCGTTTAAGGGTATAAACATCGTGTAGGGTTGTTAAAAGGTATAATTATCAAATGTTGACACTTTGAATCCTTATATACATATACTTTCTTTGTTTGTCAACTTTAGTCCCTCATATTCAATTTGTAACACGTTTAAAGTCCATGACGCGTGTCGATACTATATTGGACATGATTTTACGAGGTGTTACATCCTCACCACCTTAAAAGAAACCTCGACCTCGAGATTTACTGAAATAAATGAGGGTACTTCTCTTTCATTGTGGACTCTACGTCCCACGTATACTCAGGACCTCAACGGGCATCCCATTTAACCTTTACAATTGGTACATGCTTCCTTCGAAGCTTCTTAACCTGTCGATCCTTGATCGACAAAGGTTTCTCGACAAAATCCAGGCTCTCATCTATGTGCACATCCGTATGCGGTATGACTAGTGATTCATCAGCTAGACATTTCTTCAGATTGCAGATGTGGAATACATTATGAATACCACTGAGCTCTTTAGGAAAATTTAACTTATAAGCCACTGTTCCGACACATTCGATGATCTCGAATGGTCCTATATATCTTGGGCTTAACTTTCCTTTCTTGCCAAATCGCATTACCCCTTTCCAGGGTGACACTTTCAGCAACACTTTGTCACCAACCTCGAATTTTAGAGGTTTACGCCTTTTATCTGCGTAGCTTTTCTGCCTATCTCTAGCAGCTTTGAGACGATCTCTTATCTGCACAATTTTGTCTGTCGTCTCCAGGACTATATCAGGTCCTGTGAGTTGGACATCTCCAACTTCTTCCCAACAAACGTGCGTTCTGCACTTTCTTCCATACAGAGCTTCAAAAGGTGCAGCTTGAATGCTGGAATGATAGCTATTGTTGTATGAGAATTCAATCAATGGGAGATGATTTTCCCAACTTCCTCCTAAGTCAATAACACAAGCTCGTAGCATATCCTCGAGTGTCTGTATAGTACGTTCACTTTGACCATCCGTCTGAGGATGATATGCAGTGCTGAAATTTAATCGAGTGCCTAGGGATTGCTGAAAGCTTTTCCAGAAATGCGATGTATACCTCGTATCCCTATCAGAGATGATAAACACTGGCACTCCGTGAAAAGATACAATCTCATCCACGTACAGCTGGGCTAACTTATCTGAGCTGTGTGCTTCCTTAATAGGTAAGAACTGGGCTAACTTAGTCAGTCTATCCACTATAACCCAAATAGTATCATTTCCTCTCTTTGTCTTTGGCAACTTGGTGATAAAATCCATAGTCACAATTTCCCACTTCCAGGTGGGAAGTTCAGGCTGTTGTAGCAGACCTGACGGCTTCTGGTGTTCAACTTTAACTTGCGCACACGTCAAACATTTGGCTACACAAGTAGCTATAGACTTTTTCAAGCCTATCCACCAATAATTTGCCTTCAAATCCTGGTACATCTTATCGCTTCCAGGATGAACAGAATAGTTAGAACTGTGGGCTTCTTGAAGGATAACATCCCGAAGTCCTCCATAGATCGGAACCCATATTCGTCCATTCAATCTTAGGATTCCATCCTTGCCATAAGATAACTGCCCAGCAGTTACTCCCAACTTTTCATTTGGATAGTTAGCTTCTAATACAGCTTCCTTCTGAGCGGCTAACAATCTTTCATTTAAACTGTTCTTTAATTCAATGCTCTTGGCATTGATTCTTATGGGCTTCACCCTTTCTTTCCTACTTAAGGCATCGGCGACCACATTTGCCTTACCTGGATGGTATCGGATTTCGCAATCATAATCATTCAGAGTCTCCATCCACCGACGCTGTCTCATGTTCAGATCCTTCTGATTAAACAGATGTTGAAGGCTCTTGTGATCAGAATAGATCATACACTTGGTACCATATAAATAATGCCTCCAAAGTTTCAGTGCAAACACAACGACACCCAACTCCAAATCGTGGGTGGTGTAATTCTTCTCGTGCACTTTTAATTGTCGGGAAGCGTATGCCATAACTTTACCTTTCTGCATTAGCACACATCCCATGCCAGTGTGCAATGCGTCGCAGTAAACCACAAATTCTTCAATTCCTTCAGGCAATGTCAACACAGGAGCATTGCTTAACTTCTGTTTAAGGATATCGAAGGATTCTTGTTGCTTAGGACCCCAATCAAACTTAATATTCTTTCTAGTCAACGAAGTTAGGGGTGCTACAATCCTTGAGAAATTCTCAATAAAACGCCTGTAGTATCCTGCCAGGCCTAAGAAGCTGCGAATCTCTGTGGGCGTCTTCGGCTCTTGCCAATTCATGATAGCCTCAATCTTGGCGGGATCCACCTGGATATCATGCTCACTAACCATATGTACAAGGAATTGGACTTCACGAAGCCAAAACTCGCATTTAGAGAACTTAGCATAAAGCTTCTCTTGCTGAAGAAGTTTAAGAATACACCGAAGGTGCTTCTCATGGTCAGCCTGATTCTTTGAATAAATAAGAATGTCATCAATGAAGACAATGACAAACTTGTCCAAGTAGGGTTTGCAAACGCGATTCATGAGGTCCATGAACGCTGCTGGTGTATTAGTGAGCCCAAAAGGCATCACCAAGAACTCGTAGTGACCATAGCGAGTTCTAAATGCAGTCTTGTGCACATTTTCATCTCTAACCTTCAGCTGATGATAGCCTGACCTTAAATCAATCTTGGAGAAGTAACTTGCCCCTTGCAATTGATCGAACAAATCGTCGATCCTGGGCAATGGATATCTGTTCTTGATAGTGACCTTGTTAAGCTCGCGATAATCAATGCATAGACGCATCGATCCATCTTTCTTCTTTACAAACAAGATTGGTGCTCCCCAGGGAGATGAGCTAGGTCTAATAAATCCTTTCGCCAACAAATCATCCAGTTGGGTTCTTAATTCTTTCATCTCAGTTGGGGCTAATCGGTAAGGTGCTTGATGTGTACAAAATGCAACATATAAATTACATCAATTGTGGCATAAAACTAACCCTTTTTTAGTACTAATGTTGGAAAAAGTGTGCTTTTGTCTTCCTTTTGTATTTTCAGGATTAAATGAGCTCAAATTAACAAAAGAAGCAAAAAGGTAGCTAAATCTAACATAAATACAAGAAAAGGAACAAACGTGGCATGCCCGACCTCCCCGAAAGCATCTTCCTAAGCAAAACAAGAGAATAGAAGGCTGAACACGCCCCGTGCTCAGTGAACACGGGGGCGTGCCCAAGTGTCAGCATAAAAGACAAAGTTGTAGAAGCTTCCATCGCCCACCACAGGGCCGTGCTCAGCGGACACGGGGCCGTGGTCAACTATAAGATTCGCAGAATCCAGGCAAATCTTGATAGTACAGATATGCTTCTGCACACGGGGTCGTGCCCAGCGGACACGGGGCCGTGGACAACTAATGCAGACAAGAGCAATTAATGAAGACAGAGAAGGAGGATGGACACGGGGCCATGCCCATTGGACACGGGGCCGTGCCCGAGCTACTGTTCAGGCTATAAATAGGGGTGCTTGGCTCATTTGCAAACCATCCCTTGGCACACCACCTCTCTCACACTTCACCCACCACCCACCACCATCACAAGACCATCATCCACCACCATCATCCATTGTCCATCATAGAGTGTGTGAGTCGTCTCGGGATCCAAGATTGATCGTAAGAGTTCTTGACAATCAAGGCCATGTTTGCCTAAGTCTCTTACATCACTTGCTGAAGACAAAGTGTCTAGTGTAATACTTTTTATTTTTAATCTTTTCGCACTTTTTACTTGGTTATGTATTAATGACTTTAATAACTAGTTTCTTATGTTGAAGGTGATTCTTCCTTATCGTTTGTCCGTGGTGTCTTGGCATTATTTTACTGTCTATATAAAATAAAAGATTTTCACCATTCATATCTCCACGGTCTATATGGAGGTATGTTGGCTACCTGGTCGGGGGTTAAGGGAACGGTTTGGTAAGAGTCTTGCCTTGTTTAGTGTATAGATCCTACAAGGACCTGGGTCAAATTTAGTAGGACCTCCTTCAATACCTACCGGTATTGGATGGTGGGGGTCCAAACTCTTTGATCCCCTCATATGTAAGCTACTATTAATACTTTAACCCGACTACTTAGGACTGTATCCCTGCTGACTCAGACTACTTAGCCGAGGGTAACGTCACCTTTAAAAGAGGGGCCTACCATAATATGCATTAATAACTTAATTAATTATCTTTCAAAAATCCGACCCTTTAGGATTGTATCCTTGCTGACTCAAACTACTGGGTTGAGGGTAACGTCACCTTCAAAAGAGGGGCCTACTACAATAACTAAGATAATCTCTTAAAAAGTGCAAAAGTGCGGAAATAATCAAAGGTTACACTAAACACGAGTTGGAGCCAAGTGATTCATCTTGTCTATCTGTTTTTATTTTTATTTTTCAGCATTTTAGTTAGTTTTATTTTTCTAGTTTAAAACCTTTTTCTAAACTTTTGATTTGATTAGACGTTGAGGATAAACCGGTATTAAAAGTTCTTGTGTCCTTAGACGACCTCGGTATCTTACCAACACTATACTATGCTCACGATGGGTGCACTTGCCCATATGTGTGTTTAGTGTTAGTAAATATCGTGTTTTATAAATTTAAAACTTGGCTAAAAAGTGTAAAAGGGCTTAAAATATACTTAAACTTATATACACACTTCACACGCATCAAGTTTTTGGCACTGCTGCCGGGGACACAAGGATTTTAAGAAAGTTAGGAATCAATGGCCTAATCAGTTTTTCAAAACCTTTTTAAAACGCGCGCACATTTTTCTGCATTTTAGTTTAGTTTTGCATTTATAGTAAGTTGAACACGGGCCGTGCTCACTGAACACGGGGCCGTGCTGCATATTTTTCACAAAACACCCAGTAACAGAAGCTGAACACGGGGCCGTGTCCACTGAACACGCCCCCGTTCTCAACGAAATCAGTAACTTTAATTAAAACGCCCAGATACATATTCTGTACACGGGGCCGTGTCCACTGAACACGGGGCCGTGTCCAGCCTCTGTTTTCGTTTTTATTTTTGTTTTCTGATCTCGAGACTTTGTTGTGGTCTGCTGAGTGATTCTTATGGATCAATACTCAGGAGGTTCCAACTACACCTATGAGGAGGATGATTATAGGAGTAACTATTGCACTAATTGTGGTGACCCGCACTCGGTTCAATATTGTAACTTATATCAACCGTCCACTTCATACACCTACTATGAGGAGCCCAGGTACGAGCCATCAACTTTATACACATCCTATGAAGACCAAAGGTATGAACCTCCTCCCTCATACTCATATTTTGATGAACCAAGGTATGAGCCTTCTTACTCATACTTTGAGGAACCAAGATATGAGCCACCGCCAACTTCATATGCTTATTATGAGGAACCATGGCGTGAACAACCCACCTCATATGAGTATTATGAAGAACAAAATTACGACCCTTATCCATCATATGCTTACAATGAAGAACAATGGTGTGAACCATCTACTTCATATGGGTATTATGAGGAACAAAGGATCGAACAACCGGATTCAAGCTTTGAAAATCCCGATCCTTTTTCTATAACCGAAGTGACCGATAGGATATTAGAACACCTTAAAGTTATCGAGCGCTATATAAAAGAATCTCGCGCAAGGGAAGAGGAGTCCCACGCAAGAGAAGAATTAATTAAAGAAGAGATAACTGAAAGTGTAAAAATGGAAGAACAAATAAGTGAAGAACCGACACAAGAGTTAAACAACGAAAAAGGTGAGTCCGACAACGTTAAAATTCAAGAAGAGTCTAATTTTGAAGAAATTAATCTCTTGTCACCTTCCTTTGAAAATAATTGTTTAGTTCCAACTCATGCTAAGTTTTTAAAAGAGTTAAACACTAACACTAAAATTGACGAAACGGTAAGTGTTAAGTTAACTAAAGATCAAACCTCGGTAATAAAAGAAGATCCATTTGAAATCAACATTACACCGGTTCCATGTTTTTTTCAAAACTCCTTTATTAGTAATGCCACAATTGATAAAGATCTTTGTGTTAACATAACGCCCAACTACATTTTTGAAAAATTAAGTATTAGTGATTTTTCTCCACTTCAAATACCCATTTTTCTATCCAATCGGAAAGTAATAAAATCAATCGGTATAGTTGAGGATGTTTTGGTTCTGTAGGATCGTTTTCAGACCCGAACGAGTCGATCAGAAGAGTTTTACTCGGTACGAAAGGCGGGAACAGACGTACTAAGGTCAATTCAGTAAGATTATCACTTTTAAACTATCGTATTATTGATTTAATGGCAAATTACAACGAGACAACACTTCGGCAGCACTTCGTTGCACAAACCGGAACTATTACTAATGATTTCGCTTGAACGGGTATTTATAGGCCCATAATTCCGTTTGAATGAGTTCCAAGCGGAATTAGAATTCCAAGCGGAATTAGAATTCCAAGCAGAATCTAATTACGCATGGAATTACATCAACTATCATTTCAAGCGGAATTAGACTCTCAAGCGAAATTACCTAAAATCTCGAACTACGTGCCCTGATCTAACATTCTATATGAAAGACTCGATACAAGACAAAGTCGACAGACGCATGCACTAACAGACTCCCCCTCGAATGTTGACGAGTCTTAAGTGTCGAGTCTTCAACATCTTCAGTCTTTATCAGTCTTCGGGCTTCTCTTTTGAAGTATCTGACACTGTAAGTATTCTCAAATCTTCTTTCTTCTATTTTCGTCAACAACAGACTCTCAAGATCAGAACCTGACTCTTTGTTATTCAGACTCCCCCTCTCAATACGCTGGGATCGTAGTCTGGCTTCCAAAGGTTCAAGATCGTGACCTGGCTCAAATTCTGCTCTGGATCGAAGCCTGGCTTTCATATGATTATCCCAAGATCTGTTGCTGGCTCTATCATTACCTGCACACAAACTCTACCCAAAAATAAATTTTCTGATGACCACTTGTAAAAACAATTCTCACCCTCTGATGAACACTTGTAAAAACAATTCTCACCCTCTGATGAACACTTATGGATAAGATATTCAAACAATGTTTTTACAATGTTAATCTTTGATGAACCACTTGCAAAAATTATCATTTTTCTTTTCAAAACACAATTTTCCAAACCATTTGTTCATCATGTCTAGCACTTGGAATTTTGAAAATCAGTTCTCCAACACCAGTTGTCGAAAATCTTTTTGGAATTTTCAAAAATTTATGCTAAAACAATCCGAAAATCTTTTTGGATTTTTTTAATAAACTGAAATCTAAACATAAATGCAATAACAGAATTTAAATGCAGAAATGAAATATATACAGACAATATTTTTGTGAGTTTGTGTAAGAGGATCATATAAGTTTATGAGACAAATAACCAACACCGTTAAGCTTTTAACATATTAAGTTCTAAACAGTTAACTTAGATTGTCAGTATACTGATCCACTTAAATTTTCACACAAATTTCAACTATTTCGAGATATGAGATTAATGTCTTAAGCACTTAAACTTATTCGCGTGTACCACCACTTGAATATACTCCCGTATCCAGATCCCAATATTCAGTCTTACAGGTGAGTATACCACAGATGATATCTGTAAAGGGTTAAATGCGAAACCGTGAGAGCTCAGGTCAGAACTTCCGTTCAGCAGAGAGATGACGGCTCGACTTTTAGTGTGTCCCCTTTAGAGGATCTTTTCTTCAACAGCACATGATTAGCATTTTTCAATGTTTCATCATTGGATGGCGGGGGTCCAAATTCTTTGATCCCCTCATATGTAAGCTACTATTAATACTTTAACCCGACTACTTAGGACTGTATCCCTGCTGACTCAGACTACTTAGCCGAGGGTAACGTCACCTTTAAAAGAGGGGCCTACCATAATATGCATTAATAACTTAATTAATTATCTTTCAAAAATCCGACCCTTTAGGATTGTATCCTTGCTGACTCAAACTACTGGGTTGAGGGTAACGTCACCTTCAAAAGAGGGGCCTACTACAATAACTAAGATAATCTCTTAAAAAGTGCAAAAGTGCGGAAATAATCAAAGGTTACACTAAACACGAGTTGGAGCCAAGTGATTCATCTTGTCTATCTGTTTTTATTTTTATTTTTCAGCATTTTAGTTAGTTTTATTTTTCTAGTTTAAAACCTTTTTCTAAACTTTTGATTTGATTAGACGTTGAGGATAAACCGGTATTAAAAGTTCTTGTGTCCTTAGACGACCTCGGTATCTTACCAACACTATACTATGCTCACGATGGGTGCACTTGCCCATATGTGTGTTTAGTGTTAGTAAATATCGTGTTTTATAAATTTAAAACTTGGCTAAAAAGTGTAAAAGGGCTTAAAATATACTTAAACTTATATACACACTTCACACGCATCAAGTTTTTGGCACTGCTGCCGGGGACACAAGGATTTTAAGAAAGTTAGGAATCAATGGCCTAATCAGTTTTTCAAAACCTTTTTAAAACGCGCGCACATTTTTCTGCATTTTAGTTTAGTTTTGCATTTACAGTAAGTTGAACACGGGCCGTGCTCACTGAACACGGGGTCGTGCTGCATATTTTTCACAAAACACCCAGTAACAGAAGCTGAACACGGGGCCGTGTCCACTGAACACGCCCCCGTTCTCAACGAAATCAGTAACTTTAATTAAAACGCCCAGATACATATTCTGTACACGGGGCCGTGTCCACTGAACACGGGGCCGTGTCCAGCCTCTGTTTTCGTTTTTATTTTTGTTTTCTGATCTCGAGACTTTGTTGTGGTCTGCTGAGTGATTCTTATGGATCAATACTCAGGAGGTTCCAACTACACCTATGAGGAGGATGATTATAGGAGTAACTATTGCACTAATTGTGGTGACCCGCACTCGGTTCAATATTGTAACTTATATCAACCGTCCACTTCATACACCTACTATGAGGAGCCCAGGTACGAGCCATCAACTTTATACACATCCTATGAAGACCAAAGGTATGAACCTCCTCCCTCATACTCATATTTTGATGAACCAAGGTATGAGCCTTCTTACTCATACTTTGAGGAACCAAGATATGAGCCACCACCAACTTCATATGCTTATTATGAGGAACCATGGCGTGAACAACCCACCTCATATGAGTATTATGAAGAACAAAATTACGACCCTTATCCATCATATGCTTACAATGAAGAACAATGGTGTGAACCATCTACTTCATATGGGTATTATGAGGAACAAAGGATCGAACAACCGGATTCAAGCTTTGAAAATCCCGATCCTTTTTCTATAACCGAAGTGACCGATAGGATATTAGAACACCTTAAAGTTATCGAGCGCTATATAAAAGAATCTCGCGCAAGGGAAGAGGAGTCCCACGCAAGAGAAGAATTAATTAAAGAAGAGATAACTGAAAGTGTAAAAATGGAAGAACAAATAAGTGAAGAACCGACACAAGAGTTAAACAACGAAAAAGGTGAGTCCGACAACGTTAAAATTCAAGAAGAGTCTAATTTTGAAGAAATTAATCTCTTGTCACCTTCCTTTGAAAATAATTGTTTAGTTCCAACTCATGCTAAGTTTTTAAAAGAGTTAAACACTAACACTAAAATTGACGAAACGGTAAGTGTTAAGTTAACTAAAGATCAAACCTCGGTAATAAAAGAAGATCCATTTGAAATCAACATTACACCGGTTCCATGTTTTTTTCCAAACTCCTTTATTAGTAATGCCACAATTGATAAAGATCTTTGTGTTAACATAACGCCCAACTACATTTTTGAAAAATTAAGTATTAGTGATTTTTCTCCACTTCAAATACCCATTTTTCTATCCAATCGGAAAGTAATAAAATCAATCGGTATAGTTGAGGATGTTTTGGTTCTGTAGGATCGTTTTCAGACCCGAACGAGTCGATCAGAAGAGTTTTACTCAGTACGAAAGGCGGGAACAGACGTACTAAGGTCAATTCAGTAAGATTATCACTTTTAAACTATCGTATTATTGATTTAATGGCAAATTACAACGAGACAACACTTCGGCAGCACTTCGTTGCACAAACCGGAACTATTACTAATGATTTCGCTTGAACGGGTATTTATAGGCCCATAATTCCGTTTGAATGAGTTCCAAGCGGAATTAGAATTCCAAGCGGAATTAGAATTCCAAGCAGAATCTAATTACGCATGGAATTACATCAACTATCATTTCAAGCGGAATTAGACTCTCAAGCGAAATTACCTAAAATCTCGAACTACGTGCCCTGATCTAACATTCTATATGAAAGACTCGATACAAGACAAAGTCGACAGACGCATGCACTAACAGACTCCCCCTCGAATGTTGACGAGTCTTAAGTGTCGAGTCTTCAACATCTTCAGTCTTTATCAGTCTTCGGGCTTCTCTTTTGAAGTATCTGACACTGTAAGTATTCTCAAATCTTCTTTCTTCTATTTTCGTCAACAACAGACTCTCAAGATCAGAACCTGACTCTTTGTTATTCAGACTCCCCCTCTCAATACGCTGGGATCGTAGTCTGGCTTCCATAGGTTCAAGATCGTGACCTGGCTCAAATTCTGCTCTGGATCGAAGCCTGGCTTTCATATGATTATCCCAAGATCTGTTGCTGGCTCTATCATTACCTGCACACAAACTCTACCCAAAAATAAATTTTCTGATGACCACTTGTAAAAACAATTCTCACCCTCTGATGAACACTTGTAAAAACAATTCTCACCCTCTGATGAACACTTATGGATAAGATATTCAAACAATGTTTTTACAATGTTAATCTTTGATGAACCACTTGCAAAAATTATCATTTTTCTTTTCAAAACACAATTTTCCAAACCATTTGTTCATCATGTCTAGCACTTGGAATTTTGAAAATCAGTTCTCCAACACCAGTTGTCGAAAATCTTTTTGGAATTTTCAAAAATTTATGCTAAAACAATCCGAAAATCTTTTTGGATTTTTTTAATAAACTGAAATCTAAACATAAATGCAATAACAGAATTTAAATGCAGAAATGAAATATATACAGACAATATTTTTGTGAGTTTGTGTAAGAGGATCATATAAGTTTATGAGACAAATAACCAACACCGTTAAGCTTTTAACATATTAAGTTCTAAACAGTTAACTTAGATTGTCAGTATACTGATCCACTTAAATTTTCACACAAATTTCAACTATTTCGAGATATGAGATTAATGTCTTAAGCACTTAAACTTATTCGCGTGTACCACCACTTGAATATACTCCCGTATCCAGATCCCAATATTCAGTCTTACAGGTGAGTATACCACAGATGATATCTGTAAAGGGTTAAATGCGAAACCGTGAGAGCTCAGGTCAGAACTTCCGTTCAGCAGAGAGATGACGGCTCGACTTTTAGTGTGTCCCCTTTAGAGGATCTTTTCTTCAACAGCACATGATTAGCATTTTTCAATGTTTCATCATTGGATGGCGGGGGTCCAAATTCTTTGATCCCCTCATATGTAAGCTACTATTAATACTTTAACCCGACTACTTAGGACTGTATCCCTGCTGACTCAGACTACTTAGCCGAGGGTAACGTCACCTTTAAAAGAGGGGCCTACCATAATATGCATTAATAACTTAATTAATTATCTTTCAAAAATCCGACCCTTTAGGATTGTATCCTTGCTGACTCAAACTACTGGGTTGAGGGTAACGTCACCTTCAAAAGAGGGGCCTACTACAATAACTAAGATAATCTCTTAAAAAGTGCAAAAGTGCGGAAATAATCAAAGGTTACACTAAACACGAGTTGGAGCCAAGTGATTCATCTTGTCTATCTGTTTTTATTTTTATTTTTCAGCATTTTAGTTAGTTTTATTTTTCTAGTTTAAAACCTTTTTCTAAACTTTTGATTTGATTAGACGTTGAGGATAAACCGGTATTAAAAGTTCTTGTGTCCTTAGACGACCTCGGTATCTTACCAACACTATACTATGCTCACGATGGGTGCACTTGCCCATATGTGTGTTTAGTGTTAGTAAATATCGTGTTTTATAAATTTAAAACTTGGCTAAAAAGTGTAAAAGGGCTTAAAATATACTTAAACTTATATACACACTTCACACGCATCAAGTTTTTGGCACTGCTGCCGGGGACACAAGGATTTTAAGAAAGTTAGGAATCAATGGCCTAATCAGTTTTTCAAAACCTTTTTAAAACGCGCGCACATTTTTCTGCATTTTAGTTTAGTTTTGCATTTACAGTAAGTTGAACACGGGCCGTGCTCACTGAACACGGGGTCGTGCTGCATATTTTTCACAAAACACCCAGTAACAGAAGCTGAACACGGGGCCGTGTCCACTGAACACGCCCCCGTTCTCAACGAAATCAGTAACTTTAATTAAAATGCCCAGATACATATTCTGTACACGGGGCTGTGTCCACTGAACACGGGGCCGTGTCCAGCCTCTGTTTTCGTTTTTATTTTTGTTTTCTGATCTCGAGACTTTGTTGTGGTCTGCTGAGTGATTCTTATGGATCAATACTCAGGAGGTTCCAACTACACCTATGAGGAGGATGATTATAGGAGTAACTATTGCACTAATTGTGGTGACCCGCACTCGGTTCAATATTGTAACTTATATCAACCGTCCACTTCATACACCTACTATGAGGAGCCCAGGTACGAGCCATCAACTTTATACACATCCTATGAAGACCAAAGGTATGAACCTCCTCCCTCATACTCATATTTTGATGAACCAAGGTATGAGCCTTCTTACTCATACTTTGAGGAACCAAGATATGAGCCACCACCAACTTCATATGCTTATTATGAGGAACCATGGCGTGAACAACCCACCTCATATGAGTATTATGAAGAACAAAATTACGACCCTTATCCATCATATGCTTACAATGAAGAACAATGGTGTGAACCATCTACTTCATATGGGTATTATGAGGAACAAAGGATCGAACAACCGGATTCAAGCTTTGAAAATCCCGATCCTTTTTCTATAACCGAAGTGACCGATAGGATATTAGAACACCTTAAAGTTATCGAGCGCTATATAAAAGAATCTCGCGCAAGGGAAGAGGAGTCCCACGCAAGAGAAGAATTAATTAAAGAAGAGATAACTGAAAGTGTAAAAATGGAAGAACAAATAAGTGAAGAACCGACACAAGAGTTAAACAACGAAAAAGGTGAGTCCGACAACGTTAAAATTCAAGAAGAGTCTAATTTTGAAGAAATTAATCTCTTGTCACCTTCCTTTGAAAATAATTGTTTAGTTCCAACTCATGCTAAGTTTTTAAAAGAGTTAAACACTAACACTAAAATTGACGAAACGGTAAGTGTTAAGTTAACTAAAGATCAAACCTCGGTAATAAAAGAAGATCCATTTGAAATCAACATTACACCGGTTCCATGTTTTTTTCCAAACTCCTTTATTAGTAATGCCACAATTGATAAAGATCTTTGTGTTAACATAACGCCCAACTACATTTTTGAAAAATTAAGTATTAGTGATTTTTCTCCACTTCAAATACCCATTTTTCTATCCAATCGGAAAGTAATAAAATCAATCGGTATAGTTGAGGATGTTTTGGTTCTGTAGGATCGTTTTCAGACCCGAACGAGTCGATCAGAAGAGTTTTACTCAGTACGAAAGGCGGGAACAGACGTACTAAGGTCAATTCAGTAAGATTATCACTTTTAAACTATCGTATTATTGATTTAATGGCAAATTACAACGAGACAACACTTCGGCAGCACTTCGTTGCACAAACCGGAACTATTACTAATGATTTCGCTTGAACGGGTATTTATAGGCCCATAATTCCGTTTGAATGAGTTCCAAGCGGAATTAGAATTCCAAGCGGAATTAGAATTCCAAGCAGAATCTAATTACGCATGGAATTACATCAACTATCATTTCAAGCGGAATTAGACTCTCAAGCGAAATTACCTAAAATCTCGAACTACGTGCCCTGATCTAACATTCTATATGAAAGACTCGATACAAGACAAAGTCGACAGACGCATGCACTAACAGACTCCCCCTCGAATGTTGACGAGTCTTAAGTGTCGAGTCTTCAACATCTTCAGTCTTTATCAGTCTTCGGGCTTCTCTTTTGAAGTATCTGACACTGTAAGTATTCTCAAATCTTCTTTCTTCTATTTTCGTCAACAACAGACTCTCAAGATCAGAACCTGACTCTTTGTTATTCAGACTCCCCCTCTCAATACGCTGGGATCGTAGTCTGGCTTCCATAGGTTCAAGATCGTGACCTGGCTCAAATTCTGCTCTGGATCGAAGCCTGGCTTTCATATGATTATCCCAAGATCTGTTGCTGGCTCTATCATTACCTGCACACAAACTCTACCCAAAAATAAATTTTCTGATGACCACTTGTAAAAACAATTCTCACCCTCTGATGAACACTTGTAAAAACAATTCTCACCCTCTGATGAACACTTATGGATAAGATATTCAAACAATGTTTTTACAATGTTAATCTTTGATGAACCACTTGCAAAAATTATCATTTTTCTTTTCAAAACACAATTTTCCAAACCATTTGTTCATCATGTCTAGCACTTGGAATTTTGAAAATCAGTTCTCCAACACCAGTTGTCGAAAATCTTTTTGGAATTTTCAAAAATTTATGCTAAAACAATCCGAAAATCTTTTTGGATTTTTTTAATAAACTGAAATCTAAACATAAATGCAATAACAGAATTTAAATGCAGAAATGAAATATATACAGACAATATTTTTGTGAGTTTGTGTAAGAGGATCATATAAGTTTATGAGACAAATAACCAACACCGTTAAGCTTTTAACATATTAAGTTCTAAACAGTTAACTTAGATTGTCAGTATACTGATCCACTTAAATTTTCACACAAATTTCAACTATTTCGAGATATGAGATTAATGTCTTAAGCACTTAAACTTATTCGCGTGTACCACCACTTGAATATACTCCCGTATCCAGATCCCAATATTCAGTCTTACAGGTGAGTATACCACAGATGATATCTGTAAAGGGTTAAATGCGAAACCGTGAGAGCTCAGGTCAGAACTTCCGTTCAGCAGAGAGATGACGGCTCGACTTTTAGTGTGTCCCCTTTAGAGGATCTTTTCTTCAACAGCACATGATTAGCATTTTTCAATGTTTCATCATTGGATGGCGGGGGTCCAAATTCTTTGATCCCCTCATATGTAAGCTACTATTAATACTTTAACCCGACTACTTAGGACTGTATCCCTGCTGACTCAGACTACTTAGCCGAGGGTAACGTCACCTTCAAAAGAGGGGCCTACCATAATATGCATTAATAACTTAATTAATTATCTTTCAATAATCCGACCCTTTAGGATTGTATCCTTGCTGACTCAAACAACTGGGTTGAGGGTAACGTCACCTTCAAAAGAGGGGCCTACTATAATAAATAAGATAATCTCTTAAAAAGTGCAAAAGTGCGGAAATAATCAAAGGTTACACTAAACACGAGTCGGAGCCAAGTGATTCATCTTGTCTATCTGTTTTTATTTTTATTTTTCAGCATTTTAGTTAGTTTTATTTTTCTAGTTTAAAACCTTTTTCTAAACTTTTGATTTGATTAGACGTTGAGGATAAACCGGAATTAAAAGCTCTTGTGTCCTTAGACGACATCGGTATCTTACCAACACTATACTACGCTCACGATGGGTGCACTTTCCCATATGTGTGTTTAGTGTTAGTAAATATCGTGTTTTATAAATTTAAAACTTGGTTAAAAAGTGTAAAAGGGGTTAAAATATACTTAAACTTATATACACACTTCACCCGCATCAGTGCTCTTGCAACAGGTGCTGCTCCAGGTATAATGTCAATTCTAAACTCCACTTGCCTATCTGGGGGTAAACCAGGTAGTTCTTCAGGAAATACATCAGGGTATTCATAAATGATAGGGATGTCTTCAATCTTGGGCTTTGGCTCATCAATAGTCACTTATGCTATATAAATGACACAACCCTTCTTAATACACCTTGATGCCTTAAGCACAGACACTTGCTTAGGCAACCCATACTGAGTATCTCCTTGTATGGTAAGTGGCTCACCATACGGAGTCTTGATCACCACTTGTTTCTTGTCACAAACGATCTGGGCTTGGTTATGAGATAACCAATCCATGCCTATTACTATGTCGAATCCAGCTAGTTTCAAAGGAAGCAAGGATAACGGAAAGGAGTGGTTCCTAATGGATATAAAACATCCATCTAGCACAGCTGAGGCAGTTTCTAAGGTACCATCGGCCAACTCTACTTCATATTTCACGCTTAGGGTTTTAACAGGTAAATTCAACAACTTACAAAACTTATTATCTATGAATGACTTATCCACACCCGAATCAAATAACACCCTTGCATAAACATCATTTATAAGGAAGTTACCTGTTATCACATTATCATCCTGGATGGCTTCTCGTGCATCCATTCGAAAGACCCTGGAATTGGTCTTTTTGGCTTCTTCAGGCTTTTTGGAAAACTTAGGGCAGTTGGACTTGATGTGCCCCTTCTCATTACAGTTATAGCACGTTGCATGTTTTATCTTCTTGCACTCTATCGTCTTGTGCTCATTTGACTTACAAATCCCACAAACCCTCAGCTGTGATTGGGATTTTGACTTGTATCTGCACCTCCCTAAATGGCGCTTCTTACAAATTTTGCATTTGGGCTTCTCGCCCGACTGCTGATCATCCTTTCTAAACCTGGAACTCTTCTTGTGATCAAAGTTCCCTTTGTGTTTCTTGTTTGATCGGTGTGAGTTTTCATCCTCACGCTTTCTCTTCACTATATCAGAATTTCTCATCGATCTCTGCCTGACCGCATCAAGGGTAGGTGATAGTGCCAGATTGACTACCGATCTAAAGGTAGTCGGTCGAGATGCCTTCACATTGGCTTTGATCTCCGGGGATAAACCCCCAATGAAACGGGCTATCCATTTTGGTTTCGGTGTCACCAAATATGGAACCAATCGAGACATAGTATTAAAACTCGTAAGGTACGCCTGACAGTCTAAATTCGTCATAACTAATGTTAGGAAGTCGGTCTCGATCTTCTCAACCTCATGTTGAGGGCAGTAATTTTCTTTGATGCGAGTAACGAACTGCTCCCAAGACATGCCACACAAATGGACTTTTCTAGTAGCTTGGATCAGAGACCTCCACCAAGCTAGCGCTTCTCCATTAAATGACCGAGATACAAACTTCACAATGTCCTTATCAGCGCAACCACTGATATCAACCACATTATCCATTTCATCGAGCCAAGTCATACAATCGATGGCTCCTTTCTCCCCTGTAAAGTCTCTAGGCTTCCAGGAGACGAAATACTTATATGTACAGGACTTACCACGTGGTTCTTGTTTGAGCTCAATCTTCTTCGACGGAACACTATGCTGATTTGAGGAGTGATGATCGTCATCCCTCCTTGATCCATCATGTTTAGGAGGTGGCTTACTATGAGCCTCAGAGTGAGTCTTAGGTTTAGAATGGGGTATAGATGAGGTCTTGCTTCGAGTACCACTTGACTCATTAAACTGCCTATCCATGGCCTTGGTAACAACATTATCAATCAATGCTTGAAGTTCCGCACCAGTGATGTTGATTCTGGTGGTATCATGATTTTCCTTTGGGTGACTGTTGATTTCTTCAGACTCGGCCATGTAGCTTGATTGCTACATAAAAGGATGACAAAAATTCCTTAGAGGTATATAATAGATTTGTCATCTTATTAATTTATTAACCATGGTATTAAAGAACCATTTTGGTTAATTTTGTTAAGTATTTCATTCAGGATTTTTCATTAATAACCCTTAGTTATAATTAAATATAATAATGGCACAAAAGGCCAAGTCACATGGACATTTTCAAATTATAGGCCAGGATCTTATAGGATCGAGGTATTAAGGCTTGAATCATAGTTCATTACCTTTCTTGACAGGGAGTTGTAGGCTACGACTGTCTTTTGTCTTATATGACAATAATTATGGCCCGTAGGCATTACATCACAAATGGATGTTTATTATATGATTATCTTATCTGATGATATTAGTCAAGATCGCATTAATCATACAGACTATTATGCTTGGACGTAGTCCGACATCTTTAGACAGGGGGTCAAAGACCACCACTGTCGTTGTCTTATTGGACAACAAGTTTAGCCCGTAGGCACTTCATCACTAATGGATGTTTATAATGTGATAATATTTATTTGATGATTTAAGCCATGATTTCTAAATCACTAGGCTAGATAAGGGGGTTGGAACATGGTTAATGGTTTCAATTGGTTTAATTTTAGGAATGGGTCCAAAAAGATCCTTCCTCCGTACTCGGCGTACGATTATTCGAGCTATGGTACGAAGCTTACCACTCTTAAATTTCGGGTTTGAAGAACTTCCACCAATGGCAGATTTACTCGCTGACATGTTCCTGAAATGCACAATTATCGAAAATAATATATACCTATTAAGGATGAGATTATTCCTAGTTCAAGTCTAGACTCGGAAGTCGAGGAAAGTGCAAACTGTGTCATTGAGATTAAACACAAAAGGCTAGTGTTTAATTCACTCAATGTTGGCTCTGATACCAACCTGTCACACCCCGATATTTCCACGTATTACTGGTGGGCCCGGTGGGGAGTATCGTGACGTAGTTGATATCATCATAGACAATTTATCACAGTTTATATACACAACGGAAGTCGAAAGATAAAATCATTACAAACCGAATGAAAGTAATATCATTTATTACAAAATGGTTGTAAAGGATCCACAGGCGGATCAAAGTTAAAAAGAAATATTGTTCAGCAGATTTATAACATCTAAGCTTGCAAGACTCTTTATTGATGCTAGGAGTAGCCAGCCTATTCCGTTTAGTACCTGCACTTAGCCTTTTGGAAAATACGTCAGTTTACACTGGTAAATACAATTAACCGACTCATTTTGAAAAGGTTTAAGAAAATTGATTTGAATGCACAAGGCACAGAATAATCTTTTATAACTTGGGATAATTATTTATATATAAACTTGTAAAAGAATTACATGTTCGTTATACGTTCAGTAGCCCGGGCTGAATACCGGGTTAAAGATTAATAGACACACCACATGATATAGTCCCGCGTCGAGTTATTCTAGAACAAGCGGTTATACCTTTTTATATATATGCACCGTCAGGTGTATGCCTACACCCCGTGCTTTGGTCGTGGCCATTTCAATGAATGATGCCAAGGATATCCGGGATATGGTCATTAACCCCCCAAAGGCTTTAAGCAAACAAAACAATTTAAATGGGTCATCTCAATAAATTAACCTTCATATGATTAATAATTCAATGCCCGACCAAGCGGTATTTTATATACCGTACCCCAAGCCCGTATAAGGGAAAATAAGTTAAAAGTATTTACCTGAGCAAATTATATAAATTTATCGCAGCCGTACAAATCAGCAAGTGCAAGTATCTTTTACTGGTCTCTTAATAAAGGTCCTAAGCACGATTTTGGAACTTAAGGAAACTTGTTTGCTGACCAGAGAGCTCCAGAGAAGAGTCTTGGATGATTTCAAGTGAATGTTAAAATGTTGCAACAAGTGTTCTTCTTATATAGTGGATTTGATGCAACAAGATCATGCCAAACAAGTCTACAGGTGTACCTTGATCAGTTCCAGGTGTCCCTAGGCATGAAAAACCACTGGTGCAGCCCCTGGAATGAAAAACAAGGCTTCAAAGGCGGTGGAACTGGTTGTACTCGCATCTCTGCATGAATTCTGTTCAGCTCAGGCCGTCGCGTTGCGCGACGGCAGAAGACCTCAGTGGTGGCGCAGTGCCAGCAACTCAGTTACCAGCCATACAAGTTTCAATTAATGACATTTCACCCCCTGGACCTTCTAAAACGTAATTTCTTCCATTTTAAGCACTTTTAACCCATATAACTTATATTTCTATGATCCATGAGATATAACCAAACATAGTTAGTTCCAGTTTCATTAAACGATAACCGAAAACATAAGTTTTGCCTCGTTGACGATTTTAACCCTTTACTTACGAATGTTCGCGTAACTTTCTCATACGATATCAAAACCTTGTGAAATTTTTATCACATATTATCGTGAGCATAATTAATCGTTACAAAGCTCCGGGTTCGCTAAAAGGTCACTCAGAGGTATGAATTAAACATGTTGACACATTTAACCCTCGCGGTTTGTAAACTTTCACTTTCTTCCACAAACGGCTTCATACGATTCATAATTCATTCATTTAAGGGTATAAACATCGTGTAGGGTTGTTAAAGAGCATAATTATCAAATGTTGACACTTTGAATCTTTATATACATATACTTTCTTCGTTTGTCAACTTTAGTCCCTCATATTCAATTTGTAACATGTTTAAAGTCCATGGCGCGTGTCGATACTATATTGGACATGATTTTACGAGGTGTTACAGGTAGTTCGAGTCTGTATGCCACTTTTTCGATCCTTTCCAGAATCTTAAAGGGTCCAACATATCGAGGCGCGAGCTTTCCTTTCTTGGCGAATCTGATCACACCCTTCCAAGGTGATACCTTTAGGAGCACGTGATCGCCAATGTCAAATTCAAGGGGCTTGCGTCGTCTATCGGCGTAACTTTTTTGATGACTCCGAGCTTTCAGCAGAGTGTCTCGAATTTGGAGGATCTTGTCAGTCGTTTCTTGCAGTAGCTCAGGACCGGTTAGTTGCGCATCTCCGATCTCATGCCCCACAATAGGCGATTGGCATTTTCTTCCGTATAAAGCCTCAAATGGTGCCATTTGTATGCTAGAATGATAACTGTTAATGTACGAGAATTCAACCCAGGGTAAGTGTACGTCCCAATTACCACCGAAATCTATGACACACGAGCGAAGCATGTCTTCAAGAGTACGAATCGTTCTTTCAGTCTGACCACCAGTTTGGGGATGGAAAGCGGTACTTAGATTAAGCGTAGTACCGAGAGCAGATTGAAACGTTTCCCAAAGGCGCGAGGTAAACTGACCATCGCGGTCAGAGATGATGTCTCGTGTTGTACCATGTCGACAGATAATCTCGTCGGTGTAGATTCGGGCTAATTTTCTACCTTAAAGTCTTCTCGTATCGGCAGGAAATGAGCAGATTTAGTCAAGCGGTCAACGATAACCCAGATGCTATCGTGACCTGAGGTTGTACGTGGGAGTTTCGTGATAAAGTCCATGGCTATGCTTTCCCATTTCCACATCGGGATCTCGGGTTGCACAAGCAAGCCAAATGGTCTTTGATGTTCGGCTCTTGCTTTCGAGCAAGTCAGGCACTTTGAAACATAGATAGCGATATCTTTCTTCATGGTACATTTTTTCGGCAGCATGATGAATGGAATATCGAGACTTGTGAGCTTCGTCCAACAGGATTTGTCGCAAGTCGGTACGTTTGGGAATCCAAATTCGGTCCAGAAAATGGAATATACCATTCGATTTATTCACTAACTGGGCACCATCGTTAGGAATTCTTTCCTTCTTCAAGGTGCTTTCGGTAAAATACGCATTCTGAGCGTCGAGGATGAGAGTTTCGAGATGATGCTGCGCTTGGATATTATGGGCACTATGCAAATAGCTTCGTCTGCTAAGGGCATCGACAACGACATTTGCTTTACCAGGATGATAACGGATTTCACAGTCGTAATCGTTGAGAAGTTCTATCCATCAGCGTTGGCGCATATTCAGTTCTTTTTCGCTGAGGATGTGTTGTAGGCTCTTATGATCTGTGAAGATCGTACACTTGGTACCATAAAGGTAGTGTCGCCAAATCTTCAACGTAAAAACAACTGCGCCTAGCTCGAGGTCATGGTTTGTATAGTTCTTCTCGTGGATCTTGAGCTGACGAGATGCGTAAGCGATAACCTTGTCACGTTGCATGAGAACACAACCAAGACCAAGGGTCGAGGCATCACAATAGACAATGAAGTCATCGTTTCCGTCGGGTAAAGCGAGAACGGGAGCATTACAGAGCATATGCTTTAGAGTTTGAAAGGCAGTCTCTTGCTTGGTTCCCCAAACAAAAGGCTTGTCTTTATGTGTCAAAGAAGTAAGCGGGACAGCAATTTTCGAGAATTCAGCGATGAATCGACGGTAATAGCCCGCCAATCTGAGGAACAAACGTACATCAGATGGTGATTTTGGAGTAACCCAGCTCTTAACAGCTTCGATCTTTACGGGGTCGACGTGAATACCTTGACTATTGACAATGTGACCGAGGAATTGAACCTCCTCCAGCCAAAATTCACACTTGGAGAACTTGGCGTAGAGTTGATTCCTCTGGAGTAGTTCGAGAACCAAACGTAGATGCTACGCGTGTTCGGTTTTCGACTTCGAATAGATAAGGATATTGTCGATGAATACGATGACGAAGCGGTCAAGAAACGGTTTGCACACCCGGTTCATCAAATCAATGAAAACCGCAGGAGCATTGGTTAGACCAAAGGGCATTACGACAAATTCATAATGGCCATAACGGGTTCGGAAAGCGGTTTTCGGTATATCTTCCTCCTGAATGCGCAACTGGTGATAGCCTGAGCCTAAATCGATATTCAAAAAACGTGTAGCACCTTGCAATTGATCAAACAAATCATCGATTCGAGGCAGGGGTAACGATTCTTGATGGTCAGTTTATTCAACTCCCTATAGTCGATGCACATCCGGAAAGACCCATCCTTCTTTTTGATGAAAAGGACTGGTGCGCCCCAAGGAGAAGTGCTAGAGCGAATGAAGCCTTTGTCAAGTAATTCCTGGAGTTGACTCGAGAGTTCGCGCATTTCGGACGGAGCGAGGCGATAAGGAGATTTAGCAACAGGGTTGGCTCCAAGAATGAGGTCGATACGAAAATCAATATCACGGCTCGGGGGTAAACCAGGTAAATCATCGGAAAAAACAAGAGGAAAATCACGAACTACATGCACCTTATCGATCGCCTTAACTTCTTTTTTCTCCGCTACTACAATGTGTGCCAAGAAAGCTCGGTATTCCTTGTGGAGATACTTTCTAGCCTGAACACATGACATGAGTTGGAGTTTCTTCGAAGCGACTTCACCATAGACACACAATTGATCACCATTAGCGAGCGAGAAGCGAATCATCTTATCGAAACAAACAACTTCAGCATGATTCTCACGAAGAAAATCCATGCCTACTATGACATCTAAACTACCAAGCTGCATTAGAATGAGATCGATAGGGAAGATGTGATTGTTGAGTTCGAGAGTACAATCACGAAGAACAAAATTAACAGCGACGGTTCTTCCAGTGGCCACTTCAACATGAACGTCGAGGGGAGATGGGCACGCTTACAATTAAGGAGCTTTTCGAATTCAAACGATACAAAACAGTTATTGGCTCCAGTATCAAATAAACACGAAGCATATATATCATTCACAAGGAACGTACCATTAACCACATTGTTATCTGCTTGAGCCTGGCGAGCGTTGATGTTGAAAACACGTCCGCGGGCTGCCGGCTGCTGTTGCTGATGCTGTTTCTGGGGCTGCTGCTATTGTGGCTCTTGCTTCACCACTCGATTCAGGCACATGTTTGTGAAGTGGTTGGGATCACCACACGCAAAGCAAGCTCTAGCGTGGATCGCGGGTGCAGGAGCCGCTTGTTGGCCTTGAGGAGCAGGAAGTAGAGCTTGTTGAGTAGGAGCTGGAGCTTGACGTGGACCTGTACGGCATTTGGCGGTGAAGTAGCCGTACATGTTGCAATGCACACAATATCTGCAAGCGATTCCCACAGGATGATGATAGGTACAGGTAGGGCAAGCCGGGTGAGGACTAGTGTATGCACGCTTAGCCGGCGGTGCATGGGTAACCGGCACCGCTACTTGGCAGTGTTGAGGCTGTGGTTGAGCTGGGATAGCTTGAAGAGGAGCGGCAGCTGTGATAGCGCAATTCTTGCTACTGTTGTTGTTGTTCTTCTTCTTCCTCTTGCGACGGGAGGACCTTGAAGACTGCGGAGCGGCGACGGTTTCAGCGGTTGAAGCAACGATAACTTGATGTAGATTCTTGGAGGCTTTATCCCAGTAACCAGCCTTGACTCGCTTGTCGTTTATCTCAGCAGCGAGTAAGAAGGTTTCCTCAATTGTCGACGTCTTCGCAGCTTGAACGAAATCAGCCAAGCAATCCGGAAGAGCACGGATATACTTCTTGATGGTGATTTCGGGCGTAGAAACTTGACCTGGATAGATTATGCTTAGCTGCTTAAAGCGAGCAGTTAAACCAGCGTTGTCGCCATCCTTATGCTTGATATGCCAGAACTCGTCCTCCAACTTTTGAAGCTCGTGGGGAGGGCAGAACTCTTTCATCATGATGTCCTTCAACTCATTCCACGTTAACCCATAAGCTGCATCATTTCCACGCTTGTTTCTCTCGGCAGTCCACCAGTCCAGAGCCCTGGACTGGAAAATGCCGGTGGCGTTAACGGTGCGTAGATTATCAGGACAGTTGCTTTGGTGCAGGGTGACTTCAATAGAATAAAACCATTAAAACATGGCCGTAGGCCCATCTTCGCCGGTAAATTCTTTCAGGCCGCAGGCTTTGAACTGCTTGAAGCTAAAAGTAGACTTTGGCGAATCAGTCCTGGACACTTCAGAGGACTTGCTACCGTTTTCATTCAGCTCACTAACGATTTGCGGGATAACTTTCGCAATTTTCTTGGCGACCACTGAAGCGATACGCTTGTCTTCATGATTGCGGCGAGTGGTTCGGGAGTGGAACGATCCAAATGACGACATTGTCTACAACAGACATCGCCATGGGACTCAGACACTATACAATCGAATCTCACCTCACACACACTTAATACTAAAGCTCAGGAACACAATCAATCATATAAACACGTATTCACGAAGGCACATAACCACAAAGCACATAAGCACGTAGAGCACATAAGCACGTAGTTCACCGAAACCATGGGGACAAGCTATATTTTGCACGTATTCACCTGCATATATTGCACGTATTCACCTATCCTTCAAAGTCCGCAAGTTCGAGAATTGCGGTTGCGATTAGCGAGTACACAGCGAGTAGTATAGCATAAGCGAGTAACGTAGCATGCGATTATCCACAAGTAGTAGCGATTTGTTAGCGTATTGAGATAGATGTGCAGTGCGAGTCGTGTGTGTCGATTAAAGCGAAAGCGAGAAGCACATAAAATCACCAAAATCAAAACACATAAACATACAAAACCACATAAAACACACAAAAGTTCATGTAAAAGCGACAAATATCAGAGTCAGCAGTTGCGGGCTCAGAATCGAAACATGTAAAATCAGAGATTGCGAGCTTGAAATCGAATAGAGATTGTCTAAGGCTTGATAGACTTTGACTACCCAAAGTGATTCGACTATTCTCAAAGGCTACAAGTATGCGTTTTGGCCTAATAGACTATGCTCTATCACCGTTATTCGGTAAATGGCACGCATCCTTTCGGTTACTTACGCTACTTGAGTCGTTAGAATCCATCGAGACTTTGGTGGGAGTTTGCGAAACCAAAATAGAGAGTGGAAAGAGTCATCAAGATTCAGGTTTCACCCCTAGCTTAACGACTGTGTTCCTGTTTGTGTGATAGAATCACGAGATTTGAGAGAGAAATCTGTGTCGAAGTACGGATTTCACTCCTATTTCAACGCAAATTCTCTTGTTTATAGTAAAAAATGCGGGTCGAACAAGCAATTTAATCGAGAGTTTACGGTTTTCACACCTAATCTTGATCTAACCACTCGTTCATTTTTGAAAATAGTGCAGTGCAACCACCTTAGGAAAGGTAGTGTGATAGTATAGCATGAGTGCGAGCGAGAATAGCAAGTAGGCTTGTACAAAACCCCTACAGGGTATGCACAAGTCGATTCATTGGTACTTAGACTATAGACTAGGTCATTTCTAAGACATCGACCCGGACTAGGTCAAGTCTTGCCTAATTCCCTATAGTTATGGCTCTGATACCAATCTGTCACACCCCAACCGATGACGGAAACATCGGGGCATGGCACTGAGCGAAACAGATTGTCCATGAGAAATTCCATAACAACTAAATTACCGGATAGTTAATATTATGTCCCATACCATAACCCATCAAGTAAAATCAATTATTACAGACATCGATATCTCAAAGGCAAATAACATGTTCCGACAACTCAGATTTAAATAAATAAATTGTCTTTGTTTCTAGAATCTCATTCCGACAACTATTTGATACTTTGCCATTTCATCCGCAGCCACCTTTTCCTTGTCTTCCTCACTCCAAAGTATTTCACTTTTGGGAGCTCGGGAGGCAGGGATAGTAGGTGATTGGTCAGTTGCTGGAATAGTTGGTATTTCAGTCATTAGTATATGTGGACCCCTTTCAATGGATTGAAACAGAGCTTGGTCATGACCATTAAGGAAATTGACCATCCTGATTTTCCATTGGGGGTATTCCTCTCTGACCAGAGTCGGAGGTTTAGACATAGAACCAATGTTAAAAGCATTATTCCAGGATTGAAAGCTGGCCATATTTTGGGAAAAGAAGATGAGCGATTGATCGTTTGAAAATAATTTATTCAATTGGCTCTTATACCAATTGTTGGACCCATTATGGCCTGAACAACTTATTTTCACGTAATATGGCAAGTGATTTCAGTATATGTGAAAAAGATGTGCGGAAATGGAAATCAGACTTTCAGAAACAAGACCTACAGAATTATCAAGTTTATATCACTTTGAAACAAAATGGTTTACAAGGTGATTGTAAGATTATTATCTAATACAAATGAATCTTGAATTCTGTGGGTGAGAGGGCAATGGAGTTTTGATGTATGTGTAAATGCTAAGCTTCAAACTCAATTGTCTTCTGCTGGTTGAGCCTTCTATTTATAGAAGGCTGGGTGCATGAATAAACAATAGTTTATTCATGCAATAAGTCCTACAAAAAGTAGCCATTTGACATATTCATTGAATCCAACGTTCAAGTTGTCTTTTTCATCATGATATCCAATAATGTCAACTTGCTTCGGTAAGTGTGGCAGGATAGAGCTTATTTCAGACAAGTGGGGTATTTCATCAAAATTTATGATAAACCACTTCATCAAAATTCTGGTGAACATATCATCAGAAAATCCTGATGATCAGAATCGTCAGAAACTGAATATCATCAGATCCATCAGAACTGACCTTCTCTGATAATCCAATTTAGCTCTTGATTAACTTGTGATTCTTTGAAGTAGATGCTGTGCATTTTAGTTGTCCTATCTGATCTTCTTCTTCTTGTTGTGATCTTCAGGACTGTTATCTCTTCATAGATCCAGTTGATTGTGATTTTCTTCAATACTTACAAATAAAGTTTCCTAACATTAACGTTGTGCAAGAACTGTTTGTTGATGACTACATTATCACTTGCATGCCCCATTATAGTGAAGAATGCTACAAGGAAATTTAGGCAGAAGTCTCTCTAGAAGCCATGCATCACAGGCAAAATTGTAACACCCCAAAAATGCATGATAAATTATTCATTGATTAACTTAAATAGTTAAGTTTAGTAAAATCAAGGGAAGATTTGAAAAGAATGAAAAATATGCAAAATGACAATAAAGAAATTAAAGAGGGGCTGAATTGTAATAAATAATAGTTGAAATAATGGAAATTGCCTAAATCAAATACCTTTCAATTTCGGAGGGGGTTAATGTGAAAAAATGTAATTAAAAGGGGTTAATAGGGTTTAAACCAAAAACACTTCTCTGTTGCGTGTTTGGGATCGACCAGAGCAGAGGGAAACAGGGGATAACCCTTGTTCTTGCAAGAATTCATCAAATCAACAAGGAAATTCTAAGCTAATCGATTGCATGTCCTCAAATTTTCGAGTAGCTTAACATTCCTAATAGAGTGGTAAGTTCAGTTTTGTTTTTTGATGAATTATAGGAATTTGGGTTTCACCCGATTCATGAGTTGATGAAACACTTTGTGTAATTGGAGGTTAAGATTGTGAAATAGGGCAGAATCTATGTCTGATTTTAGACTATTCGAAAGATGTTAGTAAAAAAACCCATTTTATGAAATTGTGCCATAAATAGGATGATCAAGTAGACTTAATCATGTGAAATCTTGAGAAAAATGATGATGTTGTAATGCTTGAATCTTAGAAAAATTATGTAGTATCAAAGAATGATATGAACATTGATTGATTGTTGAAGAGTTATGAGATGAACAAGTAGGATTCATGCTTTGAATACTTGTACATAATGCTTGTAAATATAATGCCCACCAAGTGTTTGATGAAATGCTTAAAGAATGAAATTTGGGTGTACTAAATGAATGAATGTGTTGATATAGGCGTGAAAGAAGAAGGTTCAAACGCGAGGAAAACGGAAGGCTCACAAGATCGAGGTATGTTAGCTCACACATACATAACAAGTTTACTGTTTTTACGCTTACTAAATTAAAGGGTAACTTGTCGTTTATGCCAAATTCATAACAATGGTAGTTCATGAAATTCGAATAGTGAATAACATGATTCATTATGCACGGATTTTGAAAAGGAGAAATTTATAAAGAAGAACGTATCATTGTCGGTTCGTTCTAGTCGAACCGGTCAATGGAAAGTTAAGAATGAAAAAGATGAAGTTTTACTCAATCCGTCATTTACGGTTTGAGGTGTATGAGCAAGTATGTAAGGAATGTATTTGTCCATCTTACACGAACCGAATGGAAGTTATGTCACGAATGTTAATATCCGACATTAACGGATATGTAATGAATGGAACGTTTTGCCTCTACTTAGAGGTAAGTATGTAGCGAACCGCGTAGCGGATAGAAGCATAAATGAAAAGATGTGAAGTCATGATAAGGACGAAATGGTTTATTAGGTAAGAAGGTTAATAACAATGAATTAACCTATTTGAATTTTTGTCTCAATGTAGGTAAATCCTCGACTTAAGCGATTGGACGATTTGGAACGGGCACACATGATCTACGTCCACCTCACGCTTTCGACAATGCTAACTCAATGTGGTCTTAATTTTTGGTCTTATGTACTTCAACTTATGTAGTCTTTTGATGTTCTTGTGGTTTGGACAATAACTTCGTAGTAGTAGTCTTGTTGTAAACAATGTAAACATGTCCATTTTGGGTTTTCGATAAGGTCTTTTATGTTGAAGTGTTTTACCATATAAAACAGGTGTTAGTGGTCTTTGTACGAATGGGTCATGCCGAAAATTTCCAAAAATTTTCCTACATGTTATAGCCTTTTAAAAAAATTAAAGTTAGGGGCGTTTTAAGTTGGTATCAGAGCCGATGTTTGAGGGATTCGACCACTAGTTGTCGTGCTTGAACTCAAACTGACGGCTCGCTCGAAGGTGTGCTCCCTCCAGAATCGCAACGAGGTAAAAGTTTAAATTATAGTAGATGCAAGAATGCATAATGTGTGTACGATGTAAATATTTAAGTTTGATATGCGGGGAAGTAACATTGGGAGTTAAATGGGAAGTTACAGGAACCGTTTGGCTGGAAATGGAGCTGAAAAATGAATAAAAACACCCAAATGAGATCTGCAGCGAATCAACAAAACGGCAGGCCGTCGCCGACGCCACCCCTTTGGGCCGACGCCCTATCCATCTGCCTACGGGAAATAGTGGCCGACGCCACTTTCTGAAGCCCGTCGCCGACGGGCTACTAAGCCTTCGCCGACGGCTTGTGTAAATTCAGTCCGCTGAATTTTCATGTTTTTCATAATTTAACTAAACGTACTTCCCGAAAGCCCGATTCACGGTTCCATTGAGTTATTATGAGGCAAATTAGGCCATGTAAGGATAGAATAGATTGATAGTAATGGGATAAAACTTATAAAAGTTGAATGGGATGCATGTAATGGTATGAAACGAACGAGGAATGTATGAGGTGAAGTTTGAAATATAAGAATGCGCATGAAGTAAATACAGACTAATGAACTATGATATGTTGAAATCTTATGATTCGTATTAAACGTAAACATGACATTGTGTAGATGGCAGATGCAAGAAATGTTGATGATGATGATGATACGGCTCGTCAAGAAGCATTTAATAGCAAGGTCACAGAAGTGGCGGAAGGGGTTATGAAAGCTAATCTTCCACGATTAGCTCAAGAAGTAGAAAGTCGGGTGTTGGGAGTTGTGGATGCAATGATGACTAGCAAGATCGAAGAATTGAAGGAATTGATTGAGGAATCTGAAAGTAAAAGCAAGGAACGACGGTGCACATATAAAGATTTCATGGCATGCAACCCTGCAACGTATGACGGCAAAATTGATCCGATAGCATGCCAAAGATGGATTTCGAATATAGAGGCGGTGTTCATACGAAGTCGGTGTGATAAGGAAGATCAAGTGATGTTCGCTACTGGTCAACTCGCCTTTCAAGCAAAGGATTGGTGGGATGCATATAGTAAGGAAGTTGGTGAGGAAAAGCTTCAAGTGATGACTTGGCAGAAATTCAAGGAACCTTTCATGAGATATCACTGTCCTCGGTCAGCTATTGATAAGATTCAGGAGGATTTCTTACGCCTCTGGCAGAAAAAGGAGACGATTAACGAAATAACAAACACCTTCTTAGACAAAATGAAGTTCTGCGGAGATTTTGTGAAGACGGAAAGAATGAAGATCAATCGCTATTATGGTATACTAAAGGCAGAATTTAGGGAGTTTATCACTCCCTCAAAATGTGAAACTCTGGATGAGCTTATTAACTATGCTCGGGATAGAGAACTAGAGATTAAAAGGCAAGAGGAACGTGGCGAAAATAGATCAACGAAAAAAGGGGCCAATTCAACTCCGTCTAAGAAAGCGAAGTTTCAAGACCGTGGAAATAAGGATAAGTCGAAGGGTGGTATTACTCCTTGCAAGACATGTGGGAAACTCCATATGGGGGAATGCATTTTAGGCAAGAAGGGGTGCTACAAATGTGGTGATGAAGGGCATACGTTCTACAAATGCCCTAACAACCCGAAGACTTGTTTTAACTGTTTTCAAAAGGGGCATGTTAAGTCGGAGTGTCCCAAACTTCAGCAGGGATCAAAGAAGGAGGGAAAGAATGAGGAAAGCTCTAAGGCGAAAGGGAGGATGTTTCAAATCACATCCGAAGAAGCCAAGTCCCATCCGAATGTGGTTTCAGGTATCTTTTTATTAAACTCCATACAGTTTATGTTTTGTTCGATACTGGAGCCACCATGTCATTTATTTCAAATGAAACCGTGCAACATCCTTCATTTAAGATTGAACGAATGCCGATACCTTTAGAGGTAGAGATAGCCGATAGTAAGAACTATGTGTTACATGAGGGTGGTAGAAATTGTAAGTTCACTATAGAAGATGAAGAATTCGATATCGACCTCATACCTATGGTTTTGGGGGAGTTTAAAATGATAGTGGGTATGGATTGGATGGCACGACACCATGTGGAGATCAATTGTGAAAATAAAATAATATTTGTCTAATCTCCAAGTGGTAGGAAACTGAGTATTCAAGGAGAGAGAAATGTGGAAACAAAATTGTGTACCCTTGTTCAAGCCGTTAAATACGTACTTAACAGGAGTAGAGCATACCTAGATTATGTAGTAGACGCTCAACAAAGCTTACCGAAGCTTGAAGATGTTGAGATCGTGAACGAATTTCTGGATGTATTTCCGGAGGAATTGCCGGGACTCCCTTCCGAACGAGAAATAGAGTTTCACATCGAATTAAATCCCGGTGCGACACCGGTAGCGAAAGCTCCTTATAAATTGGCTCCCACTGAGATGCGGGAGTTAATGACACAGTTACAAGATCTACTTGATAAGGGCTTTATACGCCCGAGTGTGTCACCTTGGGGAGCACCGGTCTTATTTGTAAAAAAGAAGGATGGGTCGATGCGCATGTGTGTCGACTATAGGAAACTGAACAAAATAACCATAAAGAACCGTTACCCCTTACCCAGAATTGACGATCTTTTCGATCAGTTACATGGGGCGAATTGGTTCTTAAAGATAGACTTACATTCGGGATATCATCAAGTCAGGGTACGAGAAGAAGACATTGCAAAGACTGCATTTAGATCCCGATATGGACATTACGAGATCCTAGTTATGTCCTTTGGATTAACGAACGCTCCAGCAGCATTTATGGATCTTATGAACCGGGTATGCCAACCCATGCTAGATAAATCTGTGATCGTGTTCATAGATGATATTCTAGTCTATTCGCGAAGTAAGGCTGAACATGCGAGACATTTGCGTGAAGTACTTGAAACTCTCCGTAAGGAAAAACTTTATGGAAAATTCTCAAAGTGTGCCTTTTGGCTCAGAGAGGTGCAGTTTCTGGGCCACGTGATAAACTCGAAAGGTGTTTTAGTAGATCCGTCAAAAATTGAGGCCGTAATGAAATGGGTTTCCCCGAAAAATCCAACTGAAATTAGAAGTTTTCTTGGCCTCGCGGGGTATTATAGATGGTTCATACATGATTTCTCGAAGATATCGTTACCCTTAACAAAGCTGACGAGGAAGAAAGAGAAATTTGTGTGGGGTAAAGAACAGGAAGAAGCCTTTCGAATGTTAAAGGAGAAACTGTCGAGTCCCCCGGTCTTGACATTACCGGATGGGACGGAAGACCTAGTTGTTTATTCAGACGCTTCACAGCAAGGTTTAGGTTGTGTTTTGATGAAAAGGGGAAGGGTTATCGCATATGCTTCACGACAATTAAAACCACATGAAGTAAACTACCCAACACATGATTTAGAATTGGCAGCGGTAGTGTTCGCCTTAAAGATTTGGAGGCACTATCTATATGGTACGAGATGTACAATTTACTAAGACCACAAAAGCATCAAATATTTCTTCAAACAGAAAGACTTGAATATGAGGCAACAAAGATGGTTGGAGCTGATTAAAGATTACGATTGCGATATCCTTTATCACCCGGGAAAGGCGAACGTGGTGGCAGATGCGTTAAGCCGAAAAGAGTATCCACCTCCGATTCAAGTAAATTCCATGAAGATGATAGTTACACCACGCTTACTTGAAATGGTACGAGACTCCCAAATAAAGTCACTTGGAGCGGAAGACCCGAAGAAAGAAAGAATTAACGGTATAGCTGAAAAATTAGAAGAAAATTCGATCGGACTCAAAACAAGATTCGGTCGAATTTGGGTACCACGGTTTTGCGAAGTCAAGACCCGCTACTCGAGGAAGCTCATAAGTCACGGTATTCAATCCACTCCGGGGCAACAAAAATGTACCGGGATTTGAAGACCAATTATTGGTGGCCGGGAATGAAACGCGATATTGTTAAGTATGTCGCGAAATGCTTAACATGCTCCCAAGTGAAAGTAGAACATCAAAAACCATACGGGGAATTACAACCTTTGGAAATTCCGGTATGGAAATGGGAGGAAATAACGATGGATTTGGTAACCAAGCTTCCTAGAACGAAAAAGGGGCATGATACAATATGGGTAATCGAAGACCGACTTACAAAAAGTGCCCATTTTCTACCTATCCGAGAGGCTTACTCTTCTGAGAGAATGGTAGATATCTATATGAATGAGATCATATCTTGACACGGGGTGCCCGTGTCAATCGTCTCAGATCGGGATACTAGATTTACCTCTCGTTACTGGCAGAGGTTTCACGAGAGTGTGGGCACTAAGTTACACATAAGCACCACCTATCACCCTCAGACCGATGGTCAATCAGAAAGGACCATTCAAACACTTGTCGATATGTTGAGAGCGTGTGCCTTAGACTTTGGGGGAAGTTGGGATAACCATTTACCACTAGTGGAATTCTCTTATAACAATAGTTACCATAGTGGCATTCAAATGGCTCCTTACGAATTACTATACGGGAGAAAATGTAGAACTCCCGTATGTTGGGGTGAAGTAGGGCAAAGGGAGCTTGCGTCAAGTGATTTGATAGCAGTGACAAATGAAAAGATTGATTTGATTAGAGCTCGACTGAAAGCAGCTCAGGATAGGCAAAAAGCTTATGCGGATAAGAGAAGGCGTCCAATTGAGTTTCAAGTTGGAGATTATGTTTTGCTAAAAGTATCTCCATGGAAGGGTATCATCCGTTTTCGTAAACGGTGTAAATTAGGTCCTCGTTATATTGGACCGTTTAAAATTTTGGCTCGAGTCGGAAAGGTTGCATATCGTTTAGAATTACCGTCCACACTAGACGGGATTCACAATACCTTTCACGTATCGCAGTTGAGAAAGTGTCTTGCGGATGAAACAGCGTTAGTACCTCTTGACGACATTGAATTGGACGAGGGGTTAAATTATGTCGAAAGACCGATAGCCATTAAAGACGTTAAGGTAAAGAATCTTCGCAACAAAGCCGTTAGACAAGTGTTGGTTCAATGGCAACACCGAAAGGGATCGGAGCTTACATGGGAAACGGAAGATGAAATGCGGAGGCACTACCCTTTTCTCTTTGGTATGTAAATTTTAAATTGTTAAATGCCCAGGTTTCAGGGACGAAACCCCTCTTAAGGGGGTAGACTTGTAACACCCCAAAAATGCATGATAAATTATTCATTGATTAACTTAACTTGTTAAGTTTAGTAAAATCAAGGGAAGATTTGAAAAGAATGAAAAATATGCAAAATGACAATAAAGAAATTAAAGAGGGGCTGAATTGTAATAAATTATAGTTGAAATAATGGAAATTGCCTAAATCAAATACCTTTCAATTTTGGAGCGGGTTAATGTGAAAAATTGTAATTAAAAGGGGTTAATAGGGTTTAAACCAAAAACACTTCTCTGCTGCGTGTTTGGGATCGACCAGAGCAGAGGGAAACAAGGGATAACCCTTGTTCTTGCAAGAATTCATCAAATCAACAAGGAAATTCGAAGCTAATCGATTGCATGTCCTCAAATTTTCGAGTAGCTTAACATTCCTAATAGAGTGGTAAGTTCAATTTTGTATTTTGATGAATTATAGGAATTTGGGTTTCACCCGATTCATGAGTTGATGAAACACTTTGTGTAATTGGAGGTTAAGATTGTGAAATAGGGCAGAATCTATGTCTGATTTTAGACTACTCGAAAGATGTTAGTAAAAAAACCCATTTTATGAAATTGTGCCATAAATAGGATGATCAAGTAGACTTAATCATGTGAAATCTTGAGAAAAATGATGATGTTGTAATGCTTGAATCTTAGAAAAATTATGTAGTATCAAAGAATGATATGAACATTGATTGATTGTTGATGAGTTATGAGATGAACAAGTAGGATTCATGCTTTGAATACTTGTACATAATGCTTGTAAATATAATGCCCACCAAGTGTTTGATGAAATGCTTAAAGAATGAAATTTGGGTGTACTAAATGAATGAATGAATGAATGTGTTGATATAGGCGTGAAAGAAGAAGGTTCAAACGCGAGGAAAACGGAAGGCTCACTATGTTAGCTCACACATACATAACAAGTTTATTGTTGTTACGCTTACTAAATTAAAGGGTAACTTGTCGTTTATGCCAAATTCATAACAATGGTAGTTCATGAAAGTCGAATAGTGAATAAGATGATTCATTATGCACGGATTTTGAAAAGGAGAAATTTATAAAGAAGAACGTATCATTGCCGGTTCGTTCTAGTCGAACCGGTCAATGGAAAGTTAAGAATGAAAAAGATGAAGTTTTACTCAATCCGTCATTTACGGTTTGAGGTGTATGAGCAAGTATGTAAGGAATGTATTTGTCCGTCTTACACGAACCGAATGGAAGTTATGTCACGAATGTTAATATCCGACATTAATGGATATGTAATGAATGGAACGTTTTGCCTCTACTTAGAGGTAAGTATGTAGCGAACCGCGTAGCGGATAGAAGCATAAATGAAAAGATGTGAAGTCATGATAAGGACGAAATGGTTTATTAGGTAAGAAGGTTAATAACAATGAATTAACCTATTTGAATTTTCGTCTCAATGTAGGTAAATCCTCGACTTAAGCGATTGGACGATTTGGAACGAGCACACATGATCTACGTCCACCTCACGCTTCTGACAATACTAACTCAATGTGGTCTTAATTTTTGGTCTTATGTACTTCAACTTATGTAGTCTTTTGATGTCCTTGTGGTTTGGACAATAACTTCGTAGTAGTAGTCTTGTTGTAAACAATGTAAACACGTCCGTTTTGGGTTTTCGATAAGGTCTTTTATGTTGAAGTGTTTTACTGTATAAAACAGGTGTTAGTGGTCTTTGTACGAATGGGTCATGCCGAAAATTTCCAAAAAATTTCCTACATGTTATAGCCTTTTAAAAAAAATTAAAGTTAGGGGCATTTTAAAAATGTCATCAAAGTAGAGCTTCACACTTGGTCTGGTAACCCAGTCAAACCCTTCGAACTGTGCTTTTCACTCAGCCACCAGCTGGTCTTTAGTTGTTGGTCTTTTTTCAATGTTCACGGGCACCCTTCCATTCGGTATACCCGTTAAAGAGTTTATCAAATCTTCATTCATATGTATGGTATGGTTGCCAACGTTTAGGGTGTTTATCTTTTCATTATAATTTTCAACCAACCAGTACCCAAACATTGTCGGTATGGTGTCTATTTTCAACTTTAGTGTAGCACCAAACCCCATTTGCTCTACTGCCTGTCTTTGATTTTAGTTTAGATTCATAATCCAACCAGTCAAGTTTGTAGGTTTTACTCTTGACAAAGTCCTAGCCCCACTAAACTCGTGATATAGTTCTTCCTCAACCTCAACATTCTGACTTAATGCTTTCCTCTTATTGGCGTTCTGGGCCTTGCTAGTGTGCACATTTATTCTCAATCTCAAGCTCTCTTCGCCTATAAAAATGATTTCATAGCGTTTTATTTTATGGCATTTAATAACATAAATGATACATGTATGGCATTTCATAAATCAATCATAGATGATAGATGTTGAATAAGACAATAACAAATGATACATGGTGGTTATAACACAAATCAAACATGTTTTGGCGTTTAGTAACAAAGCTATCAAACGATACATGTTTTGGCATATAGTAACACACGAATGATATATGTTTTTCAATAAGACAATCACATATGATTCATGGTGTTTAATAACACAAATTATATATGTAAAATTTCATTCTCATACATTTTAACATTGTTAAACGAACGATACAAATTTTGGCGTTTTGGTAACAAAGTATCAAAGTGTATTTACAACATCATGAAAAGTAACAATCTGTACCATGTTCTCTTGTTGTCTTCTTTCGTTGCTCGTTGGGTTTTTGACGTTTTGGAGCAGATAACCCTTCCCCTTCCACACTCATAGAAACTACAAATTTATTGCTAAAATTAGAACGCCAAAAGTAGAATAAACTAGCACAATGTGAATCGAAGTTAACTCACTATGTTTTTTTGCCTTTGGATCTGGTTTGATCTTTCGACGCCGTAGTATTTGTTGTTTCGCGTTTTCTAGGGTTTTCACGTTTTACGTTGGTTTTGGGGAGGTTTCTCTGGGAAGTATATATGTTTTGATTACGCTTTGATGTGTTTTGTAGATGAACATTTACCTTTTGCCCTTATGGAAACGCGCCCACTTTAAAAAGTTTATGTTATTTACGAAAACGCCTCCGCTCCATCTAGTCCATAGATTGTTTTGATCTGACGATCCATGATCGTTCTCACTGTTCTCACACTTTCCCCCGTTTTCTCTAAATCCTGATCCTATATATATTATTTTGGATTTGGAAGCAGATATCTGAGTGGCTCAAGAATCCTCCAGAAACATACATTTGGTCCTGACAACATTGAGTGGTATAATGCTGCTGGAAGGTTTGGCTTATCACTATCTTTTCTTTTCTTTGAATTTTAATTTTGTTCCATGGACAATGTTTATTTGTTTTCTTTCAATTCTACTTCAGACAAGTTCAACTGAGTTTCATAATAAAGGCTTTGGAAATTATGCTTAAAGGCTATGATGTCCTCAACGAAGAGTAAGTGTCATTTTGATTGAGTTTATTATGTCACATACTTACTAAGAATTGATCCTGTTTTCAGCAAGGCGCCCTACGAGTCTATCTATAGCACTGAAGTGGAACAGTTTGGCACTTGGTCTAAAAACGCCATGGGTAAGAAGGTTTTGAAGGTAGGTACTGTGATTCGGCTTGCAATACTTGAATTTCTTATGTATATTTGTTTTAACGAATTTATTTTTTCAGTGTTTTCAGGATACATGTTAGGAAGATGGTCAGAATAAGAGAAAGGAGTTGTGGTCATAAATTATAAAGAATCTCGAGGAACGCCATCCACCATATACTGATAATCGTTATGAAGGCTACGTGTATGATCCCACCATCAACACCGACCCGCTCGTCAAATCCTTTACTGCAAGGTAAACATTATGTGTGTGCATTCCATGTTTCTTAGTTAGGACCCTAACCATAGTATTTATTTCAGGAGTGCATTGCACGGCTTCTTTTATCACAAGGAAACTGATGAGCTTTTCGCTATGGAATTCTTTACAAGAAGGTGAGTAGAATAATTTGTAAGAGTGCAGTATTAATTAAATTATTTAAGCTTAACGGATTTTGGCATTTGTTGCAGGTACGATGATACGGAAGCGGGTAAAAGGGAGCAATAGGAGCGCCATCTTCGATGGGAGTCAGATAATGAGCAGGAGGAGGAAAGGGAGAAACGTGAAGCGAAGAGGGAGCACGAAGATCTGGAAGGGCCGTTTGGGACTGGCTTCAATTGTCTTTGATCATGTTGTATACTTGAAACCTTGCTACCCCTATATACTCCAACTTGGACCATCAAGCACACATGCCCAACCCTTTAGACTATGTGTTATCACTACGGTAAGAGGCGTGGTTCCATGCCACGTCGGACCATCAACGCCCAGCGGGGGAACCTTTTGAAAGGTGGGTGCATTGGGATGTAGGTATGGTTCGACAAAATAGAACAAGTTGAAACAATGTATTTCGATTTATAGTGAGAGAGAGATAGAAAGAGACCACGGTGCATACTCTACTTCATCTTGTTCCATTTTAGGGTTTGTGTTGTGTGTTGTTTAAGAGAGAGAACAAGGTATATGGGTTTTAATTAAATAGTGGGTTGCATATTGTGTTGCTGGACCGTTTTTGAACTTATAATTATAACCAAAAAGAGGTACACTTAAAATGGATGTGAGTACACATCAGTAATTTCGGTTTAACATCAACATCACTTTTGACCATGATAAAAAAAAGATGGATCATGTAAAACGAATTATTTGACCATCAAGTTCTATTGCTATAACCTTAAAAAATGGATTAATCCTTCTTATTTTCTTGTTCATATTTCTATTTTGTTATACCTATTTGGTTTGCTGATTTTATACCTAATTGGTTTTACTGTCCAAAATTAACAAAGTATATGATTTTAGGTTGTTAAGTTTAATAAATTTGTTTTCCTTTGTATTTTCTTGATTCTAATTTGGTTTTGATTTAGTAATTTTGTTTTGTGGCACAATTTTTGTTTTGAGTTTGGATAATTGGTTGAGGCCTTAGGTGAGAAAAACGTGATGCTACGTAGGCGACACATAGACGTATTTTTCCCACTCAGAAATGCCCAAAATGAGTGTAATAAGAGGGGTGTGATTTATTTATGATAGTTCTATATATATTAACAAATATAATGTAATTGAATAAATATTTATAAAGCTGTGCACGATTAATGAACAACCCACTTAAAATCCTTATTCCATAAAATTTTAGTTAAAACCCATATGCAACTCAACGCATCACAGTCCACAGATAAAACCGTTAGTAATGGTTTGATTGGGTTTCAGATTTCAGCAGTTCGGTGCGGTTCCGGTTTTCTATGATAAAAAAAAACGTTGATAGCAGTTCGACTTACTTTTTGACCTTTAAAACCGAAATGTGACAATATCTGATCTACAACCGGCCCGATGTCGATGCTGGGTTGATCGAGTTGGAATACAAAGTGTTGGAAGAACTGTTTTTAGCACTTCCGGACACGGAAAAATCGATGTGGCATAGCCACGGGTATGAGGTAACGAGCGGCGTGCTCTTTCTTCCTGGTTTTGGCTGGCCCGATTGAATGAAAAGATCTTGAGAAAGTGGCCCAAAAAGAAGATTCTTTTTTGGCAGGTGGATAGAGGTACCGTAGGTGATGATGGCGCTAACACGAGATGGCCAACTCTACCAGAACCTTGCTAAAGGTATAGTCTTGTTAATTCTAATTATAGGGGTGTTTGCTATTCTGTTTTAAACTGATTTAATTGAAAACCAGATTTAAAACCGAACCGAATTACATGTTCAGTGTTTCAATTTAAACCAAAATTGATCAAACCAAACCGAATTACATATGGTGTTTTTCAATCTAAACGTAAATCGTTTAAACCAAACCGAATAACGTATGGGTTCGACTGGGTTTTGGTTTGATATTTTTGTGTAGTTATCTTTAAGAACGATACTAGCTTTGTTCGCATTATAGCTTAATCTCTTATTTTTAAAAGTATGAAATTTGTTCTCGTTTTCGTTTCATTATTTATGTATAGTGGAGTGCAAGTATAATGGAAGATGAAACCAGGAGGAGGAAACGGAAGGCCGCAGAACTTCAAAGCTAAGTAGAGTAAGTTGAGGCTTTGGACAAATTATGTACCACCAGCTACTAATTCAAAGGCCATATCAGACAATTTTACTGGGAAGGTTGGTCTAAATATTACTTGGAACACTATAGATGCTAATGTCATAAATTACTTGAACTTAGATTATCTTACGAGCTTAAAATTTTTATGTCCCAAAGCTAGGAGCTTCAGTTAAAGGGTGCTGACAAAACTATGGGATCATTCGATAGGTAAATTACTTGGAACTTAGATTATCTTACGAGCTTAAATTTTTTAAGTCCCAAAGCTAGGAGCTTGAAATTTGTTCTCCAAAACCGAAACCCTTGCTCGCACTTCTTCGAGTCGATCTTCTAGGTATATTTTCGTAAGGGTTTTTTTTAGGTATTTGCACTTTCTAATTTAAGAATAGTAATTGTTACAGTATGTATCTCGATTTTGCATGATTAGTTGATTTTTGGGGTTAATTTCCCATCTCAACTTTGGTTTTTAAATGCAGATTTAGTTTGGTACATATATGTGCTCTGCAATTTAGATAAGTTAATAAATTTATTGTTTTCTCCTGTAAACAATGTCAATTTTTTAATCTGACTGCAACAAGTGCTCAAACTGTAAGTTAACTCACTTTGCAGTGGTCTTTAGAATGATATCTCTTACTACCAGTAAGTTACCAAATAGCTTAAATTTATAGGTGGATCAATGGTGATTAACAGTTATGCATAACATACCTTCTTGTTAGGTTTGGTTAGTTCTTTAAGCATGGCTACAACATTTTCTCTCAGCTGGGAATTAGATAACAGAATACCTGATAGCATAATTTTAACTAGGGACGAGCATGGTACCGGTTCGGTACTGAATAATGGGGAAAATGGGTACCGGTAGCGGTACTGAAAACGAGGAAAATGGGTATCGGTACCGGTTCAGTACCGGTACCCAGTACCAAATGCCCATCCAATAAACAAACACATATATTTTTTTTTTATTTTATGTAAATTATATATTTTTCTCATAAATCGGTTTATTCGAATCTCACCGAATCTGAATTCACCTCCGAGAAATCAAAATCTGATTCAAATAACTTAAAAACCGATTTGATAAACTAATGCGGTAGTGCTGAACCCATTTGGTTTTGAAAGTTTGACTTTTTAAAGTCAAAATCAGACTTCCATTCAATCTTCTTAATTCTCGATGTCTACATTGCAGGTCAAGGTTTCGCCACAGGAAGAATAAACCTCGGAGAATTAGAAGTCGCAATGATTAAAGACCAAAAAATCAAAACAGGCGTTACATTTTACAAACAGGTATCCATACCCGACGGGTTCGTCACCTTCGGTCACTATGGTCAGCTAACCAACCAACACCAGTTCGTCACGCGCGGGTTACCCACTAGATGCAGATGATTCGTTCTTAAAACAAGTGGAAGAATCAGATAACAAAGCATTTTTACACGCTGACTTAGCCTTAGCTGACGAATGCAGTGTGAGCTATTATTGTGGGACGACAGCTTTAACTGTTTTGATCGTGGGAAGACATATAGTAATAGCCAATGCTGGTGACTCTCGTGCGGTCCTATGTAAGAACGGGTCTGCAACACAGATGACTCAAGACCACAAGTACTTGTTTACAAGAAAAGGAAAGATGCGAGCGGTTAGGTGGTTACTTTGATGAAGATGGGTACCTGAACGGTCAACTAAGTGTGACCCGTGCGCTTGGAGATTGGCACATGAAGAAGGAGAAGTTGGTGATTGCTGAACCAGATGTGAGACAAATGGTGTTGACGGATAGATCACCTGAGCGAACTGACCGAAGGGACTTGACTAAGTCTTTGAACAGGGACGGGATAATTCCCACTACCGCTGGCAGGCCAGCCTGATGAGTTTACGATCATTGCGTGTGATGGGATATGAAATGTGATGTCAAACCAAGAGGCGGTGGTTCTTGTTCGGTGTCAACTAAGGCAACATAATGACCCTCGACGATGTGCTAAAGAGCTCATTGCCCAAGCCACACGCCTTCACTCAGCTGATAATCTAACTGCTATTGTCGTTTGCTTATGTTCTCCCGCTCTTACTCCTGCCACTCAAACTCGGTTTACAAATTCTAGGCTCTTTAAGAAGAAACCCTTAAATGTCTTACTGTAAAACTTGATCAAGTGGTCACTTAGAAGATATGTGATGGGATTCGATTCATTTATTGAAAAATGGAGAGTATTTTTTATACAACAGAGTTTTTGTAAGACACACTATATGATTATAAAGAAATTTTAAATTTTGTTCTTACTTTGTTTTTAGTTTTATCTTCTGTTGAAGCAAAATCCGAACCGTCGTTCGTGATTCCAACCAAAATGGGTAGCGCTATAATCGAAACTGATACCCGTAATATTTTTTTGTGAATCTGGATCAATCGATGTATAACACGTTTTGATATCCTTTTGAGAATTGTCTTGGATGGTGCTATTCCCCTATAAATTTTCATATCTTTATATTAAAATGATATTTTCTTATTTGTGTGTTTTTGTACTATAAGGTATCCATGAAATATTATATAAATAACAAACTAACATAATAACTTATGTTAAAAAAGTAATTACATCTATTATTATTGTTCGTATCCATGGTATTTTGTTTTAGTGTATCGTATTACATTTGTGGTGCCAAAATGTATATGGGACGTAGCATGCTATCATTTAACTGTCCTCTATAGCCGTTAAAAGCTATCATTGCCGTGAAGCGCGAGTTCTTTTATATACATATGTATACAACTTATATGTGATTTTTTTTATCTTTTTAAGGATTGAATTACGTTCTCGCCCCGTTTTGTCGACACCGCAGCAACGCGCGGGTTTCCCACTAGTATATATATATATAGGGAGAGGATCATGAGAAAACTACATATAAATGAGAAAACTAGAAAACTAACAAAAAACTTAAAAAAAGCTAAAAAAACATACCAAAATTTTTATTTTTTTTTACAATTTTTTATAAAAAAAATCGCTAGTTTTTATATATATAAAAAAAATTTCAAAAAAAAAAAACAAAATTTTGTTGTACTGCACATGTGCATTATATGTGTACTATACATGTGCACTATATCCGTAATAGTGCACATGTGCAATACAACAACAAAAAATAATTTATTATTTTTTTTTTGAAATTTTTTTCCAAGTATAAAAACCTGCGATTTTTTTATAGAAATTTAAAAAAAATTGGTATGTTTTTTAGGCTTTTTTAGTTAGTTTTTTGGTTTTCTCATTTAAACTAGTTTTCTCATGATCCATCCCCTATTTATATATGTATAGGGGAAGATTTAAATGAGAACGTTAAATATTGTGAGAACCGTGAGAACAAATAAAAAAATCGAGAGAACTTGAACAAATACAATTCAAATTCAATTTTTTTTTTACACTTATCATTATAATTCGAATACAATGTTAAAAATTTATATTACACGTTTAAATTTACATGAATTCATAAATAAAAAATATATATTACAGGTTTTAATTTACGTGAATTCGTAAATAAAGAAAATTTACACATGTGTAAGTTGGCCATTTACACATATTTTTGTTATATTTACACATATGTAAAAAAAATCTAATAAGAGTGATTTTGAGAGAGAAACGAATTATTTGACGTTGTATCTTAATTACAATGAGGTTTGTATTAAAAAAATGGTTTTAATTGTTTTTTTCGTTCGTTCGCACGGTTCTCGCAATATTTAACGTTCTCAAGATAACACTTAAGTTTAGATTATGCATATAAAATGTATGTTTATTTTATAAAAATATGAACTTTGAAATTACAAAGCATATATACATATATATATATAAGGGGGCCGCTAAAATGAGAACCACTTCCAGTTGTAAGAACCGCGAGAACCACTTTCTAGCCATTAGATCAAGTAGATGGATGGATGAGATTAAAAGTATTTAAAAATAATATTAAGTATTTTTTGTCTTATTATGTCTTTAGTTTTTTAATCCAAAAGGGTATTTAAGTAAAATCACTCTATTTTGTCTTTTTGAGTTTATTGTTTTTTATTACTTTATTGTATTATTATATTAGATTTTTATTTTTTAAACATAGTTTTTTTATTAAACACTAGGTTTTTACCCGGGATTGCTTCCCGGGCTCTGGAAACTTAGTTATATTAATTACTATTTGTTATTAATACGACCACATTACATCAACCATCTCATTCGATTCAACAACAATGTCTTGAAATCACCCGGGATTGCTTCCCGGACTCGAGAAAGTTATTTACATTAATCATTAATAATTAATATATAAATAAAATATCATTAAATATTAGTATATAAATAAAATAATACAAACAAATCCATCATTCGTGTATAAATAAAATAAATACGAAACAAAGTGACTTACAAAAGCAAGATAAACCTAAATAACTTCAAAATATCCTGGTCCCTTGAACAGCTTGTCACTAATCAAGTTTTAATGGAAAAATTAAACAAATATGTACTAAAAGTGTTAATTACATAGGTGTAGAAAAATACATACGTTGAATAAAAAGGGAGCCTGATTTTTTCCATCTTGTTGGTTAGCACCCATGATTGATGCATCTCCGCACAAATCCATGTTCTTGCTCCTCAATCTAAACCGCGAGACAATCACATGGTGGACATATTTCCCTTTAACCTAAACTGTTGTAAAACGCGTCAACATTAGTATCCTTTTTTGTAATGATGAACTTTGTGTTTGCTGAGTTACTGAGCAGAACAAACGCCAGTCATTTGTTTGGGAGAGTTTTAAAGAATTAATAAGCTTTAATACAAAACAAAATGACTTACAAAAATTTAAAGATGACCTACATGGCTTCATTCTTTTCAGCTTGGTTTTTATTCCTGGCTTGTACGCTTGTGTTAAGATGGGCAAATGCCCCCTAACCTAACAGTTGTATATTGAAGCACTATTTTCCATCTTGAAGCAAGAAACTCAAACGGAAAAACCCCTAATGCCAATGCAGATCCCCTTCTCACAGCTACATCCTTTTTCCTGTAGTATCATCAGTTAATTATATGCCCAGAAATAACATATTTAGTTATTTACTTCCTGAAATATCATATTGCATAAGAACATACCCAGTGAGAAATCTTGTTGGATAAAAGTTCATCCATGAATGGATAAAGGTAACCATCATATTCGGCTATACTTATGGCAACATTAAGATAGGAATTTACTCGTGAAGAAAGTGCGAAATAATCAGCCGTATTCACGATGTCGATTCCATGAGGATAATTTCCTTGTCTACCAACATTTTCCTGAAAAGCAGCTGCAGCTGCTCTTCTACAATTAACCTGTGAATTTTGTCTCATGTAATTTTTTTTTCAATATACAATTCATGTAATAAATCATTCAAAAGCGTTACTATATACCTCACGGTCATAACATGCAATTATTAAAAGATGTGGTGCCAGCTCATCCAGTACTATAACGATTTTGTCAAAATAGTTATTTAAAACCATAATAACTTATGAAAGAAAGAATGATGGAAGTATAGGGTTTACAAAATTATTACCTCTGCGATAACCTCCTCAACTTCGCACCGAAAATCAGATAATCCATACGAAACTGGGCTGGAAACAACTGGCGCCTGTGAAATTCACAATGGATGGATTTCTTACTGAAATCATATATAGTATTTAATGAAATAGAAGTAGACGCTACGACATATATAGCGAACGTAGTTTGTTATTGAGATCAGCTATACCCAACCCAAAGAGTTGACAAATTCTTCAAAAAGCCTATACAAAGTCAATAATGTACACATGTATCTTACATTTTTCTCAAATTATCTAACCTAGCTTGTAGATCACTGTCTATCCCACCGTCATCAATTGCAGATGCTTCGGCCTGTGCCACCTTATTCCATGCAGCAGGTGCAGAGACAGCCCCTGATGGGGCATTGGATAGCTGCAAGTTCAAATTATTACTTAAATACCCGTTTTTTTTAACAAAATAATTAATATTATTGACCAACTCTTAATACGAAAGTTAATGATTAGTTGATTACCTCTTGATTAATGTCAACTCCAATCTCATCAAGAATCTGATTCACGATCTGATGTTGTGTTCTAATGTCGTGTTCTAATGAGATCTTTTGCCATCACCTTAACAGCTCCCTGGATAATCAAAATTCCAAATTTACTAAAACCCGTGATTTAAAACTCAAAAATACTGATGATTAAGTGAAGGAATATAAATTCTATCTACCATTTGGCCTTGCAGTGTTTGAAACCAGTTGAATCATGAAAGTGTCGGGTGTTTTTTTTTTCCAAAGGAGCGTATGTCACCATGTTGTACCCTTTTAAAGCAGCCATGGATGCCATAAGTACTCTAGAACTTCTCAAGTTCGATTTAAAGCCCTTTAAAGGTAATAGCAAATCAAGTTTGATTAATTAACAAAAAGATAAATCCAAAACACACTAAAAAATATATTTTAAATGCAGAAAAACAAAAGATAAATCCAAAAAACGAAAAAAGATAAATCCAAAACCCAGCAAAACATCATCTTGAACTATAAAATTTTCGATCTATCTACACAGAAGATAAGAACAATGAAACACCATAAAAATTTATCAAAAACCATCATTTTGAAATATGTTTTTATACTCAAATATCATAATCTTCAAATACTTAAAAAAACTTGTCGACTCCATTTTATGGTAAAAATAACTCAATAGTGTTTTCAAACACTGTTTTTAACCCAACAGTGGTTTCAAACACTGTTTTAACCCAACAGTGGTTTAAAACTCTGTTTTAACCCAAGAGCAATTTCAAACAACTGTTTTAACAACACTGTTTTGACTCAACAGTGTTTTCAAACACTGTTTTTAACCCAACAGTGGCTTGAAACACTGTTTTAACCCAACAGTGATTTAAAACTCTATTTTAACCAAAAAGTGGTTTCAAACCACTGTTTTAACAACACTGGTTTGACTCAACAGTGTTTTCAAACACTGTTTTTAACCCAACAGTGGTTTCAAACACTGTTTTAACCCAACAGTGGTTTAAAACTCTGTTTTAACCCAAGAGCAGTTTCAAACAACTGTTTTAACAACACTGTTTTGACTCAACAGTGTTTTCAAACACTGTTTTTAACCCAACTGTGGCTTGAAACACTGTTTTAACCCAACAGTGGTTTAAAACTCTATTTTAACCAAAAAGTGGTTTCAAACAACTGTTTTAACAACACTGGTTTGACTCAACAGTGGTTTCAAACACTGTTTTTAACCCAACAGTGGTTCCGAAAAACCAAATCTGTAATTCTGTTCAACCAAATCAAAACCAACTCCGAGGGTTTGGTTCGTTTTGGTTTCCGGGTTATTTGGTTCTGAACCGAATTAAAAAAAGTTCATAACCAAAACCAACTCCGAATTCGGTTCTAGTTTGGTTTTCGGGTCACTTGGTTCTGAAGCGATCCTAACTAAAAACTGTCCAAAACCGAACCGAACTCAACAAAACCAAACCAAAACCAACTCCGAATTCAGTTCGTTTTTTGCTTCTAAAATTCCTCCCACCATTATTAGGAGGTTATCAAAAATTGTAGTTGAATTGGATTTGACTACATGAAAGAAGCTAAATAATTATTAACCGCTGTTTATTTATTTTCTTTTGAAACCAAAATCCAAACCAAAAAACTGAATATGTAATTATGTTCGGTTTAATGGTTTTAGTAAAGAACTCTGAACCCGAAAACCAAACCAAATAACCGAAATGTAATACTGTTTGGTTTTGAACGGGTTCAGAAATTGAACCCAAAAAAAATCTGTAATTCTGTTCAATTTTAAAACGGGTTTAGTTTAGACTTCTATAACTAAACCGAATATATATTTCGATTTGGTTTTAAAATGGTTTTAGTTAAGAATTCTAAACCCGAAAACCACCAAAAACCAAATCACATAACCAAATATGTAATATTGTTTGGTTTTGGTCGGTTTCAGTTTAGATTTTTGAACCCGAAAAACCAAATATGTAATTCTGTTCAATTTTAAAAGAATTTTAGTTTAAACTTCTAAAACTAAACCGAAAAACCAAACATGTAATTCTGTTCGGGTTTATAACGGCTTCAGACTTTTGAAACCGAAAAGCAAACCACAAAACCGAATATGTAATTTGTTTCAGTTTTAAACACTTTTTGGTTAAATCGGTTTAAAACCGAATAACAAACACCCCTATAGTTGGAATAAACGAAACGATACCTTTAGCGAAGCTCGGATAGAGTTGCCCGTCTCGCGTTAGCGCCATCATCACCTGCAGAAAGAAATGTTCTTATAATAAATGTGTTTTTTGTGGTTCTGTTTGTCACATTACAAAAGAGTTTAAAACATCTTACCGCCAGGAGGAAACATTGACATGCGAGGAGCTCCAGCTGGAGCCATTGCAATTGGACGCATCTGTGAAAACTGTGCCTGCATGCATATAATATATTTTATTGATAGGTAAGTTTGTTTGAAGCACTAAGTCTCATAAGCGATAGGTAAGTTTGTTTGAGAAGCCAAAAGATTACTGTTGTGGGGTTCGCGGTGCTCATTAGCCTCATGAGAAGCCGTCTCATTACAGGGTGCCATATTTGATGGTGGATCAGCCGACATATTCTGCACAATGTTAATTACATAGTTAAGTAATTACACTACCTATTACTGAGATATATGTTTAAAATATTATCATGAAACATGAATTTATACAAGTTTATCATATTCATAACAATATTTATTTAACTCGCATTATGGTGCAAGTACTAATATGCAGGCATGTGTTATTTTGCTACATTATCTTGATACATGCTACGAGAACGAACTGAATATGATAAATTAATATATCTTCATATCGTACACGAAATATAAAGTACTTTTATATAGGTATGTATCTTTGCAATTGTCAAAATTACAAAACTCACATTTTAAATCAACAATTCAACAAAGAATCAAACTGCGTCAGATTGGTAACCAATCGTGTACAGATTGAATTGCAGTATCTTACAGTAATATGGGCCAAGACCTAGACTAATGTAAAACAAAAAAGGTCACTACACATTTAAGATGAAATTAAATAAGATAACCTGATTACGTTATCGCCTTGTTGGTTTTTTTCTTACTAACCATGATCTACCTCATGTGATTAAGTACCAAGAAACACTCTTGTCGTCAGCTCTGTTAGTTAGTTGCACAAGAATGTCATCAGTAATCCTCTCATTCAGTGGCTGGTCTATCTTTGATGCATGAAATATCCTTGATGCATGAAATATCCTGAAAAATAAATGCCAAAAACAGTAAGAAAACAAAAAACAGAATTATTTCACATGTTTCGACTCTAAAGGGGTAAACTGGTCTATTCACTTATTCAGCAACTTTATAAAATTGTCTATTTAGTCTAATATTACCTTCCTATGGATAGAAGCAGCCTGCAAATGGGATATCAACCAAAGCCAGTAAGCATTTGATTTGGTTTCCGTTTCGTGTTTCATCAGCAGGGTCTGTTTGGCCTGTCAACATACAAAATAATACCTAAATAATCAGATCAATAATTTATTTTTAATATATAATTAGTTTGTAAAATAACGAACCCGATCAAGTTCATGGTCGGCTATCTTTTTACTATACAAGCCTCTTAAGACGTTCTTGCAAGCATCAACAGCAATATGTATCTGGATTAGAATTCAACTGGTTAGAAAACAATAATAATAATAATGATAATGGTCTTCAATATGAGATATTACTTTCAAAAACTGAATTAACGCACCTTGCTCGGTGTAGATGTTACAGAAATAAACTAACTGAATTAACGCACCTTGCCAAGGCACCTTCACGTCCTTGCATTTTTGCCCTTAGTTCCTGAAAAAAAAGTATAAGCCATGTCATCATTTTCTACATCATTATATTTTAGTACCTCACATAGCTAATCCGTCGGACCTAGATCGGATCGGTCATTTTGTGTTTCAAAATTGTCAGAATTTTATATAGATAAACTAACTGATGATGATGATGTTCAATCACAGAGCTGCATAGCCTAATTAACTAAGTAACGAAGGTTGAACATGAAAGGAAAGTAACCTGTAACTTGCAACTTTATTGATCAACAAACAGTGATGAAGTAACCGGTGATGCCCTAATCGCATACACCTGCAGTTTTCTTCTATCTGAACAGGAGGAAGAACAATATTTCCATGTTTTAAAATTGGAATTCAAACAAGTATAAAAGGATTATTACATGTAACACTAACCATTAACCAACCTTCATGGAAAGCTTAATTCATGTTGTCTAGTTCTTCCATCGTCCTTTATATTGATAGGATTATTACATGTAACACTAACCGATATACTAAAGCTTAAACCTTTCTCTTATAACACATATTCTTGAAAGGAAGGCATGTCTCACTTGACAAATAAGAACGGAACCCAGTTCTCATAACACAAAAGCTTATAACAACACATCTTCAAAAGAATATGGAAACGAAAATAATAAGCCCTAAAACCCTAAAATTGTCTGGTTATATAACAGAGACACACGAATTGAAAAATAAAGTACAAAATATGAAGCATAGTTGTTTAGATCTGAAAGCAGAGAGACAATACCGTGTAAATCCGGCGATAAATCCGGATTAGATTTTGGAATCCGGCGATTGATCTGATAATTTTTCAATATGTAACAACCTGTTTAGATCAAAGAACATAACTGGAAGTGAATCAATATCGACTACAGGAAAGTAATCATAATCGCTACAAAAGTTTAATAAATTCGACGGAAAATCAATCGGAGAAGATGATAACAAAATCCACAGTTGTTGACCAATCACATCCCTACCAAACAAAATGAACAATAAACACGGTTAAATGAACAATAACTTCGATCAAAGATGAACAAAACATAAAGAACAAAATAAATCCACACACCTGCAACTTTTCTATCAAAATCAAAACTAAGATAGAAGGCCATAAAGCTAAAGTAATCCTGTTCTCTAAACATATTTTTAACGGACCTCAATTGCAATGGCTACTCTTTCTAAACCCTAAATTAAATCCAATGTGGCAAAGCACAAATCCAATAAAATCTATATAAACCATCTATTTCACAAAGCAAATAACAAATCCAAAAAAAAATTCATATAAAAAAACCGTAATCGTCATGAACACGTTAGTAAGCATTTAATCGATAGGGTTACCAGGTTTACCGTAATCATCATGAAACCGTAATTGTCCTCTCACCTTTCGGATTCTTCCCGTTCCAATGGAACCCTAATTTGCAAATCTGACTCTGCACTAAATCCTAACAACTATCAAATATCATTTAAAAGATTGAAGTAAAATCGATGAGAATCGAACCTGGTTCCAACCGATTTGAAAAACAATCGATGAGAACAAAATAAATCCACATACCTGCAACTTTTAGGGTCAGATCAACAAAAGATAAAGAAGAACGAAGAAGTTAAAGTGATGACGAATCGATAACAACACAGATGATCATCCATCAAAAAGTATGAGATATACAAAACAAAGAAAATAATAGTCAGAAAACCTAATAAGTGAATGAGGAAGAGGAGTACCTGATCGCAGATCTGGTTTTTGAACAATAAAATGAAAAACATACAGATCTATACATATATCAACGATTAACATAAGAGAGATTCAAGATGATTTTAGGTTATTAGATGAAAGGTACCTGGAATCTCAGATCTGGTTTTTGAATCGCCATTTGAATCGCCAGAGAGAAGAGAGAGAAGAGGGAAAAGAAATTTGGATTGAGAAGCAGACAAAAGAATATATACAGAAGAGGAAAACACTGTTGGGCGGGAAAAGGGGCATTTAGGAGCTCTCTGGTGTTGACAAGTGGCCCAAATAACTTTCATTTATTATATATAATAGATTTATAAATTCTGATTTATTTACAGATTTTTACGTTTAACGTTTTACGTTTTTACGCCCGGCCTTTTCACGCCCCGTTTTTTGACGCGCCATTTTTACACCCGGCTTTTTCACGCGTCGTTTTTTCAACGCGCCATTTTTACGTTAACGTTATTTACGTTTTACGCGCCGGTTTTTTACGTTAACGTTTTTTTACGTTTTACGCGCCGGTTTTTTACGTTAACGTTTTTTACTTTTTACGCACCGGTTTTTTACCTTAACGTTTTTTTTTTTTGCGTTTTACACGCCGGTTTTTTACTTTAACGTTTTTTTTTCGTTTTACGCGCCGGTTTTTACGTTTAACGTAAAACTTTTTACGTTTTACTAAAAAAAAATTACGTTTCACGTTATTTACGTTTTACGCGCCGGCTTTTTCACGCGTCGTTTTTTCAACGCGCCATTTTTACGTTAACGTTATTTACGTTTTACGCGCCGGTTTTTTACGTTTTACGCGCCGGTTTTTTACGTTAACGTTTTTTTACGTTTTACGCGCCGGTTTTTTACGTTAACGTTTTTTACGTTTTTACGTTTTTACGTTTTACGCGCTGGTTTTTTACGTTTTACGCGCTGGTTTTTTAGGTTAACGTTTTTTTGCGTTTTACACGCCGGTTTTTTACGTTAACGTTTTTTTACGTTTTACGCGCCGGTTTTTACGTTTTACTAAAAAAAATTTACGTTTCACGTTTTACCTAAAACTTTTTACGTTTTACGAAAAACTTTTCACGTTTTACGTAAAACTTTTTACGTTTTACATTTTACGTTAAAAAGTTTACGGTTTAACTTTTTTTTTTACAAAAACTTTTTTACACAAAAACGAACGCACCCAGAAAATCATTACTCGGTAGGTCTCAGATAGTTTGCTATCATCATCGACGCCTCAAAAAAAAAATATAAAAACCCAACAAACAAAAATAAAAAAGAACGAGTGGATTCTGGAAAAAAAAAAAACGAAGTTCAGAGGCTGCAAAAGTGGGGTTGCGGGTTAAAAAACCTACCCTCCACCATCCCTGCCGCGCCATCGTCCGTTTTTTTTTTTGCATCATCACCGCCGATTCAAAAAGGCACCAGATTCAACCGATTTAAACATTCAAAAGGAACATGAACATCATTCAAACCCAGAAGGAACATGAACATCATTCAAACCCAGATTCAACAGAATCAAAAAGGTCCCAAAAACAGAACATCATTCAAACCCAGATTCAACATGAACATCATTCAAACCCAGATTCAACATGAACCTCATTCAAACCCAGATTCAACATGAACATCATTCAAAAACAGAACATCATTCAAACCCAGATTCAACAGAATCAAAAAGGTCCCAAAAACATCATTCAAACCCAGATTCAACATGAACATCATTCAAACCCAGATTCACCCATCGTTCAACCGCCCACCAACAACCACAAGATCAGAATCAAAGAATCCCAAACCAACATAATCAGAATCAAAGAAACCCCAAACCCAATTAACCCCCCAACAACACAAGAAAGTTTGACCCAGTAGCCACCACCCCCAAAAAAACCTCTTCCTTCACCCCCCAAAACCGGCACCACCTCTAGCCATCACTCAATCACCGGCACCACCGACATCATCATCGCCATTAATCTCTCAGATGAAGAACAAGGCTCATGTGTGGGTTTCCACATCATCATCGCCATTAATCTCTCAGATGAAGAACAACCAGAAGAACTGGTCTTTGAAAACAAGAAAACAAAAACACACAGAAACTACCTGGCTGGCGTCGGCTGGTACAACCACCGGGAACGAAACCCTATCCGACGCCGGAACCGGCGATGGCGTTGGTTGGTACAGTGGCAGTGGCGGAGGAGACGGTGGTCCGGAGTGTTATAACCGGTGGCGGAGGGCGGAGGAGACAGGAGTGTATCTCCGGTGATGGATTTCATGTTTTGAGAGAGAGAAAAGAAGGATTAAAAATAGAGAGAGAGAAGACATATGATCTGAGAGAAGAGAAATGAAGGATTTAAAATAGAGAGAGGAGAGAGATGATCTGATCACATTAATGAAGAGAGAGATGGTAGGATATGACATTTAGGGTAAATAACCAATATACCCCTTTTGTTGGCTGAATATGATTGGTGGAGAGTGGTTCTCGCGGTTCTTACAACTGGGAGTGGTTCTTATTTTAGCAGCCCCCTATATATATATATAGAGAGAGAGAGAGAGAGAGAGAAACGTGATCAGGAGAAAACGCTCAAAAGTGTAAGAACGGTGAGAACGCTTCCTGGCCCAACACGTGTCACGCTGCTTAGAAAAGGGCGGAGGGGCTTTTTTGTCCTTTCATCTTATGCTTTTCCAGTTCCACATTTCCCAGTATTGTTTTAATTTTTGGTTTTTAAAATTTTTGGCGTTAACCAAATTCAATAATTAATGGCGTTTTAATGGTTTCATTGTATTAACATTTTGGCGTTTATGGCGTTTATTCAAATCGTATGCCATTGGAACCCATGGGTCAGGAAATCTATTTGAATGACGTTTTTCAAGGCGTTTTAAACAAGATGGCCCATTGTTCCATTATTTTTTATAAACATTTTGTCGTTTGTGGTATCTTGGCGTTTTACTATTGTTAGATTATATTTCAACCACAGAAAAAAAATACAAGCGAAGAAAATAAATTAAAAATCCTAATCGGATCTCTCTTCACAATTTTCACTGTCATCAGTCTCTCTCTTCTTTAATAGTACAAGAATTGTCACCAAATATATGGCGTTTTATGTAAAACTTAACAAACCCGTCGGTTTGATTATTTTGCCTGCTCGTCTGTTGAACTGCTTTTTTTGTGGATGTTTGGGGACATAGATCTATGACGTGTGAGTGGGTTTTTCGCTTTTTCTTGATCTTCATCTTTATAATCAACCCACTCTTCAGTGTCATTGATCTCTTCTACTCATCCAAAACTTCTTCAAGAACAAAAAATACAAAATGCCATATGATTGGCATCAGTATCTTTTTCTTGAATTTTTGTCTATCTCATGCAGCAAAATCTTTCTGAGTTACTCCCCTCTGATAACAATTCATTTAATGAAACTTCACGAAGAACAATTCTGAATATCCAAGAAAGCATATTAGCCATCTTTGATTTTTTTTTTATTTTTTGGCGTTTTACAGTGAGTGGTATTTAGTATATTGGCGTTTGTTTTTTTGGTTTGATCAAATGGAAGTTGCTGATACGTATCATTTTATAGGATGTCTTTTTGGCGCCTAAGTTAGGCGGTGCATTATTATAATAAACTATTCGTCTTTTCAGTTAATGTTTGTAATTATTGTTTTTTATAAGCTTTATCTCTGAAGTCTGTAACACGTCCATCTTTCAAGTTTGGCGTTTTAGATTCTAATATAATAAATTTTCCCTATCTTCAGTATTACTGATTAGTATTTACTGTTTCTAGTTACATTTTCAAGTTTTTTTTTTGGGGGGGGGGGGTTATAATAATTTTTCAAAGTAATTTTATTATAGTTTGGGAGTTTTGGGGGGCGTTTAACGGGATGATATCGTTTAAACAAGCATTTTGGCTGTTTTGGCATTTTATTATATATGGCGTTTTTATTATATAACAATCAACTGAAAAGGAAAATAAAAAAAAAGAATACATAAACAATTGATCTTCCAAATCTTCACCATCACCAGTCTCTTTCTTCTTTTTTGAATCATGTTAACTGGCTGGTTCGACTTTCTTATGATTCATTTTGTTTTTTTTTTTTTGTTTTTTTTTTTCAAGTAGATTTTTGTGTGGCTCTTTGGAAGCACACCGTCTGACATCAGCATCTTTTTCTTGAAGATTTGTCCATCTCATGCAGCAAAATGTTATTGAGTTTAGACCCTTCAGCCAACAATCTTGAATTTTACAATGAACGATGTTTGATTTTTTAACTCTTTTGGCGTTTTACCGATAAAAAGAACGCCACCAAATAAGAGCACCTTAAACCTCAAAATTTGATCATGCTAAAATCAATAATGTTTTGCTGTATGAGATGGACAACATTGTTAATCCTCGGTTAAGAAAGATAACTGACAATGTTGTCCACCCCATACAGCTAAACTTTATTGACAACAAACCTCAATAATGTTTTTGTATGTTTTGGCGTTATAAATTGGATGGAAGTTAAGGATAAATCAATAAGATTTTACTCAATGAAATGGACAATATCCTCACTTAAGGATTTTGTCCATTTCATTGAGCGAAATCTTACAGACAACCAAACTGAATTTCAAAAAAACCGTTCTGGGTTAGAAGATATTTGATGTTTGGGTTTTTTGGCGTTTCTAAGGCGAATGGGATATATCAAATATGGCGTTTGAGTTTTTGTGTGTGTTTTTAATTGAAGGTCTGAGATGTTGTATATATATGATTTTTTTGGCGGTTTTTTAGGCGGGATTTTACTATAATTAAGTTTGGCGTTTTATATCTAATGACGTTTTCACTTAGAATGGTCTGTAATTTTTGTTTTTGGCGTTTTATTTCATGAGATGGCGTTTTGTGTGGAGAAGTCAAAAGACCTTTTTACCCTTAATGAAGCGCGTTCACGTAATAAAATTGATGTTATTTACGAAAACGCCACCGCGCCAATCTAGTCCATAGATTGTTGTTTTGATCGGACGATCGATAAGCGTTCTCACCGTTCTCACAATTTCTACCATTTTCTCTAAATCCCGACCATATATATATATATATAGGATAAGGATCATGTGAGAAGTAGTAGGCTAAATGAGAAACTTGAGAAGCATTCTGGACCACACATTTTCCCTAAGCAAAAAAATGCAAAAAAAAAAAAGGTGAAAAAAATGAAATTTTTTTTTTTTTTTTTTTTTTTTGTAAAAATCGCAATTTTTTCTTTAAGAATAATTTTTTTTTAAATTTTTTTTTTTTTGATTTATACATATGTGTATATTGTTAATCTTTTTAACTATACATATATGTATATTGTCAATTATACATATATGTATATACATATTTAAAATTGAAAAATAAGTGTTATTTAGGGTTTATCATTAGTATTTAGGGTTTAGCATTAGGGTTTAGGGTTTAGCTTTATGGTTTAGGGTTTAGCTTTAGGGTTTAGCATTAGGGTTTAGAATTAGGGTTTAGCTTTAGGGTTTAGCTTTAACTTTTGGGTTTAGCTTTATATTTAGGGTTTGCATTAGGGTTTAGCATTAAGGGTTTAGCTTTAGGGTTTAGTTTTAGCTTTAGGGTTTAGCATTAGGGTTTAGCTTTAGGGTTTAGAATTAGGGTTTAGCTTTAGGGTTTAGCATTAGGGTTTAGCATTAGGGTTTAGAATTAGGGTTTAGCTTTAGGGTTTAGCATTAGGGTTTAGCTTTAGGGTTTAAGGTTTAGCATTAAGGTTTAGCTTTAGTATTTATGGTTTAAGGTTTAGGATTTATAACACATATTTTTTTCAATTTTAAACACGTATATACATATATGTATAATAGACAATATACATATATGTATAGTTAAAAGATTAACAATATACACATGTGTATAAATCCAAAAAATTTTTTTTTTTAAATAATAATAAAAAATTTAATCCTTAAAGAAAAAGCTGCGATTTTTCCCAAAAAAAAAAATAAAAAAATGTGTGGTCCAGATTGCTTCTCAAGTTTCTCAAATAGGGTGGACTTCTCTTTGGATCCCTACCCTATATATATATATATATAGGGGAACGCTAAAATGAGAACCACCTCGAGTTGTAAGAACCGCGAGAACTACACCGTAGTTCTTATACATGTTGTTTTTTACAAATGTTGTTTTTATACATGTATCTACGTTTCTGGAAAAAAAAATTGGTCCACCTCGTCCCGTACGGTGTGGTTCTCGCGGTTCTTACAACTCGAGGTGGTTCTCATTTTAGCGTGATCCTATATAGGGGAACGCAAAAATGAGAACCACCTCGAGTTGTAAGAACCGCGAGAACTACACCGTAGGGGGCGCGGTGGACCAAATTTTTTTTTCATAAACGTAGATGCATGTATAAAAACAACATTTGTAAAAAAAAATTCAAAAAAAAAATGTCGTGTGTGTAGTTTTGAGCGCCACAAGTTTGTGTTTACGGGACCCGTAAATCTGGTCGGAAAATTTACGGTACCCGTAAATGCACACTTGAGGTGCTCAAAAACTTTTTTTTTTTGAATTTTTTTTACAAATGTTATTTTTATACATGTATCTACGTTTCTGAAAAAAAAATTGGTCCACCTCGTCCCGTACGGTGTGGTTCTCGCGGTTCTTACAACTCGAGGTGGTTCTCATTTTAAAAAATGGAACCAGACGTTTAATATTTCAAGTGTAAAAAATGAAAAACCCTTTAATTTTAGAAAACCTTGCAAACCCAATGCATGGTCCACATTTATCCACGTGTCCCAGCCATCTTTATTTCTTTTTTTGCTTTTGAGGGCACATTGGTCTTTTTATATTTTCACTTGTCTCCTCTTGTCAGATCACCAACTCTCTATTTGTCATTTGTAGAGCATCAAAAAAATCAAACTCTCTCTTTCTTATTTCACTTTCTTATCCATGTTTTTTGTATCATTTTTCCTGATGAAGAAATCCAACATTTTACCAATCAAATTTAGACCGAAATGAAGAACAAAAATCAGATCGATCAATCCCTGATGAAGAACGTGGTTTTGTGATGAAGATGTTAATATATGAAGTCAGATCCACGTGAAAACCCCTTCCAGATCTTGTTCCATTTCCGTTTAGATCTCGTTTGTCCACATGTTTCATAATGTTGTTACAGATCTGGATATTTGTGAGTTTTTTACACTTTTTTAGTTTATATAAAATATGATTTGTATATGTTGTTTCAGATCTGGATATTTGTGAGTTTTACACTCTTTTAGTTTTATGCAACATATGTTTGATTCTGGGTTTTTCGTATGGAGTTTATGTTAGTTTTATGCAATATGATTTTGTGGAGTTTATGTTAGTTGATAACTTGAGCATGTAGGTATGAACTTTTGAAAGATGATTATAATTTACGGTTCTATTATTTTACACTTAAATATTTGAACCAATAAAATATTGAATTTAAAAATGATATTCAACGTCTGGTTCCATTTTTTACACTTGAAATATTAAAAAATATTCATAAAACCTGGTTGTTAATAGGTTTTTGTGTAATGGTTGTTTTAGAGATGAAACATGATTTTTTTTGTTAAAATGGTTCTTAAAAGGGGTAAATGTTTATGTAATTTGCAGGTTTTTATTTTTGTGTTAAAAAGTTATGCTTGGTTTGGTTGCTTGCTTGGGCTTTTGATCTGAATAGTAACTGTTTTTTGTTGGTTTGGTTGCTTTGTTTGGGGCTTTTGATATGAATAGTAACTGTTTTTGTGATGTTGTTTGGGGCTATGAATGTGTTAATATTTATGTCTGGTTAACGACTTAACAGTTATCTTATCTTTTTGTTATTAGACGGTGATGGATACAAGGGAAATAAGATCCAATTCTCAGGACCGTTGGTTTCGTTAAACGTGGATCAGATGCTCAAGGATCATGACCATGTTTATGTTACAGCACAACACAACTAACACGTGTTATAGTTTGAACTTCTCGGACATGCATGTGTTACATGTGACATGAAACCCATGTACAACGTAACACATGTTACGTGTAACATGAAAACACATTTTTTTAACTTCTCTGGCATACGCACACCCACATGTTTACAAACCGTTTCAAGACCGGCCCAAACAATAAAGCAAGGGTAGCCGCTGAAAAGCTAAGGCAACAAAGGTAGCCGCTGAAAAGCTAAGGCAGACTGTCAAAGGAAGCTCCACCATTTTCTTAGTGCTATGTATTTTCGTTTACTAGTAATATGTAATGTGAGACTCTTATTGTTTTATCTAGTACATGATGTTAAAACGGTATGGACTTAACACATTCTGGAAGTCTTAACACACGTTATAAAAGAGGTTTAACACACGTTATATCAGGTATACTATGTTGTTATTAAGTTACTATTGGAGTTTATGCATCCATTCTGGAAGTCTTAACACACGTTATAATAGAGGCTTAACACACGTTATACATGTCAGGCGCGTAACACATGTTACAGTATGTATATACAAAATGGGTGTGCATACAAATCATTGGAGTTTATGCATCCATTCTTAGTGCTATGTATTTTCGTTTTCTAGTTATATGTAATGTGAGACTCTTATTGTTTTCTCTAGTACACGATGTTAAAACGGTCTAGACTTAACACATTTTCTGTTGGAGGCACCCGTATTTGTACCTCTGCTGTTACAGTTACTATTGAAATAGGCGCTGGTCGGGCGGTGGAGTACCGACTAGCGATTAATCGGGATTAGTCGGATTGAGATATTTACATGTAATTTTTAATTATATATATGTATATACAAAATGGGTGTGCATACAAATCATTGGAGTTTATGCATCCATTCTTAGGGCTATGTATTTTCGTTTACTAGTAATATGTAATGTGAGACTCTTATTTTGTTTTGTCTAGTACATGATGTTAAAACGGTATGGACTTAACACATTCTGGAAGTCTTAACACACGTTATAAAAGAGGCTTAACACACGTTATATCAGGTATACTATGTTATTAAGTTACTATTGGAGTTTATGCATCCATTCTGGAAGTCTTAACACACGTTATAATAGAGGCTTAACACACGTTATACAATATTAACTTGTATGTTCCATATACGGTGTTACAATATTAACTTGTATGTTCCATATTAACTTGTACACATATTAACTTGCAAACCACTTTCATATACATGAATACAAGTCGGGTTATAATGGATGCTCACATGTTATCATATGTATACAAGTGGGGTTACAACAAGATTACGATATTAACTAAGCTCACCATTAAACTCATCGCCCCCATCGACTGTTTTCACCCTTGTCACATGTTAAGCAATTACATGTTCCGAATAGACAAATTGTAACACATGTTAGATCAGTATATACACATCATGGTGTTTTGTAAACCCCTAGCTTATACATGAATATATGTCAGGTGACAAAAAGATTATAACAGAGGCTTAACACATGTTATACATTCCAAAATGTGCAAAACAAACACATGTTATAAACGAACGAAGAGTTCTTTCCCACGTTATATATCATTATAACAGGGGCTTAACACATGTTATACATGAACACATGTCAGGTTACATCATGGTGTTCTGTTACAGCATGAACCACCAACACATGTTATAAATGAACGAAGACTTCTTTCCCAAAGGATGTGACTTTCATATACATGAATACAAGTCGGGTTACGGTGTTACAATATTAACTTGTATGTTCCAAGATTATACAAGTTAATAGTCTTTTGGAAACCACTAGCTTATACATGACACCATGTTGGGTTAAACCAAGATTATAACAGAGGCTTAACACATGTTATCCCAGGTATACGGTGTTACAATATTAACTTGTATGTTCCATATTAACTTGTACACGTGTTACAATCAGTATATGCACATCATGGTGTTTTGCAAACCACTTTTGATATACATGAATACAAGTCGGGTTATAATGGATGCTTACATGTTATCATATGTATACAAGTGGGGTTACAACAAGATTACGATATTAACTAAGCTCACCATTAAACTCATCGCCCCCGTCGACTGTTTTCACCCTTGTCACATGTTAATCAATTACATGTTCCGAACAGACACATTGTAACACATGTTAGATCAGTATATACACATCATGGTGTTTTGTAAACCACTAGCTTATACATGAATACATGTCAGGTTACAAAAAGATTATAACAGATGCTTAACACATGTTATACATTCCAAAATGTGCAAACTTGTTACAGCATAACGAACGAAAACTTGTTACAGCATGAAAACTTCTTTATGGATCTGTTACAGCATGAACCACTAACACATGTTATAAACGAACGAAAACTTCTTTCCTAAAAAGAGTTGACTTATTCAATGTCCCCGCATTAACGTCGCCTACATCCATCCAGCTTGTCAATTGAATATCTTTATGGATCTGATTCTGTAAATCAACACACGTTATATATCATTCTAACAGGTGCTTAACACATGTTATGGGTCTGTTTCTGTAAATCAAACAACCCAACAAAAAAAAACACTTACTGTTCAAATTAAAAGCCTAAACCAGCAACCAAACCAACAAAAAAAAAACAATTATTGTTAAGATCAAAATCCCCAAACAAGCAACCAAACCAACAAAAAATCTCGTTCAAAATCTCATCCTAAAGTTTTCGATTTATTTAAAATACATGAACATTAACCATTACTAGATCTTGATTGAAGACAGAGGAGAGGAGAGAGAGACAGAACATTAACCATTACTAGATCTTGACTCCGACGACGTTCCGAACTCCGGCGCCACCAACCACCCACCCTCCACCACCTTCTACAACCACCCATTGTCGCCGCTATCAACCACCAACACCCCAGAATGAACCAGTCACCACCTTCCACCAACCACCAGATCTGCAACCACCATCGTCTTCTGCAACTGAATCATGCTTTGATCTGCAACCACCTCTCTTTCTCTTTCAATTTCTCTGGTACTCTCTCTCACGGCTCTCACTCTCTCTCTAGGCTTTGCAGGTTGTAAGTGTTGTGTAGAGAGAAGGGAAAGTCATGAGATCTGTGATTTTAGAGAGAGGGAATTTGAGAGATTGTGATTTTGAATTGGATATGAAGAGAGAGAAAGAGAGGTGCATTAAAGAGAGAAGATAGGATGGAAAGAGAAGGAATATATTCCCTAAAATGCCCTTCCAGTTGACTTTTATGTATTATTACATTTCTTTTAAATCTAATTGTTACCAAAATTATGAGAGCCATTGATCAAGTGTGATGAAACATAATCAATGGATGATATTGGGTTTGCATAGTTTCTTAAAAAAGATGGGGTTTCTTGTATAGCCAAGCCCTATATATATATATCAAAATAATGCCAATCATATTTCCCCATCTATATTGTCTAAAAAATATAGTTGTAACTTTTCGAAAGATATTTATTTTAACACTTTAACTAGTACATTTCTAAGATAAACTTTTGGGTAAATAAATACCATTTAAAAAAATAACATATTTTTGACAAATTTACTACAAGGGACATTTCCTACATGTACATTTGTAAGTTAGGGGAATAGTGCCAGACAGCTTGTTTGGCACTTTCCTATTGGACCAACTTATTTTTAACTGAATTTTATTTTCAGTTTAAAATTACGCTTTCGTCCTTCGTTTAAAATTACGTTTTTGCCCCTAGCTCAAAATTACGCATTTGCCCTCGGTTCAAAAACTTACTTCTAATTTTGTTCCCAGTTTCAAATTACGGTTTCGCCCCCTGTTTAAAATTACGTTTTTGCACCCAGTTCAAAATAAAATGTTGTTTTTTCCTCTAGCTCAAAATTACGATTCTGTCCTCAGCTCAAAATTACGTTTTTTTCCCACAGTTCAAAATAAAATTATGTTCCCCCTAGCTCAAAATTATGATTTTGCTCTCAGTTTAAAATTATTTAAAATTATGATTTCGCCTCTAGTTCAAAATATAATTTACGATTTTGCCCTCTGTACAGACATACATGTTATGAGAGAGAAATATTCGGCTTATTGTCCCGTAACGCGGGCGGGGCAAAAACTAGTTTATACACAAATTATAAAGTTATTTAGGGGTTAGCAAATTTCAGGTAACCCGTACAAAACCCGAAACCCAATCCAACAAAACCGAAACCCGGCCCGTATTGATGTTTTTTTAGTGCACATCAGTTCTAGATTTCAAATGATTTCGGTCTCATGTCAGTTCTCGGCTTTTAACCGAGCAAACCCGACTTCTTAATGACCGACCCGAATAGCTTTTTGCTCCATCTTGCCTATAGGTGTTGCCATCTGTGTTCGCTACATCTTCTTCAACTTTGTCGTCATCTTCTCCTGCATCCTGGAAATCTGCGTGGTGGATCAAGAACTCTCGTTCGTTGCTATAAATTAATAAGGTTTAAATAAAAATAGGTGAGAGAAAGAGGATTTGTGTGGGAACGGGATAGATGACGAGGAAGAAAAAATTAGGTGGGAGAAGAGTTATCAAAAGTGTGCGCTTAGCAGTAAATTCACAACCTAATTCTTCCCATGCATAATTAATAATATATGCCTTTTCTTTTTTTTTTAATTGGTAAATTTCACTTTTTCTGTAGTATTTATAGTTATTTTTTTTTGAACGGCCAACAAACTCAATCCCGAGCACTCTCGGGGCAACCACTGGACAAACGGAGTACTCCGAGAGTAACCCGAGTCCACCACCAATTCCGGGGAAAACCCAGTAACCCACCCGCCCGTAGGCACGACAGTGAAATTACCGGTAAAACCCGTTTGGCTCAAGGATCCAACCCAGGTTTCCCTGGGTCTCCTATCATTGCCCACCAGTGCCTCACTCTGCACTAAGTGGAAGTCGAACCTGCATCTTTCAAGAGAAATACAAGTCCTTCACCACTTGATCTAGAGATCATTGGCCTGTAGTATTTATAGTGCTTTAAGTTTAAACAGATATATGAGTTCGTTTTATCACATTATTCAGTTCATGTTATCAAGATTTATAGGGATTTTTGTGCAGCCCTCGGGCTTTTAAATTTTACCTTTATTACTTTAGTGAACGTTTTGTTTTCAACTTTGAACATTTTGGTTTTATGTATTTTGTTACCCTGGACTTTTTAAGTGCTAGCATGAACATTATTAGTTTGGTTTTGTGTACTTTATTCCCTTAACGAACTTTTTAATTTTTTTTATTAAGTGTGTTTTTTCTCAGGCTAACGCTTTTTTTGCGCCTATTGAGTGGAACCTAAGGCCTTGAATGCGCTTCGCGCCGAGAAAGAGGGTTTGTGAGAGAACTCAATAGATGAGGAAAATCTAATCATATTCACCTATAGAAAATAACAAACATATTGGGAACATGAAAAGCCACCTTATACACATTTGTCAGCACTTCTGTCTCTATTGTGTGTATGTTGACTACTTTTAAAAAGTTCAAAATCTAGTTTAATTACATAACTTATTTTGTTTATATCCACTAGTTTGAAAGCATACATCGCACACATTTAATTGTACCTTGTTAAAATTTAAATATATAAAGAAAACCAGTTTCTGAAAGCTAGTTCTTTTCTTTTCACTAATAGGGTGGTGGTCCATTGACAAAGACAAAACCTTTAAACACCTTGGGAGGGGGAGATCTTGGGTTCAAGTCCCATAGACGATAAGAGTAAAGAAATTTGTCGTTCAAAAAAGGTTCTTTTCTTTTCTGCCATTAAAAAAAACTTATTTAATTATACACATAACTTTGTGTGTGTCAGTGGAGAAAAACCGAAGAGGATTTATACACTTTTATACACCAACTCTGACCTCTTTTTCATATCTCATATGTTCAACCCTAAAACTAAGACTATGGGGTATGGGGCGTGGGTTGGCCATAAACGCCCAAGTCACCATCACTACTACAAAAATAGGTATTTGCTACCGTCAAATTTGTAGCAAATTCGTAGCAAACACCCATTTTGCTACGGATTTGCTACAGATTTGGTCCGTAGCTACAAGTCCCGTCGCTAATTAATTTGCTATGAACTTTAGCTACGGAAATTATATTTGCGACCACTTTAGCTACAAAAAGGAACGTCGCTATTTTAGCCACATATTTGCTACGAAAAAAGTTGCTACGTAATTTTGCTATGGATTTTTAGCTACGGAAAAAGTTGCTACAGAAATTTGCTATGCATTTTTAGCTATGAAATTATATTTGCAACGGGTTTAGCTACAAAAATGGACGTCGCGATTTGAGCTACCAATTTTCGCTACGGAAATCTTTGCTACGAATTTTGCTTCGAATTTTTAGCTATCAAACTTTGCTACAATTAAAGATTAAGCTATGGTTACTTGCTACATATTTTAGCTACATTTTTTATGGTTTTAGCTATCTAGTGCTAAGAAATTAGCTACGAGAATTGGAAGGCTCTTGATAGATTTTATCCATAATTTTTCAAAAAACAAAGCATATATACCAACGATAAATATACATACCAATAGAACAAAATATCAACTTGTACAAATGTAATACATGAAACAACCAAATTATCCAAAAAGCAAACCAATAAATATTTGAACTACAAAAACATAAACTCGTATCTTCACTCATTCAACACAATATGTTACCCCACATTTTCTTCAATTTTCTCCATCATATCATATTTCTCTTATCTTGTTCCAAATCCATCATTTATCCCTCCAACCATATGAAGTGGATGACAAACCAACGTGTGAGCTTCCTTCTACAAGAGTTAACATTAAAATCTTCAAGATGACAATTAGTTATATGGGGCAAACCTCAAGATATGTTTCGTATGGTAAAGAGAAAAGAATAAAAAATAGGCTCAATAGAACATCAACAATTTGTAGTCCACAAAACAAACTTAGCATACCTTCTCTGGCCGTCTTGTGGGGGACAAATATATGGTTGATGCATGTCACCAAGAGTAACCTACACCGTCTTTGCATTAATATTCTAAAAAATGTAAAAATAGTTTAAAAGAACATGTGACAGCTCATCAGTCGTACATTGACTATTCATACCTTCTTTGATATAAGACTATGGGGTATGGGGCGGGGTTGGGGCGTAGGTTGGGTACAAACGCCCAAGTCACCATTCCGGGCGGGCTTGGGTTTTGGCGTGGCCCCTTGGGCGGGGGTTTCAGCCCAGGCGTTGGGCAGGCCTAGCGGTATTCCGTGGCCGGCTCTCATTGGTTGGGTTGGCTAGGCTACAGGTGGCTAGGATTTAATAATAATTTTAGGAAATTTTAATAATAAATTTAGGCTTTTTTTTTAATTTTGTGTGTATTTTTATAATAATTGGAAAAAAAATTATAACACGTGGCCAACTCACGCGGGCTAGCCACGTCCCGTCATACCGACCCAACATGCAACTGACCGGTGGTGACCCTCAAAGTCTACTTGTCCACCCATGCCCCAAACCCCCGCCCCACCATACCCCACGGTCTAACATAGGTAATTGAAAATACCTTGTAATCTCCTCGGCTTCTATCTTATTTTTTTTTGAAGCACTATGCCCCCCTCTCTTTGCATTCCGTAAAATACCAAATACATTACTGCTAACTACAGATAATATGTGAGATCATGTTTTAACTGTAGAAAATACAAAAAGGAAGGAAAATATAATAGACAATGTGATGTTGCAAGCTGCTCAAATCCCAAATTGCTGGCGAACATTCTAGAATCACATCACCCCCTCTTCCTCCATGGCAGCCTATATTCCACATTTAAGAAAGGTTTCAATTTCATAAACAAAAATTAATTATATAAACATAACTACCACTGTTTGATCTAGATATTAAAAAACAATAAAGTAATTATATAAACATAATTGCTCACCATGAGCTTTCCCATGACGCATGTGTCAACTACTGTTAAAGCTAAAGCAACCATTACCAATCGTCTCCACCTTTAGCACACAACCTACGACAATCTATCATTTTACCTTCCTTCATCAATAGGAACAAAATAATGTGAATTGGCAGAAAGATCCTTTGAATGCAACTAAAAAGCTATTGGAGTTGTTTAAAAAGAATACAGAAATAGAATGGAACCTGTAGGGGTGCAAGTTTTGGTTTTTTTAAAGGGGGTATCCGAAAATCCAGAAGTTAAGAGGGTGGGTTCTTACAACGAAGCAAGCCATCTCTTTCTCAATGATATAGTATTCATAGATATGGGGAAAGGAAAATCGATAGTTAGGAGAAGGAGAAGAAATATGAATAGATTTGAGGAGGGAGATAATGAAATTTTGAATGTGAAATAGTTTTGGTGAAAAATGGGTAGAGGGAAAATCGGAAAGCGTGATTGGGTGGAATGGAAACTGATTTTGGAGGGATTTTGAAAAATAAACTTTGGTTTCGGAGGGAAATTGTAATTTGGGAGGGATTTTGATAAATGAATTTTGAATTTGTATTTTAAAAACTATTTAAAGATTAATTTAAAATTCAGATTACAAATTAAAAAAAGAGTAAATTACAAGTTTTGTCCTTTATGTATGTCCCAAATTGCAGGCGCTGTCCTTTAAACCAAAACTTGACAGGCGGTGTCCTTTGCCAAACTTAGTTAGATTTGTTAGTTAAATCTGGTATCAAGGGGCTATTTTGTAAAAAAAATTTATTCAGGGACTGAATTGTACAAAACTCTCTCTCTACATTCCCTGCACAATGAGAAATCCCTGAAACTTGAACTCCTTGAATAATCTTAAACCCAAATCAAACAATGATTTCTGCAGAATTCTCACCAACATTCTTCGCCTTCAACTCTCACCCAAAACACACTGCAGTTTCCCACTACTATTGCTCTGTTATTTTTCCGGCTACAATTTCCGGCCAAAACTCATCCACTCCGATCATCTTCCTCACTTTTCTGATCAATTTTTGATCTTCTTTCATCTCTATTTCTTCTGTTTTCTTAATCTTCTTGCTGATTTCATCAATGGCTACATCTTCGAATTCTAATTCTTCTTCAAACATGACTGATTTCACTTCAAATTCCACACAGACTTTACCAAATATCACAAGTTTCATGCCTGTAAAACTTGACAATGATAATTTCCTGAACTGGCAACATCAGGCTCTTAATATCTTGAGAACTCTAGGGCTTCTTCACTTTCTAAACAGAGAGATTGCTCCTCCTGATGAAACTGAGGCAAGAGAGATCTGGAACAGATCTGATGGATATGTTTCTGCGTTTCTAACAGCTAGTTTGTCACCAAATCTTCTTCATCTTGCAAGAGGAACCACTTCTGCTTCAGATTTATGGCACAAACTTGAAGAATCATTCACTCAACAAGTGTTTGCAAAACAAAATCTTCTTCGCACTCAATTTCATCTACTGAAACAAGAAGATAAGTCTATTTCTGATTACTGTGACTCTGCTCGTACTATATATGATTCACTTGTTGCAATCGGAGATTCAATTTCTGAACATTCACTGGTGCTTCAAATTCTTAACGGTTTGCATACTGATTACCAGATGTTCATTACAAATATTGAGAATTCTGATTATAAACCGAATTATTCACAACTGCGAGCGGAGATGGAGTAGAGAGAGAGAGAATAGATACAGGAGAGAGAGAGAGGCAGTGGTGGTTGAGGGCGGAGTGGTGTGGCGTCGCAAATGGTGGTCGTAATGGTTGAGCGGCGGGTGTGGCGGTAATGGCGGTGGTGGTTGCAGACCTAATTTGGGGGCGGTGGTGAATGGGGGGATAAATGGGGAAGAAGACCTAATTAGGGGGTTTTATATTTTTAAGTTTTGTACAATTTAGTCCCTGAATAAATTTTTTTTACAAAATAGCACCTTGATACCAGATTTAACTAACAAATCTAACTAAGTTTGGCCTAAAGGACAAAACGTGCAAGATTTTTAAAACACAAAGGACACCGCCTGTCAAGTTTTGGTTTAAAGGACAGCGCCTGCAATTTGGGACATACATAAAGGACAAAACTTGTAATTTACTCTTAAAAAAAAGGAGTTTAACTAGGGTGTAAACGAGCTTGAGTCGATCTTGAGTTACTTACGCGAGAGGTAGCTCCGTAATCAAAACCCCAAATGCGTGCGTCGAAACTTGTTATAATAAATCAGATTACGTAGCAGTTAATAAAAACTTGGCGGTTAATGAACCCACCCGAACAAAAATACCCTTACTAAACTCACAATTAAATACCGAACCATTTGGGATCAAGACCCGAACATACGCGATAAGAATCGGCACCAAAATCGATAAAAATACCCGATTGGACGAAAAAGGCGGCCGAGGACACGTGTCACAAAGTCGGCCCATGTGTCAGACCTATGCTAGACACGTGGCAGGCCTAGGCCAAGCGGGCCTCCTAGGCGCCACGCGGGAGAGTCCTTGTCTCCTCTCGTGACGCGGGATAGTCCACCCTGGCGTATATTAAGGTCGGGTCTGGGACAGAATCATTCGAAACTTTTCGACTTCTAAAATCGATCTTTGATCTCTCGTAACCCTGTTTTTCTGTATTCTGATGTATTAAACCCTAAGCACTGAAACCATGCCTTGTCCGATTGATCGATTGTGACAACTTGTACTCTTGACCCTGATATAACTGTGGCCATATATATATACACAAAAGACATTCTGTATATATATTATTTTGGTATAACTAATAAAGATAAGTTAACCGGTGTATTTATTTTATGTGATTTAAACGAACGAATTTTTTTTAACGAGACACATGATATTAAGCGGGTTCGTGCACATATGCTAAGCCCAACCCACTTAACCTACACCAAACCCTAAGTATATAAGATATTTTTCTCCTCATATCCCCAATCTTTCAAAAACCCTAGTCCCTTATCTTCTCTTCTTTAAGGCACACACATAAACACAGATCTTTAGAGAGAGAGAGAGAGAAAGACTTTTAGAGAGAGAGGAGGATAGCAGAGAAGAGGTAATTGTGGCGGCCCCACCCCTATATGACGACGGTGGCGGCACATATGGGTGGTGGGTGTTCACGCGGCAGAACAGTGGTGGTTCAGGAGTGACGGAACTGTCGTAGGAGGTGATGACGGGAAGGTTGTGAATCCACGGGTGGCGGCGGCGTTTGGGGTGAACGAACGGTGCTGGTTTAGAGAGAGAGAGAGAAAGACTTTTAGAGAGAGAGGAGGATAGCAGAGATGAGGTAATTGTGGCGGCCCCACCCCCATATGACGACGGTGGCGGCACATATGGGTGGTGGGTGTTCACGCGGTAGAACAGTGGTGGTTCAGGAGTGACGAAACTGTCGTGGGAGGTGATGACGGGAAGGTTGTGAATCCACGGGTGGCGGCGGCGTTTGGGGTGAACGGACGGTGCTGGTGGCGAGACAACGACCGTCAAGGACCGATCTTCGATGAATCTGGTCAGATATGTAAGTACTAATCCCGTTTTTTGCTTTGAAACTTGTAGTTTCCTCTTATGGGAGTGAGAGACAGCTGCTTGGCACTATTCCCCACCATGGCCTTTGTAGTATACTAGTTTATGCCCTGCATGCGTTGCGGGACGCTTAGCCAAATATTTCTCTACCAATTAAAACAAAAAACTATCATAGTTTTGCTAGAAAAAAAAACGAAAACAATGAAAAGACTTTAATTTTGAACCGGGGGAAAATCGTAAGTTTAACCTGGGGTAAAATCATACTATCAAAAGCTACAATGATTGCAACATTGTAATTTTGAACTGGGGTAAAATCGTAAATTTGACCGGGGTAATATCGTAATTTGCCGAAATCTACAACGATGGTAAGACTGTAAATTTAAACTGGGGCAAACCGTAAATCTAAGTTGGGGTAAAATAAGAATTTGTTCGGGCCAATGGGGAAGTGTCAGGCATCTAGCTGCCTCACTATTCCCCTCCATGGATTTTGTATATTAACTGGGGGCCAAATCGTAATTCTAAGCTGGGGTAAAATAGAAATTTGTCCGGGCTAATGGGAGAGTGTAGGACAACTTCCCTTCCATAGATTTTGTATATTAGTGCTAGGCAACTAGCTGCCTAACTATTCCCCTCCATGGATTTTTTATATATTAACTGAGGCCAAATCGTAATTCTAAGCTGGGGTAAAATCGTAAATTGTTCAAGCAGATGGGGAAGGGTCAGGCAGCTATTCCCCTCCAAGGATTTTGTATATTTATAAAATGAGTGCAAATAAAATGAAAACGTTATAGAAATCAATTAACAGAATGATCTAATATATGCTTAACTAGGGATGAATTCGGTATCAAGCGGTACCGAAAATCTCAAAAATGGGCACATGTACCGAAAATAACTGGTACAGTACCGGTATTTGAAGGTTAAAACTGGTAAATACCGGTACCGTACCGAACTGGTACCAAAAACGTCGAAAGTCAGTACTGAATATTCGGTACTAGTACCCGACACCATTTGCTCATCCATATGCTTAACTTAGTACGTGTATTTATCTGTATGTGATAGCTATATTAAATGTATTTATGTTTACATCAATCGGTGTAAAATTGACTTTTGTTTAACCATTTCTAAGTATTTAATATTTTTGCACTTGATTTTTCAATTGTATATATTATTAATTATTTTTTAATATTTCCTTTGTTGATTTTTTATGGATTTTCTTAAGCTTATTACTGTATTGTTTTTTGAATATTTATTTTGTTAGTTTTGCTACCACTATTATTAATTAATTTTTTTGCAGCGTATTTTGCTATGGATGTTGCTATCGATATTAGTAAATCATTTTATTTTCTTATTTTTTTACAATGAATTTTTATATGGATGTTTGCTACAGATTTTGCTACGTTAGTTTTTAAATATTTTTCTAGATTTTGCTATTAGTTTCTCTACGAACTTTATTTACTTACAGATTTTGCTACCCTTTTTTTAACTTAAGTTAGTTAGTTTTTAAAATTTTTTTTTCATGATTTAGCTATGGACTTTGCTACCAATTTTACTAAGTTTTTGTTTTTATATTTATTTTCACAATTTTGCTATCGATTTTGCTACAGATTTTATTTTACTTTTTTTAGTTTATTTTTAAATACTTATTTTTCATGGTTTTGCTATGGATTTTGCTACCGCTTTTGCTACATTATATGTTTTATATTCATTTCCTCAATTTTGCTACGGATTTGCTATGGGTTTTGCTACGGAATTCATTTGCGACGGAAGTTCGTAGCTAATCCATAGCTAATTCGTAGCAAAATGCGTCTGTAGCTAATCTGTAGCTAACTCGTAGCAAAACTTGCGACCAATTTTCCTCGTAGCAAAATCTTATAGCAAATGCCTATTTTTGTAGTAGTGCATCCCGGGTGGGCTTGGGTTTCGGCTTGGCCCCATTGGCGAGGGTTTCAGCCCGGGCGTGGGGCGGGGCTACGAGACTGACATGGCGGGATGTGATTGGCCAACAAAAGTAGCCGTTTGTGCTAGCCGTTGGGCATTATTTAAAAAAAAAAACTTGTTTCCTTTATAAATACCTTACCATATTTAACATTTTTCTCACACAATATCAAACACATAAAACACAATCTTGCCATGAGTTCTTCAAGTTCAAGTGAATCGTCATCATCATCTGATGTGGCTTGGCCACGCCAGCCCAACCCAGCCACGCCCACCATACCCCTATGTGAACTTGGGTTTGTGTATTGAGTGCCCATATCCACGTGTCAACTCATGCCCCAAACCCCCGCCCCACCATACCCTACGGTCTAATGTTATCACATTATATAGTTTAATTTAATATGTATAAATCATTATACTAGTAAAACAACTTTCAGGATCTACTTTGAAGAAGACGGTTTTGCAAGGAGTTGTCATCATTATGTGTTAAGGATTTGGAAGTGGAGAAATGAGGTTATTTTTCAAAAGAAAAGATGTAAGGTATAGGTATAGATTTAAAAAGGACACGGTTGGATGAGATAAATGGTGTAAATTCGAATTGATGTAAGTGTTTGTTGTTGGGCTCTATTTCCGTCTTGGAGATAGTTGTCCCGGTGTTTAATGAAAGTCTAATCTTCAAAAAAAAGTAAAACAACTTACAAACAAAATAACTTTTAGTGTTCAAATCAAAGGAACAAGTATAGATCTATACTAGGGGTGTGCATGGGTCGGTTTTGACCAAAAACCATAACCATAACCATAACCGCGATGTCGGTTATTGGATAACCATAACCATAACCGATCGGTTATAGTGGTTATGGTTATTCGGTTTTGATAGTTATAGCGGGTAGGTTATGGGTGGTTAACCGTGTATTTAGCTTAGCTAAAATTAGCTTAATTTTTTTAACATGTAATAAATTGTTATTGCATAGTTGTATATTACATAGTATTAAAAAATACATATAATCTATAATATTATTACTGATTATTATCGAATATCCAAATAAAGTGATATGATACATTCCATAAACTCAAATAAACATTCAACCAAAACCACAAAATGATATGAAAAACCCATAAGTACTAAAAATCTTCAGTCAAAAACATAAAATATTAAAAATATGGTGAAAAGTCCTAAATCCTACAAAGATTTATTAAATGTTGGTTCGGTTCGGTTATGGTGGGTATGGAAAAAATAATAACCATAACCGACCCGCTACTTTCGGTTTTCAAAAAAACCATTAACCGACCCACCGTTTTTTTATTTGGTTCGGTTTTTTCGGTTTGGTTTTGTCGGTTAATTCGGTTATGGTTCGGTTAATTCGGTTTTTTTGCACACCCCTAATCTATACATTTACTGCTTTTTTTTAACATATAACTTAAAATATGTAGGAAGATTGGTCAAAGCTAAGGTGTACTTGATGAATGAAGCAAGATTGGTCAAAGCTAAAACTCGATCAATCAATCAGAAATCATTTCTTTTTATTTTCCTTTTCTCTTTTATCACCTATTTATTCTTTTATTTCTTTTCTTATTTTGGTCAATATTACATGACAATTACATTACATTAGAATATATAATTTATGAAGTTTGTGAAGAGTGGGCAATCAAATTAAATTTTACTAGGCTTCTTTTTTCAAGTGAACCTTGTAAGGAACTAGTATTGTAGCATGTTCTTCGATGCGAAATCATAGAATGGTGCCGTTGAAAATGTATTTGTTGCATAATATATGGATGACCATGCAAACTTTAATTTAAACTACAGTAAAAAAAATTAACATGGTTAAGTAAACATGTCTTTAATTAAAAGGTAGCTTTAACTATAATAAGGTAAATTAAAAACTAGAGTAAATTACAAGTTTTGTCTTTTATCTACGTATCATTTTGCAGGCGGTGTCCTTTGTCGCAAAAGTTGATAAGTTTTGTACTTAACGTTTTAAAATCTTGCACGTTATGCCCTTTAGCCCTAATCCAGTTAGATTTTTCTGTTAAATCTAGTCATGTGCCTTGCACATGAGGTTTTTTTTAGTAATTTTACCTTTTAAGGACTAATTGTGAGTTTGAACCATTTTTAAACTAAAACTTCTTCATCAGCAAACATTCCTTTATTAACAAAAATATCTTTTATTCCATACTCTATAAATACAAATCCAAACAAAGGTAAAACTTTCACTCCATCAAGTACAACTCTCTCTACCATATTACTTCAATCTCCAGGATATATTCGTTCAAATAGGAAGCCATGATTCTCTGTACAACATTTCTCCATTCTCAACTACTACAAACTCAAGTGTCGGCCGCCGACACGGTAATAGTTGTGGGCTATCATTAGGCTAAATGGGCGGCAGGGATAATAGTGCCAGACAGGCCTGGCACTCCTCTATTAGCCCAATAAATTTACGATTTTATCCCCCTTTAAAATTACGATTTTAACATCAGTTAAAAATTATGTTTTCGCCCTCGCTTAAAAATAAATTTACGCTTATGCTCCCAGCTAAATATTTCAATTTTGCCCCCGGTTAAAAATTACGAATTTGCCCCGTTTCAATTTACAGTTTTGCCATTAGGTTTTTTCCCTTAAAAATACGATTTTCCCATCAGTTCAAAGTTATGTTTTTACCCCCACTTAAAAATAAATTTACGGTTTCGCTCCCAGCAAAAAATTCCAATTTTGCCCTCGGTTCAAAATTACGATTTTGCCCCGTATAAATTTATAGTTTTGCCATTAGTTTTTTTTCTCACAGCCAAGTTACGATTTTACCCTCAACTTAAAATTACATTTTCACCATCGTTTTTCTTTGTTTTCCTACTGACATTACAAGTTTGCCCCCAGTGTAAAATTACAGTCGTGCCGGCAACTTCCTGGCACTCCCTCGTTAGTCCATTTAGTTTACAGTTTATCCCCGAATTAAAGTTATGATTTGGCCCTCAGTTAAAAATTACGTTTTCCCCATCGTTTTAGTTTTTTTTTACCAAAACTATAAAGGTTTTTTGTTTTAATTGGTTTACTCGATTTAATTTTTTTCGTGTCAAGGAGTTTCCTAACACTAGCTCATTAGTCCTGAAAAATTACAGTTTTGCCCTGAGCCCAAAATTACGGTCTTATCATCATCTTTGTTTTTTTTCCTAGCAAAATTATATTAGTCTTTTTTTAATTGGTTGAGAATTATTCGGTCATCGCCCCGCAACGCGGGCGGGGCATCTACTAGTTTTAACCAAATCTCAAGCTTCAAACCTCTAATTTAACAAAAATTCTTCACATAATTGTTGAGTATCATTGATTTATTTCTTCTGTTACTGTTTAAATGCTTTGATTACGGTTTGTTTTTTCAAAAAAATTGGATTCGAACGACGGGGGGTGGTGTTGCGACGGGAGGAGGGGTGGCTGGTGGTGGTGTTGCGACGGGGGTATGGTGGTGTCTTTGGGAACATCATCTATTTCCAGACCGATGGGTCTGATGGTGTTGCGACAGGAGGTAGGTTGGTGTCTTTGACAATGAATTTTGAGGGTTTTGATGTGAATATGTTAGGGCTGTAAATTGGGATTTGGGGAAGACCCTTCTTGCAAGTAGCATTGTGCTGCAAAACTGGATTTTTTAAGGGTGGAGGGAGTGGTCTCGGGAGGGGTGTTCACCGAGCGGGGATGTGTAGCCGGGGGTGGAGCGGTGATTGGGGAGAGGCAAAGGCAGTGACTACTCACCGAGAGAGACACCGAAAGAGAAGAGATAGAGGAGAGAGAGAGGGTTAATGGTGGACCCCACCCTTTTTCAACCAATCACAATTTTGTTTAAATTGTTTACCACTTTCCATATGTTTGACCATTGCTAGTGATTGAATGTAAAATGGGGGATTGAGTGGTGACTTGACATGACATGACATTATAGGTTAGAAAATAATTTTACCACTCCCTCCACCGTAATCCTTGTCTTAGTTTAAACTAAATAGGGGCAGTGATGGTGATGGTGGGGCAATGGTGGCTAATGGTGGCAGTGGTGGTAGTGGAGAACTGATTGAAGTTCTAATCCCTCACATCCTAAAGTACAAGGGTTTTTTAGTAATTAGTTAATAGATAGTGTAGTTATGTAATTAGATAAGTTATGCAAGTACGGGTACTAGATGCGATAAAACAGAAGTTTGTAACCTACAAACTAAAGGATACGATGTCTCCAGGAGACACATCTCTTGATCGATGACTTCAGGCCAAGAACAAGGGACACACCTCTTCATCATTCAATCTCATCCACAAATTCAAGAGTCACAACCGTTCATGAAGGGACACGTCTCTACAATCGCACATGTTCGTTTAATATATATAGGTTTTGAGAGTTTCAGAACCCTACTTCTTCCAACTTCTTCGCGCCTTCGCCATCTCCATCCTTCCTTCGGGTAACAGATGTCTTTTGAACCCACTTGGTCACATAAATCTTTAGTATTACGTGTGCATTTGATGAAACTTGGAAGACTTGGGAGCTCGAGTTAGATTTATTTCCGACACTAGACATGATCATGCTTGGGATTTGGTTTTTTTAGTTTGTTAGATTATTATTTACAAGAGATTTTATTAGGCATTTGTTTAGTTTCATGGCACGTTCATCACTGATACCGGGATTTCGTATTCGTCCCACTAATGTTGAGTTGGTTATGTTTTATCTAAAGAGGAAGCTATTATGCAAGAAAATTACCGTTAATGCTGTTGCTGAAGTCAACATATACGATTTCAGTCCATGGGATCTTCCAGATAAATCGTGTTTGAAAAGTGGAGACTTAGAGTATTTCTTTTTCACCCGAAAGCAAAAAAAGTATTCAAGTAGGGGTAGATCTAATCGCGCGACTGAAAGTGGGTTCTGGAAAGCTACTGGGAAAGACGGAAGTACAATGAGAGAACCGTTGCAACCATCAAGACATTGGTTTTTCATATTGGGCATAAAGGTAAAGGGGAAAGAACTGATTGGGTGATGCATGAATACAGAATGGAAGAAGAACCAATGCTATTGCAAGTCAAGCCATGATTTGTGCAAAATGCAACATATAAATTACATCAATTGTGGCATAAAACTAACCCTTTTTTAGTACTAATGTTGGAAAAAGTGTGCTTTTGTCTTTCTTTTGTATTTTCAGGATTAAATTAGCTCAAATTAACAAAAGAAGCAAAAAGACAGCTAAATCTAAAATAAATACAAGAAAAGGAACAAACGTGGCATGCCCGACCTCCCCGAAAGCATCTTCCCAAGCAAAACAAGAGAACAGAAGGCTGAATACGCCCCGTGCTCAGTGAACACGGGGGCGTGCCCAAGTGTCAGCATAAAAGACAAAGTTGTAGAAGCTTCCATCGCCCACCACGGGGCCGTGCTCAGCGGACACGGGGCCGTGGTCAACTATAAGATTCGCAGAATCCAGGCAAATCTTGATTGTACAGATATGCTTCTGCACACGGGGTCGTGCCCAGCGGAGACGGGGTCGTGGTCAACTAATGCAGACAAGAGCAATTAATGAAGACAAAGAAGGAGGATGGACACGGGGCCGTGCCCGAGCTACTGTTCAGGCTATAAATAGGGGTGCTTGGCTCATTTGCAAACCATCCCTTGGCACACCACCTCTCTCACACTTCACCCACCACCCACCACCATCACAACACCATCATCCACCACCATCATCCATTGTCCATCATAGAGTGTGTGAGTCGTCTCGGGATCCAAGATTGATCGTAAGAGTTCTTGACAATCAAGGCCATGTTTGCCTAAGTCTCTTACATCACTTGGTGAAGACAAAGTGTCTAGTGTAATACTTTTTATTTTTAATCTTTTCGCACTTTTTACTTGGTTATGTATTAATGACTTTAATAACTAGTTTCTTATGTTGAAGGTGATTCTTCCTTATCGTTTGTCCGTGGTGTCTTGGCATTATTTTACTGTCTATATAAAATAAAATATTTTCACCATTCATATCTCCACGGTCTATATGGAGGTATGTTGGCTACCTGGTCGGGGTTAAGGGAACAGTTTGGTAAGAGTCTTGCCATGTTCAGTGTATAGATCCTGCAAGGACCTAGGTCAAATTTAGTAGGACCTCCTTCAATACCCACCGGTATTGGATGGCGGGTGTCCAAACTCTTTGATCCCTTCATATGTAAGCTACTGTTAATACTTTAACCCGGCTATTTAGGACTGTATCCCTACTGACTCAGACTACTTAGCCGAGGGTAACGTCACCTTCAAAAGAGGGGCCTACCATAATATGAATTAATAACTTAATTAATTATCTTTCAATAATCCGACCCTTTAGGATTGTATCCTTGCTGACTCAAACTACTGGGTTGAGGGTAACGTCACCTTCAAAAGAGGGGCCTACTATAATAACTAAGATAATCTCTTAAAAAGTGCAAAAGTGCGGAAATAATCAAAGGTTACACTAAACACGAGTCGGAACCAAGTGATTCATCTTGTCTATCTGTTTTTCTTTTATTTTATTTTTCAGCATTTTAGTTAGTTTTTATTTTTCTAGTTTAAAAACCTTTTTCTAAACTTTTGATTTGATTAGACGTTGAGGATAAACTGGTATTAAAAGCTCTTGTGTCCTTGGACGACCTCGGTATCTTACCAACACTATACTACGCTCACGATGGGTGCACTTGCCCATATGTGTGTTTAGTGTTAGTAAATATCGTGTTTTATAAATTTAAAACTTGGCTAAAAAGTGTTTAAAAGGGCTTAACATATACATTAAAAACTAATAACACTCACGCACATCAAGTTTTTGGCGCCGCTGCCGGGGACACAAAGATTTTAAGAAAGTTAGGAATCAACGGCCTAATCGTTTTTCTTATTTTTCTATTTTTTTAGGATTTTTCTTAGTTTTTCAGTTTCTGCAGAACTCAGCACGGGCCGTGCCCGCTGAACACGCCCTGTGCCCAATCATTGGAACTGGCAATCCTGTTTTAAGTCAGACAGTAAGCTGAACACGGGGCCGTGCCCACCCAACACGCCCCGTGCCCAAGATTCAGTTACTGAAAACAGAACCGTAAGATCCCGACGGTTGGTAATTTCTGACACAAACATGAGTGATAATGATATTTTTTACTTTCGGCACTCTTATGGTACGTGGTGTCAAATATGTGGTGGCCCTCATAAAGAATTAGAATGTTATTTTCTAAATTATAAGCCCCACTATATAGACCCATTGTTTTCATCTAGTCTTAAGAGGGGCGAAAGTAAAAATAATCCTTATCTCTCCCTCGAATGCTCTCAACCGGATCTTCTAGGAGAAATGCTTCTTGATGAACTATTTCAAATGGAAGATCTAATTCTTAATTGGTTAGAAGAACTTAGGATAGATTTCAGTAATTTATCTCAAGACGATAACCAAGAAGAATTGTTGGGATCACATAAAAACAACTTCGTTGTTACCAACGTTACCTCTAACTCTAGTGAGGACTTGAGCGATAGTCGTCCCTGTGTCGATTGTGCCGTGAAGGACTCCCCATCGACTTCGTTCGATGCATACATAGACCTGAGCGATTCGGCATACACCTTCTTTAACGAGAGCCCGGAAAAGGGTTGGACTTGTCCACCTACATATAGCATAGGAATCACCCTCACCGACAACCTCTTGCGTTCTCGTCTTAATCTAGAGCAACTAAGGTATCTTAGGCACTTTGGGGTTGTTCCATCCAGTAAGGAACCACCCGATCCGAAAAAAGTTCTTTAAAAATAGACAAACTTCATAAGCAGCCTTTCGACACGGGGCCGTGCCCAGGTCAACACGCCCCCGTGTCCACCAAAAGATTCCTTTCTGACTTTTAGTCAGAATACACGGACAAAATGTGTCAGGATCTTGCCTGCACATGGGGTCGTGTCCAGCCGACATGGGGCCGTGTTCAGCATGCTGTCGTTTTCTATAAGTGCAGCCAAGAATCCTGCATATTTGGACCATCCAGGGACAGAGATTTGAGAGTATCTTCTCACCTACCATCCTAGGTATGTTCTAAAAGAAGGTTCTAACAAACATCTTGTCCTTTCCTCTTTTATCCATTGCCTTCTTCTTCATCTTTCTTGTCTCAACACCTCCATTGAAGCTTGCTCTCAAGCTTTATTCTGTTGATTATTAGATTTTTGTCCAAGGAATCTTGCTAAAAATAAGTTGTGCAACATTGTTTTAAGTTATTTCTGTTCTAAAATGCTTCATAAGTTGGAAAAATAATTTAAAACTCTAAGATTCCTTGTTCCGAAAATCTGCAGAAAGTTGAACACGGGGCCGTGCTCATTGAGCACGGGGCCATGTCCGATGTACTGTTTCATTAAAATAAACTATTTTTGGTTTGTTTTCGTAGAATGTCCAGTCAAAACAGTGGAACTTCTTCTGCGCACTCCAGAAACAGTCGAAGGGAGAGAAGGCCATCAATCGAAGCGACTCTCGTGCGTTACGTGATGGCATTACGTGAAGCTCTTGACGAGATGACTTCGGTAGAGGAGGTCCTAATAGACCATATAAATTATCTTACGGTGGGGTTGGAAAACAGTTTTCAAGAAATAAACCTCTTGCACCAGAGGTTAAACATTCTTGTAACACCACCCATGGAACCCATCCTCCCTCAAGAGGATTGGAACCTAGCACTTGGAATCAACAATCCTACCGGTTGGGACGACATTCCAGCGGAACCTCCTGTAGAAGATCTACAAGAAGTCCCGGTGGAGGTTGCACCTCCTCAAACTAATGCCAACGAGCCCGCCTTTCTTCTCCCTAGGGAGATCGAAGAATGGCTCGCCGACGTGTGAGGAACCCATGCCCGGAGAAAGAAGTTTTTCAAGCCACACCTAACCGAGAGATTTATCTTTTCGGAAATTTTGCTAATAGAATAAGTAGTACGCTAGAACTTCTTGGTTTAGATTTCTTGTGTTTCTTTGACCTAACTATCTAGTATTTTAAATTTTTAGGATTATTATGTAATTCTCTATGACTTAATGAATGATGGTTTTAGCTAATTTGGTGTTTGGATGATGTTGTAATAAGTAAAACACACTCGGGATGGTGAAGGATAACAAGGGAAACTTGGACCAGCACCCCATGCACGAAAACATGGCCATCCGACAAATTTTCTTCATTACAGCAGGTTCAGCACGGGCCATGTCCGTCCAACACGGCCCCGTGCTGCACAGTCTGCAGAAAATACCCTGTTCAGGTAAACTGGACACGGGTCATGTTCACCCAACACGCCCCCGTGTCCAGGCTTCTGTTTCTTTTGTTCAACTTTTTGTTACTCGCACCTGAACACGGGGCCGTGTCCAGACGCCCAGTAACATAAAATTTTGCTTTTTCACACCTTTTACATATTCAATCTACCTAAAAACTTATTTTTGGGGCACATTGAGGAAAATGTGTAATTTAAGTGTGGGGGGGATGCTAAAACTTTGAATCTTGCAAAGTCCTAATTACAAGCCTTACACAAAACTCTATTGGAACTGCTAATCACCCCAAATTTTTTCAAAAATTTTCATTTTTTACTTGTCTAGGTTTAACTTGGGAATTTCAAATTCTAAAAAAGTTATATTTTTACAAATTTACAACCGATAGCGTCGTGATAAAAAGAACTAACATAAGAAAGTTATGAAAAGGCATGACAAGTTTAGTTAAAATTTAATTATATATACTTGATCACATAAAAACCCATTCCCACAAAAGTGAGTTTTAAGCCTTTATTGAGCATACAAATACATATCTTTAAACTAAATGCTCATTTTTCGTTTCTTGTGTGAATAGCCGTTTGGTTCTTACAACTCTAGAACTTGCCACGACGATACATTCCCGGTCCTTACCAACTTAAACCCGAGTAAGTAAATGATGGAGGCATTAGGACTAACCTTTTTATTTCTACACCTTTATTTTTCTTTTTTTTTACCACCTACCCAAAATCCCCCTAGTTAACCCCTTTGAGCCTAAACCTTTTCATTTCTTAACCCAAACCAAACACCCTTTCACCCACCAAAACCTTTTTTATTTTTAACCCTTTGTTTTAGTAACAAGCCCGGTTTTTCGTATGACTTTTCAAAAAAAAATGTAGATGATGAAGCAAAAGAAATAAACAAACAAGTTCATCAAAAATAACTTTGTTTGAATAATAGCTTCATCCAAATAAAAATTTTGCAAAAAAAAGGTCTTACGAAAACCGAAGCTTGTTACGCTTTTTCGTCCTTTTCTACTAACCACTAACCCAACCACCTACCTTTAACCCAAGCCTAACCCTTCACCCAAAAGTCCTCTTGATATTTACAAAGGTATATAGTTAAAAAGGAGAAGGATTGATTGCTTGGCAAGCCTATGGTAGGAGTAAGTTCCATGCCGCTCTCGAGTGATTCACTAAAATACATCTTCGGCCGAGTGTTGAATGATCCCCCGTGAGGTATGTGAACTTGTATATAAATAGAATTTTAAAGAGGCATGTTATGCCCAAATAAGTAATTTATCTTATGAAAAGTTTTAAATAAATCATGACGAATAGGATTGTAAATAAATAAAAATATAACTTAATTAAAGAATCTTGAAAATCCTGACACTCTATGACAAGCCCAAAAAACCTTCTCTTCTACCCATTCCATTTGGGAGTGCAAAGTCATATTATAAAGAGTTTTGCTTGAGGACAAGCAAAGATTCAAGTGTGGGGGTATTTGATGTGTGCAAAATGCAACATATAAATTGCATCAATTGTGGCATAAAACTAACCCTTTTTTAGTACTAATGTTGGAAAAAGTGTGCTTTTGTCTTCCTTTTGTATTTTCAGGATTAAATGAGCTCAAATTAACAAAAGAAGCAAAAAGACAGCTAAATCTAACATAAATACAAGAAAAGGAACAAACGTGGCATACCCGACCTCCCCGAAAGCATCTTCCTAAACAAAACAAGATAACAGAAGGCTGAACATGCCCCGTGCTCAGTGAACACGGGGGCGTGCCCAAGTGTCAGCATAAAAGACAAAGTTGTAGAAGCTTCCATCGCCCACCACGGGGCCGTGCTCAGCGGACACGGCGCCGTGGTCAACTATAAGATCCGCAGAATCCAGGCAAATCTTGATAGTACATATATGCTTCTGCACACGGGGTCGTGCCCAGCGGACACGGGGCCGTGGTCAACTAATGCAAACAAGAGCAATTAATGAAGACATAGAAGGAGGATGGACACGGGGCCGTGCCCACTGGACATGGGGCCGTGCCCGAGCTACTGTTTAGGCTATAAATAGGGGTGCTTGGCTCATTTGCAAACCATCCCTTGGCACACCACCTCTCTCACACTTCACCCACCACCCACCACCATCACAACACCATCATCCACCACCATCATCCATTGTCCATCATAGAGTGTGTGAGTCGTCTCGGGATCCAAGATTGATCGTAAGAGTTCTTGACAATCAAGGCCTTGTTTGCCTAAGTCTCTTACATCACTTGGTGAAGACAAAGTGTCTAGTGTAATAGTTTTTATTTTTAATCTTTTCGCACTTTTTACTTGGTTATGTATTAATGACTTTAATAACTAGTTTCTTATGTTGAAGGTGATTCTTCCTTATCGTTTGTCCGTGGTGTCTTGGCATTATTTTACTGTCTATATAAAATAAAAGATTTTCACCATTCATATCTCCACGGTCTATATGGAGGTATGTTGGCTACCTGGTCGGGGGTTAAAGGGAACGGTTTGGTAAGAGTCTTGCCTTGTTCAGTGTATAGATCCTGCACGGACCTGGGTCAAATTTAGTAGGACCTCCTTCAATACCCACCGGTATTGGATGGCGGGGGTCCAAACTCTTTGATCCCCTCATATGTAAGCTACTATTAATACTTTAACCCGACTATTTAGGACTGTATCACTGCTGACTCAGACTACTTAGCCGAGGGTAACGTCACCTCCAAAAGAGGGGCCTACCATAATATGCATTAATAACTTAATTAATTATCTTTCAATAATCCGACCCTTTAGGATTGTATCCTTGCTGACTCAAACTACTGGGTTGAGGGTAACGTCACCTTCAAAATAGGGGCCTACTACAATAACTAAGATAATCTCTTAAAAAGTGCAAAAGTGCGGAAATAATCAAAGGTTACACTAAACACGAGTCGGAACCAAGTGATTCATCTTGTCTATCTGTTTTTCTTTTATTTTATTTTTCAGCATTTTAGTTAGTTTTTATTTTTCTAGTTTAAAAACCTTTTTCTAAACTTTTGATTTGATTAAACGTTGAGGATAAACTGGTATTAAAAGCTCTTGTGTCCTTGGACGACCTCGGTATCTTACCAACACTATACTACGCTCACGATGGGTGCCCATATGTGTGTTTAGTGTTAGTAAATATCGTGTTTTATAAATTTAAAACTTGGCTAAAAAGTGTTAAAAAGGGCTTAACATATACATTAAAAACTAATAACACTCACGCAATTCAAGCCAGTTGAAGACCTACAATAACTCAAGGATGTTCGTGATTAGGGGGTGAATGAAGTTCTAATCCCTCACATCCTAAAGTACGAGAGTTGTTTAGTAATTAATTAATAGATAGTTTAGTTATGTAATTAGATAAGTTATGCAAGTACGGGGACTCGATGCGATAAAACAAAAGTTTGTAACCTACAAACTAAAGGATACGATGTCTTCAGGAGACACATCTCCTGATCGATGACATCAAGCCAAGAACAAGGGACACACCTCTTTATCATTCAATCTCATCCACAAGTTCAAGAGTCACAACCGTTCGTGAAGGGACACGTCTCTACAATCGCACCTGTTCGTTTAGTATATATAGGGTTTGTATGTTTCAATTGTAGTTATCAGAATATTATCATAATTACATTAAATATTAATCGTTCTTTCAAAATTTTGTAGTTCAATCACTGTGTTTATCATTGTTCATCAAGGGTTCTAACCAACACTGATGAGAGAGAGAGGGAAAGGTGTATTTATATATGTATATAATATTATATTAATTTGTTAAATTTAATTTTGTTTTGTTTATTTTTTTTAATTTGGTAAATAAACATGTAAAAAGACTAAACTACCCTTGTGTTACTATATTTAACAGAAAAAATTAACTTGATTAGGGCTAAAGGACATAACGTGCAAGATTTTGAAACGTTAAGTACAAAACTTATCAACTTTTACGTCAAAGGACACCGTCGGAATAATGATACATAGATAAAGGACAAAACTTGTAATCTACTCTAAAAACTAGGGTTGTAAACGAACCGAACGAACACGAACAAGGCCATGTTCGTGTTCATTCGTTAAGAAACAAGCTTGTTCATGAATTGTTCACGAACGCTTACCGAACGAGATTTCTTGTTCGTGTTCGTTCATTAAGGAAACGAACATGTTCGTGAACTGTTCACGAACACTTACCATAAGCTAATGAACTCTAACAAATGTTCATAAACATAAATGAACACAAACGACGTTTATGAACAAAATATTTATTTTAGAATAAAATCTGCATTTTCATCACAAACATTACGAAGAATCCAAAAAAAATAAATAAACATTTAACATAATTATCTGGCGTGATTATCAAAATCATGATAAACATAAAATTAAGAGTTTGTTAAGCCTTAACACAAACAAAAATTGAAATAGTGAAATGAGGGAGGTTGTGAAACGCATATAAGATAACTAGGCTTTCAAAAATTTAAAAACTAGAAATAATAAAACAAAATACAACATATAAAAACCTTTAATGAACTAACACAAATAAATATTAACAAGCAAACATAAATGAACTCATTAACGAACGCTCACGAACATAAACGAACACATTACCGAACGTTCACGAACATAAACGAACGAACGCAACCTCTGTTCATGTTCGTTCGTTTAACTTAGCCAATGAAACTTCTTGTTCGTGTTCGTTCATTTACTAAACGAACGAACATAAATGAACTTCCTGCCGAACTATTCATGAACTGTTCGCTGAACGTTCGGTTCGTTTACAGCCCTACTAAAAACTAATTAAAATGACGGTAACAATTATCAAGAACACAATTAAGTAAATATGTCTTGAGTAAAAAGGTTAACTTTAATTAAATTAAGTTAAATAAATAATAATTAAAATTAACTAAAAAACAATAATACTTTAACCAGTGGCCGAGCTTGACCAAAAGTTTCCGAGCTTGACCAAAAGTTTCGAGCGGGCGGAAAGTCACGAGACCCAATTTATATATCGTATAAATATTTAGTCAAAATAATTGGGGAGGGACAATCCTACATAATTTTAAAATTTTCGGACGAAAATATGAAATTTTACGCTTATAACCGAAACATTCGGGAGGCTGGTGCACCCCCCACTTTACACTAAGCTCCGCCATTGACTTTAACCATATAAGTCAAAGTTTGGGATTTCTTACGAAAAACTATTCATCTCCTTTTCTGACTCTTTATCTCTTTTTTCAAAAAGTCACTCTCTTCTAACTTTTTCATTTCTCCTTTTCAAAGCTTTAAAACATTTTTTTCAACCTATTAACCAAATATAATTTTCTAAAAAAAAATTTCCAAAAAAATTATAAGTCAATAAGTTGCTTTATAAGCAATCTCAAACACCCCTTAAACTGATCAATTAAAATTTAGTAGTGGTCACATTCTAAATTGTTATAATCTGAATTAATAATTTTTATAACAACATTTCATCCATAATATTATATTGGTTTCTTTATTTCAAAAATGAAGCTTTTGATTAATTAACTTTTGCGATCTAATCAAATGTTATTAGTATTTTTTTAATGCAACTTTAAGTAATTGATAGTTTTTTTCCGTAATAACTTCTTTTAGAATACGATGTTATATAAAATTTTGAGTATATCGTTGGAACGTGTACATTTCTATATACATCTCGATATAACCTTTTTTTGACTTATAAATTTTAAGATATGATTTTACGTAAAATATAAAGTATGTCATTGGGACATGCGCATTTTAATCAATGACTACATATAATTTCTTTATAATCAATATTCTTTGCACATATAATGACTTTGTTTATGGGATTTTACCTTGTGGTTATTATAACGACTGACAGTACTGTACAGTTATAACGAGTGTTGGCATTGTACCAATACCATTAAAAATGAATCAATAATGATTGTATACCTGTCACAACGTGCGGGAAAATTCCACTAGTCTCTTTCACAAACTTATGAGCAATTTAACTAGGGTGGTATTATTGAGACACCCTTCTCTTATTTTGTCACCTTTAATACGACTCGTATAGAGCTATACAGGTCGTTTAACTTTTTCGGTTTCCAACAAAAACTGATTTGTATCAGATATTGTCTAGTGGGTTGGACCTATACGCCTCGTATAGGTCTATACTCTTCGTATAGGTCCCCTTCATATAAGCCTATATGTGCCTTTATATTTCTCGTAGAGGCCTATACTATAGGCCTTTATACTCCCCGTATAGGGCAATACTAGTCGTATTGTAGAGGTTTTTTTTTAACATTTTGTTATACAATAATCTATAGTTTTAACAAAGTTATATAAAAAAGTATTTGGTTTTTAGATTGAAAACATTCTTAAAAATTTATGGTGTAGTATATCTATGCGCCTCTTAAATATCTATAAGTGTAGTATAGGACGAGTTTGCTAAAATCAAAATCGAATAATGTACCATATATGTTCACTTGATACCGGCATGGTACTGTAGCGGTAAAAGTCACAAACCAGTATAGTACCGTACCTCATGGTGGTGGTACCGAAATTGAATATTTAAAACTGAATATCATATCGTATATGTTTGGTTGGTATCAATGTGGTATGGTACTAGTATCGGTACAATACTAGTATTCCGTATAAATTTCTCATCCCTACTAAACACTGATCCTACCTAAACACCAACCCTTTTTAGGTACACCAGGCCTAAGTGCAATGGCATGTACCTTTTAAAAATACTTTTAGAAATTAATTCAGTACATATAGCGTATCAAACCAATTTTAATGGCAAATCAGCGTTTTCAAGACCGGAATGGAATGCGAGCCGGACGACTCAAAGGTCAACTGACCAGTCTGACTGGATTTAAGAGCCATATGACTTAATAAATAATATAAATACTAAAAGAAATATATTCAAACATAAATCAACTTCTAACAAATTAACTTAAGTTTTAAACTCATGACATGTAAAATAAGAGGCTATATGTACCGACTTCTTTTGTACTATTAGATAACTTGTTTTAGGGCATTTTCTCCTGATCTCGTACCTATATATATAGAAAAGCCTATATGTACCGACTTCTTTTGTACTATTAGATAACTTGTTTTTCTTTAGTAAAAGCTCACTGAACCTTGGTTATATCTGATTTTTCATAAATTTGATAAAGTACCTTTTTTTGAAATAATTACTATTTATTAAACTTATTTGGTGTTTAACTTTTTTTTATATAAACCATATCATTAAAATAATTAATACTATTAAAATATTTAACACTTGTAACAATAATGGTTTCCATAAGGATTTTATAGAATCAAGTGAAAAGTGACAAAACTAAATCTCACAAGAAGAAGTGTTTTATAAAAGATGAGATTTGAATATTTGAAAAGTGCATACTCTTGATTTTTAAACATGTAGCGAGTATAATCATCTACAAGTAGAAATATGTACTTCCTCCCGGTATGTGTTTGTGGGGATATAGGACCACACAAATCTCGATAGACCAAATCTAGAGGTCTTGAAGATCTGAATTTTGCCTGATTTGGAAACGGTGTCCTACTATGTTTTCCTAATAAGCATGCATCGCATACTTGACTAGTATGACTTATTTAAGGAACTCCATGTACCAAGTTCTTTCGAGTCATTTCTTTGATAGCATCTAAATGTAAATGGCCTAATCTTGCGTGCCATAACCATGCTAAATCTTTTGTGTTTGAGAGCAGGCATATTGGTCTTCCAATATTCAATTTTACTTTATACAACCTGTTCCTCATTCTCCTAACTCGCATTAGTAACTTTCTATTTCTGTCGCGGACTGTCAGTAGGTCTCCGTCGATAACTACTTTGCAACTAATTTTTGTGAGTTGTCCGAGGCTCAATGTTGCTTTTCAGACTTGCAATGTAGTATACTTGAGAAACAATCTTCTGTTCTTGGTTCAGACATTCCAGCAGTATTGAACCTATGCCTTTAATCTCTACGTGCGACCCGTCACCAAAACGTACTTGCCCCGTCACCTTTTCATCTAATTCTCTGAAGTGACTTCGCACTCCTGTCATGTGGTTTCTTGCCCCATTGTCTAAGTGCCATAAACTTTCATCTTAAGTTACGTAACTTGCTGGTTCTATGCCTTTTTCGTTTAGTAGAACCCTTTCTTGAACAACGTTTTCTTCTTGTATTGCCATTAGCAATACGGGTGTTTCGTCTTCCTTGTACGAGATTTGAATGTTCTTGTACAACTTCTTTCTCGGGACAGTCTTTCTTGAAGTGTCCGAACTTTTGACACTTGAAGCACTAGATCTTACTTGTGTCTGTTTGGTTCCTTCCAAACTTCCTCCAATTTCCAGAATTTCTACCTCTAGGTCTGTATGAAGATCCTTCATTCTTAGTGCTTTGCTTGTCTTTATTGTCTCACTAGTTTCCAAGTGGTTGGTTGAACCTGCCACGCTCGCGGTTTTCGAATTGTCTTCCTCTACCTGAGTTGTTGTCATGGTGTGTAAACATCAATTTATCTTGGATATCTCCTAGGCTTCCTTTCTTTAACCTTAGACTTTCTTCACAAGTCTTTAACCTTCCGATTGCTTCTTCTAGCGTCATTATTTATAGATCGGAGTATTGTTCCATGGAGGCAACAATCTAAGTGAACTTATCTGGCACGACATTTAGGAGTTTCCGTACCAAAGTCGGTTGACTCATTGTTATCCCCAATTCACTTGCCCGTGTAACATCACTGTTTATCTTTGTGGAAAAAGAGTCCACAGTGTCATCTTCTTTTCATTTGCATTAACTCGAATTCTGACATTAGTGTATGCCAATGAGCCTTTTGTACCGGATCAACGCCAACGTGTCTTGTTTTTAAATTTTCCCAAATTTTCCCATTAGTGTATGCCAACGAGCCTTTTGTACCCGATCAATACAACATCTTCCGATATTGCTTGGAACAGATAAGCAATTGCCGACTTATCTTTCTTAACATCCGTTTGTGTATTTTCTGCCGATTCAATCGTTTCCCAAAGTCCATTCGCTTCCAAAATCGTTTTGACGCGAATTGCCCAAACCGTATAGTTTGTTGGTTTCAAAATAGGACACTGGAATTGGGAAAGAGAACTTCCTTCCTTTTGAATTATGATTTGTGGAGTTGTTGTTCCTGACATATCTTTTGACCAAACAATCTTCACTTTTTCGACAAACTTTATTTTCTTGGTTTCGCTAAACCTCTAATCCTTAACCCGCGTATAACCCGACGCGTAATAATCAATCAATCTAATTTGCACTAAACCCCGGAATCAAAACCCTAGATTCCTAACCCTTGGTTCGATAATCCTTGAACCAAAAATAAAAACTGAATTGAACTTGCGAATTGAAAAATAAAACCTGATCGCGAATTCCTTGCGATGCCTAGAGCCTGATGCTCTGATACCAATTGTTACCCATAATGATCTTTGATCTCTTGATCGCAAATGATAAACTAACTTGAATATAACATGAATTTGAATACAATGAGTGTAACTGAATGTGAATGAATGAATTACAAATGAAAAATCTATCCCTATTTATAGTTTCTAAAAGGTGTGAACGAATAGACACGTCCTTTCACGAACGGGTGCGTTTCTTGGATTGTGTGGATGAGAATCAATCTTGAAAGGTTGTGTCTTCTTGTCCATGAGTCATGTCCCTCGAATGCTTGTGTGCATGCCGAAATCAAACAGATGCGATTCCAAGGGTGTCGCAACTCTTGGGGTGTTGGTTGTCAAGTTTTGTTTTGCCAACTTTAGTCCCTGTACTTTATAACCACAATATATCTAACTTTTAACTATATACTAATAAACCCTTGTAGTATAGGATGTGTAGGGATTATCGGTTTCATTTAAACTATAGATGCCAATGTGGGAGTAGAGGCTCTTGCCTCTTAGTGGGAGGTCTTGGGTTCAATCCCAAGCAAGGAGTAGATTAGTATTTATTTAGGAGTATGTAAGGTTTACCATTAAAAAAAATAAACTATAGATATAGATTGTGGCATTAAAGTGAAACGTGAGCAATTAGTGGTTTTATTAGTGTTTAGGTAGATCATTTAATAAAATCCAATTGTTGTGTAAGTTACTCTCTTTCTTTTGTGGTTGTTAATCTTAACAGCCAAAAAAAGAAAGAAAAGAAGGCTATAAAAAGAAACGGAAAAAACATCAAGATCGTCATCGTCATCCTCCTCGTCCTTGTCCTCCGGTGGGCTTCTTATTCTTCTTCTTCTCTCTCTATTTATGGTTTCAATCATTATATATAGCGCATTCAATTTTAATCGGTTGACGTTCTAAGGGATTTTTCGTTTTCTTTCGGTAAATTGTTCCTGAAATTTACATATAGACGCGACCACATTCAATTCTTTGTAATTTCGGGTTTTATGATTTATCTGAATGCCCATGACCATAATTATTTAGAAGATCCTATTTCATTTATATATGTATAATAATAATTAAAGCTAATTGTATCGTTGCATTGTGAAGAAATATGAGTAACAAGAAAAACCCTTGTGTGTTCTTGGATTTGTCATTGGATGAAATGGCTGCTAAAAGAATAGTGATCGAGGTCATTATTATTATATGTTTGGTTATGTTCTCTTGCATTTCAATATGTCAATATGCATTATGGATTTGATTGAGATATTATTATTATTAATGTCCACAGCTTTTTGCTGATGAGGTGCGTAAAACTGCTGAGAATTTTCGACTACTCTGCGCAGGTCGGTTCACTCCAGCGCTTACTAATTAATTCAATCAATATAATAAGATACTAAAAAGACATGCATAATGTTATACGTATTGTAGGTCAAATGATGGTGGAAGGAAGTACCACATTGCACTACAAAGGAACTGAATTCTCTCGTATCCATATGGGCGCCTTCGCTCAAGTATGATTCTTTATATGCTTTTATCTATCTACTACACACTTGCAATACTTCCTCTTTTGGGGGTTTAAGGATTCATTCATACAGATAACTTTTATAGGCTTCAAGAATCTTAAACTTTATGTTTATCTAAAGTAACTTTTTTCATTGTGCAGGGAGGTGTTTTCTTGAACCAAAACCAAAACGGTATGGTTTTTTTTATAATCTTTCTATCCACATTCCAGAGATCTAAGGGTTGATCTTTTGCAGGCACCAGCATCTACGAAAGACGACTTTATGCAGGTACACTTTAAAAAATGTTCGTTTTGTATTCTTGTTTTATTATTACCTATTAAATTCATGTTTGTACTAATACTTTTTGCGGTTTTTGTAGATGTGAAAACTAACACAAGGTGTAGTGAATACGGTGTGCTAGCTGTCCACACATGTACAAAGGGATTGAAGTTCCATATAATCTTGAATCCGTGGCCCCATCATGATAGGTATGATTCATAAGTCTGACTGATTAGAATATTCTATAATCAGGGCAACTTGTACATTTTGTAGTCATTGTTATTAACCCTCGTCTACTCGGTAATATGGCAGGGTGCAAGCAGTTTTTGGAAAGGTGATAGACGGAATGGAAACGGTTAAAAAAATTGACAGCATCGGAACAGCAACAGGAAAACCTTCTGGGAAGGTCATAATTACAAACTCTGGTGAAATTCCTGAAGAAGATAAAAACAAGTATGTGATGGAGGCTGATCAAGGTATCACATTTTTTTCATTAAATTGTTTTCTTCACATAATTAGACGTAACTATAAATCTGTACTAATATGTGTACCATTTTGACCAGTCGAAACAGAAGAACCAAGGAAGACACTTACACGATCCAACTATGCTTCGAAGTATTATCACTATAAAAGGAAACACTTGGCGTCATCCAAATCTAACTCTGATCCGGAGATTTATAAATCTCTACTGGCGGAATTTAGAGAGGATGCTAAAATTTTAAAGGCACGACAAAAGGAAAAGGCGATGGTGATGCAGTCTGATAAAGGTTCCGAGCCTGCTGAAAATTTTAAAGGTACGACAAAAACTATATCATATGCTCGGCTATACAATTATAGCGGTCCAATATCATATAGCGGTCAAGGTTCGCTATATGATATATAGGTTATAGCGGTGGTATGGCGATAATTTTTATATCATGCATAATTTATGTGTATATATATATATATATATATATATATAGGGTTGGGTTCTTTTCAGAACCTCATATTTAGTCACAACTTACAGAACTAATAGAACTAATATGAACCACTCATTTTCTTTTTAATTTTAAAAATATAAAAGATTACAAAGGGTATAATAGTAATCTACCAAATTATTTGTAGGAACTGTTCGTGTAAATAAATAAAATAAAACAATTTTATTCAAATAATTACAATACATAAATAGAAGAAAGCAGAATTGCAGGAACTATTACAACTGAAATAATAGAAATACAAGAAATGAAGATGAAGTAGAAAGACTGCGCCTCATCGCCCACGCCACCCGCGCACGCGTGTGCGAGTTAGGGTGTTCCGCACCCTTCGCGAGTACCCTTAGTGTGTGCTTCCATGAAACAATAAGGATGGAGAGTTCCCACTTAAATACCCATTTAGGTTTCATCTCTCCTATGCGGGACAAGGTGCAACTTTCCCTTTTGTTTCAGCATTCAATGTTTCAAACACCCAACTTTGAGCATCGATATCTCATTCATCTTAGCTCCGTTTTGGACGTGGTTTAGTTCGTTGCGAAGCTCTTCCAACATAGAACACAAACCCACAAATAAATATATAAAACCCGCTCATTTTCTTATATTTATTTCTAGTCCAAAATAGGAAAAAATCATTTTCTTATATTTGTGAAAATTGCTATTTTTACCAAATTGTTCCAACAATCCCCCACATGAAAAATGCTATTTTCATCAAATTTCCAACAATCCCCCACATGTATGGAAATCAATATTTCCTTACAATTTTCAACGATAAACTTCGACAGTTGAGTATTGCAAGATAGGTAGGTTGTTACCTTTGAACCTTCTTTTGTGAAGCATACTTAGCTTACTAGCGGTTTGTAGACGCGATGTCCTTGAACATACCCCATTTGTGTAAACGACAATACACTTCACACAATACAATCCCTGGTCTGGCCAACCCCTCATTGTCGTGTCAAATTATGGTCCTGGAACACTAGCCTGGTTCTACGAGAGCTCTAGGATTGCGCACCCCACAAAGCCATTCGAAGCGACCCTACTTCTCTCTCACATAGGTGATTCCCATGAATCATTAAAAGCATCATGGTTATTTGATTTCCCGAAATCGTTATCCTTAATATGCTTAGCCTCACTTCAATGTCACTGATTGGAATGGACTAGGAAGTATATAACTTTGGGGTACTACCCCACAGTGACTCCGTTTTGGTAATATGATTAAGTTGTCCTATTGAACTTAGATCTTGGGATCTCCAGTCAACTAAGTTAGGTTTCCCTCATATTCCCATTTATCACGGGCTTTAGTCCCATTCCTCTTGATGACGTTTCAACTAACTCTCTGCTTAAGCCTTTTCTAAACGGGTCCGCAATGTTATCCTTTGATCTCACATAATCAATTGTGATAACACCCGTTGAGAGTAGTTGTCATACCGTGTTATGTCTACGTCGCATGTGCCTTGATCTGCCATTATACATCAAGCTTTGAGCTCTACCAATCGCTAATTGGCTATCACAATGTATACAAATGGCTGGCAAAGGCTTTGGCCATCTTGGAATATGTTCCACGAATTGACGTAGCCATTCCGCCTCCTCTCCTGATTTATCTAAGGCGATAAATTCGGATTCCATTGTGGATCTTGCTATGACCGTTTGCTTAGAAGACTTCCAAGCAATAGCAGCTCCTCCAAGTGTAAACACGTAACCACTTGTTGATTTGGAATCTTTATTATCCGATATCCAGTTTGCATCAGTGTATCCTTCGATCACTGCTGGTTGTCGGTTATAATGCAGTCCATAATCTCTTGTGTATCTTATGTATCTAAGCACCCTTGTTATACTTTTCCAATGTTCTTGACTTGGATTGCTAGTATATCTACTTAGCCTACTCACCTCGTAAGCCAAGTCGGGTCTAGTACATGTCATTAGATACATTAGGCTGCCAATAATTCTTGAGTACTCTAACTGAGCAACCCCCTCTCCTCTATTTTTCGTTAGATGTTGGGAGGTATCAACTGGAGTTCGAGCTACACTCGTATCTCCCGAATTGAATTTTTCAAGCATTTTATCCACATAGTGAGATTGACTTAACACAAGACCATCTTGGGTTCTTATTATCTTTACTCCAAGGACCACATCCACTAAACCCATGTCTTTCATGTCAAATCTCGCTTTCAACATGCTTTTAGTAGCTTTGATAATTTTATCATTACTCCCAATGATAAGCATATCGTCTACATAAAGGCATAAGATCACATAACCTTCATTTGTGTCTTTGAAATAAACACATTTGTCGCACTCATTTATTTTGAAACCATTGTCAATCATGACATGATCAAACTTTTGGTGCCATTGTTTTGGTGCTTGCTTCAAGCTATACAAAGACTTGACGAGTTTACATACTTTACCCTCTTGACCTGGGGCGGAGAAACCTTCAGGCTGCTTCATGTAAATCTCTTCTTCTAAATCGCCATTTCGAAATGCGGTTTTAACGTCCATTTGGTGAACTTCCAAATTTCTTAAAGCCACTATAGCAAGAACCAATCTAATCGAGGTTATGCGCGTCACAGGCGAGTATGCATCAAAGTAATCTAGACCTTCCTTTTGTCTAAATCCTTTAATCACCAACCTAGCCTTGTATATATCAATACTTCCATCAGTTTTCATCTTCCTTTTGAATATCCAACGATATCCAAATGGTTTGCAACCAGGTGGAAGATCTACTAACTCCCAAGTATGATTTTGCAATATAGAATCAATTTCGTTCTTTATTGCTTCTTTCCATTGAGGTCCTTCTGAAGAGGAAACCGCTTCGCGATATGTATTGGGCTCGCCCTCAACCATATAGTTAACGAAGTCTGGACCGAAGGATTTTTCAACCCTTGTCCTTTTGCTTCCCCTACGATCACCTTCTTCAACCTCAGGTCATTCATGTGTCTTATCATGAACTACCTCATCAACTGGTGTAGATGAGCTTTCACCTACCTCAAAATTAGGTGTTGATGACGTTGCATGTGTTTGTCTTCTCAAAGGAAACACATTTTCAAAGTAAGACACAACGTTAGGATTCACCTCCATGATAGTGTTTACGTGTACATCTGGATTCTTGGACTCATGTACAAGAAAGCGATGTGCACTACTTTGATGCGCATACCCATAGGAGGTGGTACAATCACCTTTGCTAGGCACCTCCACACTTTCAAGTATTTGTATGAAGGCTTCTTCCTTTTCCATAACTCATATGGAGTTTCGTCCCTCTTTTTGAGTGGTATCTTGTTCAAAAGATAATTAGCCGAGAGAATGGCTTCCCCCCACATTTCCTGGCTCACCCCAGAACTTATCAACATGGCGTTCATCATTTCTTTCAATGTACGGTTCTTTCGTTCCGCCACGCCATTTGATTGTGGAGAATAAGGAGGTGTACACTCATGTACAATGCCATTTTTTGCGCATAAATCAGCAAAAGGTGCAACATATTCGCCTCCTCGGTCGCTTCGCAAAGCTTTTATCTTCTTTTGAAGTTGATTCTCAACTTCATTTTTTATATAAGATAAATTTACTTATTGCTTCATCTTTACTTTTTAGTAAATATACATAGCAATATTTAGTACTATCATAAATAAACGTGATGAAGTACTTATTTCCACCTCTTGTGGGTACCGCTTTTAAATCACAAATATCGGTGTGAATTAAATCAAGGGGTTCGGTTATTCGTTCAACCGATTTCGATGATGATCTTGTAAGTTTGGATTCTACACATGTTTCGCCTTTATAATGTGAATCAATATGGAATGTTGGTATACATTTTAAATTGATTAAACGACGTATTGAATTAAAATTTACGTGACCTAATCTACCATGCCATTTATTCGAATCAGAAAACTCAAGCATATAAGTAGAAGTAGTAGCAATTTTATTCATGTTCTTTTTGACAACCATTACATTCAATTTGAACATACCATTTTGGGCATAGCCCTTACCAACATACATTCCTCGTTTAGTAAGTACAAATTGATCGCTCTCAAATACTAAACGAAATCCAAACTTATTAAGCAACCATCCCGAGACTAGGATCTTGCGTAAGTCTGGAACATATAACACGTTGCTTAAAGTGAGCTCCTTCCCCGAAGTCCACTTCAAAATCACCATTCCTTCGCCCTTGATGTCCGCGGTGGCTGCATTTCCCATGTACAGCTTCTCATCTCCCACAAGCTCTTTGAAGGTGGTAAAGAGGCTCCTGTCTGGGCACACATAACGGGTCGTGCCCGTATCAACCCACCATCCTTTTGGAGTTTTGGTCAGAGAATTGACCTCATCCAACATTGCGGTTTTGTTGGAAGTCATTGCCACCAAAGGCATTCTGTCTTCATCCACCATGTGCGTGCGCTCACGCTTTGGTTTCTTGCATTGGTTAGCCCAATGCCCCGGCTCGTCACGGTTGTAACAAGTCCCTTGGAACGTTTGAGGTTTCTTTTTCACAACCCCTTTCTTTGGTCCAAGTTTGCTAGCCTTTGCTTTCTCTTTGTCCTTTTTCCCCTTACCCTTATTGCCCTTAGAGGATTGCCCATGCTCAACCAAATTTGCGCTAGCACAAGTTTGCGCAAGGCTGCCTTTTTGGGCAATTCTATTGTCCTCTTCAATCCGAAGACGAACAATAAGATCCTCTATAGTCGTCTCCTTTCGTTTGTGTTTAAGATAATTCTTAAAATCCACCCAACCAGGAGGTAACTTTTCAATCATCGCTGCCACTTGGAATGTCTCGCTAAGTGTCATGCCTTCCGCAAAGATGTAATGTAGTATAATTTGCAATTCTTGGACTTGATTCATAACTGTTTTAGAATCAACCATTTTGAATTCCAAAAAACGGGCTACCACAAATTTCTTTGTGCCAGCATTCTCCGTTTGTACTTTTTGTCCAAGGCATCCCATAAATCTTTGGAAGTCTTGACATTGTAGTACACATTATACAATGCATCCGAAAGCCCGTTTAACACATAGTCTCGACATATGAAATCCGAATGCTTCCACGCATCTACCGCGCACTGTCTTTGTGCGTTGGTCTCCCCTTCCATAGGTTGGGGAGCGGTTTCAGTTAAGAACCTCGCAAGGTTCATGGTGGTCAGGTAGAAAAACATCTTCTGCTGCCAACTCTTAATGTGTAGACCCGAGAACTTCTCGGGTCGTTCAGCGTGATTAGCCACTGTGGACGCTCCCACAGTGGTGGCGTTCAGGGGGTTCCCGTCACAACATTCGTGTTGTTAACGTTGACGTTTTCGATCGACATGCTGAAAAATTAAAATTTAACGTTTAGTCCAAAAAAATTCTGTTTTACTCCAAAAAAACAGAAGTAAACAATTAAATTTTAATTTTACCACAAATTTTCTGTTTCGGCTTCTAAGTCCAACTTTGAAGCCAAAAAACAGAAAATTTTTAATATTTAAAACTTACTGACTGGCTTCTAAGTCCAACTTTGAAGACCAAGACAGAAAGTTTATTAGCAATTTTTAGGACAATATCTGAATGTAACCAGCTCTATTTTCAACCAAAGTCGCCCCTTTGAAGATGAAAACAGAAAAAAATATGCTTTTAAAACACAAACTGAGTGAGACAAATCTGGTTTGAATCACAAACAGAATGGTTTTGTTACACGAACGGTGTTTTAAAATTTGTTTTAAGATTGTAGGAACCGTTCGTGTAAATAAATAAAATAAAACAATTTTATTCAAATAATTACAATACAGAAATAGAAGAAAGCAGAATTACAGGAACTATTACAACTAAAATAATAGAAATACAAGAAATGAAGATGAAGTAGAAAGACTAAGGCACGTGTTCAACACGCTTCCCTTAAAACAAATCCTGAGTCTCCCAAGAGTACTCGTTTTGTTTCCCAGGGTACAACAGCCGAAGCAGCGTACTACCGGAGATGACCTACAACCCAAAGACTACCTTGAAGAGAGCAAGAAGAAGATCAGAAAGTTGTTGAGAGAAAGTTGAATTTGCTGCACTGTTGCTGCACTGTTGCTGCACTGTTGCTGCACTGTTGCTGCACTGTTGCTACACTGTTGCTGCACTGTTGCTACACTGTTGCTGCACTGTTGCTGCACTGTTGCTGGTGTATTCTGCAGTGACTAAGAGGCTGTATTTATATAGCCTCTGATTCGAAACAGTCAAAAGAATTAAATGAAAGGTTTAAATTGCATTAAACGTCTTCAATGCAATTTAATACGTCTTTTAATTCGCAGTTAAAACCGTTTGACTCGTCAGTTTCGAATGCTGAACTGAAACTACTTCGTCATTATATGCTGGAAGCTTCTGCCATGCGCGTGTGCGCCATTTTGGCTCACTGCCATGCACGCGTGCGCCACGTCACCTGTGAGCCCATACGAGCACGCCACACTGTTGCGTCGTATTGGCTCACTCTGGTACGCCGCGCAAGTCACATCAGGGCCCATGCACCATGCGCGCAACCGCGCCTTCATGCAACGTGTACTCGCGCGCGGACTGCCACGTCACGCGCTTCGAACATGCATGCCACTTCAACCGCTTGGTCCTTGCAGCCCATGTGATCCACCACGCGCACGTGGTCAAAGCGCCACATTGCGCCTCATCGCCCACGCGTGCAAGTGTGAGTGCGAGTTAGGGTGCTCCGCACCCTTCGCGAGTACCCATAGTGAGTGCTTCCATGAAATGAAACAATGAGGATCACTACTAGAAAACATGGTTTTTGTCATGTAATTTTTGGTTACAAAATGGTAGCAATTTCCTTATTGTCACCGGTTTGCCACCGAAAATACGGTGACAAAAACACCCGTGTCAATTGCCCTAATGCCACCAAATTGCCACCATCTTTATATTTTGCTACCTTATTTTGCCACCACTTCATGTTTGCTACGCTCCGCCTTGTTTGCCACCGAGTTTGCCACCGATTTGTGACGCATTTTCATACCATTTAGCCACTGATTTGCCACCATTGCCACCATAACCATCATCAGTTTTTTTCACATTTTATACCATTTAGCCACCAATATTGCCACCATTTAGCCACCAATATTGCTACCATTTAGCCACCATTTAGCCATCGGTTTTGCACATTTTGATACCATTTAGCCACCATTTAGCACCGATATTGCCACCATTTAGCCATCATTTTTCACACAATTTGCGAGTTATGATACCATTTAGCCACTGATATTGCCACCATTTAGCCACCATTTTTTACACAATTGCAACCATTTGCTACCATTTATTTGCTACCATACAGAGTACTACAATATTGGTTTTTAATTCAGATTTCTTTTCTCCCTGCTATTTTCATCAAAATTACATATCAATAAAACCTCAAATAATATGAAAAAAGTCTAATAAAATCCCAAAATTATATAAAACATCTTGTTTTCAAAAGCGTATAAAAAATACCAACTAAAATATAAACTAACTAAAATTATCCTAATATTCAAAACCAAGTTGTTCTAAACATTCAAAACCAAGTGTTTATAGCCTATTTTCGAACCGTAGCTGTTAACATAGCTTCAATTTGTGACATCCTATCAAGCAACGCATCTTTATTCACCTTATATTTTTCTTTGTCAGCCAACAACCCAACAATAATTCCATTGCACCTTTCTTTTTCTTCATCTTTTTCCTTAACGAGCTCCTTGATAACTAAGTTCAACTTTTCAATCTACAAAATAACCAATGAATAGAATCAAGAAATCAAAATTACCGAAAACTAATAGTGGCTCAAGTTGGTTGCAAAGAAAACAAAATACAGCTGTGAGCTACAATTCAAGTGCTAGAAGCAAAATAGCATGTTCCAGTTTGTTTACATATTAAGAAGGAAATTATACCTAATTTTAAAAACATTTTTTTTATGAAACAACCAGTAAAGAAGGTGTAATCAAATCATTATGAAATTCCTTAACATTCTCACTAATTTAAGAGCATCAAACCTAACAATAAAAAACAACCATCTCAAACCAAACAAACATAATAACAGTGGGAAACGATACAAATGCATAAAAATTGTCTAAGTACACACACCTGGAATCGCTCAAACAATCGTGTCCTGTGCTCATTATGAACATCTCTCCAGCTGTCCCATGGACCGGACCACAAACTTATTAAATTTGATGAAATAGTCCGGGTGGCAGTCCCTTGATTACTAAATCTACAAAATGAAAGCAATGAATACAAAACCATATTAGTAACATATTTTATGTAGTTTTTAAACGTTTTTAATAAACGTAGTTTTTAAACGTTTTTTTAATATCACTTTCAACTTAACAAATGTTTTTTTTATTTTTATAGTATTTTATATTTAAAATACTTTAGTTTTAAAATAAAATAATTGATTCTATTTTTTTATAATACATTTTATAAAAAAAAATAAAGTCATAAATATGATTTGTCACCCTGCTAGCCCGCCCCACGCCCGGCTTCAAACCCAAGCCCCAAGGGCCACGCCCCAACCCAAGCCCACCCGGGGTGGTGGCTTGGGCGTTTTCCCCCAACCCAAGCCCCATACCCCATAGTCTTACTTGGGTTGATATATCAGATTATTGCTATGTACTGTACATACATACTCTTTATTCAACACTTTTTTATTCTACTAGAAACATGCAGATCCACAGCAAGATTCCACAAATCCTAGAAACATGCAGATCCACAGGTAAGTCAAATAAACATATGGCCACATCAAAATAAATATATACTTACCAATCGTTATTTACACAACTATTGTCCAGCCCATGGGAAGTAGCGCAAGCCGAAGTAGAAAACATATACTTTTGTAACCAAGGCACTAGCAGCCTACATACAAACTACAAATCTTTTGTAATTATGGCACTTGAAAATAATAATCTATTTTAAATTTCTAATGGAACAACTAGACCTGGCAAACGGGTCGGGTCGGGTCATGGGTCAAAACGGGCTCGGGTCAAAATGGGTCAACTATAAAAAAGGGTTATTTTGGTTCGGGTCGGAACGGTTCCGGGTCAGAACGGGTTTCGGGTCGGGTCAGTTTTTTTTTCTTTTAGCAATATAACTTTGGTACCTCGAATCATTTCATATGATTTATTTTGTAACGCGTGTACAATTAAGGTCGATTGTTATTAAAACCAACCATTTGATTTATGAATATGACAATTAATTTATGTTTGAAATTGGTCAACTGGTCTGTTGTAAGAAATCATGAACTAAATGCACTAGATCTGTTGTACAAGTTCATTCTAGATTGCCTCTCAAATCACTGCTATATGAAATACTTTCTAGATTGCCTCTCAAATTAGTTTTTAAGTTCAAATGTGTCTCCAAACACTGGCAGACCCTAATTTCTCAACGTTCGTTTTCGCAGTTTTGTATCTCGCGTATGCTAACTTCCAACACAGCATCATGTTCACTGCCTTTCAGAATCTTGTATAGGTACATGTATGACAGGAAAATTGAAGATATTCTAGACCGATTTCGTCCCGAAAGTTACAGTTCATCTGTCCTTTATCTGTCAAGGGACCAACATTTGGATATCAAGTTTAAAGTTTTAGTTGTGAGTAATGGTTTTAACGTGTCTTATAGCTAATGTCATGTATACCTTCGTCGGGCTAGTACTTCGAGTTACTAGTGTTTTCATCCTTCTTATGTCACTTGTGGGCAATGGCGTAGCTTTGTGGGGGCGGGAGGGGGCGGCCGACCCCCCGAATTTTCCCCCAGTAGTGGAGAGTATGTAGTTTTTGTATAAAAATTGTTGGGTATATACGTTTTTGACCCCCTGGTTTTATAGAAATTTTTAGGTATATACGTTTTCGACCCCCCCGGTCAAAAATTTCAAGCTTCGCCACTGCTTGTGGGCTTTTGCTTTCTCTGTGATGTGCATGATTATAGAATTACTGATGTTGCAAATACTTATCTGTTATTTGCAACATCAGTTGTAATGGAAATCTTTGCTGTTATTACCATGCTGCGTTCGGACTGGACAGATGTTTGGCTAAGCCAACGCAACTACTCACACAACATCCTCATATTTCCATTCTTTATGCAACCAACTAAACTAATATGGTCAGGATGCATCGCGCAATTAGATCTACTAAGTGTCGCGCTTGAAGAGAAGCCTGCTAGTCAGTTTCGGTTCGGTTTCAGTTTTTTCGATTTTTTGTTTCGTCTGACTCATGTTTGGCTTCTGATGGCACATTTGGGCATCACCGAGCAGTTCCAGGTGTCACAAGGCCATGCTAGAGCTAAGTTAGTTGTAGCATAAACACCACATTCTTTATTATTTCTCTTGGATTATAGTGCTAAAGTCTTCACTAAACTATTGGTTGGTAATCAGTGGAAACTAACACTAAAGTAAGCATGGTTGTTAGTGGAAAAAGTGTTGCTGATTGTGTGTTAGTACTAAAGGTTGAAGTTAGTTACTACTAATATGGAGTTTCTACTGATATAAAATAAATTGTATTCTTTTGTTGGTTATGCAAATGTAACCGAACGGATTGTAAACGCGCAGACGATTGGTGGTAAAGAACTTATTTTGACCCGTACTCAATTAAGTTGTGTTTCTGCAGCCGCTGCTGCTGCGGCGTCTCTGCAGCCAGCGCTGCTGTGTATCTGCAGCCACTACTACTACGTTTATGCAGCCACTGCTCTCTCGGTTCCACTTCTTCTTTACGGGCAAGTGGTGTTACTGCATCACTTCCGCAAAGACCTCTCCAATCATCTCTTAGACCGCAAAAAGCGCTAATATTCAGTCGCCAGCCACACAAGTCAGTACCTTCGAGTTTCGTTTCGTACAATTATAACAGGTCTTAACACTGTCTTATTTTAATGTACGACAAGAATACGCAGAATTTCAAAGATCACGTGAAGTAAACTTCCCATTTCTTTCAATGTGATTTGTTTCATTAGATTTCCTCTCAATTGCCTGTTAGTTATATTCATTAGGTTGAACATATTACATTATTTATAGGGTATCTAATTTTACAGTGAATAGAATTTTTTAATAGAATTAAACAATAATGACATGACACATGAATACACATCAACTAATTAACAATATCAAAACCTGATCAATCACAAACCCTATCATCATATGAACATTCATAATTCATAAAACAAACACTCAAAATCATGAATTAAAAGTTACCTGTAAATCAGAAGCACAAACAGAACGTTAAACCCGCAGCAGCAACTGAAAAACAAATCAAACGTTTGTAACCATCTAGTGAAAGAAAAATATAAACTCAATTGAAGAATCGTACAAACCAGCACTCTAAAATAATTGATATTCCAATACTATGTAGATGATTAATTCCACATCAATTGATATTTTGAAGAAAAAAATTCAATCACGGAGAAAAGGAAATTGCATTCAATTAGGGTTCTAGGGTATCAATTGGAAATTAGCTTGTTGGAGAGGACGAGGATTATAATTAATTGTTAGATAATGCATAAGACATATGAATAAGTCATGGGAACAAGAATCATACCTTCTGTTCTTCGATTCAGACTCTCTGATGAATGCTGTATAAAGGGTGAATAATATTATGTTTCTTGTTTTAAACCCTAATTTGCCGTTCAAAAAAGTGGAGAGGCCGGTTACTGAGTTAATTATGGATAATAATATGGCGCCCTAAATATAAATAATCCCACTCAAATTTCATGGTCACTAGTATGGTGGCAATTCAACCACGCCTTTGTATTTTTAGATTTTTCTCATGAATTTGCAACCGAAAATAAATGGTCACAAAACTTTTTACCACTTAGCTACCGTGCAATAACAAATACACTTAATTCTCATTATGGTGGCAAATTCGTGGCTAAATTTGCTACCATTTTTTTTTTGTGACAAATTTTGGTGACAATTGCCCATTTTTCTAGTAGTGGATGGAGAGTTCCCACTTAAATACCCATTTAAGTTTTATCTCTCCTCCTATGTGGGACAAGGTGCAACTTTCCCTTTTGTTTCAGCATTCAATGTTTCAAACACCCAACTTTGAGCATCGATATCTCATTCATCTTAGCTCCGTTTTGGACGTGGTTTAGTTCGTTGCGAAGCTTTTCCAACATAGAACACAAACCCACAAATAAATATATAAAACCCGCTCATTTTCTTATATTTATTTCTAGACCAAAATAGGAAAAAATCATTTTCCTATATTTGTAAAAATTGATATTTTCACCAATTTTTCCAACATTATTCTCTCTAGTGTTGAATAGTTATTTAATAAATTGTCTTCTTTTTCCTATTAATCAATTATCCCTCTTATCCCAACTTTTATGGATTTACAATAATTTTTTTAATCAAATCAAGTAATGATATGTATTTCTTTATTGAAATCTTATTTCAATCAAATCTTGTATATTTTAAAAATTTATATTTGAATTTTAAAAAAGTTTTTGAGATATTATACATATCTTTTTATTCAATTTTCTGCTATATTTGTTAGCCTATTCTATTCTGATAAACAATTTTTTCATACTCTTTTTGATTCTTTTTTTTGGCTTGCAAAACATACTCTTTTGATTCTGATAAAGGATTCTATAGTGTATCAATTGTTTCTCATTGCTTCATATAAATTAATTCTATTTTAATTCATATGTATTTAGTTAAATATGTTTGAAAGTGTTTTTTAAGTACTTCATATAAATTAATTCTATTTTAATTCATATGTATTTGTTTGCTTCATATAAAATATTTACGTATTGAAATTGTTTTTTTTCAATACAAAATAATAGTTTTTAGGTTTCTATTTACTTGCGCTTTTTTTCTCACGCTCGCACTTTTTTGCGCTTCTCGCCTAGGCAACAGGCGAGGCCTATGCGCCTTGAGTGCGCCTAGTCCATTTGATTATTATGGTTTTCGGTACCGGTCCGGTAAGGCAACGATTCGGTACCGGTTTTTATCTTCAAATACCGGTCTATACCGGTACCGAATCGTACAAGGTATTTTCGGTACCGGGCCCATTTTTTGGGTTTTTCGCTACGGGTTGGTACAAAGCTCATCCATTTTAACAACTATGTTCGTTACGTAGCGCGGTGTAGCGCTCGTTAAGCTGCTATTGACAACTATGATACTGACTACCGAGCATCTATGTAGTCAATAGCGTGCTATAACGATCTGCCATAGCGCTTAGCGGACCTACGATCTCATAGCCATTCCGCTATTAGCGGTGCAAACCGCTATTCTAAAACCCGTAGAGGGGCCGTAGCACTACTTTTAGCGGGTTTTTTATTTTAGCCCAAAAGCCCACATTTTGTTTGAAATAAACCCAAAACTAAAGGCCCATACCCAAAATTAAACATAAATCGAGGCCTAAAGTCTTCATTCGCCAGAAGTGGGTTCATCAGTCAACAAAATTAAACCTAAATCCAGAAATCGTTGGACTTCCGCTTCCTAAATCCAAATTTGCTAGCGGTTCCTATATCGTTGGAGCCTGGAGGCTCGTTGTTGGACTTCCTAAATCGCTGGTGGTTACGATTTTGATATTACTATTAATAATTAATAATTTCACACATATATATATATATAGGGTAAAGATCATTTCAGAACTCTATATATTTTCAGAACTTGCAGAACACATCTAGACCATTGAATACTTTGATCAAGGGCTAATATTGAAGGTGGCATTTTAGTAATAATCCAGAAGTTTTAAGGATGTTATATTATCTAAAAAGGGTAATATAGGGATATCAAACAATAAAAATTTAGAACCACCAAATATTTCCTATTAACATAGTTATCGATAGCGAATAGCGACAACGTAACTATATGCTACGTAGCGATAGCGATGAAATAGCGCCAGCTATTTCGTGTTTAGCGATAAGGTAGTTAAAAATTTAAGAAATAAAAAATAGCTATCTACATAACTTATATATATATATAACGTTAGTCTTATACCTTTTATGTATAAATTTATAAGTTTAAGGAACAAATGTAAGCTAGTGAAAATAGGGGGGGGGGGGTTAAATGTTAAAATACACAAACTAATTTTACACTTTTTATGTAAATTTTACAAGTTTTAATGACTAAATGTAACCTAATGAAAGATAGAGGGGTTAAATGTTAAAATCCATAATTATTTAACCCTATAAAGGCTCAAACGCAACAAAAACGCAGCCGCTCTTCTTCTTCATAGTTTCCAGCAGGTTTCCGGCAGAAATTGCAGGTTTCCGGCCGGAAGTCGTCGTGGGAATCCGCTATTTTCACTAGGGCTGTTCACGAGCCGAACCAAACCGATCAGACCTTTGCTCGTGCTCGGTTCGTTTACAAACCGATCCGAACCGAACCGAGCGTTTTTTCAACCGAGCCAAAGTCGAGTGAGCGTCTTTCGATCCGAGCATTTTTGAACGAACGTCGAGCGAGTATCGAGCATGCAGAATAAACAAGGAAAGTGTCGATGGGAGTGCTAGTTATTAGAATAAAGCGTAGTTTTCGTCCCTGATGTTTCGTCCAATAGAACACAAGTAAAAATTTGACAAATAACAAGGAATACAAAAACACTCAACTAGTTCTATCAAGATTAACTAAGTGGGAAGATAAATCGTCGACCGATTGAAACATACCCTTGTTCTATCGGAAGTTTGAAATTGAATGGATCGATTGAAGCAAACCCTGGCGAGTTGGCATCTTGGCGAGTGGCGATGGAGAAATCGAATAATGATGGCCAATGGGGGTTTTGATTAGGGTCTTACACTTCTGAATCAAATGGCGGGTTGAGACTTGAGTATTGATCAACGTTTCACATTTTAGTATTTGAAATTTTGACTCAATTACTCAAATGGACATTTAAGTATTGGATAATGAACTATTGGTATTGGATTTCAATTCTAATTACTTAAATGAGCTCTATTTGGATCTTGGACCAAACATTAACGTTGGTTTCTAGTCATTTCATTAAAAATGATACACACACAAACACAAATATATATGTATATATATAGTAAAAAATAAATCGAGCCAACGAGCCGAACCGAACTGAGCGGACCTTTGCTCGTGCTCGGTTCGTTTACAAACCGAGCCGATCCGAACCGAACCGAGCATTTTTTTAATCGAGCTGAATCGAACGAGCAGATTCCGAGCATTTTCCGAGCGAGCATCGAACGAGCGTCGAGCGTCGAGCGCCGAGCAATTTGAACAACCCTAATTTTCACGCTATTCAGCGCTATACACCATATAGCGACCATGTCGCCACGCTATTCGCGATAGTGGTCGCTGTGGCATTTAGCGACCAAATACCATGAGATAAAGAGACTTTTTTGCAAGTTTCCGGCCTCTAGAAAAGCGCCCAATTGGTACTATATGGTGTTTTGCGACCAAATACCAAGAGATAAAGAGACTTTTTTTGCAATTTTTATTTTGTTTCACGATTGAAAAAAGAAGCGTATCTAGATGAAATTTAAATGTAAAAAATATCGTATTTTGATAAAATAAAAAACTTGGAATTAATTTATGCTCAAGGCATTGATTTTTCATATAAAAAATAAAATACATACCATTTTGACCGGTTTTTTTAGGCCGAAAGGATAAAATTAGGAAGAAACCTTCTGATGACACTTCTCAGGAGCGAGTAACAAAGAAACAACATATTCCAACTTCAACTGTCGGTGATGAGAGCGAGCACCTGTTATCTAAATCTTTCGAGGAGGAGATGGAAGCTCTTTTGGATGAGGAGTTGGAAGCTAAGCTGATGGTACAGGTTGCGGAAATGAACTTTAATGTTTTTGAACATTATGTGGAGGTTGATAAAGGTATAGCAATTTTAGTTTTTTAATTGAATCGTCCACATCATTATATTTTATTATTGCTTTTGTAATTATGTTTTAAGGCATTGTTTAGTCTTATAAAAGTTGTTTTGACCACTTTTTTAGGCAAACCTGCGATGGAGTTTCATTACTCAAAAACAAAGTACTGGTCATCATCATCCACCTCTTATTCGGGGTATCGTTCTAGTCCGTTGGTAGATGATACGGAGTTTCATCGTCTTCGTCATAGAAGGATATGCTCAGAGCGGAACTTGTATCCTAAATCATGTATCTCTTATTCTTCAGAGTGATAGAGTGATTCATGATGTCTAATCTGAGAAGCCTTTTATGATTGCTTTTATGATAATATTCATGAACAAGTCGGTAGATTTAGCTTATCTTTACAGATTGGTGAATATTTTTTAATTCACATGGAGAATAGCAATATGAAATTGTTGGAAAATTGGTGAAAATAGCATTTTTCACAAATATAGGAAAGTGATTTTTTCCTATATTGGACTAGAAATATATTATAAGAAAATGAGCGGGTTTTATATATTTATTTGTGGGTTTGTGTTCTATGTTGGAAGAGCTTCACAACGAACTAAACCACGTCCAAAACGGAGCTAAGATGAATGAGATATCGATGCTCAAAGTTGGGTGTTTGAAACATTGAATGCTGAAACAAAATGGAAAGTTGCACCTTGTCCCACATAGGAGGAGAGATGGAACTTAAATGGGCATTTAAGTGGGAACTCTCCATCCTTATTGGTTCATGGAAGCACACACTAACTCGCGCTCGCCAGCGTGCGTGCGCGTGGCGTGGGCGATGAGGCGCAATGGGGCGCACTTTGCACTTCGCACGCTCGCATCGCCGCATGAGAGCCGCCTTTGTATTTTTGACCACGTGCGCGTGGTGGATCACAGGGGCTGCAAGGACCAAGTGGTTGAAGTGGCATGCGGGTTCGAGGCGCGTGACGTGCGCGGCGCACCAGAGTGAGCCAATACGGCGTGACTGTGTGGCGTGCTCGTATAGGCTCACAGGTGACGTGGCGCACTTGCGCAGGGCAGTGAGCCAAAATGTCGCAACGCGCACAAGGGCGCGTTCCAGCATTGAATGACAGTGTAGTTACAGTTCAGCTTTGAAACTGCCGAGTCAAACGGTTTTGACTGAGAATTAAATGACGAATTAAATTGCATTGAAGACGTTTAATGCAATTTATTCCTCTCGTTTAATTTGTTTTGGCTGTTTCGATTCAGAGGCTGTATAAATACAGCCTCTTAGTCACTACAGAAGAACACCACGAACACAACAACCTATGCAAACAATTCTCTACAGCTTACTGATCTTCTTCCTGCTCTCTTCAAGGTAGCCTTCGGGTTGTAGGCCAGCTCCAGTAGTACTACTGCTTCGGCTGTTGTACCCTGGGAAACAAAACGAGTACTCCTGGGAGACTCGGAATTTGTTTTAAGGGAAGCGTGTTGAACACGTGCCTCAGTCATCGTTTTTCTTCTTCTACACCAATTCTTGTATTTGTTTATTTCAGTTGTAATAGTATTTCAATTTCCAGCTTTCTTTATTTCTGTGTATTGTAATCAGTAAATAAAATTTGTTTTATTTTATTTAAATTACGCGAACGGTTCCTACAATCTTAAAACAAATTTTAAAACACCGTTCTTGTAATCAAAACCATTCTGTTTTGTGATTCAAACCAGTTTTGTTTCACTCAGATTGTGTTTTAAAAACAGATTTTTTTCTGTTTTCATCTTCAAAGGAGCGACTTTGGTTGAAAATAGTTCTGGTTACCTTCAGAATTTGTCCCAAATTTGCTAAAAACTTTCTGACTTGGTCTTCAAAGTTGGACTTAGAAGCCAATCAGTAAGTTCTAATATATTTTTTAATTTTCTGTTTTTGGTCTTCAAAGTTGGACTTAGAAGCCGAAACAGTAAAGTTGTGGTAAAATTAAAATTTAATTGTTTAATTCTGTTTATGGAGTAAAACAGAATTTTTTGGGCTAAAACTTTAAATTTTAATTTTTCAGAATGTCGAACGAAAACGTCAACGTTAACAACACTACGAATGTTGTGACGGGAACACCCTTGAACGCCACCACTGTGGGAGCGTCCACAGTGACTAATCACGCTGAACGACCCGAGAAGTTCTCGGGTGCACACTTCAAGATGTGGCAGCAGAAGATGTTCTTCTACCTGATCACCATGAACCTTGCGAGGTTCTTGACAGAAACCGCTCCCCAACCTGTGGAAGGGGAGACCGACGCACAAAGACAGTGCGCAGTAGATGCGTGGAAGCAGTCGGATTTCATATCTCGTGGCTATGTGTTAAACGGCCTGTCGGATGTGTTGTATAATGTGTACTACAATGTTAAGACTTCCAAAGACCTTTGGGATTCCTTGGACAAGAAGTACAATACGGAGGATGTTGGCACAAAGAAATTTGTGGTAGCCCGTTTTTTGGAATTCAAAATGGTTGATTCAAAAACAGATATGAATCAAGTCCAAGAATTGCAAATTATACTACATGACATCTTTGCGGAAGGCATGACACTTAGCGAGACATTCCAAGTGGCAGCGATGATTGAAAAGTTACCTCCTGGTTGGGTGGATTTTAAAAATTATCTTAAACACAAACGAAAGGAGATGACTATAGAGGACCTTATTGTTCATCTTCGGATTGAAGAGGACAATAGAATTGCCCAAAAAGGCAGCCTTGCGCAGACTAGTGCTAGCGCAAATTTGGTTGAGCATAGGCAATCCTCTAAAGGCAATAAGGGTAAGGGGAAAAAGGACAAAGAGAAAGCAAAGGCTAGCAAACTTGGACCAAAGAAAGGGGTTGTGAAAAAGAAACCTCAAATGTTCCAAGGGACTTGTTACAACTGTGACGAGTCGGGGCAACTATCACACCCCCAAAATACCACATGCGGGAACCCCCGCGAGGCGTGTGACGTACCAGGATCTAGCCACCAATCACATTGAACTCATAACAATATTTCAAATAAAACTTTTCATTTATTTTAAGAAGCGTTACAAAACATTGTTAACTAATCAGCGGAAGCATACTACAATAGTTAAGAATTTCATAACCCAAATGTATAAAAGCCATTAGACGTGTCTCGTGATTCCATGCAACTCGACCCATGACCACTCCAGCATCCCAGACAGCAAGTTCCAACGACATGTACCTATAGGCCTGCAAGCATGCAGAAAAGTGTATCAGACAATGCTGGTGAGTTCACAGTTTTGTTTACCGAGAATCGTGTTACATGTTTTACTGTCAAAAGTTTAGTCCAGTTCAAAAGCAATTCCAAAAACAATGTTGATAATAAATCGATACCGTACAAGATGGCTCCAGATTGTTTGCCTGTCCCCAATGCCCCTATCAAAGCATTGGTCATGATTTAAGGTAATTAGTTCACGCCCATCCTCCCCGGTACGGTGTGAGGGTGCCAAACCTAATAGCGCTATCAACTAATAACCCCGTTGCCACCCCGGCAACCTTTTCGGTAGAAGATGGGACTTAAGGTGATAGGAGTGAGTGTATTATCCAACATTCTGGTTTAACATTCCAGTCAAACCCATTACCCAATATTCCTCCCAGGAATATTTACTAGATGTCCCTCCCCGGGACGCATGCTTGAAAAAGAGAGCAGTGAACTCACCTTAGATTGCTCGATTTGTTAAGTTACTTTACCCGTTCCAAGTTGGTCAACCAAACCCTACTGTGGTTACCAAAGACGATCAGTTTCGTAAACACATATCTAGATCACGTATTCAACAAGTCACATGTATCAACATTGTCACGTAACACATAGCAAACGTTTAGATTTCATACCCGTTCATAACACAAGTTCTCATTCCCCACAGTTGTTACCAATAACATCAGTTTCATAATAATAACTAAATCACGTATTTTACACAGTTTGCATCTATCACATGATCACCTTATATTGCATATCAAGTACTCAGTCATCATAATAACATTTAAAAGATGGATTGACTACCCACACGAGTCAAATCAGGTTCCTCATTTTTAATTAATGTTATACCACTTTTACAAACACAAACCTTCATCAAACTCCTCATCATAAACCTACTGTTCACATGATGTTTCTCGGCGAAGATTACTCTTGACGAACTTCCATACTTCGTCAAGAAAGATGGTGGCGAAGGATCACGTTGGCGAAGACTCCCCCCCTCTCGGCGAAGAATCAAACTTCATCGAGAGTGATTGTGACGAAGTTCCATAAGTGTTCGTCATAGACTTGTCGACGAATAGTCAACCTTCGTCAACATGGATACTTCATGGAGGGGAGATCTTCGTCACTGTATCTTAACAGTTTCACAATTACCATTCATGATCCAATCAAATCTATTTACTAATTAATGCCGTTACTTTACATGAACCCTAATTATCTTCTAAACATTAACAATGGTTAACACGTAACCGTCGTTTTAATTGAATCAAACAGCATGATTATAACAACAACCCCCATCGTCCACAGCCCTAACTTTTCGCAAACACAAATCATTGACAGTTTCACTTGTCATTCAGATCAAACAATCAATCAACATAATTTTCTCATCACCATTCATTCATTCGTCCCTAACCTGATTTCATGAGCATCATAAATAGATTTATGACAACGAAAGTATTAGAACATTAACATCATGCCACCCTAGTTTACAGCATAAAGAATGTTTGTCAATCCTTTATGATCACGAAAACATACAAGCAACAAGAGTCATAATTCTGATAAATCACAGCCATGTTTGCATTCATAAAAACAATAAAACTAGAAATCAAGACAACACCAACTGTTCGGATTAAATAACGATTTCGTACTAACCGTGAGAGAGATGCGAGCAAGAATAGAGCACCGAGAGAAGAGAGTCACGACCGAGAGGTGGGGAGGGGATGTTTGCTGCCGTCGCACTAGTTGGGAAAGGATAAGGGTTTGTGTGTGTTTTCTAAAATCACCAAAAACACAATGCATGCCCCTCCTGAATACGTATTTCATGGGAACTGGGATTTGGGCTTCGGCTAGTTGGGTTTAGTAGGGTGTGAGTGTATGGGCCGAGTATCTAAGCACAAGAAGTGTGTTTGTAGATTGGGTGTGCGATCCGATAGTTTGTGCGACATAATTAACGTAATGCGTATAACTTAAACCATTCACTCTTTACATAATTAAACTCGCAACCTTTCAAGTAAAATTAGACATATCAATTATCAAGGTGCGGACAAGAATCAGTACAACGACTATTGAAATTACGAGTTGTCACATCATCCCCAACTTGAAAGAAATTTCGTCCCGAAATTTGATAAGCAATCTCAGAAGCAGTCTCCAAGAAATGAAGTGATAAATCGAGATGACTATGGGTTTCCCTCGGGTGCCACATCATCCCCAACTTGAAAAGAATTTCTCCCTGAAATTCACCTAGTTGCATCAGGAGTTGATTCAACCGTTTGAACAACTAAGGATACTAGAGCTTCCTCTGATCATTCCGTTCCCACGTGAACTCCGGTCCACGTCTTGAGTTCCAACGAACTCTCACAATTGGAATTCGACTATGTTAACGAACCTTGACTTCCTGGTCCATGTTTTCGATAGATTCCTCGACAACTACAACTTGTCTTTAACCTTAGGCTCTAGTAAAGGTATCACAAGTGTTTCATCAGACAAACACTGCCTTAGATTCGAGACATAAATGACATCGTGTACGTTACCCCCATTCGTCGGGTAACTCGAGTTTGTAGGTCACGTTACCGATTCTTTCCAGAATTTTGAGTGGCCCAACGTAACATAATTTTAAGCTTACCACATTTCCCAAAGCGTACCACACCCTCCCAGGGTGAGGTTTTCAACATGATACGATCGCCTAAAGCGAGCTCCCAGCGTTTCCTAAGCTTATCAGCTTTCCTGGCGGTCACGCGTTGCCGCCAAACGATTTTCAATCTAAACAGTCTTCCCAAGAGTTTCGAGTACAAGTCCGGGACCTGTGATTAGGTTTCCACTCACCTTAGTCCAACAAGGAGATTGGCATTATCGTCCATGCAATGCCTCAAACAGAGTTGCCTGAATACTAGAATGGTAACTGCTGCAGTAGGATTCAACCAAAGGTAAGTGTCCTTCAAATTTTTACTAAAGTCAATCTCACACATGCTCACAACATGTCTTCGAGTGTCAGGATGGTTCGTTTACTCTGACCGTTTGTCCTACGGTGATAAGAAATGATCATGTCTAGACGTAAGCCAAGGGTGTTGTGTTTTTCCTGCCATAAATCAGGTATAGATCAAAATCAGAGGTAGCAGGAGTTGGCACCCGGTGCCTAAAAACCGTCCTTCACAGGTAATTACTCACAGGATACGAAGGCTTGTCAATTTTCTTTGATCGCAAGAAGGTGTACCGGTTACACGAGACAATCAACGATCACCCAGGTGATATCGTTTCCGTTTTAAGTTTTTAGTAGACCAGTGACAAAATCCATGGCAGTCTGTTCCCATTCCCAAATGGGTGTTTCTAGTTGCTGACACAACCCGGGAGGTTTCTGATACTCCACATTGACTTTCGCATAAGTCAAACATGGTTCACATACATTGCTATGTGGGCATTCATGTCAGGTCACTAGTACAAGATCCTTAGATCCTAAGAGATTCTATCAAAACCCAGGCGATTAGAATATCGAGGCTTGTGTGCTTCGCTAAACACAAGTTCCCTACGGTTGCCGTATAGTGGGATCCATATTCGTTCCATAAAGTAGCGAATATCGTCCGACTTGCCAAAAGTTGCTCCTCCATGCCCTGCATGGACTCAACTTGCAAAATATCTTCCTTCAGTGCTTCGGTTCGAACAGGGCGAATCTGGTCAGGTAAGTTAGAGTCGATGGTGTGCTACGAGGCTCGTACACGTCTAGGTTACACAGTCGAAATCATTCAAAGGTTTCATCCAGCGATACCATCACATGTTTAGCTCTTTCGAAACAAGGGTACACGAGAGGCCCTTGTGATCGGTCTAGGTAGTGCATTTGGTACCGTCCAAGTAATGCCTCCGGCTACGTAAGCCATCACCTTCTCGCGTTGCATCGGCGTGTAACTGGGACTCTGATTCGAACCGTCATGGTATACCACTAGATCACCCGTACCCTCGGGTAAAGACGATGCTCAGTGCATTATAGAGTTGGGTTTCAAAAGCTGAAAAGACATCCTCCTATTTTGTCTCCTACGAATACACAGCACCATGCTGTGCTAAAGAGATTTAAAGTTGCTCGATCTTCAAAAATCCCGCGATGAATCTACAATAGCATCTAGCGAGACCAAGAAATTGCTGTATCCCCGAAGGACTCCTTGGTGCTGACCAATTCTAATAAAAAAGATCTTAGCAAGAACCAAGTGTATCCCCACTTTGTTAACTACGTGACCAAGAAAGTGTACTTCTCGAATCCTGAAGTCACACTTAGGTAGACTTCGCATTGAGTTGCTCCTCCCCTAGGAGCTCTAAGATGAAATACAAGTGCTGTTCATGGTGTTCCTTTCTCCTGGAAGTGATTCAAAACATCATAGATAAACACGGTTGATGGATCTGGCGAGATGAGGTTGACACATACTACTCATGTGATCTCTAAGGCTGTGGGTGTGCTGGATAACTTAAACAACAAGAACAGAAAATCGTAGTGGTCGTACTGTGACTGTAATGCCGCGTTAGGAATCATCCTCCCCTGGGTCTTCCATCAGGTGATAGTCCAATCTTAAGTTGGTTTCCGAATAGAAGCTTGATCGTTGCAGCGGGTCAAGCAGGTCGTCGATGCTAGATAGAGGGTGACGGTCTATGATTGCCACCTTGTGGTAGTCTGTACACGTACGGAAGGACTCGTCCTTCATTTCCACAATAGAGCTCGGTCTCCCCAAGACAAGGAGCTAGATCGATAAAACTTCCATGCAGTAGTTCCTAAAGTTGATTGGACAGTTCTTGCTACCCTCCAGGCGCAAAATGATAAGAGGTGCCAGAAATCAGGACTGCTTCTGGCGTGATACACATCTGATATTCCTCCTAACAATGTGGGGGAAAACCTGGAAGTTCTTTGGGCTACGCATCGGTAATCAATGATAGGGTAGCAGGGTAGGTGAAGCACTTCTGGGCTCCCACCGCCGAAGTGTTGTTGACATTCAGTGAATCTCCACCATGAAGAAATATACATGCGATTTCCTCCATACAGGAGATTTTTGCTTGAGGCTTGGACATCCGGTCCATAATATCGACTTACACCAAAGCTTTTAACGGTAGCAGGGGGAAGGTCAATGCCGAACTCGTGACCTACAAGATTGAGTTGCACCTTAGGTGAACGTGTGAGACTTCAATTGGCTTGCCATCAGCCACTTCTACGACGTGTCTGTCTTCAAGAGGCATCATGTTGCTATTAGTTACCCAAAAGCATACAAGCTACCATGTTGCTATTATGCCTGACGTCGCCTACGCCAATCCTGTATGCCCTTCCACGAGCACCACTTCCTGTGTTGTTGTTACTGTTACGAGGATTCCCAATACTGCCATTGTTCCTTGGTTCATTGACGTCTTGACTTAACAACGCCCGATCCTTGTCAAAGTCACCTTCATTTCCATACTGAAAGTTATGTTTTGCGAGTACCTTATTGCTGCCGTGGCCATTGCCTCTAATGTTGTTGTTTTGAAAACAGATCCTTGCGATATTTTTCCCTTAGGGTCCACCTTCCCATTGTTCTTGTCACGTCCTAGGGTACTTCCCATGTCGCTAGTAATTACACATCCCATATTCCAGTTGGTTTCCAGCGTTTTGTGCCCCGATTGATTCGTAAGAGTTGGCTCCCAGACGTTGCTTACTAGGGTTAGGGACTCGATTGAAGTCAACCTTCTGATCTTCGTTGTTGGAGAGCAGGGTCCTCCTATCACTAGGGTTGGTAATGCATCACGTTCATCTTCTTGTCCATCTGTCTTGCGAGTCGATTGAATAGTGCATGGTAAATCGTTAGAGAATCACAGAGGTGTCCATACTTCTGAATTTGAGGCGTCAATTTGTTTCGTCAAAGTAAACGAGAAAAGTGAGAAAGTATAGATCAAACATTTAACATTTCGACATCTGTCTCTAAGACGTTCGCACTAACACCTAACATTTCTACACGGCTCGCTAGACGTTCAGTTACATGCTCAGGTACCACTCAATATCATCGAGACTCGTAAGGGTTTAGAGGGAAGGGAAAGGACCACGTTCAAACAGGAGACAGTCATTGCTATGACCCCTATGGGTCGTTGTGTTTCACATTTGGTCGAATAATGGAATGGAACCCCTTTCACACTTGTTACACCTCATTGGGACTCACATGCACCCCACATTATTATTATGTGTGCACCCACAATAATATTGTAATTTGCATGCTCATCTCAGTTCCTCCTAACTCGTGTTAAATGGTTCCTCAACTCATATGTCAACGGAGATTGTCAAAACGACAAGATCAGAGAAATCTAAGGACTACGACACACTAGCAATGCGTTATACTATAAACAAGAAACTCACGAAATTATGCTATAGTGACAAGTGTGTGTCCGCATGCTACATCATAAACAAGTGTACACTAATCATGTAATGTATACCACGGGTAAGAAGACGAACCTTGCAATCTGGAGCTGAGTGTCATGGTCGTATTCACGTATTTAGAACTATTCAGTTATAGTATGGTTTTATAAAAACATTTTTAAAACCAAGTTCACTATAACCAGTGGCTCTGATACCAAACTGTCACACCCCCAAAATACCACATGCGGGAACCCCTGCGAGGCGTGTGACGTACCAGGATCTAGCCACCAATCACATTGAACTCATAACAATATTTCAAATAAAAATTTTCATTTATTTAAATAAGCGTTACAAAACATTGTTTACTAATCAGCGGAAGCATACTACAATAGTTAAGAATTTCATAACCCAAATGTATAAAAGCGATTAGACGTGTCTCGTGATTCCATGCAACTCGACCCATGAGCACTCCAGCATCCCAGACAGCAAGTTCCAACGGCATGTACCTATAGGCCTGCAAGAATGCAGAAAAGTGTATCAGACAACGCTGGTGAGTTCACAGTTTTGTTTACCGAGAATCGTGTTACATGTTTTACTGTCAAAAGTTTAGTCCAGTTCAAAAGCAATTCCAAAAACAATGTTGATAATAACTCGATACCGTACATGATGGCTCCAGATTATTTGCCTGTCCACAATTCCCCTATCAAAGCATTGGTCATGATTTAAGGTAATTAGTTCACGCCCGTCCTCCCCGGTACGGTGTGAGGGTGCCGAACCTAATAGCGCTATCAACTAATAACCCCGTTGCCACCCCGGCAACCTTTTCGGTAGAAGATTGGACTTAAGGTGATAGGAGTGAGTGTATTATCCAACATTCCGGTTTAACATTCCAGACAAACCCATTACCCAATATTCCTCCCAGGAATATTTACCAGATGTCCCTCCCCAGGACGCATGCTTGAAAAAGAGAACAGTGAACTCACCTTAGATTACTCGGTTTGTTAAGTTACTTTACCCGTTCCAAGTTGGTTAACCAAACCCTACCGTGGTTACCAAAGATGATCAGTTTCGTAAACACATATCTAGATCACGTATTCAACAAGTCACATGTAACAACATTGTCACGTAACACATAGCAAACGTTTAGATTTCATACCCGTTCATAACACAAGTTCTCGTTCCCCACAGTAGTTACCAATAACATCAGTTTCATAATAATAACTAAATCACGTATTTTACACAGTTTGCATCTATCACATGATCACCTTATATTGCATATCAAGTACTCAGTCATCATAATAACATTTAACAGATGGATTGACTACCCACACGAGTCAAATCAGGTTCCTCATTTTTAATTAATGTTATACCACTTTTACAAACACAAACCTTCATCAACATCCTCATCATAAACCTACTGTTCACATGATGTTTCTCGGCGAAGATTACTCTCGACGAATTTCCATACTTCGTCAAGAAAGATGGTGGCGAAGGATCACGTTGGCAAAGACTCCCCCGCTCTCGGCGAAGAATCAAACTTCATCGAGAGTGATTGTGACGAAGTTCCATAAGTGTTCGTCATAGACTTGTCGACGAATAGTCAACCTTCGTCAACATGGATACTTCATGGAGGGGAGATCTTCGTCACTGTATCTTAACAGTTTCACAATTACCATTCATGATCCAATCAAATCTATTTACTAATTAATGTCGTTACTTTACATGAACCCTAATTATCTTCTAAACATTAACAATGGTTAACACGTAACCGTCGTTTTAATTGAATCAAACAGCATGATTATAACAACCCCCATCGTCCACAGCCCTAACTTTTCGCAAACACAAATCATTGACAGCTTCACTTGTCATTCAGATCAAACAATCAATCAACATAATTTTCTCATCACCATTCATTCATTCGTCCCTAACCTGATTTCATGAGCATCATAAATAGATTTATGACAACGAAAGTATTAGAACATTAACATCATGCCACCCTAGTTTACAGCATAAAGAATGTTTGTCAATCCTTTATGATCACGAAAACATACAAGCAACAAGAGTCATAATTCTGATAAATCACAGCCATGTTTGCATTCATAAAAACAATAAAACTAGAAATCAAGACAACACCAACTGTTCAGATTAAATAACGATTTCGTACTAACCATGAGAGAGATGCAAGCAAGAATAGAGCACCGAGAGAAGAGAGTCGCGACCGAGAGGTGGGGAGGGGATGTTTGCTGCCGTCGCACTAGTTGGGAAGGGATAAGGGTTTGTGTGTGTTTTCTAAAATCATCAGAAACACAATACATGCCGCTCCTGAATACGTATTGCATGGGAATTGGGCTTTGGGCTTCGGCTAGTTGGGTTTAGTAGGGTGTGAGTGTATGGGCCGAGTATCTAAGCACAAGAAGTGTGTTTGTAGATTGGGTGTGCGATCCGATAGTTTGTGCGACACAATTAACATAATGCGTATAACTTAAACCATTCACTCTTTACATAATTAAACTCGCAACCTTTCAAGTAAAATTAGACATATCAATTATCAAGGTGCGGACAAGAATCAGTACAAGGACTATTGAAATTACGAGTTGTCACATCATCCCCAACTTGAAAGAAATTTCATCCCGAAATTTGATAAGCAATCTCAGAAGCAGTCTCCAAGAAATGAAGTGAGAAATCGAGATGACTGTGGGTTTCCCTCGGGTGCCACAGCATCGGGCTAACCAATGCAAGAAACCAAAGCGTGAGCGTGCGTACATGGTGGATGAAGACGGAATGCCTTTGGTGGCAATGATTTCCGACAAAACCGCAATGTTGGATGAGGTCAATGCTGTGACCAACACTCCAAAAGGATGGTGGGTTGATACGGGAGCGACCCGTCATGTGTGCCCAGACAGGAGCCTATTTACCACCTTTAAGGAGCTTGCGGGAGATGAGAAGTTGTACATGGGAAATGCAGCAACCGCCGACATCAAGAGTGAAGGAACGGTGATTTTGAAGTGGACTTCGGGGAAGGAGCTCACTTTAAGCAACGTGTTGTACGTTCCAGACTTGCGCAAGAGCCTAGTCTCGGGATGGTTGCTTAATAAGTTTGGATTTCGTTTAGTTTTTTAGAGCGATCAATTTGTACTTACTAAACGAGGAATGTATGTTGGCAAGGACTATGCCCAGAATGGTATGTTCAAATTGAATGTAATGGCTATCAAAAAGAACATGTGGGGGATTGTTGGAAATTTGATGAAAATATCATTTTTCATGTGAGGGATTGTTGGAAAATTGGTGAAAATAGCATTTTTCACAAATATAGAAAAATGATTTTTTCCTATTTTGGACTAGAAATAAATATAAGAAAATGAGCAGGTTTTATATATTTATTTGGGTTTGTGTTCTATGTTGGAAGAGCTTCGCAACAAACTAAACCACGTCCAAAACGGAGCTAAGATGAATGAGATATTGATGCTCAAAGTTGGGTGTTTGAAACATTGAATGCTGAAACAAAATGGAAAGTTGCACCTTGTCCCACATAGGAGGAGAGATGGAACTTAAATGGGTATTTAACTGGGAACTCTCCATCCTTATTGTTTCATGCAAGCACACACTAAGTGTACTCGTGACCCTAACTCGCACTCGCACACGCACGCGTGGCGTGGGCGATGAGGCGCAATGTGGCGCTCGCATCGCCGCGAGCCGCTTGAGAGCCGCCTTTGTATTTTTGACCACGTGCGCGTGGTGGATCACAGGGGCTGCAAGGACAAAGTGGTTGAAGTGGCGTGCGGGTTCGAGGCGCGTGACGTGCGCGGCGCACCAGAGTGAGTCAATACGGCGCGACTCTGTGGCGTGCTCGTATAGGCTCACAGGTGACGTGGCGCACTTGCGCAGGGCAGTGAGCCAAAATGGCGAAAAGCGCGCAAGGGCGCGCGCACACCAGTGTGCCTTGCGCGCACGCACGCTCAGAAGCTTACAACATTGAATGACAGTGCAGTTACAGTTCAGCTTTGAAACTGCCGAGTCAAACGGTTTTGACTGAGAATTAAATGACGAATTAAATTGCATTGAAGACGTTTAATGCAATTTATTCCTCTCGTTTAATTTGTTTTGGCTGCTTCGATTCAGAGGCTGTATAAATACAGCCTCTTAGTCACTGCAGAAGAACACCACGAACACAACAACATATGCAAACAATTCTCTACAGTTTACTGATCTTCTTCCTGCTCTCTTCAAGGTAGCCTTCGGGTTGTAGGCCACATATTGTTGAATTTATCTGATTTCCGACCTTAACAAGAGGAGATCTTGAGGACACGTGAACTTCTTTGGCAACCATAGCTATTTCTTTTGATATGTTTACAATCTAGACATGTAAAATTTCATATTAAACATGATATAAGCTGCATGTACATATGACCTTTTGTTGTGAAATTTCAAAAAGACTTATTTCGTTAAGCAAGTTGGTAAGCATTATCAGATAGCTTCAAAGTTTAATGCAAAAAAATAAATAAAAGGATGACTGATAGATAATAAATTGCTCATCTTCTTGAGAGTTAGCATAATTATCAAGAACCTGATCACAAAATGGTTCAGGAACACGATAGTTGTGGCTATGCATTTGATTTCTCGACCACGTCTGAATACCTACTCCAATGTTTACAAAAGTCTGTCATGATACACGCATACTTTTTATATTTATAGCTTCTTTCTTAATGTGTGAGTTAGCATATGCTCCCTATTACTCTCTTAATTTTTTTTATAAAAAAATTCAAATTCTCATAGGAACAGCTAAACATAAACGTGAAATCAAAAAATTAATACCTTTCAAAGATATACATGTATTTTAAGTTAAATATGTATGTCTTGATAATTGATATTGTTGGAAATTTTAGTGAAAATGAGTTTTTCACTAAATATTTTGGACATCAATAATATTTATATATGTGTTGTATAAATAATTATTTATGGTTTGTGTTCAAACTATGTCCAAATAGAGCTAAGATGAATGAGATATCGAAGCTTGAAGTTGTATGTTTGGAAAAACAAAGATGAGAAAAATGGATTGAGATTTGTCATCTTGTCCCACATAGGTGGAATGACAAAACTTAAAGTGGTATATAAGGAGGAACACTCCTTGAAGACAAACACCAATGGGGACCCTAAAGGTTGCGGAGCACCCTTACTCGTGCACATATGCGCACGTGCCGTGGGCTATAGGCCCTATGTAGTGCGCTTTGAACTTCGCACACCGCCTTTGAATTTTTGCCCATGAGCGCGTGGTCAAATACATGGCGGGTCCGCTTATGGCGCACCCTTGGGTGGCGTAGGCGGATGCCATGGCATGGCACATGTCAATGTGGCGCGTGACTACGCAAGGCTATGTGTCCGCGCGAGTTCTAGTGCGGTGCGCGGTGGCGCACGAGTATGGATGGCGCATGACCAGGTGGCGTCCTGGTATGCGTAGTAGCATCCGTGTGGCGCGCGACTCAGTTAAGTCAGTCAACCCGGTCTTCACTAGTTACTAGAATGTCATGAATTGATATGACGGTTTCATTTGACCACATTAATTCCATTTTATTGCACATCAATATTGTTTATTACTAGATTGATGATCTTGTTAATTACAATATTAATGGTTAATATGTTTCATCTTTTGTAAGTATATATATATATATATATATATATGAATGTTGGGTTCAAATGGCATGAGATATACTAGAGAATCTCAATAACTCAAAAGTGTTAGAAACGAGTTTCTGTCACATTGAGAGGAGAACTCTCAAACTAAACAACTTCACATTTTTCTACTAAATTAGAACACCATTATACCCGGTGGAATCTCGGGCCTGAGTGCCATCTCCGGCAGTACACATACTGTTCCGGTTGTTGTACCCTGGGAGACAGACCGTCTGAGAGGAGGCGCGGAATCTGTTTTAAGGGAAGCGTGTTGAACACGTGCCTCAACCAAAACTGTCAACAATTTTGCTTGTCTTGCAGCGGAGCTTCGATCTCGTAGATGCGGTTGAAGTTTTCAAAGACATTGGCTTTGAATCAAGATTGGTACAATTTAGTTGTATTTTATATTCGTTGATTTAGTTTTTGTAACCGGTATTGTACTAATCGAATTTCCCACAAATAACGAGAGTCTCGTTATTATTTATTATTTATTTTGTAATATATTTTAATAAAAAGTTAACCTAGTTCCTACAATCTTAAAACAGACTTTCGTGAAGATTGTTGCTACAATCTTAAATCCCTTCTCTACGAGGATTTAGGTTCACGAAAGTTAAAATATTTAATGGGATTTTTGTTAAAATCTTGAAAATATATTTTGGGAAATATTTATTTAGTACAATGTGTCGGATTAATTTTATGATTGGAGTACAATCTTTAATCCGAATACCGGGTTGCAAAACGACTGTTTTGATTCAAGTTTTGGAGTTCGTGGTTTTTGTTCGTATTTAGGTAAAACCGAACATATACAAAATAATATGTATTTCAATAGGTTTTTGAAATACTAAATTTTCTAATGAGCGTATTAGAAAATTTTATTTTGTAACCCCTTACTAATTAAATGTTTGTAACGTTTAATTTTTTTAATAAGCTTTTAGTAACCATAATTGTGAGATTAATGTTGGTTTTAAAAGTCTTAAATTTGTTTATATTTTCTAATTAGCATTTTAGAAAGTAATTATTTTATAAAATAACTAGTTTTAATATTTTCTAACGAGCGTGTTAGAAACGTTGTTGAAAGAATAACAAGATTAAAACTTTTTATATCTCTAATGAGCGTGTTAGAATTTTATAGAATAATAAGTTTAATATCATCTTTTATATCTAATGAGCGTGTTACATACGATGATTGTGTAAAACTAACTTGTTAAAAGACGATTAGATTTTCTAGCTAGCGTGCTAGAAAATATACGTTTAGATTTTCTAACGAGCGTGTTAGAAAATATTATTATTTCAAATAATTACCGACGAGCGTGTTGGAGACAATTATTTTGGATAATAAACCTTGTAACGGTTTCGTCTAAACTATTAAATTTCTAACGAGCGAATTAGATACGAATTTTTTCCACATACGTTTAAACGATTTTTATTTGTTTATTTCTAATGAGCGTATTAGAAATAGTTTATATTTTTTTATAAACTTTGAAACAAATTTTGTAATCGATTATTTCTAACGAACGTGTTAGAAACGATTTAAAAAGTTTGATAGTTGTTTATTTTCTAACGAGCGTGTTAGAAACGATTTAACGACTTTGTCAATTGTATATTTCTAACAAGCGGGTTAGAAAACGTTTATTTTATATAAACCAAAAACGGCTTATGGCAATAAATAATCGTTTAATTTTCTAATGGGCGTATTAGAATTAGTTTATCTTATAACCAACTATTTTAACGATTTCCAATCGTTAATTTCTAACGAGCGGGTTAGAACCGGGTTAACTATGATAAACTATTTAAGATGATTTGTAATCGGTTTATATATTTTCTAACGAGCGTGTTAGAAAAGATTTGTGTTCATTTCTAACGAGCGTGTAAGAAAACGTTCATTTAAACCAAAAGTGAATAATTTTATTCGTTTTATTTCTAACGAGCGCGTTAGAACCGGTTTACTTTATAAAAACCGAATATTTTGAATGGTTGTTCAACATTTAAATTCTAATTAGCATATTAGAATTGGTTATCATACAAACCACTCTTTTTAACTATTGATAATCGTTATTATCTAACAGCGGTTAGAAATGCTTTGAATATGATAAACCATTTATTAAAACGATGAGAATTCGTTTTATTTTCAAATGAGCGAGTTTGAGATTGTTTTATTTATTAAACTATTATAAGGTTTATTGTCTTGATTTGTAATCAAAACATAAATATATAGTTTAATATTAAAACACTTGCAAAAACGAGAAATGTTTGGACGAATAAAACATGTCTTTGCGAAGTATAAGTGATTCGATACTTCCATGAGAAGTATAACGTCTTCAACCATATAATAGTCTTGGATAGACTATTTGGTGAAAAACAACTCGATTTGTTATAAATATAATAAGTTGCTCAACTACTTGCGAGTAGTTAATTGTAAACAACTTTATATTTTGGACAACTTGTGATTACTCAAGTTTAGAGTTTCAAGACAAAACAAGTTATACGTGTTCCATTGAGGGAGTACCTCAAAACATGACAGAACGATGTAATTGCGTTTATTTCGTTCTAAAGTGTGTTGAAAATAATAACACTTTGGGATTTGATGTTTAGATATCATTGGTGTATCCGTTATTTTGGACTACTAAGAAGTTGTCAAAAGGATACACATTTTGATACAAAGTGTAAAAACTAATTTACACGAACACAACGAGCGGGTTGTGATCATGACTTATGTAATAAGTCACAAATAAAACATCAAACGTATAACGAGTTCGTGAGAAACGTGGTGTATGGTTTGAGATGAAATGCACGAAAACATGATATGTCATCTAATGTTGAGAGCATCAACATGGAAATGCACATGTAAGTTTTCAAAGAATATAGCATATGAAAGAAATATATGTTATTATTGTAAATGAATTTAATAAATTTAGCAAATTTATTAAAGGAAATTTACAATAGTGATGGACTTGTAGATGCTTCTACCACCATCAATGTTGTTTAAACTATGTGGAGGCTTGGTCCTCAATTTGGGAGAGTATCCCAATACATGGTATTAATGAAACAACAACGTAATGTATATATCACTATAGGCATACGTGAATGATTTGTTGTTGAGAGTCAATCTAATTGACTATATCTCAAGACTCGAGTGATTTTATACAATTTCATCAAAGTGACTTGGATTAAGACTTATGTTTAAGTCCTTAGTAAGTCAATGGTGAAGCCTTGGTGTTAAAAAGGAAAACGAGTTATGATCCTAATGGATGGAGTTAACTATGGTTTTGAGACCTTCATAAAACCGATGGTTTTGGAATGGTGAAATAAAATTTCATTATTGTGTCTAAACTAAGAAACGAATGTTCGGAAGAGATAGTGCGTTATCTCTTAAGGCTGTGAAGAATCAAAATGATGCATCTTCTGTTCACATGCTAGAGTATTGTAGTCTAAAGCATGCTAGACTAATACTTGTTAATTTATATGCTCGACGGAGATTAAATTAACTTTAAACATTCAAAATATGTGATGACACAAGAACGAATTTTGTGCTAAACAAAACTATAAATATAACTTCATTAAAATGCAAGCAATGTCGGGGGGAGGAACCATTTAAGCAACAAACCCTTTAGGGTATAAAGAAATGGTAGTTGAAAAGTTTTCTCAAACTCGAAATGAAAGGGAGAACCTTTCATCACCCCATTTGGATGTTATCCAATTACACTTAAATGTGGGGGTGACTTGCATTTGAATGTGGAAATGGGAGTTGAGAAGTTTTCTCAAACTCAAAATGAAAGGGAGAACCTTTCATCGCCCCATTTGGATGATATCCAATTACACTTAAATGTGGGGGTAACTTGCATATATTGCAAACGCATGACCAAGTGGAGTACACAATGGTTATATGGAGTCAATCGAGTAGATTGGACTCGAATGCCAATTGGTTAGATTCAAAATCTAGTAAGATGTCAGTCATGACTCACCAAAGGCATGGTGAAAACGTGTCTAGCCATGAATTGAGTTTCATGTCATTCTAAGACAAGGTACATAACTGGATCCAGGTTGAGATCACGAGTTATAAGTCTTATGAATCGACTGAAAGGCAAAGGTGACTAGCGAGTCAAGAACACGTTAGAACAACTTATCTCAATTTAAATTGTCATTGGTGACTTAGCGAAGTCAAAGATAATTTTGGATCCAACAACCAGTGGGTTGATAAGAGATCAGGTTGTGGAATAGGACTAAAGCTATGGAAAAAGGGACATGAGGGAAACCTAACCTAGTTGACTGGAGATCCCAAGATCTAGGTTCAATAGGCCAACTTAATCATGAACCGAAGGGTAGTCACTGTGGGGGCGTAGCTAATATATATGTTTATATAAGAGCTAGTATATATATTTATATATCCCCCTAAACTATAAAAGGGTGTTTAATTACATCCTAGTCCATTCCTATAATATCCAGTGACATTGTTGTGAGGCTAAGCATACTCTGTGGTTAAATGATTCGGGTAAATCATAGTAAACCATAATGCTTTTAATGATTTAAAGGGAAATCACCTATGTTGGAGAGAAGTGTGGTCGCTTCGAATGGAATTAGGGCATAATTCCTAGAGCTCCCGCAGAACCAGGAAAGTGCTCCATGACCATTATAGGACACGATAGTGAGGGGATGGCCCGGCTAGGGAAAGTATTGTGTGAATGTATATTGTCGTTTACACAAATGGGGGGTTGTTCAAGGACATCACGTCTACAAAACCCTAGTAGGCTAAGTATGCTTCACAAAGGAAGTTTCAAAGGCTATACCTACCTATCCTGCAATACTCGACTGTCGAGTTTTCATCGGGGAATTTTGTGTGTTTTAATCGATCTCCATTCTTGTGGGGGATTGTTGGAAATTTTAGTGAAAATGAGTTTTTCACTAAATATTTTGGACATCAATAATATTTATATATGTGTTGTATAAATAATTATTTATGGTTTGTGTTCAAACTATGTCCAAATAGAGCTAAGAAAAATGAGATATCGAAGCTTGAAGTTGTATGTTTGGAAAAACAAAGATGAGAAAAATGGATTGAGATTTGTCATCTTGTCCCACATAGGTGGAATGACAAAACTTAAAGTGGTATATAAGGAGGAACACTCCTTGAAGACAAACACCAGTTGGGACCCTAAAGGGTGCAGAGCACCCTTACTCGTGCACATATGCGCACGTGCCGTGGGCTATAGGCCCTATGTAGTGCGCTTTGAACTTCGCACACCGCCTTTGAATTTTTGCCCATGAGCGCGTGGTCAAATACATGGCGGGTCCGCTTATGGCGCACCCTTGGGTGGCGTAGGCGGATGCCATGGCATGGCACATGTCGATGTGGCGCGTGACTACGCAAGGCTATGTGTCCGCGCGAGTTCTAGTGCGGTGCGCGGTGGCGCACGAGTATGGATGGCGCATGACCAGGTGGCGTCCTGGTATGCGTAGTAGCATCCGTGTGGTGCGCGACTCAGTTAAGTCAGTCAACCCGGTCTTCACTAGTTACTAGAATGCCATGAATTGATATGACGGTTTCATTTGACCACATTAATTCCATTTTATTGCACATCAATATTGTTTATTACTAGATTGATGATCTTGTTAATTACAATATTAATGGTACATTTTATTACAAATTAATATTGTTTATTACTAGATTGATGATCTTGTTAATTACAATATTAATGGTTAATATGTTTCATCTTTTGTAAGTGTATATATATATATATATATATATATATATATATATATATATATATATATATATGAACGTTGGGTTCAAATGGCATGAGATATACTAGAGAATCTCAATAACTCAAAAGTGTTAGAAACGAGTTTCTGTCACATTGAGAGGAGAACTCTCAAACTAAACAACTTCACATTTTTCTACTAAATTAGAACACCATTATACCCGGTGGAATCTCGGGCGTGAGTGCCATCTCCGGCAGTACACATACTGTTCCGGTTGTTGTACCCTGGGAGACAGACCTTCTGAGAGGAGGCGCGGAATCTATTTTAAGGGAAGCGTGTTGAACACGTGCCTCAACCAAAACCGTCAACAATTTTGCTTATCTTGCAGCGGAGTTTCGATCTCGTAGATGCGGTTGAAGTTCTCAAAGACATTGGCTTTGAATCAAGATTGGTACAATTTAGTTGTATTTTATATTCGTTTATTTAGTTTTTGTAACCGGTATTGTACTAATCGAATTTCCCACAAATAACGAGAGTCTCGTTATTATTTATTATTTATTTTGTAATATATTTTAATAAAAAGTTAACCTAGTTCCTACAGATATATCTTGGAATAAAAAGGGTTCAATATTTTTTAGCGGGAATATCAGTTGCCAGCCGAGGTTGAGCATTGTGACCCTTGCATACGACAACTGCATCAAACACCTCCACGGATATCACCCCATTCATATTCGACTCCACAACAAAATCAGTGATGTCTGACTCAACAACCTCCACTCGGGTCACCAAGGTCTGTCAAGAACTTTAGTACTTCTTCGTGCCGTGGATACATCCTCGGGTCGCCGTACAGTTTTTCACTAAATTTGAAATCAGTGATGCTCATGAATTCATGTGGAAGATTTGTTTTCAAGGATTTGTAGGTGGATGAATGAACAACATCTCTATATGGGTCTATTCCCAATAGATCAGACTCAACTCATGCATCATAGGCCCATGTTCCGCCAAGTTGGTGTGACTTTTCGAACACCACTATTTGGAGGGATTCTCTTTGAAGCTCATGAGCAGCGACTAGCCCGGCAACACCGCCACCGATTACAGGTACCTTTAAGGATCTTGTCATAGCTAAATATGGGTCTTAATCTTTTTCCAAGAGTAGGACACTTGATAAATTTGAAAGATTCATTGGTTGATAATTAGTAAAGTATCCTCTAGGAGGAAATAATAAATTACTATACACCTCACATGGGACAAGTTCACAAAGTTGACCATATAAAACCATGCCATCTATGCATCTTTAATTCCCATGTGCTGAGACACATGCCAAACTTTCACCAGTCTATACATCATAACTGCTGATGAGGTATGACTCGGATCGGCTAATCCGACCCGGTCATCACCTATTATTTTATTACAAATATTTAATTACAAATGTTTATTCTAGAATGTTCTATTCTGCATGGATAAACCATGTAACCGAATCCCCAATCTTTTGAGAAGATCATGCAAATCCCTAACTTATCGGAACCCATCCTAAGTTAGGGGAAACCCTAATAGTAAACTATAAATAGAGGTAAACATCTAAGGTATGATCATCTTGTTCTCTCGTTTACTCTCTCTCTCTCTCTGCATTCATACTTTCTTTCTCCCAAACCGAGACTTATTCTCACGCCGGAGGGTGGTTACAAGAATAACCCCATTCCTGTAACGAGTCCTAACGGTGTTCTGTTTTGTAGTTAACTGTTCGGATCGCCAAAGAGTTGAAGTCCTAGCCAGAGCTTACCCATAAGGTCAGTGTTTCTTCATTGGCACCATCCGTGGACCTTTCGGTAACAACAGCAAGAGCGAACCCAATGGCAAGCGATCAAAACACGGCAGTAACACCGAGTCAGGCAATGATAACCAGCAACCCATTGCTGGAGACGAGTCCTGTTACCACTATGCCGGCTACACCTGCTATAACCAGGTCTCTCGACCTGGAGTTCGAAGCAGAGTCACCACCACCAGGGTTTGCACGCACCTCTGCTGTCTCTTCTGGAACGACAGCAGCAGACTTTTTCCCATCACCTCTCCGCAGTTCCGGCCAGTGGTGCCAACCACAACAGGCATTAACGTCTCCCTCCCAGCATCAACCATGAGTGCACAGACTATACGTCATAGCACTATGCCGGTTATCACATCCACAAGCCCAAGCATTACCACGCCGCAGATGAGTACGGCTCAATACTATCAGCCCGCAGCTACATATGCCATGCCGCCATTATACTCAGCAGCACTAACGGTGGCATTGTCCACGCCACCACACCAGCCGGTTATCATGCCTTCAGGGGTTATGAACGCCCCAGTCACGCCGGGGAACCAAGCATACTTTCCAGGTTATTACTATGCACCCCCATACGGGTATTTACCCCCATATAATACTCCAACATATATTCCATAGGGGGTAGCACAAGGTTATGTTCAGCATTATGCCACCTTGGTGGACTTTTCCAGCATCCCAACCGTCTTACAGTCAATCCCCGCCTACCGCGGAACCTGTTTATGACAGAGGAAACATAGCTAGGCCTCGTTTTTCTCCAAACGGAGGCCCCAGCTCTACACTAAACATCACCCTGGCTCAACCCCCTATCACCCAGGGAACCAGCCAGACCGGAGTAACCCCTCCAGTACAACCCATTAACATTGAAGATGACGATCTCACCAGACCTTATAAACCTGTGGATGCTACTTTCAAGTCCAAGTTCACAAGGAGAATAGCCGAACCCCCGATCAAGGAAAAACCCAAGATGCCTCAAAATGTGGGCAAGTACGATGGTCTAGGTGACCCTGATGACCATCTCAACCTGTTCAAAAGCGCCGGGGAAGTAGCCTGTTGGCTCATGCCCCTGTGGTGCAAGACGTATGTCCAAACTCTTGTAGGAGTAGCACGAGTTTGGTGGGATAGTTTACCTTTCGGAAAAATCGATAGCTTTGAAGACTTAGAGACCAAGTTTACGTTGCAATTCAGTCAACAGAGAAGGCACACAAAGGATCGAAACGAACTACTTCACATACGTCGGGGAGATAACGAAACGGTGGAGAGTTTTATCATCAGGTTCAATAAAGAGAGCCTGGCGATCCCAGGTGTCACTAACGATCTGGCATGTGGCGCTTTCCTACAAGGAGTCAATGATGATGAGCTTTTAAGGACACTCTATAGAAGGGATGGTGTGCCCTCCACCATAGAAGAAATCCTGAGGATAGGCAAGGTGTATGTCACACAAGAAAAAACTGTTGCAGCCAGTCACGCGGTGAATAGGAAAAAGGAAGCCCAGAAAGGTCAGGACGATAGAGAGCAGCGGAGGTCTAAAGGCAAGGGTAGAGGAGACAGGTACCAAAAGAGTGACAGATCAGATTCGCGGTATGATAGATCAAGGAGTTCACATTCGAGAAACGAATCCTCCTCTAAACCATGGTCTGATTATCCTAATTTAAGTAAAACGCCGACAGAAATCCTGGCCTCTGAGAATCTCAAATTTAACCCTCCCAAGCCATTGAAGGACGCTCCCAACAAAGATACTAGTAAATATTGTGAATACCACAAGGGCAGCGGCCATGATACCAACGATTGTTTCCAATTGAAAAAGCAAATCGAGTATTTCGTAAAGGCGGGCAAGTTGGCTCATTTGGTTCGAGACATAAAGCAAGGCCCGCCCCCCACCAAAGAAGAAACTGATAAAGGGGTGGGCAAAAGACAGCGGGAGCTAAACATGGTGTACGCCGACAAGGGAAAGGGAGCAAAGCGGAGTTTCTCCACACTTGAACCCTGGATGCTGGCAACCATGACGATCGAACCACGCGTAGAGGATTTACATCTCACCACCGACCCCCTAATCATATCTGCTGGTGTAGGCGACTACAACATGAGAAGAATCCTGGTAGACACGGGGAGTTCTGAAGACATCATCTACGAACACTGTTTTAACAGAATGCAACCAGAAGACAGGAAGTTGCTCGAATCAGTACATGCCTCTATAAAGGGGTTTACTGGCGAAAAGGTTGATCCATTAGGCCAAATTACTTTCCCAGTTACATTTGGATAAAACCCCCGGGAAAGAACCATACTCCTCACATTTCTTGTGGTACGCGCTGAGTCTTACCACAACGTAATTATTGGAAGGTTTACCCTGGGTAAACTGGATGCCATAGTCTCCACGGCGCGGGGGTTCATGAAGTTCCCCACCCCACGGGGTATTGCAACTGTATGTCGGGATAAGCTGGGAGAGGTATTGGATACCAAAAGATGCCGTCAAGGGCATACCGGTGCCATTGGTCTGGAAAGGTGGGTTTTAAGCACCCGCCATCCAGAGCAAACTGTGACAATAGGGGACAGTCTCTCCCCTGAGGTTAAAAACAACCTAAACCAGTTGCTGAGAAGGAATGCCGATATCTTTGCTTTTGAACACTCTAACATGACTGGGATCCCCCGGGATAAGGCAGAGCACAAGTTAGCAACACTCCTAGGCATTAAGCCAGTCGCACAGGGTAAACATAGCATGGCTCCTGATCGAAAAGCAGCGGTAGTCAAAGAAGTTCGAAAGCTGGTGGAAGCGGGAATCCTTAGAGAAACAAAGTATCACACATGGGTGTCAAACCCCGTGATGGTTAAGAAGCCAGATGGCACATGGCGGATGTGCATCGACTTCAAAGATTTGAACAAGGCATGCCCCAAAGATGCTTATCCACTTCCCGAGATGGATTTCAAGGTTGACTCTCTGGTCCCTTATAGCTACAAGTGCTTCCTAGACGCCTATAAGGGCTATCACCAGATCAAAATGTCAAAAGAAGACGAGGAAAAACGGCGTTTCACACCGATGTGGGCATCTTCTGCTATACCAAAATGCCTTTTGGTATTCGAAATGCCAGACCCACATACCAACGTCTCATGGACAAAGCTTTCGAAAAGCAGATCGGTAGAAACTTGGAAGTGTATGTCGACGATTTAGTAATCAAGAGCAGAGAGGAAAAGCAATTGCTCGAAGACATCGAAGAAACTTTCCAAAAGCTCAGAGAATACAACATCAAGCTCAACCCCAAGAAATGTTCGTTCGGGGTAGAAGAAGGCAAGTTCTTGGGGGTGGTTGTCACCCGGGACGGATTTAAAGCTAACCCATAAAAGGTTGCCGCCATAGCGCGAATGCCCTCTCCCAGGACTTTAAAAGAGGCACAGGCGTTAAATGGGCGTCTAGTAGCAATAAACAGATTCCTGGCAAGACACGCTGAGAGGTCTTTTCCATTCATAAAAACGTTGAAGGATTGCCTCAACAAGAAAAACTTCAAATGGACTAGTGAAGCAGAAGAAGCTTTGCAAGACATGAAACAGTTCATTGGGAAATTACCCATGTTGACAGCACCATACCCAGAGGAACTTTTAAAGATGTACCTAGCGGTAGCTCACAACGCGGTAAGCACGGTACTCATGGTGGAAAGGGATGGGAAACAAACACCCATATACTACATCAGCCGAGTTCTAGCGGGACCTGAAACGTGGTATCCAACACTGAAAAAGTTGGTACTGGCACTGGTCCACGCTTCCCGGCGTCTAAGAAGATACTTTCAAGGGCACCGCATACAAGTTTTAACAAACTATTCGTTACAGCAAATTTTGCACAAGCCCGAAATCTCAGGACGGTTGGCCAAATGGGCAATAGAGTTGGGAACCCTCGATATTGAATATTGAAAGCGAACAACCATCAAGGGGCAGGTGATCGCTGATTTCTTGGCCGAGATTCCCGAAGGAGAAGTAATACAAGATCCCGCGGTTCAAGACATACCAGAGTCCAGCACAGCTAGGCAAACCTGGAAATTATACACCGACGGATCTTCCAGTGGAAAAGGATCCGGCGCGGGCCTCATGTTAATAAGCCCAGACGGAATAAGACTAATGTACGCCATGCGGTTTGACTTTGAGTGCTCCAACAACGAAGCAGAGTACGAGGCGCTATTCGCGGGTTTAAGAATGGCCCAATCAATGGGAGCAACAAGGGTCGACGCATGTGTTGACTCTTTGCTAGTCAACAATCAGGTAAACGAAACCTATGAGGCCAAAGATGAAACGATGGCAAAATATTTGGCCAAAACCAAGGAGCTCATGGCTTCCTTTGACGGCGTCACGCTTAACCATGTTCATCGAGGAAAAAACCAAATAGCTGACGCCCTGAGCAAGCTCGCCACCTCTGGTATGGAAAAAGAAGTAAAGGTAGAAACATTGCAAGCACCTTCCATTGAGCCCCGGGAAGTGTCCGCCATCACAGCGGAGGAACCTTGTTGGTATACTCCAATTCTAAAATTCCTCACAAAGGGGGAATTACCTCCTGCACGAGGTGAGGCTCGAAAAATACAAACTAAGGCGTTGCAGTACGAAGTGAACAACGGCGTACTATACAGGAAGTGATACTTGGGACCACTGCTGCGGTGTGTATCCCCAGAAGAAGCAAAGTACTTAATACAAGAAATACACGCTGGCATATGTGGCATTCACGCCGGACCCCGGGCAGTTGTCGCCAAAATTCATAACGCCGGGTACTATTGGTCTGGGATGCATGAAGATGCGGTAAATGAACTCCGAAAATGCCGCAGTTGCCAAAAGTTTGCTCCTCAAACGCTTCGCCCCAAGAACAATTTAATTCCTGTCACAGCGGCTTGGCCTTTTCAAAAATCGGCAGTCGACATTGTGGGGCCATTCCCGCTGGCCCCCGGGAAACTAAAGTACTTAATTGTGGCAATCGACTACTTGACAAAATGGGTTGAAGCCAAACCTTTGGCTAAAATAACTGCTAAAAACGCAAAGAAATTCCTGTGGGAACATATAGTGTGCCGATTTGGACTGCCGCTTTACTTGGTAAGTGATAATGGAACACAATTCACCGACAGGGTCTTGCAAGATTGGTGTGCAGAAATTCAGATCCAATAATTCTTTACATCGGTAGCACATCCTCAGGGAAACGGCCAGGTGGAGCGGGCAAATAGAAGTTTGCTGGATGGAATTAAAAGAAGGTTAGGTTATGAAGGAAGCTCCTGGGTGGAAGAACTGCCGAATGTCCTATGGGCACATCGAACAATGCCCAAGACAAGTAACAATGAAACCCCCTTCAGCCTAACCTATGGCGCGGAAGCAATGATACCCGCGGAAGTCGGATTACCCTCGCTACGGCGCCTCACTACTAATGATGATAATGACAGGCTCCTAAGGGAAGGCCTAGATCTGCTGGAAGAGCGGCGCGAGGCGGCCGCCATCAGCGAGGCAAAGTACAAGAAAACTTTGGAGAAGTACTACAACCAGCGTGTGGCCCAGCATACTTTCAAAGAAAGCGAGTACGTCATGCGTGACAACAAAGCCAGTAGAGCGGAGCCCTCTGGTAAGCTGGGACCCAATTGGGAAGGTCCATATGTCATCCACCGCCTGTCTAGGCTAGATGGTACTGCGGTCCCGCGTAGCTGGAACGCGTCCCAATTGAAAAAGTGTTATATGTAAAGCCCTGCCCCTAACGGCGGGTTTGATTGCTTTTTATTTAACAAACAAGTGTAATCCATCTCTAACGATGTCTCTTTTTTCTTCTAAGTATTGAGTTAATAAAAGTTATTTCTTATTATTATTTCTCCTCATTACTTACATAAACAATAAAATTTATCATCGCATTCATACTACACTTTACGGTACAAACAATTACCATCGCAATTAAACTGCACATAACAGTAAAAAAGCATCCTGGACACGAAATATTTTTCACATATAAGTCAAAGGATCAAAAATATACAGCGCTAAGAGTGGGTATCTTGGTAATAGATACGTTAGCCACTACAAAAAAGATAGGTATTTTAGTAATAAATACAAACAACTATCTTGCAAAAAACCAAGTACTTGTCTCTGTTGCTAAATACCAACATATGGGAACCAAAAAAACGAACATGTTCTAAATATCTACTTCTTGGAAAGCATTGCTCTCACCTCTGCAGCGGTGTACAATGCCACACCGTAACATTCCAACGGATAGGGTCAACGATCAAGTCATCAACATTCTCCTCATCCACCGGAAGAGCCACCGCCTCCTGATCATCAACCAGGTGTGTACCGGAACGGTCACTGCGGCGTCGTTCGTACACCAATCTACAGCGTTGGACATGATCAAGAGGAAAGGCTCCCATCAGAGTGTCAGCTGATAGTGAAACCACACCTGCATCATCTTTTGAAGGACCCTCATATATGACACTCTTGCAGGACCGGCTAACCCGGGGTAGAGCGTCATCGGAGTTCACCTCCCTTCCTTTAATCATCTCCTCCGTTACCGGAATTTGAAGATGAATTAAACCGTCAGCCGCATCCAAGCGTCGAAAAAATTCGGAAAGTCTCTGTTTATAGCACTTCTGGCTCATTTTTTCGAATTACCAAATTTTGAAAAAATAACTTAATTTATACAAGTTTAAAAGGCTTGACAGTGATGACGATAGCAAAATTAATGAAAAGTCATCATTACACGTCAAATCGCCACATTTCAGGCAAACGGCGACGTCATTCATAATGATATTAGAATTTAATGCCTGACAAACAATCAAGTGTTTGCACAAAACCCAAACAAAAAAGTGTTTATACAAAATATCCAAGGAATCGTGTACAGCACAAACAAAGCAAAACACTCATTCCTCACCATACTCCTCCGCTGGATCCAACATTAGGCGTAAGGAATCCACGCCATCTTCGTTCACCTTATCCATCAAGTCGGCATACGATGGTAGCGGATCATTGCATGCCGCCTCAAGAGCATCCGCCATATCTCCCTGTAGTTTGCCTCTTTCTGTGTGGAATGCGGGGGTAATCTTGTCTGGCCATTGACACTCAAAATAGCCCTTGTAAACACCATCATGATGACCTGATAGATAAGAAGCGCAGAAAGGCGATCCAGCAACGCCGTAAAAGACTCTGACTGGCATAGATACTCAAATGCCCCAACCAGGCCATTGGTTATCAGCCAATTCCTGTCACCTCGCAATTCAGCCAGTTGACTAGTCAAGCTATCGACCTCAGCGTTTGTTTGCTCTAAGGCACTTTCCGCCTCTTTAAGGCGTGCCTGGTGGACGGCGGAAGACTCCACAAGTTTGTTCTTCTCGGAGACAAGGGAATCGCACTGTTGTTGAACCTCCCTAAGCCGTGCCTCCCGCTACTCCAGTTCAACTTGCTGGGCCTGGGCCTTGGCGTTGGATGACTCTAACTCCAAAGTTAGAGCCTGGTACTGCTCCTGAACCTGAGACACGAAATAAGTGTCAATACGGAACTTTTCCAACTTAGCATACATCTCAGATCTCACCTTTTGAGCCTCAGTAACAGCTTTACGCTCCAGCTCCTCCTGAACATTCTTAACATGAGCAAGGACCCGGTCCTTCTCCGCTATGTCTCGAGCCCACGATATCCGCTCCTCGGCAAAATTGCCAGTCACCCGCTTCAAGTCATCTTCTGCCTTATTTTTCTCCGACACAAACCTGCTTTCCCTCAGACCAACAGCTTGTAGTTGACTTTCCAAACGGTATTTTTCGTCTTTCAGCTCCTGAATAACAGCCCACGCCTGGTGGAGCTCGTTGTTATCATGCATCCACCTACGCCGGATCTCTGCAAGTCTCCGAGGCTGACTAACGGAATCCACCATAGTGGCATTCATCAAGTTTTCGTTGTTTAAACCCTCAACATACGCAGACTCAGCCGGGGGTTAGGCCCGCTCGACCCAGTGTTGAATCACTGGAGGAAAGATCAATCTTGAAGACTCGGCTATTTTCCATTTGGTCTGATAGCGTTTGTCCGGCACGTTGGGATCCCAATTAATGGTAGGCAGATAAAGGTCATCGCCTAAGCGGGCACCATCATCAGCAATTCCGCTACTTGACCCTCCAGCATCGCTCATCGCGGTATCTCGGGTTGCCTCGTGAGCAGCAGACACTGTAGGCATCTCTTTTTTGGATGCAGAAAAAACACTAACCGGATAATCGAACAAGGTTGTGGGAATAACATTGGAAGGCAACGGCGTGGACACCGGACTAGTCGTCACCACCACAGCAGTGGCGGGCATCGGAGGCGGCATAGGGCAACTGACGGTAGAAGCAGCACTTGCCTGAGATATAAGCTCTGAAAGGCTTGGTCCACTCGTAGCGGAAGGCATGGTCTCCACAGATGTCAAGGGGGCAGAGGATACACCCTCAACTTGAACCCCAGCAGCAGAATCTGTGTTAAATCAGACGTTTAGCAAAATGAAACACAAAGTCCATAACAACTCTCACAAGCAAAGTCACTTACCAGTAGGCACGGCATAGGCGGCTTGAATAGCCTCAAAAGCAGTCAGGGCAGCGGGTCGGACTCACCAGCTCGACAGCAGCGGAGGTACCAGAAACATCCCCTGCAGGCATAGAAACACCAACTGTAACAGCGGAAGTAGCGGCCCCCACGGTCGTATACTTCCTCTCGTTGACTCTCACCCGGATCGGTTTTTTCGCCTCTGAGGCAGTAGCACCACCTCCTCAGCTGGGGGGAGGCTGGGAAATATAAGCAGCTGGATCAGCCGGCACCGCAGGTAGCAAAAACTGCTCCAGATGGATCTTCAGTACATCAGGCTCCTGTTCACCAATCACGCGGTCCGCGGCACTCAAAGCACCATTCCGCGGAGGATCAACAAAATCAAACAAACTCCACTTACCTATGACATTTACATATGTTAATCCACACACAAGGAGCAGAATAAATTCAAGACAAAAAAGCCACATACCATCATCACCCCTCTGGAAGGAAGGATACAATCTGATATCACGCCATAGCAGGCTCATCCCCTCCATCACCAAAGCCCACTCCGGGATCACCGTGCACTTGGAAGGGTATTCACACAATCCCTTAAAAAGGGCATTTTGAACATAAGCATCTTTTGGGGACCATCATCTTTAACTTTGTCCTTGGGTCCCATCTCCCTCCATTGCATTTCTCCGGGTATAACACCGGCATCAAAGTAGAAGAATTTTTTCTTCCAATCCTTATCCCTGGAACTGGCAGGGATATCTCTCAAACAAGACACATCGGTATCCCTCCTGTCGAAGGTAAAAAACGAGGATTTCCACACGAGGACGAAAAAAGCCCAAAAAACGGTGAGTTCAGGAATATGCCCCAGGGCTATACAGGCAAACTCAAAATGTCAGAGTTTCACCAACCCTAACGGATGCAATTGGGAAATATGGAGTTGAAGTTTTAGAAATGAAGCGAAAGTTATGATAAGTCGTTTTTGTTACATTTTTTATCTAGTCAATTAGTAGTTTGAAACATCAACAAAGGCTTAGTGTAAAAATCCATTTATTATATCCCATATTTCTGGGAGAACAAATCCATATACCCATCTATACCAGCTGTCATTAGACAATAAATCCAGTATTTAATCATGTTTCTTATGTTCTTCTCCATGACCATTCCGGTTTGTGCCCACATCCAATCTATAATCAAGCTGCAATCGTTTGATGTCCAACTGTTATTTCTATATATGTTATAATAACTTTTAAAGTTAATTGCCATTTTAGTCCCTGAGGTTTGTCCAAATTTGTCATTTTAGTCCAAATAGGTTTTTTTTCACCTCTGGGTCCCTGACTTTTCCTTTTTGTTGCCATTTTGATCACATACCCTAACTCCATCCAAAAACCCCATTTTTAACCAGGGGTATTTTGGGGATTTTCATTTTAAATCTTTTCAATTTCCATTTTGATCCGATTCTAAAAAATCAAAAAAAATTCTAAAAAATCAAAAAAAATCAAAAATAAAAAAAAATTCTAAAAAATTAAAAAAAAATCAAAAAAATTCTTAAAAAAATCATTAAAATAAAAAAAATTCTAAAAACTAAAAAATCATAAAAAAATCATAAAAAGTCTAAAAATTAAAAAAAAATCTAAAAAATAAAAAAAATCTAAAAAATAAAAAATTCTAAAAACTCAAACAAACATATCTTAAAGTTTCAAATTCAAAAAAGGACGATATATTCCTCGTCCAGACGAATATATTTTCAAGTTTTATCTATTTTGTTGAGTGAATAAAAAAATTATAAAAAATCAAAAAATTCTAAAAATAAAAAAAATTCTAAAAAATAAAAAAAATCATAAAAATAAAAAAAATTCTAAAAATCAAAAAATCAAAAAAATTCTAAAAAATAAAAAATCATAAGAATTCTAAAAAATAAAAAAAAATCTAAAAAATAAAAAAAAATCATGATTCTGCAACCGAAATTATTTTTAACAAATTCTGCAACGATTTGTCCAACGTATCGATTCAGCAGCTAGTTAATCTGTCTCGGATGGCTTTGTGTCGACGAACGGACTATGATACAGCAGTGACTAGCATAGACAAACCAAATACCAATCTGATCTGGATTTTAGTGCAAATCCAATTACGAATGTTGATGAACAGATTTTTTTTCAACAAATGTAACTGATTCTGCGCTAATTAAAGTCTGCAAATGAACCAATGCTCGATTCTGCGAATAAAACTATCTGAGGACAAATTTCAATTTGTTTCAACGTACGAACCGGATTACAGCAAATGAAGTAAAAACTAGCGGATGTCGTTGTTATACAGTATCCGCAAATATACGTCAAATCGGATTTGTGATTAACAGTCTTTAATTCTGCGCAGATTCACAACAAACGAACACTGTTTCAGCGAATGCAGATTCTGCAAGTATTCTTTAATTCTGCAGTGCAAACCAACTTCAGCAAATTAATCGACTTCAGCGAACGGACTCGAATTAATTCTGCGAATGCAGTCGTTTCTAAGTTTATCGAATGTACTGATAACAACCTGCTGATTCAGATATGCGGATAATTTTCAAATCTAGTTTCGCAACCGAATAGATGAAACTTGAAAATATATTCGTGACCACTCATTCACTCAACAAAATAGACAAAACTTGAAAATATATTCGTCTGGACGAGGAATATATCGTCATTTTTAGAATTTGAAACTTTAAGATATGTTTGTTTGAGTTTTTAGATTTTTTTTATTTTTTAGATTTTTTTTGTTTTTTTAGATTTTTATGAGTTTTTAGAATTTTTTATCTTTAGAGTTTTTTTTATTTTTATCATTTTTTTATTTTTTAGATTTTTTTTTTATTTTTTAGAGTTTTTTTTTTTTTTTTATGATTTTTATTTTTTTTTTTAGATTTTTTTATTTTTTAGACTCGGATCAAAATGGCAATTGAAAATATTTAAATTTTTATGATTTTGTTTTTATTTTTTAGATTTTTTTATTTTTTAGAATCGGATCAAAATGGCAATTGAAAAGATTTAAAATGAAAATCCCCAAAATACCACTGGTTAAAAATAAGGTTTTTGGATGGAGTTAGGGTATGTGATCAAAATGGCAACAAAAGGGAAAAGTCAGGGACCTAGAAGCGAAAAAAAACTATTTGGACTAAAATGGCAAATTTGGACAAATCTCAGGGACTAAAATTGCAATTAACTCTAACTTTTAACAAATAAAGTACGTGAAATCCAAGTTGATGAGTTGAGTGTTCTGGAAGGCCTTTTTCTTTCATTTCTTCGGATTATTTTAGGACTTCACTCAACATTTCATCTTCCGATGGCAAAGAAACCTTAGCCGATAACGCGTGTGCTATCCATCTTGATTGGCACTCCATTATTATAAATGGAAAGGTCGACAGTTACAAAGTGCTGTTAGCTACTCCATCATATGAATGTATTGATCAACAGAATTAATATATATTAAACTTACCCTTTCAAGTATTCCAACTAAGGAGAGTCGCGGAGCAAGTCGTGGGGGGAAAACATGTTTGTTTCAACACTTACAATGCCATTTATTCTAAGGAATGGAAGATGCAATTTGTACCTAAATGTGAAGCAATATAACTGTATACTTTATTATTATGAAATTTGTACCCTTGATTTTCGGGTTATGTGTTTGTAGCATTTGGACGTACCCGGTGCAATGTAATATAATATCTGCATCTATAGAGAATCCGTCTTGAAATGTTATCCAACCATCTTCACTAACACAGTTTATCTGTTAATTATATAAAACAATCAAATGAATTTCTAAAGCATAGCACGGACGTAGTTTATACATATTATCATCTTCACCAAACACTAATACAATTCAGGGCATTTCCAACGTTTTTGGAGGCCCTAAACGAACTACAAAGTCAGGGCCTATTCAATTGGTATAAAGGAATTGAGATTGAGATTTGAGACATTGAAAAACCATAGCGATGATTTTTCCTAATCTTGGCCCTAATTTATCTCAATCCGCAATCAGTTTCACATTGATTACTCAAAAGACGTCGCAAGTAACGAGGGTTGATGTGGTGTGCGTGGACAATGCAGACTCCTAGTGTAAATCCAAAATCTTGAGCCTATAAATGCTGTTTAAATGGCAAAAAACAAGTCTAATATATGAAAGGAAACAAAATTAGAGGCCCTTGTTTTTTGGTGGCCCTATGCCTTAGCGTAGATTAATAAGCGTTAAGAGCCGGCCCTGATACAATTTACCTTTCTTCTTCCACAAATAAGATACATTCAGACAAAAGACCAATATTGGCTCTAAGTTAAATTTGATCAAAACTTTAAGTGAGAAAAAAATTGCCATCTTCAATTAAAAAAATGTTTTTTTTTTTTTTTTACTAGAGTATATGGGTTCCCATGCAATTAAAAATAGTGTCCCCATTTAAAAAACGCAAATATTAACATTAACAATATCTTTAATACAATTACCAATTACCAACTTTCATGAATAGTATTTTGACATTTTTTTTTGTTTTTTTTTTTTGTATTTTTTTTTAACTTTTACCCTTCAACTTTTAGCATTAATACTTACAACCCCTTAACTTTTTAAAGACTTTGTAATCGAGTTTTACGTGTTTATTTTTATGTACATGTAGGTATAATTTTAAGTTGATTTACGTTTCTACATAAGTTTTTCCCCGGAAATGAGTCAGGTCAAATATAATATAGTCTTATGCTTATTATTATGTACGTTTTCGGGTGACCTACGTTTTAACATAAAAAAAATCCAAAAATGAGTCGGGTCAAATATAATACGTGTTCCTTCTTATTTTTATGTACATTTTTTAGTTGGACTACGTTTTAACGTAAAAAATTTTAAGAACGCCAAAACAATTACGCGCGAGACAATTTACTAGTTGGGCCAATTTAGTAAATATCAGGCCCAAAAGTTGCCCCCTACTTACACCTTGCATCCACCACTACTTAACAAAAGGAAGTAAAAGTTTATGGAGACCCTATATTTGAACTTGCATCTCTCCTATAGCCATGTGAGGGCTTAACCATCTAACTTGTACCAACGTTTTTGCTTTATTTGGTCTATATATATTATATGTGTATATATAAACAGGAAAAATTTTATTTTGGGCACCGGCGCCTGTGCGGTCGCACACCCGGTAGGTCGGGCCTGAACCTTCACTAACATAATCAAAAGATATAACCCTCATAGACAATCTACCACAAAACTTTGATTAAATTATATTATGAATATAATATTATATATTATAGTAGTAAAGATGAAACCTAAAATCATGCATTATAAGGTTCTAAAAACACTTCAATAGTAGGTTAATATCATACCTTGGAATGCTGCCACATATTGTTGAATTTATCTGATTTTGCGACTTTAACAAGTGGAGATCTTGAGGACATATGAACTTCTTTGGCAACCATTGCTATTTCTCTTGATATGTCTACTGCACTGGGTCCATTCCCAATTACAACTACAATCTGGTCATTTTAAACTTCATATTAAATGTTAATCTTAACTACCGAAAACAATATAAGTACTAGTTATATGAATGTTGATTTGATAATACATAACAAAGAAATTCAAACATTAGTTTAGACCACATTTTAAATATTGAATTCCTAGAAACACGTATCATTATTAGTTATATGAATGTTGATGTGATAAACATATCATTTAAACTTGAACATTATCTAATTGGTTAAAAGTTTAATGCGAAATAAAAAATAAATGAATGCTGAATGGAAAACATATTGGTCATTATTTTTTAGAATTAGCCTTATTTATCACTAACCTGATCTCGAAATGGTTCAGGAACACGATAGTTGTGGCTATGCATTTGCTTTCTCGGCCATGTCTTAATACCTACTCCAATATTTACAAAATATATTGTCATGATACACACATGCTTTTATAAGAATATTTATTTATCTACAAATAAATCTTGGAATGAAAAGTGTGTAATATTTCTTTACCAGGAATATCAGTTGCCAGACGAGGTTGAGTGTTGCGACCGGTACATACGACAACTGCATCGAACACCTCCACGTAATTCACCCCATTTGTATTCGACTCAACAACAAAGTCGGTGATGTCTAAGTCAACAACCTCCACTCGGGTCACCAAGGTATTGAACCGAATCAATTCTATGAGTTCAAAATGCCTTGCAAAGTCATTCAATAACTTCAGAACTTCTTCGTGCCCAGTATACATCCCCGGACCGCCATATACTTTTTCGTCGAACTTGAAATCAGTGAAGCTCATGAGCTCACGTGGAAGATTTGTTTTCAACGATTTGTAGAGAGATGAATGAACAACATCTCTATTTGGGTCAATTCCCAATAGATCAGACTCTACTCGCGCATCATAGGCCCATGCTCCTCCAAGTTGGTGTGACTTTTCGAACACCACTACTTGGAGACATTCTCTTTGAAGCTCACGAGCAACGGCTAGTCCGGCAACACCAGCACCGATTACAGCTACCTTTAAGGATCCTGTCATAGCTAAACATGGGTCTTAATCTTTTTCCAAGAGTTGGACACTTGATGTATTTTAAAGATTCATTGGTTGATTGATAAAGTACCTAGCTTCTTAGTGGAAATAATAAATTGTTAATACAATTCAGATCATTTCCTCTGTGAAATCTTGTGAGCCACATATGACACCTCACATGGACAAGTGAACCAAATTGACCATACAAAAGTAGAAAACCAAAAGTTCCCATGCCAACTAAGGGGCTGTTTGGTAGCCTCTTAATTACCATTCAGACGGTACCTCTTAATGGTTTAAAACATCTAAATGAATAAGAGGTAACCTCAAGTCTGAATGGTTAAGAGGTAACATCTGAATGGTAGATCATCACATGTCACATTTTTCTACCTTCTCATTGGTAAAATTCTTAATGGTTTCATTAAGAGGTAGCCTCTTAATGACCATTCAGAGGCTACCAAACAGCCCCTAAGCATCTTTTGTTCCTTTGTGCTGAGATCCACTTACCAATCTTTCAACAGGCTTAACATCATAATTGTTATATAACGAGTTGACGCCACCCCGCGCGTTGCGGCCGGATGTTGATTATGAAAACCTTTAGTGTAAAATGTTAAAGATGTTTTGGTTGTGATTTATGAATGACCTTTGAAGAAAGGAGAACGGGATAGGATGATATTAAAGGGGTTGTTGATTTGGTTTTAGTTGAACACATATTGAGTTTCAAAAATTGAGAACAGGAACGGAAATAAGGGTAAATCAAAGGGCATGTTTGGATAATTATATGTGCATACCACAAGCGGGCGTTATGGCGATCACCAAATATGTTTTTTTCTTTTTTCTTTTTTCAAATTCACCGATTTAAAGGTGTAATTCTGTTTTGGTGTTATTGTTGTTATATCTAATCGAATTAAGTAAGAGAAGTAAAAAAAAAAAGAAGAAAAAAAAAAGAGAACTGGCGGGTCAACCTGTGCTAACCAATCCAGCCCAATTGAGGTGTCTTAAAAAATGGTTGTTTTCGTCCGTTATCTTGCCGGCCCAAACCCAATTATATATTATATATATATATTGTTGGGGGGGGGGGGGGGGGTTATTGCACGGACCTCCCGGCCGCCGGAGTATTGCAACTCCGCAGGTAGTAACGTCCCAATACTTGCCTGGCGGTAAATACCCACAGTGAAGAGCCCCAACACCCCAGTAGGGCATTGACGGGAGTCGAACCGGTGACCTCGGGGAGAAGTCTGGGTGGGACTGGCCAACTGGGCTACCCCAGAAGGTTTATATATATATATATATATATATTGTTAGTGAAGCTTGATGGGGAAGGATCCACTAAAAAGTGGATTTTGCCTAAGTAGCCTAAGAAGGATTGTAATGATGACATGTGTCATTCCTAATAAGTAGGAATGAAGGGCATTTTGGTCCTTATACATAGGAGTGAAAATGACATGTGGCACCTCTTTTATTTTTTTAAAATACAAAAAAAATCTAGTACAAAAAAAAAATCTAGTACAAAAAATCTAGTACAAAAAAATATAGCACAAAAAATCTAGTACAAAAAATACAGCACAAAAAATGTAGTACAAAAAAAATAGCAAAAAAAATGTAGTACAAAAAAATCCAGCACAAAAAATTGAGGAAAAAATTTAAAACAAAAAAATTCAGCACAAAAATTTAGCACAAAAATGTAGTACAAAAATTCAGCACAAAAAAAATATTATACAACATAGAAATACAACACATTTAAGTGGGTTTTTTTAGTCTTCATATTTTATATAGCAATATGGTACTAAAATTAAAGATAAAAAGACGCTCGATTTTACGTTGAAATTTTTTTGAAAAAATAATGTCGGATAAAAAAGTTATGAACGTTTAAAAAATGGGTGTGGAATATGCATGTGTCTTGCATGTGGAGAGAGAAAGTCAATAAATAGGATTTTCCCAAGATATCCTTGCACTCCTCCTTTCTACTACTCTTTCATCTTAACCATTGATTTGAAAAATGAATGGTTAAGATTCCTTCTCATCCTACTTAAGGAAAATTAACTTTTTATTTGATCTTACCCCAAGCTTGATGAATAGTAAATTTAATTTTATAATAATATATATCTTTTTTATTGTTTTTTATTTTTAATAACATAATTTTAATTATTTTTTTAGAACCATATATTTCCTATACCGTTTAATAATTCTCTTTTCTTTTTTAGAACATATATTATCGATTAATTTGATACTTCTTTAATATTATACGTTTATAACTTTTCATAAAACTTAAGTACGTAGTTATGATTGATTTTTTTCCCGGACATTCCGTTGCAAGTTTTGTTAAAAACGAAATTGTACTTATAGTGAAGTATTTATTTGGTATTATAAAACAGTACGATGACAAACTAAACCGTTCTAATGGTTTGGTTTTCTAAACAACATGCTTTATTTTCAAATCATGTTTGTTTTACATTATCATTTGCTCGGTTTCGCCGCAACGCGCGACGAAAAAAAAAACTAGTATATATTAAATCAGAATTAGTTTTGATCCGGATATATTGCACATCTATTACATGGCAGCAGATAAAAATATTCTTGAATCCTAGTGGTTATGGTCCTATGGAGAAATTCAAGGTATGTTTTTCTTAAGAATTAAAAAAAATGTTCTTTGTTTGTTTAGATCATGGAGTGGGAAATGATATCTGAGTCATGTCCTATCTTGTCAAGAGATGGTAAAAGGTTGGACACAATACTAGAAGCGTTTTGAGTCAGCGTGACGGATTGTGTTATTACACCCGTGTATCTAATAAGCACGACTTAATGAGTTTTATTAAATGTTTAGACTTTAGAAGGTATAGGTGGGGGTGGATTGTGGACTATGGAGCACAAAAGCACAACTCGTGTAAACCTTTGTTTGTCCGGCTAGTCGAGTTTGTTGGTTGGCTATGTTTTTCAGTCGATTAGCTGCTTTCTTGTCCAATCTGGTTCTTGAGCACACATAATAAATTATGAAACAATTAAGTATCAATAAGTTATATATAATGTATTCTTATTAGGAAAAATTACAAGTTTTGTCCTTTATCTTTATAGTACTTTACAGGCGGTGTCCTTTTTTTCAAAACTTTAGAGGCGGTGTCCTTTATAGGGAATTTTGTTACAAGTTTTGTCCTTTGAGCCTAACCTAGTTAGATTTTTTTGTTAAATCTGATTACCCAAGGGTATTTTAGTCTTTTTACCTCTTTATTATTATTGTTATTAATATTATTATTATTATTATTGTTATTATTATTATTATTATTAGATTATATATCAAACTCCCTTCCTCTCTCTCTCTCTATAGAAATCTCTGCCTCTCTCTCTACAACTCTCTGCCCCTCTCTCTACCACACTCTCTCACCACCATCCATCCACCGGTTCACCACCATGGCAACCACCGCTTCCCACCGCCCCCCACCCAGACCCCTAGACCTCGAAATCACCATCGTCTTCGCCAAACACCTGAAAAACGTCAACTGGCGAAACGGAGATCTCACCCCTTACGTCATCTTCTGGCTGGACCCCGATCGCCGCCTTGCCACCAAATCCGACGACTCCAACTCCACCAAACCCATCTGGAACGAACGCTTCCTCATCCCGGTCCCACCATCCCCTCCCCTCTCCTCACCCTCGAGATCTTCCACTCCAAACCCTCCGACACCCCCAAACCCTTAGTCGCTGCCCACACATCTCCCACCTCCATCACAACCACAACCATCTGTCGCTGCCCACACATCTACCACCAACATCATCTCCCACCTTCCACCACAACCATCCGCCGCCGCCCACACATCAACCACCATCATCATCTCCCACCTCCGATTAATAAACGACATCAGATTAATAAACAATTTGTTCTCAATTTGATCAGCAAGAGAAGGGAACAATTTGAAACAAACCAACATTGTTTGAGTTTTATTTCATCTCTGTTGACATTTCTTGTTTACCATTCTAACTTTTACCCGGTTGTTCAAGCATTGAACTTGTTCCCATTTGCACGGATTTGGGTCGGAGCAGTCCAGTGATTCGAGTGGACTCAAGTTCTTTTTGAGAGCTTGCATGACGTCAGCATCGGTTGATTGAGATTGAACAAATGTGAGTGTAGTTGAGATGAATAAGATGATGGGTAGATGAAATGGAGGGTGAATTTTGAAACCCTTTTGAAACCCAGAAAGATTTTCGTCATATTTGGGTGGAATGTTGTAGATCTGAAGTGGATTGGGATGAATGATTTAGGGTTTTGATGGGGAAACTGCAGAGTGATTAGGGAAAAGAAGCTTTTTGTGAAAATTATATATATATAATTTTTTAAAGAATAAATTACAAGTTTTGTCCTTTAAATAACTAAAAAGACTAAATTACCCATGGGTAATCAGATTTAACAAAAAAATCTAACTAGGTTAGGCTCAAAGGACAAAACTTGCAACAAAATTCCCTATAAAGGACACCGCCTGTAAAGTTTTGAAAAAAGGACACCGCCTGTAAAGTACTATAAAGATAAATGACAAAACTTGTAATTTTTCCTTCTTATTATTTAAGCTTATACAAAGGGATATGACATCAAACACATATATAGCATGGGCAATATTGTTTAATTGTAAATGCAACTCAGTCATATCATTATCACTTTGATTTTTGCTCGATGAATTTAATTTCTAAACATTTGATTGTTAGGAATCACTAAACGAATTACATTTATTAATTTAAAATTACTGCTCTGACTTTTTACTTATTTTATAGCAGTCTATCTTACTCTTCGTTGTATTAAACGAAACACAATTATCTGTATATGAGTACATTGTAGTTTATTCAAATTTCATCTTTAATAATATAGGCTCTCTAAAATTATATTTCATGTAATATTATATGATAATTTAAGGATTTATATCTAGCACTAACAAATAATAATGAAAATTATATAGTAACTCTATTATATTTTATGACAAAAAATCAAATACAAATAACTTTAACGTAAAAAACGTACGAACTGAAGGTTTTGCTGAAAAAACGTGGTGACATTTTCGTAACTATTAGCAATTATCAAAATTACTTTACAAATGATCCTGTAGATTAATTTTGATCTTGTAGAGTAATTTTGATATTGTAAAATTACTCTACAAGTGTATCAAAATCACCCTGCATCAAAACTATTCTATAAGTGAATCAAAATTACTCTACAAGTTTATCAAACAACATACAATTCAAAATTACTCTACAAATAATCCTGTAGAGTAATTTTGATCTTGTAGAGTAATTTTGTAAAATGATCTTGTAGAGTAATTTTGTAAAATATTCTTGTAGAGTAATTTTGATCTTGTAGAGTAATTTTGTAAAATGTTCTTGTAGAGTAATTTTGATAAAAAAAACTATATCTCACCAAAAAACCTAACCCCCCCCCCCCCCCCCCCACACACACACACACAAACTAAATGCTAAAAACTAAACCTCATAACTAAATGCTAAAAACTAATCCATAGAGTAATTTTGATAATTACCCTACATGCAAATAATTACGAAAATGCCACCGTGTTTTTTTTTTTTTTTTTTTTGTCTTTTTCATGCTATTCGTACGTTTAGTACGTTAAAGTTATTTGTACGGGAATTTTACTCTGATTATTAAACTACCATTAACTTTCAAATTTTATCTTATATAGCTTAAAAATACATGCGTTAACCAATTTAGTTTTCATTTAATTTAATTTTGGGTTAATGGATTTAAACACCCCTAACTATTGCCATTTGGCCGCTGACACTCTCAACTTTGACTTTGGCTCACACTACTCCCAACTTGACACATTATTTGTCATGGCACCCCCTCGTTAAATAATCACTAACCTGGTTAGTAAAATTAGCCCACGTGTCAATTTAAGCTGATGTGGCATGTCCTACGTGTCATTTAAACTGATTCATCATCTTTAAAACCCCAATCCCTAACAACAGAAGCTTCATATCAAAAACCCTGTGCTCTTCCTTCTATCCACCCACACCACCGTCCTGCCTTCCACCCCACCATAATCCTACGCTGCCATCCACCCTATCCTGACTAACAACCAAAGATTATCCCTGCAACTCGTCGGAACCGACAATCGCAGCCGATGAAATCCGCCGGCCACCTGCAACTCGCCGGAACCGCCAATCATAGCCGTTTAACCCCTTTTTTTCTTGCGTTATCTCTTATCTCCACCTCTATCCTGACTAACCACCAAAGATTATCCCGTATTTGGCTCGATTACATGCTTATCGGTTAACCTGCATCTAAATCCTATTACACCTCTACTACATGAACCACGATTAGTATATTTAGAGACTCACCGATGTCATTCCAACCTGCTGCAACCAAATTTCCATTTTCAATTTCTTCGATTTCTTGCATCTGCAACTCGCCGGAACCATCCTACCTCCGGCCACCTGCAAATCGTGAAATCCGCCGTTTCACCTCCACACTTTCTCTCTCACACACTACCACAAACCTGTTTTCACCGCAAAATCGCCGGTGAAATCCGCCGTTGATAAGCATTTTCTTACTCGATCGGTTGCGGTTAGGAAACAGAGGACTTGTTGTGTGAAATCGCTGTTGAAGATGTACGGAAGGATAGCGTGTTCGAATAATTTTTGTTCGATTTCATTGAATGATATGTTTTGAGATTATGAGTGGAGTTGTATAGGTTTTGTTGTTCATATGGAATGTGTTTGGAGATTTGATCATTTGTTGTTGAATTTGTGGTAGTTTAAGTGAAATTTTGTGATTAGGTTAGATTGAAGGTTTGGGGGGGGGGGGGGGGGGGGGGTAAAATAACTTTGATTTGTTTACAAAATATAAGTTTTCATCAACATGCCACCTCATTAAAAACACGTCACGTCATCTAAAATTAGCGCCACGTAGGACAACAAAACTAACCAAGTTAGTGTTTGGTTAACGACGGGGTGACACAGCAACCCAAGTGTTTAGTTGGGAGTGGTGGGAGCCAAAGTCAAACTTGAGAGTGCCAGCGGCCAAATGGCAATAGTTGAGGGTGTTTAAATCCATTAACCCTTTATTTTTTCTCTAATAACTTACTGTACCAAGTACCGATGTAGTAACGAACCAAACAGATGCCGATCGAAAGACTTATTACAAATTTATTTTGCTTTCTATTTTTATTGCTATACATAACGTAACGGACTGAATTGATACTAGCCGTATTTCCGCTGCAGAACACAAGAAAATCCTACAAGTGAGAGATTTAAATATGAATAAATTCATAATACTATAATAGGACGATTAACAAAGACCAAAATTGTTGGGCTTAACCTTGGGTCGTCGAATAAAGTATAAGCCCGGTTTAGGAGTCCGAGTCATGGGTATTCAAAACCCACCTACTTGAACAGTTCACATTATTTTCTCTCTGTTCAAGTTTGTAGGCTATATAGCCATGGCTTTCCAATTGAGCAAAAAACAATTATAAACTTGTGATATTCGATCCCTGTGAAAAAACCATTATTTAGGAACAGGTTTTTTAATCAGGTTTCAAAAACACTTTATCAAAACAAAATACTTTTGTTGAAAAGTAAAACATTTTTTTCTAAAAGTAAGAAAAAAACTTTAAAAAACACTTTCTTTTACAACCTCAAAAATCATTTTAGAAACATTTTCTTCAATTAGTATTTTATAACCTCAAAAAACATTTTAGAAACATTTTCTTTAATTAGTATTTTAATTCCTTATAAGATGTCTTTAAAGAATAAATAAATCGTATTTTTTTAAACAATAAAAAAATGTTTGGTATATTTTTTTTTTGTCAAACCCCACCCCAAGGCCTGTAAACGAACAGAATTATCTGTATAGAATGTTAACAAACGAGCACAAATGCATTCATTTTCTAAACAAACGATCATGAACATGTTAAATCATTTTTATTTATCAACAAACAAAAAATGTTTTCAAAATTAGAAAAAAAATGCTATTTAAGAAAACCAAAAACGGTTTATAAAAAAAATGAAAATGTTTAAAAAGTTTTCTTTTAAGAATAAAAAACATTAAGAAAATAATAATAGAAGATAACAAAATGAGAAAATAACAAAAAAAAAAGTTTGAACTATATTAATATAAAACTTGAGGGGTACTAAAATAAAGGAAAGAGAAGTACATTTAACAACACCCTTAAATAAAGTATCACAAAACTTTGAGAGTACACTGATATCATCTTGAGCTACTTCAAAAATAACAAACAAAAAAAATGCATTTTTACGTTTAGGAATGTAATAACACACATCATGTTCTTTTCTATGTTTTACTTTTTGGTCTAATTTTTACGAGTTAACACACCATAATGTGCGTACGTGATTCATCATTTTTACGCTTACTTTTTGTTCGGTTTAATGGTTCCGCTGCAAAACGCAGGTCATAGATACTAGTTATAAGTAAGATATAACAGTTGTCAAAATAAAAAATTGAAACTAATATTAAATATATATATATATATATATATATATATATATATATATATATATGACAATCATGATGTAAAAACTGGTAAGCCTCGGGCACATAGGAACAAAATGAGGTTAAATGTTTAGTTGGCATGGGAGCTTTTGGTTGTGTATGGTCAATTTTGTGCATTTGTCCTATGTGAGGTGTCATCCATGGCTCTCAAGATCTCGTAGAGGAATTGATGTGGTTTGTACATTACATGGTGATTTATTATTTCCTCTAAGAAGGTAGTAGTTGTAGAAACCCGGCCAGTTCGAAAAATAATATAAAAATACCTAAAATTAAATTACAATACAAAAATGAATTACAATACAGTACGAGTTACAGATCTCACCCCATCAACAGAGCAGTATGAATTGCTCAGTAGCGAAGTAACTCTCGCTCCAATTTCCCTTATTATTATTACTAGCGGCAAGACCCGTGTGCAAACACGGGTCCTTTCTTTGTCACGATATGCACAACTTTTTTTAACTTTAGCAATTAAGTAGACTTGTGAAACTCTAACGAAAGTTCATCAGAACTGTTATAACTAATCACTGCTCCTTATAAAATATTATTTAGCTAGGTTATTACCGGAGATTGCTTCCCGGGCTCGGGAAACTTATTATATTAATTACTATTTGTTATTAATACGACCATATTACATCAAACATCTCATTCGATTCAACAACAATGTCTTCAAATCACCGGACTAGTTCATGAACCCATATTAAAGGTCAAACAAAAGCACAACAGGACCACATGAATAACATCATTTCCACTTTTACTTCAATGCACTTAAATGATAGGGTGATTTGGGATTTTGTAAAAATGTTTGTTTTTTTACTACTTTACAAAATTACATAGAATTCAAGAAAACGAAACAACGAATTAAACAGATGTTGAGTTATTCAAAGTTCTGTTGAATACTAAATGAGATGTTGACCAAAATTCAAACAGATGTTGACCAAAAGTCAATCAGATGTTGACCAATAGTCAAACAGATGTTGACCTTAAACAGATGTTTGGTTTAAGGCCCCACATCTGTTTATGGCCAAACATCTGTTTAAGGTAAAAAAATCCGTTTAAGTCCAAATATCTGATATAGAAGGCCAAACATCCGTTTAAGGCAAAAATCTGTTTAACGTGAAACATCTGTTTATGGCCAAACATTTGTTTAAGGTCAAACAACTGTTTAAGTCCAAACCTCTGATATTGTAGGATCGTTTTGTGACCCAAACGAGTCAATCAGAATAGTTCTTATCAATTCAAAAGGCGGAAACAGATGAATTGACTTGTAAAACAACTTGATTCACACTTAAACGTCTTGTATTATTGAAATAACACGTTTTCAGATCAGTAGACACATCGGCAGCACTTCGGTACCGGAAACATGAAAGTTACAAATGATTTCGTTTGGAGGCTATTTATAGTGGAAGTAATTCCGCTTGAAAGTGCACATGGCTGTTTCAAGCGAAATTAGCTTAAACACATCCAAACCCTATTTTCTCGTACAACGTGCCCTGATCTAACAATTCTAGTACAAGACTCGATACAAGACGAAGTCGACAGACGTATGCACCAACAGACTCCCCCTCGAATGTTGACGAGTCTTAAGTGTCGAGTCTTCCCATTCTTCAGTCTTCATCAGTCTTTGGGCTTCTTTTCTCAATCTTCTCTCTTCTTTTCTCTCACACTTCTGCATCAGCAACTTGCGTGATCTTCAGGATTTACACCTGGATTTCCTATCCTCAAACTTCTCTTTGCTAACAGACTCCCCCTTAAAGAATACATGGGATCGTTATCTGTCTTTCACAGGTTTTTAGAATCACAACCTGACTCTCTCATAGCCATAACCTGCACATTCTCTACCTCAAAGTAAATTTCACAAATTTAAAATTTTTACAAATTATAAACTTTTGCAAAAACTAATCTGAAAAATTTAACACTTAATATATATGATGACCACTTGAAGAAATAAAATTTTCATTTCAAACAATTTTCTTCATTCCAACCATACTTTCCCAAACCTGTTATTCATCATGTTTAGCACTCGGAATTTTGAAAATTAGCTCTTCAATATCAGTTGTCTAAAATCTTTTTGAATTTTTCAAAATTTTATGCTAAAACACACTGAAACTCTTTTGAATTTTTTAATTAAATGCAATGCAATAAAATAAAGTAAAGAAATATTTACAAACAATATTTTTGTGAGTTTGTGTAAGAAGATCATACCAGTTTTTGAGACAAATCACCAACACCGTTAAGCTTTAAACATTTTCAGTTCTAAACGATTCACTTAGATTGTCAGTATGCTGATCCACTTAAATTTTCACACAAAGTTCAACTGTTTCGAGATATGAAATTAATGTTTTAAGCACTTAAACTTATTCGCATGTCCCACCTCAGAATATACTCCCGTATCCAGATCCCAATATTCAGTCTTACAGGTGAGTATACCACAGATGATATTTGTAAAGGGTTAATTGCGAAACCGTGAGAGCTTAGGTCAAAACTTCCGTTCAGCAGAGAGATGACGGCTCGTCTTTTGGTGTGTTCCCTTTAGAGAATCTTTTCTTCAACAGCACATGATTAGCATTTTTCAATGTTTCATCATTTTTTGTACTGGGGGTGATGCTATATTTCAAGCAAACGTAAAGTATTCTACGGGGACTAGGCCATTGCTTCCGCAAAATCAGAAGTTCCGGGATAATACCCCAGATATCACTGAGTATAAAAACCTAGTATCTCAGAAAGAGGGACCTTTCAAACAAGATTTCGGGGGTTACCCATATATCCGAGAGATGTTCCCCACGATATAAGCAAGTTTGAAATTTAGGTTTATATCTCGTCACAATCTACTAAATGTGTAAAAACCTACTGACATATCATCAGTGAGACCGTTTATCACATTTTGACTTTCCATATCTTTAGCATGCTGTAATAGTCCACTGCTGTACTATCATTTCCTCTTTTTACAACAAAACTCATTTTTGATTTTATCATGTTTTTTACTTTTTCAAATTTTCTAATGTTTTTGGATTTTCTGAAAATACTTACTCCCTCTAAAATTCAAACACATTTAAAAAAATTGAAAACAAACTGTACAAGTAATGTGACAACTAATATCAAATCGCTTCAATTTGCCATCCACTTGGCATAAACAATCAGAACTCCCCCTTACAACAAACTATTTTCCCATTATGATTTCAAAACACTTAAGTTTGTTTCAATCAAATGGTTTTTCCAGAAAACTAGTTTTGTTTTCATCATAAACCACCTGTAGGTTAGGGTATCTCATCACATTGTTCTTTCATTTTAACCTTTTGAAAAATATAACAATTTTAAAACCAAACATCAAATAACATATTGTAGAAAATCAAGTACAACTTAATGTCCCTGATTTACCACTTGTAAGTCGAAATATCACTAATAGTGAATTTCTCAAGAAAGATGCCGATTCCTGCTCCACTCTTACTAACCTGGGAGCTCCGGCAAGTCAGAATTTTAATCAGAAAATGATGTCACCCAAGCCTGACCAGCCTTGGGTGATTTTGGTACACATCTATCCCACCAACATTTTGATTTGTAAAATTCTTTTGCACCCTTCACTTTTCCATCAACCATTTTTCCAAAAATATGTTTGACTTTACCATTGAAAACCTTTTCAGCATCAAATTCTCCTTTACCAGTGAAGAATTGACCTGAAATCTCAGTTTTACCAACCTTTATCTTCAAATTTTCTGTTGACAATGGTGGAAAATTTTCATCGTTCAACTCTAGAACGGAATTCTCATTCTTTTTCTCAACAAATGACTCCTCTGATTTTATGGAATCAGATTCATTGTCAGAACTACTCTCAGACTTAACAACCCATCTTTGTTTGTTCAAATCAACTTTTCTTTTGTAAAAATGTTTTGAAACTTCACCAGTTTCGAAAGTCGATTTTTCAAACACCTTAGATTTCTCAGTTGATTGTTTCTTTTTATCAATACAATTTTCTTTTAATTTTGAGTTAAAAGAAACTCCCTGTTTTGTGTTGTTGGACTGTTGGCAATTCCAAGCAATATGTCCAATCTTGTGACATTTGAAATATGTTCTTTTGTCAACTTTTGGTGCAAATTTGTTCAAATTCTTTTTCTTCTCAGCAAGAAACTCCTGGTTTGACTGTTTCTAGAATGGTTTCTTCTATTCCTCTTCAGCACATCCTCCTGAAACAAATTTTGTTTTTGGTTTATAATTTTTCTCATTTTTATAATTTTCTGGGGAAATGAATCCTAATCCTTTCTTTTTGAAATTACCGTTATGGTTTGGTTTCTTTCGATAACCTGAACCATAACTGTAACCCATTTTCTTGTTCAATCTCTGTTGAACTCTTGAAGTGTACTTTTTAGGTTTTTCAGCAAGATTTATATCTTTTATTTCAGAAATATTAATTTCTGTTAATTTGAAAACCTGTTTGATCATTTCAGTTTTTACACTTCTTATTGGAAATTCCTTATCAGAATATAATTTGTCTGAATCATTCAAAGTATATGCCACTTTGATTAGTCCATCATTCAAATTAGATTTTGATAACATGAATTCTTTATTATAAACCCTTTTAACCGGTGAACTCGGACTCTTTTCTGACGAACTCGAACTATCTGACTTAGACTCCGAATTTGACTCTTCATCCATATCCAACACCTGATCGACCACTTTCTTTAACAATACAGACTCATGATCAGTGTCAGACGCTGTGAATGTGACATCAATGTTATCTGGTAACTCATCAATAATTTCATATTTTAACTTGATGTTGACTGCCTTTTTTAAACGCTCCTCGTTTGGATTTCTGGGGGAATAACTCTCATAGATTGGAGGCGGACACTTGTTATACTTGACACTTTGTTTCTTACCAGCATTCGTTTCTTCCGTCTCTTTATCTTTGAAAGCTTCAAGACCTGCAACAGTAGGATAAACTCTATCAATCAAATAATCACATGTTGTATAACTCAACAATAACCTTTTGATTCTTTCACTCTCAATCTTTTCGAGTTCCAAATCTTTCTTCAACTGTGCACAATCTTCAATGTACTCATTAATGATCTTTTGCTTTGACATTAATGTTGAGTTCATCTTTGTCATAGCAGCCTCAATTTCTGAATTTGTCTTTTTCAGACCATTCACTGTGTTGTTCAGGACATCATATGATTCCTTCACATACTTCACATCAAACAACAAATTCTCTTTCATCTCTTCTAGTTCACAAATCTTTTTGTCTTTCTCATCACAATTTTTGCAAGATTCTGAACATTTCTCACAAGGTTTAACAATCTCAACAATCTTTTCAACCTCGACAATCTTCTCAACTTCAACGAGTTTCTCAACTTCGACAAGTTTTTCAACTTCGACAATTTTCTCAATTATCTTTTCTACTTCAACAATTTTCTCAACTTCAACAAATTTTTCAACTTCAACTATTTTTTCTACCACTTTCTCAATCTCTGATTCAACATTTTCTTTGTCAACGTTCATCTTAGTCTTTTCTTCAGCAATTCTTTTTATTGCTTCCAGCTCTGTCTTCAGTCTGGCAATCTTTTTCTCATTCAGCATCTCAACTTTATCTGCAAAAAACAAATTAAAACTATCAGGATCTATACTTTTTCTAGTTTTATTAAGATATTCTTCTTCATCATCGGTATCCATATCACTTCCTAACTCTGGAAAAATCAATATTCTTTTTGACTGAGATTTGACTGATTCTGGTTCTAGAATTCTAGCAACAAGACCTGAACCAGATGGAATATATTTATCCCAGCTAAATCCCTCTGCAACAAATTCATCATCTTGGTCAATTGTACCATAACAAGCTCTTTTTTCTTTTTCTTCAATGGCACGTGCATGTGCAGTTTGTGGTTGTTGAACAATCTGATGAAAAATTGACTTTTGATAATAATCATTCTTTCCATCTTGTCTTCCGGTTGCTTCTTTGTTTTTACACTCTCGTTTAAAGTGTCCCTTTCCTTTGCAACGGAAACACGTAACTTTTGATTTATCAAATCCTATCGGAGAATTCGCAAGATTACACATATCATCTCTACCAGTGACTTGTGTAAATTTTTCAGCTCTTCTGACTGCACTGGCTATACACCACTTTACATCCATCAATTCAAGTTCCTCAGCATCAATCTGGTCATAATCCTCTTTAGTAAGCATCGGATTTCCAATATTGCCACCAATCAAGCTTTCATATGATTCTAACATAGCAGCAAGTGATGCCATGTGTTGCTTTGCTATTTCAGGAGACATATTTTGACCATTTTGAATGTTCAAGGTAACATTGCACTGCAAATTTGTAGAATTCTGTTGTTGAGGACTTGGTGTTGTAAAATTTGGATCAAAACTTGAATACGAGGATGAAGATCCACCACTTTGAGTCACAGTACTTCCCTTTGTTCCAGAAGAACTATCAGCACTGAAACCAGTTTGAATCTTTGGGCTGGGAGTAGCTTCAAATTTATTTCCTCTGTAGTATTAACTGACATCTTGTTGAGCATTTGGATTCTTCATGATTGCTGTTTTCTGAATATCCAACTCATGTTCTTCAATCTTCTGAATAAACTGTGCCAGATTCATATTTTCAGTTTTTCTCATATGTTTTACAATCAACAGATAAGTTCCCCATTTCTGCTGTGGTAATGCATCAGCACGTTTATCAACCCATTCATCATCATCTTTCTTAATGTCCAATCTTCCCATTTCCAAAACAAGATGACAATATCTGTCAATGGTCATTTTTGTTGTTTCATGATCAAAGGCTACAAACATGTCAAATGATTTCTTCAATAATGCCTTTTTGTTTTTGATCATATCTGCGCTTCCTTTGAACTTCTGAATCAATGCATTCCAAATTGACCTAGCTGTACCATCATATTGGAGCAAAACAAAAATATCTTCTTTAATCGCTTGTTGAAGAATACTAATCATCATTTTTTCACTTGTATATTTCAATTTATCAATCTCCGAAAAATCACAAAATGCTTTTTCAAGCCCACGTTCATTTTTTGGTTTCTCGTAATCTTTCTCTAATGAACACCATGCGTCAAACTTGTAAGCTTGCACCCAGTTCTCAAATCGATTCTGCTATCCTTTAAAATCTTCAATGTACATAAGCTTTGGCGGTTTTTGATGAGTTCCCGTTTCATTCTCACTGTACAATGTTTCAGCAGCTGTAACTGGTGCAACTGGAGTAGCAAACGCATTGTAAAATTCTTCTTCCATGATTAGGTAAATTGTTTCACAAACACAAGTCTCAAAAACACAGTTTCAAACGGAATTACTTTCAAACGAGATCACACTTTCACACGAGATAACACTTTGGTGCGGAATCACACTTTCAAACGGAATACACTCTTCACATGGAATACCTGATTTCGTATGAAACAGATGAATGTTCAAACGGAATTACACTTTGGAATGAAATTACCTAATTTCGTGTGAAACCACTCAAACGAAATTACACTCTGAAACGGAATTAAGTAATTTCGTGTGAAAACAGATGTACTTTTCAAGCGGAATAGCAATTTCAAGCGGAATCAAGTGCTAATTTCGTGTGAAATGTTGTTGATGTCACTTAATCCGAAATCATTTTCAAGCGGAATTACAATTTTTACCAATGTTTAAGCTGAATTAAGGTCCAATTCTTTCAAGGATTCTTTAAAACACTGTTTCGCATATAATATGTGAAATTCAAATCATTTTGACCGTAAAAACTAGTGAATTTTGTAAAAGAAGGTGTAGAAGTCAGAAATAATGGCTGTTTTGGCAAGAACTCTTCCTCCTGAGCTCTGATATCACTTGTAGGATCATTTTGTGACCCAAACGAGTCAATCAAAAGAGTTCTTATCAATTCAAAAGGCGGAAACAGATGAATTGACTTGTAAAACAGCTTGATTCACACTTAAACGTCTTGTATTATTGAAATAACACGTTTTCAGATCAGTAGACACATCGGCAGCACTTCGGTACCGGAAACATGAAAGTTACAAATGATTTCGTTTGGAGGCTATTTATAGTGGAAGTAATTCTGCTTGAAAGTGGCAGTGTGCATTTCAAGCGAAATTAACAAAGTTAATTTCGTTTGAAAGTGCACATGGCTGTTTCAAGCGAAATTAGCTTAAACACATCCAAACCCTATTTTCTCGTACAACGTGCCCTGATCTAACAATTCTAGTACAAGACTCGATACAAGACGAAGTCGACAGACGTATGCACCAACAGATATAAAAGGCCAAACATATGTTTAAGGCAAAACATCTGTTTAAGTCTGAACATATGTTTAACTTAATCAGATCTACTGTTTTCCTCTTCAAAACACTGTTGAACCTAACATGGGTTTTCATTAACTATTAACCAAAAGGCAAACAGATGTTCAAACCACTGTTTGTTATTGTACTTCTTTACAAAATTACATAAAATTCAAGAAAACGAAACAATGACTTAAAGAACTATAATTTAACACATAATCTAATCGGGAAAAGCAATCTATTATCTGACAATTCCCTGATTTTTACAACATGAAACACAACATCATCATGCCAAATACAGTCATATATATCCATCCATTATTCTGAATTCATAAACCCATAAATACAGAAGAACGTCACATTTGCGATTAATAAACCAAGTTTCTACTAATTGCATTTAGTATTAGCAAAAAGAAGCATGATATCATTTATATATAAAACATAAAGTGCTAATAACAGTGTTTTATCATGTTAGCTATACATAGCAACAAAACATCAAGTTAATAATTAAAAAAAAAAACATACAACATCACCATCAAAAAATTCATAGTTATAATATCTGATATCAGAACATACTTAAATGTCGTTGTTAAACTGAGGTAACTTGATTTAGTACGATCTTCTGTTGCGAAGACACGTATGTGAAGTGCAACATATCACCAAACCTCAAGTTATTCTCGGTCATAAACTTTCGCCAACCGTCCAACGCATAACGTGGCTTCAATTCATTTAACTCCGACTTAACATCATAAACCTCCACAACTCCAACCATGTTTTGAACTTTCAAAGGATGAAGATCAACAGAAAGACCTGCTCGTCTGGCAACTTCAACCGGAAGACGCTACATGTATTGTGTAGAAAAAAATAATAGTCAGACAAATAAACATAAATCATTAGTTTGTTATAAAAAATGGCATACCAGCCTATAGTCTCCTTTGTGATCAAAATGAAAGAACTCAGGGTCGAGAAGATGTCCAGAATGTTTTTTTGCAGTCTTTGTAATCTTATTTCTACGTATAAGTTTTTTCTGAACGTTGGCGGCTCTCTTCCCCTTGATGAAAAAGTAAACATATACATGTGAATTAAAGGAATGTTGAATATATGCACACAAAAAAAACAGTTTATATAAGATATACTAATTAAGTGGCGAGTATAGATACCTTAACTTTGTGAGCAGATGAAGAACATCCAATATGATCACTTGTGTCGACATGTAAGGCAGCATTTCCCTTAGTCATATTCTTGACCGTCTCCTTTCTCTCAGAAGTAACTTTACCTTTCTTCTTAACCTGTTGTCATATAGTAACTTTCATAACCATAGTAATATAACAATCTTTAAGATGGTAAACTTACATCTTGTGTTTTATTCAATCGTGAAGACATGCGTCTCTTCGACGTGCATTCGGCATTGGTTAGTAACTTCTTCTAAATAATACATTATTGAATAAATGTAACATCAGTAAACAGCATTAGTAATAGTTGTAAAAACATTAAATTCTTATATGTGTTAAATTAAAAATAAATAAATTTAATAATTTAGTAAGTACCTGAGTAACGGTTCTTCCTTCACCTACAGACACAACTTTTTCATCCTCATAGATGTCCTGGTCAACATTAATGAAATAATTAATATAATGCTAAAATAATTAAAACTTTTACTGCTAATGCTAAATACATACGTACCTTGAATACATTCTCAACATAATCAGCCTTCGATATCTCAAGTACACTATCATCGTCAGATTCAGGTTTCTTCGAAAAGCAAATCTCAGTCTCATCTCTATAAACTACTACCTCAAAAACAACATCATCAATTATGCTAAACACAAGCAAATCATCCTCCAGTATCCCAACATCGTTGCACATTTCCGTCCATCCTCTAGCAAATACAAAGTTGATATCAACCTTAGACGCCTCAAAATTCCAATAGGAACCACCCTTATAACAGATTTGAAATTTGCCACTTGGTGGGCTGTTTACGTAAAATTGTTTAATGAAGCAGTCTTCGATTACCTGCATAAAATTTAAAATAATGAATACTATACGTGAAGTATGTAACTTACGAGAATGAGTGTTGACACGTTTAAGATGCAAAAGGATTCAAGTTAAGATCAATAGTCATACCGTAAAACCAAATCTTGCATAACGATTAAACGTGAAATAAGATTCACCACACATGCCATCAACAAAACATGAAAGTTCAAGCCCAAAATCACCTAAGGGTCTGAAAACCAACAAAGTATCCCTCGGCAAATTGAGATCTTTAACAACACTGTCCCAACCGTCAGTTATTATTGGCGTTGAATTTTCTGTTCTGACCCTCACAACCCATTTTTTACCAGACTCATGATAGATTCGCAACTTATTTTTTTTCCAACAATCTCCCCACTTTTGATTAGCAAAGGCTATAGGTACATCCTGTATATAATTTTTAAGTAGTGTAAGAAAATATAAACCATAACAACTGTTAAATATATATCTCAATAAAAATAAATTATGTATATAAAAACATGTCATACCAGTTTCAAAGATTCTGGGTTATCAAGAAACTTGACAAATGTAGTATACATGATAAAACCTGAATCAGTAAAGATGTTAAAACATTGAAATTAAAAAGCTGCAAGGTGGTCATGGAATCTGCTGATTCACTTGGAAATGTAGGTATGCTATTGTTTCTCTTTGTGTGATAATTCATATCAAATTGATCTTGTTAATTATTTATTAGTAACTTCATATATACTAGAGCTTGATATTATCTTTCTTCTATTCTGGGAAGCACTAGCCATACCATTGATGCTCGTAAGGTAACTGTTGATGAGCGTTACCTTGGGTAATAACTAATAAGCTAGCTAATATCCGTTATCATATTTATATGTTTCGTGTTTATAATCGATCAATGTTACGACATGTTTTTGCACATGCAGTAGGGAGGCACACCCGTGGCTATTTCTCAAGGGAAAACAAATCGTGAGAGTGACTGGGCTTGACGTTACCATGAATCAATGCGATGTAAGTTAAAAGAAAAACACCACTTTTCTTTTGTTTAATTATTATACTTTCCAAAATAAAATGATACGTGACACAGGTGTATAGGGAGCTTGAGAATGCCTTTGCTAACTGTGGACGCTACAAGAATGAAAGCGTAAAGCAAAACAAACCTTGAAAAATTCTCGTCTTCTTTTTCCATTAAGCGTATCTCCGTATACCGTCCACAGTTAGCAAAGGCGTTCTCAAGCTCCCTATCACCTGTGTCATGTATCATTTTATTTTGGAAAGTATAATAATTAAACAAAAGAAAAGTGGTGTTTTTCTTTTAACTTACATCGCATTGATTCATGGTAACGTCAAGCCCAGTCACTCTCACGATTTGTTTTCCCTTGAGAAATAGCCACGGGTGTGCCTCCCTACTCCATGTGCAAACACATGTCGTAATGTTGATCGATTATAAACACGAAACATATAAATATGATAACGGATATTAGCTACCTTATTAGTTATTACCTAAGGTAACGCTCAACAATCACCTTACGCTCATCAATGGTATGGCTAGTGCTTCCCAGAATCTATATTATAGAAGAAAGATAATATCAACCTCTAGTATATATGAAGTTACTAATAAATAATTAACAAGATCAAATTGATATGAATTATCACACAGAGAGAAACAATAGCATACATATGTTTCCAAGTGAATCAGCAGATTCCATGACCACCTTGCAGCTTCTTGTATATGTCGGGTCACTAGTATGTATGAAGGCGACTTCTTTCGCATCCCCAAAATTACGGAAGTATTCGACGCTGATAAATCACATATTCAACATAATTTGAACTATTAACCATTTCAATTAGGGATGGCAAAAAAAAGTCGAGCCCAACGGGTATACCCGAAACCTAAAACATTTGGGACGGGTATACCCGAAGCCCGACGGGTATGGGATTAGTGTTAAAAATTTTCGCAGGTATGGAATTAGGCGATACCTATCCCGATTACCCGAAATCACATAATCGTTAACCTGAACCATATACCCAAATTTTTTTCCCATGCGGTGGGCATATAATGTTGATGATCAACTTTGGTTTTAAATAAGTTTTGCATATATGTTTATTATAACGTTTTTTTAATATTAATGCTTATTATCGGAAATTTATATCTGTTTTTAAGCCTATGTGATGTGGAGATATGAAGTTGATGATCATTTTTTTTATATATATTCATCACCTGTAAGATCATGTATTTTTACAATTAGCAAACTTCAGAGTTGGAAGGTCAACTACAGTCAAACTCTCAACTAAAAAAAATCCATCTCACTATTTCAATAAATATATTTTTCTTAATCATATTGATAGAATAGCTACATAAAAATATATTAGCGGGCGGGCTTATAATGACCTAACCCGTTTGATGTTTGCATTTTTATGATGATATCATATAGATAAGTCTACATTCAATACAATACTAGGCAAGACAACTTATCATCTCATCAACAAAGAAATACTTTCAAAGATGAAGAAGGTAGGTTTACATTTTGAGATGCTTTAACCACTCTATCAATCCTTGATTATACGTTTTTTTCGTCTTTGTTGTTTTATCATTTTGTTAGACTCTTCAAAGTGAGTTGACTAGAAATACAATATTTCGAAACTTGGATTCGGTAAACAACTTGATTATGAGGTGGGCAGATCTTAAGGTAAGCCTATTTATGGAAGCTCTTTTTTTCAAATCTTCTATGTGCAGTGTGCCTTAAGGCTAGAGGGTATGGTGCCCATCCTCCCTTAGCGGATGATCCGCTACGTAGGCGCCACATCATAGTCCTCCCAAGGATGGTCCATCCCACAAAACTAGAGGGTATGGGAGGATGGTCCTAGATGATCCTACCCCACCACTTTTATGTTTTTTATTTTTTTTAATCTTCTACTTTTTTATGGTTTTTATTTTTTTAATCTTCTTTTTTTTCTGTTGAATGCTTGCCGCCACTGCTACGGGTCATGAGCCGGAGCTCCGGCGGCCGCTGCTGTCGTCGGCTCCTCCACCATCTTCTCAACCACTACCACCCTTCTCCATCACCATCAACAACTCAGTCAATCGCTGACCCGATCATTGCCATTATTCATGCTCCTAGATTTTGGTTGACTAGCAGAACTCCGTGAAAAATCTATATCACTCTACAATATATACACATGATTTGGTCAGCTATATAAAAATACACAAAATATGAATCCAACAATTCTATAAGTTAGAAAACCATAAAAAGAAATCTAATGCCCTTAGCTATGGTTGATATAGACTACAAAGTGGGTACAAAGGAACGTTGAGGTTGAGTGATTTTTAATTAAAAGTCAGATTAAAACAAAAACATGGTTTCCACAATGTTCCACTGACTATATCAACTGATGCCAAAGCAGGTTCACTTGATAAAGAAAGCTGATATGTAAATAAGATGCAGCTTTCAGTTGTACATAATGTTTATTTAATGGCACAGGGCAATGCCTTAAATAGGTGAAGCCGTCACCTCATGCTTCGCACATAGGCTTTCGAAACCGAGGGTTTCTGTTGAATGCTTGCCGCCGCTGCTACGGGTCATGAGCCGGAGCTCCAGCGACCGCTACTGCCGTCGGCTCCACCACCATCTTCTCAACCACTACCACCCTTCTCCATCACCATCAACAACTCAGTCAATCGCTGCCGCCGCCATCTTCGAATGCCATCACCACCTCACTATCTCGTGACTCTCTGTCAAAGGGTTTGATTTTGGATTTGGGAGAAGGGGTTGATTTTGGATTTGGGGTTTTATTGGGGTGTGAGAGAGGGGGAGGACCGTCCTTGGCGTCGAGAACCCGAAGATGGCGACGATGGAGGAATGGCGACGGAGGGCTCGAAATGGAGAGGGGGGCGGCGTCTCAAGGTCAACGTTGCTGGACGGTACCCATACCGTCCAGCCTAAGTTACTTGTAAAACTTAAGGTTTCCACTTGAGATAACAATGTTAAATTAATATGTGTGTACATATTGTAATTTGGTAATTATTGTGTATTATTCTTCTAGGATTTCCCAATTATAAATATAAATCATTATTGTAGTATTATTCTTGTAGCATTTCCCAAAATAGAGAAAGCGATTACTATATCTTTATTCTATTGTTTTTAAAGATTAGTTTCTACATGGTTAGATTATTAACTCGATAAAAAATATTTGTACAAGTTGAAATTGGGACTGTTTGAGATTTTTTTAACTTATGAAAAGTCAAATTGGTGTGCCTTACCTCGCTGCAGTCCAATTTGAAAACTTTATAATTGTCATTGACCTGACCCGCCAGATACAACACTCGGATCACTTTCCTGATTGGTTACGTCTTTTATCAGGTCAAGTTTTTCTTTGTAGGCTGCAAATTTAGCTCAATATAATGCCTCACAAAGCATTTATGATGCTTCAGCCAGTGTGGTACCCTAATCTGATGATAATATTATATTTTTTCATGTGTTATTAAATCTTAATATATAATTTACTACTTTTGGCAGTTTCCTCAAGGCATGGGAGATCACTTGCTCAAGAGACATTCTTTCACTTATTCTTACCTTATATAATGATGTTATTGCTTTGCAAAGACTCTGGGATTAATGATGAGACCACAAACAAGTACATCTTTGCTAAAAGAAAAAGCTCTATGGGACATAGACAATTAGGGCTAACTTTTGTTTTTATGGCAGGTTTGTGATTTTCTATTATAGCTGTTTATTTCTTTCATGTGTTTTGAAACAGTCAAGTGTTTGTCTAAATGAATATAACTATTTTAATAAACAATTTGATATAAGATTTCTTATTATGTAATGGATAGACGAAAGAATTAGAATTACTGCATATGTAGGTATTAGTCAATATTCTTTAATAAACATTTAGAGAAAAAGATGTTTTTATGTGAATAAAAAAATGTACTTGTTTAAAGGCTGGCTACACAGAGAGGAAAAAATAAATAAATAAATCATTGTATTAAAGCTTCAATACGTCATACTTTTTGCATGATTTTAGTTATGTATTAATTATAATTAATTTCTAATATAAGTAACTTTCTCGAGTACGGGAAGCAATCCCGGGTGATAACCTAGTTGTTTATATACATGTAACAATATAAACATGCTACATATAATTATATAAAAAAATATGATGACACTATTAATTTATAATAAACTTATATGCATGTAATGTATCACACCTAAGGAGTATATCCCATACCCGTGGGTGACAGGTGAGTACCTGATGGGTATTGGGCTGGTATGGGACACGATTTTATAACTGGATACGGGTTTGAGATTACCAATACCCGATCCAAACCTAATCCGTTGCCATCCGTAATTTCAATTTGTTAGAAAGCAGTAATCTTACACATTCTTATTTTTGGTGAAGTGACCCAAGTTGCTCACAAGAATCGAGTTTCTCTGCAAAAGAAAAAGTTAATTGATTATTGTCAATGTTGTTTTATAGCAAAATAAAGAATAAAAGGTTAAAGAACATGCTTAATTAATTACCTTCTCATCATCCATCTCTGGTCTAGAGCTTGAGCTAGCCATCTAAAAGATAAAGCACATTCGACATTTATTTTGAAATAGTTGTATTCTCGTATGAAATCCATCTTGAGGTTTGTGAAATAATTAACAACTAGTGAGGTTCTCCCGCGCTTTGCGGCGGGTGGTGCTATCATACCAAACCGAATTGAAACCGTACCAAACCGAATTGAAACCGACTGAACAACATATCGGTACGATACTGGCACTTGTTATAGCAATCGAAAGGTAAAACCAAAAAATAAAGTCATTATATGCCCAAAAGAATATCGACGCATATTTTACATAAATTGAAAACCATAAAACGAATATCAATAATGTCTTTCAAAATGGATATAAGTATTCATTCCGATGGTACCGATACAAGTACTGATGTTGTTCGATCGGAATTGACGTAGTACAAATACTCTTTATAGTTTACGATATTAAAAAAAACTCTATACTACTATCGAAGTTGTTTGCACAGTATTAGTTTAATTCGTCATGGTAAAGAATAGATGGTATAAGTTCGGTTCGTCAAGGTACTGGTACGGTATTCGTACTTGCTATAGTTTATATTATAAAAAGATACTATATACCGCTATCTAAGTTTCGTATGGTATCTGGTCAGTTGATCACGGTAAAGAACAAATAAAAATCAATTGTTCAGTTGATCACAATAAAGAACAAATAAAAATCATTTGTTTGGTTGGTTGATCACGATAAAGAACAAATAAAAATCAATTATATTGATCAGTTTGATTTTGAACAAAACTTTTAGCGGAACGAAGAGAAAAATAAACATGTTGCACATATTCAGAACTTTATAAGGTATTACACTATACTATTAGAATAATGAAAAAAAGTAATGTCAATTTATATGTAAACAAACTAAATGTGAGTTAGGTTTGATAACATATATATTTGTGCTTCGATTACTTAAGCTTTACCACTCACAACTCAATTTCGAGAAAAAAAAAACGTATCAATACAGAAAAAAATTTAGGCTCGTCGCAACGACTTAGTAAAAATTATATAAGATACCGTATCTTAATAGTTATAAAAGGAAAAAAAAGATGCAAAATCCATTAAAAATATATTAATAAAATAATTAAATGTTGAAAATAAACAATATTAAAATAATTTTAAAACACTATTCATGGTAACTTTGTATTAATATATATATATATATATATATATAGTGAAATTCCTCCGCGCTTCGCGGCAAAAATCCGGTCGGTATTCGTTTAGTTCGTTACGGTACTTGCAGTCGCTATTTTGATAGAAAAAGAAAACCCTACATCCATAAAAAACAATAAAAACAAATATTGATACCCCGATAATGATGTTGTTCAATTGATATCGGTTTCGTTCGTTTGTGTTCGATACAGATTTTATTGAAACGAATATTGTGCCGCTATCGTATCAAACCAAACCGAGATCAGCTTAATACTAACAACATGGGTATCAATACCGATATTCATTTTTATTGTTTTTTGCTTTTGATTAACTTACATCTTATTGCTACCATACCGTACCAAACCAAACCGGGCAATATCGGTACCGGTATGTATGCATTTTTATGCTTTTCGGTTTGATAACGGATATCATGTCGCTACCATAGTGAACCGAACTAAAACCGAGTGAACTACAACGGTCTCAGTATCTGTATTTATTATATTGTTTTCTATTTCGATAAACTGACACTGTATCACTATCGTAACATATATCAAACAACATCGGTACCTGTATTCATTGTTTAGTTTCCGCTTTCGAAAATTTTTCATTTATACATCTCTGTCTACAATGATAAATAAATATCAGCACTAATATTGTGGCAATCTAAACTGTTCGATACCGATGATACTGATTGAACAACATCGCTACCGGTATCGGTGTTCGTTTTTATATAAATCCAATGCCCGTGGTAATATCATGTCACAACGCGCTAGCAAATAACTTGAAATGTTAAGAAAATATATTTTTTTAATTACTAAAATATAATGTTGAATAATAAATAAAATACTATTAAAAATCAAATACTTAAAAGTTGATAGATTACTACTCATCATCACTCAATTTTATACATATAAAATAACAAATAAAATATTATTAAAAATCAAGTAAGATTACTGTTCATCAGCACTTTATTTTCATAGGTATAATATTTATTTTAAGCCGAGTCGTGGCTCGTGCTAGACGGTTAATAAATATATACAACTTATATATTTATATTAGAGAAAATATCTTGAAATACACATTATATAACACATATTACATGTTTATATATACAACCCTTCAAAAGTACCATACTTCTATAAAAGAAAATAGTTTTGCTTCTCATATTACACCTTTTTGCAGACTGTGTTACGTGTAACAACCAGAGGTTGTCACGTGTTATGTAACAGTTTTATTTTTTCAGAAAAAAGTTGAAAGTATGCAAAAGCTGTTACGAGTAACACGTGGCAGACTCTGGTTGGTACACGTAACAGAGTCAGCAAAAAGGTGTAACACATGACAAAAAGAGGTCTATTAATTTGGGTTTCTTAGTTTCCTTAACTAATGTGGTTTTTTTTCTCTCCCTCCCATATATATAAATATAAATATAAATATATATATATATATATATATATATATATATATATGAGTAGGAGTTGGGTAGAAAGCCTTATTTTCTTAGAAAGTCTAGGAAGCAATCAGAACGTGACATGTGGCATTGAAGGATTTTAACTAAAAGGGAAATTGTGTAATTTGACATTTTATTTTGATTGCGGATATGGCAAATACACTTCTTTTTTTGTTTACTATTATCTGGTCTGTATCGATTTTTAATTATGGAAACCACCAGAATGTTCTTGACGTTGTGTTTTAACAGCAAGCAGATCCATACACTTGTGTTTTAGCATTCAGATTCATACAGTTGTGTTTTAACAGCAAGCAGATTCATACAGTTGTATTTTAGCATTCAGATTCATACAGTTGTGTTTTAAGAGCAAGCAGATTCATACAGTTGTGTTTTAACAGCAAGCAGATTCATACGCTGTGTTTTACCATCCATGCTGGTAATGCTGGAGGATTTCTTGACGCTGTGTTTTAACAGCAAGCAGATTAATACGATGTGTTTTCTTGATGTGTTTCTTCATGAAGGATAGAAGGAAGAGAGAGAGAAAGGGAGAGAGAGAAAGAAAGAGAGAAAACAAAATCGCAAGAAATGTGTGGTGGTTATGGAATGACAATTATTTCCATATTTAAAACAAGCTAAATGACATATCTACCCCTTATTAATTAAATAATCCTATTTTTAAGAAACCCATATTACCAAAATGCCACCAAGATGATCTCAACCATTAAACACACCCATTGGATGGCCTAGATCGCTTCCTAGACTTTCTAGGAAAAACACACTTTCCGTAGGATCCCCACTCTATATATATAGCCAAGGGTCAAAGGTTATGTATGAGTGAGTTATTGTAATTTGCTTTCCAAGTTATAATAATAGAGTTCATTCTTAATATTGTACGATTGTTTTTCTAAACTTGACTTTTAATGAAATGATCGAAGTGTTATAATGTTGTTAAAGTTTGTTTTTTTAGTATTTTTTTACTGCTTTTATCACCATAATGTTTTGCATCACACATATTTTCTTTTTATATGATAAAATAAAACTACCAAAACTTTACTATTTGTTTAAATAAACTACTTTGATAAGATTTTATGGGTGGAGATACAATAGGAAGTTTATTTGGCTAGGAAGGCTTGGAAGTGATCTTGACCATCCATTTAGTTAATCAATGGCTAAGATTAAATCAGGGAAATTGAAGGGAAGAAAAGAGGCGCGTGAGTTTGTTTAGGGGTAATCTAGTCAATCCAAGCCAATAGTTTCTCTCTCCTCCAATTCCCCCCCCCCCATTTTTTAAACGTTAATAACTCTTTCATACGACATTACTTTTTTATAAAAGTTGCACAAAAAACGAGCGTTTTTTATCTTTAAAACGAGTATACTATTGCTATATTTTAAAAAAAATTTAAAAACCCAGTTGCGTAAAACGCAATAGAAAAACCCCCAGTTACGTAAAACGCAATGAAAAAAAAACCCTAAAAAATGACATTTTTCTAAAACACAATGCACCAAAAACACAAAGAAATGACTTATTTGTAAAACGCAATGGCCAGAAAACACAAAGAAATGTCTTATTTCTAAAACGCAATAGCCTAAAAACTCAAAAGAAAATGTACTTTCTAAAACGCAATTGACTAAAAACACATAAAAATGTGTTTTACCTAAAACGCAATGCACCAAAAACACAAACAAATGTCTTATTTCTAAAACGCAATGGCCAGAAAACAATTAAAATGTCTGTTTTCTAAAACGCAATGGACTGAAAACACATAAAAAGTGTTTTACCTAAAACGCAATGCACAAAAAACACAAAGAAATGTATTATTTGTAAAACGCAATGGCAAGAAAACACTTAAAATGTCTGTTTTCTAAAACGCAATGGACTGAAAACACATAAAAAAGTGTTTTACCTAAAACGCAATTGCCTAAAAACACCAAAGAAAGTGTTCTCTCTAAAACGCATTGAACCATGACAATAGTTTTGTCTGTGTTGTGAATTGTCTATGCTGTGAACTGTCTGAACCAATGCAGTTTACGAATGCAGTTTCCAGAGGCAATTTACAGAAAATTAATTTTTCTGATGCATTTTTATTACAGCAATTTAATCAACCCCAGCCAGGGGTTCTGCCCCTTGGACCCCGCCAGGGGCTGCCGCCCATGGGACCCCGCTACCAGGGGCGCTGCCCCCGGACCCCCGCCAATATGGTAAAACGCAATGACTAAATCAAAAACCCAGATCGTAAAAATGAAATTAAAGAATTTCTTACCTGGATCGAAGTGATTTCTTCAACAATTGACGAATTTTGAATGATTGAAACACTTATTAGCGCTCGAATCGAACGGATCAAGTGATTATCTTCAAAATCATCGGAAAAAACGAGATTTTTTATGAAATTAAACTGGGTTTTCTTCAAAAAAAGCTGAAGAACACGTTGATTGGGTGTTTGAATCATTGATTGGTGATGAAAATCACACTATAATGTAGTGATTATTGAGATAGAAAGTAAAGAAATGGTTGAAGATGGTGGGTTTTGAAAATGATGGGTTTTGAAGTTACTGGGTTTTGAAAAGGAAGAAGAAAGGGTTGGATTGACTAAAATACCCTTTTTCTTTATTTTAAATTTTGCCACATGTCCTAATCCTATTGCTTCCTACACTTCCTAGCCAAAATAAACTTCCTATTTGATCTTTTCCCAAGATTTTATTACTTAATCTTACATTGTTTCGTTTGTTTTATTATAATTTTTATCATGTACTTTTTTAGTTGCTTGTAAATAATAAAACCAGATTCTAAATAAGTAAAATCTATACAACAAAGAATATATTAACACTATCTTTCAACTTTGATTTATACTAGCAAATTTTAATTATTGTTTTGTTCACTTTTTGTTTCATCAAAACACCTAACATCTTTCATTGCTAGCTAGTTTAAAAATGGATACTATAAGACCATAAGCGTACTAAAATACACAATTTAAACCCATCAAAACCGAATCACCAAACCATCGGCTGGTTTGGTTTAAATTGACACAACCAAAATCCGAGACCAAACCGGACTGTGAACACCATTACAAGCGCGTGGGTTAACTTGTGTTTACCTTTTTATGAAAGTAGTATAGTCCACTTGTACCACATGTTGGTGCCTTGAAAAGTTGTATGCGCATCTCCATATCATTGTAGAGTGCAACTCCATACTGAAATTATTATGAACACCGAAATTTAGGTTACACAACAACTTCAATTAGGGTTTATAATTTTTCAATTATTCAAGCCAAATTAATTAGTTAACTATATATTAATTAGCAAATTTAGTTTATGGGAGGAGCTACTCTTTAATTTTTTACAAGTGGTCTAAGCATTATTTACAACTTACTAATGCCTACTTGGACCATCAAGCACACATGCCCAACCCTTTAGATTGTGTGTAAGAGGCGTGGTTCCATGCCACATCGGACCATCAACGCCCAGCGGGGGAACCTTTTGAATGGTGGGGTGCATCGGGATGTGTCTGTGATATGTTGTGGGTGTTTGGGTTAACTTATTCTGGAGCTCCTTTTAACTTATTGACTTATAAAAAGTAAGAGTAAACTGCCAAAATGGTCCCTAAGGTTTGGTCACTTTTGTCGCTTTAGTACAAAACTCAAACCTTTTGAATCTGGGTTCCTTTGATTTCAATTTTATTGTCATTTTCATCCAAAATCAAAATATGGTCAAATTTTTCAGTTAAAATCTAGTTTTTTGTCTTGTTCCTCTCTGAAGGGCAAAATAGTCTTTTAACGTTTTATAATAACAAACTAAAAAAATCTGATAATTTTGCCCTTCATTAAAAGGGAGGAAAAAGATAAAAACGCTGGATCTTAACTGAAAAATCTAACCAGATTTTGCTTTTGGATGAAAATGGCAAAAAAATTGAAACCACAGGGACCCAGATTCAAAAGTTTTGAATTTTGGAATAAAGTGACAAAAATGACCAAACATTAGGGACCATTTTGATAGTTTACTCAAAAGTTAATAAGTCATTGTGTGTTCCATTTTAGGGTTTGTGTGTTGTTAAGAGAGAGAACAAGGTATATGGGTTTTAATTAAATAGTGGGCTACGAGGCTGCATATTGTGTTGCTGGAACCGTGATGTGTTAAGTTACACAAGGACATGTTAATTAAAACTAACAGAAGTAATATTGTATAGACCGTGATGTGTTGGGTTGCATATGGGCAGTGGCGAAGCTTGAGATTTCTGACCGAGGGGTCGAAGACGTATATACCCAAAAATTTCTATAAAACCGGGGGTCCAAAACGTGTATACCCAAAAATTTCTTTATGAAAACTACATACTCTTCACTACTCAGCGAAAAAGTTTGAGGGTCGGTCGCCCCCTCCTGCCCCCACTATGCTACGCCCATGCATATGGGCTTTAACGAACATTTTATGGAATAAGGATTTTAAGTGGGCTGTTCATTAATCTTGCACAAATTTATAAATTTCAGCGGGTCGGTTTCGGTTTTCTATGATAAAAAAAAAAACCATTTATAGCTGTTTGGCTTACTTTTTTGACCTATAAACCATAAAACTGGATCGTAAACAACCCGTAGCCAGAGTAGTTGGGCCAAAGTGGCGAAGTATTACGTTCACCCAACTAGCTAGACTTGTTTGGAAAAATTGTTTATTACTCGAACGTATAACTCGACGACGCATTGGTAATATGCCGTTAGGTTATGCAAGTTGTATATGTATATTGGGAACATGAAAAGCCACCTTACACGCATTTGTCAGCATTGTCTACTGTGTGTATATTGACTACTTTTAAAGAGTTCAAAAGCTAGTTTAAATACATAACTTATTTTGTTTAGAGTAAACTGCCATTTTGGTCCCTGTGGTTTGGCCAGTTTTGCCACTTTAGTCCAAATCTCAAACTTATTACATCTGGGTCCCTGTGGTTTGCATTTTGTTGCCATTTTAGTCCAAATCTCAAAATATCTCTTTTTTGACTGTTTTAAGGTCCCTTTTTTGTCCTGTAGTGCAGGGGTAGTTTGGTCATTTTAATTTATTCTTTTAATTAATTAAAACAATATTAATTATATATTATATATATATATATATACATATATAGTTGTTCTCCTCAAAATCACTTTTAATCAACGAAAACCTTCAAATAAATCATTAGCATCATCCTCTTCACAGCAATCTATGGGTCGATTGTTGCAACCCAGATCCATTGTTGCAAAACCTATCTGACTCTCTCTCTTCTCTCTCTAAATCGATTGTTGCAACCTAGATCCATCGATAATCCTCACAGTACCGATCCAGATGAATGGCCGTTTCTTGCAGTTTAATAGCCGGCCGCCACCGCCACGGTGGTGGCGTACGGCGACGACGCAAACATAGAGGAGAGAGAGTAATCAGAGGAGAGAGATGGGCACGACAGCGGCGGCAGACGAAGGTGCCGTCTCCGACAATGCCAAGAACGGCGGCGGTGGTGGTGGTGGTGCTTGGCGGCGAGAGGGGGTGGTGGTGGTGGCAGGTGGTGGTGCTTGGCGAGATGGTGATGAGGGTACTGGGTTTGAAGATAAAGAGTGTTATTGTTCAGAAATCGAATCGGATTCAAGTTACATTAGGTAATTTATCTTGTGTTTTTGGATTGATTTTTGTTACTTGAATCTGGTGGTTACTTGAATCTGCATCTCTGGGTTTTGATGATGTTCACAAATACAATGGATGTTCAGAAATCGGATTTGTAATCGTTTGTTGATTTTTGTAATTTTTCTGGGTTTTGTTGATTTGTACTGAACTAGTTGGTTTGTTGATTTTGTTCAGAAATCGGATGTGAGCTCTGGCGAGATTAATGAGAAGGAGAATGGTAATTCATCTTGTGTTTTTTGTCTATTTGTTTTTGTTCAGAAATCGTTTGTTGATTTTTGTAATTTTTCTGGGTTTTGATGATGATGTTTGAAGATGAACGATGTCTGGGTTTTGATGATGTTCTTGAAGATGATGATTTTCTGGGTTCTTTATTTTCTTGAAGATGTTCTTGATTTTTTGGATTTTCTGGGTTTTGATGATGATGTTTGATGATGTTCTTGAAGATGATGTTATTAATTATTGAAATGTTATAATAAATTAATATGGACCAAAATGCCCCTGCACTAAAGGACAAAATAACCAGTTTTCAACAGTCAAAATGGAGGGTTTTTGGATTTTGGACTAAAATGGCAAAAAAATGCAAACCACAGGGACCCAGATGTAATAAGTTTGAGATTTGGACTAAAGTGGCAAAACTGGCCAAACCACAGGGACCAAAATGGCAGTTTACTCTTTTGTTTATATCCAACTAGTTTGAAAGCATATGTTGCAAACATTTAATGGTACCCTATTAAAATTTAAATATATAAAGAAAACCAGTTTCTGAAAGCCAGTTCTTTTCTGCCATTAAAAAAAACTTATTTAATTATACACACAACTTTGTGTGTGTAAGTGGAGAATAATGCAATTAAATATAAAGTATGCAAATTTAGAAGGAATGACGAGAGAGGCAAAGGAAACGAGAATTTAAGCAAGAAAATAATATAATTTTTGAGTCTTAGGGATACTTAAAAACCTAAAATCAATGATACACTAATTAAAGTCTTAAAAATGTTATTTATAACTTAATAAATATGCATTCTCCCACCATAATTTGTATTTATGTTATAGATTTAACATTTTATACAAGAAAATTATTATATCATAAGATTTAACATCCATAAAAACTTCTACACACAACTAGTTAGTAGATCTACATAAATAAGACAAGAAAATATATAAATCTACTAGATCATTGAACTTTAACACCAAATAACACACAATCGTCCATATATAAGTACAAGTATGTATAAGAGTCCATAAATGTAACGCCCCAAAATCCAAATGTTATATATATGAAATAAATAACTGGGCTATTTAACCTAGTTAAGTGCATGGTGAAAACTATTAAAAGAAGAAGTGTAACACCCCAAAAATGGGTTTGGTAATTTAAACCCGGTTAATATAAAGGAACGGGTAAAATACCGTTAGGGGATAAAAGTGAACCCGTAAATGGATATTAACTAGGAATAATTAACTTAGTTGATTTTTAATATCGTTGGTATTAAACGAAGGGTTGTAGCCTTATTTAATTAAAAAGAAACATGAGGGACCAAAGTGGGACAACTTGAAAGATGTTTAATTAAAAAGAAAACACACACAAACACACACACTTGCGTGTGTTCTGGATCGATGTCCAGGAGAAAGAACCAAGGGTTCAAACCCTAGTTCTTGAAGAATCTTCAAGTTGAAGGGCCAAATGAAGTCTAAATCCACAACCGAACGTGAATTAACGATCACCCAAGCTAGGGGATCATAAGGTATGTTGAATTTTGATGTTTAATGAAGTTAAGAAATCTTGATAATCATCACTAGTGGTGAATTATGTATGAATCATGAAGGTTATGGCCAAATTAGTGATGTATGCACGTTTAGGAACAAACCCTAAGCGAAGACTCTGAGTAAATTGCTAGAATTTAGGTGTTTGGATGAATTACCACACTTAGTTAAGTGGGTTTATGTTTAATCCATGAAATGGTATGAACTTGATTAGGAATATGTGTAGTATGTGATGTGTATTTGTATATAGAGTGATTATGGTATGGAATTTGTATGATGTTTACTTGTGATGATAAATGAAAGTGATAATTAAGAAGAAACACATGAAATACTTGGACATTATGCTTAGAAAGTAGTACGCACACCAAGTGTTTGGTGAAATGTCTAAATGACAATAATATGTGAAATTGTATGCAATTAATGGGTAAACATGTATAGAATGTGGTAATAATGAAATTGATAGTAAACTAACATGAGGAATGCATTTTAGATATAGTTCATGTGAAGGTTATGTTAGGATGATGTTGAGTATGCTTTATGCTTGTTTGAATTGACTAATGAAAGTCATACATGAGATATGAATTTGATATGATCGTTCATACGTACAATCATATATGCTAACAAGAATGTGAATGTAATGACATGTACGGATAGGAGTCATGTCAACGCGGACATAAGCATGGAAGGGCAACGGGCCAAGGATAAACACGGAAGCTATGCTTGAACTCGGACGCACGAGGTAAGTGATTTCTGTAATCACTTCTTAGTTCGATTAAGTAATATGGTGTTTTAATTAACTAAACATGATGGTTGAGGTCAAGTATGTGATGTAGTCTTTCGTCGTAAATGATGGGAATTAAAGTTGACCAAAATGCCCTTGATGGGTATTTTGGGCAAACGGTCTTAAAGGTAGTTTAGAAACAAGTTATTCGATTAGTGTAATGTTTTGGTCAAGTATGAAAGTGAGGAGTATGGTTTAGTAAGTCAGAAACGTTTTAATGCGCAATTACCCTTAACGGGTCAAAATAAGCTTATGAGCGCAAACGGGTGAAATAGGATGTAAAGTATCCGGAAATGAATCTTTCATGACAAATGACCTTGAAATTATCAATTTATATGAAGTTAAGGTCAAACAAACAAGTTATGTGATAAAATTATGAACGGGTCAATTCTTGGTAAAAAGGGTAGTAAGCCGAAGACTTAAAAGTCTGGAATTTTGTTAATCCGGATGTCGGATCTTAACTCCATAAGATGGAGAATTAAATTACGGACGCGTAGGAAAAAGAATCGGGTAAAACAGACCAATAATGAAGAAGTTATGGTCGTTTCCGTAAAATCCGAACGTGCTGGAAATCTGTAGATCAGCAGCAACAACATTCTGTCGAAAACAAGCCGTGGCGTAGCGCGACTGGCAGTGGCGCTACGCGAGCGGGTGTCAGTTTCGCGAAAATCGCTTATTTTAATCGTTAATGCATTGCGAACCCGTTTAAACGCGTTTTAAGTTGCGTATGACTAATTTAACTTACGTTTTTATAAGCTTAAGTGTATGCACATATGTAGATAGGTATGTATGTATGTTTATAAGTATGCGAGCAAGTACGTGGATATACGATGGTATGTTTGAGAGTAGGCATGTATGAGTTTGGTATGATGCAAGTAGGGGTGTATGCATGTATATATGGATAATGTCATGAATGTACGTAATGATGTAGGTATGTGTACTTGTAGATACGTATATAATGATGTAGATGTGTTTATATGTAAGTATGCATGTAGGTTGGCATGTATGTGTGTGAGTATGTATGCAAGTAGGTATGTGTGCATGTGTGTACGTATGTATATATGGAGATAATATGTATGAAGTTTAGGTATGTATGTAAGCCATCAAGTATGATTAAGTTTTACGTTGTTATGCGTGTACATGGAGATTTAGGTGTAATGCAGGTATAGTATCGAAGACTCACCAGAGATGAGGTACTCAGAGGGAACGTTTAATGTAAAGGAATAAAGAAACGGAAATAAACCAAGGCTAAGCATCGTTTATATTTATAAAAGGTATTAATGTCTTGTATGTGTTGGGTGAGTGCAGGTTGTCCGAGCCAGATTATCAGTCTAAAGAGGAGCGATCAAAGACCGAGTCACAAGATAGATTGTACGGGAGTGTTGAGGACGTAATTGAGTGAAGCTAAGTTATGTTTTCTTATTGTAAATGAGTATAATAAATGTATTTATTGAAAAAGAATTAACCTTAAAAATGAATTTAAGGGCGTCAAGGTGTTTGTAACGAACGAAATTTTTATGGTACGAATTTCCGCTGCGACTTTTGTCAAACGTGATTTAGGGTGTAACAATAAAGTCCAAACTTTACACTTAGTCACTTGTATTGAATTTAAGAGACTAAACACCTAAAAGGACTTATTAACTTATGACTTTTCAAAAAGGAATTTCTAAAAAAGTGTTTGGATTAGCTTATAAGCCAATAAGTTAATAAGTAGTTTTTTAAAAAGTGTTTGGTTTAGCTTATTCATGTAAATTGACCAAAAAGGACATCCCTTTAAAAAGTGTAAAATCGTCAAATAGCTACCAATACTCTAAATGCGAATCATTTAACACATTCCTGTTTTAGCTAATCTTTTTATATTAGACATGTTTGGGATCAAAGTCAAACACTACCCGGAATGACTCGTTCATAAGTAAACGAGCAGAAATATTTGCAAATACAAAAACTGTATCATACCTCTTTACTGCTTCAAGCAGGTCAGCTAAAGCATCAGCATTAGCATTACTGGATATCGATCCTACCTGAAAAGGTAACAGTTGATAGAAATAAACGATGAGCTGTTATCAAAATATATAGAGCATAAATTGTTGATTTAGTGGCTACATCCGGTAATTATAGATATAAGGTTGACGACAATTAGATCACTCAGACCATTTAATGCGGATACATCCCCTACACCACACACACTAACAACAAACTCAAGATTCTAAAGCAAGTATCACATTAAAAGCATACAAAAATGAAGCAAAACAGTATCATAGCAAAAGAATGCAACCGGATACATGTTCGTTCCCAGTCACCCATGTATTTTCCTACTTTTATTCCTACCCTGAACATAAACCTTACTTTTGGCCAAAGGGAAACAAAAACAGAACCATTTAACGCAAACATAATAAGCCTTTATAAAATAAATCTAATGTTCTCAGCCTTAACTAAAGCAATCAACTATTAGTACCCAAACTGAGATAAATCGACTGCAGATATAAAAAATCACAATGATGTTACCGACATCAACAGCAAGTGTTAAGAATCTGCTTGATGTCTCTTAACTGTTAAGAATTCCTTATAATAGACAGAGATGGGAAGTGGGTATATCATCGGCAGGCAACTGGTAGATATATAAGGGGGCAGATGTAATGTAAGGTAGTTGGAGGATTGAAGGCAGGGAGGGGTAGGAGGTTACATTTATTTACAGCAGTTCCATCTACAGTACACAAATTGAATTCTGGACGGACGACGAGTTGCAGTGGTCAGGTAAGTCATGTAAGGGTTTAATTGAAGCTGACAGTAAATATGGTAGATGGGGGACTTAATTGAGGATTCATGATGAAGCGGCAGATGGGTTGGAAGGGGTGGTTTAGTGGGTTGTGCATTAAGTTTAATAAATATTTATTTAATTACATTACATTTGTTAAGAACGTGGGGTGTGGGTTATGGTGGGGCGGGGGTTTGGGGCATGGCTAGCCCGGCGTGACTTGGCCACGTGTATTAAAATAAAAAAAAAAATCTAAAATTAAAACATGGCCCGCTATGCCCTAACCAACAAGCCAATAAGAGCCGGTCACATAGGATCGCTAGCATGCCCCACGCTCGGCCTTAAACTCCCGCCCAAACCCAAGCCCACCCGGAGTGGTGATTTGGGCGTTTCTCTCCAACCCACGCCCCAACCCCCGCCCCATACCCTAAAGTCTAATATATATACAACTAACATAAATAAAGGGTCCTAATATTAACACAGGCCGTATACTGTTATACGGCCCATATAGAATAAAAACAACTTGACAAAGTCTGTGCCAGCAGACTTTGTCAGTTGTTTTTATTCTATACGGGCCGTATAACAGTATACGGCCCGTATACACCATGTGTAAATAAGTTTGCCTGGTCGTATACAATGTATACGAACGTGTATACGGGCCGTATACTGTTATACGGCCCGTATGGAACGAAATTTTGATTTTTCAAATATTTTAGAGTTGTGAGGTGCTCAAAACTTTCTAAAAGTAGAAAAAAATAAAACATCAACAAGTAACAAAGATTGAAGAACAAGAAAACGTGTCGTATGACTGTAATAAAACGGAAGCTATCAACGCGGGATTACGGGCATGGTGTTATTCTTTATTTAATATTTATAGAATAAAAGGAAGGGTGAGGCATTTGATGAGAGTTGTAAGGAGTCTGAATAAAACGGAAGCTATCAACGCGGGATTACGGACATGCGTTTAATTCCCAACATATTTGTTTCGTCACGTACATTTCGTAAGAAACTTTTCGTGCACTGAACCTTCACCTCCAATCATTTCCTGGTCAAATCACACACTATAAAGTTTAAACTTATCGTGTGTTGTAGTTTGGAAAGATGACTGAATAGAGATCTGAATAACAAACTGTGGAGAACTTGTTTGCGTTATCCACCAACAATCCGTTCATTATCTGTTGTTGTCTAAAACAATATCAATTAACGTTCAGTTGTGTATACAAATTCATCACCGGTTTCTACAGCACAAGCACATACACAGGGAGAATGTTCTCGAAATTGAAGGAAAAGAAAAAATGGTTGTTGATGTTTTTTCTCTATTAGGATTTTGTTGAGTCGTCGGGAAAACTTTTCCTCAGGGGAGGGTGAGTAGTATGAGTCTGAGTCCATTATGGTTCGTGAATGTTGGAAGAACCCGACACGTCTTCTGCTGCCTCTTCGGTTGGTAAAAGACATAGGATGGCTTCTAATACAGGCTCTTTGTCAGTTGTGGTTGATTTATAGGAGGAGGTTATGAAACGAATATATGTTTATGCGAACATCCTTGTTTTGTCACGTACATGCGTTTAATTCCCAACATCCTTATTGTATCAGACTCTCTCCCCTCCTGATGTAATTTTCACAGTGGTACCAATGTCCTGCTACTACAATCCTTCCAACGATCCTTGTCTTGAAAGACAAGAATACAATGTTCATGTATCATAAGGAATGACCGATCTAAGGCAGAGAACCTGATTTAGATACACAAATTCATCACCGGTTTCTACAGCATAAGCACATACGCAATGAAGTATTAAAAGATGTTAGTTTCTTGACAGTATGGTTTCTCGACAAATGAAGTATTATCTGTCCTTGCTGCCTCTTCGGTTGATAAAAGACATAGGATGGTTTCTAATACAGGCTCTTTGTCTACCTTGATTTCTCTTAACAAGAGAAGCAACTAAAAAATACAATTGATTTCTCTTCCGGTTACCAGGCTTATCATCTCCGTCTACGTTTGGTTTCCTCAACGAACTACCTATTACAGCACTCTTCTGAAAGACAAGAATACAACGTTCATGTATCACAAGGAATGACCGAGTTTGGAAACCGGACGGAATCCACGAAGAAACTGTTGGAATTTGTGGATTTCGGTTGGTTCAGAAACTTAACAAGAGAAGCAACTAAAAAAAGGAAAGAAAGAAATTTTTTTACCATTTTTTACCATATGTATACGGGCCGTATACCGTTTATACGGCCGTATACTCTCGGTAAAAAACAAATTTACCGATCGTATACAATGTATACGATGATTGTATACGGGCCGTATATTCTGATACGGCTCGTATACTATGGTAAAAAAATGGTTTATTCTCTTTAATCTATTAGAACGATCCTTGTATTGAGAACCTGATTCTGGTTTAAACAATGGAATTTGTGAATCAACAGAAATAACTGAAAATAACTCGCCATTCTCTTGCACCTGTATACGTTGCAAGGTATAGAATGTTTGTAGTATTCTTGGTTCAATACAAACTCTTCTGAAAGACAAGAATACAACGTTCATGTATCACAAGATAATGGTTTCTCAACAAATGAAGTATTATCTGACATCATCTGTTCATCATTGTTCTTGAAGATGAAGATGAAGAAACGAGAGTTTGTTTTGAGAAATTAACAAGGTAAACCTGAATTTTTAGATTTTTAGGCACTTACTTGAACATGAGCCTGAGTCCATTGTGGTTCGTGAATGCTTCGATTTCAACAAATCTTTCAAGGTCTTAAGTGATGGACAACTGGTTAAAAGATGTAGAAGAGTTTGTGTAGAGATCTTTACGTACAAATTTGCATCATCCTTACGGTTACAAATGAAGCGTTGGGATTCAAGGGTTTATGAGTAAAATAATTGTGGATTTCGGTTGGGTCAGATCTCGCAAGTTGTCATTTTCAAGTTTGCACATTTTGTGAAAATACCAATGTTGTCATTTTCAAGTTTAAGATTAGCCAAACGAGGATGAAAGATACTCAAACCATCTGATCCCGTTGTTGCAAACTCCTTTAATGTGAGATTCTTCAAGTTTGCACATTTTGAGAAAATACCAATGTGTTTGTCAGCTTCGTCAATACACAACTTAACAAGATAAGCAACTAAAAAGTTAACATTCTGATTCAGATTCAGAAAGCAGATGTTTAGTAGTGTTTGAGACAATTGATTTCTCTTGCGGTTACCAGGCCTATCATCTCCGTCTACGTTTGGTTTCCTCAACTACAGTAACAGTATACGGTAACAAACTGAACCACAACCTATTACAGCACTGTATGAACCTGCGTTTTGAAAATAGGCTTTGCTCTTCGTTTATTGGATCGTTCTAATAGATTAAAGAGGTTTTTACCATTTTTTACCATATGTATACGAGTCGTATACGGTTTATACGGCCATATACCATTGGTAAAAAAATATTTTTACCGATCGTATACAATGTATACGATGGTTGTATACGGGCCGTATATTATCATACGGCTCGTATACTATGGGTAAAAAATGGTAAAAAAGGGGTTATTCTCTTTAATCTATTAGAACGATCCTTGTCGTGATGATTCGAAACATTCACGAACCACAATGGACTCAGACTCATACTACTAGCAGTAGAACCCGACACGTCTTCTGTGATGATTCAATGGACTCAGACTCATACTACTAGCAGTAGAACCCGACACGTCTTTTGTGATGATTCGAAACATTCCGAATAACTAGCAGAAAAACCCGTACCGGTGATTGTTTATCCATACTATTCTTCATAGCCATATTCCCACTCACAATTTGTTGATACATATCGTCCATTCAACTTGATAATTTTTCTAACTTTATGCTTGCATCCACCACAGTGAATATTAACTTTGTGTGAAAGAGTTTGGAAACCGGACGAAATCTATGAAGAAACTGTTGGAATTTGTGGATTTCGGTTGGTTCATAAACTTAACAAGAGAAGCAACTAAAAAAATACAATTGATTTCTCTTCCGGTTACCAGGCCTATCATCTCCGTCTACGTTTGGTTTCCTCAACGAAGAATCATCAGCCATTATCAGCCCTTTTTTCCTTTGGTTTCTGGTTGATTTTTGAGGGTGAGGGTTTTGAATTGATTCCTGCGCTCAAGTTTCAACTACTGGAGTGAAAATTGGTAAAAAATGGTTTATTCTCTTTAATCTATTAGAACGATCCTTGTAACCATCAACCGTTCAAGTTGATATATGAGAGTACTGAACAACCGAGATAACAGCTCCGGTATTTTTCACCAACCCATCTTTGGTAGTGTTTGTTTGAGAACCTGATTCAGATACACAACGGTCTCTTTGCTTCGTCCACTAGAACTATTTGTGTATGCATTCTTTTGGTAGTTAACAACGCTAATTAGAAAAAAATCTGAAAAAATTAATCATATCGATTGCAATAACAGGATGGATGTGACACACATAGATAGATAAAATGTCACAGTTGTCAAGACTGTTTGTCGGGTTTCCAATGCTCACACGTCTTCATGTAACAGAGAATGTTTTAGAAATTGAAGGAAAATGAAAAGATTTGTTGAAATCGAATTTGACAACTATGAAAGCTTATTAAAAGTATCGTGTGTTGTAGTTTGGAAAGATGACCGAACAGAGATCTGAATAACAAACTGTGGAGAACTTGTTTGTGTCAGGTTCTTCTGCTAGTTACTCGGAATCGATAAATAACCAACACGAAGATCTCTGCGATCGCTAAGGTTTTCATCAACGGACTGATCGGTAACGTTACTCTACCTGTGCTCCGATTTAAGCGGCATGTTCCGATCAACGTTTATCGACATTGTTAAAGGTGATGAAGAGTTTAGAAACCCTAGAAGGATTGTGTTTTTACAGGAATAAAACGTGATACTTGAAAAAACGCCAATATATACGGCCCGTATATAGTTATACGGCCCGTATACATGTGCTAACATCAAAAACCCACAAAAATAAATCAATTGAGCCGTATACGTTTTACAACTCGTTTACACATGTATACGAATCGTATAACAGTATACGGGCCGTATATAATAAAACAAAAAAAAACATTCTCTGCGCATTTTCCTATTCAAAAACATTCTATACGGGCCGTATAATTGTATACGGCCCGTATACAATAGGGGATGTGAAAATAAGATATAGGGTATGTGGGAATAAGGCACCCCTAAATAAATCACGCCCCTCCCATTACACTTATTTTGGGCCTTTATGAGTGGGAAAAAAGTACATCTATGTGTTGCCTACGTAGCATCATTTTTTTTTCTCACTTAAGATCCCAACCAATTGTCCAAACTCAAAACCAAGATTGTACCACAAAACAAAATTATTAAAACAAAACCAAATCAGAATTAAGAAAACGTAAAGGAAATCAAATTTATTAAACTTAATAACCAAAATTCAGCAAATTAAATTTAGAAATTAATTTTAGACTTTACATACAACTACATACAACAATGTCAACCACAGTCCGATGATATAGAATTCCATACCCTTTTGGAATTGGTGCCAATGCTTCTAACGTGAAATACTGTGTTGTCAAAAGCGTACCAGACGTGCCTAGATGCAGTGTGTATATTGACTACTTTTAAAAAGTTCAAAAGCTAGTTTAAATACATAACTTATTTTGTTTATATCCAACTAGTTTGAAAGCATATGTTGCAAACCTTTAATTGTACCCTATTACAACTTTGTGTGTGTAAGTGGAGAATAATGCGATTAAATATAAAGTATGCAAATTTAGAAGGAATGACGAGAGAGGCAAAGGAAACGAGAATTTAAGCAATAAAATAATATAATTTGTGAGTCTTAGGGATACTTAAAACCCTAAAATCAATGATATACTAATTAAAGTCTAAACTTTACACTTAGTCACTTGTATTTTAGAGATTATTAAACACTTAAAAGCTCAAAAATGACAAAACTACCAAGTATGAACGTAGATCACCAACATAAGTTTTTTTTTTTTTTTATGAACTTTCTTCAAAACTAAAAGAAGAAAAATACTTGTAGTAAGCTGTTAGTTTTAACATAAAAACTAGTCTAAGACCACTTAGCACATGAAGTCTTGGAAAACAACTTATAAAACTAAAGAAAAGTAGAGTTTGGAAGAATAGAACTTCACCTTAACAAGCGAGGAGAAGGATTGAGTGAAAAAGACTAGGTCTTGAGCTTTTTTTTTTTAACCAAAGCTTAACCCCACTAGAGAAATACTTGGACTTTGAACTTACGATTTGAGGGAACAATGAGCTTTTTCTGCTTGTAGAGTAAAAGAATGATGTCCTTTTTACTTTACCAGGACAATTCTTATTTACTACTTACCAGACAGACAAGACTAGTCTGTACTCACATGCTTTTAACCTTTTACTTTTATTCAGTAAAAGTCTAACTAGGTTGATGATACTTTGTGAATGTTTTTATTCATTCATTTGTTTTTTTTTCCTTTCTGTTTAACTTCAAACAACTTGGTGTATATGAATTTTAGCTTTTTATTTTTATATGGTTATTTGGTTAAATATTATATGATGAAGTTTATTAATATATTGAATATATTATTATTAGCTTTTTGGTATTTAGATTTATTACTTTATTAAATTTCTTATCATAGGTTAATAACATTTTAAAAAAATAACCAAAGAACACTTGTGTGAGGTTTTTGAGTGATTCATATTAAATATAACGTATTTAGTTACTCTACAAATATACATATTTTTCTTTGAAGAAATAGGTTAACGTTTGTAGATTATGATTAACACTTGTATGAGGATTTTGAGTTATTCATAGCTAGAAAAGGTAAAAAAAAGAAAACTAAACAGGGGCAACTTAGCTTATAATTAACACTTGTATGAGATTTTTGTTTTCTTTCGATTTTATGCCTTATTTGATGCCTTATTTAACTAACGACTATGGTTTACAAAAAAAAAATAATTGAATATTTGAATGCTTGAAATTCAAACGGAAACGAAAACAAAGTATTTGACCCGACCCAAATTAGACCGAAAAAATCTATTATATAGCAATAGACAAACAACCCCTAAAAATTCCCGCCCCCAATGAAAAAAAATTGGGTCTACCACTGCATACACATACATAGATCCAGAGCCGTCCCCGAAAAATCTTGAAAAAATTTAGGCCTAGGACGACGAAAAGAATTGGGCCCAAAATTATGGTTAAGAGTAAATGAATTACAAAAATAAAAACTTAGTGATAGAGCAAAGACTTGAACTTGAGACCTTTACATTATTTTGAGATGGTTTTTGCCACTACACCACCAATACTTTTTTGCATAATAAACGGATAAATATACTAAATATATAATTTAATAAATATATACAAGCTTATAAAGACTTTTCGGGCCCTTTGAAATTTTGGGCCTCGGGTGTCGGCACGGGTTTGCCAGGCCCAGAGCCGGCCCTGATAGATCTAGAGATTTAGTAGTTTTAGAACAAACAACACATACAAGATTCACATACACACCCACACTACACTAAAACAAGTCCATTTAACATATTGCTTTACTTGTTTTAAAGCTCTTGCAAAAACGTCCCAACTCTAGGTGAATTAACATGCATTTTACTAAGATTTTTAAAGGAAAACAAAGAGAAGATTGGTTGTTCATACCACTAGCAAGGCTAGGTGAAGAGTCTTGAGAGAAACGAGAAAACTTGAGTCCTTAAGCAAGAAAAACCCTTAAAAATGTTTGAGATCACCTTGAAGATGAAAGATTTAGGCTTGGATTGGTGATTTTGGAGCTAAAAATGAGGATGATATGGTGAGCCGTAGGATTAGTTAGTGCAGTTGAAAAGCTACGATCTCCTATCAGAATTCAAAATCAAACCACCAAAAGACAGAAGCTAGAAATTGGTTATTTTCATTAACAAGTAGTAGACAGGGCAAACACAACTCATAAACAAAGCATAAAAGAGGTTTCATAAATACGACAATGCTAAGTGTAGTCAAATCTCCAAAAACTATAAAACAAAGCAAAAAAAAAAAAAAAAAATCATAAGCCACTGGCATCTCCTGTTAAAAAAAAATAAATAAATAAAAAAAAAAAACCAATTATCTGAGCTAATTGTTAACACAGAATGGTACATGCTCCATATACTCTTTGCATGTTTTCTACTTCACACTTTTTTTTTAATTTACCACATAACTAATAAGACTGGAGGGTAAGGAGAGCCTCGAGCCTCATCCCCAAGGAGATGGGCCGCCACGTAGGAGGGGCTTGAAAGGGATGGACCCAGGGGGTGGGGGATGAACTTCTTTATATATATATATGTATGTATGTATAGGTATATGTGAGAGAAGGGAGGCACGGCAAGTGGGAGCCGTTTGGGACTAGCCGATCCAAGGGGGGCGGTGTGGGGGACCGGCGCCGGGCCAAGCCGGGCCTCAGCCGGCCCCCATACCGTCTGGTCTAAGACTAAACCTTTAAACAAATAATCACTTTCGTCAAACATTAAAAACTTAATTAATGTACTTAAAGACCAATTCTACTTGATCCCCACGTGATTCACCAATACATGATGAGACAGGTTTCAAATGCATATTCAAAACATCCAATTTACCAACACATAAAAAGTTTCATTAACAACTATGGTTGTATTATTACAACTGATGATCTGATTCGATCATTCGGCTAACCAAAAAAAACACATGACTACTTCCAAATGCATATTCAAAACATCCAATTTACCAACACATCTGACCCAAAAATTATATACTTAAACATAAGAAACAACAACAGCAGAGATAGGTGATTTTGTTTTGTTGTTGAGATGTAAAGGTTTGATGGTAGATATATAGGGGGCAGATGTAAGGGTTGGATAATAAACGTGTAGGAAGTAGGTTCACTTTTTATTAAAATATATTACAAAAAAATATATAATAACGAGACTCTCGTTATTTATGGGAAATTCGACTAGTACAATACCGGTTACAAAAACTAAATAAACGAATATAAAATACAATATAATTGTACCAATCTTGATTCAAGCAAGCGTATTTGGAAACTTCAACCACACCCTCCAGATCGAAACTCCGCTGCAAGACAAGCAAAATTGTTGACGGTTTTGTTTGAGGCACGTGTTCAACACGCTTCCCTTAAAACAGATTCCGCGCCTCCTCTCAGACGGTTCTGTCTCCAAGGGTACAACAACCGGAACAGTATGTGTACTGCCGGAGATGACTCTCACGCCCGAGATTACACCGGGTATAATTTGGTGTTCTTTTTTTTTTTTTGTAGGAAAATACTGAGTTGTGTAAAAAGACAATTTAGAGAATACTCTTATCTAAATTTCTATGGAACAAAAGTTATTTTGGGTGTATTTTTTCTCTATCTAGAATGAACCTTTATGTTCATACTTATACTCACACTATTGAAAGAGTTATTCAAACCTATTAAAATTGGTCATAAACAAGATAATTAATCTTGTAATAAAACCAGGTTTAAAGTCTTCATAAATGGATTTTAGTAGTTGGTCAAAAAACAACCGTTTTCATTCGACAGAATTAAACGTTTTTTTTTAACCATTTAGACATTAACTCTAGTGGTTGACCAATATGACTGGCCGCTCGCGCGCGCATATGAACCTGTGCCAAGGCTACTGTCGGACCGACACTTCGGTCCGCGCCATATGAAGTCTGCGTACCCGCGCTTTTCGAAAGCCACAAGTCCTGCGCCTTCTAGACATGCGCGCAAACTGCTCCTCCGCCATAGCCAATAATAGACACATAATGAACTTGTGTCATGCGCCTACGCCACCCAAGGTGCGCCATAAGCTGAGCCGCCACCCGCCACGTACTTGACCATACGCTCATGGACAAAAATAAAAGGCGGTGTGCGAAGTGCTAAGTGCGCCACATTGCGCCCATGGCCTACGCCACACGTGCACATGTGCGAGGAAGGGTGCGCTGCACCCTTTAGGGTCCCACTAGTTTTTGTCTAAAGGTAGACAATATACAAGGAGCCATCCTCCTTATAAACCACTACAAGTTTTATCATCCCACCTATGTGGGACAAGTTGACAAAACTTAATCCATTTTTCTCATCTTTGTTTGTTCCAAACATACAACTTCAAGCTTCGATATCTCATTCATCTTAGCTCTATTTGGACATAGTTTGAACACAAACACATAAATAATTATTTATACAACACATATATTAATATTATTGATGTCCAAAATATTTAGTGAAAACTCATTTTCACTAAATTTCCAACAAAAACAAGCTGGCATGGTAGATGGGGGTAATTGAAGGCGGTAGTTGGAGGATTAATGGTGCTAGTATTAACGAAGCTGCTCTGGTGAAGACGGTAGATGAAGGTGTAGTTGCTGATAACCTTAATTGATTAACAGAGATGGAGATTAATGATAACAGAAATGGAGTAAGGGTTTGATTTGATCTGATCGGTTGAAAAGAAGATCTATTTGTGAGAATTGAGGATATGTTTTAAAACAGATGAACATAGATGGAGATTAATGCTGTTAAAGATGGGGCAGTGTTTGGAGGGGCAGGTATGTAACACCACGTAAAAACGTGTAAAAGATTGAGTTTGAAGGACTAAAGTTGACAAACGGTGAAAATATGTATGCGAAGGGACTAAAAGTGTCAACATGCCAAACTTGAGCCTCTGAATGACCATACGTGAAGAATATATTCTTAAACGAGTGATTAATTGGATATAAGAAGCCGTTTGTGAAAATAATCGGAAGATTATAAAACTACAAGGGTTAAATGTGTCAACATGTGAATTCTTACCACTGAGTGACCTTTTAACGAACCCGAGGCTTCGAAATATTCAAATATACTCTCAAGAATAAGTGGTATAAATTTCACATAGTTTTGAGATCGTTAAGCAAGTTTTCAAGACTTTGGGTGAAAAGTGTCAATTTGATGAAACTTGCATTTCTAGTGATATTTCACGAAACCAAGCCTAACGAAGTTTGATTATACATCCTTGAGCCTCAACAAACTAACTACAAGGGCCTTACATGTCAAAAATGAGGTTAAATAAGGTTTAAAATGACCAGGGACTGAATCTGCCAGTTTTGAAACATTTTTAACCTGAGCAACAGGTTTACGCAGGCCGCGTAAACCTTCTTCTGATCTTACGCGGGCCGCCTAAAAGTCCCCAGCGCAGAAAATTTGGACAGATGTATGTTTCAACTGCAGAACTGACTTTAACTCATTATAATCGATACCATGGGCTGTTTGACAGATTTATTTTACTACTAGGACACATGGGGTGATCCTAGGAGGTCCCATTACAGCTGCAATTGATCCATGAGTTTGGAATTTAGTATATAAGAAGCTCTAGTGTAGTGTTCATATACACTTCATTTGCAACAGCTTTCAAAACACCCACTTCTGGAGCTTGCAAACATTAGGAGAAGATTTTCAAGTGTAGAAAAGATAGCATGGACCATTAGTAAGAGTTTTAATCCCTGCTTAGTCCTTTTAATTAGTTTAAAAACCGAAAAGTCAAACATATCGTAATTAAGCTTTGACTTTCGGTTTAATCACAAATGGTTCAGCCACTGACTAAAACGAAAGTGGTTATGGAACCATATTATGGTAGGTGATTAACCCTTAAAAGGGCACCTCCTAATTATTTCGTTTGGCTAATTAATTGTTGGGTCAAACTAGTTTGACAAAAAGTCAAACTGGACAGAAAGTTTAAAAATTATTTAAATTAATAAAACAAAGGTTCTAAATTATATTTTAACATTCTAATGACTTGATAATTAATATTAGAACATGTTTAATCAGGCCTAACCCGACAATTATCAGTCTAAGGTCAGTTTATAACCGAAAGTTGCAAAAGCTTGACTTTTGCTTTGACTTTCAGTTCTGACCCGTTTAAGCTTAATTCTCCTATGTTTTAAGCTCCCATTAGGACCACATTATTCAGTAGTATAACCCTCTGGAGTTATATTGCTTGGTCCTTAGTAGTTTGAATTATATGCACTTGTTTGTTAATATGCTTATAAATGCCGTAAATGCCCTTTTGACCATAAATGAGATTTTTAGAATTGTGAGAGGACAAAAACCTTTGCTACTGATATTTAAACTTGTCCCGAAAATTTGACATTAGTTCTTGGTCCCAAATAGAAGTTATGATCGATATCGTAATTAGAAGCTTTTTATTTATTAATTTGCGATATTTTGCATAATGCATCTTTAAACTTGAATTTTGAACCAAAACTCATTACCTACTGTTAAGATATTATTTTTAAGGAATTTTAAGATTTTTGGTCAGATTATAATATGTTTAAATCATAGAGTTCTTGTGTAATTCCGTAAATGACGATAATACCCTTTTCAAGCATAAAATGAGATTAACAAATGATTTGAATGCCAAACCTTTTTCTACTGATTTCATATATTAAATAAATTATTTTGAGCATTTAAAACTGATCAAAACCTCATATTTACATAAACATCTTGATTATCGTCAATTAGCGAGTTTTAACTAATTAGGTACATAGTATGGTTTAAAACCATATTTAACACCTAAGACTTGTTACCTACTAAATTTTGAAACAAAATTAGATATTATTACAGTAGGCATAAGTTATGAACTCAGGTTTCCAAAAATGTCCTTAAAAGCCTATGTGAAATGACCAAAATGCCCTTTCAAGGCATAGTTTGGCCATAAATGGTAAACCTCACATATATGTAATATCTTACTGATGTAATGAGATAAATTAAATATTTTTACTTATTACAAAAGACCAGAACTTCATTTTTTCATAAAATCTCTTTTATAAGCATTAAAATTACCAAAATGCCCTTATGGGACTTAAATTGGTTTAAATTACTTTTTGGGCATATATGTTAACATCCTACTGATGTATTAACATATTTTAAGAATAATAAGAATTAAGACCTGTATATAATTCATTTGGTCACCCGTTACGCATTTATGCGTTCGGATCGGTTTATGTGACTAGTTTACGTAAAATAGCCGAAACGGGTTTAACCTTATCATTAAATTCTCAAATTCCAGAATGTGTTTAGTTTACACATATTATACAAGTATCCAAGCTTGTCGGGTCTAAACCACATTCTATTCCGGTCTCCGCTTAATCTAGCGTTTAGAACAGTAAAGTTTCTTTCTAGCTAGCCGGTCTAAGTCTTTGACTTAACTAAAGACCCGTTAGCATCCTAATAGGCTATTAAAGCTTCTATACATATTAAGTAGCATCCAGTAGAAGGTATCATCATAAAGCTTTAGGATTATACAGCTGAGTTACCTTTCATATTAGCTCAGGTAAATACTTTTAACTTATTTTTCCTTATACGGGCTTGGGATATGATATTATAATAATACCACTTGGTCGGGTATGAAATCATTTAATCGGATTGTGATTAATAAATTTACATAACCCGTTTTAATCTGTCTTGTTTGATAACATAAACATTGGGGGTTAATTCGACCGTGTCCTGGATATCCTCGACTCATTTCATTTGAAAATGGCCACGACCTATGCACGGGGTGTAGGCATACACCTGACAGATGCAAATGCTAAAATATAAATCCTCATGTTGGGGATAACTCCTTTGTGGGTTCCATAAGTGGTGAGTCGGTTAATCATGACCGGCTTCCAACCGGCCCCAATTGTATGACAAACATGTAAATCTGTATACAAGATTATCTTTAAATAATGATCCCAAGTTATAAATGATTTGTGTCATGTGCACTTAAATCAATTTTCATAAATGTTTTCAAAAGAGTCAGTTAATTGTATTTACTAGTGTAAACTGACGTATTTTCTAAAGACTGATTGACAGGTACCTCTCGTAATAGGCTGGAGCTATTAGGTGTCGTATAAGAGGATCTTGCAAATCCCTAAGATACCTGAAGTCTGTCATTTTGTTTCTTTGTATTTATTTATGATCCGCCTGTGGATCTTATTACAATCCAGTCTGTATATTCTTTCATTCGAACACTCAGATATTATGGTTTGTAATAGTTTATTTACCAAGCCTTCCGCTGTGCTATGATATTGTGTGTATTGACAATGATGATATCAACTACGTCATGATACTCCCCGCTGGGCCCACCGGTAATATGTGGAAATATCGGGGTGTGACATGTTGGTATCAGAGCCAACATTGAGTGAATTAAACACTAACCTTTTGTGTTTAATCTCAATGACACAATAAGCACATTCCTTTGACTTCCGAGTCTAGGACAATGACCTAGGATTTATTCTTTACTTTCCTTTACTGTTTATATTTTATTTTGTTTTACTTGTTTTGACAGGATTACTCCTCAACAATTCCGCCAAGAGTGAGAGGCAAAGGAAAGGGTCCAATGCGAGGTGGACCATCAGCACACGTAAGGCCTTCCCATAGGCGCACCCCGTCTGCAACATTTTCTAGTTCTGATTCCCATGACCATTGGGGTCATTCTTACAAACCAACGAGACACACTGTCTCGTTGAGCTCATCACCTTCTTTTCATCCATCATTCGGGCCGCCTGTTCCAGACGAGCCCCAACATTCTCATCACTCCCATGAATCACATCATTCGCATGAATCTCACCAATCCTATCATTCCTTGCATTCTCATTCATTTCATCACTCGGATTCCACCTACTCTCCAGCCCATTTCAATCCCAATGACTATGTCAACGACTTTCTGGGTTACAACCCTTTGGGACACGAGGATCATTTTCCTCATGAAATGGAGAGGGGTGATGACCCGGAACCAGAAATGCAAACCGGAACACCGGGCCACCTTATCAGTATCTCGAGCGGTTCTCCATATCAAGGATCGCCATACCAAGGGCCCGATCCATTTAAAGAATGGTGGTCAAAGTTTGAATGGGAATTCACCCCTTCATATCATAACTCCCCGGCTCAACCTCCTTAGAATGAGCCTTACCTTCAAGCTGTCACTCCTCCACCTCTTCCAGTTGAGGAACCGCCTCAACAACCACCTCAGCCACCTCCCGAGCCGCCTAGGCGAAGGAGGAATGCACGAATATCCGTGCGAGGAGGAACTCAGTTCAGTCCTCCTCAAGGTTCAAGTTCTTACCCTCCTATCCCCGAGGACCCACATATGGGTGGACCCTCGCACGCGGTGCCGGAAGACGATCCTCCGCCAGTTTCTTATGCACCACCACCACCGCCAGTGGGTTTCGACAACCCGATCCAGAACTTACCCAGGTTCTTCTGGGTACAATCCTTTTGAAAACCCAACTTCTGCGGGTTATGGAACTCATGATCCATACCCTACAACAGCTCAGTACAATGCACTTTATCCTTCTTCTTACCTTCCAGTTTACCCAACTGGATATCCGGTGCAGGGGTATCAATACCCCCCATATCAGCAACCTCCTCCTCCCCAACAGGAGCAAACTCAGGAGATTTTAGAGAGGTTGGACAGAGTTGAGCGTAAAGCAGATGAAACCAACAAAAAGCACAACAGCTTTCTCAAGGGCCTTGCAAGTCTCATTAAAGGCAAAAAGAAATAGAAAGTTGTTTATTGTACTTTGTATTTTATTTTAAATCAAGTCCCTCTGAGGACATTTTATTTTCAGTACCTAGTCCCTACGAGGACTTATTTCTGTTTCTGTAGCCCCTGCGTGGGCAGTATGTTCTTTTTAAGACCCGTTTAGGGCACCTTGTAATAGTTTAATGTTTAATGGAATTTCTTTGGATTTTAATTATGTACTTTATTACATCATCATGCTTTATTATTTCAATTTTTAATTGATCTGCCAAAGAAATTTTCTTAGAGGTATAACCTAACCAAATTATTAAATGGCTATGATGGTACAACCTTTTTAAGACAATAAATCCTTGTTAACATCTGAAAATATGTTAACATTCCTAGCTGTGCGGTACGAGAAACCACACAAGCTTCCAAATGTACTTGGATTTTTCCAAGTCACTAATATGGCCTATATGATCAATGTGAATCATGGCTAATAAACATCAATATGATGTATACACCAAAACATCCATTAGAGATGTATGCTTATAAGCAAAGGTGTAATAATGACAATGAAAGTTTTATTTATAAACTTCTTGTCAAAAAGGCGATGAACTATGTTCGACCCTTAAAAGATCAATGATCCAAGAGATCATTGGTTATGTTTTGATCGTCCTTGTGACAAGGCCTTTTGTGCCATCTAAATGTCCTTCGAGACGAGCCTTGTGCTAAATAAAAATGTCTTTCATGACATTGACAGTTGTGATTTATATCCCCTGTCTAATCGATATAAAGGAATTTTAATCCTATTGTTTGCTTATAATGGTTCTGTTATAGCCTAGGCAAATCATGATTTAAATTAATTATCATTAAAAATGGTCTATATGGTTTAAATAATACCATGACCATCTAATCATCAATGCGATGATTCATTATATAATTTAAATATATCATTATTGTTTGATATAGTACACGAATCATGGCTGGCTCTGGTGAAGCAAACAGTCATCCCGTGGAAGATAACAACAATACCAGGATTAATATCACTGGTGCTGAATTGCAAGCGATGATAACAGCAGCGGTTGCTCAAGCTGTGGATAATAAGTTCAAGGAACCGAGTATTGTTCGGTCCAAAACTCATTCAAAGTCCCTATCTCATTCGCATACACTGAAGAAGGACGAGTCTCGACACTCGTCTAATCAAAGAAGTGAACCTCAGAAGCAGATTGTCCTCGAACCGACTCCTCGGTACACCAAGGGTTGTACCTATAAATACTTCGTCTCCTGTAAACCGAGGGATTTCACAGGAGAAAAGGGGGCAATCGATTGCATGAAATGGTTAGATGAAATGGAGACTCTGATAGACATCAGTGGATGTGCTAAGGAAGACATAGTGAAGTTTGTGTCTCAATCTTTTAAGGGCGATGCCCTCACTTGGTGGAAAGCATTAGTGCAAGCCATTGGAAAGGTCCCTTTGTACAACCTTTCATGGAACAAGTTTGTTGATTTGGTAAAGGACACTTACTGTCCTCAACATGAAGTTGAGAGGATAGTGACTGACTTCCTCACCTTGGTAATGAAGGACCTGGATTGTAGGTCCTATGTGACCAGCTTTAACTTGATGTCAAGGCTAGTACCATACTTGGTCACCCCTGAACCCAAACGCATTGCGCGTTTTATCGGTGGTTTGGCCCCTGAAGTAAAAGGAAATATTAAGGCTTCTAAGCCTGCCACATATAGATCTGATGTGGATCTATCTTTGTCCCTTACTCTAGATGTTGTGAGGAGTAGAGCAAAGAAAGCTACTGATGATGGGAAAAGGAAGAGGGAGGAAGACAAGTCTCCTCAATCAAACAAGAAGAGCAAAGGGAACTCTGGTTCCAAAAAGGGGCAGTCAAATGACAAGCCTAGGTGCAAGATTTGCCACAAAAGGCACTTTGGAAAGTGCAACCAAGACCCACAGGCTAAACCACGTGGGATTTGCAAGAAGAAAGGGCACAAGTCTGTTGAGTGCCGAAACATCAAGGATGCAACCTGCTACGGTTGCAATGAAAAGGGGCACATCAAGACCAATTGCCCCAAGAATGCTAAGAAGCCCGAGGAGGTGAAGAAAACAAATGCGAGAGTCTTTCAGATGAACGCAAGGGAAGCGGTGAACGATGAGAACGTCATAACAGGTACCTTCCTCATTAATAATAACTATGCTAGAGTCTTTTTTAATTCCGGTGCTGATAAGTCTTTTGTAGACCATAAGTTTTGTAAGTTGTTGAATTTGCCTATTAAGACTCTAGACATAAAATATGAGGTAGAGCTTGCCGATGGTACCTTAGAAACAGCTTTAACTCTTCTTGATGGATGCTTTATATCCATTAAGAATCATTCTATCCCGCTATCCCTCTTGCCAATGAAATTGGCTGGGTTTGATATAGTTTTGGGCATGGATTGGTTGTCAGATAACCAAGCCCAAATTGACTATGATAAAAAGCTAGTTATTATCAAAACCCCTTCTGGTGAATCAGTCACTATTCAAGGAGATACACAATACGGATTGCCCAACAATGTGTCCATTCTCAAGGTATCGCAGTGTTCGAAAAGCGGATGTGTCATCTATATGGCACAAGTGACTGTGAATGATTCGAAGCCTAAGATTGATGACATTCCAATCATCTCTGAGTATCCTGATGTCTTTCCTGACGAGTTTCCTGGATTACCACCTGAGAGGCAAGTAGAGTTCAGGATAGACATTCTACCAGGGTCTGCACCTATTGCACGAGCTCCTTATCGTCTAGCGCCTACTGATATGAAAGAGCTCAGAACTCAATTAGAAGACTTACTGGAAAAAGGTTTCATACAACCTAGCTCTTCGCCCTGGGGAGCTCCAATATTGTTTGTGAAAAAGAAGGACGGATCAATGCGCTTATGCATTGATTATCGTGAATTAAATAAGGTGACGATCAAGAATCGTTATCCTTTACCGAGGATCGACGACTTATTTGATCAACTCCAAGGGACGAGCTTCTTCTCGAAGATTGACTTGAGAACTGGGTATCATCAACTTAAGGTTAGAACTGAAGATGTTCCAAAGACAGCTTTCAGAACGAGGTATGGACATTATGAGTTTTTAGTGATGCCTTTCGGGCTCACTAATGCGCCAGCAGCATTCATGGACCTCATGAATAGAGTCTGCAAACCATATTTAGATAAGTTTATCATCGTCTTCATAGATGACATACTTATCTATTCTCGTAGCCAAGCTGATCAAGAGAAGCACCTTTGATGTATCTTAGGATTGCATCGACAGGAGAAGTTGTATGCCAAATTCTCCAAGTGCGAGTTCTGGCTTCATGAAGTCCAATTCCTTGGACATGTTGTTAGTGAGCGTGGTATCCAAGTAGATCCCGCCAAAATAGAAGCCATCATGAATTGGGAAGCACCGAAGACGCCAACAGAAATTCGTAGCTTTCTGGGTTTAGCTGGATATTATAGATGATTCATTGAGAACTTCTCAAGAATAGCTGCTCCATTAACTTCTTTGACCCGCAAGAATGTGAAATTTGATTGGGGTCTAAAGCAACAAGAATCCTTTGAGATTCTTAAGCAAAAGTTGAGCAATGCTCCGGTATTATCTTTACCTGAAGGAGTAGAGGAATTTGTCGTTTACTGTGATGCTTCACACACTGGTATGGGTTGTGTACTTATGCAGCGAGGCAAGGTGATTGCCTATGCATCACGACAACTGAAAGTGCATGAAAAGAATTATACCACCCACGATTTGGAATTGGGTGCCATTGTATTCGCACTTAAGTTATGGAGACATTATTTGTATGGAACTAAATGTGTGATCTATTCGGATCACAAAAGTCTCCAACACTTATTCAATCAAAAAGATCTCAATATGAGACAGCACCGCTGGATGGAAACTCTAAATGATTATGATTGCGAAATTCGCTACCATCCAGGTAAAGCGAATGTGGTCGCCGATGCTCTAAGCCGAAAGGAAAGAGTCAAACCAGTCAGGATCAATGCCAAGAGCATTGAGCTGAAGAATAGCCTGAATGAAAGGCTATTAGCTACACAGAAAGAAGCTATTTCAGAAGCCAACCTTCCGAATGAAAAGTTAGGTATAACTATTGAACAGTTAGCACCTGGCAAGGATGGAATCCTCAGACTGAATGGAAGAATTTGGGTTCCTATTCATGGAGGGCTTCGAGATGTAATCCTCCAAGAAGCACACAACTCCAAATATTCAGTTCACCCTGGAGATGACAAAATGTATCAGCATTTGAAAGCTAATTATTGGTGGATAGGTTTGAAGAAATCTATTGCCACACATGTAGCTAAGTGCCTGACTTGTGCTCAGATTAAAGTTGAACATCAAAAGCCATCAGGTCTGCTGCAACAGCCAGAACTTCCCACATGGAAGTGGGAGATGGTAACTATGGACCTTATAACCAAGTTACCTAAAACAAAGCATGGAAATGATACAATATGGGTCATAGTTGACAGACTGATTAAGTCAGCACATTTCTTACCCATCAAGGAGACTCATAGCTCCGATAAGTTAGCCCAGTTGTACGTGGATAAGATTGTATCCCTTCACGGAGTACCGGTGTCTATTATCTCTGATAGAGATACTAGATACACCTCTCACTTTTGGAAAAGTTTCCAACAATCTTTGGGCACTCGTTTGAATTTTAGTACGACTTACCATCCTCAGATAGATGAACAGAATGAGCGTACAATTCAAACTTTGGAAGACATGCTTCGAGCATGTGTTATTGATTTGGGAGGTAGTTGGGATGACCACCTACCCTTGATCGAGTTCTCCTATAACAATAGCTACCATACTAGTACTCAGGCTACGCCTTTTGAGGCATTGTATGGTAGGAAATGCAGAACGCCTGTTTGTTGGGCAGAAGTAGGAGAAGCTCAATTATCAGGACCTGATATAGTTCTTGAAACGACGGACAAGATTGTCCAGATTCGTGATCGCCTGAAAGCTGCCAAGGATAGGCAGAAAAGTTATGCTGATAAGAGGCGAAAACCTCTAAAATTTTAGGTTGGCGATAAAGTCTTACTAAAAGTATCACCCTGGAAAGGTGTGATGCGTTTTGGTAAGAAGGGCAAGTTAAACCCTAGGTATATTAGACCATTCGAGATTATCGAATGTGTTGGCAGTGTAGCTTATAAGCTAAACTTGCCTAAGGAGCTCAGTGGAATTCATAATGTGTTCCACATCTGTAATCTCAAGAAATGTCTAGCTGATGAATCGCTAGCTATGTCTCATAAAGACGTACAAATTGATGAAAGACTGAGGTTTGTTGAAAGACCTATATCGATCGAGGATCGTCAGGTTAAAATGCTCCGAAGAAAGCATGTGCCTATAGTAAAGGTCAAATGGGATACCCGTAGAGGTCCCGAATATACGTGGGAAGTTGCGTCCACTATGCAACAGAAGTACCCTCACTTGTTCCAGTAAATCTCAGGGTCGAGATTTCTTTTAAGGGGGTGAGGATGTAACACCACGTAAAAACGTGTCCAATTATATAAGGACACGTGTCCTAAAACTGAATATGTAAAAGATTGAGTTTGAAGGACTAAAGTTGACAAACGATGAAAATATGTATGCGAAGGGACTAAAAGTGTCAACATGCCAAACTTGAGCCTCTGAATGACCATACGTGAAAAATATATTCTTATACGAGTGATTAATTGGATATAAGAAGCCGTTTGTGAAAATAATCGGAAAATTATAAAACTACAAGGGTTAAATGTGTCAATATGTTAATTCTTACCTCTGAGTGAGCTTTTAATGAACCCAAGGCTTCGAAATATTCAAATATACTCTCAAGAATAAGTGGTATAAATTTCACGTGGTTTCGAGATCGTTAAGCAAGTTTTCAAGACTTTGGGTGAAAAGTGTCAATTTGATGAAACTTGCATTTATAGTGATATTTAACAAAACCGCGCCTAACGAAGTTTGATTATAGATCCTTGAGCCTCAACAAACTAACTACAAGGGCCTTACATGTAAAAAATGAGGTTAAATAAGGTTTAAAATGACCAGGGACTGAATCTGACAGTTTTGAAATATTTTTAACCTGAGCAACAGGTTTACGCGGGCCGCGTAAACCTTCTTCTGATCTTACGCGGGCCGCCTAAAAGTCCCCAGCGCAGAAAATTTGGATAGATATATGTTTCAGCTGTAGAACCGACTTTAACTCATTATAATCGATACCATGGGCTGTTGGACGGATTTATTTTACTACTAGGACACCTAGGGTGGTCCTAGGAGGTCCCATTACAGCTGCAATTGATCCATGAGTTTGGAATTTAGTATATAAGAAGCTCTAGTGTAGTGTTCATATACACTTCATTTGCAACAACTTTCAAAACACCCACTTCTGGAGCTTGCAAACATTAGGAGGAGATTTTCAAGTGTAGAAAAGATAGCAAGGACCATTAGTAAGAGTTTTAATCCCTGCTTATTCCTTTGAATTAGTTTAAAAACCAAAAAGTCAAACATATCGTAATTAAAATATAGGTTCACTTTTTATTAAAATATATTACAAAAAAATATATATATAATAACGAGACTCTCGTTATTTATGGGAAATTCGACTAGTACAATACCGGTTACAAAATCTAAATAAACGAATATAAAATACAATATAATTGTACCAATCTTGATTCAAGCAAGCGTGTTTGGAAACTTCAACCACATCTTCCAGATCGAAACTCCGCTGCAAGACAAGCAAAATTGTTGACGGTTTTGTTTGAGGCACGTGTTCAACACGCTTCCCTTAAAACAGATTCCGCGCCTCCTCTCAGACGGCTCTGTCTCCTAGGGTACAACAATCGGAATAGTATGTGTACTGCCGGAGATGACTCTCACGCCCGAGATTACACCGGGTATAATTTGGTGTTCCTTTTTTTTGTAGGAAAATACTGAGTTGTGTAAAAAGACAATTTAGAGAATACTCTTCTCTAAATTTCTATGGAACAAAAATTATTTTGGGTGTATTTTTTCTCTATCTAGAATGAACCTTTATGTTCATACTTATACTCACACTATTGAAAGACTTATTCAAACCTATTAAAATTGGTCATAAACAAGATAACTAATCTTGTAATAAAACCAGGTTTAAAATCTTCATAAATGGATTTTAGTAGTTGGTCAAAAAACAACCGTTTTCATTCATGACAGAATTAAACGTTTTTTTTAAACCGTTTAGACATTAACTCTAGTGGTTGACCAATATGACTGGCCGCTCGCGCGCGCATGTGAACCTGTGCCAAGGCTACTGTCGGACCGACACTTCTGTCCACGCCATATGAAGTCCGCGTACCCGCGCTTTTAGAAAGCCGCAAGTTCTGCGCCTTCTAGACTTGCGCGCAAACTGCTCCTCTGCCATAGCCAATAATAGACACATAATGAACTTGTGTCATGCGCCTACGCCACCCAAGGTGCGCCATAAGCTGAGCCGCCACCCGCCATGTACTTGACCACGCGCTCATGGACAAAAATACAAGGTGGTGTGCGAAGTGCTAAGTCCGCCACATTGCGCCCATGGCCTACGCCACACGTGCACATGTGCGAGGAAGGGTGCGCCGCACCCTTTAGGGTCCCACTAGTTTTTGTCTAAAGGTAGACAATATACAAGAAGTCCTCCTCCTTATAAACCACTACAAGTTTTATCATCCCACCTATGTGGGAAAAGTTGACAAAACTTAATCCATTTTTCTCATCTCTGTTTGTTCCAAACATACAACTTCAAGCTTCGATATCTCATTCATCTTAGCTTTATGTGGTCATAATTTGAACACAAACCCATAAATAATTATTTATACAACACATATATAAATATTATTGATGTCCAAAATATTTAGTGAAAAACTCATTTTCACTAAATTTCCAACAAAACGAAGCTGGCATGGTCGATGGGGGTAATTGAAGACGGCAGTTGGAGGATTAATGGTGCTAGTATTAACGACGCTGCTCTGGTGAAGGCGGCAGATGAAGGTGTAGTCGCTGGTAACCTTAATTGATGAACAGAGATGGAGATTAATGATAACAGGAATGGAGTAAGGGTTTGATTTGATCTGATTAGTTGAAAAGAAGATCTGTTTGTGAGAATTGAGGATCTGTTTTAAATGAGATGAACATAGATGGAGATTAATGTTGTTCAAGATGGGGCAGTGTTTGGAGGGGCAGGTATCTAACACCACGTAAAAACGTGTCCAATTATATAAGGACACGTGTCCTAAATTCTGAATATGTAAAAGATTGAGTTTAAAGGACTAAAGTTGACAAACGGTGAAAATATGTATGCGAAGGGACTAAAAGTGTCAACATGCCAAACTTGAGCCTCTGAATGACCATACGTGATGAATATATTCTTAGACGAGTGATTAATTGGATATAAGAAGCCGTTTGTGAAAATAATCGGAAGATTATAAAACTACAAGGGTTAAATGTGTCAACATGTTAATTCTTACCTCTGAGTGACCTTTTAACGAACCCGAGGCTTCGAAATATTCAAATATACTCTCAAGAATAAGTGGTATAAATTTCACGTGGTTTCGCGATCGTTAAGCAAGTTTTCAAGACTTTGGGTGAAAAGTGTCAATTTGATGAAACTTACATTTATAGTGATATTTGACGAAACCGAGCCTAACGAAGTTTGATTATACATCCTTGAGGCTCAACAAACTAACTACAAGGGCCTTACATGTCAAAAATGAGGTTAAATAAGGTTTAAAATGACCAGGGACTGAATCTGCCAGTTTTAAAACATTTTTAACCTGAGCAACAGGTTTACGCGGGCCGCGTAAACCTTCTTCTGATCTTACACGGGCCGCCTAAAAGTCCCCAGCGCAGAAAATTTGGACAGATGTATGTTTCAGCTGCAGAACCGACTTTAACTCATTATAATCGATACCATGGGCTGTTGGACGGATTTATTTTACTAATAGGACACCTGGGGTGATCCTAGGAGGTCCCATTACACCTGCAATTGATCCATGAGTTTGGAATTTAGTATATAAGAAGCTCTAGTGTAGTGTTCATATACACTTCATTTGCAACAACTTTCAAAACACCCACCTCTGGAGCTTGCCAACATTAGGAGAAGACTTTCAAGTGCAGAAAAGATAGCAAGGACCATTAGTAAGAGTTTTAATCCCTTCTTAGTCCTTTTAATTATTTTAAAAACCGAAAAGTCAAACATATCGTAATTAAGCTTTGACTTTCGGTTTAATCACAAATGGTCCAGCCACTGACCGAAACGAAAGTGGTTATGGAACCGTATTATGGTAGGTGATTAACCCATAAAAAAGCACCTCCTAATTATTTCGTTTGGCTAATTAATTGGCGGGTCAAACTAGTTTGACAAAAAGTCAAACTGGACAGAAAGTTTAAAAATGATTTAAATTAATAAAACAGAGGTTCTAAAATTATATTTTAACATTCTAATGAATTGGTAATTAATATTTGAACATGTTTAATCAGGCCTAACCCGACAATTATCAGTCTAAGGTCAGTTTATAACCGAAAGTCGCAAAAGCTTGACTTTTGCTTTGACTTTCAGTTCTAACCCGTTTAAGCTTAATTCTCCCATGTTTTAAGCTCCCATTAGGACCATATTATTCAGTAGTATAACCCTCTGGAGTTATATTGCTTGGTCCTTAGTAGTTTGAATTATATGCACTTGTTTGCTAAAATGCTTATAAATGCCGTAAATGATCTTTTGACACATAAATGAGATTTTTAGAAATGTGAGAGGACAAAAACCTTTGCTACTGATATTTAAACTTGTCCCGAAAATTTGACATCAGTTCTTGGTCCCAAATAGAAGTTATGCTCGATATCGTAATTAGAAGCTTTTTATTTATTAATTTGCGATATCTTGCATAATGCATCTTTAAACTTGAATTTTGAACCAAAACTCATTACCTACTGTTAAGATATTATTTTTAAGAAATTTTAAGATTTTTGCTCAGATTATAATCTGTTTAAATCATAGAGTTCTTGTGTAATTCGGTAAATGACGATAATACCCTTTTCAAGCATAAAATGAGATTAACAAATTATTTGAACGCCAAACCTTTTTCTACTGATTTCATACATTAAATAAATTATTTTGAGCATTTAAAACTAATCAAAACCTCAGATTTACATAAACATCTTGATTATCGTCAATTAGCGAGGTTTACACTAATTAGGTGCATAGTATGGTTTAAAACCATATTTAACACCTAAGACTTGTTACCTACTAAATTTTTTAACAAAATTAGATATTATTACAGTAGGCATAAGTTATGAACTCAGGTTTCCAAAAATGTCCTTAAAAGCCTATGTGAAATGACCAAAATGCCCTTTCGAGGCATAGTTTGGCCATAAATGGTAAACCTCACATATATGTAATATCTTACTGATGTAATGAGATAAATTAAATATTTTTACTGATTACAAAAGACCATAACTTCAGTTTGTCATAAAATCTCTTTTATAAGCATTAAAATTACCAAAATGTCCTTATGGGACTTAAATTGGTTTAAATTACTTTTTGGTCATATATGTTAACATCCTACTGATGTATTAACATATTATAAGCATAATAACAATTAAGACCTGTATCTAATTCATTTGGTTACCCGTTACGCATTTATGCCTTCGGATCGGTTTATGTGACTAGTTTTCGTAAAATAGCCGAAACGGGTTTAACCTTATCATTAAATTCTCAAATTCCAGAATGTGTTTAGTTTACCCATATTATACAAGTATCCAAGCTTGTTGGGTCTAAACCACATTCTATTCCGGTCTCCGCTTAATCTAGCGTTTAGAACCGTAAAGTTTCTTTCTAGCTAGCCGGTCTAAGTCTTTGACTTAACTAAAGATCCGTTAGCATCCTAATAGGTTATTAAACCTTCTATACAGATTAAGTAGCATCCAGTAGAAAGTATCATCATAAAGCTTTAGGATTATACGGCTGAGTTACCTTTCATATTAGCTCAGGTAAATACTTTTAACTTATTTTTCCTTACACGGGCTTGGGATATGGTATTATAATAATACCACTTGGTCGGGTATGAAATCATTTAATCGGATTGTGATTAATAAATTTACATAACCCGTTTTAATCTGTCTTGTTTGATAACATAAACATTGGCCGTTAATTCGACCGTGTCCTGGATATCCTCGGCTCATTTCATTTGAAAATGGCCACGACCAATGCACGGGGTGTAGGCATACACCTGACAGATGCAAATGCTAAAATATAAACCCACATGTTGGGGATAACTCCTTTGTGGGTTCCATAAGTGGTGAGTCGGTTAATCATGACCGGCTTCCAACCGGCCCCGATTGTATAACAAACATGTAAATCTGTATACAAGATTATCTTTAAATAATTGTCCCAAGTTATAAATGATTTGTGTCATGTGCACTTAAATCAATTTTCATAAATGTTTTAAAAAGAGTCAGTTAATTGTATTTACCAGTGTAAACTGACGTATTTTCTAAAGACTGATTGACAGGTACCTCTCGTAATAGGCTGGAGCTATTAGGTGTCGTATAAGAGGATCTTGCAAATCCCTAAGATACATGAAGTCTGTCATTTTGTTTCTTTGTATTTATTTATGATCCGCCTGTGGATCTTATTAAAATCCAGTCTGTATATTCTTTCATTCGGACCCTCAGACATTATGGTTTGTAATAGTTTATTTACCAAGCCTTACGCTGTGCTATTATATTTTGTGTATTGACAATGATGATATCAACTACGTCACGATACTCCCCGCCGGGCCCACCGGTAACATGTGGAAATATCGGGGTGTGACAGGGTAGGTGAAGGTGTAATGGTCATAGATTTTTCAAAAGTCCTTTTGCTATTTGAGAAGTTATAAATCTTTACTTCTCAAATTTGCCTTCTCACAGTACAAACCAAAAGTCATTTTAAAAGGACTTCTTACTTTACCAAACACTATTCTTATAACTTATTAACTTATAAAAGTTAATAAAATAAGTCAAAAGGAGGTGGAAAAAAAGAAACCCTAAACACCCCAGAATAATGGAGAGGGTGGTGACTGGTGAGAGTATATTGTTTTGAAATGCTATATGTGAGTGATCGTTTGGGGTAGGTAAGGATGTAGACATTTTGTGGAGGGGAAACATAATTTAACACTTAGGGTACTCAAACTAGCTTGTGTTGGTGTGTCATGTCTATTTTGATGAAAAGTATGTCTTGTTCCTTTCAGTTATGTCTTTAGACTGCTCTATGTGGGCTCCGTCCTAGGGTCGGCGACGGGCCTGAACATCACCCCCCCTAAGAACGCCCCGTCTTCACCGTCGGCCCCAAACCGTTCATGCCTATCGTGTCACCACATTTCAAACATTTGCCGTTTAACGGCTATTTTTTTATAAAAAAAATTAATATTGAATTTAATGCCTCAAACGGCTATAATTAAAAAATGAGTTAAATGTCATTTTAGTCCCTGTGGTTTGACTCATTTTTCCAGTTTAGTCCAAAGGTTTCATTTTTCACATGTGGCTCCAAAAGGTTTCACCATTGCCATTTTAGTCCACTAGGTTAACTTCTTCCATTTTTTTTGTTAACGAGAAGGACAATTCGGTCATTTTATATGTAATTTTGTTAACTAGAAGGGCAATTCGGCCATATAAAATGACCAAATTGGCCTTCTCGTTAACAGAAAAATGGATGAAGTTAACCAGTGGACTAAAACGGCAACGGTATGGGTACGGGTACCATACCAATCTCGTCCCTACTACTTACCAGACAAAGACAAGACTAATCAGTACTCACATGCTTTTAACCTTTTACTGTTATTCACTAAAAGTCTAACGAGGATGGTGATACTTTGTAAAGGTTTTTATTCATTCATTTGTTTTTTACCCCTTTCTGTTTAACTTCAAATAACTTGGTGTATATAAATTTAGCTTTTTATTTTTATATGGTTATTTGGTTAAATATTATAAGATGAAGTTTATTAATATATTGAATATATTATTATTAGTTTTTTTGGTATTTAGATTTATTACTTTAATAAATTTCTTATCATAAGTTAATAACATTTTTTTTTTAAAATAACTAAATAACACTTGTGTGAGGTTTTTGAGTGATTCATATTAAATATAACGTATTTAATTACTCTACAAATGTATATATTTTTCTTTGAAGAAATAGGTTAACACTTGTATGAGGATTTTGAGTTATTCATAGGTATTAAAAAAAAAAAAAAAAACCAGACAGGGGCCAACTTAGGTTATGATTAACACTTGTGTGAGATTTTTGTTTTATTTCGATTTTATGCCTTATTTGATGTCTTATTTAACTAACAACTAGGGTTTACAAAAAAAATTATAATTGAATATTTGAATGCTTGAAATTCAAACGGAAACGAAAAAAAAAGTATTTGACCCGACCCGAATCAGACCGAAAAAAATTATTATATAGCAATAGACAAACAACCCCTAAAAATTCCCGCCCCCAATGAAAAAAAAATTTGGGTTTGCCACTGCATACACATACATAGATCTAGAGATTTAGTAGTTTTAGAACAAACAACACATACAAGATTCACATACACACCCACACTACACTAAAACAAGTCCATTTAACATATTGCTTTACTTGTTTTAAAGCTCTTGCAAAAACGTCCCAACTCTAGGTGAACTAACACGCATTTAACTAAGATTTTTAAAGAAAAACAAAGAGAAGATTGGTTGTTCATACCACTAGCAAAGCTAGGTGAAGATTCTTGAGAGAAACGAGAAAACTTGAGTCCTTAAGCAAGAAAACCCCTTAAATATGTTTGAGATCACCTTGAAGATGAAAGATTTAGGCTTGGAATGGTGGTTTTGGAGCTAAAAATGAGGATGATATGGTGAGCCGTAGGATAGAATAATGGAGAGGGTGGTGACTAGTGAGAGTTAATTGTTTTGAAATGCTATATGTGAGTGATCGTTTGGGGTAGGTAAGGAACTAAGGATGTAGACCTTTTACTCTTATTCAGTAAAAGTCTAACTAGGTTGGTGATACTTTGTGAATTTGTTATTTCTTTTCTGTTTAACTTCCACTAATAAAAAAATAACCCTTTTTAAAACCGTGATCTAAATATTTTAAAATGGTTGGACAACCGTTTTAAATTCATATGTTTTAAAAGGTAATGTACCGTTTTAATTAAGACGCAACCGTTTTAAAAGGCTTGCACAATCACGTTTATAAGTGTTTGTGAGATTATGAGTGTTTTAAAAAACAATACAACCATTTTAAAAGTGGTGTTTTTTAGATTATGAGTGTTTTAAAAAACAATACAACCGTTTTAAAAAGTGGTCTTGCATGAGTTTATGTTGTTTTAAAAATACAAATCAACCGTTTTAAAAGGTTCTTTTATGTGTTTATGAGTGTTTTAAAAAATCAAAACAACCGTTTTAGGTTGTTTTAAAAAGTGGTCGTTTATGACTGTTTTAAAAAAGAAATATACCGTTTTAAAAATGTTTTACAAAAAAATGTTCTTCATCATTCAATTACTTCTAATCATAAGGTTATATTATTTACAGTAACTAATTATATAATTTAATTAATAATTTAAAAACATTACTAAGCCGTTCAAACGAAAATAGATACATAAATATAAAGGAAATTTGGTTCTTCAAAACATAACACAATTGTTCTAATTTGTCTTTACATAACCCGTTAATACAAGTTTCGGCTAAATAATATCTACTAGAAATCCTTAATAAGTTAACTTGAACCCTCTAGCACACATCCATAATGCTGTGAATTCAACCCCTTCAAAAATAATGACAGATTAAAACTTTAAACTTATAACCTGAATGTAGTATTATGTAACTCGAGAAAGAACACGTCAATATCAATAGAGCCAAGCTAATACATGGTTTCAAGTTAATTCCAGTTTTATCAACACCAAATCAGTTTATAAATACTCTTATTATTGTGAGTATTAACTATGTCATACAATTAATTAAATAAAACCTTAAACTCGAATCGCTAAACTAAGATATTGGATGAAATGTGTTTCGAAGCAGACCAAAATTCACGACTATCCGGTCTATAGGATTCCAAATGTATTTACATACTCAAGGCTGCATGGGATTCACATAATAACTAGAAACCATAATCCTAACAATCAAATTTAGCTCATTTAAGAATTTACAGCTATTTTACTTCATAATAACCAGAAACCACATTAGATGTGTATAGAACGCATCAGATAGTGAAACTACCAATATATCGACACCCCAAAATCTATACGCAAGAGACTACATGCTAACAATATCAAATCAAAGTTAAAACTGACCTGATTCTTAGAAGCCATTAGCAAATTGTTTCCTTAACAATCCCGGTGAATCGTCAGGTAGAATTTGCTCTCTCCTTTACTGCATAATATAATAAAAATACATAAACTAGCTATCATGTTGATAATTCCTTAACTTATGTAAGTGGAAACATAATAGCAGATAAATATTTTTCCCAATTATGAGTAGCATGCAATGTTCGCAGTTAAAGTGTAAGAATATCATAAACCATTATATTTGTGGCATTATCACCAACCAATAAATCCTAACACACTTTTTATTAATTACCAACAAGGTCACAAGCATACCATATCTATGCTCTAGATTACATATTCATACAAGATAACATGAAAAGAAGATAAAGGCTTACCATGTAGTTGCACAAACGTCTTTAATATGTTTTCTACAAATTTGTCAATTTCACACCGAGTAAGGGGCCTAGAATTGTACATCATCTTGAACAAATAAATGAATAAAAGTTAGATTACAATTCAATATGCATTATAGTTCAACATATAAAAGATATCATATAAAAGATATAAATATACAAAATATACTTGCAAGATGTTCTCTGCAAGTAATAAAAAATCATACATAGCGTGCATCACATAATACCCACATTCCCAGGTTCCGCTTTGTTGATGACACTAAATATATTGAATTAACAAGTAACAAGTTAAAATATATAAATAAACAAACCGTAAAGAAAATGAAGAAAAACTTACATTTTCCATTTTCCAGGTTATTTTGGTTTTCGTAGCTTTTTCAAATAACTCAGTGATCTTGTAACACGATGCATCCTTTTCCTCATTGCTTGAATCGATAATATGTCCATAGTAGTTTTTTTATCTACGGGGTTGCGATGAATCATAATTAATGAATAATGACCCCTGCATTATGAAGTTTTTTAGAAAAACTAATATGTTAGTATTTAAATAAATGAAATAAATAAAATCAAGAAAAGTAGCAAAAAATAAAACTAATACCCGGCTAAATATGGTGCCATAAAATATTGCATTTTCCTATGATACTTCATGACAAATTTAATACGATTTATGACAAGGTTTTCATTTGCTTCAATTGTATTTAGTGCAATATAATGAGGATAAAAATACGCAGTTTTATTCAAGCTATTTATCTCTCCCAAAGCATATAAATACCTAAAAGCAAAGAAAGAAATATTATAAATTAGTATCACTCAGTTATATTTTCATAAAATGTTTCCATAAAATAACTGAACAAAAAATCAAGGTACTTACATGATATACCAATTCAAAGTTCCGAGCTCCGCCCATTTGTCAAGAGATAGTTTTATTAATTCCTTTATTTCAACATGCTCAACTTCAGGTTCCTTATACATTCCGTTTGGCGAAGTAATCGCAACCGTTGCGCTTTCGTTAGCTTTAAGCGCCAATTCTTCTACTAATCTATATATGTTTTCAGACCGCCTTTTCATTACATTTTCAAAAGTTTGGCGATGTTTGTATTTTTTTCTTCGGTTTGGAAACATGTGTTGTACGAACAGGCTCAGTAGAGACAAGCGGTGTAAGAACAGGCTCATTACGAACAAGTAGAATAGGAACAGTCTCAATAACTTTAGGATCAACAATATCCTTGGTATGGGTCGGTTGTATCGGAATCTTGGTATTTAGCTACATTAACAAATGACATTATCAAACCATTTATTATAATTATATATATATATATATATATATATATATATATATATATATATATATATAGAGAGAGAGAGAGAGAGAGAGAGAGAATAAAGTGATTACCAAATCCATAAAACTCACTCTAGTGTTTACTTCTTCTTGAAATTCCATTTGTCCTTGAAATGCCATGTGCCCTTTGTCAAACTACACTAGCAAAGAAAATATATTTTATTTTAACTATATGTAAATTATTAGTTATAAAAAAAATTACCGGAGCTGGCATATAGCACTCAGAATAATCGGGTGGTTGCTGATGATAAGCATTTGATTTTTGACGAGAATCGGTGTTTAAAAGCTGTATCATAAAACAAATATTGTTAATATAACAATAAATAAAGTAATATACGGCTACATTTTTGTAAAGAATATACCTTTATAGCTTTTCTAGGCCATTGAATAAATTTTCCTTGTGTACTACCCATATCAATTACTTCCTTAGGCTTCATTGTGTGTGGCGGGATATGATAACCTTTATATTTTTCCGTTACACCATCTACATAGATTTTTATGTAATCAACATGCATCGGGTTGTTATCTAAAATCCTATGAGACGAAGGATAAGCTTGCCCATGTCCTAAAATCATGTTGGGGAAGGATTCGAATGGCCATATAAGCTCAAAAGTAGTGATTGACTGCAAACACGTAAATATTGTTAGTAAATACTATAAAATACACCTATCTTTTTCTAATGTATCACTATTTTATAATATACCATGATATATACCACGATTTTTTGATTTAATATACATATAAAAATTTTCATAATTTTTTTCTTGTGTATCGCTATTTATAATATAGTGGTCACTATTTGTCGCTATTCGCTATTAACAACTATGGTAAAATCCTTCTTAGATTATAACAAAACTGTGTGGCTTTGTGACAATCCTTTTTGGCACATTCATTTACAAAACCAAAGACATAGTTGATGGTATGCTGTTGTACTTCTTTAAGTCCATTATATAATTTTAAAATTGCTTAAACTTACAATCTTGGCAAGTGTGATCATGACATCATGACAATTAAAAGTTTTAATGATGATTGTAACATCCCTATTTTTAACATAGGTTTGGTTAAATTATTAACCACTAGTAAAATAGTAACTAGTTTATTTTCAATATAAATATTCAACCTAAATAGTTTTTAAACACTATTTTATATAATTGATTGAAATATTATTCTAATAAATTGGTCTGTAAATGGGTGACCTTTCTAATAAAATAAAAGTCTATAAAAACTTATATTATTAAACGGGTAGTCTACGGGTAAGTTGACTATTAGAAATATGAAGTTCCTAGACGAGCCTAGGAACCGTATAATAATTAAACTATAAAAATATATTGTATTTTGAACCTACTCTATTTTTAATGAAACTTAGACCCAAATGTAGACAAAAATATACTCGTTCTAATGACATATTTATTATTTTCTAAAAAATTATATTTTACAATTTACACACGCCAAATAAGTGAAGCAGGTGAATTAATTATAATAATAAAATAATAAATGAAATATATATATATTTGAAACAAGAACATGTTTCGTATTTCATGTATCAAATTTTATATATATAATAAATAATAAAATTTAACAATTGATTTACTTTCAATTAGAAAGAAATAAAATAAACATTACAAGTGAAAGTTATCTACAATTGAGAAAAAAATATACGTGTCCATGGAATGCATGAATGCCATTTTCTACATATACAATAAAATAATAAAATATTTGAAACGTGTTTAAGTGGACATGTGTCCTACAAATAATAGAATTTTTAAAATAGTGAACAGGTGTGCTTGTAAAGGTGTCATAAGGAAGTTATGATTTTTTGTAGCCACCAAGCTACTGTGAACTATAAATAGGAAGCCAATTTTCTTTCTGTGGCATCATTTTTCACTCCCTCCCTCTCTTTCGAAATTTCTATCTTTATTTTTTTCCATAAATAATAATAAGGCGCTACTCCGTTTTAAGTATTGTAACTCCAGATCACCGCTACCCTTTCCGATTGATCTGAGCCTCATAACATATGTCAGGGCTCTGCCCGACTTAGTTTATTGGGGTTCTGTCTCGGGACATCGGGACAAGGTTGGATTAGGGGTACTATACTTAAATTACAAATATATATTTTTATTACTACCAAACACACACTAGCTCGAATGCTGCTACAGGGTATTAACTCGATCGCTGGTACGATTCATTTTCCGATCGATCAATATATCCAATGGATGTTTAAGTGCTGCCCACATTAGGGCTATACTTTGTCATTCGTCGTGCTTTCGACGGGATGTTGAGTGCTGTCCGAAATCGGACTCTACTCTGTCCTGAGTTGTGAATCCGCTGGATGTTTAAGTATCGCACTTTGTCGTTCGTTGTGAGAATTTGATCTCGTGAGTTATCGTAAATGCTGTATTAAGTTATCTACCTAGTTCGTATGCATTAGGTTACAAGGCTAAATCAATAGGCCAAGCTCTGCCTGTATAAATCTGCAATATATCAAGGATTATCTGTAGACTAAACTTTGGCCGTATGAATCTGCATGATTATAAGTGAGTCATTCTCTCTTTTTATAAAATCTATTTACAAAATCATGTTTATTTTCAAAAGTTATAATTACGGGGATTAAGTCTTTGTAATCACCAAGTTACAGCCGGTATGTGGGGTTTTGTATACATTACTTGATAATCGTCACCATTGGGGCAGCCAATTGGGGGATATGACCATAGTCACAGATTCGGTCGAGTGACAAATACCGTGGGTAGTTGGTTTGATATCAGAAACATTGTAATCGCTCTTAATACTGTAAATTATAACAAATGTGTCATTTTAGTAAATAGAATGATTCACTCAGTATTTCCCGCTAACAAAACATTTTTCAAACATGTTTCAGGTAATTACAGTAGAGATGGATACGGCACTGAGAGGCATCAAGAAGTGGCTTATTTTATTAATTAAATCAAATTAAGAAATATTGTTTTATGTAATAAAATTTATCTTTATTAAAGCTACCATTGTAAAACATGGGTTTATCCCATCTATTTAAATAAATAAAAAAATCCGGTGTTTTCTAAACTCTGATATTTTTCCTAACTCACGGTCCTGATGAAATTTCCGCTGCAATATTTTTCAAAATAATCACCGGTACCACGGGCTGTTCACGACTCTCGATTCCGTCCAGGGTGGGTCGGGGGTCGTGACAATGATTAGGCTAGATATATGCATCAGCACTTATTTTTTTTTTTTTGTGTATATGTGATTAGGAAGTAGAATCGTAATTCCGCCTATTATAGTCACATTGAAAGCAACCAAATGTACTAACATATTTTTTTAACTCTTATTCTCTGTTATGGTATATTTAGGGACATTGGTAAAATTTCTTAGGTAGAATTTCTTATATATCTTTACTAGGTTATAACCCTGTGTGTTACACATGTTAAGTAAATTAAAATCAAATAGTTAATAACGAAGATTTAACAATTATAAAACGATATTTTAAGACGCTTTTCGGACATCCAAACAAAATTTTGTGTCATGTATGATCAAAATATGTGATGTTTATCAAGTTTATAAATATGAAATCATTTGAACCATCGATTAGAAGCAGGGCCGGCTCCATAGGCTTGGTAACCTAGCCACGAGCCTAGGGCCACCAAAAAATTAGGGCCTCCAAATTTTTAGAAAGTTTTTATATATAGTTATATGTATTAGGCCCAAATAAATACGTTTATTTCAAAAGTAAACATGTTTTTCATTGAATGAGTCCAAAATAAATATTTGTTTGGCAAAAAAAAGGCCAAGTTTCAAAGCCCATTTCGCCTTGATTTCCAGCTATTACAACACAATCACCATCGACCTAATCATCATTATTTAGCGGCCTAAAGCCCCAAAATACAGCCGCAGTTATCGTTTCTATTTCCCATAGCAACCTGCTTTCAAATTCTAGGCTATCGGCTATCACTAGCCGAAAAAAGTAAGGGTAATCACCTATGACGTCGGGATTGGAGGAGAGTTTGTCGGCGAAATTAGGGTCCTCACTTTATAGTTCGCTTAGGGTCTCCAAAAACGTAGGAACGACCCTGATTAGAAGACAAACTGTATCATCGACTTTCTCAAGAGTTTTAACAGTCATGTGAACATACATTTAATAACCCAAGTTTTATTTAAATAATAGTGGTCTTAATTTATTAGTTCTAAAAAATATTGAAATGTCTAGATTAGGCATACAACAATTAGCCAATTAGATAAACTTATATCATAAAAAATAATATTTAAATTTAAATTAATTAGATAAGTATAAATTATCGGTAATTATTAAATTATATAACTTTAATATTTAAATATTTGGACGTGAGTTGCATCTTAAAAGGATGTTTGTTTTTTTGGATAAATTTATTAGTATGATAAATGTAGTTATTCTTCTTCTTGCATTTTAAACATGTATTAAATTTAATAACTTAAATTAAATAATAATTATCTACAATTAAGGAATTAAGATATAATTTCTAACCTAGTAATTAATATAAATAAATAATAAGATATTTTATGAAACTTTATCCGTAATTTCTTAAATGTTTGAAACATATTAAATTTAATAATTTAAATTAAATAATAATTAATACAATTGATGATGGTCTAGAATAATAACAAGTGTCCCTCAATTGGTTTCTTAAGATACTTTTATTAGGTTAAAATTTCTTAGGCAAAATTTCTTATATATCTTTATGCTTTTATTAGGTATTATCAACCATAATGGCTGATGAGGAATCAAAGGCTCTTGATTATGTATCAGAGATTAGAAGAATAGAGCAGCTGGAACAACGTTTTAAGAAATCAAAAGGTGATAATCGGTCAGATATTGTTATGTATATCAGCTTCACGGGTGGGGGTGTTGGGTTCATTACACCTTGGTGTGTGTGAGTATTCGTGATATATGACGGCAGAAAGGGTGTGGGGGATTAGCACCCTGTGTGTCTTGGTGTGAGTCCAAAAGGGGAGCAATCGAGTTAGAAATCTGGGTGTACGGCTGAGTTTATGGCCCGTTCGCTGCCATTAAACGGCTGCAAACGCAACGGTTATCCGTTGCGTTTACGGCCCGTTCGCAGCCGTTAAACGACTGCGTTTACAGCCGTATAACAGCTGCGAACGGGCCGTAAACGCAGCGGTTAACTGTTGCATTTGGTTATATGACAAGCATGGTTTTAAAACGTTTAAGGCATGCGCCTCGAGGCGAAACGGCCAAAAAACGAGTCTGAGGCGCGCCTGTCACACCCCAATATTTCCACGTATTACCGGTAGGCCCGGTGGGGAGTATCGTGACGTAGTTGATATCATCATAGTCAAACAACACAATATTTAAATGCACAGCGGAAGCAAAAGATAGATATATTTCAACCATATAAATTGTAATATAAAGTATCACAATGTAGTTGAAACAGATCCACAGGCGGATCAAAATAAAAAAGGAAACTGTTCAACAGACTTTGACACCTAAAGCTTGGCGAGACTTGATTACTGGTGCCTGGAGTATCCAGCCTATTACGTGTAGCACCTGCACTTAACCTTTTTGGAAAATACGTCAGTTTACACTGGTAAATACAACTTAACTGACTCATTTTGAAAAGGGTTTGAAAATTGATTTGAATGCACTTCGGCAAAAATATATTTTATAACTTGGGACAATGATTAAAATAATCATGTATACAGTTTTACTTATTTGTCGTCCATTAGGGCCGGTTTGTAGGGCTGGTCTAGATTAATTGACACGCCACAGGTATAATGCCCACAAGGATTATTCCTTAAAGTGGATTACCAGTTTTTACATAATGCATCTTTCAGCTGTACGTCTACACCCCGTGCTTAGGTCGTGGCCATTTCTTTGAATGATGCCAAGGATATCCGGGACATGGTCATTTAACCCCCAAAGGCCATACACCAAAAAATACATATTAAACGAGTTATGTAATTACATTAATCACAATCCGATTTAAATGATTACACACCCGACCAAGCGGTATTATTATAATACCGTATCCCAAGCCCGTATAGGGAAAATAAGTTAAGAGTATTTACCTGAGCAATGTATAAGTCAATTACAGCAAGTACAGATGGCTTTTACTGGGCTCCTAATCTGGAACGAATGTTTATAATAACCTATTAGAATCCTAACGGGTCTTTAATTAAACTTAGACTTAGACCGGTTAGTTTTCAAAAGGAATACACGGTTCAAACGCATGATAGAGCGAAGACCGATTTAGAATGTGGTTTTGACCCGACAAGCTTGGACACTTGTTTAAAATGGGTAACTTAAACACATTCTGGAATTTGAGACAAAGATGATAAGGTTTGACCCGTTTCGGCTAATATGTGCAAACTAGTTACATAAGCCGATCCGAACGCGAAAAATGCGTAACGAGTAACCAAATGAGTCATATGCAATTTTCCTAAGTTAATATGCCTTAAATATGTTGTGACATCAGTAGGATATATTTTATTATGCCCGAAATGGATTTAAACTCAAACTATGCCTCGTAAGGGCATTTTGGTAATTTAAAAGATTATAAAAGAGTTTAATTAGTAATCTGAGTTACAGGTCTGATTTATTTAATAAATATACCTAATTTAATAAGTTATAACAGTAGGGCCCTAGACATATGTGAAATTTATCATTTAAAACCAAACTATGCATCCTAGGGGTATTTTGGTAATTTCACATAGGCTAAAAAGGTCAAAACGGGAATCTGAGTTAAACAACCTTTGCTTACTGTTAAAATATTGTAATTTACCTAAAATATTAGTAGGTATCAAACCTTATATGTTTAAAATAGTTTTAGTACTTACTATGTGCTAAAAATGCTTAAAAATGCTTAAAAATGCGATTTGGAGCCATTTCCGGGTTTTCAAAGGAAAGCTGATATTTTTATAATTCCAGAAGGCTCAAAATATTTTATTTATCAAATAAAATCAGTAGAAAAAGGTTTGGGGTCAAAAGGATTTGTAAAACTCATTTTATGGCTTAAAAGGGCAAAACCGGCATTAACCGAATCAAACTTAGAGACCTATGTTATGCTCAGCCAAAAATTAAATAAAAATATTCAAAAATCCCAAAATATTATATTACATCAGTGGGTTAAAAGTTTGATCTCAAAAAGTGGGTTTAGATAGGCTATGTGCTAATTACGCCATTTATTTAATAAAAAGCTTTCTAATTACGCTAATGAGCATAACTCTTAATCTAGACCTCAAACTGATGTCAAATTTTAGGTGCAAGTTTATAAATCAGTAAATAAGGTTTCTACTCTTTTACTTTTTCAAAAATCACGTTTTATAGTCAAAAGGGCATAATAGTCAACATTTAAACACTTAACGGAAACATGCATATGAATCGGATAACTAATGAACCAAGTTGTATAATCTCAGAGAGTTATACATATATGAAACCTGGTCCAAATAAAGCTCTAAGGAAATTCTAAAACATGCTTAAATGGGTCAGAACTGAAAATCAAAGTAGAAGTCAATTTATGCGACTTTCGGTTCCGATCCGGGACTTAAACTGAAAATTGTGGGGTTGAACATGGTTAGACATGTTCTTACATTAATTAGCAAGTTATATTAATGATAAAACAGGTTGCATGTCTCCTACATTGCTAATTATGCATTAATTCGAAAATAAGCATTCTGTTGACTTTTTAATAACAAGTTTGACCCGACACTTGACCTAGTTAGAGTGGGAATCAGAGAGTACCCTTTTAAGGGTTTATTATCCACATAATTACCTACTTATAGGTACTTTCAATTCGAGATTTGACTGAGCAAATTTTATTTAATCTCGAAGTCAAACGTTAATTATGACGGTTTGACTTTTAGTTAATTAACTAGGCTAAACTGAATTAGGAACGGTTAAGAACACTTACAAGAGTCCTAATCACGACTAGGAATCTTAAGGAAGCTTGCTTGGTGACCAGAGAGCTCCAGATGTGAGTCTTGTGAGTTTTGTAAATGCAAGTGACCAAATGTTGCAACTTAGGTGCCCTTATATATCAATTTTGATCTTCTAAGATGATGCCAAGATAGTCTATGAGTGTTTCCAGATCAAGCCAAGTGCCCTCTATGCATGTAATACCATTGGAGAGCCTCTGGTATAAGAAAACAACTGTTTAAAGTCGGTTTCAGACCTGCAACAGGCAGCTGTGCGTTGTTTCTATCGTTGGCGCTTGTTCGCAGGCCGCGAGAAGCCCCTCGCGGGGCGCCTAAAACCTACGCAACTGGCCAAACAAGTTTCATCTTTTACATTTCAGTCCCTGGTCCTTTGTAACGTGGTTTTGATTGTTTTTCTTGCAATTTTGGCCCTCTAACTTGATTTTTAAGGACCTTAAGACTTTTAAAAACTTAGTTAAGTCCTTGGTTAACTTTGTGCTTACCCGAAAAGTCACAAATTTCAACGTTGACGCTTTTAACCCTTCGTATACGAATTTGATCATAACTTTCTCATATGATAACGAAACATTATGAAATTTTTATCATATATTCTAGTGAGTATATTTTATCGTTACAAAGCTTCGGGTTTGCTAAAAGGTCACTCAGAGGTGTACTTTAAACATGTTGACACATTTAACTCCTGTAGTTTGTAATTCCTCACTTTCTTTCATTTTCAGCTTCGTATGATCCAATATTTATTCATTTGATGGTATAAACATCATGTAGGGCTATTGTAAGGCATATTTATCCATTGTTGACACTTTGGACCCTTATATTCACATAGTTTCTCTGTTTGTCAACTTTAGTCCCTCTAAAGTAAATTTTCACATATTCAAAGCTTATGGCACGTGTCAATACATTATTGGGCATGAAATTACGAGGTGTTACATCCTCACCCCCTTAAAAGAAATCTCGACCTTGAGATTTACTGAAACAAATGAGGGTATTTTTCTTTCATCGTAGATTCTACCTCCCATGTGTATTCGGGACCTCTACGGGAATCCCATTTGACCTTTACAATAGGCACATGCTTCCTTCGAAGCTTCTTTACCTGTCGATCTTCAATCGACAATGGTTTTTCCACAAATTTCAAACTCTCATCCATATGCACATCTGTGTGCGGTATGACTAGCGAGTCATCAGCTAGACATTTCTTTAGATTGCAGATGTGAAAAACATTGTGAATACCACTAAGCTCTTCCGGCAAGTTCAACTTATAAGCCACTGACCCAACACATTCGATAACCTCGAATGGTCCTATATACCTTGAGCTTAACTTACCTTTCTTACCAAATCGCATCACTCCCTTCCAAGGTGATACTTTAAGCAAAACTTTATCACCAACCTCAAACTTTAGAGGTTTACGCTTTGGATCTGCGTAGCTTTTCTGCCTATCTCTGGCAGCTTTCAGGCGGTCACGAATCTGGACAATCTTGTCCGTTGTTTCAAAGACTAGATCAGGTCCTGATAATTGAACTTCTCCTACTTCCGCCCAACAAATAGGTGTTCTGCATTTTCTACCATATAATGCCTCAAAAGGCGCAGCCTTAATACTCGTATCGTAGCTATTGTTATAGGAGAACTCGATCAATGGCAGGTGGTTATCCCAACTGCCACCTAAATCAATCACACATGCACGAAGCATGTCTTCCAACGTTTGGATGGTACGCTCACTCTGCCCGTCCGTCTGTGGATGGTAAGCCGTACTAAAATTTAAGCGCGTGCCCAAAGACTGTTGGAAACTTTTCCAAAAATGAGAGGTGTATCTCGTATCTCTGTCAGAGATAATTGACACTGGTACGCCATGCAGAGCTACAATCTTATCTACGTACAATTGAGCTAATATGTCAGAGCTATAAGTTTCCTTAATGGGTAGGAAATGTGCTGACTTCGTCAGTCTATCTACTATCACCCATATAGTATCATTTCCCTTCCTTGTCTTTGGCAACTTGGTGATGAAATCCATTGTCACCATCTCCCATTTCCATGTGGGAAGTTCAGGCTGTTGTAGCAAACCTGACGGCTTCTGATGCTCAGCTTTGACTTGCGCACACGTCAAACATTTGGCTACATAGGCAGCTACAGACTTTTTCAAGCCTATCCACCAGTAGTTTGCCTTTAGATCCTGGTACATCTTATCAGCTCCAGGATGAACGAAATATTTAGAACTGTGGGCTTCCTGGAGGATAACATCCCGAAGTCCTCCATAAACTGGAACCCATATTCGTCCATTTAACTTTAGGATCCCATCCTTGTCATAGGACAACTGCTCCTCAGTTACTCCTAACTTTTCATCAGGATAGTTAGCTTCCAACACAGCTTCCTTCTGTGCAGCTAACAACCTTTCGTTCAAACTATTCTTTATTTCAATGCTCTTGGCATTGATTCTTATAGGCTTCACTCTTTCCTTCCTGCTTAAGGCATCAGCAACTACATTTGCCTTGCCTGGATGGTATCTTATCTCACAGTCATAGTCATTCAAAGTTTCCATCCAACGTCGTTGCCTCATGTTTAAATCCTTCTGATTAAACAAGTGTTGAAGGCTCTTGTGATCTGAATAGATCACACACTTGGTTCCATACAAGTAATGCCTCCACAGTTTTAGTGCAAATACAATGGCACCCAGCTCCAAGTCATGGGTGGTGTAGTTCTTCTCGTGCACCTTTAACTGTCGTGAAGCATAGGCAATGACTTTGCCTTTCTGCATGAGCACACAGCCCATACCGGTGTGTGATGCATCACAATACACCACGAATTCTTCTATTCCATCGGGTAACGTCAAAACAGGAGCATTGCTCAATCTTTCCTTAAGAATGTCAAAGGATTCCTGCTGCTTAGGGCCCCAATCAAACTTAACCTTCTTATGTGTCAACGAAGTTAGGGGCGCAGCAATCCTTGAGAAGTTTTCGATAAATCGTCTATAGTATCCTGCTAAACCCAGGAAACTACGAATCTCTGTAGGCGTCTTTGGTTCTTGCCAATTCATAACAGCTTCCACCTTAGCGGGATCCACTTGAATACCACGCTCACTAACCACATGTCCAAGAAATTGGACTTCCCGAAGCCAAAATTGACACTTCAAAAATTTGGCGTACAATTTCTCATGATGTAGAAGTTTAAGAATACAGCGAAGATGTTTATCGTGGTCAGCTTGGTTCTTCGAGTAGATAAGGATGTCGTCAATGAATACGATGACAAATTTATCTAAGTAGGGCTTGCAGACGCGATTCATGAGATCCATGAATGCGGCAGGAGCATTAGTGAGCCCAAAAGGCATCACTAGGAACTCATAATGACCATAACGAATCCTAAATGCAGTCTTGTGTACATCTTCATCCTTAACTTTCAACTGATGATAGCCTGACCTTAAATCGATCTTGGAAAAGTAACTTGCCCCTTGAAGTTGATCGAACAAATCGTCGATCCTGGGCAAAGGATACCTATTCTTGATAGTGACCTTATTAAGCTCACGGTAATCGATGCACAGACGCATCGATCCATCATTTTTCTTGACAAACAAGATCGGTGCTCCCCAAGGAGACGAGCTTGGTCTAATGAAACCTTTGGTTAGTAGATCATCTAACTGTGTCCTCAATTCCTTCATCTCTGTTGGTGCCAACCTATAAGGCGCTCTTGCTACTGGTGCTGCACCAGGGATGATGTCAATTCTAAATTCTACTTGCCTATCTGGTGGTAAACCAGGTAGTTCTTCGTGGAAAACTTCAGGATATTCAGAAATGACAGGAATATCATCAATCTTAGGCTTCGGCTCATCGATAGTCACTTGTGCCATGTAGATGACACAACCCTTCTTCAAACACCTAGAGGCCTTGAGCATAGACACTTGCTTAGGTAATCCATATTGGGTATCCCCTTGAATGGTAAGTGGCTCACCAGACGGGGTCTTGACCACTACTTGCTTCTTGTTGCACATAATCTGGGCTTGGTTATGCGATAACCAATCCATACCTAGCACTATATCAAAACCGGCTAGCTTAAAGGGAAGTAAGGACAAAGGAAAATAATGGTTCCTAATGGATATAACACATCCATCTAACACAGTTGAGGCGGTTTCTATGGTTCCATCAGCTAATTCCACCTCGTACTTCACACTTAAGGCTTTTACAGGCAATTTTAACAACTCACAAAACTTGTTATCCACAAAAGACTTATCTGCTCCGGAATCAAACAACACTCTAGCATAAACATCATTTACGAGAATGGTACCTGTGATCACATTGTCGTCCTGAACAGCTTCCTTTGCATCCATCCTGAAGACCCTAGCATTGGTCTTCTTGACCTCTTCCGGCTTCTTGGCGTATTTAGGGCAATTGGTTTTAATATGCCCTTTCTCATTGCAGTTGTAGCATGTGGCATCTTTAATCTTCTTGCAATCAACAATCTTATGCTCTTTAGACTTGCATAACCCACACGCAGGTGATCCGGACTTAGACTTGGACTCAAGTCGGCACTTTCCAAAGTGGCGTTTTTGGCAAGTCTTGCACTTTGGCTTTTCCTCAGCCTACTGGCTACCCTTGTTGGATCCAGACTTCTTCCTGAAGTCAGTATTACCCTTGTGCTTCTTCTCAGATCTTCGTGAGGTATCGTCCTCACGCTTCCTCTTACCTTCTTCTGAATCCCTTAGCAATCTTAACCTGACCGCGTCCAAGGTAAGAGACAGAGATAGATCAGCTGCTGATCTGAAGGTAGCAGGTCTGGATGTCTTAACACTGGCTTTAACTTCTGGGGCTAAACCCCCAATGAAGCGAACAATCCTTTTGGGTTCCGGGGTTACCAGATACGGAACCAACCTAGATAGGGTATTGAAACTGGTGAGGTAAGCTTGACAATCTAAATTCTTCATCACCAACGATAAGAAATCTTATTCGATTCTTTCGACTTCGTGCTGCGGGCAATAATTCTCCTTAATGAGAGCAACGAACTGATCCCATGACAAGTTGTAGAGTGGGATCTTTCCAGCAGCTTGGATGAGAGACTTCCACCATGCCAGTGCCTCTCCCTTGAACGATTGGGATACATATTTCACTACGTCCCTTTTAGCACAACCGGTGATGTCCACTACCGTGTCCATTTCATCTAACCAGGTCATACAATCTATTGCTCCTTTCTCCCCAGTGAAGTCCCGGGGTTTGCAAGAAACAAAGTACTTATAGGTACAGGACTTGGTGTGAGGTTTAGCATCAAACAATATCCTTTTTGAGGGAACACTGTTTTGATTAGATGAATGTCGATCATCATCTCTCTTGGGTTCATCTTTCTTAGAGGGTGGTTTGCTATGAGCCTCCGAGTGAGTCTTAGGCTTGGAATGTGGTGCGGATCTGGTCCTACTTCGGGTCCCGCTTGATTCACTATACTGCCTATTTATTGCTTTGGTAACAACATTTTCTACTAATGCTTGCAGCTCCGCACCAGTTACAAGTATTTTAGCATTTTCAGGGTTTTCCACCGAATGACTGTTTATTTCTTCTGACTTGGCCATTTAGTTTTAATTGCTACATAAAGAAAATAAGGACAAGGTTTATTTAGAAGCCTAAACAGTACTATCGTTCTTGACGATTTATTAACCATGGTTTTAATAGCCATTTTAGTTAATTTATTAAATATATAATTATTCAGGATCTTTATCATAATCCAAAATTATAAATTAATAATAGCACATAGGCCTAGTTATGTAGACAAATTTTAGTTTATAAACTCGGATTTTAAGGAATCGAGGCATTAAGGTTTGAATCAAAGTTCATTACCTTTTCTTTACAGGGAGTTGTAGGCTACCACTGTCTTTAGTCTCGGAGGACGTTAATTATAGTCCAATTTAAGGATGACTTATGTGATTTTATCGAATCACATTTTGCCAAGAATGTTAACATATTTGCTGATGTTAACAGGGATTCGAATCTTTTTAAACAGATTTTACCATATTGGCTAGGTCTTTATAGTGACATACTAGCTAGGTTTTACCTTTTTAAGATTCTTATTAATATACAACGCAGAAAAAATCCTAAATTGAAATGGTTAATATGGATCTGTATCTAATTGTGGAACTACCGTTTTGGCCCTTGTTTTTGAAATGACATAAGGCTAGGTTTTGTTCTTTTAGATTCTATCATTTTAATACAATGATTGATCAAAAATTTTATTCATTTATTTCACATTTTATGTTTATGCAAGTAATTAAAAATGAATTTAAACTAACCATTCCATCACATAAAAAAATAAATTACGAGTCTGCCTTAAACGGGACTTCTACAAAATAACACGCCCACGCAGGGGCTTAAACCACACACATACCCACGCAGGGGTCAACAGAAAACACATGCCCACGCAGGGGCAAAATACTAAAGAACATACCCTCGCAGGGGTCAAAACAGAAAAACAGGCCCACGCAGGGGCACAACTAGAAACAAGGAAATACTACCAACAATTGAAGGATTCAACGGTCCTTCCTGCTCTTCCCTTTTATCAAACCTGCTAATCCTTTGAGGAAACCATGCTTATCCCTACGATCTCTGTGAACTTGATGTTCCACCTGGTCCAGTCTTTGAAGAATTTCCTCCTGCTCGGGCGGGGAAAACTGCGGTACCTGCGGCTGCGGCTGATATGGAGGTCGAAGAGATGGCTGCTGTTGGTATCCATAAGCTGGATAACCAACTCCCCAAGGAGTTCCGTAGGGCCCTTCGGGGTTTTGAACATTGTAGTTCCATGCCGCTAGGTAGGGGTCGATCTCCGCATAATTAAAGCTGGTGTGAGCAGGCATCTCAAAAGGGTTGTATGTTGCTGGACCAGTATACGTGGGAATTGGGTTGTCAAAGCCAAAGGTGGAGGCATGGCATGCGTAGAGTTCACTTCCGGGTTGGGGTTTGAAGGTCCCCCAAACTACTGGTTTCCTTGTACGGATATGCACCCCTCCTCCTTGCACGGACATCCGTGCGTTTGTTCTCCTTCGCCTCGGCGGCTCAGGAGGTTGCTGTTGAGGCGGTGGTGGTAGCGGGGTAACTGCCACAAAGCGAGAATCCCTGGAAGGTTCCGATTGTTGCTGCTGTTGCTGTTGCTGTTGTTGTTGCTGCTGATAAGGTGATGAATGGTATGAGGGTGTGAAATACCACTCATACTGGTTCATTCTCGCTTGAAAGCTGTCTGGACCATGGTAAGGTGATCTGTGAAAAGACGATCCATCGGAGATTTCAATAGGATGAGTGGGGGTACCAGACGGTGGTTCGGTTGGGTCAGTATCCTCGTCCATGTCCATGTTGTGATCTCCGGAAAAATGATCTTCGGGTCCCAATGGGTTAACACCCACTGGTTCCTCTAGGTAGTTTGCCGGGTTGAACCGGCTGCGAAAAAGATGGGACGGGTTATCAAAAGAATGGCGCGAGTTGGAGCGCTGTAGAGGGATGAACGAAGGTTGCGGGTTTTCTGGTTCGTTCTCGGAGTGGGGTCCAGAGGAATGTAAGTAAGAAGGTGACGAAGCTAACGAGACAGACCGTCTGGCTGGCTGCAGGTGGGATCTCCAGTCTCCCTGAGGACTGGTGCTAACAGGAACGAGTGAAGTTCGCCTTTGAGAAGGTCCTGCCTCCTTGTCGTGAGTTCCAACAGGTGCCTTCCCTTTTCCTCTTCCTCTGAAAAATATGGGCGACATATTCTTGACCTGTCAACATAAACAATATAACAACAAGGAAAAATATATAAAAGACAAAGTTAGAAATAAAGACCAATTGGAATAATCCTAAGTTCTTTGTCTAGACTCGAAGATTTAGGAATGTGCAATTGTGTAACTGAGATTAAACACAAAAGGCTAGTGTTTAATTCACTCAGTGTTGGCTCTGATACCAACATGTCACACCCCGATATTTCCACGTATTACCGGTGGGCCCGGTGGGGAGTATCGTGACGTAGTTGATATCATCATAGTCAAACAACACAATATTTAAATGCACAGTGGAAGCAAAAGATAGATATATTTCAACCAAATAAATTGTAATATAAAGTATCACAATGTAGTTGAAACAGATCCACAGGCGGATCAAAATAAAAAAGGAAACTGTTCAACAGACTTTGACACCTAAAGCTTGGCGAGACTTGATTACTGGTGCCTGGAGTATCCAGCCTATTACGTGTAGCACCTGCACTTAACCTTTTTGGAAAATACGTCAGTTTACACTGGTAAATACAACTTAACTGACTCATTTTGAAAAGGGTTTGAAAATTGATTTGAATGCACTTCGGCAAAAATATATTTTATAACTTGGGACAATTATTAAAATAATCATGTATACAGTTTTACTTATTTGTCGTCCATTAGGGCCGGTTTGTAGGGCCGGTCTAGATTAATTGACACGCCACAAGTATAATGCCCACAAGGATTATTCCTTCAAGTGGATTACCAGTTTTTACATAATGCATCTGTCAGCTGTACGCCTACACCCCGTGCTTAGGTCGTGGCCATTTCTTTGAATGATGCCAAGGAAATCCGGGACATGGTCATTTAACCCCCAAAGGCCATACACCAAATAATACATATTAAACGAGTTATGTAATTACATTAATCACAATCCGATTTAAATGATTACACACCTGACCAAGCGGTATTATTATAATACCGTATCCCAAGCCCGTATAGGGAAAATAAGTTAAGAGTATTTACCTGAGCAATGTATAAGTCAATTACAGCAAGTACAGATGGCTTTTACTGGGCTCCTAATCTGGAACGAATGTTTATAATAACCTATTAGAATCCTAACGGGTCTTTAATTAAGCTTAGACTTAGACCGGTTAGTTTTCAAAAGGAATACACGGTTCAAACGCATGATAGAGCGAAGACCGATTTAGAATGTGGTTTTGACCCGACAAGCTTGGACACTTGTTTAATATGGGTAACTTAAATACATTCTGGATTTTGAGACAAAGATGATAAGGTTTGACCCGTTTCGGCTAATATATGCAAACTAGTTACATAAGCCGATCAGAACGCGAAAAGTGCGTAACGAGTAACCAAATGAGTCATATGCAAGTTTCCTAAGTTAATATGCCTTAAATATGTTGTGACATCAGTAGGATATCTTTTATTATGCCCGAAATGGATTTAAACTCAAACTATGCCTCGTAAGGGCATTTTTGTCATTTAAAAGATTATAAAAGAGTTTAATTAGTAATCTGAGTTAAAGGTCTGATTTATTTAATAAATATACCTAATTTAATAAGTTATAACAGTAGGGCACTAGACATATGTGAAATTTATCATTTAAAACCAAACTATGCATCCTAGGGGTATTTTGGTAATTTCACATAGGCTAAAAAGGTCAAAACGGGAATCCGAGTTAAATAAATTTTTCTTACTGTTAAAATATTGTAATTTACCTAAACTATCAGTAGGTATCAAACCTTATATGTTTATAATAGTTTTAGTACATACTATGTGTTAAAAATGCTTAAAAATGCGATTTGGAGCCATTTCCGGGTTTTCAAAGGAAAGCTGATATTTTTATAATTCCAGAAGGCTCAAAATATTTTATTTATCAAATAAAATCAGTAGAAAAAGGTTTGGGGTCAAAAGGATTTGTAAAACTCATTTTATGGCTTAAAAGGGCAAAACCGGCATTAACCTAATCAAACTTAGAGACCTATGTTATGCTCAGCCAAAAATTAAATAAAAATCTTCAAAAATCCCAAAATATTATATTACATCAGTGGGTAAAAATTTTGATCTCAAAGAGTGGGTTTAGATAGGCTATGTGCTAATTACGCCATTTATTTAATAAAAAGCTTTCTAATTACGCTAATGAGGATAACTCTTAATCTAGACCTCAAACTGATGTCAAATTTTAGGTGCAAGTTTAAAAATCAGTAACTAAGGTTTCTACTCTTTTACTTTTTCAAAAATCACGTTTTATAGTCAAAAGGGCATAATAGTCAACATTTAAGCACTTAACGGAAACATGCATATGAATCGGATAACTAATGAACCAAGTTGTATAATCTCAGAGAGTTATACATATATGAAACCTGGTCCAAATAAAGCTCTAAGGAAATTCTAAAACATGCTTAAACGGGTCAGAACTGAAAATCAAAGCAAAAGTCAATTTATGCGACTTTCGGTTCCGATCCGGGTCTTAAACTGAAAATTGTCGGGTTGAACATGGTTAGACATGTTCTTACATTAATTAGCAAGTTATATTAATGATAAAACAGGTTGCATGTCTCCTACATTGCTAATTATGCATTAATTCGAAAATAAGCATTCTGTTGACTTTTTAATAACAAGTTTGACCCGACACTTGACCTAGTTAGAGTGGGAATCAGAGAGTACCCTTTTAAGGGTTTATTATCCACATAATTACCTACTTATAGGTACTTTCAATTCGAGATTTGACTGAGCAAATTTTATTTAATCTCGAAGTCAAACGTTAATTACGACGGTTTGACTTTTAGCTAATTAACTAGGCTAAACTGAATTAGGAAGGGTTAAGAACACTTACAAGAGTCCTAATCATGACTAGGAATCTTAAGGAAGCTTGCTTGGTGACCAGAGAGCTCCAGATGTGAGTCTTGTGAGTTTTGTAAATGCAAGTGACCAAATGTTGCAAATTAGGTGCCCTTATATATCAATTTTGATCTTCTAAGATGATGCCAAGATAGTCTATGAGTGTTTCCAGATCAAGCCAAGTGCCCTCTATACATGTAATACCATTGGAGAGCCTCTGGTATAAGAAAACAACTGTTTAAAGTCGGTTTCAGACCTGCAACAGGCAGCTGTGCGCTGTTTCTGTCGCTGGCGCTTGTTCGCGGGCCGCGAGAAGCCCCTCGCGGGGCGCCTAATACCTGCGCAACAGGCCAAACAAGTTTCATCTTTTACATTTCAGTCCCTGGTCCTTTGTAATGTGGTTTTGATTGTTTTTCTTGCACTTTTGGCCCTCTAACTTGATTTTTAAGGACCTTAAGACTTTTACAAACTTGGTTAAGTCCTTGGTTAACTTTGTGCTTACCCGAAAAGTCACAAATTTCAACGTTGACGCTTTTAACCCTTCGTATACGAATTTGATCATAACTTTCTCATATGATAACGAAACTTTATGAAATTTTTATCATATATTATAGTGGGTATATTTTATCGTTACAAAGCTTCGGGTTTGCTAAAAGGTCACTTAGAGATGTACTTTAAACATGTTGACACATTTAACACCTGTAGTTTGTAATTCCTCACTTTCTTTCATTTTCAGCTTCGTATGATCCAAGATTTATTCATTTGAAGGTATAAACATCATGTAGGGCTATTGTAAGGCATATTTATCCATTGTTGACACTTTGGACCCTTATATTCACATAGTTTCTCTGTTTGTCAACTTTAGTCCCTCTAAAGTTATTTTTCACATATTCAAAGCTTATGACACGTGTCAATACATTATTGGGCATGAAATTACGAGGTGTTACAGCGCCTCATGGTATTTTTATTGTATATGCGCCTCAAAGGGGCTGAGGCGCTAAGAAAGCTGCGCCATTGGTGCGCCTCAGGGGTTTTTGATAGTTGTTTTTGATGTTTTTGACTTTTTGTGTCAATTTCAAACATTTCATATCTTTTTTAAGTGTATTTTTGATGTTTCACGTCTACACTCTGGTAGATAATGATTTAAACGGCTGCAAACGCAGCAGCAAACGGGTGTAAAAACGCAGCCGTTTGCAGCCGTTTAACGGCGCGTTTACGGCTGCAAACGCAGCAGCAAACGGCTGCGTTTTTACACCCGTTTGCTGCTGCGTTTGCAGCCGTAAACGCGTCGTTAAACTGTTGCGTTTTTGCACCCGTTTGCTGCCGCATTTGCAGCCGTTTACGGCTGCAAACGGGTGTAAAAACGCAGTCGTTTGAAGCCGTTTAAAGGCGCGTTTGCAGCCATTTAACGGCCGTTTAGCTTTAGATGATCATGCAATGTAACAACTGAGATTTGTTTTTGAGTTAGAAAAGAGTTGATGTTGTGTAAAACACAAAACTGAAACTTTTGAAAGGGGTAAAACCCAAAACTGAAACTTTTGAAAGGGGTAAAACCCAAAATTGATTCAGTCATCAGTAATCAAGATTGTTCTAATAAAATGAGGTTATTATTGACTATTAGAGTTCCGATAATTATGTGATAGATGTACACATTTATAGCAAATATTGTTGTCATATTTAGATAGGCATATTGTATCTCAGTATATTATTTTGGATGGTGAAATATCAATCAATGAATCTTTGCCTACTTTCATTGAGCTTTGATAAATCAACTTTTGGTTTAAAAAAAGCAGGTGAATCTGATATCGAGGGATGTGTTGATAAATCTAATGGAAATCTTGAAGTGGGTATGAATGAAACCCTAAATGTTGATGATAAAGGGTTGTTTTGGGATCAGAGGTGTTGGATTTGTTCAATGATTCAGTTGTTTCTTGTTCAAAAGAAGGAGGAAACAAGTCGATGTCTATAAATATGGGTGAAACGGGTCCTAGGAACGTATACTTGAAAGCAGATCAGAAATTTTAGAATCTGGAACATTTGCTGATGATACAACAGTTGTCAATGGTGGTTATGGTGAGTATATTTGTATTGTTTAATAAATTGCTAGATTATATGTAATGGGTGATTATAGAGCTTACATACATTGTTTCTTGTAGAACCTTAACATAGTATTTATACAAAAATCTCTTCAGTTGGATCAAACAAGAATGCGAATCTTTTGATTTGGGATATAAGCCTTTTTTTTTTTGCAGCCTCAAGTTCAATGAGGTATTGAGTAATATTTCATGGGGTTTCACATCACATTTAACAAAAAAATACTAATTTTGGATTCACATGCCAGGCGAATGGTAAGGCCCCTATAACCAGCGTTTCACTTAGTATGTCCTTTTACAGCCTTGGCAGTTTTAGCGTCTTTTTCTGGTTGGCTATATTTGTGTTCCCATTCTTATGTTTTGTCTTCATATATTTATACAGATGGGAAGCTTGTCTAAAATCCGTTGATGGCATTTGGGCTCTATGGTGATATAAAAGTGTGCGCAAATCTACAGGCTTTTCACGAGCGGTAAATTATCCTCCTGTATGTAACTCATGCTTTTGTAGTTGGTAAAAATACTTATTTTTGTTTGGGTAAGGTGTCAAAACAAGTCGGGCCCGTTTGATCCTTACACTTTTTGTCCAAGCTATTTTTAGTTTCTTATTCATAATCGTTGTGTCAAATACGCTTCCAAAATGGATATTGCTTCAGTAATAATGTGGCTTTGTGAATTGGAAACTAAGAGTTTATGGACTCAGGGATTTAATTTATTGTTTGGATCAAACTAAGTAATGACCCTTTCTATTTAATAAAGCAAAAAAGATAATTAGTAAACTCAGAAAACATAACATCACTAAAAGCTTGTGTTACATCCCTATATACGTTAAAGTTTCCAAAAAAAAAAAAAAAACCTTAATTAACTTATGCTTCTAATGTTAGGTCATGGGTGGTATCACGACTCTTAGAAACGAACAGAAATACAGCAGCCCACTGTTGTCTAATCAGCGGCGGCAAAGAGTAAGTGTCTGGTGGACAAAGCCAATATCCATTGAAAGCTGCTCCTGAAGAAAGTTACGGTGTTGATATGGTCGATTTTTATGATCCCATTGGTCTACGTACTCTGATCCCTGGTACTTGTAATCTAAAGATCAAGAAAGTATATTATGTGTGCCTTGCAAGAAAAGCTGAGTTAAAGGGTGTTTGGGGCTATATGCAAATTGCGACATGGAAGCCACTCTGGATAAGTGCTAGAGATGACAATATTCATAGGAATTTCATTGCTGGCACCTGATGACTCGAAAGGTATGTATTTGCTCCATCGTTACAACTTCAGCTTGAGATGACAATATGGCTAGGTTAGGTCGTGTGGTGTTGTGTCGTGTCGGATCGGGTCAGGTCGGGGGTCAAAATGGGTATTCGGGAGGACACACCGAATACACTAAGTAGGATAAGATATCATTTGCAAGCTGTATAGGATGCGATGATAGTTCACCTCTAATAAGCTAGTATTCATTTTCTCAGGTAGATGAGGACAAAAGGCATTCAAGTGGACAAGACTCTACAACAAGTGATGGGTCAACATTCTTATCTGAGAGCACTGGGACACTGGCTACACAGCCTTTGCTGTCTTCTGAACTAATATTACTTCCTTTTTTCCCATTAATTAATAAATGTTATTATTCTATCTGGCATTTTACTTCTAATTTCTGATGGGATTTCTTTGTTCTCATACGCTTAATCATTATTTTGGTTATTGGAATCATTTTGAATAGCCAATAAGGGAAAAGGTGTTTTAAGACCAGTTAGACTAGTGGGTATGGAGAGCCTCATCCCCACGTCGGCGCCACGTAGAAGTGGCTTGGAGGGGATGGACCTAGGGGGGTGGGGGATGAACCCCTTTATGTATATATATGTATGTATGTATAGGTATATGTGAGAGAAGGGAGGAGAAGGGAGGCCCGGCGAGATCAGCTGGTGGGAGCCGGAAAGGACGGGACGGGGCGAGGGGGGTGGTGTGGGGGACCGGCGGCGGGCCTCACCGGGCCTAAGCCGGCCCCCATACCGCTTAGTCTTATTGATTAAGTTATTGCATATTAAAACGATTTAGGATCTTGTTTTAAAAAAATGAGAGGCACATAAAAGCGACGAGGTCTAAAACCGAGGCGCGGAGCGCAAAAGTGGCAGGCTTTTCCTACCCGAGGCGCAACAGGTCCATCAGCTAACTGGACTTTTCTCAATAGTTTTTTTTAGCTTTCTCTACCCAAAACATAGCTATAAGTAAGGGTTTTGTATGATTTTAGCGGCATGTACAAGCCAAAAAACCCAAGATACAACGGTTAGATGCATAAAAACGCCTCGGATACGAGAGGTGCACGCCTCAGGCCAAAAAAGCTCAGAAATATCCTAAAAAAGTGAGCCTTTTTGGCGCTTCTGGTAATTGTACGAGAGGCGTGCGCCTCATGTTTTATCTGTAAAAAACAATGTTGAGAACGGTATCCTATGGACGTCATTCATATTAGAGTGTGGAGTTTCATGTTTGAGTATCTGTGAAGGATAGAATGTTGATCGTTTTTAGTGTTTTACGTTGGCTTCTTTTATGTTTTAGCAGATGGGACTACAAAAGGACTTCTATTTCTATAACAAGTATTGCCAATTGACTTAATTCAAAGAGGTATTTAAGCTGCAAAGTTTATATATTCTAATAATTTCTGTTTTTCAATCGGATTTTGGTCACTATACTTCTTTCGTCAGCGTTTGTTGATTATGTGTTTGTTTGTTCCTGTGAGGTTTTGAATGTACGAGTTTTACATCTAAACTAAAGTTTGTTTTTATAAAGATGTTTTAGGCTTTGTAAGAGTTTTAGAATTTATATGGTCTTGTATGATAAAAACATACATTATAGCTTCATTCTTATTTTTATCTTGAAGCCCACATCAGAATTAGTTTGAATGATGCTGCATTAATTCTGGCTAACTTTGAGCTGATTATACTTTTGTTGTATATAAACGGTCTGGTCTTATTTTATACAGCCGGTTTTGGTATAAAACCTAAAATCAAACCAGTCGCTACGTTTTGAAGATTTTGAAACCGACACTGCGAAACCAAACCGAAGACCTGTTTTGGCGGTTTTACGACTTGAAACCGAACCGTGATCACCCCTGCAATATATCACCAAACGACTATAAACTAACGGTAAACGAGTATCCTATTGTAAATCGCCTCCGCCGCCGCATCGAACGGGTAGAAAGCAAGTGTGTGTGTATATATATATATGGTAGAGGATCCTGTAAAAAAGACCTAAAGTGTGAGAAGGGTAAGAAAGAATCTCAACCATTAGATCTTTTGATCTAATGGTTGAGATCAATAGGGACCAAATTGTAATATATTTTCATTAATTTGGACTGATTTGAAATATCTAGGGGCAATATAGTCTTTTAAACCCACTAGAAATTAGGTAATGCACATGTAACTTCCCCCCGTCTTTTTTAAACGTCAATAACTTTTTATACGTAACTTTTAAAAAAAAAAATTACACCATAATAACGAGCGTTTTTTTATCTTTAATATGAGTACCATATTGCTATACTTATATAGAGAAAAAATATGTTTCGATCAGATGTTTAGTCAATGAATGGTGTTATATACTTGCTGAATGTTGTTATATACTTGCTGAATGGTTTATATACTTACTGAATGGTGTTATATACTTGCTGAATGGTGTTATATACTTGCTGAATGCTGAATGGTGTTATATACTTGCTGAATGGTGTTATATACTTGCTGAATGGTGTTATATACTTCCTATAATTAAGGTGGCGGTTATGGGAAGTTTTTAATTAATTGAATTAATGATAAAATTACTTGTTTACCATTTTCAATTAATTTAGATCTAATGGCTGAGATTCTTTCTTACCTTTCTCACACTTTTGGTCTTTTTTACAATAACCTTACCATATATATATATATATATATATATATATATATAGGGTAGGGTTCATGAGTGAACAATGTTGTATTTGTGAACAAAATAAACTTATCTTAACCATTGATTTTGTAGATCTAGATTTTAATATTAGTGGCAAGATTGTAATTATCTTTTGTAACTTCCATTTATTTTAATACACATAAGGGTATAATTGTATTTTTGTCACTTCATTTAATTAATTGATTTTTCTCTCTCTCTTGATTTCTCTTTCCAATTAAAGAAACATTTAATTACATTCTTTATAGTTTTTTCTCTCACCAATTACCTAACTTGATAATTTATAATTTAAAAAAAATGCAAACATTATCAAATATTGTTTCATCTAGAACATGATTAAAAATATTTAATTACATTATTTATACATATATGTATTATATCAATGTTTGATAAAAAGATGGATAGTGGAAACAAGATGTAATAATATATAGGTTTATAAGTCTGGTATATAACGATCTATATACACATATGTACTTGAATAACAAACAGGTGTGTACATCTGGTATATACCGACCTGTATACACATATGTACTTGAATAATACACTGTTGTATAAGTTTGGTTTATACCGACCTGTGGAAACACATATGTAATAATACACAAGTGTATAAACCTGTATACACATATGAAACATAGATTTTGTGGGTAAAAGGCTATTATATTAATAGACACATGTGTATATGTGTGAACTGTACAGATGTATTAACGACATTAACGACAAATACGTAAGTGTATATAGAGAGATTTGTCCATGTGTGATTAGTGACATAGAACTGTACGTTTGTTAAAGCTTTTATATTAAGTCTTTCGAATATGTAACGTAGACTATGTTGACAAACTTAGCATATGAATACACATGTATTAACCATAAATAGACAAGTGTATATATTGGGATTTTTTATTGTGTAGATTCTTAAATAGAAGTGTTTTGGTTATACTTTCCAAAAATTAAAGATATGGTAACTGCAAATCATTAAATAAATATAATTAAAGATAAAGATCAAAAGTATAATTACAATCTTAACCTTTTCATCATCTAATTAAATGAATGGATGAGATTGGTTCACACAATTCACAACCAAGGATGTTGTTCACTCATGATCCTCATCCTATATATATATATATTAATTATCAATAAAAAAATTCGAGCGAAACCGAGCGATCGACGAGCTAGCGGACCTTTGCTCATGCTTGGATTGAATTTGAATCGAACCGATCCGAGCGGCTCATTTACAAATTGAGCGGGAATCGAACAAGCATTTTTCGAGCATTTTTCAAGCGATCGTCAAGCGATCCTCGATCGTCGAGCAGTTTGGACAACCCTAATTGTAACAGTCTTCTAATTCTTTGCATGCCCCATCCAATTTATCAGCAATTTCCTGTTAAATTAAAAAAAAGGATTTTATTAATCATGGCGTTTTGTGGTTTTTATTAAATTTATTATTTGAACAACATACCTCTACAGTTTCATTGTTTTGTTCTTCTTTATCAGCAAAAATGTTGTCATACTGTGTTACTCCTCTGACCAGAGCATGGTTCACTGATGCAGAAACTTGAAACATCATTTCTCGGCTTTCTCTATCCTCATTCACCATCCTTTGAAGCGAAGCCTCTTCATCCTCATTATCTTTATTCTCATTCTCATCATTGATGTGCATGGCGTTTTGCACAACAGGGTCGAGCCCAACATAATCATAATGATCATCATGATCAAGACCATCATCATTATCAAACTCATCATCATCCTTATCAGCATGGTCATCAACATTGTTAACATCATCTTCATCAACATTGTCAACATCATCACCATCAGCTTCATCATCAACAACAACCTGCATTTTTCTTGTTTTTTTGGGGGAAAATGTCATAGAAATGTAACCAAGTTTGTTAAGTGTTTCAATTAACTCACTACAACTTTTTTTGTCCCTTTAAAATAATTAAAGTTTAATTTAGTGTTCTAATGCTATGTAATTACCAGGTAATCAGGTTACATTTTTTTTTTCTTTTAATGCTTAGTCAGATATTATTTAGATTATGTAGATTTATAAATTCAAAAATGTATATTAAACCCTACCAACAACCTGCCGATGTTTCAGAACCCCTCCGACGACCCAACCTTGACCTCCGACGATATACGGCCGACGACCAATTGTAACACCTCGAAAATTCATGTCCAATAATATATCGACACGTTTCATGGACTTAAAACGTGTAAAGGATTGATTTAGAGGGACTAAAGTTGACAAACAAGGAATCTGTGTGTATAAAAGGATTCAAAGTGTCAACAATGGATAATTATACCTTTCAATAACCCTACATGATGTTTATACCCTTAAACGAATGAATCATGGATAATACGAAGCTAATTGTGGAAGAAAGCGAGAAATTACAAACTACAGGGGTTAAATGTGTCAACATGTTTAAAGTATACCTCTGAGTGACCGTTTAGCAAAGCTGAAGCTTTGTAATGATAAAATATACTCACGAGAATAAGTGATAAAAATTTCACAAGGTTTCGTTAAAGTATGAAAAAGTTATGACAATATTCGTATACGAGGGGTTAAAAGCGTCAACGTTGGAATTTAAGGCTTTACGGGTGATCATAAAGTTAACCGAGGACTTAACGGTGTTTGGTTATGCCTTGGAGCCCTTAAAAGTCAAGTTAGAGGGCTGAAAATGCAATAAACAAAGTTAAAACCACGTTTGGAAGGACCAGGGACCTAAAGTGCAATAAATGAAACTTGGTTAACCTGTTCTGACCTTCACACGGGGCGCGTAAGGTATGATCAGAACCTTACGTGGGCCGCCTGAGCACCCCAGCATCATAAAATGTGGACAGCTTCCTGTTTCAGTAAGTTTAACCGACTTATGGAGCTTGTTTTCGATTCTATGGGCTTGTTTGATGGTTTATTAAGGCCTAGGGACACTTGGAATGATCCCATAACACTTGTAGACTTGTTTGTAATGATCTAAAGGCATCAAGAACTCCTATATAAGAACCCATTTGTTGCAAGACTTGGACACTTGCATTCAAAACCTTCACAACTCAACTTCTGGAGGTTCCTAGAGCTCAAGGACAATTCCTAGTGATCTCTAGTCGTTCATAGGACCTTTGTAAGTATTATTAACCTTCCTTAATTCAGTTTTGATTAGTTAATTAGCGTAAAGTCAAACCGTCGTAATTAAGATTTGACTTCGTCATTAATCTTAATTTGTCCAGTCAAATTGCAAAGTGAAAGTACCTATGAGTTGGTAATAATGTGGACAATAAACCCTTAAAAGGGCACCCTCTGATTCCCACTCTAACTAGGTCAATTGTCAGGTCAAACTTGATTATAAAAAGTCAACAGGAAGCTTATTTTCAAATTAATGCATAATTAGCAATGTAAAAGCTATGCAACCTGTTTTATCATTAATATAACTTGGTAATTAATGTAAGAACATGTCTAAACATGTTCAACCCGACAATTTTCAGTTTAGGCTTGGTTCGGGACCGAAAGTCGCATAATTTGACTTCTGCTTTGACTTTCAGTTCTGACCCATTTGAGCATAGTTTAGAAATGCCTTAGAGCCTTATTTGGACCAGGTTACATGTTAGTATAACCCTCTGTGATTATACAACCCGGTTCATTAGTTACCCGATTCATATGCATGCTTCCGTTAAATGCTTAAATATTGACTATTATGCCATTTTCACCTTAAAACGTGATTTTTGAAAAAGTAAAAGAATAGAAACCTTCATTACTGATTTATAGACTTGTCCCTAAAATTTGACATCAGTTGGAGGTCTAGATTAGGAGTTATGCTCATTAGCGTAAATGAGAAGCTTTTTATTCATTAAACGGCGTAATTGGCATATAGCCAATCTAAACCTAATTTTTAATACCAAAATTTTTACCTACTGATATAAAATAATATTTTGTGATTTTTGGAGATTTTTATTTATTTTTAGGCTGAGCATAACTTAGAGTTCTAAGCTTGATTCAGTAATTGCCGGTTTTGCCCTTTTGGGCTATAAAATGAGTTTTACAAATCCTTTTGACCCCAAACCTTTTTCTACTGATCTAATATGATAAATAAAATATTTTGAGCCTTCTGGAATAATAAAAATATCAGCTTTCCTTTAAAAACCCGGAAATAGCTCAAAACCGCCTTTTTAAGCGTTTTTAACGCATAGTGTGTATTAAAATTATTTTAAACATATAAGGCATGATGCCTACTGATATTTTTAGTAAACTTTTATATTTTAACAGTAAGCAAAAGTTTTAAACTCAGATTTCCAGTTTTGACCTTTTAAGCCTATGTGAAATTACCAAAATGCCCTTAAGATGCGTAGTTTGGTTATAAAGGATAGATTTCACATATATATGATACCCTACTGATATAACATAGTAAATTAAGTATTTTTACTGATTGCATCAGACCCAAAACTCAGAATTATATTTAAACTCTTTTTTAACCTTTAAAATGACCAAAATACCCCTACGGGGCGTAATTTGAGTTTAAATCCGTTTTGGACATAATAGGAGATATCTTACTGATGTCACAACATATTTAAGGCATATTAACTTAGGAAACTTGTATATGACTCATATGGTTACCCGTTACGCACTTTTCGCGTTCGGATCGGCTTATGTAACTAGTTTGCATAATTTAGCCGAAACGGGTCAAACCATATTATTTTCATCTCAAAATCTAGAATGTGTTTAAGTTACCCATATTAAACAAGCATACAAGCTTGTCGGGTCAAAACCACATTCTAAACCGGTCTTCGCGTTATCATGCGTTTGAACCGTATTTTCCTTTTGAAAACTAACCGGTCTAAGTCTAAGCTTAACTAAAGACCCGTTAGGATTCTAATAGGTTATTAAAAACCTTCGTTCCAGATTAGGAGCCCAGTAAAAGCTATTTGTACTTGCTGATTTGATATACGGCTGGGATTGAATTTATATTTAGCTCAGGTAAATACTCTTAACTTATTTTCCCTATACGGGCTTGGGATACGGTACTATAAAAGTACCGCTTGGTCGGGTATGTAGTCATTCAAATCAGATTGTGATTAATGTATTTACATAACTCGTTTTATTCTGTATTATTTGGTGTATGGCCCTTGGGGGTTAAATGACCATGTCCCGGATATCCTTGGCATCATTCAAAGAAATGGCCACGACCTAAGCACGGGGTGTAGGCGTACACCTGACAGCTGCTTATGTAAAAACTGGTAGCCCACTCAAAGGAATCAACCTTGTGGGTATTATACCTGTGGCGTGTCAGTTAATCTAGACCGGCCCTACAAACCGGCACTGACGGACGACAAATAAGTAAAACTGTATACAAGATTATTTTTAAATAATTGTCCCAAGTTATAAAAGATATTTTTGCCTAAGTGCATTCAAATCAAATTTTCAAACTCTTTTGAAAATGAGTCAGTTAAGTTGTATTTACCAGTGTAAACTGACGTATTTTCCAAAAAGGCTAAGTGCAGGTACTAGACGAAATAGGCTGGCTACTCCAGGCATCACTACTCAAGTCTCGCAAGCTTTAGATGCCTTTAAAGTCTGTTGAATAGTTTCCTTTTATTTGATCCGCCTGTGGATCTGTTTCAACTATTTGTGATACTTAATATTACAATTTTATTCAGTTGAAATATATCTATCTTTTGCTTCCGCTGTGCATTTAAATTTGTGTTATTTGACTATGCTGATATCAACTAGGTCACAATACTCCCCACCGGGCCCACCGGAAATACGTGGAAATATCGGGGTGTGACACCAATCGACCCTTTATTTCAAACTCTCCTGACCGGCCCTCTATTTCAGACTCTCCGTCGACCGACCTTCAACGAGGACGATGACCAGCAACCTTCGCGGAAGACGGTTTCTTTCTTCGTGATCTCATACCTGTGTGTTTTTCTGATTGCTTTTTTCATTTTGTTCAATTGTTCTTTTCGTTTTTGTTCTGGATTTGTTTTTTTATTCGTTTTTTGTTCCGGGCTGCTTTTTTCTGTTTCGCGTTTATTGGTTCCCGGAGATAGTTAATGTGTTGGTGGTGGCTAGGAAAAGAAGAAGTGATGATTAATGATTTTTTCGTTTCATGTTTACTGGTTCCATAAGAAAAGTTTGATCAAGTGAATAATTGATGTTTTAGGAGGATGTTGTTGGATGTGATGTGTTTGAATGATGAAAAATCTACGCATTGATGCACAAAAAGAACAGAGGATTCAAAAATGGTGAAGTTGATAAGATACAGTAGGTGCCATTAGAAAATCAAATGTGATTTTTTAATTTTTAAAAGTGAAAATCCATGTCATATATGTACTTTCCACATCATATTAAAGTTTTAAAAAAATTATTGGAACCTACACATCATCATCGGCAACCTGTTAACCTGATAATTACATAGTATTAAAACAACAAATGGAACTTCAATGATATTAAAGACACAAAAAAAGTTCTAGTGACTTAATTAGAACAATTGTCAAACTTGGTTACATTTCTATAAAGTTACCCCTTTTTTGGGTGTGCCTTCCTTAGCCTTTTTAACTGTTTTCCTTTTTACTTCATTGCCAACAAGGCGTTTTGCCATTGCACCCTCAAACAAGTCAAGAGTATCTGTTGTAACCTACTCAATCGGATATCCTTCTTTTCGGTCCCATTTTTTTCTATTGCAAGCATCGTTCACCAAGGTAAGCTGTAACAAAATAGATTTTTCAAATGACAGATATTTTTGCCGTTTTAATGACACGCAAATGATATATGTTATATAGGGAAATTTTATTCTTACCGCAAGTATGATCAATGGTCCTGTGTAATGCTTTGTTGGAGACCATGCGGTTTTGGCGTGTTGCAAGCATTGGATGATATAACCACACCAGTTCATTTGGTTTATTTGAACGTTTGGTTTAACATTGTGCAAGAACTGTTTGTTGACGACTGTATTATCACTTGCATTCCCCATTATAGTGAAGAATGCTACAAGAAAATTTAGGCAGAAGTCTCTCCCGAAGCCATGCATCACAGGAAAATGTCATCAAAGTAGAACTTCACACTTGGTCTGGTAACCCAGTCAAACCCTTCGAACTGTGCCTTCCACTCAGCCACCACCTGGTCTTTAGTTGTTAGTCTTTTTTTCATGTTCACGGGCACCCTTCCATTCGGTATACCTGTTAAAGAGTTTATCAATTCTTCATTCATATGTACGATATGGTTGCCAACGTTTAGGGTGTTTATCTTTTCATTGTAATTTTCAACCAACCAGTACCCAAGCATTGTCGGTACGGTGTCTATTTTCAACTTTAGTGTAGCACCAAACCCCATTTGCTCTACTGCCTGTCTTTGATTTTGGTTTAGATTCATAATCCAACCAGTAAAGTTTGTAGGTTTTACTCTTGACAAACCCCTAGCCCCACTGAACTCATGATATGGTTCTTCCTCAACCTCAACATTCTGACTTAATGCCTTCCTCTTATTGGCGTTCTGGGCCTTGCCAGTGTGCACATTTATTCTCAATCTCAACCTCTCTTCGCCTATAAAAATGATTTCATGGCGTTTTATTTTATGGCGTTTAATAACATAAATGATACATGTATGGCATTTCATAACTCAATCACAGATGATATATGTTGAATAAGAAAATAACAGATGATACATGGTGTTTATAACACAAATCATACATGTTTTGGCGTTTAGTAACAAAGCTATCAAACGATACATGTTTTGGCGTTTAGTAACACATGAATGATATATGTTTTTCAATAAGACAATCACATATGATTCATGGCGTTTAATAACACAAATTATATATGTAAAATTTCGTTCTTATACATTTTAACATTGTTAAACAAACGATACAAATTTTGCCGTTTTGGTAACAAAGTATCAAAGTGTATTTACAACATCATGAAAACTAACAATCTGTACCATGTTCTCTTGTTGTCTTCTTTCGTTGCTCGTTGGGTTTTTGGCGTTTTGGAGCAGATAACCCTTCCCCTTCCACACTCATAGAAACTGCAAATTTATTGTTAAAATTAGAACGCCAAAAGCAGCATAAACTAGCACAATGTAAATCGAAGTTAACTCACTATGTTTTTTGCCTCTGGATCTGGTTTGATCTTTCAACGCCATAGTATTTGTTGTTTCGCGTTTTCTAGGGTTTTCGCGGTTTACGTTGGTTTTGGGGAGGTTTCTCTGGGAAGTATATATGTTTCGGTCACGCTTTGATGTGTTTTGTAGATGAACATTTACCTTTTTGCCCTTATGGAAGCGCGCCCACTTTAAAAAGTTTATGTTATTTACGAAAACGCCACCGCGCCATCTAGTTCATAGATTGTTTTGATCTGACGATCCATAATCGTTCTCACTGTTCTCACACTTTCCCCCGTTTTCTCTAAATTCTGACCCTATATATATATATGTATAAATATATTCTATTTTGGATTTGGAAGCAGATATCTGAGTGGCTCAAGAATCCTCCCGAAACATTTGGTCCTGATGACATTGAGTGGTATAATGCTGCTGGAAGGTTTGGCTTATCACTATATTTTCTTTTCTTTGAATTTTAATTTTGTTCCATGGAAAATGTTTATTAGTTTTCTTTCAATTCTACTTCAGACAAGTTCAACTGAGTTTCGTGATAAAGGCTTTGGAAATTATGCTTAAAGGCTATGATGTCCTCAACGAAGAGTAAGTGTCATTTTGTTTGAGTTTATTCTATCACATACTTACTAAGAATTGATCTTGTTTTCAGCAAGGCGCCCTACGAGTCTATCTATAGCACTGAAGTGGAACAGTTTGGCACTTAGTTTAAAAACGCCATGGGTAAGAAGGTTTTGAAGGTAGGTACTGTGATTCGGCTTGCAACACTTGAATTTCTTATGTATATTTGTTTTAACGAATTTATTTTTTCAGTGTTTTCAGGATACGTGTTTGGAAGATGGTCAAAGTAAGAGAAAGGAGCTGTGGTTAGAAATTAAAAAGATTCTTGAGGAACGCCATCCTCCATACACTGACAATCGTTATGAAGGTTACGTGTATGATCCCACCATCAATACCGACCCGCTCGTCTCATCCCTTACGTCAAGGTAAACATTATGTGTGTGCATTCCGTGTTTCTTAGTTAGGACCCTAACCATAGTATTTATTTCAGGAGTGCATTGCACGGCTTCTTTTATCACAAGGAAACTGATGAGCTTTTCTCTATGGAATTCTTTACAAGAAGGTGAGTAGAATAATTTGTAAGAGTGCAGTATTAGTTAAATTATTTAAGCTTAACGAATTTTGGCATTTGTTGCAGGTACGGTGATACGGAAGCGGGTAAAAGGGAGCAATAGGAGCGCCATCTTTGATGGGAGTCCGATAATCGATAATGAGCAGGAGGAGGAAAGGGAGAAGGAAAGGGAGAAACGTGAAGCGAAGAGGGAGCACGAAGATCTGGAAGGGCCATTTGGGACTGGCTTCGATTGTCTTTGATCATGTTGTATACTTGAAACCTTGCTACCTCTATATACTCCAACTTGGACCATCAAGCACACATGCCCAACCCTTTAGACTGTGTGTTATCACTGCGGTAAGAGGCGTGGTTCCATGCCACGTCGGACCATCAACGCCCAGCGGGGGAACCTTTTGAACGGTGGGGTGCATTGGGATGTAGGTATGGTTCGACAAAATAGAACAAGACGAAACAATGTATTTCGATTTATTGTGAGAGAGATAGAAAGAGACCGCGGCGCATACTCTGCTTCATCTTGTTCCATTTTAGGGTTTGTGTTGTGTGTTGTTTGAGAGAGAGAGAACAAGGTATATGGGTTTTAATTAAATAGTGGGCTGCATATAGTGTTGCTGGACCGTGTTTATAACTTATAAATATAACCAAAGAGGTACACGAAAAATGGATGTGAGTACACATCAGTAATTTCAGTTTAACATCAACATCACTTTTGACCATGATAAAAAAAGATGGATCATGTAAAACGAATTATTTGACCATCAAGTTCTATTGCTATAACCTTAAAAAATGGATTAATCTTTCTTATTTTCTTGTTCATATTTCTATTTTGTTATACCTATTTGGTTTGCTGTTTTTATACCTAATTGGTTTTACTGACCAAAATTAACAAGTATACGATTTTAGGTTGTTAAGTTTAATAAATTTGGTTTCCTTTGTATTTTCTTGATTCTAATTTGGTTTTGATTTAATAATTTTGTTTTGTTGCACAAATTTTGTTTATGATAGTTCTATATATATTAAGAGGGGTGTGATTTATTTATGATAGTTCTATATATATTAACAAATATAATGTAATTGAATAAATATTTATAAAGCTGTGCACGCTTAATGAACAACCCACATAAAATCCTTATTCCATAAAATTTTAGTTAAAACCCATATGCAACTCAACACATCATAGTCCACAGATAAAACCATTAGTAATGGTTTGATTGGGTTTTAGATTTCAGCAGTTCGGTGCGATTTCGGTTTTCTATGATAAAAAAAACGTTGATAGCAGTTCGACTTACTTTTTGACCTATAAAACCGAACTGTGAACACCCCATAGCCATAGTAGTTGGGCCAAAGTGGCGAAGTATTATGTTCACTCAACTAGCTAGACTTGTTTGGAAAAATTGTTTATTACTCGAACGTGTGACTCGACGTCGCATTGGTGATATGTCGTTTGGTTATGCAAATTGTATATTTATGTAAAATATAAATATTAAAGTTAATAACTATCGTCGAAATTCATCTTTAGATTCTTATCTAGGGTTCATGAACGTGCTTTTTTATAACGTGCGATTTCTAGTGGCGTACGTAATGTACGTTAATGCCAATTGTACGATACATTATATATATATATAGGGGAAGGTTTAAATGAGAACGCTAAATATTGTGAGAACCGTGAGAACAAATGAAAAAACCGAGAGAACTTGGTCAAATAAAATTCAAATTCAAAAAATTTTTACACTTGTCATTATAATTCGAATACAATGTTAAAAATTTATTTTACACGTTTAAATTTACATGAATTCGTAAATAAATAAAAATATATTACACGTTTAAATTTACATGAATTCATAAATAAAAAATATATATTACACGTTTAAATTTAAGTGAATTCGTAAATAAAGAAAATTTACACATGTGTAAGTTTGCCATTTACACATATGTAAATTTGTTATATTTACACATGTGTAAAAAATCTAATAAGAGTGATTTTGAGAGAGGAAATGAATTATTTGATGTTGTATCTTAATTACAATGAGGTTTGTATTAAAAAAATGGTTTTAATTGGTTTTTTCATTCCTTCATTCGCACGGTTCTCGCAGTATTTAACGTTCTCAAGATAACACTTAAGTTTAGATTATGTATATAAAATGTATATTTATTTTATAAAATATATGAACTTTGAAATTACAAAGCGTATATATATATATATATATATATATATATATATATATATATATATATATATATATATATATATATATCAAAATAATGCCAATCATATTTCCCCATCTATATTGTCTAAAAAATATAGTTGTAACACCCCGCGTTTTTGAAGTCAAAGTACAAGTCAAAGTCAAAGTCAAAGGAAGAAAAGATTGCTAAATGCGATCTGTCACTCCTTGCTTAATTATTGATTGTACTCCTTGACTTGTAATCGATTACTCTATTTTATGTTACTTTAGTTGTATTATGTGGAGTAAATGCTAATAATCGCAGTTAATCACTAAACGACTTATCGCTATCTCATCGCTATCGTATTGCAACTCGAATTATGTGTTCTGGATATTGTTTTACGTGTGTATGCTATTTATGTGTTATTTGTGAATGTTTATACTTGTTTGGTGATGATTATTCGAAAACGCAATCGCAACTCTATCGCAATGCAATCTCATCGCAAAATCGAATTATAAGAATTCTTATGTTGTTGTATGTTAGTTAGGTTATTTGTGTAACTATTATTTACTATCGCATCGCTTACTCGCAACGCATCACAATGCTCAACGCACGAAAACAAAAGTCGGAAACTAACCACTCGAGCCCTTCGATCGGATGACCATTCGAATCCGTCCAGACGACCATCCGATCGGATGGCCATCCGATCGAACTGCCCTTCGATTCATCGTTGCATACCGCCTCACTCTCCTTTTACCTATAAATACCACCTGTCACATCACTGTTCATGATGTGACAGATCCCTCGTCTGACCAGCGCGTTCCAGCCCTATTTTCTCTCGATTCTTCGCGATTCTTGTAAATATCTACCTCAAATCTTGTACATCTTTGATCTACACACACTCCTTCATCTTTTTCACCATAAAATCTTAACTTTTCACCATGAAATCCGCCTGATTGGGCTGTTCGTTGATGATGTCATCATGGGCTCTCATGAACTTCAAAGTGTGACCTTATTCCACCAAGAACAACTCAGATCTAAGAGATTTCAACATGTTTAAACACTGATTTCACTTAAATCTAAACATTTTAAAGAGTTGAAAGTGGTTTTCATAACTTTTCTCATTCTTTTACACTCATGTGCTCAAAACCGATAGAACCAGAGCTCATTCAGGCCTTCCACTCATCCTCTAGTGAAGTGTTGGTCTAAGAACTGATTTCTATCGACGAGATAACTGACTCAGCAGGTTGAACATGAACAACCGTCAAGGACAGTTAACTGATCGAACAGGGTGATTCCCATCCGATCGGACGACTTGGACTTGGTGGGGTTTCTGTTGTTTAGCACGTTGTCACACCATCTTGGTTAAATCGCAAACTTTCTAAACTTAGCAAAATTTTACAGAACTCACAACGAACAGGTCACCAAACGGACTGCCGTCCGATCGGATTGCCGTCCGATCGGATTGCCTGACGATCAGATTGCCATCCGATTGAACGACAATCCGAACGGATGACTTGTGGCTTTTCGACACTTAAACATTTTCACAAAAAGTTTCAAAGGATTTAGTTTCAAACGAATCGCCATCCGGCCGGATAACCTGATTTGTAGAAACACTTCTAAGCTTTGAAAATGCTACAACGAAAACTTCAAAGTCACATCATACATAAACACATCCATCCCAAATGAATGATAGTCCGACCGAATGGCCATCCGACCGGATGACCATCCGTCCCACTTCACCCGCACCATTTAACGCACCGTTCATCGCTTATACTATCGTTCTGTAATCAGGCTAACTTTCCAGTGCTCTCTTCAATCGAATCCAAGGCTGTGTTATTCATTTAACACAATCTGTGGGTATACTCGAACCCGTTTTGCTTTACGTACTTTTGGGTATTACATACGTTACCTATATCAAATCACATCGATCACACAACATAAACACATTTTATACGCTAACCGCTACTGCATGTTATACGTGTTACCCGATGAATGCTTGTATGTTATGTTTACACAGTGATTGTTGCCTGACACCTTAGCAACGATAGTATTATAGTTTGGATTCAGCACCTGTCGTGGACGGGGGTTGCTCAGGGTAATTCTTCACGTGTCATAGTGGTGATATGTGTTGCGCACTCTATAACTCGCAGTCACGTCTGTGCATATTTCATTGTCGATAACCTACTTGCTTCGCATTACAATGTGTTACATGTTGGTTATGCGTAACCCGTTTTCGCTACTATATATACTATTAAACTTGTATACTCACCTTTACACTATGTGTATTGACTTTATTTTAACGTATGTGACAGGTGTTTAGGATACTGTGCCTTGTCTTGCTTTTGTGGAATTAAGCTAGGAGAGAGTCTAGAAACAAACTTTTAATAAATTCTGAGTTGTCGAAAAAATTTATTTGTCTGTGAGATATTATGTCTGTATTAACTGATTTGCTAAGTGTGTTATGGTATGGGACGTAACTTTAAATATTTGGTAAGATTAGTTGTTATGGATTTCTCTTGGACAATCTGTTTCGCTCAGTGTTATGCCCCGATGTTTCCGCCATCGGTTGGGGTGTGACAGATTGGTATCAGAACCATAACTATAGGGAATTAGGCAAGACTCGACCTAGTCCGGGTCGATGTCCTAGAAACGACCTAGTCTATAGTCTAAGTACCAACAGACCGACTTGTGCAAGCCCTGTAGGGGTTTTGTACGAACTTACTTGATATTCTCGCTCGCACTCGCTAGACACTCTCACTTAGCCTTTCCTAAGGCTAGCCCACGCACAATTTTCGAAAATGAACAAGTGATTAGATCGAGACTAGTGTGAAAACCGCAAACTCTCGATTTGGATCGCTTGTTTGACGCACCTAATTACTATAAACAAGAGAGTTTGCGTTGAATCAGGAGTGAAATCCATACTTCGACGCAGATTTTCTCTCTCTATTTCGTGATTCTACCCCACAAACAGGAATGCAGTTGTTAAGTTAGGGGTGAAAATCGAACCTTGATAACTTGTTCCGCTCCTTATTTTGGTTTTACAAAACTATCACCAAAGTCTCAATGGACTCCAACGACCCGAGTTGCGCACCAACTGGAAGGATGCATGCCGTTCGCCCAGATCGAGGCAAGAGAGCACAGTCCAGAAGGCAAAAGTGTGTACTCAGGGTCCTTGTGAATAGTCAAATCACTTTAGTTAGTCGATGACTCGCACCCAGACACTCCCATCGCTGATTTTATGTATTTATGTGTTTCGATTTTGAGCTCGCAACCCGCTGACTCTGTGATTTATCATTTTTATGTGAAATTTTATGTGTTTTATGTGGTTTTACCTGTTTCTGAGAATCGATTTTGGTGATTTATGCGCTTTTCGCTTCTCGCTTTAATCAACATGCACAACTTGCACTGCACATCTATCTCAAAACGTTAACAAATCGCATGCTATGTTACTCGCTTACGCTATGCTACTCGCTATGTTACTCGCTAATCGCACTCGCAACTCTCGATCGCTTTCGCAACTGTGAAGGATAGGTGAATACGTGCAATATATGTAGGTGAATACATGCAGAATATAGTGGAAGATGTGCTTTCATGGATTATGTGCTTCTGTGCTTACGTGGACTACGTGCTTATGTGCTTACGTGCCTCTGTGGATTATATGCCTACGTCATTATGCGTCTATGTGATGGGATGTGTTCCTGGGCTTTATATGAAGTAGCGTGAGGAGATACTATAAGATATGCTAGACTTAATCGACTTGCGTCTGAGTCCTATGGCGATGTCTGTTGTAGAAAATGTCGTCATTTGGATCGCACACTTCATGCGCTGCTCGTCACAACCATGAGGACAAACGCATCGCTGCTCTAGTCGCAAAGTAGATGGCTAAGGTCATTCCGCAAATTGTCAGCGAACTGAATGAAAATGCTAGCAAGTCCTTTGAAGAATCTAGGACTGATTCTCCACGAGCTACTTTTAGCTTCAAGCAGTTTAAGGCCTGCGGACCCAAAGAATTCACCGGAGAAGACGGGCCTACTGCCATGTTTCAATGGTTCGATTCAATTGAAATTACCCTGCGCCAAAGCGGCTGTCCTGAAAACCTACGCACTGTTAACGCCACTGGTGTTTTCCAGTCTAGGGCTCTGGACTGGTGGACTGCCGAAAGAAACAAGCGAGGGAATGATGCAGCCTATGGGCTTACGTGGGATGAGTTGAAGGACATCATGATGGAGGAGTTCTGCCCTCCCCACGAGCTTCAGAAGCTGGAGGATGAGTTCTGGCACATCAAGCAAGAGGGTGGCGACAACGCTGGTCTAACTGCCCGCTTCAAGCAGCTGACTATCATTTGTCCCTGCCAAGTTACTACCCCTGAGATAACCATCAAGAAATACATCCGTGCTTTACCGGATTGTGTGGCTGATTTGGTGCAAGCCGCGAAGACGACAACCATTAAGGAAACCTTCCTGCTCGCTGCCGAGATTAATGACAAGCGAGTTAGGGCTGGTTACTTCGATAAAGCCACCAAAAGTCTTCACCAAGTTACCGCTGCTCCCACCACTAAAACCGCCACCGCACCGCAAGCTTCCAAGCCTTCTCGCCGCAAAAGGAAGAACAACAACAACAACAGTAGCAAGAACTGCGCAGTAACCGCCGCTCCCCTCCAAGCCGTACCTGCTCAACCGCAACCCTAGAACCGCCAAGTAGCGGCCCCAGGGACCAATGCACCGCCAGCCAAGCGTGTATATACTGGTCCACACCCGCTCTGCCCTACTTGTACTTATCATCACCTGGTTGGAATCGCATGCCGGTTCTGTGTTCACTGCAACCTGTACGGCCACTCTACTGCCAATTGCCATACCGGTCCTCGCCAAGCCCCAGCTCAAGGTCAAGCTCCTGCACCACAAGCTCTCCTTCCTGCTCCACAGGGTCAACAAACAGCTCCTGCACCCGCTGCTCACGCAAGAGCCTGATTTGCATGTGGTGATCCCAACCACTTTGCAAACATGTGCCCTAACAGAATGGTAAAGCAAGAGCCACAACAGCAGTCGCAACAACATCAACAGCAGAAGCCTCAGCAGCAGCAGCCAGCAGCCCGCGGACGTGCTTTTAACATCAACGCCCGCCAGGCTTAAGCAGACAACAATGTGGTTAATGGTACGTTCCTCGTCAATGGTATATATGCTTTGTGTTTGTTTGATACTGGAGCAGATAACTGTTTTGTATCGTTTGAATTCAAGAAACTCCTTAACCGTAAACGCGCCCATCTCCCTATGACGTTCGACATTGAAGTTGCCACTGGAAGAACCGTCGCTATTCGTTCTGTTCTCTGTGATTGTACGCTTGAACTCAACAATCACGTCTTTCCTATCGACCTTATTCCAATGCAGCTCGGAAGCTTTGATATCATAGTAGGCATGGATTTTCTTCATGAAAATCATGCTGAAGGCGCTTGCTTTGATAAAATGATTCGTTTCTCGCTCGCTAATGGTGATCAACTCTGTGTGTATGGCGAAACTCCTTCGAAAGGTCTCAAACTTATGTCGTGTATCCAAGCGAGCAAGTATCTCCGCAAGGAATACAAAGCTTTCTTGGCTCACATCATAGTAGCAGAGAAGGAAAAGAAAGAGAAGGCGATAGACAAGGTGCATGTGGTTCATGATTTTCCTCGTGTCTTTCCTGATGATCTACTTGGTTTAACCCCGAGTCGTGATATCGACTTTCGCATTGACCTCATTCCTGGAGCAAATCCTGTTGCTAAAGCTCCCTATCGACTCGCTCCACCTGAAATGCGCGAACTCTCGAGTCAACTCCAGGAATTGCTTGACAAAGGCTTCATTCGCCCTAGTACCTCTCCGTGGGGCGCGCCAGTTCTTTTCGTCAAAAAGAAGGATGGGTCGTTCCGGATGTGCATCGGCTACAGGGAATTGAATAAGCTGACTATCAAGAATTGTTATCCCCTGCCTCGAATCGATGATTTGTTTGATCAATTACAAGGTGCTACGTGCTTCTCGAAGATTGATTTACGCTCAGGCTATCACCGGCTACGAATCCAGGAGGAAGATATACCGAAAACCGCTTTCCGAACCCGATACAGTCACTATGAATTCGTTGGTATGCCCTTTGGTTTAACTAACGCACCCGCGGTTTTCATGGATCTGATGAATCGCGTGTGTAAACCCTTTCTCGACCGCTTCGTCATCGTATTTATTGATGATATCCTGATCTATTCCAAGTCGAAAGCCGAACACGCGCAACATTTATGTTTGGTTCTCGAATTACTCCAAGGGAATCGACTCTATGCCAAGTTCTCCAAGTGCGAATTTTGGCTAGAGGAGGTTCAATTCCTCGGCCACATTGTCAATAGTCAAGGTATCCGCGTCGACCCCGCGAAGATTGAAGCCGTTAAGGGTTGGGTTACACCCAAGAACCCGTCTGAAGTCTGTTCTTTTCTCGGACTAGCGGGCAATTATCGCCGATTTATCGAAGGATTCTCTAAAATCGCTGTGCCGCTTACCTCTCTCATGCACAAAGACAAGTCTTTTGTTTGGGGAACCGAACAAGAGCAAGCCTTTCAGACTCTGAAGCAAATGCTCTGCAATGCTCCTGTTCTCGCTTTACCTGACGGAAACGATGACTTCGTAGTCTATTGCGATGCCTCTAACCTCGGCCTCGGTTGTGTCCTCATGCAACGGGACAAGGTTATCGCGTACGCCTCTCGTCAGCTCAAGATCCACGAGAAGAACTATACAACCCACGATCTCAAGCTTGGCGCAGTTGTTTTTGCATTAAAGATTTGGCGACACTACCTTTATGGTACCAAGTGTACGGTCTTCACCAACCACAAGAGCCTACAACACATCTTAAACCAAAAAGAACTGAATATGCGCCAACGCCGATGGGTTTAACTTCTTAACGATTACGACTGTGAGATTCGTTACCACCCTGGCAAAGCAAATGTCATTGCCGAAGCACTAAGTCGACGAAGCTATTTGCATAGCATTCGTAATACCCACGCCCAGCACAACCTCGAAGCCTTGATTCGCGATGCCCAACATGCCTGTTTCGTGGAAGATACCATGCGAGAGGAAATGAAGAAGTGTGGTGCTGAATCGCACTTTGTCACCAAATTGAACGGTATCTACTACTATCTAGATCGCATCTGGATTCCAAGTCGCAATAACCTTCGAGATATATTATTGACTGAAGCGCACAAGTCTCGGTATTCCATTCATCCTGGCGCCAAGAAAATGTACCATAACCTCCGTCTACGGTATTGGTGGCCTGGAATGAAGAAGGATATCGCAATCTATGTTTCGAAGTGCCTGACTTGTTTGAAAGTCAAGGCCGAGCAGCAAAGACCCTCTGGCTTACTCGTGCAACCCGAGATCCCTATGTGGAAATGGGAGAGTATAGCTATAGACTTCATAACGATACTTCCCCGCACACCATCAGGTCACGACAGCATCTGGGTTATCATTGATCGTCTTACAAAATCTGCTCATTTTCTGCCGATACGAGAGGACTACAAGGTAGAACGATTAGCCCGGATCTACACCGACGAAATTATATGTCGACACGGGACGCCTCGTGATATCATCTCTGACCGCGATGGTCGGTTTACCTCGCGCCTTTGGGAAACGTTTCAATCTGCTCTCGGTACTACTCTCAATCTAAGTACCGCTTTCCATCCCTAAACCGACGGTCAGACTAAACGAACGATCCGTACCCTTGAAGACATGCTTCGCTCGTGTGTCATAGATTTCGGTGGTAATTGGGACACGCACTTACCTTTGGTCGAATTCTCGTACAATAACAGTTATCATTCTAGCATCCAAATGGCACCATTTGAGGCATTATACGAAAGAAAATTGTGATAGCCTATTGTATGCAGTGTTGCAGAAGTCGCTAGGCGGAACCTAGTCGGCCAACGAGGGAGTTGGGTGTACTCGGAGTACTCGGGGTGTACTCGGAGAGTACTCGGACATGGTAAATATCAAGAAAATTAATTGTTATATATTATTTATGGGTTAAAATAAGCATAATTCATGTCAACTGGGTATAATTTAAAATGAAAAATGTTTAAAGTTCAAATATTCTGAATACAAGTCCGACTAGTCTGAGTACAAGGCCGAGTAGTCCGAGCAAGGCCGAGTAGTCCGAGTACAAGGCCGAGTAGGCCGATTTTGACCGAGTTTGACCGATTAAAAGTCAACAAACCACGTTGACCGCCTAGACCGACTAGGCCGACTAGGCTCCGACTAGGCCGACTAGGCGCCGACTAGGCCGAGTAGTCGCCGACTAGGACCGAGTACTCCCGAGGCCGACTAGTTGCGACCGCCTAGGAAGAAGTCGCCAAGGTGGAGGTCCGAGGACCGAGTACTCGGCCGAGGAATCCGACTTTTGCAACACTGATTGTATGGCACGAGATCGGAGATGCGCAAATTACCGGTCCTTAGCTGTTGCAAGAAACGACTGAAAAAATCCTCCAAATTCGAGACAATCTACTGAAAGCTCGGAGCCGTCAGAAGAGTTATGCCGATAGGCGCTGCAAGCCCTTGAATTTGACGTTGGCGATCACATACTCCTAAGGTATCACCTTGGAAGGGTGTGATCAGATTCGGCAAGAAAGGGAAACTCGCGCCTCGATATGTTGGACCTTTTAAAATTCTGGAAAGAATTGGCAAGGTGGCCTACAGACTCGAACTAACAGAGGAACTAAGCAACGTCCACCCGACTTTCCATGTATCGAACCTTAGAAAGTGCCTGGCCGAGCAGAATCTACATGTACCACTTGAGGATCTATAAGTGGACGAAACATTACACTTCGTGGAAAAGCCTGTCGAGATCATGGACCGAGAAACCAAATAGCTCAGGCGCTCATGCATTCCCATAGTGAAGGTTCGCTGGGAAGGCAAACGCGGCGCCGTGTTCACCTGGGAACTCGAAAGTGACATGAAGGCGAAATATCCACAACTTTTTGTTACGCATGCGACCTAATTTTGGGACGAAATTCCCTAAAGTAGGGGAGGCTGTAACACCCCGTGTTTTTGAGGTCAAAGTATAAGTCAAAGTCAAAGTCAAAGTCTAAGGAAGAAAAGATTGCTAAATGCGATCTGTTACTCCTTGCTTAATTATTGATTGTACTCCTTGACTTGTAATCGATTACTCCATTTTATGTTACTTTAGTTGTATTATGTGGAGTAAATGCTGTTAGGACCTGAATTTCTTTTTTATTGTGTTTTCGTTTAACAATTAAGAAGATGAACAAGTAAGTGCAGCGGAATTAAGATGGAAATAAATTTTGCACACAATCAAACAGGAGAATTGCTTTTCACACACATTTTCACATAGAACCGAATGATTGAATTTATTTCAAGCTAAGATTACAATGCATGCATGTAACAAACTCCCCCTCAGCCTGAGCTCACAGTGTTTGTTTGTACAGGAAGAAAAGTGATGAAGAGCTAATAGAACAGTACAGGGTACTATTCTATTTATAGGCACGCTCAAACCACTGTGGCATCTTTGCTGACGTCACCATGAAAGTAACATCTAACCTCCTAACAAACTCTAACTACTGATCTAATACAAACACTGCTATACTAACTACTGATTACAATACATTACATAAGAAAGACTAAACTACTGCTTTATCCTTCCACTGTTGTGACTCCAGCAGTACTTGATATCTTCAGCAGTGCTTGACCCATAGCAGTAGATTGATCAACAGGGCTTTAGTCTTCATCAGTCTTTAACTTGATCAGCAGTTGTAAGGTAGCAGTTGTTGTAAAGGATCAGTGGATGGAGGTCATCAGATGTTGAAACCACTTTCAAGGGGAGAGAATGTAAACATAACATCTGCTTAGTTTGGATCCACTGCTCTGATCTAGTTTTGGCTTTAATTATCTGTTCCTCTGATAGGGTTCAATCCCAACAATCTCCCCTAGAACAGATAATGCCAAAACCCTTCATTATTGTAGATCTTTATTGTCTCGTCAGCAGTTCCCTTATCTGACCTTTAAGTTGTAACTCAAAGTCTAGGGCATCTGTATCATCTTTATCCCTGCAAAGTGTAAGATCAAGGAGATCCTGCAGATCTTCAACACTCGTGCCTAGTGCTTGTTCCCTTGATATTTTCTTCACTTCTCCACTGGATTTGATCAGGGTCAATACGTGGGTCTGTTTTTCAGTTTTCCACTTTAGTATTTTTGAATCCAGTGGGTTTCTTGGGAGATTTTTATTAGATGATGAGTTGGGAGATGGTGTCCTGGTGATAACTGGCTGAGCAGTGCTTTGAGCTTGAGCAAGTTCTGGCATATCAGCTATCATATCTTTAAGGACCATTTTTATAATTTCATCACTTGCTGCTATATCCTCTACTGTTTCTGCATCCATCTATTTTTTCCTCCTACTTTGATAAATGAATGCACCAGGTGGAGCAGTGGCTTTCCTGACTTGCAGTTTTTGTGGTCTTGTTGAAACCACTGCTTCAGGATAGTCAGGCTTTTGTGGGATATTTGGATTTTTCTTTCTAAGTTCTTCCAACTTTTTGTAGCTGGCCCTGACTTTGTCTTCTTTCCACCTTGTTACTTGGTTTCTTGACCCAAAATCAGCAGTGATTAATTCCTCTTTCATTCTCTTGAGCTCTAGCACCTTGTCTGGTACATTGTTCAAGTACTTTGACCATACAGGAGGAGTATGCTTGACTTTGTCTTTATTCATTTTTTCAATTCTCTCTAACTCCTCTTTGAGCTCACCCATTGTCCATTCTTTATATTGAGCTTTGTCCCCTTTGTACCTTTTGAAGGCCATAATGTGCTCAACATAATGTTTCTTTAAGGTTTCATAATCTCTTTCAGAGAACTGCTGACAGAGATTCTTTGCAAACCTTTCCAAGGCACTGACTTGAGAGAGCAGGAATTGATAATGTCTTTGTATTTCCTTGTCAGATTTTCCTTGGGTATTTCTTTTTGAAATATCCTCAGCCTGTTGAGCCTTTATCTTCAAATACTCTTCAATATTGTTTAGCCTTTGACATCCTTGGACAGATGGTAGATTCTTTTTAGCAGGGTCATCTTCAGCATAAAAGGATATGATCTCTTCTCTGACTGCTATAAGTTCCAAAGGAAATTGGACACCTGCAGGAGTGATGGCAGTGTTTGGTTGGTGTACTTGGGCTGAAGAGAGAGGAATAGGGTTAGGTATATGTACAAGGGACAAAGGTTGTGAAGATGTTGGTGGTGGTGGAGAATCATCGACTTTTTATATGATCCTTCTCCTTTTTAGTTTAGGAGAGGCTGATGATGTTTTGGTTGGTTCAGTGGTGGTGATTTGAGTGGTGGCTGTTGTAGTGGAGGTGATTGAAGTGGAAGTTGGCTGACTAACAGTTGTTGAAACAACTGGTGTTTCAACCACTGTTGTCATTACAACTGATGATGTGTCATCAGCTGTCTTCTGCTTTTTGGCAGGAGGTGATGGTGGTTTTGTAGTTGTTTTTGATGGTGAAGTGGTTTTTGGTGGTGATGGTATTTTTGGTGGGACAGTGTTTGAAGTGGGAGCATTTGTTGTAGTTGAAGTGGTGGTTTTTGGTTTAACAACTGCTGAAACCACTGAAGTACCAACAGTTGTTGATACAGCAGGTGTTACAACAGCTGTTTGGGTGGAAGATTGATGTGTGAGGTTTTTGGTAGGTTTGGGAGTTTGCTTTGTGGGTCTGGATGGTATGTGTTTGGGTTCCCTCACTTTTCTAGTGGGATTCTTTCTTTTTGGCTCAGGATTTTTATCATCCTTTGGCTTAGAAATACCCTACTCATTCAGCTCCATAAAAGCTCTTTTCTCATGTTCCCACCTGGCTTTATTCTTAGCCTCTCTATCCCTTTTTACACTTGCTTTTGCTTCAGTAAGTGCATTTGTGGTTACATCAATCTTCTTGGTTCCATCTGGCAAGGGGATGTCTGCAAGCATACTATCTTTTTGTGGTTCAATATACAAACCATCTTCATATCCCCTCTTTTTCATCTGCTTCAATTTCTCCCCCTTTTTGGCATTATCTGGTGGTGGGTTATCCACAAAGATAACAGTGGGAGGAGCAGTGCCAGTGGTGTTCAGTATATGGGCCTTGATTGCCTTGATGTCAGCCTGGGTGTCTTTAAACCTTAACTCCATGAGATTTCTGATCTTTTGAACTTGAATCTCAGGCTGCTGATCAGCTAATTCTCTTTGATGATGGAGTAGAGGTTGAAACAAACTCCACAGCTCATCTGTTGAAGGAGCAGATGATGGAGCAGCTGTTGGAGTTGGTGCAGCAGTGGGTGGTACCTTTTGAACTATCAACAACTGGTGCAGCATGTCTTTGATTTCTGCAACAGAAGTGTCCAGTTTATCAACTCTAGCCGTCAATTCTTGGTACATTAAACCATCACCCAACTTAATGGGATCATCTGATTTCCTACATTCAGTGGTTGTAACAGTGGTTGACTCAGGAAATGTATTCCAAAAGTCATCCACTGATGCCCCTTTTTCTTGGAACTGGGGACTTCTTTCTTCAAATTGAGAAACACTTTTTAGTGAACCAGTGAATACTGGATACACAAGAGTTCCCAGAGAAGAAATTTCCTTCAAGGAAGTCTTATTAATGTAACCACTGTCCAAATGCAAACCAGTGTGTTCAGCACTTGTAGTGGCTGCTTCACTTGAACTACCACCAAGAGTTACTTGTAACTCAAGGGGTGTAACCTCCTCAGGTGTTGTTGGTGGGTTAGCAATGATTGGAACATCAGACCCATTCACTTGTTAAGGTATGTTCTCATTGACAGGTGATTGAGAAGGACTGGTTTGTGCCTGATTCAAATTAAGAGCATCCAACAATATTTTTGTTTGTGGGGGAATTGTGGCAGTGAGTATGGGTGTAGAAAGCGAATTTGCCCCGAGCAGTGGGCTGTGGATGATGGAAGCAAGTGATTCCAGAGCATCATATTGTGGTGTCCCTAATCTTACAACCTGTTCTTTTTTAGAAGAAGCAGGAGGAGTTTCAGGCGTGGTTTGAGATCTTTCTACCATCTGCTGTGAGGAAGTAGCAGTAGTGGTTTCTTGTGACTTTTGTGTTGTCACTGGCAGTTGCTCTGGGATCTCATCTTCTAGAGTTGCCTTTTTTGTAGGTTTGGGGGGCTTTTGTGTTTTCTTTTGTCTTGGATTTTTGGTGATTTTAGGTGTGGGTTTCACAGCAGTTGTTTTGCTGCTGTGATCACCTAGAGCAGTAGGCTCAGCAGCAGGTGCCTGAGGAGCAGTGGTAGCTGCTAAATTCTGCTCAGGAGCCTCTGCTTTTGTTTTGGAAGGTTTTGCTAATCTTGTAAAAGTTTCAGCTGTTAAGCTGTTTATTTGAAAAGAGTCACCTTGGGTGATCACATGAGCATCATCTTTTCCAAATTTCTTTTGAAAATAAAAGCTCAAAAACCTTGGAAACAGTAAAAATGATTTGTTAGTGACATTTTTAACCAAGTCATCAAAGATCTCCTGGGAATAGTTAAAATTTTCATTCTGTAAAATAGCATAACCCATGTATTGGATCTTTAATGGTATTTCGTTAAAAGCAGTTGTTTTATTTGAGACACACATCAAAAGGGTATGGAATAAAAATCTTGTTGCAGGAGGAAAGTTACCTTTTTGTAAGGTATCCCTTCTCATTTCTTCTGCATACCCCATTTCAAGAAAATTAGTTTGATACTCGCTTTTAGGAAAATAAGTTTTACCTTGCTGATCATCAAGTTCGAATACCTCTGAGATGGATTGTGGTGTGATTTTGACTGTTTTACCCTTTAGAGAGGAATTAATGGCTATGATGTCTTCACCTTGAGTTTCAAGAGTAGCATTTTTCCAAAATTCTCTCTGGGTTTTCAGGTAAATCGGAGCATCCGCAGTCAACAAAGTTTTGTACTTTGAAGACGACATGGTATCAATGATGGAATTGTAGGTTTCGATGTTGCTTGGTTTTGTCAAGAGACCCAAGTAATTGTGAGGTGCTTTGTATGGAATTTCGATGGCTTTTTCAGTGGGTTTTTTAGAGGATGAGGATTTTGATTTTGCCATTTTGAAGAAGAAAGATGATGAATGAATTGGGAGAAATGGATGATAACTGCTTTGAGAAAGGAATTTTTGAATTCGATTCGACAATAAAAGCCCTGTTTGGGGGTTTTGCTCAGGGTTTTATACAGGAACAAGTGAATGCTGATGTGGCAGCGGTTACAAAAAGATCTGACCACTATGTACTATCCACGTGCCAACCCCTGATGAGTAATTAAAGACAGTTGTTTTATGAAAACCACTGATGGAACAATATCAGTGGTTGTAACGGTACAATGAAAACAGTGGGTGATTTTAACTATCAGTGGATAGCTTATCAGTGGTTGAAAACACTGATTTTGAACAACAGTGATTACCAAGGAAATGCGAGAACAGGGGTTGACTTTCAGCAGTGGACATCTCTTTAATAGAACAGATGTTTTAATAAAACAGTGGTTATGGCAGACTTTTAGGATTTAATGAAAAATTCATTTTTAGCTATTTTTAAGGATGGATTTTTGATTTTCTGAAAACATTTTAATGCTTTTATTCATAGAAAAACAAGATTTTGCCTGTTATTCCATGTTCAGCATGCCAATCCTAGAGATCAAGCTTTCAAAGGTGGATGTGTCTAATGCTTTGGTTAGCACATTTGCCAGCTGATCTTTAGTTGGTACATGGTGCAGAGAAATCAAACCTTTTTCATAGCAATCCCTCACAAAGTGATGTCTGATATCAATGTGCTTGGTGGTTGAATGGGAAACTGGATTTTTGATGATATTTTCTGCTGCCTGGCTGTCCAACATGAGTGGTGTCTTTAGGGCAGTGATACCCAAATCCAGCAATTGATTTTGAAGCCAAAGCAGTTGGGCTGTACAGCTTGCAGCAGCTATATATTCTGCCTCAGCAGTGGATGTGGAAACAGCTGCTTGCTTTTTGCTTTGCCAAGACACTAAGCAATTGCCTAGGAATTGGCACCCTCCTGAAGTGGACTTCCTTGTCTTGTCACATCCAGCAAAGTCACTGTCTGAGAAACCTGAAAGCTTGATATTTCCATCAGCTGGATACCAGATACCAAGTGTGGGAGCACCTTTTAGGTATCTGAATATCCTTTTTACAGCAATAAGGTTTGAGTTTCTAGGGGCTGATTGGGATCTTGCACAGACACATGTTGCAAACATGATATCTGGCCTAGATGCAGCTAGGTACAATAAAGACCCAATCATGCTTCTATATAAAGTTTGATCAACCAAAACATCCTTTTTATCAAACATGACTATTTTATTTGTTGCAATGGGTGTACTGCATGGTTTGCAATCATCCATCTCAAATTTCTTTAAAAGTTCTTTGGCATATTTTCCTTGATGGATGAAAGTGCCATTTTGCAATTGCCTTACTTGGAGACCAAGAAAGCACTGGAGTTCACCCATTGCATTCATTTCAAACTCAGCTGTCATGAGTTGCCTAAACTCCTCCCACATTTTATTACATGTGCTTCCAAAAATGATGGCATCCACATAAATTTGGACAATCATCAAGTCTTTCCCTCTCCATTTCAAAAACAATGTTTTATCAATTTTACCTCTTGTGAAACCAATGGAAAGTAGAAAAGTGGAAAGAGTTTCATACCAGGCTCTTGGTGCTTATTTCAGGCCATACAAAGCTTTATTTAGCTTGTAGACATGATTTGGATTAAATGGATCCTCAAAGCCTGGAGGTTGACAAACATATACCTCTTCTTGAATCTTACCATAGAGGAATGCACATTTGATATCCATTTGATACACCTTGATGTTGTGGTTGACAGCAAAGGCCAGGAATAGTCTGATAGCTTCTAATCTTTCTACAGGGGCAAATGTTTCATCATAATCAATGCCCTCTTCCTGTCTGAACCCTTGAACCACAAGCCTGGCTTTATTCTTGACAACAATACCCCTTTCATCAGTTTTATTTTTGAAGACCCACTTTGTGCCAATAGGACTCACACCCTCTTGCAGTGGTATAAGCTCCCAAAATTGTTGTCTTCTAAACTGTTGGAACTCCTCTTGCATGGCTTCTACCCAGCTGTTTTCTTTTAGTGCCTCTTGGTACTTGACTGGTTGATGAAGAGATAGGAAACCAGCAAAAAGATAGATGTTTTGGGATTGACTTCTTGTGAGCACCCCTTCATTGATGTTGCCAATGATTTGGTCAGGTGGATGAGATTTCAAGAAGATAAGATCTCCTTGGTATGGAACATTGGCATTAATTGGGGAGGGCTACAGATGTGAATCATCTGAGCTAACCACTGCTGGTGACTTTGATGATCCAGCAGTGGCTTCAAAAGGTGGTGGAATAGGAGGTAATGGTGTGGACACATGCTGACTTTTATCCACTGTTTGGGGACTTTTGTCAACAGTGTTTGATGATGTGGAAGCAGGGGTTGATGGGCTACTTTTGTCAACAACTGTTGAGGTAGCAGTGGTTGACCTTTGACACATGTTTTGAACATCTGCTGCTCTACCATTTGATGCAGATTTTTGTTGTGGAATGATGATTTCATATCCATAGTCTGATGATGAATTTTATGATGGACCTGCATTGTTAGACTTGACAGCAACACTTTCAAATGTGAATTTATCAAGATCAAATAAATCTGCAGGATTTGCTGGGATTTTCAATGATGAAAGTTCATTGAACTTTACATTCAAAGTCTCTTCCACTGTCTTAGTCCTTGTGTTAAACACTTTGTAGGCCTTAGAAGTGGTTGAGTATCCCAGATGATAACCACAATCAATTTTAGCTGCAAACTTTGAAATAGAATCTTTTAAGTTTAAAATGAAGCATGGGCAGCCAAAAACTTTGAAATATGAAATCAATGGCTTTATTTTATACAGCAGTTCATAAGCAATCTTTTGATGTCTAGAGTTGATTAAAACTCTGTTCTGGACATAGCAAGCAGTGTTTACTGCCTCTGCCCAGAAAGTTAATGGCAAACCTGAATCAGCAAGCATGGTTCTGGCAGCCTCAATCAAAGTTCTGTTCTTTCTTTCAACAACCCCATTTTGCTCTGGTGTTCTTGGAATGCTGTACTGCCTTACAATTCCTTTTGACACACAGAAATCATCTAACTCCTTATTTCTGAACTCTGTGGCATTGTCACTCCTAAAGATTTTCACTGGAAGATCAAACTGCTTTTCAACCTGTGTAACAAAGTCTTGCAGAATGCCTACAGTCTCATCTTTGGAATGTAAAAAGTAAGTCCATGTAAACCTAGAAAAGTCATCAACAATAACTAGACAATATCTTTTCTTCCTAAGACTCATGACTTTAACTGGGCCAAACAAATCCATATGAAGCGTTTGCAAACATTTGGTTGTTTTAGACTCTTCAATTGATTTGTATGAGCTTTTATGTTGTTTTCCTTTTAGGCAGGAAACACAATGCTCAGGACAGGTGAACAGTTTTTGAGGTAAACCTCTTACTAACCCCTGTTTGGATATAGCAGTGATTGTCTTAAGATTTGTGTGCCCCAATCTCCTGTGCCATAATTCTGTCTCTTTGTTAGAGGCAGCTGAGAATAAACAGGCATCCGTCCTGGGGCTCTCTTTTGACATATCAACAACATAAACATTGCCACTTCTTTTAGCAACAAGTTGGGTTTTTCCATTTTTTATTATTTCTTCAATCTTTTTAACCATTTCTGGTCCAACAATCCTTTGTGAAGAATGAGCCATAGCCCTTATCACTCATTTGTAAGACACTCAGGAGGTTGAATTTTAGATTGACTATTAGATTGACATTTTCAAATTTAACATTACCAGACTGTACTGTACCAGACCCCAGAACCTTCCCTTTACTATTATTACCAAAGGATATATCACCCCCTCCATGGATTTTGAAATCTTTGAGTAGGGCTTTACATCCTGTCATGTGCCTGGAGCCTCCACTATCTACATACCAAAGGCTATCTAAGCATGTAGAAGCTCCCTGCACATGAAGTAAAAGGATTAGTTCATTAGGGTCTCCAAAGCCAATAAGGCTTTGGATGGGGTCTCAATAGTGTCTGGGTTGAGTTCAGGTGGATGGACAGTGGTTAGCTCAGGGGTTTGGACAGTTTTGGTACTGTTTTTCTCTAACCACTGCTGGGGGTCTTGCCCAATGATCTGCTGATAACCAAATGGATGCCTGTTCACTCTTGGTTTAGAAGGTTTTTTGTACACCTCATAAACATGTGGGATCCTTTGATATGATGGATGACCTTTACCTCTTCGGTATTGGTTAGCAGGGGGTGCATCAGTCACCTGAACATCTCTTTTGACAGAGGTTTGGTTCAACTGTTTTGTAACAGCTACTTGAACTGGCACAAACAGTGGTTGATTTTTGGTGAATTTGACAGATGATGTTGAAGAACTCAAGGATGTTTTTGCAGTGCATTCATTCTTTTTTACATCAAAGGATTTGAGATACACACATTCCTGAGTTTTGTGGTTTGATTTACCACAGATGGTGCAGCTCTCAGCAGGTACAATAACACTTGTTTTGTTGATATCATATGCTTTTTGATGAAAACAGTCTTTTGTTAGATGATTCTTCTTTTCACAGAAATCACAAAACAGGTTTTTAACTTTTTCTCTCCTTTTCTTCTTCTCAGACTCCTTAGCAACAGAGTTTTGAACCACTGTTGGGATGTCTTTGAGAGGAATGACCTTTGCTTTAGGAGCTTTTACACCATCAGTGGTTGTGAAGTCCATTGGTTTGAAGTTTTCAAGGATATCACACTCATCAGACCATGTGGGTTTAAATTGGTATTTCTCAATTTCCTCAAAGGTTGAGGACCCCACAGATCTTTTCAGAGTGATTTTGTTACCAAGTTTATCAGTTATTTTAACCTCTTGGCCATCCTTGTTTGTGGGAATGATTTCAACGGTGGATTGAACAGAATCATTTAAAGCATTGTTTTCAATTTCATCATGTTTTCTAAAACCAATACCAAATTTTACATTGCTTTTGATCTGTTTTTCAAGCATGACCTCATAACCTTTGCAAGATTCCACCCATTTTTCACAAGTGATTTGGGTGGACTCCAACTGCTTTTTGCAAACTTGGTATTTTTCTACCATTGTCTGGAGTTGGCTCTTGGTTATGCTTTGCTTCTCTTTTAAGCTGCAGGTTTCTTTATCCTTTTCATCCAATTTGTTTTTAAGTTCTCTTAAAGACTTCTCAAATTTGACTTCATCAGTTAACACTCTATCCCTAAGGTTTTCATTCACCTCTTTAATGTTAGCAAATACTATGATTCATTTGTCTAAACACAAATTTTCAAGAACCTGAGATGATACCTTAGTTGCAGCCATCATGGCACAATCACAAGTATGCTCTTTCTCATCAGTCACCTTCTCTTCCTTCTCACCATATTTCTTCTATTCTTTTTCAGACCAGGGGTCAGACAATGGTTCAATCAGGGGTTCTGAATTTTCTTCCAGCAGTATTTCATCAGCAACAGCAGTAACCACTGCTTCAGCAACTTCATCCACTATTTCAGCACTTGTCTACCCTTTTTCAGCATCCAGCTCTTCTAGTATTGACTCTAATGCCATAAGACAAAATTAATCATTAGGAGCATCATTAGTAGCATAGAGTGCAAAATTTTCATCACCTAGCTCATCAGGTAAGCTGCTCCAGTCAACAAAGCCTTGGGTGAAAAAGCTTTGCTGATCTGGTTGAACCACTGCTGGTGGTGCAGCTTGTTGTGGTGCAACTGGTTGCACTTGGACCTGAGGTACAGGAGCTTGGACATACTGAATTTGAGGGACACTGGTTTGAACATAATGCACAGGAACAGGGTTTGCTTAATGAGCAGTGTTTACATGGGCAACAGGGGTATAATGGAAATAGTGCATGGTGCTTTGGTTTTGAGGTCTAGGGTTTGAACGGGGATGAGTAATAATTGGACCAGTGGTTTGACTCCTACATTCCCTAGCAAAATGACCTAGCCTATTGCACTTATAGCACTTGATCTTTGACTTATATAACCCCACTTTTAAATTCCCATGTAACCCTGGGAATTTTCTCCCTATCCTTTTATAAAATTTGCTTGTTCTTACACTAAGCAAAGCCAGTTGATGCAAAATGTCCATTTCTTCAAGATCAGTTGGATCAGAGTGCTGTAAGTCATTGAGTTCAAAGCACAGATTATTAGAGTTCTGGCTTTCTCCATTTGCTGTGAAAGCAAAGTTGGATGAGTGAGGATCAGAGTTGAAATTACCTCCAGCAGTTATGTCAATAAAATGATCATAACTCTGATCCTTACTGCTGCCAGACTCTTCTTGACCCAGAAGAGCTGTGTTGCCAAATGAGTAGTCATCTGCAACTTTGCCAGACTCTTGCAACTTCTTTTTCTAGTTTAACTCCCTTTCATAGGTCAGGAGTCTACCATGAAGTTAGGTCAGTGTCAGATCTTTGAACTCAACAGAATTTCTGGTCATAAATGCAATTGTATCCCATTTTTCAGGTAGTGATCTAAGAAACTTGCTATTTTGTGTAGATTTAGCAAGTTCAACTTTAACAAGTCTTAGCTCACTAATGAGACAACTGAATCGCTCAAACTGTTGGGTTAATGATTCACCCTTGATGTGACAAAAGGTTTCATACTGCTGATTCAGAATTTCCCTGTTATTTTCAATTACTTCTTCAGTTCCCCCAAATTGTTCCTTAAGTGCATCCCATAATTCCTTTGCACTGTTACAGTGTAACAGCCCAACATAAATTTCATTGGGAAGAGCAGATGCAATGATGCTAAATGCTTTGGCATCCAGTTCGAACTTTTGAAAATCAGTTTCAGTATAGTTTTCAGGCTTTTTAGGTTCGAACTTCTTTGAATCCTCAGCACTTGGCACCATAGGAACATATGGTCCAAAAACAACAGATCTCCAACATCCGGTATTCTGTTGAGCAAGGATGAGACCCATCCTTCTCTCCCAGATGTTGTATTCATTTCGTTTCAACATGGGTGGTTTGAAAAGTGAACCGATGTTATTTTTATCATCTTGTGATTGTGACGTCATCCTGGTTGTTTTACAGGCACTGATTAATCAACTTTGAACGTGATTAAACCTTACTCTGTTTTTCAACAAAACGAACAACTATCAGTATCAACTATTTTGAGCTGAACTATTTACGTCAAAATGATTGTTAGATCAAATTTGACTGTCCGAGCTCTGATACCAATTGTTAGGATCTAAGTTTCTTTTTTATTGTGTTTTCGTTTAACAATTAAGAAGATGAACAAGTAAGTGCAGCGGAATTAAGATAGAAATAAACTTTGCACACAATCAAACAGGAGAATTACTTTTCACACACATTTTCACATAGAACCGAATGATTGAATTTATTTCAAGCTACGATTACAATGCATGCATGTAACAAACTCCCCCTCGGCCTGAGCTCACAGTGTTTGTTCGTACAGGAAGAAAAGTGATGAAGAGCTAATAGAACAGTACATGGTACTGTTCTATTTATAGGCACGCTCAAACCACTGTGGCATCTTTGCTGACGTCACCATGAAAGTGACATCTAACCTCCTAACAAACTCTAAATACTGATCTAATACAAACACTGCTATGCTAACTACTGATTACAATATATTACATAAGAAAGACTAAACTATTGCTTTATCCTTCCACTGTTGTGACTCCAGCAGTACTTGATATCTTCAGCAGTGCTTGACCCATAGCAGTAGATTGATCAACAGGGCTTTAGTCTTCATCAGTCTTTAACTTGATCAGCAGTTGTAAGTCAGCAGTTGTTGTAAAGGATCAGTGGATGGAGGTCATCAGATGTTGAAACCACTTTCAAGGGGAGAGAATGTAAACATAACATCTGCTTATTTTGGATCCACTGCTCTGATCCAGTTTTGTCTTTAATTATCTGTTCCTCTGATAGGGTTCAATCCCAACAATTGCTAATAATCGCAGTTAATCGCTAAACGACTTATCGCTATCACATCACAACTCGAATTATGTGTTCTGGATATTGTTTTACGTGTGTGTGCTATTTATGTGTTATTTGTGCATGTTTATACTTGTTTGGTGATGATTATTCGAAAACGCAATCGCAACTCTATCGCAACGTAATCTCATCGCAAACTCGAATTATAAGAATTCTTATGTGGTTGTATGTTAGTTAGGTTATTTGTGTAACTATTATTTACTATCGCATCGCTTACTCGCAACGCATCACAACGCTCAACGCACGAAACGAAAAGTCAGAAACTAACCCACTCGAGCCCTTCGATCGGATGACCATTCGATCAAATGGTCATCCGTCCGGATGACCATCCGATCGGATGGCCATCCGATCGAACTTCCCTTCGATCCATCGCTACATACCGCCTCACTCTCCTTTCACCTATAAATACCACATGTCACATCACTGTTCATGATGTAACAGCTCTCTCGTCCGACCAGCGCGTTCCAGCCATATTTTCTCTCGATTCCTCGCGATTCTTGTAAGTTTCTACCTTAAATCTTGTACATCTTTGATCTACACACACTCCTTCATCTTTTTCACCATCAAATCTTAACTTTTCACCATGAAATCCGCCTGATTTGGGGTGTTCGTTGATGATGTCATCATGGGCTCTCATGAACTTCAAAGTGTGACCACATTCCACCAAGAACAACTCAGATCTAAGAGATTTCAACATGTTTAAACACTGATTTCGCCTAAATCTAATCATTTTAAAGAGTTGAAAGAGGTTTTCATTACTTTTCTCATTCTTTTACACTCATGTGCTCAAAACCGATAGAACCGGAGTTCATCCAGGCCTTCCACTCATCCTCTAGTGAAGTGTCGGTCTGAGAACTGATTCCTATCGACGAGATAACCGACTCAGCGGGTTGAACATGAACAACTGTCAAGGACAGTTAACTAATCGAACGGGGTGATTCCCATCTGATCGGACGACTTGGACTTGGTGGGGTTTCCGTTGTTTAGCACGTTGTCATACCGTCTCGGTTAAATCGTAAAGTTTCTAAACTTAGCAAAATTTTACAGAACTCACAATGGACAGGTCACCAAACGGACTGCCGTCCGATCGGATTGCCATTCGATCGAACGATAATCCGAACGGATGACTTGTGGCTTTTCGACACTTAAACATTTTCACAAAAAGTTTCAAAGGATTTAGTTTCAAACGAATCGGCATCCGATCAGACGGCAATCCGTCCGGATGACCATCCGACCGGATGACCTGATTTGTAGAAACACTTCTAAGCTTTGAGAATGCTACAACGAAAACTTCAAACTCACATCATACACAAACACATCCATCCCAAACGAATGACAGTCCGACCGAATGGCCATCCGACCGGATGACCATCCGTCCAGATTGTCATCCGATCGGATGACCTTCCGTCCCACTTCACCTGCACTGTTTAACGCACCGTTCATTGCTTATGCTATCGTTCTGTAATCAGGCTAACTTTCCAACGCTCCCTTCAATCCAATCCAAGGCTGTGTTATTCATTTAACACAATCTGTGAGTATACTCGAACCCTTTTTGCTTTACGCACTTTTGGGTGTTACATACGTTACCTATATCAAATCACATCGATCACACAACGTAAACACATTTTATACGCTAACCGCTACTGCATGTTATACGTGTTACCCGATGAATGGTTGTATGTTATGTTTACACAGTGATTGTTGCCTGATACCTTAGCAACGATAGTAATATAGTTTGGACTCAGCACATGTCTTGGACAGGGGTTGCTAAGCGTAATTCTTCACGTGTCACAGTGGTGATATGTGTTGCGCACTCTACAACTCGCAATCACGTCTGTGCATATTTCATTGTCGATAACCTACTTGCTTCGCATTACAATGTGTTACATGCTGGTTATGCGTAACCCGTTTTCGCTACTATCTATATTATTAAACTTGTATGTTCACCTTTATACTATGTGTATTGACTTTATTTTAACGTATGGGACAGGTGTTTAGGATGATGTGCCTTGTCTTGCTTTTGTGGAATCAAGCTAGGAGAGAGTCTAGAAACAAACTTTTAATAAATTCTGAGTTGTCGAAACAATTTATTTGTCTGTGAGATATTATGTCTGTATTAACTGATTTGCTAAGTATGTTATGGTATGCGACGTAACTTTAAATATTTGGTAAGATTAGTTGTTATGGATTTCTCCTGAACAATCTGTTTCGCTCAGTGCCATGCCCCGTTGTTTCCGCCATCGGTTGGGGTGTGACAATAATTGTAACTTTTCGAAATATATTTATTTTAACACTTTAACTAGTACATTTCTAAGACAAACTTTTGGGTAAATAAATACCATGTAAAAAAATAACATATTTTTGACCAATTTACTACAAGGGACATTTATACACAAATTATAAAGTTATTTAGGGGTTAGCAAATTTCAGGTAACCCGTACAAAACCCGAAACCTGGCCCGTATTTATGTTTTTTTTAGTGCACATCAGTTCTAGATTTCAATTGATTTCGGTCTCAGGTCAGTTCTCGGAGCACACCCGACTTCTTAATGACCAACCCGAATAGCTTTTTGCTCCATCTTGCCTATAGGTATTGCCATCTGTGTTCACTACATCTTCTTCAACTTTGTCGTCATCTTCTCCTGCATCCTGAAAATCCATGTGGTGGATCGAGAACTCTCGTTCGTTGCCATAAATTAATAAGGTTTAAAGAAAAATAGGTGAGAGAAAGAGGATTTGTGTGGGAACGGGATAGATGACGAGGAAGAAAAAATTAGGTGGGAGAAGAGTTATCAAAAGTGTGCGTTTTTGGCGCCCAAGTGTTTATTCTAGACGACTCGCAGTAAATTCACAGCCTAATTCTTCCCATGCGTAATTAATGATTTATGCTTTTTATTTTTTTTTAATTGGTAAATTTCACTTTTTCTGTAGTATTTATAGTGCTTTAAGTTTAAACAGATATATCAGTTCGTATTATCACATTATTCAGTTCATGTTATCAAGATTATTCAGTTTTTATTATCAAGATTTATAGGGATTTTTGTGCAGCCTTTTGGCTTTTAAATTTTGCCTTTATTACTTTAGTGAATGTTTTGTTTTCAACTTTGAACATTTTGGTTTTATGCATTTTGTTACCTGAGACTTTTTAAGTGCTAGCATGAACATTATTAGTTTGGTTTTGTGTACCTTATTCCCTTAACAATTTTTTTTTATTTAAGTGCGTTTTTTTCTCGGGCTAACGCTTTTTTTGCGCGTATTGAGTGGAACCTAAGGCCCTGAATGCGCTTCGTGCCGATAAAGAGGGTTTGTGAGAGAACTCAATAGATGAGGAAAATCTGATCATATTCACCTATAGAAAATAACAAACATATTAGGAACATCAAAAGCCACCTTATACACATTTGTCACCACTGTCTCTACTGTGGTGTGTATGTTGACTACTTTTAAGACCATGTGTAGTGGTAATGCCCCTATCCTTGGACGTTTTGTGCCATGTGGCAGTCCAGTCAGCAATGGAGCATTATGGGACGTTTTTTAAAATGAGTGTAGTGGAGAAGAGGGACATTATGTTAAAAGGGGTGTAAAGAATTAAATTAAAAAAAAAACAAAAAAAAAAGCTATTGGACAAAAAAAGAACGTTGCATGTGATTGGCCAAACCCTTTTGCTTTTCGGCGTTGAATTAATAACGCCATATACCATTTTGCCCCAAACAACGCCCAGGGGGGGCATATGTTTGGCGTTTTGGGGCGTGCTTTTCCAAAAAAATGCCCGAGTACGCATGGTCTAAAAAGTTCAAAATCTAGTTTAATTACATAACTTATTTTGTTTATATCCACTAGTTTGAAAGCATACATTGCACACATTTAATTGTACGCTATTAAAATTTAAATATATAAAGAAAAATAGTTTCTGAAAGCTAGTTCTTTTCTTTTCTGCCATTAAAAAAACTTATTTAATTATACACATAACTTTGTGTGTGTCATTGGAGAAAAACTGAAGAGGATTATACACTTTTATACACCAACTCTGACCTCTTTTTCATATCTCATATGTTCAGCCCTAGTGTTTTCACATTATATAGTTTAATTTAATATGTATAAATCATTATACTAGTAAAACAACTTTCAGGAGACGGTTTTGCAAGGAGTTGTCATCATTACGTGTTGGAGGATTTGGAAGTGGAGAAATGAGGTTATTTTTCAAAAGAAAAGATGCAAGGTTATATATATTGTGTCCGATGTCAAAGATTTGGGTTTTTTGTGGTATAGGTATAGATTTAAAAAGGACACAGTTGGATGGGATAAATGGTGTAAATTCGAATTGATGTAAGTGTTTGTTGTTGGGCTCTATTTCCGTCTTGGAGATAGTTGTCCCGGTGTTTTAATGAAATTCTAATCTTCAAAAAAAAAAAAAAAACTAAAACAACTTACAAACAAAACAACTTTTAGTGTTCAAATCAAACGAACAAGTATAGATCTATACATTTACTGCTATTTTTGAACATATAACTTAAAATATGTAGGATGATTGGTCAAAGCTAAGATGTACTTGGTGAATGAAGGAAGATTGATCAAAGCTAAAACTCGACCAACCAATCAGAAATCATTTCTTTTTGTTTTTTTTTCTCTTTTATCATCTATTTATTCTTTTATTTCTTTCCTTATTTTAGTTATTATTACATTACAATTACATTACTTTAGAATATATACATTTATGAAGTTTGTGATGAGTAGGCAATCAAATTAAATTTTACTAGGCTTTTTTTTTTTCAAGTGAACCTTGTAAGGAACTAATATTGTAGCATGTTCTTCGATGCGAAATCATAGAATGGTGCTGGTGAAAATGTATTTGTTGCATAATATATCGATGACCATGCAAACTTTAATCTAAACTACGGTAAAAAAATAAATTAACATGGTTAAGTAAACATGCCTTTAGTTAAAAGGTAGCTTTAACTATAATAAGGTAAATTAAAAACTAGAGTAAATTACAAGTTTTGTCATTTATCTATGTATCATTTTGCAGGTGGTGTCATTTGGCGCAAAAATTGACAAGTTTTGTACTTAATGTTTTAAAATCTTGCTCGTTATGCCCTTTAGCTCTAACCCAGTTAGATTTTTCTGTTAAATCTAGTCATATGCCTTGCACATGAGGGTTTTTTTTAGTAATTTACCTTTTAAGGACTAATTGTGAACCATTTTTAAACTAAAACTCCTTCATCAGCAAATATTCCTTTATTAACAAAAATATCTTTTATTCCAGACTCTATAAATACAAATCCAAACAAAGGTACAACTTTCACTCCACCAAGTACAACTCTCTCTACCATATTACTTTAGACTCCAGGATATATTCATTCAAATAGGAAGCCATGATTCTCTGTACAACATTTCTCCATTTTAACCAAATTTCAAGCTTCAAACCTCTAATTTAACAAAAATTCTTCACATAATTGTTGAGTATCGTTGATTTATTTCTTCTGTTACTGTTTAAATGCTTTGATTACAGTTTGTTTTCTCAAAAAAATTGGATTCGAACAATGGCTTACGTCATCAATTTAGCGACATTGAAGCTCAATTATCAGATCTGATGATGTTTCTTTTCATGATTGTTGCTTCTGTTATCGTTCAAATGTGTCGATGTTTAAGGGTGGAGGGAGTGGTCTCGGGGAAGGGTTCGGGGAGGGGTGTTTACCGAGCGGGGATGTGTAGCCAGGGGTGGAGCGGTGATCGGGGAGAGGCAAAGGCAGTGACTACTCACCGAGAGAGACACCGAAAGAGAAGAGAACAGATAGAGGAGAGAGAGGGGGTTAATGGTGGACCCATCATTTTTCAACCAATCACAATTTTGTTTAAATTGTTTACCACTCTCAATGTGTTTGACCATTGCTAGTGATTGAGTGCAAAATGGGGGGTTGAGTGGGGACTTGACATGGCATGACATGACATTATTGGTTATAAAATAAGTTTGCCATTCCCTAAATGGTGACCAGTCCCTCCACCCTAATCCTTGTCTTAGTTTAAACTAGATGGGGGCAGTGATGGTGACGGTGTGGGCAATGGTGGCAGTGGTGGTAGTGGAGAGCTGATTGAAGTTCTAATCCCTCACATCCTAAAGTACGAGAGTTGTTTAGTAATTAGTTAATAGATAGTTTAGTTATGTAATTAGATAAGTTATGCAAGTACGGGGACTAGATGCGATAAAACAGAAGTTTGTAACCTACAAACTAAAGGATACGATGTCTCCAGGAGACACATCTCCTGATCGATGACTTCAAACCAAGAACAAGGGACGCACCTCTTCATCATTCAATCTCATCCACAAGTTCAAGAGTCACAACCGTTCGTGAAGGGACACGTCTCTACAATCGCACCTGTTCCTTTAGCATATATAGGTTTTGAGAGTTTCAGAACCATGCTTCCTCCAACTTCTTCGCGCCTTCGTCATCTGCAGACATTGCTTCGGGTAACAGATGTCTTTTGAACTCACTTGGTCACATAAATCTTTAGTATTACGTATGCATTTGATGAAACTTGGAAGACTTGAGAGCTCGAGTTGGATTTATTTCCGACACTGGACTTGATCACGCTTGGGATTTGGTTCTTTTAGCTTGTTAGATTTTTATTTACAAGAGATTTTATTGGGCATTTGTTTAGTTTCATGGCGCGTTCATCACTGATACCGGGATTGCGCTTTCATCCCACTGATGTTGAGTTGGTTATGTTTTATCTAAAGAGGAAGCTACTAGGCAAGAAAATTAACGTTAATGTTGTTGCTGAAGTCAACATATACGATTTCAGTCCATGGGATCTTCCAGATAAATCGTGTTTGAAAAGTGGAGACTTAGAGTATTTCTTTTTCTGCCCGAAAGCAAAAAAGTATTCAAGCAGGGGTAGATCTAATCGAGCGACTGAAAGTGGGTTCTGTAAAGCTACTGGGAAAGACAGATTGGTTAAGTACAATGACAGAACCGTTGCAACCATCAAGACATTGGTTTTTCATATTGGGCATAAAGGAAAAGGGGAAAGAACTGATTGGGTGATGCATGAATACAGAATAGAAGAAGAACCAATGCTATTGCAAGTCAAGCAAGTTGAAGACCAACAACAACTCAAGGATGTTCGTGATTAGGGGGTGAATGAAGCTCTAATCCCTCATATTCTAAAGTACTGGGGTTGTTTAGTAATTAGTTAATAGATAGTTTAGTTATGTAATTAGATAAGTTATGCAAGTACGAGGACTAGATGCGACAAAACAGATGGTTGTAACCTACAAACTAAAGGATACGATGTCTTCAGAAATTAAAAAGATTCTCGAGGAACGCCATCCTCCATATACTGACAATCGTTATGAAGGCTACATGTATGATCCCACCATCGACACCGAGCCGCTCGTCTCATTCCTTAACGCAAGGTAAACATTATGTGTGTGCATTCCATGTTTCTTAGTTAGGACCCTAACCATAGTATTTATTTCAGGATTGCATTGCACAGCTTCTTTTATCACAAGGAAACTGATGAGCTTTTCGCTATGGAATTCTTTACAAGAAGGTGAGTAGAATAATTTGTAAGAGTGCGGTATTAATTAAATTAGTTAAGCTTCACGGATTTTAGCATTTGTTGCAGGTACGATGATATGGAAGCGGGTAAAAGGGAGCAAGAGGAGCGCCATCTTCAATGGGAGTCTGATAATGAGCAGGAGGAGGAAAGGGAGAAACGTGAAGCGAAGAGGGAGCGCGAAGAGCTGGAAGGGCCATTTGGGACTGGCTTCGGTTGTCTTTGATCATGTTGTATACTCGAAACCTTGCTACGTCTATATACTCCAAAAAATGTAGTCATGTCAGACTTAGTTACTCAAGGTATTTTTACATCGAAACGAACAGATGAGAACATGGTTTTGTATGATGGTTCTTTTTCTCTTTTTTAATTTTTGTAACTTTACCACTACATCCTATAAATGTATGCATGAATTACTGTAAAAGTATATGTTGTTAATTACAAAAATTGAGTGATGCATAATATATACAGTTATTTTATATAAAAACCTTGAATTTTAGTTGATTCTTATTTTTTAAAAATTTATAAACTTAACATATTAGTTAATTATATTTAAACAATTTTACACATTTTGTATTCTATCTGTTATTAATCGTTTTTGGTTATATGACAAGTTATTATGTGCACCTCTACTCTATTTGGGGCCTGGTGGCTCGTTTTTGTGCACGTACATAAAGCATGGGAACTCCAATTTCAAAAGAAGAGATTGTACATATTAACTCTATTACATTTACCAACTTTGGTGAACAGTAGTTCACCTGCTTTTCAGTTTCTAAAAAAAGGGCTTGCTTCATTGAAAGAAACGGGAGTAAGAGTGCCAGCCACAAATCCTTACGGAGGATTCACACTCGTGCACCGGCGGCGGTTCTATTCCAATGGTACATATGGTGTACAAGGCCGACTGGACACCGCATTCTTCACATCACCACTGCTGAGAAACCTCCGCTGGGCATTCCGGTGGTCGTGACGAATAACTTTTCTCTCTTGCTCTCTATGACTCTCGAGACCACCGGCGGCACCGCACCTCTTTTCTTCTCCGGCTAAATCCATCGACTTCAAGCTAGTTGGTGAAATCTGCCTGAATCCATATAAGTAATGGATTGTATCAAACTCATATGAAGCTATGGTTGTACTTCTTGGTATTCGTATTAGGGCTTCTGGGTTGTTGATTACTTATATTTTTTGGGTTTTTTACTCGACTCGACATGCTGCTACTATACAAGTAATCGATTCCATCTTTGTTGATGAAACTCATATGAATCGTTTGTTACATTTTTTTTTTATTTTGAATTAGGGCTCACGTGAGGGTGTAAAGGAGTTAAATATTTGGGGGTTTTGGCTCTGGGTTTTGGTGGGACAGAATTGTGTTAAACGGGAATTATTTAGCTTACTAATATGAAAGCGGAGAATATGAAGATGTACATCCTTTGAATTATTCATTTTTCTTCAACACATAAGTAAAGGCGGATATAGCATTATATGTTTATGTGTATGTGTCTATATATATATATATATATATATAATCAAAAGCAAATTAAATTAAAACCTAGATACACTTTGGAAAACTAAACACCTTTGACTTGTTCCTCTTATAATCAGTGTTTTGTTTCCTGTATGGCCAGTTGAGCTGGAAACAAAACTCGAATCAAGTCGAAATTGCCCATGCCTAAGTATACTATATTATAAAAGAATGTTTTATAAAGGACCAAATGTTGAACCTACTACACTAAAGATGTATCAATAATTAGGTAACAAACATAAAGAGGACAGAGTTATCATACTGAATTAAAACATCATAATTACGAAATACATAAATTATTAGAAAGATTCTAAGATATTGTTCAATGTAAGAATCTTTGTTTAAGACAGATACTCCAAAACCTAAATGAAAAAAAACTATATAAAAATACTTAATCAGCTATGCTTTGTTTAGATACATTATGTGATATGTTTCAATATGTATGAGTTCGCAAGTTGTTCCCAGGTTATCAACAACCTCATAATCTATCTATACTTTCTATAAAAGGAGAAAACCAAGTGAGATAAGAAAAGCTGAGGTGGCAGCCGTAGAGACTGTCCAACCAGGCTTTTCTTATGTCATTACTGCATCATAAACCTTAATATATAAAATCACTTTAATTTTCAAAGGTCTGGCCCACATGTATACTTTCAAAGGTCTGGCCATTATTGAAAATCCAAACCTCTGCCCACATACAAAGGGAAACTGTTTATACGCACTTCAAACCTCTGCCCATAACTTCTACCCATATTCAAATTTAAAATCCTTGCTCCAAATTCAAAATTCAAACTACATATGAATCTGGCTCTCTATAAATAACATATATGAATTTGGCTCCACATTCAAATTTCAATTCATCTCTCTCACTCATATTTGCGATCATATCTCTTTCACTCAAATGCATAGCTCTCATGATTGAGCCGGTTAATCTCCGATTACAGTTCTTTGTTCGAACATTTGTTGATTCTGTTTACACATATCATTGTTCCAATATCATTGTTCCAACATCATTGTTTCATTGAAGCTCTGTTTCACACATCAACGTTTCACCTCAGCTTTTCTTATGTCACTTGGTTTTCTCTTTTTATAGAAAGTATAGATAGATTGTTGCAACATCGTGAAAAGTTATATGTGTTACCTTCTTTGATGGGAAAGTTACATTTTAGGTTTGTGGCTTATTTTTATTAACTGTAGTTATACTAATTTAATTTGATGCGTGAAGAAACAAGTGTTGATAATGTTGATAGTTTTTATTAAAAGTCACATTTTAGAGTATGGTAACATCCATATTGATAGTATTAAATTAAAAGCATATACATAGAAAGATATAAATGCATGAGAGCTATTACACACTACAGTTAATACTTGCAAGGATTTCATATACTCTCGCCTTTCTCCATGTGATTTCATTCTCTCTTTTGTTTTTTAGATCGGTTAGCATATCGCAGATTTTCTGATCGTGTTTTAGTAGTTGTGACAGAAACTCTTCTGCATTCTTCTGGAAATCTGATGGAGGAGAGTGGAGGATTTCATCAAGTAATGCTATGCTGTTCCAGGTTTTGTTGTAATTATTGTCACTGATTGTGCTGACTTTTCTGTTTAGTTCCTCATCTGATCTTTTTTTCTTTGAGTGACCAGATCGAGAATTGTGTTTTAACATCGCTGGTGTCTGACCAGTGGTAGAAGCATCTGTTTGCCATCGGTATTTTTGTTGGATTTACGGATTTTGATTTGTTTTTGACAGACAGTGATTTGTAAGACAATTTGTTGATGTTTTTGAATCAAACTAATCATCGGTGTTTTATAGTGTTTAAACGCATCTATGTGGTAAATGAAGAGGTTAATTGTAATTATGATAGCCTGTTTTTTCTTTAAAGCTTTAAAATTTGTCCCTTGGGTTTCTTGATATTTAATTTTATAGTTTTCCCATAAAAGCTGGGGTTTGAAAATGTTTTTGCATTATAAATTTATATGTTTATATTAAAATTACACGTTTTGCTTGGTTGGATTCTTAAATGTACAATGAGTTTAAATCTGGTATCTTGGGCTGTTAGATATTTCACTATATAAACACATTGCCACTTCACCTGTTTTTCATTACGTTTTGCTACGAAGTTAACATTCTTTCCATTACTTGAGTAATATAAAGTTAAAATGTGTCATACACTTCTGCAGGCTCTGATGATTTATAGCAGCGCTTTATCAGGCAAATTGAGGAACAGGTGTATGAGGATAGGGCTAGTCTTCAAGAGCTGAAGAGATGTTTTGATGGACTTCATGTTGGTCTGTTTACGAGAGAGCAGGTTTCCAGGAACCTGATGCGGATGCGGATGCCTTTAACTTCCGTTCGTGACCTTTGTGTTGTTGCAAATACAGAGTGTTCCGACCTGAGACGTGGAGTTCATGGCGATGCTCAAGGATATACATCGAGAGGTTCAGCAATCGATGGAGTTGAAGCTAAAATTTCTTAATTCTTGCTGTTATTTTGTATTTGAAAGTTTCGTTGTTCAGTATGATATGTAATTGTTGATATTTTAATGTCATGAATAAATGAATGCAATTGTTTTCCTATTAATCTTTGTTGTTGCTTTTTACTTTTATTTATTTAGTGCCTGGGTTTGATTTAGATTATGTTGATGTTGAATTGTGTGTGAACAGATGTTTGGTAAGTCAGCAGAGGTTTAATAGGATTAAAGGTTGGTTTAAGGTTAACAGATGAGTGCAAAGACAAAATAATGTATAAAATTTGATCATCAATAAGAGTTTTTTTTGAAGAATTTGCTCATCAAAATTACAAACACATTAGTATCTGCGGTTGGAAAAGGTCTGTTGTAGCTATAAAAGGTAAAAGAGAACATTTGCTGATCAAGAAAGTCTGAAGAAGAAAAAGGTTTGCTATGGGATTAAAGGTTGGTTTAAGGGTCAACAGATGATTGTAAAGAACGACAGATGATATTCAAATTATACTGCTCAACGGAGGTCTTTATAGTAACAGTGGTTAGGATAATAGCAAATGTTGGGAGTTTGTTAGATTATCTTGATGTTGAATTATGTGTGAACAAGTGTTTGGTAAGTCAACAGAGGTTTAATAGGATTAAAGGTTGGTTTAAAGGTCAACAGATGATTGTAAAGACAAAATAATGTATAAAATTTGATCATCAATAAGAGTTTTTTGAATAATTTGATCCTCCAAATTACAAAGACTTAATACTTGTGGTTGTAAAAGGTCTGTTGTAACTAAAGTCTGGAAAAAGAGAGCATCTGCTCATGAAGAATGTCTGAAGTCGCAAAGGTCTGCTATGGGCTAGCAGATGTTAACGAACAGATGATATTCAAAATATGCTGCTCAACAGAGGTTTTCATAGTAGCAGTGGTTAGACTAATAGCAGATGTTGGGAGTTTGTTTGCCTATTAGATGTTGCTCACTAGGTGAACATTGTAACTGTAATCTTTGTATAAGCATGTTGCTGACATCATTCTTCTCATTCTTACTATACAACTATTTATCCTAATGACTGTTGATTTACCACTGCTGAATAAGTGAATAAATTTTAATCCTATTAATCTTTGTTGTCGCATTTTACTTTAACTTATTTTAGCAAGCATAAGTATTATTATATACTTTTGAATATCAGCTGAGGATTGCAGACCGATATTGATGTAGATGTGTCATTGTGTCTGAGTTTGATTTAGATTATGTTGATGTTGAATTGTGTGTGAACAGATGTTTGGTAAGTCAACAGAGGTTTAACAGGATTAAAGGTTGGTTTAAGGGTGAACAGATGAGTGTAAAGACAAAATAATGTATAAATTTGATCATCAATAAGAGTTTTTTGAAGAATTTGATCCTCCAAATTACACAGAGTCAATAGAGGCTGTTGTAGCTAAAGTTTGGCAAAAGAGAGCATCTGCTGATGAAGAATGTCTGAAATAAGCCGCAAAGGTCTGCTATGGGTCAACAGATGTTAACGAACAACTGTTTATCTTAACGACTGTTCATCATTCTTTTCATTCTTATGAAACAACTGTTTATCCTAACGACTGATCATTTACCACTGCTGAGAACAACTGCTGAAAGGTATCGTCTGTTGGCATAACTTTTGTTTATCCTAATGACTGTTGATTTACTATTGTTTCCAACCTCTGTTGTTGCCCAACAGAGGTTTCCAAACAGTTTGTCATCTGTTATTATGCTAACGACTATTGACTTATGTTGTTCCTAACTTCTGTTTTTGGCCAACAGAGGTTTGCAACAACTGTCATCCATTATCACAAGAGAAATTCTGACGTGGACAGATGTTAGCCAACAGATATTTGTAACTACCGCCACGTCAGCATTCAGTTAGTTACAAAAGTGTTGGTTATATAATTATTTTAAACATATTTAATTTTAATATATTTATATATAGTATAAATATTACAATTTTATCCCTTAATTTTAATATAAATAATTTTAATTAACTACACATTATGTTACCCTTATGTAAATATCATAAATCAATGAGGGGTGTTTGTTGAACTATATGTTAAATCAGTTGAAATTTGGGAGAACTAACAGTTCTGTGCATACAGACCATCATTACACATCAACAACTATCATCTTTCAAATCTTCATCCAAAATACTTTTTCATCACCGTGTTCATCTAGGGTTCAACTTTCATTGCCTTCTTCTTATACGACGGAGTTCAATCGACCGATTTCATTGTTGAATTACTAAGAACAGGTATGTACATTCAACTTATGATGAAGTTTGTGGTCTTTTTTCAGTCTTAAATGAATCGAATCATTGTAGATGTACCATTATAGACAGTTACGAATACAAATTGAAAAATGATTTAGTTAAGTAGTTGTATTATTTATGGAGAACATGTCAAGAGATCATTATTTGGAAAAAAAACTTTCAGTAGATAATCTCTGTTTCAGGCATAGTTTTGTATTCATCAGCAGAGGTTCTCTTTGGCAGGCGTTTGTTGAACAGTCTTTGTGTTTATCAACAGTGGTTGTTTGGTTCAACAGACATTCTCTGTTTCAGGGATATAAAAAATTCCAAATTTATGTTCTTTGTTTTAGAAGATATTCTTTGTTTTAAAATGATTTTGTGTTGTTATTGTTTTTTGTTTTTTATTTTCATTTTATTTGTTTCGGGATTCATCATTGTAACTTTTAAATATTTTGAACTTTGTATCATTATGGATGTCTTCTTTTTTCAGATTCAACAGGAAAACAGGGAGAATGTCTTTCTACAAGTGTTTTTCATCAGTCACCAAGGATTTTTTGGTACTGTTTTAATATTTATGCTTTAAATTCATGTTTAATTTGTTTTACTAATACGTATTTTGAAATGCTTATCATTGATTGATTGTGTATGTGTTTATCTTACAGGTTATACCTGAAATCTTTTGCAAGACATGGTTATCATCTGCTGTTGATAATAACAATGTTGTCATAAGGTGTGTGAATGATAAGACTTGGTTGGTTAAATTTGCCAGACACAATGGTCGTTTTGTTTTCATGGAAGGATGGGAAATAGTTGTTGCTGATCTTTCTTTATCCGAATGAACGGTGCTTGTAATTAGGAAAATCAGACCACATACTTTTTTGCTGACACCTTTTATGAAGGTTGCACCTTATCAGCATTGCCAGCAAAAGTTTGTTATGTTCAGCGCTATTTCATCTTTTGTGCATAAAAAGTATATTGAGTCTTTCTGCCATTTTGTTAATGAAAATACAGTTGAACGTTTGGTAAGTTATAATCATATCTATTTCTTCATGTTTTTAAATAAAGTAGATTATTTTTAACGATGTTAACGCTAACATTTTTTTATTGTAGCTTCTACCCACCGATTTTGTGAAGAAAACTATTGGTGTTTCTAAGCTGAAGGGAGCGATGAAGGTTTATATCAATGCGTGGAATTGGTTTGATGTTTTTATTGAAAAGGATCATATTAGCAAGTGTTATTTCTTTGGTGATGGATGGAAGAAAGTCGTAGGTTTTCTAGGTTTTGATGAAAAATGTGTTGTTGCTATAAGATACCTTTTTGACTACAACTTTCATTTGACTCTCTTTGATGTAAATCAATGTGAAGTTTTGGCACCTAAAGTTGCAATGGAAAACACGGCTGGTGGTGTTGATAAGCCTCCTGGTCAGACATCTAATTATATTCCTGTAGTAGTTGAGTTACCTAATAAACAACCAGCCTTTGATGATGAATTTGATTCACTGGACAAGGATAGTGATTATCATGACTCAGGTGATGGTTCTGATAGCAGTGATGTTTCTATGGATGATGTTTCTGATGATGAGGAGGATAAAGATAGTCGTGGTTCTTCTGATGATGATAAAGATGATCCTGATTATCATCCAATACAGTTTGTATGGAAATTTGATCGCTGCTTTGTAAGTTATGTTATCTATTCATTTTATGCATCTATTATACACGTTTAGTAGATTTACTAAAGTTATTTTAGAAACATATATATCTTCATATTGATTATTGTATTTTTTTATTTTTAGCGCCTTAACGCAACAGTTGCCGTGATGTCGCGTATTGACATGTCGTTGAAGTTGACCATTCAGAATCTGCATGGAGTAGACACTGTCATTCATTTCCGACCTGAGAAGCATGGTCAAGGCTTCAAATATGTCGCAAGTCAACAGTGAAAAATGTTCCTCATTCCGAACGATATCAAGGCACCACAGAAATGCACATTTGTTTACGAACCTGATGTTGGCAAGTTGACTATGAAGAAGGTGTCTATGTAGTTTGTGTTGTGGTTATTGTTACAAACTATTTTAGTATTTTCTACTAAGCTTATCATTTGTGATGTTAAACAATTATATATATGGGTTTTTGTAATGGTTGTATCTAAACAGTTTTAATGTAAATAATTATTTTTGTACTTGCAGCTTATCGATAGATTTTTTGTTCATCATGAGTTGAAGAACATACTACTGTCACACCCCGATATTTCCACGCATTACTGGTGGGCCCGGTGGGGAGTATCGTGTTGATATCATCATAGTCAAACAACACAATTTTAAATGCACAGCGGAAGCAAAAGATAGATTTATTTCAACCGAATAAATTGTGATATTAAGTCACAAAATAGTTGAAATAGATCCACATGCGGATCAAATAAAAAGGAAACGTAGTTCATCAGACTTAAAATGCAACCAAGCTTGTGAGACTCTTATTGATGCTAAGGAGAGGCCATCCTATTTCGAGTAGTACCTGCACTTAACCTTTTTGGGAAAATACGTCAGTTTACACTGGTAAATACAATTAACTGACTCATTTTGAAAAGGTTTAAAAATTGATTTGGATGCACGAGGCACAAAATATTTTATAAATTGGGATACTTATTTGTATATAAACTTGTAAAAGGATTACATGTTTGTTATACGTTCAGTAGCCCGGATTGACACCGGGTTAAAGATTAATAGACACACCACATGATATAGTCCCGCGGCAGGTTATTCCCGAAACCGGCGGTTATACCTTATTATTTATTTATACACTGTCGGGTGTACGCCTACACCCCGTGCTTAGGTCGTGGCCATTTCTTAAAATGATGCCAAGGATATCCGGGACATGGTTATTAACCCCCCAAAGGCTTTAAGCAAACAAAAAAATTTAAACGGGTCATTTCAATTAATTAACCATCATACAATTAAAAATTTAATGCCCGACCAAACGGTATTTTATATACCGTACCCCAAGCCCGTATAGGGAAAATAAGTTAAAAGTATTTACCTGAGCAAGTATAATTCACAATTAGCAAGTGCAAATAGCTTTTACCGGGTCTCCTAATCTGGAACAAAGGTTTTTAATAACCTATTAGATTCCTAACGGGTCTTTAATTAAGCCTAAACTTAGACCGGTTAGTTTTAAAGGAAGATACGGTTCAAACGCACGATTAAGCGAAGACCGGAATAGAATGTGATTTAGACCCGACAAGCTTGGAGACTTGTGTAATATGGGTAAATTAAACACATTCTGGATTTTGAGATAAAATGATAAGGTTTGACCCGTTTCGGTCAATCTATGCAAACTAGTTACATAAACCGAACCGAACGCGAAAATGCATAACGGGTAACCATAAGAGTCATATACAGGTTTCCTAAGTTAATGTGCCTTAAATATGTTGTGACATTAGTAATATATCTTCTATTATGCCCGAAAAGGATTTAAACCCAAATTATGCCCCGTAGGGGTATTTTGGTCATTTAAAAGGTTATAAAAGAGTTTAAATAAAAATCTGAGTTACATGTCTGATATAATCAGTAAAAATACTTAATTTAATAAGTTATAACAGTAGGGTATTACGTATATGTGAAATTTTACATTTAAAACCAAACTATGCACCTTAGGGGCATTTTGGTAATTTCACATAGGCTTAAAAGGTTAAAACTGGAAATCTGAGTTTAAACTTTTGCTTACTGTTAAAATATAAAAATTTACTGAAAATATTAGTAGGCATCAAACCATATATGTTTAAAATAGTTTTGATACATACTATGCGTTAAAACTGCTTAAAAAGGCGATTTTGAGCTATTTCCGGGTTTTTAAAGGAAAGCTGATATTTTTATTATTTCAGAAGGCCCAAAATGTTTTATTTATCATATTAGATCAGTAGAAAAAGGTTTGGTATCAAAATAATTTGTAAAACTCATTTTATAGCCCAAAAGGGCAAAACCGGCAATTACCGAATCAAGCTTAGAACTCTATGTTATGCTCAGCCTAAAATTAAATAAAAATATTCAAAAATCCCAAAATATTATTTTATATCAGTAGGTAAAAAGTTTGGTATTAAAAATTGGGTTTAGATAGGCTATATGTTAATTACGTCGTTTAATTTATAAAAAGCTTTCTAATTACGCTAATGAGCATAACTCCTAATCTAGACCCCAAACTGATGTTAAATTTTAGGGACAAGTCTAATAATCAGTAACTAAGGTTTCTATCCTTTTACATTTTCAAAAATCACGTTTTAAGGTCATATGGGCATAATAGTCAACATTTAAGCATTTAACGGAAACATGCATATGAATCGGATGACTAATGAACCAGGTTGTATAATCACAGAGGGTTATACTAACGTGAAACCTGGTCCAAATAAAGCTCTAAGGCATTTCTAAAACATGCTACATTGGGTCAGAACTGAAAGTCAAAGCAAAAGTCAAATTATGCGACTTTCGGTTCCGAACCAAGCCTAAATTGAAAATTTTCGGGTTGAACATGTTTAGACATGTTCTTACATTAATTACCAAGTTATATTAGTGATAAAACAGGTTGCATGGGTTCTACATTGCTAATTATGCATTTATTTGAAAATAAGATTTCTGTTGACTTTTTAAGAATAAGTTTGACCCGACAATTGACCTAGTTAGAGTGGGAATCAGAGAGTGCCCTTTTAAGGGTTTATTACCCACATAAATACCAACTCATAGATATTTTTAATTCGAGATTTGACTGGACAATTATTGATTAATCTCGAAGTCAAACTCTAATTACGACGGTTTGACTTTAGGCTAATTAACTAAGCTAAACTGAATTAAAGAGAGTTAAGGACACTTACAAGGGTCCTATGCATGACTAAAGATCACTAGGAAGTGTGCTTGAGCTCCAGGAACCTCCAGAAGTGTAACACCCAGAAAACGGGTTTGGTAATCAAACCTCGTTAATAGTAAAAACGGGTAAAATACTGTTAGTGGTAAAATTAACCCGGTGAATATTAGGATTTAAATGAATAAATCTAATATTTATTAAAAAAAATGGGAAATACTTTGAGAAAGCAAAGTATATAAAAAGGCCCGAGATTTAACGGGACCTAAAATAAACTTAGTCATAAATATTCCCGAACCCGCTAAGTTCACTAGGAATATTAAACCTAGTTAATAAGTGGGAATATTATTGAAAATAATTAGGTTGTGATCTAATTAATAACTAACCAAACACGAGGGACCAAAGCCGGGTAACTTGAAATTGGAATTATAAACTTAAAAAAAAAACACAACACACACAAGTGTGTGTGTGTGTGCGTGCGTGGGTAAGGCTAGGAGAAAGCTCCCATGGAGCTTTAGCCCTAACTTCAACAAATCAACAAAATTGAAGGTCAAATCTAGCCCGAATCGGATGCATGAACACGTATTAATGATCACCTAGTCGTGGGGATCACAAGGTATGTTGAAATTTATGATTTAGTGATACTTTGAGATTATGATGAACAATCATAATCGAAATTCTGGAATGAATCTTGAATCTATGAGTGTTATTGTGATTATATCTTGGTTTAGAAACAAACCCTAGTAGAAAATTTGATGAATTGTTGTCAAAACTAGGGATTTGGTAATTACCCTATTATGTGCTAAGTGGGTTTTATGTTAATATGATGAACACTCATATTAGAATGTAAGATTGATGAATATTGAGGTTATGATATAAGTTCTTTATGTAGTTCATGAACACTAGACTTAGAGGTTTGAATGTGTTGATGTAAATCTTGATAAAGATAACTAGTTATGAACTAGTTAGTAAATAAGTAATATTATGCACATTAGGTGTTTGTTAAAATACCCGAATGAATGTTGACATAATGAAAATTTGAAAGAAACGCGTAATTGGCTAACTCGACTAACTACGTGTAATACGGAATAATATGGGTTCTAAACGTGATGTTGATTGAACTAATTGTGTAAACCATGTGATTGAAATTAGTTGACTTTGATAAGTTAAGTTAACTAATGATGAAGTCGAATAGTAGTTTCGACATAGAATCCGTAAGATGAAATAGTCATAATAATGATGACTAATCTAACCGTCTTACGAATCATGATGATAGTTTGACTCTTGACAAGCTAGATGGAGACTTGGGCAAGGAACGGGTCAAACGGTTCGTGTACGCGAAAAAGAGCATAACCGGATGCAAGGTAAGCGACGCTTACATCCTTTTTGTAGAATATGCATGTTTTTGTAAACTACAAATGCGATTAGTGTAATATCCGAATTAAGGGTTCCGACGCTATTAACATGAGTCGGAACAAACATAAATGATAAAAACCATGGGTTATGGTGAAAAGAGGCGAAACGGTAATTTAGTCATGTAATGACTAATAACTAAGGAGTTTTCGTTAAGATCATTTTAAAGTGCAACTAATAACAAGAAAATGAGTAAAAATGGAAATTTAGTCAAGTATCGACTAAAGCAAATTGTAGTTAAAAAGGGGCACCCGTAGCGTAAGCCGAATGGGTAAAAATATAAGAAAAGACTTTAAGAGAAAAAGGGGTCTAGTGGCAAAAATCCGAAATGGGTCGGATGAACAAATTGGTAATTAATAACCATGTTTTGCTACTTACGAAAATGCTTGGTCTTATAGGCCAAACGGGTCAAATGGTGTGATAACACCATTTGACAATATCGACTAATGTGGTTGTCGAGTCTTGTGTTAACAGGAGCGATTAGCGATATGGTTAATTGCGTCCATAGAATATGTGATAATAAAAGCAAGGTATAAATCGGGTCTATTTGTTAACCCGAGCCAGGTACGCATCAATGAGATTATATTTTAAATGTGCAATTTTGATCATAATTGTAGTGAAAGTCCTTCGTCGTAAATGAGGGACTAAGGTTGATAAATATGCCTTGATGGGTAAATCAGGCAAACGGCCTTTATGGGTGGTTTGGGAATCACATATTATAATCATGTAATCCTTAGATAAGCATCAAGGTGATAGGCATAAACCTTTGTGGGTCAATTGCCTAGAAATAGGTCTTTTTCGTAAAATGACAAACCGAGAAGTAAAAAGCGACATAAATAGTTTACTATATCAAATCCACCACAAATATAATTGTGGTGGAAGTCCATTTGAGAACTAATGTGAAAATTTGGTGCTAAAAATGAATGAGCGAGATTTATGCCTAAAAGGACATAAATACCCTTAACGGGTCAAAATAAGATTATAAGTAAAAACGGGTCAATAATGCGTAGAAATCCGTAATTGGAACCTAATATGATAGGTAATATTGGAATTAAAGGGTTCATGAGAAATGGGGGTCAAACAAATATGTTTGTTTGATAAAATGTATAAACGGGTTAAAATTCGGTAAAAAGGCAACGAGTCGAAGGCTTAGAAGTCTCAAAATTTATTATGTGGGATGTTGGATTTTAACTCCATAAGATGGAGAATTAAATTACGGACGCGTAGGAAAAAGAATCGGGTAAAACGGATCAATAACGAAGAAGTTATGGCCGTTTCCGTAAAAACTGGCATAGCTGAATTGAGCTGCAGATCTGCTGGAAAACAGCCTCCCTCGCGTGGCGCGAGGGAGCATCTGGGTTCTTTCGCGTGGCGCGAAAAGCCCTGTTTTGGCGAAAAATTTTTATTTTAATCAGTTTCGCTTCCCGGACTCGTTTAAATACGTTTTAAGTTACGTATGACTAATCCAACTCATGTTTTATGAGTTTCAGGTATAATTTTAGCACCGGAGGACGATCAAGCACAACGAAGAACCGAACACGATCAAGAAATAAGCTTCCGCACTTTGTATTGTTGTATGTTAAACGACGAACGTACACATGATATGTTGTATACTTATAAATTGTAAAAAGTTTTAATAAACCCGTAATTTCCAATGCATATGTAATCTTAATTACATGATTGTTTTTTTATAAATGATACGTTAAACAATGAATTATAAGAATGGGTGTTACAAGTTGGTAATCAGAGCTAATGGTTAAAGAATAAAGTGTGTTCGGTTCGAGGCTTGATCGCAAATCCGGTAAGTACATGTATGTTAATAGCTTAGCATGCTAAAGTGTTGTAAGCAACAAATAGGGCTATCGTGTGATACACGTTACCCCAATTAAAATGTTTAATTTGGTTGACGAAAATACGCGCGTTGACGCGTATAGTAGAAAAAGCCTTGTATTATAATACGGGAGATTATTGAAGTTGACATTACTAACTCTTGTGAATGTTTTAATTGAAGGACACTCGCGTCTGAAGATGACGAGAGTTGAACGAATTGTGGATATGATGATGAAACGGTCCGAGATATGACAAGAAGAGCATACTCATCAAGGACCTAAATCGCGTAACAATCACAAATAAGTAATGGCAAGAAAGCCCGTTAGGGCAAGCATTAACAGGTGCAAGTTTAAATTATTGCATGACTAGAAATATGCAACAAATACGTAGAAACTGATAGTTGCATATGTAGATTGAAAACTTGGAAAAACCTGAATAGAATACCTATCCAGGATATTGTTTCCAAGAGAAATAAATAGAGGCGTTACTTACATAGGGCGTGATGTGAAAACTATAAAAAGGTCATGTGTGTCATGTGTTAATCGCTTACTCTGGCCAAGTAAGTAGTGGCATATGATACCATGAACTTCTTATGGTGGACACATTTACATCTGATGTAGTAAGGGCGGGGTGAAGGGGACTAATTAAAAAGTACCCAAATGAATCAGATAAGCAAAATATTTGATAATAATGTAAACGCACAACCGACTGACGGAAGCGTATTACATTAGGAAAATGAGCCCGAGTGAAGGGACAAAGAAACATGTAAAATGATTTAGACAAGTATTGGGAGGGAGTGTACTTACACTCGAACCCAGAAAACACAAGCATGTAAAATGATTTAGACAAGTATTGGGAGGGAGTGTACTTACACTCGAACCCAGAAAACACAAGCATGTAAAATGATTTAGACAAGTATTGGGAGGGAGTGTACTTACACTCGAACCCGGAGAATGCAAACATGTAAAATGATTTAGACAAGTATTGGGAGGGAGTGTACTTACACTCGAACCCGGAAAACGCAAACATGTAAAATGATTTAGAAAAATATTGGGAGGGAGTGTACTTACACTCGAACCCGGAAAATGCAAATATGTCCCTTAACGGGTCGTTTTTGTAAAACGTCAAACTTAAGGACAAAGTCGGAATATAAAAATGAAGCGAGGTCTTAATGCATACCGGTAGGGTTGCAATAATAACGACTTCGGTAAAACACCCGGTTGATGGGTAAGAATTAAACACATGCGTAAACCGAGAGACGTGAACGCGGGTTGAAAAAAAAATCAAAGGACTTGGATTACGAGTTATGACTATAAAATCTCGTATATAGAAATTGTGAGTAAATATGTTCAACTATTCGAAGCCGAATGGGTTGAATAAAGAATAAAGTGATTGTTTATAAGTGATGGATTTCACATTAATAGGTCAAACAGGTTGAATACAATATAACGCCTAATGGCACAAATGAGTGCTAGCCAGATAAAGGTAGCGTTAAATGCAAGAGAATAATGAGCCCGGTAATGGGATATAACCAAATAAGAATAAATTATGGACTGTCAATATCCTGGTATGGATAATTGACAAAAGTTAAAGAGAAGATCCTAAAACTAAAACTTTGGTTTTAGTAATAAATAACGTTTTTACAAATATAAATCCTGATAGAAATTTAAATAGTAAGCATAAAGGATACAAGTCTTGACACTAATAGGCGCAAGACGATATATTCGAAAAAGTGATGTTTTCGAAAATGAAAGGTTGATATGAATTAAGCATGATGTGACACGATCACGGTTAGGAAATGCAATGTGAGGTAGAATCACATTATAACCAAGCGAGCGGTAAAAAGTAACTGGACTAATAAGTCTAGTTAGTGAGACCGGTTAAGGCCAGTAATCCAAATCAATAAAATTTGGCTTGCTTGTAAGAGGTAGATTCGGTATAACTAAACCGAATGAATAAATCTGAAAACAAAAGAAATTATTACTAAAAGTGAAATATTTCACTAAAGACATTTAAACGGGTCAAGGTGACGGATTCATAAAGAATTCGATAGTATATAAAAGCAATGGATATCGCTAAGTTAACTAAACTAGTGGAAAGAACGAGATTACGTTATTTCGAAGTTACACTAGGTCGTATGAGATATGTAGACAATTAGTAACCAAAAAAAGATGTTACCGTACTTTTCGGATAATACTAACGATTGGTTAAAAAGTAGAAGTAATGTGTAAAAGATTTCGCGGATCGAATACATTGAGTTAAACTCAATAAATTATGTAAGAAAAGGTTTCGAGGACGAAACCTCTTTAAAGGGGGTAGACTTGTAACACCCCAAAAACGGGTTTGGTAATCAAACCTCGTTAATAGTAAAAACGGGTAAAATACTGTTAGTGGTAAAATTAACCCGGTGAATATTAGGATTTAAATGAATAAATCTAATATTTATTAAAAAAAATGGGAAATACTTTGAGAAAGCAAAGTATATAAAAAGGCCCGAGATTTAACGGGACCTAAAATAAACTTAGTCATAAATATTCCCGAACCCGCTAAGTTCACTAGGAATATTAAACCTAGTTAATAAGTGGGAATATTATTGAAAATAATTAGGTTGTGATCTAATTAATAACTAACCAAACACGAGGGACCAAAGCCGGGTAACTTGAAATTGGAATTATAAACTTAAAAAAAAAAACACAACACACACAAGTGTGTGTGTGTGTGCGTGCGTGGGTAAGGCCAGGAGAAAGCTCCCATGGAGCTTTAGCCCTAACTTCAACAAATCAACAAAATTGAAGGTCAAATCTAGCCCGAATCGGATGCATGAACACGTATTAATGATCACCTAGTCGTGGGGATCACAAGGTATGTTGAAATTTATGATTTAGTGATACTTTGAGATTATGATGAACAATCATAATCGAAATTCTGGAATGAATCTTGAATCTATGAGTGTTATTGTGATTATATCTTGGTTTAGAAACAAACCCTAGTAGAAAATTTGATGAATTGTTGTCAAAACTAGGGATTTGGTAATTACCCTATTATGTGCTAAGTGGGTTTTATGTTAATATGATGAACACTCATATTAGAATGTAAGATTGATGAATATTGAGGTTATGATATAAGTTCTTTATGTAGTTCATGAACACTAGACTTAGAGGTTTGAATGTGTTGATGTAAATCTTGATAAAGATAACTAGTTATGAACTAGTTAGTAAATAAGTAATATTATGCACATTAGGTGTTTGTTAAAATGCCCGAATGAATGTTGACATAATGAAAATTTGAAAGAAACGCGTAATTGGCTAACTCGACTAACTACGTGTAATACGGAATAATATGGGTTCTAAACGTGATGTTGATTGAACTAATTGTGTAAACCATGTGATTGAAATTAGTTGACTTTGATAAGTTAAGTTAACTAATGATGAAGTCGAATAGTAGTTTCGACATAGAATCCGTAAGATGAAATAGTCATAATAATGATGACTAATCTAACCGTCTTACGAATCATGATGATAGTTTGACTCTTGACAAGCTAGATGGAGACTTGGGCAAGGAACGGGTCAAACGGTTCGTGTACGCGAAAAAGAGCATAACCGGATGCAAGGTAAGCGACGCTTACATCCTTTTTGTAGAATATGCATTATTTTGTAAACTACAAATGCGATTAGTGTAATATCCGAATTAAGGGTTCCGACGCTATTAACATGAGTCGGAACAAACATAAATGATAAAAACCATGGGTTATGGTGAAAAGAGGCGAAACGGTAATTTAGTCATGTAATGACTAATAACTAAGGAGTTTTCGTTAAGATCATTTTAAAGTGCAACTAATAACAAGAAAATGAGTAAAAATGGAAATTTAGTCAAGTATCGACTAAAGCAAATTGTAGTTAAAAAGGGGCACCCGTAGCGTAAGCCGAATGGGTAAAAATATAAGAAAAGACTTTAAGAGAAAAAGGGGTCTAGTGGCAAAAATCCGAAATGGGTCGGATGAACAAATTGGTAATTAATAACCATGTTTTGCTACTTACGAAAATGCTTGGTCTTATAGGCCAAACGGGTCAAATGGTGTGATAACACCATTTGACAATATCGACTAATGTGGTTGTCGAGTCTTGTGTTAACAGGAGCGATTAGCGATATGGTTAATTGCGTCCATAGAATATGTGATAATAAAAGCAAGGTATAAATCGGGTCTATTTGTTAACCCGAGCCAGGTACGCATCAATGAGATTATATTTTAAATGTGCAATTTTGATCATAATTGTAGTGAAAGTCCTTCGTCGTAAATGAGGGACTAAGGTTGATAAATATGCCTTGATGGGTAAATCAGGCAAACGGCCCTTATGGGTGGTTTGGGAATCACATATTATAATCATGTAATCCTTAGATAAGCATCAAGGTGATAGGCATAAACCTTTGTGGGTCAATTGCCTAGAAATAGGTCTTTTTCGTAAAATGACAAACCGAGAAGTAAAAAGCGACATAAATAGTTTACTATATCAAATCCACCACAAATATAATTGTGGTGGAAGTCCATTTGAGAACTAATGTGAAAATTTGGTGCTAAAAATGAATGAGCGAGATTTATGCCTAAAAGGACATAAATACCCTTAACGGGTCAAAATAAGATTATAAGTAAAAACGGGTCAATAATGCGTAGAAATCCGTAATTGGAACCTAATATGATAGGTAATATTGGAATTAAAGGGTTCATGAGAAATGGGGGTCAAACAAATATGTTTGTTTGATAAAATGTATAAACGGGTTAAAATTCGGTAAAAAGGCAACGAGTCGAAGGCTTAGAAGTCTCAAAATTTATTATGTGGGATGTTGGATTTTAACTCCATAAGATGGAGAATTAAATTACGGACGCGTAGGAAAAAGAATCGGGTAAAACGGATCAATAACGAAGAAGTTATGGCCGTTTCCGTAAAAACTGGCATAGCTGAATTGAGCTGCAGATCTGCTGGAAAACAGCCTCCCTCGCGTGGCGCGAGGGAGCATCTGGGTTCTTTCGCGTGGCGCGAAAAGCCCTGTTTTGGCGAAAATTTTTTATTTTAATCAGTTTCGCTTCCCGGACTCGTTTAAATACGTTTTAAGTTACGTATGACTAATCCAACTCATGTTTTATGAGTTTCAGGTATAATTTTAGCACCGGAGGACGATCAAGCACAACGAAGAACCGAACACGATCAAGAAATAAGCTTCCGCACTTTGTATCGTTGTATGTTAAAAGACGAACGTACACATGATATGTTGTATACTTATAAATTGTAAAAAGTTTTAATAAACCCGTAATTTCCAATGCATATGTAATCTTAATTACATGATTGTTTTTTTATAAATGATACGTTAAACAATGAATTATAAGAATGGGTGTTACAAGAAGTGAAGTTTGCAAATGAATGAACAAAATGTTGCAACAATGCTTCTCTTATATAGTGATTTTGATCACATATGATCATGCCATGCAAGTCTACACATGTTATGAGATGCTTACAGGTGCCCCCTATGCATGAAATACCATTGGGGCAGCCCCTGGTATGCAAAACAAGCGAGTTAAGTCGGTTAACAGGCTGCAACTGGCACCTGTGTTCGTTTTTGTTGCTGGCAGGTAGGACGCGGCCCGCGTAAGGATCTCCCAAGGCTTACGTGGCCCGTGTGGATGATCAGAACAGGCCAAACAAGTTTTAAGTTTTGCATTTTTGGTCCTTAGTCCTTCCAAACGTGGTTTTGAGTTTATTTCTTGCATTTTAAGCCCTCTAACTTGATTTTTAAGGACTCCATGACATATACAAACTTTGTTAAGTCCTTGGTTAACTTTATGAATACCCGAAAAGTCATAATTTCAACGTTGACGCTTTTAACCCCTCACATACGAATGTTGTCATAACTTTCTCATACTTTATCGAAACCTCGTGAAATTTTAATCACTTATTCTAGTGAGTAAAATTAATCGTTACAAAGCTTCGGGTTTGCTAAAAGGTCACTCAGAGGTATACTTTCAACATGTTGACACATTTAACCCTTGTAGTTTGTAATTTCTCACTTTTTCTCACAATTAGCTTCGTATGATCCATGATTCATTCGTTTAAGGGTATAAACACCATGTGGGGTTATTGAAGGGCATATTTATCCGTTGTTGACACTTTGAATCCTTATATTCACACACTTTCTTTGTTTGTCAACTTTAGTCCTTCATAAGTAATCTTTTACACGTTTAAAGCTCATGACACGTGTTGATACATTATTGGGCATAAATTTTCGAGGTGTTACAACTACCTACGAAACATGTTACTATAAACGCTTTTCCTAACTGTACATGCTTAGTTGTTATGGAAAAACATGGTCAGAATTTTTATATGACTACAGGATGGAACTCCTATTGACCATTAGTTTATATTAATTTTGTAAGTCTGCACTAATTTTTTTTTTTACTTTCTATTAAAATGTGTTATGCATGGTTTTCTAAAAGCCACCCGTGTTTGCACACGAGTCTTACCGCTAGTACTATATAATAAAAGAAACCAATGGAGGGACACATGTCATTCATTGGAGTCATCTATTTTTAGTTTCTCATCTCTATCTCCTACTTAATTATAACTAATATTAATTAAAATATAATTATAAAATAAAATTTAATATAAATTTAAACAATTCGTATAGGAGATAATAGTCTTTTGAAATATTTATTAGATTTCAAAATTATTTATCTTGAAATTAACAAAAGACTACACTAAATATAAATTAATATAATGTAAAGAGTTAAATGTCATTTTAGTCCATGTGGTTTGGGCCACTTTTTCAGTTTAGGCCAAAGGTTTTATAATACACATGGTTTATAAAGATATAACAAGATATAACTTTTTATTGATTGGTATATAAATTACATGTGCTCAACCCATACAATACATGAGGTTCTTAAAAATGTAACCTTTTTCATTATTTAATATATAAAATTAAATTTATTTAACCCATACAATACACGGGGTTCTTAAAGATATAACTTTTTTTATTATTTAATATATAAAATTACATTTATTCAACCCATGTAATAAACGAGATTTTTAAAGATATATTGTTTTATTAGCTGATATATAAAATTACATTTATTCAACTCGTGTAATAAACGGGGTTTTTAAATATATATATTTTTTATTATTTGTTATATAAAATTACATTTATTCAACCCATGTATTACACGGGGTTCTAACCTAGTTAAACATAAAAGGAAAAATTACAAGTTTTTTCCTTTATCTTAATACCACTTATCAGGCGGTATCATTTTTAACGAATTTTGACAAGTTTTGCCCTTTACAAGGAATTTTGTTGCACGTTTTGTCCTTTAGGCTTAACCCAGTTAGATTTTCTTGTTAAATCTTGTCACCCAAGGGTATTTTAGTCTTTTTACCCATTTATTTAATATTATTTAAAAGAATAAAACAAAATATTTTAGGGTTGACTCTTGAAATAAAGGGGTAAAAAGACTAAAATACCATTGGGTGACAAAAACACGAATTTTTAACACAAGTGACCCACGTGACGTAAAAAGTAAACGAAGTCGAATCTATACCGACGCGTATTGGAAAGTCGAGGGGTAAAAAAAACTTGATGGACCAAGTATGGCTACCGAACATCGTACTAAATAGCAACCGAACAAAAAAACAAAGCGACCAAATGTGACCACCAAATACCGTGCTAAGTAGCAAACTAACGACGACCAAATCCAGAAGAAAAAAATGTAAAACAAACACTGATAAAAAAAAACTAAGTTTGTTTAATTTTTTATGGCAAAATTATATATATAAAAAAACTAAACTCATAGCAGAATTATAGAAAAAAAAAACTAACTCATAAAACAAAAAATGAAAACAACCCTAAAGCTTAAAAAATACCAAAACACAAAATCACAAAAGACAAAAATATCTTACTATTCCTCAAGACGTTAGAAATTAATATATTTAAATTTAAATTAAATTAAATTTATGGCAAAATTATATATATAAAAAAACTAAACTTATAGCAAAATTAGAGAAAAAAAACTAAACTCATAAAACAAAAAATGAAAACAACCCTAAAGCTTAAAAAATACCAAAACACAAAATCACACAAGACAAAAATATCTTACTATTCCTCAAGACGTTAGAAATTAATATATTTAAAGAATGTGTTAGGGCTGTTAATTGGGATTTGGGGAAGACCCTTATTGCAAGTAGCATTATGCGGCAAAATTGGATTTTTTAAGGGTGGAGGGAGTGGTCTCGGGGAGGGGTGTTTACCGAGCGGGGATGTGTAGCCGGGGGTGAAGCGGTGATCGGGGAGAGGCAAAGGCGGTGACTACTCACCGAGAGAGACACCGAAAGAGAAGAGATGGAGGAGAGAGAGAGAGAGAGAAAGAGAGGGTTAATGGTGGACCCCATCCTTTTTCAACCAATCACATTTTTTTTAAACTGTTTACCACTCTTTATGTTTTTGACCATTGCTAATGATTGAGTGCAAAATAGGGGGTTGAGTGGGGACTTGACATGGCATAACATGACATTATTCGTTAGAAAATAAATTTACCACTCCCCAAATGGTGACCACTCCCTCCACCCAAATCCTTGTCTTAGTTTAAACTAGATGGCGGCACTGATGGTGACGTTGGGGGCAATGGTGGCTAATGGTGGTAGTGGTGGTAGTAGAGAGCTGATTGATGTTCTAATCTCTCACATCCTAAAGTACGAGGGTTGTTTAGTAATTAGTTAATAGATGGTTTAGTTATGTAATTAGATAAGTTATGCAAGTACGGGGACTAGATGCGACAAAATAGAAGTTTGTAACCTACAAACTAAAGGGTACGATGTCTCCAGGAGACACATCTCCTGATCGATGAATTCTAGCCAAGAACAAGGGATACACCTCTTCATCATTCAATCTCATCCACAAGTTCAAGAGTCACAACCGTTCATGAAGGGACAAGTCTCTACAATCTCACCTGTTCGTTTAGTATATATAGGTTTTGAGAGTTTCAGAAACCTGCTTCCTCCAACTTCTTCGCGCCCTCGTCATCTCCATCCTTCCTTCGGGTAACAGATGTCTTTTGAACCCACTTGGTCACATAAATCTTTAGTATTACGTGTGCATTTGATGAAACTTGGAAGACTTGGGAGCTCGAGTTGGATTTATTTCCGACACTGGACTTGATCACACTTGGGATTTGGTTTTTTTAGTTTGTTAGATTATTATTTACAAGAGATTTTATTGGGCATTTGTTTAGTTTCATGGCGCGTTCATCACTGATACCGGGATTTCGCTTTCATCCCACTGATGTCGAGTTGGTTATGTTTTATCTAAAGAGGAAGCTACTAGGGAAGAAAATTACCGTTGATGATGTTGCTGAAGTCAACATATACGATTTCAGTCCATGGGATCTTCCAGATAAATCGTGTTTGAAAAGTGGAGACTTAGAGTATTTCTTTTTCTGCCCGAAAGCAAAAAAAGTATTCAAGTGGGGGCAAATCTAATCGAGCGACTTAAAGTGGGTTCTGGAAAGCTACTGGGAAAGACGGAACGGTTAAGTAGAATGAGAGAACCGTTGCAACCATCAAGACATTAGTTTTTCATATTGGGCATAAAGGTAAAGGGGAAAGAACTGATTGGGTGATGCATGAATACAGAATGGAAGAAGAACCAATGCTATTGCAAGTCAAGCCAGTTGAAGACCTACAACAACTCAAGGATGTTCGTGATTAGGGGTGAACGAAGTTCTAATCCCTCACATCCTAAAGTACCAGAGTTGTTTAGTAATTAATTAATAGATTGTTTAGTTATGTAATTAGACAAAATTATGCAAGTACGGGGACTAGATGCGACAAAACAGAAGTTTGTAACCTACAAACTAAAGGATACGATGTCTTCAGGAGACACATCTCCTGGTCGATGACTTCAAGCCAAGAACAAGGGACGCACCTCTTCATCATTCAATCTCATCCACAAGTTCAATATTTACAACCATTCGTGAAGGGACACGTCTCTACAATCGCACCTGTTCGTTTAGTATATATAGGGTTTGTATGTTTCAATTGTAGTTATCAGAATCACTTGTATTATCACAATTACATTAAATATTAATCGTTCCTTCAAAATTCTATAGTTCTATCATTGTGTTTATCATTGTTCATCAAGGGTTCTGACCAACACTGATGAGAGAGAGAGAGAGAGAGAGAGAGAGAGATGTGTGTATTTATATATGTATATAATATTATATTAATTTGTTAAATTTAATTTTGTTTTGTTTATTATTTTTAAAAAAAAACTGGTAAATAAACATGTAAAAAAGACTAAAATACCCTTGTGTTACTATATTTAACAGAAAAAATTAACTTGATTAGGGCTAAAGGACATAACGTGCAAGATTTTGAAACGTTAAGTACAAAACTTATCAACTTTTACGTCAAAGGATACCGTCGGAATAATGATACATAGATAAAGGACAAAACTTGTAATCTACTCTAAAAACTAATTAAAATTGTTACCTAGTATAATGAAGGGTTAAGATAGACCATGTAGGTTATAATCTAAATGACGGTAACAATTATCAAGAACACAATTAAGTAAATATGTCTAGAGTAAAAAAGTTAACTTTAATTAAATTAAGTTAAATAAATAATAATTAAAATTAATTTAAGTTAAATAAATAATAATTAAAATTAACTAAAAAGCAATAACACTTTAATCAGTGGCAGCGCTTGACCAAAAGTTTCGAGTGGGCGGAAAGTCATGGGACCCAATTTATATATCGTATAAATATTTAGTCAAAATAATTGGGGGGACAATCCTACATAATTTTAAAATTTTCGGACGAAAATAGGAAATTTTACGCTTATAAATGAAACATTCGGGGGGCTGGTGCACCTCCCACTTTACACTAAGCTCCGCCATTGACTTTAACCCTATAAGTCAAAGTTTGGGGGTGTTTGGGATTTCTTACGAAAAACTACTTATCTCCTTTTCCGACTCTTTATCTCTTTTTTTTCTTCAAAAAGTCACTCCCTTCTAACTTTTTCATTTCTCCTTTTCAAAGCTTTAAAACATTCTTTTCAACCCATTACCCAAATATAATTTTCTAAAAAACTCTTTTTTCCAAAAAAATTATAAGTCAATAAGTTGCTTTGTAAGCAATCCCAAACACCCCTTAAAGTGATCAATTAAAATTTAGTAGTGGTCACATTCTAAATTGTTATAAATTGAATTAATAATTTTTATAACAACATTTCATCCAATAATATTATATTGGTTTCCTTATTTCAAAAATGAAGCTTTTGATTAATTAACTTTTGCGATCTAATCAAATTTTATTAGTATTTTTTTAATGCAACTTTTAGGTAATTGATAGTTTTTTCGGTAATAACTTTTTTAGGATATGATGTTATATAAAACTTTGAGTATATCGTTGGGACGTGTGCATTTCTATATACATCTCGATATAACCTTTTTTTCGACTTATAAATTTTAAGATACGATTTTACGTAAAATATAAAGTATGTCATTGGGACATGCGCATTTTAATCAATGACTACATATAATTTCTTTATAATCAATATTCTTTGCACATATAATGACTTTGTTTATGGGGTTTTACCTTGTGGTTATTATAACGACTGACAGTACTGTATAGTTATAACGAGTGTTGGCATTGTACTAATACCATATTAATTTGAATAAAAAATAATTATATACTTGCCACAAAGTGCGGGAAAATTCCACTAGTCTCTTTCACAAACTTATGAGAAATTTAACAAGGGTGGTATTATTTAGACACCCTCCTCTTATTTTGTCACCTTTAATATGACTCGTATAGAGCTATACAGGTCGTTTAACTTTTTCGGTTTCCAACAAAAAATGATTTGTATCAGATATTGTCTAGTGGGTTGGACCTATACGCCTCGTATAGGTCTATACTCTTCGTATAGGTCCCTTACATATAAGCCTCTATGTGCCTTTATACTGCTCGTAGAGGCCTATACTATAGGCCTTTATACTCCCCGTATAGGGCAATACTAGTCGTATTGTAGAGGTTTTTTTTAACATTTTGTTATACAATAATCTATAGTTTTAACAAAGTTATCTAAAAAAGTATTTGGTTTTTAGATTGAAAACATTCTTAAAAATTTATGGTGTAGTATAGGTCCCATATACGCCTCTTAAATATCTATAAGTGTAGCATAGGATGAGTTTGCTAAAATCAAAATCGAATAATGTACCATATATGTTCACTTGATACCAGCATGGTACTGTTGCGGTAAAAGTCACAAACCAGTACAATACCGTACCTCATGGTGGTGGTACCGAAACTGAATATTTAAAACTGAATATCATACCGTATATGTATGGTTGGTATCAATGTGGTATGGTACTAGTATCGGTGCAGTACTAGTATTCCGTATAAATTTCTCATCCCTACTAAACACTGATCCTACCTAAACACCAACCCTTTTTAGGTACCACCAGGCCTAAGTGCAATGGCATGTACCTTTTAAAAATACTTTTAGAAATTAATTCAGTACACATAGCGTATCAAACCAATTTTGATGGCAAATCAGCGTTTTCAAGACCGGAATGGAAAGCGAGCCGGACGACTCAAAGGTCAACTGACCAGTCTGACTGGATTTAAGAGCCATATGACTTAATAAATAATATAAATACTAAAAGAAATATATTCACACATAAATCAACTTCTAACAAATTAACTTAAGTTTTAAACTCATGACATGTAAAATAAGAGGCTATATGTACCGACTTCTTTTGTAGTATTAGATAACTTGTTTTAGGGCGTTTTCTCCTGATCCCGTACCTATATATATAGAAAAGCCTATATGTACCGACTTCTTTTGTACTATTAGATAACTTGTTTTTCTTTAGCAAAAGCTCACTGAACCTTGGTTACATCTGATTTTTCATAAATTTGATAAAATACCTTTTTTTTGAAATAATTACTATTTATTAAACTTATTTGGTTTTTAACTTTTTTTATATAAACCATATCATTAAAATAATTAATACTATTAAAATACTTAACATTTGTAACAATAATGGTTTCCATAAGGATTTTATAGAATCAAGTGAAAAGTGACAAAACTAAATCTCACAAGAAGAAGTGTTTTATAAAAGCGAGTATAATCATCTACAAGTAGAAATATGTACTTCCTCCCAGTATGTGTTGGTGGGGATATAGGACCACACAAATCTCCATAGACTAAATCCAGAGGTCTTGAAGATCTGAATTTTGCCTGATTTGGAAACGGTGTCCTACTATGTTTTCCTAATAAGCATGCATCGCATACTTGACTGGCATGACTTGTTTGAGGAACTCCATGTACCAAGTTCTTTCGAGTCATTTCTTTGATAGCATCTAAATGTAAATGGCCTAACCTTGCGTGCCATAACCATGCTAAATCTTTTGTGTTTGAGAGCAGGCAGATTGGTCTTCCAAAATTCAATTTTACTTTATACAACCTGTTCCTCATTCTCCTAACTCGCATTAGTAACTTTCTATTTCTGTTGCGGACTGTAAGTAGGTCTCCGTCCATAACTACTTTGCAACCAATTTTTGTGAGTTGTCCAAGGCTCAATATGTTGCTTTTCAGACTTGGAATGTAGTATACTTGAGAAACAATCTTCTGTTCTTGTTTCAGACATTCCAGCAGTATTGAACCTATGCCTTAAATCTGTACGTGCGACCCGTCACCGAAACGTACTTGCCCCGTCAACTTTTCATCTAATTTTCTGAAGTGACTTCGCACTCCTGTCATGTGGTTGCTTGCCTCGTTGTCTAAGTACCATAAACTTTAATCTTCTGTTGCGTAACTTGCTGATTCTATGTGTTCTTCGTTTAGTATAACCCTTTCTTGAACAACGTTTTCTTCTTGTATTGCCATTAGCAATACGGGTGCTTCGTCTTCCTCGAAGAGATTTGAATGTTCTTGTAAAACTTCTTTCTCGGGACAGTCTTTCTTGAATGTCCGAACTTTTGACACTTGAGGCATTGGATCTTACTTGTGTCTGTTTGGTTCCTTCAAAACTTCCTCCAATTTCCAGAATTTCTACCTCTAGGTCTGTATGAAGATCCTTCATTCTTAGTGCTTTGCTTGTCTTTATTGTCTCGCTAGTTTCCAAGCGGTTGGTTGAACCTGCCACACCCGCGGTTTCCGAATTGTCTTCCTTTACCTGAGTTGTTGTCATGGTGTGTAAACATCAATTTATCTTGGCTATCTCCTGGGCTTCCTTTCTTTAACCTTAGCCTTTCTTCATAAGTCTTTAACCTTCCGATTGCTTCTTCTAGCGTCATTGTTTATAGATCGGAGTATTGTTCCATGGTGGCGACAATCTAAGTGAACTTATCTGGCACGACATTTAGGAGTTTGCGTACCAAAGTCAGTTGACTCATTGTTGTCCCTAATTCACTTGCCCGTGTAACAACACTATTTATCTTTGCGTAAAAAGAGTCCACAGTGTCATCTTCTTTTCATTTGCATTAACTCGAATTCTGACATTAGTGTATGCCAATGAGCCTTTTGTACCCGATCAACGCCAACGTGTCTTGTTTTTAAATTTTCCCATTAGTATGCCAACGAGCCTTGTGTACCCGATCAATACAACATCTTCCGGTATTGCTTGGAACAGATAAGCAATTGCCGACTTATCTTTCTTAACATCCGTTTGTGTATTTTCTGCCGGTTCAATCGTTTCCCAAAGTCCATTCGCTTCCAAAATCGTTTTGACGCGAATTGCCCAAACCGTATAGTTTGTTGGTTTCAAAATAGGACACTGGAAGTGGGAAAGAGAACTTCCTTCGTTTTGAATTACGATTTGTAGAGTTGTTGTTCCTGACATATCTTCTGACCGAACAATCTTCACTTTCTCGACAAACTTTATTTTCTTGGTTTCGCTAAACCTCTAATCCTTAACCCGCATATAACCCGACGCGTAATAATCAATCAATCTAATTTGCACTAAACCCCGGAATCAAAACCCTAGATTCCTAACCCCTGGTTCGATAATACTTGAACCGAAAATAAAAATTGAATTGAACTTGCGAATTGAAAAATACAACCTGATCGCGAATTCCTTGCGATGCCTAGAGCCTGATGCTCTGATACCAATTGTTGCCCAGAATGATCTTTGATCTCTAGATCGCAAATGATAAACTAACTTGAATATAACATGAATATGAATACAATGAGTGTAATTGAATGTGAATGAATGAATTACAAATGAAAAATTTATCCCTATTTATAGTTTCTAGAAGGTGTGAACGAATAGACGTGTCATTTCACAAACGGGTGCGTCTCTTGGATTCTGTGGATGAGAATCAATCTTGAAAGGTTGTGTCTTCTTGTCCAAGAGTCATGTCCATCGAATGCTTGTATGCCTGCCAAAATAAAACAGATGCGACTCCAAGGGTGTCGCAACTCTTGCACTATGTTCCCGAGTCTCATTTAACAGGGGGAGTGGAAGGAAAATTTTCTCTCCTAATCTCTCCAATTTGGGAGGATGAATATATGGTCATATTTTTTTCCCTTTTCCCTCCCCTCCCCCTGTTAAATGAAACTCGGGAACATGGTTTTTTCATATTTTTATTTCTTTTCCCCCCCCCTGTTAAATGAGACTCGGGAACAGAGTGTTGGGATGTTGGTTGTCAAGTTTTGTTTTTATAATCTTTCTATCTGCGTTCCAAAGATCTAAGGGTTGATCTTTTGCAGGCACCAGCATCTACGAAAGACGACTTTATGCAGGTACACTTTAAAAAATGTTCGTTTTGTATTCTTGTTTTATTATTACCTATTAAATTCATGTTTGTACTAATACTTTTTGCGGTTTTTGTAGACGAGAAAACTAACACAAGGTGTAGTGAATACGGTGTGCTAGCTGTCCACACATGTACAAAGGGATTAAAGTTCCATATAATCTTGAATCCGTGGCCCCATCATGATAGGTATGATTATTCTATAATCAGGGAAACTTGTACATTTTGTAGTCATTGTTATTAACCCTCGTCTACTCGGTAATATGGCAGGGTGCAAGCAGTTTTTGGAAAGGTGATAAACGGAATGGAAACTGTTAAAAAAATTGACAGCATGGGAACACCAACAGGAAAACCTTCTGGGAAGGTCATAATTACAAACTCTGGTGAAATTCCTGAAGAAGATAAAAACAAGTATGTGATGGAGTCTGATCAAGGTATCATGTTCATTAAATTGTTTTCTTCCCATAATTAGACATAACTATAAATCTATACTAATATGTGTACCATTTGGACCAGTCGAAACAGAAGAACCAAGGAAGACACTTACATGATCCAACTATGCTTCGAAGTATTATCACTATAAAAGGAAACACTTGGCGTCATCAAAATCTAACTCTGATCCGGAGATTTATAAATCTCTACTGGCGGAATTTAGAGAGGATGCTAAAATTTTAAAGGTACGACAAAAGAAAAAGGCGATGGTGATGCAGTCTGATAAAGTTTCCGAGCCTGCTGAAAATTTTAAAGGTACAACAAAAACTATATCATATGCTCGGCTATACAGTTATAGCGGTCCAAAATCATATAGCGGTCAAGGTCCGCTATATGATATATAGGTTATAGCGGTGGTATGGCGATAATTTTTATATCATGCATAATTTATGTGTGTGTGTGTGTGTGTGTGTATATATATATATATAGGGGAATGTTCATTTGAGAAGAAAATTAAATTAAGAAGAAAAATAACAAAGGGTACAAATGTAAAATATTAAATAGTTTTTCTCTCAACTCATTTATTTTATCTTTAACTAATTAATTAGTCATAAACACTATTATCCTCCACACTTAAATTTTTCTTACACACATCAAAATTTATCCTACACGTTTTAATATTTATCCTACACATATTGAAATCTATCCTACACAGTTCGTAATTCATCCTACACACCTCGTAATTTATGCTACACTTTAAATTATATATTTTTTCTTTTTTTAAAAAAATATGTTTTTTTTTAAAATAAGTTACAAATTTAATTTAGTTAGCTATTAAAAAGGAAGACGACCAATTAATGATCCATCTAAGTTTACCAATATACCCTTACACTAATATTAAATACAAAAATTAAATGAAGTAAAATAAAGCATTTTTATTGGTTGAAATTTCTTCTTTTTTATTCTTACAAAAAAATTATTCTCATTTAACTCTCCACTATATATATATATATATATATATATATATATATATATATATATATAACCACTCATTTTCTTTTTAATTTTAAAAATATAAAAGATTACAAAGGGTATAATAGTAATCTACCAAATTATTCTCTCTACTGTTGAATAGTTATTTAATAAATTGTCTTCTTTTTCCTATTAGTCAATTATCCCTCTCATCCCAGCTTTTATGGATTTACAATAATTTTTTTTAAATCAAATCAAGTAATGATATGTATTTCTTTATTGAAATGTTATCTCAATCAAATCTTGTATATTTTAAAATTTTATATTTGAATTCTAAAAAAGTTTTAGAGATATTATACATATCTTTTTTATTCAATTTTCTGCTATATTTATCAGCCTATTCTATTCTGATAAACAATTTTTCATACTCTTTTGATTCTTTTTTTTTGTCTTGCAAAACATACTCTTTTGATTCTGATAAAGGATTCTATAGTGTATCAATTGTTTCTCATTGCTTCATATAAATTAATCCTATTTTAATTCATATGTATTTAGTTAAATATGTTTGAAAGTGTTTTTTTTAAGTACTTGATATTATTTTTTAAGTTTTTGGAAGTGTTTGTTTGCTTCATATAAAATATTTACGTATTGAAAGTGTTTTTTTCAATACAAAATAATAGTTTTTAGGTTTCTATTTACTTGCGATTTTTTCTCATGCCCGCGTTTTTTTTTTGCGCTTCTCGCCTAGGCAACAGGCGAGGCCTATGCGCCTAGCGCATTTGATTATTATGGTTTTCGGTACCGGTCCGGTAAGGAAACGATTCGATACCGGTTTTTATCTTCAAATACCGGTCTATACCGGTACCGAACAGTACCAGGTATTTTCGGTACCGGGCCCATTTTTTGGGTTTTTCGCTAGCGGTTGGTACAAAGCTCATCCCTTTTAACAACTATGTTCGCTACGTAGCGCGGTGTAGCGCTCGTTAAGCCCCTATTGACAACTATGATACTGACTACCGAGCATCTATGTAGTCAATAGCGTGCTATAACGATCTGCCATAGCGCTTAACGGACATACGATCTCATAGCCATTCCGCTATTAGCGGTGCTAACCGCTATTCTAAAACCCGTAGAGGGGCCGTAGCACTGTTTTTAGCGGGTTTTTTTATTTTAGCCCAAAAGCCCACATTTTGTTTGAAATAAACCCAAAACTAAAGGCCCAAACCCAAAATTAAACATAAATCAAGGCCTAAAGTCTTCATTCGCCGGAAGTGGGTTCATCAGTCAACAAAATTAAACCTAAATCCAGAAAATCGCTGGACTTCCGCTTCCTAAATCCAAATTCGCTAGTGGTTCCTATATCGTTGGAGTCTGGAGGCTCGTTGCTGGACTTCCTAAATCGCTGGTGGTTACGATTTTGATATTACTATTAAAACCTATATAAATTAGCAAACTTTTTGTGCATAAGAACTTGTAAGTTGTGCTTTGGGTGTTTTCCAAAAAAAAAACTTGATTTTTTAGTTTTAACCCAAAGGTTTGTACCTTTTTCAATTTTAACCCTACATAATTTGTTTTTTTAACTTTAACCCAAAACTTTTCATTATTTGCAATTTAACTTCACAACTTTTGTCACTTATACTTTTCATCTTTCGCAAATTTTCGTTTTACGTATAGTTCTAAATTTTTCGAGTTAATACGACGCAACGTGCATGTGTGGTTCAACGTTTTTACCTCTATTTTTCCATGTTTGACAGGTTCGTCGCAATACGCATATTATAGGTCGAGTCAGTGTTGGTTGTCAATGACGGTTGTGTGACATTAGTACCATTTGACACCGTTTTACGCCCCGCCGCAACGCGGGGTGTGCTTTGGGGATTTTTCAAAGAAAAAATTGTTATGCATATGGTTGTCGTAACGTTGGCTTTGAGGGTTTTCCAAAAAAAAATTGTTTTTTTACTTTTCACCCAAAAGTATTTCATAAATTACTTTTAACCCAAAACTATTTGTTTTTTACTTTTAACCCAAAACTTTTTATCTTTTACAATCTATCCTCATAAACTTTTTTACTTTCAACTTTGGTCCTTTATAGTTTTCATTTTCCGCAAATTTTGTGCTCTATGCTTGGTTCTAAATTTTGTGACTTAACACATCACAGCGTGCGTCTTTGGCTTAACGTTTTTACGTTTCGTTCTAAATTTTGCGAGTTAACACGACGCAACGTGCGTGTGTGGGTGAACGTTTTTACATCGTCTATTTTTACCCCGTTTGACAGGTTTAACATAACGTGTGGGTCGTAGATCGACTTAGTTATAAATAAAGAATCCCCGCCGCATTGCGGCGGGTCGTAATCCTAGTTAATAATTAATAATTTCAATAGGGTAAAGATCATTTCAGATCTCTATATATTTTCAGAACTTGCAGAACACATCTAGACCATTGAATACTTTGATCAAGGGCTAATATTGAAGGTGGCATTTTAGTAATAATCCAGAAGTTTTAAGGATGTTATATTATCTAAAAAGGGTAATATAGGGATATCAAACAATAAAAATTTAGAACCACAAAATATTTCCTATTAACATAGTTATCGATAGCGAATAGCGACAACGTACCTATATGCTACGTAGCGATAGCGATGAAATAGCGCCAGCTATTTCGTGTTTAGCGACGAAATAACGCCCGCTATTTCGTGTTTAGCATAAGGTAGTTAAAAATTTAAGAAATAAAAAATAGTTATCTACATAACTTTTATATATATATATATATATATATATATATAACGTTAGTCTTATACCTTTTATGTATAAATTTATAAGTTTAAGGACCAAATATATGCTAGTGAAAATAGGGGGGGGGGGGGGTTAAATGTTAAAATACACAAACTAATTTTACACTTTTTATGTAAATTTTACAAGTTTTAATGACTAAATGTAACCTAATGAAAGATAGAGGGGTTAAATGTTAAAATCCATAATTATTTAACCCTAGAAAGGCTCAAACGCAACAACACGCAACCGCTCTTCTTCTTCATAGTTTCCGGCAGAAATTGCAGGTTTCCGGCCGGAAGTCGTCGTGGGAATCCGCTATTTTCACGCTATTCAGCGCTATACACCATATAGCGACCATGTCTCGTCTCGCCACGCTATTCGCGATAGTGGTCGCTATGGCGTTTAGCGACCAAATACCATGAGATAAAGAGACTTTTTTGCAAGTTTTCGGCCTTTAGCGAATCGCCCAATTGGTACTATATGGTGTTTTGCGACCAAATACCAAGAGATAAAGAGACTTTTTTTGCAATTTTTATTTTGTTTCACGATTGAAAAAAGAAGCGTATCTAGATGAAATTTAAATGTAAAAAATATCGTATTTTGATAAAATAAAAAACTTGGAATTAATTTATGCTCAAGGCATTGATTTTTCATATAAAAATTAAAATACATACCATTTTGACCCATTTTGACCGCCTTTTTTTAGGCCGAAAGGATAAAATTAGGAAGAAACCTTCTGATGACACTTCTCAGGAGCGAGTAACAAAGAAACAAGATATTCCAACTTCAACTGTCGGTGATGAGAGGTAGCACCTGTTATCTAAATCTTTCGAGGAGGAGATGGAAGCTCTTTTGGATGAGGAGTTGGAAGCTAAGCTAATGGTGCAGGTTGCGGAAATGAACTTTAATGTTTTTGAACATTATGTGGAGGTTGATAAAGGTATAGCAATTTTAGTTTTTTAATTGACTTGCCCACATCATTATATTTTATTATTGCTTTTGTAATTATGTTTTAAGGCATTGTTTAGTCTTATAAAAGTTGTTTTGACCACCTTTTTAGGCAAACCTGCGATGGAGTTTCATTACTCAAAAACAAAGTACTGGTCATCATCATCCACCTCTTATTCGGGGTATCGTTCTGGTCCGTTGGTAGATGATACGGAGTTTCATCGTCTTCGTCATAGAAGGATATGCTCAGAGTGGAACTTGTATCCTAAATCATGTATCTCTTATTCCTCAGAGTGATTCATGATGTTAAATCTGAGAAGCCTTTTATGATTGCTTTTATGATAGTATTCATGAACAAGTCGGTAGATTTAGCTTATCTTTACATCTTGGTGAATATTTTTTAATTCACATGGAGAATAGCAATATGAAATTGAAACTTTTGTTGGTTGCATTCTTCCAAACAGTTTTCATTTTTGTCTTTTCTTTAGTTATGGACGTTCTCGTATTTAGTTACATATATGTAGACAATGTTACACGATGTTTGGAATTGTAACTTTAACATGAGTTAGTCAATTGTAAGGGTGTAATCTGTAATAAAAATATTTAATGAACATAATAACAAGTGTAGTTATTGTAGTTAAAGGATAACACACATAATTTTCAGTATAGATAAAGAATGTATACATAATTTTCAGTATAGATAAAGAATGCATACTTTTGTCCAAACTTTAGGTTTAAGAGCACCAACATCGCCAAGTCCGGACGATAGAGGCATTGGAGGTGGGTGTATAATCATGCTTTATTAATTAGAAAAAAAAAAAAAAAAAAACTTCAATACCTAATTAACATTACCTTGGAATGCTGCCACATATTGTTGAATTTATCTGATTTTCCGACCTTAACAAGAGGAGATCTTGAGTACACGTGAACTTCTTTGGCAACCATAGCTATTTCTTTTGATATGTCTACAATCTAGTCATTTAAAATCTCATATTAAACGCTTGTACATGATATAAGCTGCATGTACATATGACCTTTTGTTGTGAAATTTCAGAAAGACTTATTTCGTTAAGCAAGTTGGTAAGCATTATCAGATAGCAATAAACATAAATAAAAGGATGACTGATAGATAATAAATCCGGTCCATATCTACTTTAGCACTCCTAAATGGGTCAAGTCTAGAGGAGTAGGATTTTTTGTAGCAACCAAGCCCAAATTAATTTGGAATACATAATACATGAATGCAGTTTCAATAAGGTTAGATCAAAATTCATATATTTGGTTGATGAATAAAACAAAAAATGGTACCCAATGATTTGAAAGTCATTTATTCTGATGCAACACATTTGTGATATTCAATAAAATTTGATTATTGCATTAGTTAATAAGAAACCTTCAAATGTAATGAACCTGTTAGTTATCTATGAACGTAATTAAGAAATACGCTAGGTAGAATATAACATTGATGGTTTGAAAACTTCTCCATTTAAACTAAAAAAATTGTACCTAATTTATATATGAAGTATCACTTTTGAGTCTTTGCCATGTCATTCAATGCAAATTTCTTGAGGGTTTTGCTGTAGCGTGCATATCCTAAGGGCCGGTTTTACTACTCATACATGTGATAGATCTTCGAAGTAGAAAGTAAAACACACGTGGAAGAAAATTTGATCGTAATATGGAGTTGAAGTTTAGAAATGAAGCGAAAGTTATGATAAGTCGTTTTTGTTACATTGTTTCTCTTGTCAATTAGTTTGAAACATAAACAAAGGCTTAGTGTAAAAATCCATTTATTATACCCCATATTTCTGGGAGAACAAATCCATATACCCATCTATACCAGCTGTCATTAGACAATAAATCCAGTATTCAATCATGTTTCTTATGTTCTTCTCCATGACCATTCCGGTTTGTGCCCACATCCAATCTATATAATCAAGCTGCAATCGTTTCATGTCCAACTGTTATTTCTCTATATGTTATAAAGATTGACTCTAAAAAGTAATTTATAACAACTTTTAACAAAAAAAGAACCTGAAATCCAAGTTGATGAGTTGAGTGTTCTGGAAGGCCTTTTTCTTTCATTTCTTCGTAATATTTTAGGACTTCACTCAACATTTCGTCTTCCGATGGCAAAGAAACCTTAGCCGATAACGCGTGTGCTATCCATCTTGATTGGCACTCCATTATTATAAATGGAAAGGTCTACAGTTACAATGTGCTGTTAGCTACTCCATCATATGAATGTATTTCAACAGAATTAATATATATTAAACTTACCCTTTCAAGTATTCCAACAAAGGCGAGTCGCGGAGCAAGTCGTGGGGGGAAAACATGTTTGTAAAGAGGTCCAATACGTTTGTCTTCAACACTTACAATGCCATTTATTCTAAGGAATGGAAGATGCAGTTTGTACCTAAATGTGAAGCAATATAACTGTTTAAAGTTTATACTTTATTATTATGAAATTTGTACCCTTGTTTTTCTGGTTATGTGTTTGTAGCATTTGGACGTACCCGGTGCAATGTAATATAATATCTGCATCTATAGAGAATCCGTCTTGAAATGTTATCCAACCATCTTCACTAACACAGTTTATCTGTTAATTACATAAAACAATCATATGAATTTCTAAAGCATAGTACGGATGTAGTTTATATATATTATCATCTTCACCAAACACTAATACAATTTACCTTTCTTCTTCGACAAATAATAAGATACATTCAGACAAAAGACCAATATTAGCTCTAAGTTAAATTTGATCAAAACTTTAAGTGAAAAAAATTGTCATCTTCAATTAAAAAAAAATGGTTTTTTTCTCGAGTATATGGGTTCACATTCAATTAAAAATAGTGTCCAATTAAATTAAAAAAAACAAAGATTATCTATAATGCAATTACCAACTTTCATGAATAGAACTTTGACTTTTTTTTGTCTTTTTTTTTTTTAACTTTTACCCTTCAACTTTTAGCATTAATACTTACAAACCCTTAGCTTTTTAAAGACTTTGTAATCGAGTTTTACGTGTTTATTTTTATACACATGTCGGTATAAATTTAAGTTGATTTACCTTTTGACATAATTTTTCCCCGAAAATGAGTCAGGTCAAATATAATATTTTCTTATGCTTATTATTATGTACGTTTTTGGTTGGCCTACGTTTTGACGTAAAAAAAATTCCAGAAATGAGTCGGGTCAAATATAATATATGTTCCTTCTTATTTTTATGTACGTCTTTTAGTTGGACTACGTTTTAACGTAATAATATTTAAGAACGCCGCAACCACGCACGGGGCAATTTACTAGTTGGGCCAAGTTAGTAAATATCAGGCCCAAAAGTTGCCCCCTACTTACACCTTGCATCCACCACTACTTAACAAAAGGAAGTAAAAGTTTTTGGAGACCCTATATTTGAACTTGCATCTCTCCTATAGCCATGTGAGGGCTTAACCATCCAACTTGTATCAACGTTTTTGCTTTATTTGGGTCTATATATATTATATGGGTTGAGTTCATTTCAGAACTTTAAATAACTACAGAACTTTCAGAACTCCTAATAAACAATCATTTTATATATAAGTTTTTGTATTTAGAATCTTTTTTTCATCTATTATATGTATTTTTTTGATTACATACATGTTAAAAGTAGTTTACATATGTTTAATTGCCAAAATTATATATATGTGTCATAACTAATTACATATATGTAAAAAACTAGTTTACATATGTGTAATTATAAAATTACATATAAAAAATGATAAAATTACTCTTAACATGTATGTAATCGTAAGAATACACATAATAAATGATAAAATTATCATAAACATAAAAATATATAAATAAAAAGATTGTTTATTAGGAGTTCTGCGAGTTCTGTAAATATTTATTGTTCTGAAATGACCCTGGCCCATATATTATATATGTATGTATAAACAGGGAAAAAATTATTTTGGGCACTGGCGCCTGTGCGGTTGCACACCCCGTAGGTCAGGCCTGAACCTTCACTAACATAATCAAAATATATAACCCTCATAGACAATCTACCACAAAATTTGATTAAATTATACTATGAATATAATATTATATATTATAAGTAGTAAAGATGAAACCTAAAATCATGCATTATAAGGTTCTAAAAACACTTCAATAGTAAGTTAATACCATACCTTGGAATGCTGCCACATATTGTTGAATTTATCTGATTTTGCGACTTTAACAAGTGGAGATCTTGAGGACATATGAACTTCTTTGGCAACCATTGCTATTTCTCTTGATATGTCTACTGCACTGGGTCCATTCCCAATTACAACTACAATCTGGTCATTTTAAACTTCATATTAAATGTTAATCTTAACTACCGAAAACAATATAAGTACTTCATATTAAATGTTAATCTTAACTACCGAAAACAATATTAAATGTTATATGAATGTTGATTTGATAATACATAACACAGAAATTCAAGCATTAGTTTAGAGTTAGACCACATTTTAACTATTGAATTCCTAGAAACACGTATCATTATTAGTTATATGAATGTTGATTAGATAAACATATCATTAAAACTTGAACATTATCTAATTGGTTAAAAGTTTAATGCGAAATAAAAAATAAATGAATGCCGAATGGTTAAGTGCTGAACCAGTAAGAGGTCTGAACCATTAAGTGCTGAATCAGTAAGAGGTCTGAACCATTAAGAGCCTGTATAATGCTTAACTGTTCAGAGGCAAATGTCTGACCAATTCAGATTAGAGGTCTTAACCATTCAGACTCTGTATAAATCTTAACAATTCAGAGGCAAATGTCTGAACCATTCAGACATATGCTCGTGAAACAAACAGTCTGAACCATTAAATGCTGAACCAGTAAGAGGTCTGAACCATTAAGAGCCTCATTAAGAGGTAAACAAACAGCCCCTTAGCCTTATTTATCACTAACCTGATCTCGAAATGGTTCAGGAACACGATAGTTGTGGCTATGCATTTGCTTTCTCGGCCATGTCTTAATACCTACTCCAATATTTACAAAATATTGTCATGATACACACATGCTTTTATATTATAGCTTCTTCCTAATATATATGTGTGTAGATAATTATATCAATAAGAACTTATATATTAGTTGTAACCATAAAACTAAGCAAAAATAAACTTGTCACTTTGTGTTAAAAAGAATATTTATTTATCTACAAATCTTGGAATAAAAAGGGTGTAATATTTCCTTACCAAGAATATCAGTTGCCAGACGAGGTTGAGTGTTGCGACCGGTACATACGACAACTGCATCGAACACCTCCACGTAACTCACCCCATCCGTATTCGACTCAACAACAAAGTCAGTGATGTCTAAGTCAACAACCTCCACTCGGGTCACCAAGGTATTGAACCGAATCAATTCTATGAGTTCAAAATGCCTTGCAAAGTCATTCAAGAACTTTAGCACTTCTTCGTGCCCTGCATACATCCCCGGGCCGCCATATACTTTTTCGTCGAACTTGAAATCAGTGAAGCTCATGAGCTCACGTGGAAGATTTGTTTTCAACGATTTATAGAGAGATGAATGAACAACTTCTCTATTTGGGTCAATTCCCAACAGATCAGACTCTACTCGCGCATCATATGCCCATGTTCCTCCAAGTTGGTGTGACTTTTCGAACACCACTACTTGGAGAGATTCTCTTTGAAGCTCACGAGCAACGACTAGTCCAGCAACACCGGCACCGATTACAGCTACCTTTAAGGATCTTGTCATAGCTAAATATGGGTCTTAATCTTTTTCCAAGAGTTGGACACTTGATGTATTTGAAAGATTCATTGGTTGATTGGTAAAGTACCAAGCTTCTTAGTGGAAATAATAAATTGTTAATACAATTCACATCATTTCCTCTACGAAATCTTGTGAGCCACATATGACACCTCACATAGGACAAGTGAACCAAATTGACCATACAAAAGTACAAAACCAAAAGTTCCTATGCCAACTAAGCATCTTTTGTTCCTTTATGCTGAGATCCACTTACCAATCTTTCGATAGGCTTAACATCATAATTGTTACATAACGAGTTGTCGCCAGCCCGCGCGTTACGACGGGATGTTGATTATGAAAATCTTTAGTGTGAAATGTTAAAGATGTTTTGGTTGTGATTTATGAATGACCTTTGAGGAAAGGAGAACGGGATACGATGATATTAAAGGGGTTGTTGATATGGTTTTAGTTGAACAAAGATTGAGTTTCAAAAATTGAGAACAGGAACCCGAATAAGGGTAAATCAAAGGGCATGTTTGGATAATTATATGGGCATACCGCAAGCGGGGCGTTATGGCGAGCCCCAAATATGTTTTTTTTTCTTTTTTCAAATTCACCGGTTTAAAGGTGTAATTATGTTTTAGTGTTATTGTTTATATCTAATCGAATTAAGTATGAGAAGTAAAAAAGAAAGAATAAAAAAGAACTGGCGGGTCAACCTGTACTAACCAACCCAGCCCATTAGAGGTGTCTTAAAAAATGGTTGTTTTCATCCGTTATCTTGCCGGCCCAAACCCAATATTAAAAGGTTGGACACAATATTAAAAGCTTTTTGAGTCAGCGTGACGGATTGTGTTATTACACTCGTGTGTCTAATAAGCACGACTTAATGAGTTTTATTAGATGTTTAGGCTTTAGAAGGTATAGGTGGGTGTGGATTGTGGACTATGGAGCACAAAAGCACAACTCGTGTAAGCCTTTGTTTGTCCGGCTAGTCGAGTTTGTTGGTTGGCTATGTTTTTAAGTCGATTAGACTACTTTCTTGTCCAATCTGGTTCTTGAGCACACATAATAAATTATGAAACAATTAAGTATCAATATGTTATATATATAATGTATTCTTATTATTTAAGCTTATACAAAGGGATATGAGATCAAACACATATATAGCATGGGCAATATTGTTTAATTGTAAATGCAAATCAGTCATTTCATTATCACTTTGATTTTTGCTCGATGAATTTAATTTCTAAACATTTGATTGTTAGGAATCACTAAACTAATTACATTTATTAATTTAAAATTACTGCTCTGACTTTTTACTTATTTTATAGCAGCCTATCTTACTCTTCGTACAATTATCTGTATATGAGTACATTGTAGTTTATTCAAATTTCATCTATAATAATATAGGCTTCCTAAAATTATATTTCATGTAATATTATATGATAATTTAAGGATTTTATTATATCTAGCACCTACAAAATAATAATGAAAATTATATAGTAACTTTATTATATTTTATATTAAACTACCATTAACTTTCAGTTTTACCCTATATAGCTTAAAAATACACGCGTTAACCAATTTAGTTTTCATTTAATTTAATTTTTCTCTAATAACTTACTATACCAAGCACCGATGTAGTAACGAACCAAACAAATATCGATCGAAAGACATATTACGAATTTATTTTTAAGCTTTCTTTTTTTATTGCTATACATAACGTAACGGACTGAATTGATACTAGTCGGATTTCCGCTATAGAACACAAGAAAATCCTACCAGTGAGAGATTTAAATATGAATAAATTCATAATACTACAATAGGACGATTAACAAAGACCAAAATTGTTGGGCTTAACCTTGGGTCGTCGAATAAAGTATAAGCCCGGTTTAGGAGTCCGAGTGATGGGTATTCAAAACCCACTGTTCCTAAAAAATGGTTCACGTATTTTTCTTTCTGTTCGAGTTTGTAGGCTATATAGCATTATAGCCATGGCTTTTAAATCGAGCAAAAAACAATTTTAAACTTGTAATATTCGGCCCCTATGAAAAAACCATTATTTAGGAACAGGTTTTTTTAATCAGGTTTCAAAAACACTTTATCAAAACAAAATACTTTTGTTGAAAAAATAAAACACTTTTCTTAAAAAATAAGAAAAAAAAAACTTAAAAAAAACACCTTCTTTTATAACCTCAAAAATCATTTTAGAAACATTTTCTTCAATTAGTATTTTATAACCTCAAAAATCATTTTAGAAACATTTTCTTTAATTAGTATTTTAATTCCTTATAAGACGTCTTTAAAGAACAAATAAATCATATTTTTTTAAACAATAGAAAAATGTTTGGTATATTTTTTTTGTCATGCCCCACCCCCAAGGCCTGTAAAGGAACAGAATTATCTGTATAGAATGTTAACAAACGAGCACAAATCCATTCATTTTCTAAACAAACGATCATGAACATGTTAAATCATTTTTATTTATCAACAAACAAAAAATGTTTTCAAAATTAGAAAAAAAAAATGTTATTTAAGAAAACCAAAAACGGTTTATAAAAAAAGTAAAAATGAAAATGTTTAAAAAGTTTTCTTTTAAGAATAAAAAACATTAAGAAAATAATAGTAAAAGATAACAAAATGAGAAAATAACAAAAAAAATTTTGGACTATATTAATATAAAACTTGAGGGGTACTAAAATAAATGAAACAAAAATACATTTAACAACACCCACTAAATAAAGTATCACAAAACTTTGAGAGTCCACTGATATCATCTTGAGCTACTTCAAAAATAACAAAAAAAGGCACTTCTACGTTTAGGAATGTAGTAACACACATCATGTTCTTTTCTATGTTTTACTTTTTTGGTCTAATTTTTACGAGTTAACACGCCATACACTAGTACAGAAATAAGCATAGACAGGGTTAAAATGTGTTTTTAGACGCGGTGGTGCACATGACCCCGTCTAAAAATACACACACAATCTCACACATCAGAAACCTAAAAAAATATCAAAATACCCCTTTAATATCAATAAATTTCGTGTCTTATTGTATAAGCCGCGACTTAAAATAGGTTTATATATCTTTAGACAGGGTTATGATTAAACCCCGACAAAAAATAGAATCGTAAATCATATATATCAAACCCTGGTAACTACTAACAATGAGTATTATAAATTAATAAAAAGAGTAAACTGCCATTTTGGTCCCTGTGGTTTGGCCAGTTTTGCCACTTTAGTCCAAATCTCAAACTTATTACATCTGGGGCACTGTGGTTTGCATTTTGTTGCCATTTTAGTCCAAAATCCAAAAACCTTATTTTTTTTACTGTTGCAACCTCCTATTTTGTCCTGTAGTGCAGGGGTATTTTGGTCATTTTAATTATTATACAATTATTATAACATATTAAACTGTTATATATATAACAGGTCATCATCTTCATCATCTGCAGACTACTTCACCAACCATCACCGCCACACCGCAGATGACCAACCATCACCGCCATCACCCCTCTCTCTCTCTCTCTCTCTCTCTTTCATCTCTCTCATCTGCAGACGACCGCCATCACCGCCACACCGCCACCGCCTACCTTTCACAAACCCTAGAACGAGTTTAGAGAGAGAATGAGAGTGTAAAAGCTAGGGTTTTAGGTTTTAGAGAGAGAAAGAGGGGGGGGAAAGAACGGGGGTCGTTGTGCTCTGAAGAGAGGAGAGAGATGGGAGGCGAAGAGTGGTGGTTGTTCCGGTGGGAGGTGTAAAGAGGTGGAACAGATCTGAAATTGGCGGTGGGAGGTGTAAAGAGGTGGAACAGATCTGTTTTCCGATCGGATATTGGAACAGATCTGAAATATGAACAATCGGAAGAACAGATGCAGAAAAGGAGATCGATGGGGCGGTGGTGATTGATGGAGTTCAACTGATAAATGCATACCATCTCTATATGTAAACGTTCAACTGTTTGTGCAGGAACTTGATCATGTTGTAGAAGAGCTTGAAAAAATCGCTAAAGTGAATCTTCTTCAACACAGATCGATTATTTCGCTGATCGGGAATGTTCAGAGGTTGTCGCTTGTATTAGAGAAGGTATGCTTTGTATTGAGTCTTTAATTGTGTTGCGGTTTTTGAAACTGGGTTTTTTTATGTTAATTTAGGCGTTCCATGTTCTTCGCGAGAACAGAGTGAATGTTCAGATGATATCACAAGGAGCATCAAAGGTGAATATATCACTCATTGTAAATGATGATGAAGCGGAAAGATGTGTGAGAGCTCTGCATTCTGCATTCTTTGAAAGTGATATGTCCGACATCGATTGATTTATAGCATTAAATTTGCAATGCAATTTGATGCTTGCTTAGATTTAAACCTCTTGTTTTAAACTTGTTAGAATCACTATTGATGCATTAGGAACATTTGGTATGCAAGTTATTTTTTGGAACAGATCTGGGTTTGTTGTTTTTTAACTATTTTCTGGGTTTTGATGATGATGTTTGAAGATGAACGATGTCTAGGTTTTGATGATGTTCTTGAAGATGATGTTCTTGATTTTCTGGGTTCTTGATTTTCTTGAAGATGTTCTTGATTTTCTGGATTTTGATGATGATGTTTGATGATTTTCTTGAAGATGTTGTTGATTTTCTGGGTTTTGATGATGAACTTTGAAGATGTTCTTGATTTTCTGGGTTTTGTTGTTGTTGTTGTTGAATTGCTTTAAATAAAACATAAATGACCAAAATACCCCTGCACTAAAGGACAAAATAGGCAGCTCTCAACAGTCAAAAAGGGGGTTTTTTGGATTTTGGACTAAAATGGCAACAAAATGCAAACCACAGGGCCCTGGATGTAATAAGTTTGAGATTTGGACTAAAGTGGCAAAACTGGCCAAACCACAGGGACCAAAATGGCAGTTTACTCTAATAAAAAAAATCAACTCAAAATTTCACAAAACCCTAACCACCCCTTGCCCACCCTTACTTACATGATCAGAGCCCCCTTCACACGATCATCAGCCCTTCCCCTTTCCCTGACGCACCACCAAGTTCCGCCCCAATCCGTCGTCCCCTTCCCCTCTCTCAGCACCAACAACCGCCCCCTTCCCTCTCTCAGCACCAACGATTGATTAGGTAAGATTGTTTGTATGTTTGGTTGTATTATAGGATATATGTGATTGTTTGTGGTCACAAATTATCATTGACAGTTTGTGAATTGTTGTGTTTGTATGTTTGGTTGTATTATAGGATATATGTGATTGTTTGTGGTCACAAATTATCTTTGACAGTTTGTGAATTGTTGTGTTTGTATGCATGTATATGTATTGATGCTTATATATAAATGATTTAAACAATCTATTGCAGATGTATGAATATGTATCTATGATGGGTATCATTGTGCGAATAAAACAAACAGGAAATTAGCTGCTTAAAATTAGTGTCCAAAAAGCTATATAAAGTAACTTTAACAGCGTGTATAATCACTTTAGATAGTTAGCTGCTTAAAATTAGTTTGTTGTATGCTCACCCCTAGTATGAATAATTCTCATTATGCTGTTTTTTTTTGTTTAATAGTTAACATAAATTATGTCTGGGCGAGGTAGAGGTAAACGCGGTGTAACTAAGTGTAAGAAAAAGCTAAAATAGGAGGACATGTACATTCAGTTAGACGAAAATAATCTACCGATAGGTCCACTGCGAACAACTTTTGATTCTTGGCTTGGACTCGAATCGAGAACAACTTTTCCAAAATATTGGATTAGCTCAAAGAATTTTGATAAACAAAAGTTGGAGAGAGTTTTAGCTGCATGTTCAGGTATTGCATTTAAATTTATGTAAATCTGTAGAAATATGAAATACATGTTAGTGACTTTATATGTTTAACTATTTTATTTGAACATATTTATAAAGTGTGGCATCTTGATGACAAACCGGAGAAAATTACCATACAAAGAGCAAAAACGATGCATACGAATTTTTTCAGTGCGAATCTTTGGAGGATATCAGGAAACTTGATGGAAATTATGGCAACTACGAGAAGATCCAATAACAAAAGTTTTTGGACGTGAGCATGGCGGTCGAACACGAGCAATTTCAAGCGTCATTGGTAACACACACACACACACACACACACATATATATATATATATATATATATATATATATATATATGATGTGTAATATCTAATGATGTAATATTTGATGTTAAGTTTGTAGGACATACAAAAGTTAAGGGTCCATATTTCGAAGATGTTACAGAAAGGGTGGAAGTGAGCACGAGGTGAACATGAGCCAACCGAGACAACATATATACGCGAGCCTGGGTTTGTGTGGATCTAGTTGCAGTCCGGGGTCATCACTTATGATATATTCGGACATTGAGGTAATACATATATATATAGGCTGTAAAATATCAATGGACAAATATATACATATACTAGTTTATTAACACATTATATGATTTTGCAGAAGGTATCCGATGTGAATTGTTATGTTCATTCAGTAAGAGGAGTGGTGATACACCTATAGTCATCTGTCAAGTAAGTCTAATCTAATTAACTTTCCTTTGTTTTATTAGGACAATTTATTAACTATTTTGTAAGTTTATTTTTTATAGTGGACATTGCACTTTGTTCATTATTGCCATAAAAGTACGAGGTGCGTATATTTTAGATTCACTATTTGTAAAGGGCGGCAAGAATCCTAACCAATATCCTCATCTTACGAGTGTGATTGAAAGTGCCTTGCCCGCCAATAAAACCCACATTTCTGTAACACCCCAAAACTCGAATTATTAAATTCGTTAGTAGGTTACCTTGTGTAATTAGATGAAGTACAATAACTAAGTTATTAAGCCTAGTTAATTGTCTAATAAATAAGTAAAAGAATGAAGTTTGTGGCAATTGTGATGATATGTTAAACTTGAGGGACTTAGGGTGCCAAAATGGAAACTTAAATTATTAAAACAAAAAATCACGCACACACAAGGTGTGTGTGTGCGTGACTTTGATCAGGAGAAGGAAAGAGGGGTGAAAACCGTAACCCTCAAGAAACCATCAAATTGAAAGGAGTTTTCAGCCCAAATCTATTGCATGAACAAGGATTCTCGATCACTCAGCTCTATAAACCACTTGGTAAGTTGTAAATTCTGATTTGGTGATTTTGTAAGAAGTGGGTTTTCGATCAATCCGCGAATTAGTATGAAATTAAGCGTTATTATGTGCTAGAATCGTCATACGGAACATTTGTTATGCATGATTTTGTTCAATTAGGTGTTTGGAGGTGAAACCCACCATGGATGATGGAAATGGCGACATAGGTATGTCACCCATGTCCAACCTTTGTTTGATTCTTGATATGCTATGTTGTATGTGACCAACTTGTTAGTTATATTGAACATGGTATGAAATTGAATTGTTATTTATATTTTGGATGATTGAAAACAAGAACTAGGAAGAAAAGTATGAAGGTTACTTGTACATTATGTTTAAATACTAGTACGCGCGCCAAGTGTTCGATAAAATGCTTAGGTGAAAATGATAAGTGAAATTTGTATGCTAGCAATGGATAATTATATGTAGAATGTGATAATGATGTAATAGATGATAGGTTTGCAAAAGGAATGTGTTTTAGATGGATTACAAGTGGGAAATTAGTGTGATAAGATGATACGGTAAGATACTTGCATTAGAAAGTTATACTACACGCTTTGAGGGTGTGATGCACACCGTATGTGGGATTAGGTGTTTGATCATAACTAGTAAATAATCATGTACTAAATATTAAGCATGTGAACTCACTAGCGAGTAAAGAAGGTGGAGTTATGTAAATGGGTTAATTTAGAATGTGTCGGTCAATTGGTAGGATCATGAAGAATTCGCATATGTAGGATTTACTATGTGATTATATGTGGTTATAACTAGGTGACCGTTCGGTATGTGCGTCACCACATGAGTATGAAATGCACACGATGTTATTACTATGGTCTACCTTATTAAGAATAACAATTTAAAGGTATACATGTAAGTTAGATCGTTGACTTTTGAAAGTCAACAGTGTATGAATGTAATGGATGGGCTTTTGAACACAAATGTTAGAGTAGAGAATTAGTGTGTCATGTACTAGATGATTTGTGTGCTATGTATGATGGTAATCGAGTTGCGTGAGATTTGAATAAGGTAACTATTGATATGTGTCTCATGTATGCGAAAATGTTACTAATGGAAGTCAAATAATGTGTAAATAAAAGGAAACGAATGTTTGTATGTATGATCATATATGCTAACTTTGATATAAACGTGATGACATGTAAGGAAAGGAATCGTATCAATTGACTCAAGTACGGAGGGCTGATGTATTGCAAAATACATCCTTTATTCGTGTATAGTTTGTACAATTTTCCGTTATTTATAGTTTAGTTTTAGTTAGAATTACGTGCTATTGATCAGATTTCGTTTTCCAGGTCTTGGTACTAAAAGTTGCTGAAAAAGGAGCAAAAACGAGCTACATTGCTGAAACACTAAGTCTTGGAACAAGCTTAAAAGAGTTAGAATAACTTTGAAGAGTTTTGGGATGTTAGAGCTGGAAATTGGACGCAAGAGTCTGTGAAAAAACGTCCGTGGCGTCGCGCCACGGCTATTCTGGAAGTTCGTCGCGTAGCGCCAAGGAATAACAAAGAAAATCTGAATTTGGATATGGTGGCGTCGCGCCACCAGAAGTACTTTCACTCGTCGCGCGACGCAACGGGCATGTCTGACGAATTTTATTTGCTGATCGCTAGGGTTTAGTATATAATCCAAGTTAATCATCATTAATAGCAACTTACGAATTCAAGAAACCCTAGGCGATTTTCAGAGCAGTTTTTACGGTTTTCGGAGTGCTTTAGCTTGCGGGAATCATCCGGTTGAAGCACGGAGCATAGGAAAGAAGATTGTTCTGATCTTATCTCCTGGTTTTCATTATTTTCTTATTTCGATACTTTTACGATGAATTCTTGTTTTGAACTTGTTTTGTTTATTTTAGAGATCATGTTTTCAGGCTAAAACCTTCGTTACTACCTAGGTTAGATGATAGTTTAATGAAGTTTGGATTTTTATTGGTTTTCTATTGATTTGTTATGGATTGATCTTTGAAAGAAAATAATTCTAGAATTTCTGATTTGGCGCATATGCGTATTTAACTTTGATTGTTGATTACTTGTTGTTTCACATAAATTTTGGTGGATTTCTTTTACATAATAAATTTGTGTTGATTATTCGCATCTTTGCGGGTTAGGGTGATCTTTGGGTAAATCGGCCGATAGCCTTAGAAACAGTAATTAAAATACAATTAGAATTAAGTATTCTGCTTAACTTGTCACTGAGAGGCTTGAGTTAGTTATTAGGTCTCGGTGCAATATATAGCTAAGATAGGTTTTGAGAGAAGTCGATCTTAATTCCCTAATTGCATCTGTGTCTATTAAACCAAGTTAGAATCTAGCTTTGCCTTAGATTGTCGCGCTGAGAGGTAGATAGTCGTATTAAGGCACTTTTAGAGATGTTAGAGGACTGAGAGAAAGTCTAACAATCGGTGTTCAGAACAGCCTTGTAGGGTTTCCTAGGTTTCTTCCTGAGAAGGGTCGGGAAGTCTTAGCTTGAAATACCTTAGGGTTTAGCACTTTACGATCCCGATTCCATATCACAATAGTACCATTAGAAATCCATTCCTAGTTAAACTAGATTCAAGCTTAGGTAGTCGTTAATCTCGTTTGAATTAACCCTTAGTTCTTTTTCGTTTCATAGTCTAATTTTATTTTAATTTCAATTGTAGGATTTTAGTAAACCCCCCCTTAAAACACAACAATAATTAAGTCTTGTCGGTAGTAGTCTAAATAAAGTCGTTAACGTAATTAATTAGAGTCCTTGTGGGTTCGACATCCGGACTTGCTTTTCTTTGCTAGAGTCGACCGGTTCACTTGCCGGTGAGTAGTTTAGTCAAGTTAGAGATTCTAGATTATTATTACTTGAATCTAAATTTAGGGTTATTTTAGTTTATTTATTTGAACTACTTATTCCACATCAAGTTTTTGGCGCCGTTGCTGGGGACTCTTGGCAATTGCGTTAATTACTTTGTTTGGATTTCAACTGATATCTATACGTGCTTTTTGTGTGTTTTTGAGTCGTAGGAGTCCAAGTAACTTTAGTGTCTTTTTATTTTTAGAGTCTTTTGTTGGAATCGTCTTACTTGTTTGTTCTCGGTTTTGCAGTTCATGCCCCACATGCGTTCTCAGGGACCAGTGAAGCCACCGATCGACAAGTCTTCCTTCTCCACACCCAGTTTACAGGTAAAAAAATCCTCAACTTCATCTTCAGCCCCTTCTGACTCTACACTACAATCTAAAGCACTGAAATTTAACTTCACCCCGAAGTCGTCACCCCACAACTCCCCACCACCTTCCCGTCCAACTAGTCCACCACCAGTTCACCAAATGGCCGCTAACCAAACTGTCCACCAGAGTTCCACCTCGGGTTTTACCGCAAATTCACCCATCACCATCCCTGAAATCACCAATGACAAGTCCTGACAAATTCCCTCATACATCATGAGCGCCATTAACAACTCTTGTCAGTTCCACGGTCGTGATGATGAGGATGCGCCTGCACATATCAACCGTCTCACCCGTCTGTGTAGCACCTTCGGCATCGAAGGTGTTAATCTTGATGCCCGCTTTCTCCAAGTCTTCCCTTTTTCGCTCGCTGGCCGCGCAGGCACATGGCTCGATTCGCAGCCAGCAGGTACTTATACCACTTGGGCTGGACTTAGAGATGCCTTCCTTGCTAAGTATTTCCCACCTGCGAAGGCCTCTCACCTTCGAGATCAGATCCATTCATTCAGAATAGAGCCTGACGAACCTTATCACTTAGCTTGGGAGAGGTTTCAAACTTTACTCTCGCGTTGTTCCCAACATGGGCTTTCGGATTGGGCTTTAGTAGAAAAATTTTACAATGGTCTCACCCCTGAGTGTAAGGCCCGATTCGACACATCTGCAGGAGGCCATCTAATGGGAAAGAAAACTGTGGCTGACTCCAATGATCTCTTTGAGAGCTTCGCTCATGCTGATATAGATCATAGTGCTACCAGCAGGAATTCCAATCCTGTGAATACTTCCTCATATTCTTGAGGAGTAAACCAAGTCGTTTCGGACTCAAAGGAAGCATCTCAACTTGACTATATCACCAAAGAGTTGCTAGAAATTAAGAAGAAAGTCGATAGGTGCGAAGTTTGTAGAGGTGGACATGACACCGTAGATTGCCCAACACTCACCCTAGAACAGGTAGAGTATATAGCAGGTCAAAATAGGGGTCCAACCAACCCATTCAGCAATAGTAACTCTAATTGGCGTGCTAATAATTATCGCTCTTCAGGTAACCCCTGGTTTTCCATCAGGTCAATATCAAAGCAGGGGGCCAGGTTTCTATTCTAGTGGGGTTCGGGTCAAACAGGTCAATTTGCTAGTTCAGGTTCAGGGGGGCAGTTCAGAGGTGAGGGGTCAAACCAAGAGGTTCAACCTAGGAATGAGGGTTCAAATAGTAGTCTATCTAGGATAGAGGACCTTCTTACCCAACTAGTGGTTAAGGATCAGGCTACCTAAAATACCTTAGAAGAACACGCTACATTCCTAAAGAATAATCACTCAAATTTCTTAGACCTTCAAAGGCAAGTTGGGGATATTGCACGCCAGTTGCAAGAACGACCTCCCGGTCAATTTTCGGGAAACACAAAGCCCAACCCATCTGGTACTTTGAAGGCAATTTCGACCCATAGTGGTAGGACCTTAGGAGAGGTAGTGAGACCCGAGAGTGTCGAGGTAGAAGATGAGGACCCCATAGATGAGGAGATTGAAATGGAGGCACCCGGTAAAGTGCAACCTAGGTTAATCCTAGCAAGTACCGCACACACCGGGGGGCCTTTAAGTGAGAAAAGTGTAGGAAAAAGGCCTATACAAGTTGCTCCATCACCCACCGTTGATCTTTCCCATGCTCCATTTCCATCCCGTCTTAAAAATCAAACTTATTCCAAAGAGTACGAGAAATTTTTAGAAATCTTTAAACAACTTAGAATCATTCTTCCCTTCAGTGGAGGGTGTTCTGCTGTAGTCCTGAACAAGGTCCCGGAAAAATTGACGGATCCAGGCCTTTTTACCATTCCATGTTTGTTTGGGAGTGATACCGAGTGTAGGGCCCTAGCCGATTTAGGAGCAATTATAAACCTAATGCCATATTCCATGTATGAGAGGTTAGGTCTAGGAGAGTTATCCCCTACACGTATGTCTTTATCTCTAGCCGATAGATCAGTGAAGTATCCACATGGTATAATCGAAAACCTTCTAGTTAAAGTGGATAAATTCGCCTTTCCCGTAGACTTTGTCGTTCTTGATATGGAAGCCGACGAGAAGGTTCCTATCATTCTAGGACGCCCATTCATGTGTACCGCCAAGGCTATCATCGATGTCTTCGACGAAAAAATCACACTCCAAGTCGGTGAGGTCAGAGTTACTTTCGAGATAGCACGCTCCATGGAACACCCTAGTGGTTCCGATGATCTTAGTAGTCCTTGTCATTCGGTCTATTTCATACAGTCTTTCTTATCATGTGTCGACCATTGCTTTGACTATATTAGTGGAGCCGATTTAGTTGAGAGTAAGTTAGATGAGGTAGTTGAGAAGGTAGAGGAGGTTGTGAGTGAGAGTGAGGGAGTAGAAGAGACCGAGTGGGTCCCCGAAGTGCTAGAGTTGGGTGAAGTAAAAAGTGAGATTGAGAGTACACCCTTAGAGAAACCCGCCCCATTAGAACTCAAAGTTGTCCCATCCCACTTAGAGTATGCGTTCTTAGGTGAGGGGTCTGATTTTCTCGTCATTATTTCATCTAAGTTAGAGGAGGGAGAGAAGGGTAGGTTGTTGGAGGTGTTGAGAGAGAATAGGGAAGCCATTGCATGGCGACTTTCGGATATCAAGGGCATAAGCCCCGCCTATTGTACCCACCGGATACTCAAGGAAGATGATTATAAGCCGGTGGTGCAACCTCAACGGCGCCTAAATCCGAACATGAAAGAGGTTGTTAAGAAGGAAGTGCTTAAGTTGTTAGATGCCGGGGTGATATACCCTATTTCCGATTCACCAGGGGTTAGCCCGACCCAAGTTGTCCCAAAGAAGGGTGGGATGACGGTGATTATGAACGAAAAGAACGAATTAATCCCTTCTCGTACCATTACCAGTTGGTGTGTATGCATAGACTATCGAAAGTTAAATGACGCCACCCGGAAAGACCATTTCCCCTTGCCATTCATTGACCAAATGTTGGAGCGTCTAGCGGGTCAACAATTCTATTGTTTTCTTGATGGATTTTCGGGTTATTTTCAGATCCCAATCGCCCCGGAGGATCAAGATAAAACGACATTCACATGCCCTTATGGCACTTATGCGCATCGCCGCATGCCTTTCGGGTTATGCAACGCTCCGGCTACTTTCCAAAGATGCATGGTTGCTATATTCCAAGACATGCTTGAGACTTCTATGGAGATTTTCATGGATGACTTCTCGGTTTATGGTACCACTTTCGATCAATGTCTTCTCAATCTTGATAGGATGCTTAAGAGATGTATAGAGACAAACCTTATCTTGAATTGGGAGAAATGTCACTTTATGGTAACGGAGGGGATAGTTTTAGGTCACAAGGTGTCTAGAGAGGGGATAGAGGTGGATAGGGCCAAGATAGATACCATAAGTAGATTACCTCCACCTACTAGTGTCAAGTCCATTCGTAGCTTTCTAGGGCATGTGGGTTTTTATAGGCGTTTCATTAAGGATTTTTCTAAGATTACGCGCCCCATGACCCGACTTTTAGAGAAACATGTACCTTTCGTCTTTGATGAAGAGTGCATCAAGGCTTTTGATTTTTTGAAGGAGAAACTCGTTAGTGCCCCTATCCTTGTTTCGCCCGATTGGAGCTTGCCTTTCGAGCTCATGTGCGATGCAAGCGATTATACCATAGGTGCGGTTTAGGTCAAAGAGTCGATAAACATTTTCATCCAATCTACTACGCGATCAAAACTTTAAATGATGCTCAAGAGAACTATACCACCACGGAAAAAGCGCTCTTAGCCGTAGTGTTTGCGTTTGATAAGTTTCGCTCATATCTCATGCTTTCCAAAACCATCATGTTCACCAACCACGCCGCTTTGCGCTTTCTTTTCCAAAAGAAGGACGCGAAGCCACGCCTCATTAGATGGATTCTTTTGCTCTCCGAGTTCGATTTCGAAATTAAGGATAAAAAGGGAGCGGAAAACATGGTCGCCGACCATTTGTCACGCTTAGAGGATCGTAAGAGAGAAGAAGTTCGTGAGGATTCCATAGGAGACACTTTTCCTCATGAAACCATAGACTTTGTTAGTGCCGAGGTAGAGGGTTTGCCATGGTTTCCGGATTTGGCAAATTATTTAGCAACCGGCGATCTTGTGAGGGGTATGTCCTACCAACAAAAGAAAAAGCTTCTTAGGGATGCTAGGAAGTACATTTGGGATGACCCGTACCTATTTAGGATAGGTGGTGATAGAGTGCTTAGGAGGTGTGTCTCAAAAGAGGATGGAATGGACATCCTTAGACATGTGCACGAGGGTTTAACGGGAGGCCATCACGGGCCAAATGTGACGGCACAAAAGGTTTTTGATAGTGGCTTCTATTGGCCAACGATAGTTAAAGATGCCATAGAGTTTGTTAGGACATGTGACCGTTGCCAACGTACCGGCAACATCTCATCCAAGGATGAAATGCCCCAAAACCCCATCCAAGTTCTTGAAGTATTTGACGTTTGGGGCGTTGATTTCATGGGACCTTTCCCCTCATCGAGTGGGAATAGGTACATCCTCGTGGCCATTGACTATGTCTCAAAGTGGGTGGAAGCTCAAGCTTTGCCCACTAATGATGCCCGAGTGGTGGTGAGATTCCTTAAAAAGATATTCACACGTTTCGGAGTTCCTAAAGCTATCATAAGTGACCGTGGTACGCACTTTTGCAATTCCGCCATGGAAAAGGCACTTGCACGCTACGGTGTCACTCACCGTCTTTCTACCGCATATCACCCGCAAACTAGTGGCCAAGTAGAGAATGCAAACCGAGGGGTGAAGAGAATCTTTGAAAAACGGCAGGAAAAAGTAGAAAGGATTGGTCGGAAAAGCTCGACGACGCTTTGTGGGCATTCCGCACCGCCTACAAAACACCGTTAGGAACCACACCCTTCATGACTGTGTATGGCAAAGCGTGCCATCTTCCGGTAGAGTTAGAACATAGGGCTTTGTGGGCATTAATAACCGTTAACCTCGACCTTACCGAAGCCGCAAGAAGGAGGTTCTTCCAAATACATGACTTAGAGGCTCTAAGGGATGCTGCCTATGAACGATCTTGGAGTATCAAGGAAAAGACTAAGGCGTTGCATGATAGGAGGTTGCGAGGATTGAAGGAGTTTAAGGTAGGTGATAGAGTACTCTTATTCAATTCAAGATTGAAATTGATAGCGGGGAAGTTGAAATCGCGATGGACCGGACCGTACGTGGTAAAGGAGGTGTTTCCATACGGTTCCGTCGAGTTATATGATGAAGTCGATAAAGGTGTGTGGAAAGTAAATGCTCACCGATTAAAGCATTACTTGGGAGGTCCCATTGATACTACGGAGGAGGAAGAAATTCCTCTAGAGGACCCACCCACCTTCACCGAACAGTGTGTTGAGAGAAGCTTCGTTTGTAGAGTATGTACCGTTTGTAAATTTCTTTATTTTTCGTATTTTTTTGTAGTTTTTCGTGTTTGTGTTTTGTGTGTTTGAGAAAATTTGCAGGAAACGTACAATTGAAGAGCTGAATTTGCGAAGAAAACGTCATTCCAGGTAAGTCCCATACTTAGAGGGATGGTTTGGGGAAGGTTTAGTAAGACTTAGAAATTTTTCTAAGTCCTAAAACTTGAAAAACTTCGAAACATTCTGTTAAAATTCGTCCTTCGCGTCGCGCCACCATCAAAGCATCATCTGGTGGCGCAGCGCCACCAGTAGGGTCACTAAAAACCATTTGAACCCCAAAACAATGAACCTTTTCAGCTGAACCCAGCCATGGCGCTATGCCAGGGCTCACCTCTCTTTTCTTGGCGCGGCGTGGCCACATGTAAGGTCGAATAAAACTCTTTTCAGTTACCAGCTATCCCCAAACACCCCAAAACCCTCTCATATAACTTCCCACCGTCGATAACCTTTCACCCTCCCTAAATCCACCATTACACAATCGAAATCCCACCATTTTATCCCAAAATTCCACCCCTGTGACCGGAATTTCAACCCGAACAAAACCCCCATAAAATATTCGCTATACATCCGCCATATCTCACCGATTTGGGACCTACATCTCACGAATTTTTTTTTATTTTTCTTACATATATCAACGATTCAGGTACGTTTATCCTCATTTTTCTCTTATATTTTCTTAATAGAGTCTTGTCTTGGTCCTTTTGTTGTCGATTCAGTTTTGTTTGAGTCTTTTTGTGGCATGATTTGTCGAGTTTCTTATGTAGTCGAGTCGAGTCGGTCCTGGTGTGTTATTCGTGTCTAGGGTCAGTTAGTGAGTCTTGTTGGGTCAGTTTTGAGTCGGTTCCAAAAATTCAGCTGGGTCGAGTCTTGTGTCGAGTCGGTATGTGGGTCTTAGGGTTCGAGTCAATTTAATCAGGTTGAGTCTTTGGCTGGGTTTGTTGGGTCAGTTAGGTTGAGTCGGTGTTCGAGTCTTTTGTTGGGTCAGTTATGTCATGGTTTGATATGTTGGGTCAAACATATGTCTTAGTTTTATGTCCGGCCGAAGCCTTATTGAGTCGAGTCTTTCTTGTGCTATGGTATGTTAGGTCAGGTATATCGAAGTATATTGTCACGACCCCCGACCCACCCTGGACGGAATCGGGAGTCGTGAACAGCCCAGCGGTACCGGTGATTATTTTGAAAACGTTGCAGCGGAAATTTCATCAGAACCGTGAGTTAGGAAAAATATCAGAGTTTAGAAAACACCGGATTTTATTAAATAGATGGGATAAACCCATGTTTTACAATGGTAGCTTTAATAAAGATAAATTATAAAACAATATTTCTTAATTTGATTTAATTAATAAAATAAGCCACTTCTTGAAGTCTTTCAGTGCCATATCCATCTCTTACTCCAATCTACGGTAATTACCTGAAAAGTGTTTTAAAAAGGTTTTGTCAGCGGGAAATACTGAGTGAATCATTCCATTTTGCAAATCATTCCATTTTGCATAATGATGCATAGTTATTAATTACAGCATAAGAGCGATTACAATGGCTTCTATCTTATTTTTATCTGGCTTTCTGTCACAATGGTGACAAGTCACAATGGTGACGATGGTCATACCACTATTAGATCAATGAACCTAAATAGTGATGATTATCCCTGTAGGTCAATGAACCTAACAGTGATTATCCCGAGTAGGTCAATGAACCTAACTGGGAGAAAATTAGTAATGTGCACAATACCCCATTAACCAGTAATTCAAGAAATCCACGACTTAGTCCTTGTAATTATAACCTTGAAAATAATTTGAGGTATTGTAAAATAGTTGATAAAAAGAGAATGACTCACTTTATAATCATGCAGATTCATACGGGCAAAGTTACAGATAAGCCTTGATATATTGCAGATTTATACAGGTAAAGTTTAGTCTGCAGATAAGCTTTTGCAGATTCCTACAGGCAGAGCTTAGCCTATTAATTAACCTTGTAACCTAGTGCACACGAACTAGGTAGATAACTTAATACAGCATTTACAATAACTCACGAGATAAAACTCTCACAACGAATGACAAAGTGCAATACTTAGTAATTCAGCGGATTCACAACGAATGACAGAGTATAGTCCGAGTTCGAACAGCACTCAAACATTCAAGTCGAAATCACGATGAATAACAAAGTATAAACTCAATTTAAGCGGCACTTAAACATCCATTGGATAGTTTAATCGATCGGACATTGAATCGTAATAGCGATCGAGTTAATACCCTGTTCTGCAGCACCCCGCTATACTAATTAGTGATTTGTGGGTGTTAATTGTGATAAACAGAGCATAACTCCGTGTATAATTCGAAGTTTTACGTCGTTCTGAAACCAGAAATCAAGTCCCAGACTCATCTATTTATAGCTGAAAAACCTCCCTCCTCGCGTGGCGCGAGGGGGTGTCGCGTGGCGCGAGAGGCGCCCCCCTATCATAGGGTGGCCGCGTGTCTAAGTAGCCTTGCTGAGTTGGTCTTGCGTTCATTTTCAGTTTACACGTAAAACTGTGTAGATAATACCGACTAGGGTTTACCCCCCCTGAGTTTTAGGGGCCCTAATCCTGATTCCTGATTGTTCTGATAATTTTAGGGTTTGTGCAGAATTACTTGGGTTTCTCAATTAGGGTTTCCTTTTGGTTAAATTAAAATAAGAAATAGTATTTTTAATGAGATTTGTTATATCAGGGGTCCAGGTTATACTTACGGAACGTTTTTAGGACATTTTTATGTGAGTCGTTACATTCTCCCCACCTTAATAAAAATCTCGTCCTTGAGATTTACTGGAATAGTTTTTCTTTATCTCAGATTTCAGCTCCCAAGTATATTTGGGTTATGATATTTCTTTTAGATTTTTGTCATATTTGAGTCAACAAAATGACACAGATTAAATATCAAATTTTGTGAATAAGAGTTGTATAATAAGTAGAATTCAATGGTTCAACTGAATTGGTTCAAGAAATCGATTGTCAAACGAATGAGATGAAATGATATAATTTCCAAGATGACTAGGTCTAAGCTAAAAGATAGATATTTAGAATGAATGTGAATGACTTTTTAGAATTAATAAAAATTCTTTGTGAAAAGAAAGCTTACTTTGATTGGTAACTGAGGAAGACTTAGAATTGACAGGTTCAAAATGAAATGATTTGTCAGATATTATGATATGAGAAAATCAATATATTGAGATGAGTGAATTGCAAAGATACACCAGAAGACAATAGAGTTAGTGTATTATTGTTTAGAGTTCCAAGTTGTTTTAATTGTGAAACAATGTAATAGTATACTATTAGTAATCATATTTTTCATACTATGTTCTAGAGATCGAAATAAGATAAGTTGTAAATAGAGTTGTAAAAATATTTATTGTACAAAATATTTGTACAATTACTTTTGTACATATATAACATTTAATGAGTTAATTTTATGTGATTACTTATTTTCATTTTGAAACCATATAACGTTGTAAATGTATTTTATAAATGTTGTAAATAAGTGAAAACGGGTCTATTTTTATATAGTATAATGTTTTCCTAACCCAACGTAATTGATGACTATCTTATTATTATTATATGGAAATTTTCTTGCTAGAGTGTTATGGTACATAGTTACCACAAAACATAAAATAGACAATTATTATATAATTTTATTTGTCCCTCTTATTGTATGAGAATATGTCTTCTCCAAAGTATATATATTTTCATATATAATTTAAAATTTACTAAATAAGTATGATGACTTAATTTATATTAACTAGTCATTATCATGGTGGATATTGGTTAGTGCTGCCTTGTTTAAGCATAGGTGATCAGTCCATGCCTAACTAAGGCTAGGCTATTCAATATCTGCCTCTGACAATAACCCTAGTATTAAAATAATCTTAACACTATTAATATATAAAATTATCAATAATAAATAACTAAACAATAACTTTAAATAAAAGTATACTTCAAATATAATTTCTTCACCGCAGTGGTTTAAAATATAGTAATACTATATTTGTAAATTAGGTAATTCCTTATATAATCAATTAAATTTATATATACTGTTTTTCGATCAATGATGATAGAGCAATAAATATTATGAAAGGCTTGATTGATATTTGTAATAATTATTTAAGAGATATACCGAAATATAAATTTGGGTATCATGATTATTTTAAGATTCTTTGTATAGAATAAATCAACAAAGTGGATTTAATATAAATAATTAGATAATTAAATCCGAGATTAGCGCAATCTTCAGATTTTATGAAAATGTCACCACAAGGTGATCGTGATCAAAGAAATAATTTATTGAAGTCGAGGATCACACAAGCATGTTATAATTCAAGAGAATTAAAATGCTTGTTAGGATTATTCTGAATGTGATGTTTTTAATTCATCATATGGCATTTTGAATTGAATATATAATACGAGCAAGTTCAAACAATTGAACTCGGTTTAAACAAAACGAGTTTAAATAAGAAAGTTCGGACATGGTCATAACAAAAACCATGGATGCCAAAGAAAATTGAGTTTTTCAAAAATTTATTAACTCGATATTAAGAGTTATTGTTTAGCAATAATGCGGTTCACCTTGCCAAAATCAAGTCTAACTAAAGGATATTTGAGTTTGGATAAAACAACAAATTAGAATGAAGCCCTCCAGTGGAATTTAGAAATTAAATGAACCACATGCGCAACAAACGGTGCATGTGTAACGTGTGGATTTACCAAGAAATGAAATGAATCAATCTTCGCTATTATGAAATAAATCCTCCTGATATGATGACCGTTAGGAAAAGCAAAAATGCGAAAGTCAACTTATTATATGCAGAAGTCAGAATTTTCAACAGAAGAAATATAAGAACTTTTATCTGGAATTTCGAGTGATAACCGTTATTAAATGACATTGTCAAATAAAATGAAATAGGGAATTTGCAAAAGTATATGACTCCTTTTTCAGTGCTAATACTTATGACTCTGATTAAACTGTAGCGTACCTCAGCGATATTCTTGTCGCTTGTAGGATCGTGTGGCAAAGTGCTTCTTTTAATAGTTCTTCTACTGACGGAATTAACATTGGTGTCATAATGCCCAATTATATTTTTCAAAGGTCTTGCCTTGGAAGTCGTGTGTGATATATTTCAACGTCCGTGGACGTATAAATTAAGTTTCATGTGTTTTCTTGTGCACTAGCACAACTTTATATACTTCTTACTTGCGTTAATAGTTTATGATAACGTATTGGAAATTCTTATACTTTTGATGGTATCCCAATTTAATGGGTTTCTATTGTTAGTATTGTCGCTCAAGTTACTAAGCAGATAATCAAATGAAATAATGTTTGATATCGGAAAAGAGATTCCTAATAAAGAAATCTAGACACAGATGCTTGTGCTTTATTCCAAATTGACTTTTGGAATTCCTTATAGATATATATATCTATATAATCATATATTTCACATGCTGAAATAAACATACCATCTATCAGGTCAATGTATTTAACATATTTATATTTCAAAAAAACTAGTCAGATATCTGGTCATGATATTATTTAGGGAAATCTTGTCACTTGCTGATATATTATATACCTTCTTACCCGGTTCTCGCCGGAGAGGTATCTTCAGTATATCCGGACAAACTGGAGAGTCTGCTACATCATACCCAGTCTTGCCGGAGAAAATTTTCTATTTCCTATAAATAGTATCTTTTCAAAAATGCCTATCTTATTAGGGCTTTTATTCAGAATTAAGGAAATTTGTATTTCCATAACATATCTTATTATTATTTTGACCACTGGACGATTCCTGTGACAGTGTCAATTTACTATTGATCATTCTTTTAACTAGTGACTCAGGTCATATTACTGTTGATCATTCTCTCAACTAGTAATTGCGGTCATATCACTGTTGATCATTCTTTCAACTAGTGATTCTAATCATAACACTGTTGATCATTCTCTCAACTAGTGCTTTTGGTCAGGTCACTGTTGATCATTCTCTCAACTAGTGACTCTGGACTTAGTTGTCCCGTGACATTACTTCATCAATTACTTATGGCATACCAAAATTCCATCATATTTATTTGCACAAGTACTTAGCTTATTGTGAAGCTAATAATAAGGCATCTTTTCTTAAGTTCAAGTCTAAATGCTACCAGTTAACAGCAATCTCCTAACTCTTTTATATAATTTTAGGTATTATTATTACAACACCTAAAGGCTTAAAACAGTGGCTCTTTGAGTTGGCTCTGATACCACCTTCTGTCACGACCCCCGACCCACCCCGGACGGAATCGGGAGTCGTGAACAGCCCAGCGGTACCGGTGATTATTTTGAAAACGTTGCAGCGGAAATTTCATCAGAACCGTGAGTTAGGAAAAATATCAGAGTTTAGAAAACACCGGATTTTATTAAATAGATGGGATAAACCCATGTTTTACAATGGTAGCTTTAATAAAGATAAATTATAAAACAATATTTCTTAATTTGATTTAATTAATAAAATAAGCCACTTCTTGAAGTCTTTCAGTGCCATATCCATCTCTTACTCCAATCTACGGTAATTACCTGAAAAGTGTTTTAAAAAGGTTTTGTCAGCGGGAAATACTGAGTGAATCATTCCATTTTGCAAATCATTCCATTTTGCATAATGATGCATAGTTATTAATTACAGCATAAGAGCGATTACAATGGCTTCTATCTTATTTTTATCTGGCTTTCTGTCACAATGGTGACAAGTCACAATGGTGACAAGTCACAATGGTGACGATGGTCATACCACTATTAGATCAATGAACCTAAATAGTGATGATTATCCCTGTAGGTCAATGAACCTAACAGTGATTATCCCGAGTAGGTCAATGAACCTAACTGGGAGAAAATTAGTAATGTGCACAATACCCCATTAACCAGTAATTCAAGATATCCACGACTTAGTCCCTGTAATTATAACCTTGAAAATAATTTGAGGTATTGTAAAATAGTTGATAAAAAGAGAATGACTCACTTTATAATCATGCAGATTCATACGGGCAAAGTTACAGATAAGCCTTGATATATTGCAGATTTATACAGGTAAAGTTTAGTCTGCAGATAAGCTTTTGCAGATTCCTACAGGCAGAGCTTAGCCTATTAATTAACCTTGTAACCTAGTGCACACGAACTAGGTAGATAACTTAATACAGCATTTACAATAACTCACGAGATAAAACTCTCACAACGAATGACAAAGTGCAATACTTAGTAATTCAGCGGATTCACAACGAATGACAGAGTATAGTCCGAGTTCGAACAGCACTCAAACATTCAAGTCGAAATCACGATGAATAACATAGTATAAACTCAATTTGAGCGGCACTTAAACATCCATTGGATAGTTTAATCGATCGGACATTGAATCGTAATAGCGATCGAGTTAATACCCTGTTCTGCAGCACCCCGCTATACTAATTAGTGATTTGTGGGTGTTAATTGTGATAAACAGAGCATAACTCCGTGTATAATTCGAAGTTTTACGTCGTTCTGAAACCAGAAATCAAGTCCCAGACTCATCTATTTATAGCTGAAAAACCTCCCTCCTCGCGTGGCGCGAGGGGGTGTCGCGTGGCGCGAGAGGCGCCCCCCTATCATAGGGTGGCCGCGTGTCTAAGTAGCCTTGCTGAGTTGGTCTTGCGTTCATTTTCAGTTTACACGTAAAACTGTGTAGATAATACCGACTAGGGTTTACCCCCCTGAGTTTTAGGGGCCCTAATCCTGATTCCTGATTGTTCTGATAATTTTAGGGTTTGTGCAGAATTACTTGGGTTTCTCAATTAGGGTTTCCTTTTGGTTAAATTAAAATAAGAAATAGTATTTTTATTGAGATTTGTTATATCAGGGGTCCAGGTTATACTTACGGAACGTTTTTAGGACGTTTTTATGTGAGTCGTTACATATATTAGTTGCGTCGTTTTGGTGGTAACTACCTTGGTTTAAGGTGTGAAGCATAGTCCTTATTTGGGGTGCGGACGGTTTTGGTTTGGGGAATTATTGGATGATTATGGTATAAAACTGTCAAACACACGACGTTACTTGCTTTTATATTGGGCGCAGGTGGTTATGTTAGTAGGGTTGGTGTTGAATCTTGTTTTGCTTGATGCTTGAATGGTTGGTTATAATACATTGACACTTGAAGCTCCGATATTGCGCATTAAAACTGAATTTTTGTGTTCCAAAGAATCCTCCTTTAACTAGGCGGAATTTTTCGACGCTAAATTTGTTTTAAAACATCTAAAAAAGCAAATGATTTTTAAGCGCGGTTTGGACTTCAATGTCATTGTTAGGCACTTGTTTTAAATTGCGGACAATTAAAAGTGCCGAAGGGGGGTAGAGTAGATTGAGTCTAGTTTAGTGTTATCGCGTCGTCTTGTTTCGGTTTACTTGAACGTACAAGTGGTTTAGGCTCGCCCGTACTTAATCTCCATTCGGGCGAGTTTAACTATCACAGAGTAATTGTAAAAAGTAACCCGTTTGTTTTAGAATTAGCCGCGAATGAAATGCTATACGGCTATTCTTTCTTTTTTCGAAAAAATTATAAAAATCCAAAAAAAAAAAATATAAAAAATTTCAAAAATTCAAAAAAAAAAAAATAATAATTATAAAAATAAAAAATACAAAAAATAGTTTGTTATGACTAATTGTCTGCCTGTTTTGTCTTAATTTTATTTGTTTTGCTGGCATGGCTAGTAGTTCAAGGAGCGGTAGGGCCCGGAAGAGGGCCGCGGGTCAGTCAACACCGCTAGAGGATCCGCCTTAGCAGGATCCGGTCCCACAGGAGACACCGATCATTCAGATAGCTGCCGATGATCCGAAACTGAGAAAGATTGAATATCCAAGCTCATATAATTTTATTCCGGATATGAAAATGCTTAGAGCCAATCACCCGATACTGAAATTTGAGCCGAGCACAGCTGAATGGAACAAGTATGATAAATTGAGGAAAACTGATTTACTTCAACACATGGCTATAGATTAGATGTGGTTGAGTGAGATAGGCTCAAAGCAGGAGGTGAGAGACCTATTGGGTCAAAGGTTGATTGATGCATTGGAGTGTATAGAGCCTCAGTATGAGGAGCTGGTGCTAGAGTTTCATAGCACTTGGATGCACCAGGAGGGAAAGTTCAAGCAGGACACAGTTGTGTCATTCTGTTTAGGCAGGCAGGTGCATGAGATGTGTATGGCGAGGTTTGCCATAGTTTCGGGTTTGTATACTGAGGAGGAAGTGAAGAGGCCGGAGTTTGTTACTTTCTTGCGGGGTGCTTATTCTAAGCCTAGGGATTGTGGTGTTGGTGCGACTGAGCTGAGAGAGTTTTGAAGTATGATTTATGACCACCCGTTCACGACTACGAACCTGATCACTTCGGTTCGTAATCCGGTTTATAGGTATGTGCTGAAGATCTTATCTACTACACTTGTGGGTCGGAAGTCGGGGGAGAACAAAGCAAACTTGATAGAGTTGTTTATCTTGATGTGTAAAGTGCAGAACAGGGAGATGAATCTGGCTACGGTCTTAGCAGATTCTTTTAGTAGGAGTCGTCGAGGTGATCCTCGAGCTGGTTTGGATATGGGCACCTACATTACTAGGATTGCAACAAATTTGGGGGTCTTTACCAAATATCTCCCTGAATTTCTACATGTGGGTCCCACGACGACGACATTTGGGATCAAGGAGTTGCAGCAGGCCGGTATAGTGTCATCTATGGAGCCTTACGGCTGGGAGCCGATCAGGCAGGGGCCGTAGGTGCAACCACAGAGGGACATCCCGCTGAGGATGTAATGCTTCAGATTGATCCTCCACACAGGCAGCGACCACCGCAGAGACACGAGCTGCCGGCACACCAGTACCCACGCAGACAGCCACCACCTGCATCTCTTACTTTGGAATCGTTCTCTATGTATGTGGAGCAGAGGTTCGACAGGTTGGAGCACCTTATTTTGACAGGTCAGGATAGGCAGGAGGGTGCCCTCCGATACATGATGAGCAAGCACAGTATGGGGATCCCAGATTTCTTCTAGCCGAGGCAGTGGGGTAGCTCGGCTGGTACTGCTGAGAGGTTTGATCCGATTCCCCCGATTCGTGTATTTGGAGAGGGCAGTTCAGGTGCTGGTGGGCGAGAGGAGAGCAGTCATGAGTCTGATAGCGAGCATGACGAGGATTAGTGTGGGGATAGCATGAGGATGCAGGAATAGCAGCTGACTATTATATCTTTTGTTGATTATTTTTCTTTTATGCTGTTTTTGATCCTCATATATTTTGGTCTGTACTGATACTTATACACGTTAAACAGGTTGGTTAGGGAGGTTGGGTTGGTTGATGATGAAACTGATGAACTACTAATATTTTGATGATATATATTATGATATGTTTTGGTAGTTTGTGTTGATGATTGATAGGTTGATAATGTTAACCGCTTTCGTTCGCGTGTCCGAGATTAGAATTGTCTGCTGAGCGCATTTCGAATTTGAGGGCTTATGTGGAAACGACTAGCACTTTGACAGTCTCACATATCAGCTAAGTCGTTTCCCTTTTCTTTGTTTTAATTTAATTATTTATTTCGTTATTTAGTTCGTTATTTATTTAGTTAGTTCGTTAGTAGTTGTTTTTAGGTAGTTATTGAGTCGTATTTCCATTCTTGCATTAGGGACAATGCAATCTTTAAGTGTGGGGATGGGATACATATAAATAATCGAGTCATAATATTGAAAAATAATACAAAAAAATTAAAATATTTTGAAATATTCAAAAAAAAAAAATTAAAAACTCAGAAAAATGTCCTTTGATATGAGAAGTTTGCATAATTAAAACGGAAAATGATAGAAAAGGTGAATTTTTGCTTGGGGTCGAATAATAATAATATGAGATTATAATAAATCGAGCTTGCGTCTAGTTAGGGATATGTGGATAGGCCCGGGTTTGGTTTTAAGTACCTTTGAGCTAATATTACCTTAATTGTCGGTCTGCTAGTGGGTTTTCGCCTGGGAGATATGGGAAATTAAAACTGCCGATAATAGTATAAGGGGCACCGTTATAAGTTAAAACTGTTAGAGTTTGTGATCATGCAAAAAAAATAGAATAAAAAGTGAGCTAGAAACTAAATGAAAGTAGCGCATTCCTATGTAGTCTAGGTTGGGGATAGTGACTTTACAACCGGATTACCGCTAGGGTGTGTGAAATCGACCGTGCAAAGAAAAGTAAAAAGTACCGAAGCTTAAGTAATCCGAGTTGGGGATAGCGACTCTACAGCCGGATTTCCTCTTTAGTCCTATAAGCTTGAGGTGGGAGTAGGTGAACCATAGATTTTAGTGTGAGGCCCTGGGTAGATTGATCGCACTTAAATTAAATTCACATGATAAGGGCTTAGGATTGGATTCGGGTTTAAATGGACAAACATATTCGCAATCGCGGCTAACGCAAGCCTTGGTTTTAATAGGATATAAATAATTTTTGACCCAAGTGATTATTCGTCTCTGATTCCGTTGCATAATTCTTTTTCGAGGAAGAAAAAAGAGTAAGTGTGGGGATATTTGATGTATTGCAAAATACATCCTTTATTCGTGTATATTTTGTACAATTTTCCGTTATTTATAGTTTAGTTTTAGTTAGAATTACGTGCTATTGATCAAATTTCGTTTTCCAGGTCTTGGTATTAAAAGTTGCTGAAAAAGGAGCAAAAACGAGCTACATTGCGGAAACACTAAGTCTTGGAACAAGCTTAAAAGAGTTAGAATAATTTTGAAGAGTTCTGGGATGTTAGAGCTGGAAATTGGACGCAAGAGTCTGTGAAAAATCGTCCGTGGCGTCGCGCCACGATTATTCTGGAAGTTCGTCGCGTAGCGCCAAGGAATAACAAAGAAAATCTGAATTTGGACATGGTGGTGTCGCGCCACCAGGAGTACCTTCACCCATCGCGCGACGCAACGGGCATGGCTGACGAATTTTATTTGCTGATCGCTAGGGTTTAGTATATAATCCAAGTTAATCATCATTAATAACAACTTACGAATTTAAGAAACCCTAGGCGATTTTCAGAGCAGTTTTTACGGTTTTTGGAGTGCTTTGGCTTGCGGGAATCATCCGGTTGAAGCACGGAGCATAGGAAAGAAGATTGTTCGGGTCTTATCTCCCGGTTTTCATTATTTTCTTGTTTTGATACTTTTATGATGAATTCTTGTTTTGAACTTGTTTTGTTTATTTTAGACATCATGTTTTCAGGCTAAAACCTTCATTACAACCTAGGTTAGATGATAGTTTAATGAAGTTTGGATTTTTAATGATGTTCTATTGATTTGTTATGGATTGATCTTTGAAAGTAAATAATTCTAGAATTTCTGATTTGGTACATATGCGTATTTAACTTTGATTGTTGATTACTTGCTGTTTCACATAAATTTTGGTGGATGTCTTTCACATAATAAATTTGTGTTGATTATTTGCATCTTTGCGGGCTCGGGTGATCTTTGGGTAAATCGGCCAATAGCCTTAGAAACAGTAATTAAAATACAATTAGAATTAAGTATTCTGCTTAACTTGTCGCTGAGAGGCTCGAGTTAGTTATTAGGTCTCGGTGCAATATATAGCTAAGATAGGTTTTGAGAGAAGTCGATCTTAATTCCCTAATTGCATCTGTGTCTATTAAACCAAGTTAGAATCTAGCTTTGCCTTAGATTGTCACGCTGAGAGGTAGATAGTCATATTAAGGCACTTTTAGAGATGTTAGAGGACTGAGAGGAAGTCTAACAATCGGTGTTCACAACAGCCTTGTAGGTTTTCCTAGGTTTCTTCTTGAGAAGGGTCGGGAAGTCTTAGCTTGAAATACCTTAGGGTTTAGCACTTTAGGATCCCGATTCCATATCACAATAGTACCGTTAGAAATCCATTCTTAGTTAAACTGGATTCAAGCCTAGGTAGTCGTTAATCTCGTTTGAATTAAACCTTAGTTCTTGTTCGTTTCATAGTCTAATTTTATTTTAATTTCAATTGTAGTATTTTAGTAACCCCCCCCCCCTTAAAACACAACAATAATTAAGTCGTGTCGGTAGTAGTCTAAATAAAGTCGTTAATGTAATTAATTAGAGTCCTTGTGGGTTCGACATCCGGACTTGCTTTTCTTTGCTAGAGTCGACCGGTTCACTTGTCGGTGAGTAGTTTAGTCAAGTTAGAGAGTCTAGATTATTATTACTTTAGTCTAAATTTAGGGTTATTTTAGTTTATTTATTTGAACTACTTATTCCACATAAAGGGCTAATGCGGCGAGATGAGGAAGGAGGTAAGCTCTAATACGCATGCTTAAGGTAAGTGAATTCTGACTCATTTATTAGTATGTATAGGGAGTTATTTAATGCTTATAAATGTGAGAAGGTCATATATGATTAATTAATAAATGGAAATACTAAGGTAGGAATGATTGTCGGGGCTGAAAGTAGCTAGTTACGTCAGAAATAAAATGGTGGAATCGAACGGGTCGAATAATGGCATGAAGGATCTTTAAGCCTTTTTCTTATAATTCAGCTTTTGATGTGAGTTAGGATGGTGAACGAATCCGTAATTAAATTACGGATGCGCAGAAACAAGAATTACACAAAACGAACGCTTAGCTCAAAAGTTATGTAAGTTTCAAGTTGAGTTTTGGTTGAAAACATAGCTGGGCACTTTATGCAGCAACAAAGGGAAGTATTATGTTGAAATAGGTCTGTCGCGCTACGCGACAGCAATTCAGTTTCACAGTCACGCAACGCGACAGATGTCGTGCCCCTCGAGAGCCAGTTAGCTGGAAAATCTTGTTTTTCTAGTTTGTTTCAGCAAGAATGTTCACTCAACAGTTGGAACGTTCACTCATCAGCAAGAATGTTCACTCAAAAGTTGAAATGTTCACTCATGAGCAAGAACGTTCACTCAAAGTATGTGTGGGAAAGAAATAAGTTTGGAGATATGTATGTGTATAGATCTACCTACATGTTAGTGACGGAATCCATAGGTAAGCATGAATAGAAATGAACATGCGCGTAAGTTTGTACGTATGAGACTTAATTATATGGATGTTTGTGACTAGGATATATTAGTAAAATTATATGGGATTGTAAGTGGTATGTAAGAGCTTGCACATGTGTATGTGTGCGTGTACGAATGTGTGCGTATATATGTAGGTGTATATGTTTGTGTACATGTATGATTTATGAATGTATGCATGTATGGATGTAATATGTTATGAATGCACATAGGAATTTGTATACATATATGAATGCGAGATGTTATAATTGTGTGAAGGAATGGTTTCATTATGTTTGGGCATTGATGTTTGCTAATGGTGTGCCTTGAAATTGAAATGTAATGCAGATAAAAGAACATCGGGTTCATGAGATATCGAAGTCGAACTCGGAATGAGAAAATATGAGAGGATAGTTGAATGAATCAAAGTTTATATTGTTGAATGATATTTGATATTAAATTACTTGAGAATAATGTTGTATGATGTTGTTAACGACTAATGGTTAAGTTGTATGTGATGTCCACAGGTACTACACAAATTTCTTCTACCACAAACGAAGAGAAGCGGACATAGATCGAGGCGAGAGCAAGGATTGTACGGAAAAGAACGGTCACATAGCTTTAATTATGTAACGCCTTAAAGTGTTAATTGAAAGTGAATGTTGTATATTTCTTTTAGTTAACGTTTGTCATTCCGTATTTGAGCCTTCATGTAAGAAATGTGTCTAATAGAGAAAGAAAATTTTAAGGCTCTTTTTCCGCTGTTTCGTTTTTAAGTTATTACGTGTGAGGACGTTACAATTTCATATGGTTCATGTAAGTTTGTTTTCTATTTCCTAGTTGGATATTCATATATTTGAATAAATAATAATTGTTAATTTATTGTGTTGCAAGCAATAAGCAGACACATAGGAATGCGGTTATATACTTCTTTAATCTATGTTCGACTTTGTCAATGTGTATCAAAAGCAATTTCCCAAAGTAAGTATATTTCTATTATTAATCTTAGATGTGCATAAGTATATATAAGATAACACGCCCACACATACTCACACAAACACATACGGGTAGTTGATCTAATGAAGTTAAGGCTCAGTTGGTTATGTGTTTGTAACAATTTGTTCTTTGATATTACACTAATTTCTAATAATTTTAATATTTTCAATTGTTTTTAGATATGGAACGACACGAAAGAGGCTACGGATGAAGAAATCTAAAAGACATTGAGGGAATTGATGCCGATTTTATTTGACGGGATGGGTATTCCTTAGTTTAAATATAGTTTTTTTTGGGTAAAGGGTTACCCCGGTTATGGTTTTGAATAGATTAAGTAATGAATTGTTATTTTTCCCGTTAGTACTGTAGACTTTCGGGGTTTAATGTGTTGGGTCGCAGTTTACTTGTTCAGATTTGACTGTTGAATTTATAAAGAGATTGATTGTTTGGAATTTGGAGTGCATATTTTTTTTACTACAGATTATATAGATTATATATTTTTACATCATTGGTTATAAGTTGTGGTTTATTTCTAGAATTGTAAAATGATTTTAAGTCGCGGTTTATAACACCGACTAAAGACATTTTCCTAAAAGTATTAACACCTTTTAAGTCGCGGTGGGATATATAAAGACGGGGTTCAACAAACCGCGTCTGATAAACATTACATTTTTAGCCACGCCATTTTAAGTCGCGGTTTGAAAACCCGTCTAAAAACTGTATTAACCGCGTCTAAACCTTACTTTTGTACTAGTGATAATGTGTGTGCTTGATTCATCATTTCTACGTTTACTTTTTGTTCAGTTTAATGGTTCCGCTGCAAAGCGCGGGTCACAGATACTAGTTATAAGTAAGATTTAACAGTTGTCAAAATAAAAAATCGAAACAAACATTAAATATATATAACAATTATGATGTAAAAACTGGTGAGCCTCGGGCACATAGGAACAAAAGATGTTAAATGTTTAGTTGACATGGGAGCTTTTGTTTGTGTATGGTCAATTTTGTGCATTTGTCCTATATGTGGTGTCATTAATGGCTCTCAAGATCTCGTAGAGGAATTGATGTGGGTTGTACATTACATGGTGATTTATTATTTCCTTTAAGAAGGTAGTAGTTGTAGAAACCCAGTTAGTAAAATAATATAAAATACTTAAACTTAAATTACAATACAAAAATGAATTACAATACAGTACGAGTTATAGATCTTACCCCATCAACATGAGCAGTATGAATTGCTCAGTAGCGATGTAACTCTCGCTCCAATTTCCCTTACTATTATTATTGTTGTTATTTTTTTAGAATATCAGGTATTATATATAGATGCTGAAAATAAGAAAAGGTATAGCAAAATAAAATAAAAATAGCTTATATAAATACTACTTTTAATGTTGTTGATTTTACAAATGAAAAAGTATTTAATATTTAATTTAATAATTATTTATATATATTAATATTAAAATTTTAATAAAGTAATGAAAATTGAACAAAATCAATAGTTAAAGTTGGTTATTAAGAATTTAAAATAATTTTCATTTGTTCTTGGGCTTTGAGGCAATTTAATGATTTAAAGGAGACTTTAGAAATGGGTGATTTTAGGGAATTCAGAAGACATATGGGAATGGGATTGGAATTGGAATTTAGAAGATGTATGGGAATCCGATTGGGATCTTGAAAAAAAATATTTGGTTAAAGATAGAAAGTATATCGACCGTAAAATCTTATTAAATGTGAATCATCCTACACGGTGGAATAAGTTTGTGCCAATGAAAGTTTACATTCATGAATGGAGGTTGCTTTCTTACCGGCAGTTTCTTACCGGGTTAAATCTTAGTAAAAGAGGTTTTGATTTTCCATAGATTGTTTGCCCGGTTTGTTCGGTTTCAGCATAATTGGTGAATGATGTTTTCAGATATTGTATTACTGTGTTTAGATTGTGGGAGGACATTTGTAAATTGCTTGATACCTCGTTACAATATTTGATAGGTGTCAGAAACACGGATAAAATGAAGCAACAGATGAATCACTCAATCAAATATATCAAAGAGATGAACCAGTCATCACAGTTTTACAAGAATCAAAAGGATCTCTAGTAGGATGATTAATACAAACAAGAAACCCAACACTCACGAATGTAACGTGTGAATGACAGGGAACCAAAACAAGCAGCCAAGAAGAGGTGCACGAGACAAGAATGAGATCGAGTGCACAGATCTTTAGAACCTTCAGCCTCTTATAAGGGGCATAACCCTAAAACCAGCAGCAAACCACAAACGGCTATAAGCCCACTTCGGAGAGCCCAGCAGCACGGAAGCCAGAGACAAGGATAAGCCCAACACACCAAACCTCAAGAAGAAAAATATAAAAAAGGAATTAGAAGGAGGAATATAAAAAATAATAAAACATTATAAAAGAAATAATAAACACATTTAAACTGTAATTTTAACACCCCCTCAGTTTAAATGTGTAAAGAGATTAGTGATCCCCAATGACTTACACATTTCGGAATGCTCTTTCGGCAGCAAGCCTTTAGTGAACATGTCGGCCAACTGATGCTCTGATTTGACTCCCATAGTTTTAATTAAACCTGAAGCTATTTTCTCGCGTAAGAAAAAAAGGTCAACTTCAAAATGCTTTGTCCTGTCGTGAAAAACTGGATTGGCAGCAATAGATAAGGCTATTGTATTGTCACATTTCAGCACAACAGGAATGTTCACATCAATTTTCAATTCCCTTAACACGTTTATTAACCACAGAATTTCACATGTAGCACTGCACATGGACCGATACTTAGCTTCAACGGATGATCTTGAAACAACACTTTGTTTCTTGCTTTCCCAAGAAATCAAAGAGCTGCCAAGAAAAATGCAAAAGCCCGTGATAGATCTGCGTGTATCAACACACTTAGCCCGGTCCGAATCTTCAAAGGCTGTTAGATGAAAAGTACTTCCCTTTTTGAACAAAATACCAGAACCAGGAGCACCCTTTAAGTATCTTAAAAGTTTGAAGGCAATTTGTGTGTGTGCCTCAGTCGGCTTATGCATGAATTGAGACAGATAGTGAACGGGATATGCGATGTCTGTTCTAGTGTGAGATAGGTAAATTAATTTACATATTAATTTTTGGTATTGAGTGACATCGACGGTTTTAGAATCTTTCGTAGTTAATTTTGTCAAAACGTGATTTTGTTCTATGGGACAACTAGTGGGCTTGTTCCCACTCATCCCATACTCATTTAATAGATCCATGCAGAATTTTCTTTGGGTGAGACAAATGTTATCATTAACCCGAATTACTTCTTTTCCAAGAAAAAACTTTAGCAAGCCAAGATCTTTGATCAAAAACTCAGTTTTCAAAAGGTTCTTAATCCAAGGATGAAATGCCCCAAAACCCCATCCAAGTTCTTGAAGTATTTGACATCCTCGTGGCCATTGACTATGTCTCAAAGTGGGTGGAAGCCCAAGCTTTGCCCACTAATGATGCCCTAGTGGTGGTGAGATTCCTTAAAAAGATATTCACACGTTTTGGAGTTCCTAAAGCTATCATAAGTGACCGTGGTACGCACTTTTGCAATTCCGCCATGGAAAAGGCACTTGCACGCTACGGTGTCACTCACCGTCTTTCTACCGCATATCACCCGCAAACTAGTGGCCAAGTAGAGAATGCAAACCGAGGGGTGAAGAGAATTTTTGAAAAACGGTAGGAAAAAGTAGAAAGGATTGGTCGGAAAAGCTCGACAACGCTTTGTGGGCATTCCGCACCGCCTACAAAACACCGTTAGGAACCACGCCCTTCATGATTGTGTATGGCAAAACGTGCCATCTTCCGGTAGAGTTAGAACATAGGGCTTTGTGGGCATTGAAAACCATTAACCTCGACCTTACCGAAGCCGCAAGAAGGAGGTTCTTCCAAATACATGAGTTAGAGGCTCTAAGGGATGCCGCCTATGAACGATCTTGGAGTATCAAGGAAAAGACAAAGGCGTTGCATGATAGGAGGTTGCGATGATTGAAGGGGTTTAAGGTAGGTGATAGAGTGATCTTATTCAATTCAAGATTGAAATTGATAGCGGGGAAGTTGAAATCGCGATGGACCGGACCGTATGTGGTAAAGGAGGTGTTTCCATACGGTTCCGTCGAGTTATATGATGAAGTCGATAAAGGTGTGTGGAAAGTAAATGGTCATCGATTGAAGCATTACTTGGGAGGTCCCATTGATACTACGGAGGAGGAAGAAATTCCTCTAGAGGACCCACCCACCTTCTCCGAACAGTGAGTTGAGAGAAGCTTCGTTTGTAGAGTATGTACCGTTTGTAAATTTCTTTATTTTTCGTATTTTTCGTAGTTTTTCGTGTTTGTGTTTTGTGTGTTTGAGAAAATTTGCAGGAAACGTACAATTGAAGAGCTGAATTTGCGAAGAAAATGTCATTCCAGGTAAGTCCCATACTTAGAAAAAAAATTGGGATGGTTTGGGGAAGGTTTAGTAAGACTTAGAAATTTTTCTAAGTCCTAAAACTTGAAAAACTTCGAAACATTCTGTTAAAATTCGTCCTTCGCATCGCGCCACCATCAAAGCATCATCTGGTGGCGCAGCGCCACTAGTAGGGTCACTAAAAACCATTTGAACCCCAAAACAATGAACCTTTTCAGCTGAACCCTGCCGTGGCGCTATACCACGGCTCACCTCTCTTTTCTTGGCGCGGCGCGACCACGTGTAAGGTCGAATAAAACTCTTTTCAATTACCAGCTATCCCCAAAGACCCCAAAACCCTCTCATATTCCTCCCCACCGCCGATAACCTTTCACCCTCCCTAAATCCACCATTACACAATCGAAATCCCACCATTTTATCCCAAAATTCCACCCCTGTGACCGGAATTTCAACCCGAACAAAACCCCATAAAATATTCGCTATACATCCGCCATATCTCACCGATTTGGGACCTACATCTCATGAAAATTTTTAATTTTTCTTTCAAATATCAACGATTCAGGTACGTTTATCCTCATTTTTCTCTTATATTTGCTTAATAGAGTCTTGTCTTGGTCCTTTTGTTGTCGATTCAGTCTAGTACGAGTCTTTTTGTGGCATGATTTGTCAAGTTTCTTATGTAGTCGAGTCGAGTCGGTCCTGGTGTGTTATTCGTGTGTCGAGTCAGTTTGTGAGTCTTATTGGGTCAGTTTCGAGTCGGTTCCAAAAAGTCAGCTGGGTCGAGTCTTGTGTCTAGTCGGTATGTGGGTCTTAGGGTTCAAGTCAGTTTAATCAGGTTGAGTCTTTGGCTGGGTTTGTTGGGTCAGTTAGGTTGAGTCGGTGTTCGAGTCTTTTGTTGGGTCAGTTATGTCATGGTTTGATATGTTGGGTCAAACATATGTCTTTGTTTTATGTCCGGTCGAAGTCTTATTTAGTCGAGTCTTTCTTGTGCTATGGTATGTTAGGTCAGGTATATCGGAGTATATTAGTCGCGTCGTTTTGGTGGTAAGTACCTTGGTTTAAGGTGTGAAGCATAGTCCTTATATTGGGTGCGGACGGTTTTGGTTTGGGGAATTATTGGATGATTATGGTATAAAACTGTCAAACACACGACGTTACTTGCTTTGATATTGGGCGCGGGTGGTTATGTTAGTCGGGTTGGTGTTGAATCTTGTTTTGCTTGATGCTTGAATGGTTGGGTATAATACATTGACACTTGAAGCTCCGATATTGCGCATTAAAACTGAATTTTTGTGTTCCAAAGAATCCTCCTTTAACTAGGGGAATTTTTCGACGCTAAATTTGTTTTAAAACATCTAAAAAAGCAAATGATTTTTAAGCGCGGTTTGGACTTCAATGTCATTGTTAGGCACTTGTTTTAAATTGCGGACAATTAAAAGTGCCGAATGGGGGTAGTGTACATTGAGTCTAGTTTAGTGTTATCGCGTCGTCTTGTTTGGGTTTACTTGCACGTACAAGTGGTTTAGGCTCGCCCCTACTTAATCTCCATTCGGGCGAGTTTAACTATCACTTAGCAATTGTAAAAAGTAACCCGTTTGTGTTAGAATTAGCCGCGAATGAAATGCTATATGGCTATTCTTTCTTTTTTAAAAAACGTTATAAAAATCCAAAAAAAAATATAAAAAATTTCAAAAATTCAAAAATAATAATTATAAAAATTAAAAATACCAAAAATAGTTTGTTATGACTAATTGTCTGCCTGTTTTGTCTTAATTTAATTTGTTTTGCTGGCATGGCTAGTAGTTCAAGGAGCAGTAGGGCCCGGAAGAGGGCCGCGGGTCAGTCAGCACCGCAAGAGGATCCGCCTCAGCAGGATCCGGTACCACAGGAGACACCGATCATTCAGATAGCTGCCGATGATCCGAAACTGAGAAAGATTGAATATCAAAGCTCATATAATTTTATTCCGGATATGAAAATCCTTAGAGCTAATCACCCGATACTAAAATTTGAGCCGAGTACAACTGAATGGAACAAGTATGATAAACTGAGGAAAACTGATTTACTTCAACACAGGGTTATAGATTGGATGTGGTTGAGTGTGATAGGCTCAAAGTAGGAGGTGAGAGACCTATTGGGTCAAAGGTTGATTGATGCATTGGAGTGTATAGAGCCTCAATATGAGGAGCTGGTGGTAGAGTTTCATAGCACTTGGATGCACAAGGAGGGAAAGTTCGAGCAGGACACAACTGTGTCGTTCAGTTTAGGTAGGCAGGTGTATGAGATGAATATGGCGAGGTTTGCCATAGTTTCGGGTTTGTATACTAAGGAGGAAGTGAAGAGGCCAGAGTTTGTTACTTGCTTGCGGGCTGCTTATTCAAAGCCTAGGGATTGTGGTGTTGATGCGACTGAGCTGAGAGAGTTTTGGAGTACGATTTCTGACCACCCGTTCACGACTACGAACCTGATCACTTCGGTTCGTAATCCGGTTTATAGGTATGTGCTGAAGATCTTATCTACTACACTTGTGGGTTGGAAGTCGGGGGAGAACAAAGCAAACTTGATAGAGTTGTTTATCTTGATGTGTAGAGTCCAGAACAGGGAGATGAATTTGGCTACGGTCTTAGCAGATTCTTTTAGTAGGAGTCGTCGAGGTGGTCCTCGAGCTGGTTTTGATATGGGCCCCTATATTACTAGGATTGCAACAAATTTGGGGTGTTTACCAAATATCTCTCCGAATTTCTACATGTGGGGCCCACGACGGCGACATTTGGGATCAAGGAGTTGCAGCAGGCCGGTATAGTGTCATCTATGGAGCCTTACGGCTGGGAACCGATCAGGAAGGGACCGCAGGTGCAGCCACCGGAGGGACATCCCACTGAGGATGTAATGCTTCAGATTGATCCTCCACACAGGCAGCGACCACCGCAGAGACACGAGCTGCCGGCACACCAGTACCCACGCAGACAGCCACCACCTGTATCTCTTACTTTGGAGTCGTTCTCTGTGTATGTGGAGCAGAGGTTCGACAGGTTGGAGCACCTTATTTTGACAGGTCAGGATAGGCAGGAGGGTGCCCTCCGATACATCATGAGCAGGCACAGTATGGGGATCCCAGATTTCTTCCAGCCGAGGCAGCGGGGTAGCTCGGCTGGTACTGCTGAGAGGTTTGATCCGATTCCCCCAATTCGTGTATTTGGAGAGGGCAGTTCAGGTGGAGGTGGGCGAGAGGAGAACAGTCATGGGTCTAATAGCGAGCATGACAAGGATTAGTGTGGGGATAACATGAGGATGCAGGAGCAGCAGCTGACTATTATATCTTTTGTTGATTATTTTTCTTTTATGCTGTTTTTGATCCTCATATATGTTGGTCTGTACTGATACTTATACACGTTAAAGAGGTTGTTTAGGAAGGTTGGGTTGGCTGATGATGAAACTGATGAACTACTAATATTTTGATGATATATATTATGATATGTTTTGGTAGTTTGTGTTGATGATTGATAGGTTGATAATGTTAACCGCTTTCGTTCGTGTGTCCGAGATTAGAATTGTTTGCTGAGCGCGATTCGAATTGGAGGGCTTATGTGGAAACGACTAGCACTTTGACAGTCTCACATATCAGCTAAGTCGTTTCCCTTTTTGTTGTTGTAATTTAATTATTTATTTCGTTATTTAGTTCGTTATTTATTTAGTTAGTTCGTTAGTAGTTTAGTAGTTGTTTTTAGGTAGTTATTGAGTCGTATTTCCATTCTTGCATTAGGGACAATGCAATCTTTAAGTGTGGGGATGAGATACATGTAAATAATCGAGTCATAATATTGAAAAATAATACAAAAAAATTAACAAATTTTGAAAAATTCAAAAAAATTAAAAAATCAGAAAAATGTCCTTTGATATGGGAAGTTTGCATAATTAAAATGGAAAATGATAGAAAAGGTGAATTTTTGCTTGGGGTCGAATAATAATAATATGAGATTATAATAAATCGAGCTTGCGTCTAGTTAGGGATATGTGGATAGGCCCGTGTTTGGTTTTAAGTCCCTTTGAGCTAATATTACCTAAATTGTCGGTCTGCTAGTGGGTTTTCGCCTGGGAGATATGGGAAATTAAAACTGCCGATAATAGTATCAGGGGCACCGTTATAAATTAAAACTGTTAGAGTTTGTGATCATGCGAAAAAAAAATAGAATAAAAAGTGAGCTAGAAACTAAATGAAAGTAGCGCATTCCTATGTAGTCTGGGTTGGGGATAGTGACTTTACAACCGGATTACCGCTAGGGTGTGTGAAATCGACCGTGCAAAGAAAAGTAAAAAGTACCGAAGCTTAAGTAATCCGAGTTGGGGATAGCGACTCTACCGCCGGATTGCCTCTTGGTTAGGGAAAGCATCGTCTACGCTCATTGAAAGAAAAAAAAAAGAAAAGCGAAAAAAATGGAAAAAGAAAAAAATTTGATTGTAAACTATCTTGGTTTTGATATAAGACGGTTGGGAATTGGTCCAGTGATCGTTCCTTTAGTCCTATAAGCTTGAGGTGGGAGTAGGTGGACCGTAGATTTTAGTGTGAGGCCCTAGGTAGATTGACCGCAATTAAATTAAATTCACATGATAAGGGCTTAGGATTGGATTCGGGTTTAAAGGGACAGGCATATTCGCAATCGCGGCTAACGCAAGCCTTGGTTTTAATAAGATATAAATAATTTTTAACCCAAGTGATTATCCGTCTCTGATTCCCTTGCATAATTCTTTTTCGAGGACAAAAAAAGAGTAAGTGTGGTGATATTTGATGTATTGCAAAATACATCCTTTATTCGTGTATATTTTGTACAATTTTCCGTTATTTATAGTTTAGTTTTAGTTAGAATTACGTGCTATTGATCAAATTTCGTTTTCCAGGTCTTGGTATTAAAAGTTGCTGAAAAAGGAGCAAAAACGAGCTACATTGCCGAAACACTAAGTCTTGGAACAAGCTTAAAACAGTTAGAATAATTTTGAAGAGTTCTGGGATGTTAGAGCTGGAAATTGGACGCAAGAGTCTGTGAAAAAACGTCTGTGGCGTCGCGCCACGGCTATTCTGGAAGTTCGTCGCGTAGCGCCAAGGAATAACAAAGAAAATCTGAATTTGGACATGGTGGCGTCGTGCCACCAGGAGAACCTTCACCCGTCGCGCGACGCGACGCGAGGGACATGTCTGACGAATTTTATTTGCTGATCGCTAGGGTTTAGTATATAATCCAAGTTAATCATCATTAATAACAACTTACGAATTTAAGAAACCCTAGGCGATTTTCAGAGCAGTTTTTACGGTTTTTGGAGTGCTTTGGCTTACGGGAATCATCCGGTTGAAGCACGGAGCATAGGAAAGAAGATTGTTCGGGTCTTATCTCTGGGTTTTCATTATTTTCTTGTTTCGATACTTTTACGATGAATTCTTGTTTTGAACTTGTTTTGTTTGTTTTAGACATCATGTTTTCAGGCTAAAACCTTCGTTACTACCTAGGTTAGATGATAGTTTAATGAAGTTTGGATTTTTAATGGTGTTCTATTGATTTGTTATGGATTGATCTTTGAAAGTAAATTATTCTAGAATTTCTGATTTGGTGCATATGCGTATTTAACTTTGATTGTTGATTACTTGCTGTTTCACATAAATTTTGGTGGATGTCTTTCACATAATAAATTTGTGTTGATTATTTGCATCTTTGCGGGTTTGGGTGATCTTTGGGTAAATCGGCCGATAGCCTTAGAAACAGTAATTAAAATACAATTAGAATTAAGTATTCTGCTTAACTTGTCGCTGAGAGGCTCGAGTTAGTTATTAGGTCTCGATGCAATATATAGCTAAGATAGGTTTTGAGAGAAGTCGATCTTAATTCCCTAATTGCATCTGTGTCTATTAAACCAAGTTAGAATCTAGGTTTGCCTTATATTGTCGCGCTAAGAGGTAGATAGTCGTATTAAGGCACTCTTAGAGATGTTGGAGGATTGAGAGGAAGTCTAACAATCGGTGTTCACAACTGCCTTGTAGGGTTTCCTAGGTTTCTTCCTGAGAAGGGTCGGGAAGTCTTAGCTTGAAATACCTTAGGGTTAGCACTTTACGATCCCGATTCCATATCACAGTAGTACCGTTAGAAATCCATTCCTAGTTAAACTGGATTCAAGCCTAGGTAGTCGTTAATCTCGTTTGAATTAAACCTTAGTTCTTGTTCGTTTCATAGTCTAACTTTATTTTAATTTCAATTGTAGGATTTTAGTAAACCCACCCCCCCTTAAAACACAACAATAATTAAGTTGTGTTGGTAGTAGTCTAAATAAAGTAGGTAACGTAATTAATTAGAGTCCTTATGGGTTCGACATCCGGACTTGCTTTTCTTTGCTAGAGTCGACCGGTTCACTTGTCGGTGAGTAGTTTAGCCAAGTTAGAGAGTCTAGATTATTATTACTTGAGTCTAAATTTAGGGTTATTTTAGTTTATTTATTTGAACTACTTATTCCACATCAAGGGCTAACGCGGCGAGATGAGGAAGGAAGTAAGCTCTAATACGAACGCTTAAGGTAAGTGAATTCTGACTCACTTATTAGTATGTATAGGGAGTTATTTAATGCTTATAAATGTGAGAAGGTCAAGTATGATTAATTAATAAATGGAAATACTAAGGTAGGAATTATTGTCGGGGCTGAAAGTAGCTAGTTACGTCGGAAATAAAATGGTGGAATCGAACTTTTCGAATAATGGCATGAAGGATCTTTAAGACTTTTTTCTTATAATTCAGCTTTTGATGTGAGTTAGGATGGTGAACGAATCCGTAACTAAATTACAGACGCGCAGAAACAAGAATTACACAAAACGAACGCTTAGCTCAAAAGTTATGTAAGTTTCAAGTTGAGTTTTGGTTGAAAACATAGCTGGGCACTTTATGCAGCAGCAAAGGGAAGTATTATGTAGAAATAGGGTTGTCGCGCTACGCGACAGCAATTCAGTTTCACCGTCGCGCAACGCGACAGATGTCGTGCCCCGCGAGAGCCAGTTAGCTGGCAAATCTTGTTTTTCTAGTTCGTTTCAGCAAGAATGTTCACTCAACAGTTGGAACGTTCACTCGTCAGCAAGAATGTTCACTCAACATTTGGAACGTTCACTCGTCAGCAAGAATGTTCACTCAACAGTTGGAACGTTCTCTCATCAGCAAGAATGTTCACTCAACAGTTGGAACGTTCACTCGTCAGCAAGAATGTTCACTCAACAGTTGGAACGTTCACTCGTCAGCAAGAATGTTCACTCAACAGTAGAAATGTTCACTCATGAGCAAGAACGTACACTCAAAGTATGTGTGGGAAAGAAATAAGTTTGGAGATATGTATGTGTATAGATCTACCTACATGTTAGTGACGGAATCCGTAGGTAAGCATGAATAGAAACGAACATGCGCGTAAGTTTGTACGTATGAGACTTATTTATATGGATGTTTGTGACTAGGATATATTAGTAAAATTATATGGGAATGTAAGTGGTATGTAAGAGCTTGCACATGTGTATGTGTGCGTGTACGAATGTGTGCATATATATGTAGGTGTATATGTTTGTGTACATGTATGATTTATGAATGTATGCATGTATGGATGTAATATGTTACGAATGCACGTAGGAATTAGTATACATATATGAATGCGAGATGTTATAAATGTGTGCCTTGGAGTTGAAATGTAATGCAGGTAAAAGAACATCGGGTTCATGAGGTATCGAAGTCGAACTCGGAATGAGAAAATATGAGAGGATAGTTGAATGAATCAAAGTTTATATTGTTGAATGATATTTGATATTAAATTACCTGAGAATAATGTTGTATGATGTTGTTAACGACTAATGGTTAAGTTGTATGTGATGTCCACATGTACTACACGGATTTCTTCTACCACAAACGAAGAGAAGCGGACACAGATCGAGTCGAGAGCAAGGATTGTACGGAAAAGAACAGTTACATAGCTTAAATTATGTAACGCCTATATTTCTTTTAGTTAATGTTTGTCATTCCGTATTTGAGCCTTCATGTAAGAAATGTGTCTAATAGAGAAAAAAATTTTAAGGCTCTTTTTCCGCTGTGTCGTTTTTAAGTTATTACGTGTGAGGACGTTACAATTTCATATGGTTCATGTAAGTTTGTTATCTATTTCCTAGTTTGATTTTCATATATTTGAATAAATAATAATTGTTAATTTATTGTGTTGCAAGCAATAAGCCGATACATGGGAATGCGGTTATAAACTTCTTTAATCTATGTTCGACTTTGTCAATGTGTATCAAAAGCAATATCCCAAAGTAAGTATATTTCTATTATTAATCTTAGATGTGCATAAGTATATATAAGATAACACGCCCACACATACTCACACTAGCACATACGGGTAGTTGATCTAATGAAGTTAAGGCTCAGTTGGTTATGTGTTTGTAACAATTTGTTCTTTGATATTACACTAATTTCTAATAATTTTAACATTTTCAATTGTTTTTAGATATGGAACGACACGAAAGAGGCTACGGATGAAGAAATTTAAAAGACATTGAGGGGATTGATGCCGATTTTATTTGACGGGTTGGGTATTCCTTAGTTTAAATATAGTTTTTTTCTTGTTGGGTAAAGGGTTACCCCGGTTATGGTTTTGAATAGATTAAGTAATGAATTGTTATTTTTCCTGTTAATACTGTAGACTTTTGGGGTTGAATGTGTTGGGTCACAGTTTACTTGTTCGGATTTGACTGTTGAATTTATAAAGAGATTGATTGTTTGGAATTTGGAGTGCATATTTTTTTACTACAGATTATATAGATTATATATTTTTACATCATTGGTTATAAGTCGTGGTTTATTTCTAGAATTGTAAAATGATTTTATGTCGCGGTTTATAACACCGACTAAAGACATTTTCCTAAAAGTATTAACACCTTTTAAGTCGCGGTGGGATATATTAAGACGGGATTCAACAAACCACGCCTGATAAACATTACATTTTTAGCCACGACATTTTAAGTCGCGGTTTGAAACCCCGTCTAAAAACTGTATTAACCGCGTCTAAAGCTTACTTTTGTACTAGTGATAATGTGTGTGCTTGATTCATCATTTCTACGTTTACTTTTTGTTCAGTTTAATGGTTCGCTGCAAAGCGCGGGTCATAGATACTAGTTATAAGTAAGATTTAACATTTGTCAAAATAAAAAATCGAAAGAAACATTAAATATATATAACAATTATGATGTAAAAACTGGTGAGCCTCGGGCACATAGGAACAAAAGATGTTAAATGTTTGTTGGCATGGGAGCTTTTGGTTGTGTATGGTCAATTTTGTGCATTTGTCCTTTGTGTGGTGTCATTAATGGCTCTCAAGATCTCGTAGAGGAATTGATGTGGGTTGTACATTACAGGTGATTTATTATTTCCTCTAAGAAGGTAGTAGTTGTAGAAACCCAGTTAGTAAAATAATATAAAATACTTAAACTTAAATTACAATACAAAAATGAATTACAATACAGTACGAGTTACAAATCTCACCCCATCAACATGAGCAGTATGAATTTCTCTCTAGCGATGTAACTCTCGCTCCAATTTCCCTTACTATTATTATTGTTGTTATTTTTTTAGAATATCAGGTGTTATATATAGATGCTGATGTTAGTGCAGTATGTCTATCGCCTCCGTCATCTCAAGATCGTAGCTGAAAATGTTTAAGTCTAGTCTTATATTGTAATATTAGATAGAAAAGGGCAAGGTGGCATATTTGTAAATAAGGAAAGATTCCTTATTGCCTTGACCTATATAAAGAAGTCTTAGGGCTTAGCTTGGAGACTTTTGCACATTTGGAGCTTAGGAGATCTAGTGTTAGAGAGAGAAGCTAGAGAGAGAAAGTGCTCCACGTGATTCAGGTTCTTGTACAATTTTAGATCTGATTAGTAGAATCACGATTATATTACGTTATCGTGTGTTCGGTCACGATCGTGTACGGATTCCGCACGTCACACGTTCGGTTCGCAATCGAAACGGAGTCAAAACCGATCCTAACAAGTGGTATCAGAGCGGGAGCTCGATTGCACGGATCAAACACACAATTACGCACTCGATTTCAGCAGATTCAGAGTCAAATTCATTCAGATTTGTCAAAATTCTTCATCTTTTCATCTATTCACATTTTTAACTGAAAATCGTCAAATTACACACGTTTTTACTGTCGAAAATTGCTAAAATTTTGATATGTTGTGCGAAAATACATGATCTATAAGCCTATAAAAATTCAGATCTTAATTCAAAGTAATTTGGGAGATATCTAGAATTTTTGGTTCGAAAAAGTTGAACAAAATGCTTACTGTTGTTGCTGTTATTGTTTTTGAAGTTCACCGCCCGGATGGCAATCCGCGCGGATGACCATCCGTTGCATAACATCTCATTAAAAGTTTGACTTTGTTGACTGTTACAGATCACCCACCCGTGCGGATAGCATCATTTCCCACCTGTGCGTATAGCATAGAAGTCCACTCGCACGGACAGCAATCCGTGTCATAGCAACCCATCCGCACGAATAGCAATCCGCGTCACAACAATCCGTGTCATAGCAATTAATTCATTGATTGTTATGTGCATCAGTGCATGTGATAGATAACAGATTGTCGACCATTATCATATTGCAAGAAACCATCATTGACTTGTGCATGTGATTAATATTGAACTTTGTGAAAAGATAAAGCTTGGTGATTCATTCAATAGCATTTAAAGGATGTCGGCCACTTTAATTAATTGAAATCAGATTCAAGTGGAAATTCCGAGTCAACATCATTTCACGTCAATCAAGTGTCAGTCAGTTTCAGATTATTTGATATTGTTTGTACTAATTGTGTTTGTTAATCTGTTCAGGTTATTCAAGAATTTCAAATCATGGCTAAAGTGTTTGATGAACAGGAAAACGAGAATCTTAAAGATTTAAATGATTGGACTTCTGGATCTTGGATTGATAAGAAGAATAAGAAGGACATTTGGATTAAAAGATCCGAAATTTTTTTGTGCATGAAACATGAATCTTTGGAACAGTTGGATAGACGGTTTGATGAGTTGATTGATAAGTTAGATAAATATGAGATAAGGGTTTCAAATGCTGAAAAAATTTCAAAATTTGCTGATGGATTACCTTTAGAATGGGATAAATTTTTGAGTGAACTAAAAAGGGATGCTAGTTTCTCAAAGCTTCATTTTAGAGAATTCATCAATAAGCTTAGTTCACATAAGTTTGATAAAGAAAAAAGAAAAGAAGAGTTGATGAATGAAATGAAAAGGGACTTAGAAAAGATAAATTTGGATGTGATCATTGAAATGAGAAAAAGAATCTCTGTATGTCTTGCTGCAAAAAATGTCATGAAATATGATATTAAGAGAGGTTGTTTTATTGATGAATATGCAAACCCTCTTGATTTTGTTAAAATTTTTTGTGCAGGAACATTCAAGATGGAAACAAAGAAAGAAGCTGATGCTGGAAAGATGAATGAAAAATGCTCAAAATGTGATGAATCTGGAGCAGACAATGTAAAATTCCTGAAAGATATGGAGAATTTGACATTGGAAAACAAAGCTTTGAAAGCTGAGAAGAAAACTGATGATGAACATATTCTGGAGTTGCGCTTGAACTGCGAAAAATTGAGATCTGAAAATGACAAACTTTTGAAGAATGTTGAGAGTTTGTCATCAGAAAACAAAAATTTTTTAAAATTAGAAAATGATTTCAAAAGTCAGATAAAGATTTTAGAAGATGAGAGATATTTTTGGTGAAAATAATCTCGAAAAACAATGTGCGATAAATTCTTTTCTTGATAAAATCATTCGTCTTGAAAACGAAGCTGAAATTGCTCGGAATAAAATTGTTGAGTTAGAAAATAAGTTGAAAAGTTTTGTGACTTCTACATCATATGTTTGTCCAAAACCGATCAATTCTGTTCCAATAAGTGACAATGTCACAAATTTTAACAAAGTCAAAATTGAAGATTGTGATGACAAAGCTGATGATGAAAAAGAAAAAGAAAAGAAAAGAAAAATATTTTTAGATTTACAAGAAAAATTTAAAAATACTGTTTTGCAATCTACTGAAACAGGTGAATGTTCTAAGCAAAAACCTGTTAAGAAGAGTGTAGAACAGAAACAAAAAGTTAAAAATTCGAAAAATTTTAAAAATGAAAATAAAAGCTCATCAGTTCAGTCATCCAATCATTATAAAAAATCACAAAAATTTGTAAATGAAAACTCACAAAATGATGGTAATAAGTGGTGCAGGTTTGACCACAGTGCTCAAAAGACAAATCCAGCATTGAAGAGGAGAAATGATTATCATCAAGCCAAACAATGTTATGATCTGAAGGTTTGGACTGACAGAAGTGGATGGTATGATAACAGAGTGTGCTATACATGTGGTGTTAGAGGACACATTGCTGTTAACTGCCAGAATTGGAATTTTGAAACACGAAGATGCTATAATTGCCATATCAGAGGACATATTGCCAGAGATTGCCCAAGGAGATCGATGGGGAGATCAAGGGTTGAATCTCAGAGAACGATAAAGAAACCAGTCAATGTCAAGCCCAAAGAACAAAAGGTTCTAGAACAGAAAGTGAAGCTTTCGCAGGGGCAAAAAGACAGACTGAGGAAAAAGAGGAAGAAGGCGAGAGAGTATTTGGAGAAGATTTTGTCTTCAGGTTCACCAGTTGGTTCGAATAAAAGTTCTGATGAATCAATTCACTCGACAGCAAAGTCAAGCAAATCGAATTCTTCAAATGCAAATCTGAGGACAAACAAGAAGAAAAAGAAAGTTATTAGCGATGAATCTGGCTCATCCAAGTCAGACAAGTCAAGTTCGGGCAATGAATCTGATTCCACAAAATCAGATGAGCCACAAGTTGAGATAAAAAAGGAAGAAACAATTCCTTTAATGAATGATGAGAAATTTCCACCATTACGAGCTGCAAACCTAAAATCAAAAGGTGTTGATGCTGAAAAAATGTTTAATAGCAATGTTAAACATATTTTTAGTAAGATGGCTGATGGTAAGGAAAAAGGAGTAAAAGAATTTTATGAAGAAAAGAGAAAAGCTCAAAATACACCCAAGGACAGTCAGGCTTGGGTGAAACTTTTCAAATAGAAAAATCTGACTTACCGGAGCTTCCAGGTTGGTAAGTGTGAAGCAGGTATCGGCATCATTCTTGAGAAATTCACAGGATGGTAACTGTGATATTTCGTCTTACAAGTGGTTAATCAAGGACATTAAGTTGTACTTGATTTTCTACAAGTGATTGTGATGTTTGATCTAATAATGTTAAATTTTCAAAATGGTTAAAAGAGAACAAGGTGATGAGATGACCCCGAACCCACAAGTGATGGGTAAACAAATTAATTTTTCCGGAAAACCATTCTGATTAACACAAACTTAAGTGTTTTGAAATCATTATGGGAAAATAGTTTGTTGTAAGGGGGAGTTCTGATTGAATACGTCGAAACCCTCACGGCTGAACAAACATGATTAATTTCACAAGATTGAAAAACGGTTTTCAAACTGTAAATATCAATGTGTTGTAAATCATGGGGGTACGCTATATTTTTTTCTGCAAATCAGAGCATGAGATGCAGAAAATGGATGGCGAGACAAAGCTATCAGTATCGGTTTGTCAAATTTCCTTTAAATGGTTTTGAATTTTAGGGGGAGTAATATTGTCAGAAAATCCAAAAACATTAGAAAATTTGAAAAAGTCAAAAACATGATAAAATTCAAAAATTGAGTTTTTGTGTAAAAAGAGGAAATGATAGTACATCAGTAGACAGTTACAGTATGCTAAAGAATTGGAAAGTCAAAATGTGTTAAACGATCTCACCGTGGATGTGTCGGTAGGTTTTTATACATTTAGTAAACTTTTTCGGGATATAAACCTGAATTCAAACTTGCTTATTTCGTGGGGAACACTACTTGGATATATGGGTAACCCCTGAAATCTCGTTTGAAGGACCCCTCTTTCTGAGATACTAGGTCTTTATGCTTAGTGATATCTGGGGTATTATCCCAGGACTTCTGATTTTGCGGAAGCAATGGCCTAGTCCCCGTATAATACTTTACGCTTGCTTGAAACATAGCGCCGCCCTCAGCATAAAAATGATGAAACAATAAAATTGATTGTCATTGCTGTTGTAACAAAAGATCCTCTAAAGGGGACACACCAAAAGTCGAGCCGTCATCTCTCTGCTGAACGGAAGTTCTGACCTGAGCTCTCACGGTTTCGTACTATAATTTATTCCCCTTACAGATATCATCTAGGTATACTCACCTGTAAGACTGAATATTGGGATCTGGATACGGGAGTATATTCAAGAGGTGGGACACATGAATGAGTTTAAGTTCTTAAAACACCTAATTCGTATCCTGAATCAGTTGAACTTTGTGTGAAAATTTAAGTGGATCAATATATCAACAATCTAAGTGAATTGTTTAATTCTTAATGTGTAACTAAGCTCAACGGTACTTGTGACTTGTCAAAAACTGATATGATCCTCTGACGCGAACTCAAACAAAAATATTGTGTGTAAATATGTTTGTAAATATTTATTTACTGCTTTATGTTTTAGTAAAATACAAAAAGATTTTGATTTCTGCTTTATTTTCGACAACCGATGTCTGAGATGCTGAGTTTCAAAATCTAAGTATGCTGATCATGTTTCTAAAAATAAAACAAGTTCATTAACTTGAAACTTGAAATTTTTAAAAAAATCAAAAATCAAAAACAGTTTGTGATATCTCCAAGGTCATTAGTTTGGACTTGGATGATTAACTGTGAGGGATTTGGATGTTTATATTGTTAAAATCTATAATAAAGCCAGTTTTCGATGTTGGATTCTTAAATTCTGCCAAATCTTTGAAGATTGTTGATAGGGGGAGAGTATCAAGTAATCCTGGATATATTTCATATTATTATATCTTAGTCCCAGGATCTTGATTTAGAAAGTTTAATAGATCCAGGTTACGATACCTGGACAACTGAAAATGTTTTCACTGTAAAATGTTTTACTTATGAATGTATGAGATCTGCAGATGGTATTCCAGATTACGATCCCGATAGCCGAGTCTAAGGGGAGTCTGAAGATGAGCTCAATGAAAGGAGGAACGTGCATTCAAGGAGCCACGTAACTATCCCAGAGGAGCTTGTAACCGAAAAGCCAGGTGTCGATTCCAAAGCATGGAAGCTTGACAAAAGGGGGAGCCTGAAGAGTCTACCGAAAGGAAGAAGCTGAAGCTGAAGACAGATCCACGAGGATTCTGTACTCAGTAAGAGAGAAAAAGATAAGACGCTACGAGTTTGACTAAATGTTTGAGATTGACTGCGGCAATATCCAAGGGGGAGTCTGTTAGTGCAGTATGTCTATCGCCTCAGTCATCTCAAGATCGTAGCTGAAAATGTTTAAGTCTAGTCTTATATTGTAATATTAGATAGAAAAGGGCAAGGTGGCATATTTGTAAATAAGGAAAGATTCCTTATTGCCTTGACCTATATAAAGAAGTCTTAGGGCTTAGCTTGGAGACTTTTGGAGACTTTTGCACATTTGGAGCTTAGGAGATCTAGTGTTAGAGAGAGAAGCTAGAGAGAGAAAGTGCTCCACGTGATTCAGGTTCTTGTACAATTTTAGATCTGATTAGTAGAATCACGATTATATTACGTTATCGTGTGTTCGGTCACGATCGTGTACGGATTCCGCACGTCACACGTTCGGTTCGCAATCGAAACGGAGTCAAAACCGATCCTAACAGCTGAAAATAAGAAAAGGTATAGCAAAATAAAATAAAAATAGCTTATATAAATACTACTTTTAATGTTGTTGATCTTACGAATAAAAAAGTATTTAATATTTAATTTAATAATTATTAATATATATTAATATTAATAATTAATATTAATAAATTAATAATTAATAGTAAAATTTAAATAAAGTAATGAAAATTGAACAAAATGAATAGTTAAAGTTGGTTATTAAGAATTAAAAATAATTTTCATTTGTTCTTGGGCTTTGAGGCAATTTAATGATTTAAAGGAGACTTTAGAAATGAGTGATTTTAGGGAATTCAGAAGACATATGGGAATGGGATTGGAATTGGAATTTAGAAGATGTATGGGAATCCGATTGGGATCTTGAAAAAAAATATTTGGTTAAAGAAAGAAAGTATATCGACCGTAAAATCTTATTAAATGGGAATCATCCTACACGGTGGAATAAGTTTGTGCCAATGAAAGTTTACATTCATGATTGAAGGTTGCTTTCGTACCGGCAGTTTCTTACCGGGTTAAATCTTAGTAAAAGAGGTTTTGATTTTCCATAGATTGTTTGCCCGGTTTGTTCGGTTTCAGCTTAATTGGTGAATGATGTTTTCAGATAGATATTGTATTACTGTGTTTAGATTGTGGGAGGACATTTGTAAATGGCTTGATACCTCGTTACAATATTTGATAGGTGTCAGAAACACGGATAAAATGAACCAACAGATGAATCACTCAATCAAATATATCAAAGAGATGAACCAGTCATCACAGTTTTACAAGAATCAAAAGGATCTCCAGTAGGATGATCAATACAAACAAGAAACCTAACACTCACGAATGTAACATGTGAATGACAGAGAACCAAAACAAGCAGCCAAGAAGAGGTGCACGAGACAAGAATGAGATCGAGTGCACTGATCTCTAGAACCTTCAGCCTCTTATAAGGGGCATAACCCTAAAACCAGCAGCAAACCACAAATGGCTATAAGCCCACTTCGGAGAGCCCAGCAGCACGGAAGCCCGAGACAAGGATAAGCCCAACACACCAAACCTCAAGGAGAAACATATAAAAAAGGAATTAGAAGGAGGAATATAAAAAATAATAAAACATTATAAAAGAAATAATAAACCCATTTAAACTGTAATTTTAACAACCCCCCCCCCCCTCAGTTTAAATGTGTGAAGAGATTAGTGATCCCCAATGACTTACACATTTCGGAATGATCTTTCGGCTGCAAGCCTTTAGTGAACATGTCGGCCAACTGATTCTCTGATTTGACTCCCATAGTTTTAATTAAACCTGAAGCTATTTTCTCGCATAAGAAAAAAAGGTCAACTTCAAAATGCTTTGTCCTGTTGTAAAAAACTGGATTGGCAGCAATAGATAAGGCTGTTGTATTGTCACATTTCAGCACAACAGGAATGTTCACATCAATTTCCAATTCCCTTAACACGTTTGTTAACCACAGAATTTCACATGTAGCACTGCACATGGACCGATACTCAGCTTCAGCGGATGATCTTGAAACAACACTTTGTTTCTTGCTTTCCCAAGAAATCAAAGAGCTGCCAAGAAAAATGCAAAAGCCCGTGACAGATCTGCGTGTATCCATACACTTAGCCCAGTCCGAATCTGCAAAGGCTGTTAGATGAAAAGTACTTCCCTTTTTGAACAAAATACTAGAACTAGGAGCCCCCTTTAAGTATCTTAAAAGTTTGAAGGCAATTTGTGTATGTGCCTCAGTCGGCTTATGCATGAATTGAGACAGATAGTGAACGGAATATGCGATGTCTGGTCTAGTGTGAGATAGGTAAATTAATTTACCTATTAATTTTTGGTATTGAGTGACATCGACGGTTTTAGAATCTTTCGTAGTTAATTTTGTCAAAACGTGATTTTGTACTATGGGACAACTAGTGGGCTTGCTCCCACTCATCCCATACTCATTTAATAGCTCCATGCAGTATTTTCTTTGGGTGAGACAAATGTTATCATTAACCCGAATTACTTCTATTCCAAGAAAAAACTTTAGCAAGCCAAGATCTTTGATCAAAAACTCAGTTTTCAAAAGGTTCTTAATCCAAGGATGAAATGCCCCAAAACCCCATCCATGTTCTTGAAGTATTTGACATTTGGGGCATTGATTTCATGGGACCTTTCCCCTCATCGAGTGGGAATAGGTACATCCTCGTGGCCATTGACTATGTCTCAAAGTGGGTGGAAGCTCAAGCTTTGCCCACTAATGATGCCCGAGTGGTGGTGAGATTACTTAAAAAGATATTCACACGTTTCGAAGTTTCTAAAGCTATCATAAGTGACCGTGGTACGCACTTTTGCAATTCCGCCATGGAAAAGGCACTTGCACGCTACGGTGTCACTCACCGTCTTTCTACCGCATATCACCCACAAACTAGTGGCCAAGTAGAGAATGCAAACGGAGGGGTGAAGAGAATCTTTGAAAAACGGTAGGAAAAAGTAGAAAGGATTGGTCAGAAAAGCTCGACGACGCTTTGTGGGCATTCTGCACCTCCAACAAAACACCGTTAGGAACCACGCCCTTCATGATTGTGTATGGCAAAGCGTGCCATCTTTCGGTAGAGTTAGAACATAGGGCTTTGTGGGCATTGAAAACCGTTAACCTCGACCTTACCGAAGCCGCAAGAAGGAGGTTCTTCCAAATACATGAGTTAGAGGCTCTAAGGGATGCCGCCTATGAACGATCTTGGAGTATCAAGGAAAAGACTAAGGCGTTGCATGATAGGAGGTTGCGAGGATTGAAGGAGTTTAAGGTAGGTGATAGAGTGCTCTTATTCAATTCAAGATTGAAATTGATAGCGGGGAAGTTGAAATCGCGATGGACCGGACCGTACGTGGTAAAGGAGGTGTTTCCATACGGTTCCGTCGAGTTATATAATGAAGTCGATAAAGGTGTGTGGAAAGTAAATGGTCACTGATTGAAGCATTACTTGGGAGGTCCCATTGATACTACGGAGGAGGAAGAAATTCCTCTAGAGGACCCACCCACCTTCACCGAACAGTGAGTTGAGAGAAGCTTCGTTTGTAGAGTATGTACCGTTTGTAAATTTCTTTATTTTTCGTATTTTTCGTAGTTTTTCATGTTTATGTTTTGTGTGTTTGAGAATGCAGGAAACGTACAATTGAAGAGCTGAATTTGCGAAGAAAACGTCATTCCAGGTAAGTCCCATACTTAGAAAAAAATTTGGGATGGTTTGGGGAAGGTTTAGTAAGACTTATAAATTTTTCTAAGTCCTAAAACTTGAAAAACTTCAAAACATTCTGTTAAAATTCGTCCTTCGCGTCGCGCCACCATCAAAGCATCATCTGGTGGCGCAGCGCCACCAGTAGGGTCACTAAAAACCATTTGAACCCCAAAATAATGAACCTTTTCAGCTGAACCCAGCCGTGGCGCTATGCCACGGCTCACCTCTCTTTTCTTGGCGCGGCGCGACCACATGTAAGGTCGAATAAAACTCTTTTCAATTACCAGCTATCCCCAAACACCCCAAAACCCTCTCAACTTTCTCCCCACTGCTGATAACCTTTCACCCTCCCTAAATCCACCATTACACAATCGAAATCCCACCATTTTATCCCAAAATTCCACCCCTGTGACCGGAATTTCAACCCGAACAAAACCCCCATAAAATATTCGCTATACATCCGCCATATCTCACAGATTTGGGACCTACATCTCACGAAATTTTTTTATTTTTCTTGCAAATATCAACGATTCAGGTACGTTTATCCTCATTTTTCCCTTATATTTGCTTAATAGAGTCTTGTCTTGGTCCTTTTGTTATCGATTCAGTCTAGTTTGAGTCTTTTTGTGGCATGATTTGTCGAGTTTCTTATGTAGTCGAGTCGAGTCGGTCCTGGTGTGTTATTCGTGTGTCGAGTCAGTTAGTGAGTCTTATTGGGTCAGTTTCGAGTCGGTTCCAAAAAGTCAGCTGGGTCGAGTCTTGTGTCGAGTCGGTATGTGGGTCTTAGGGTTCGAGTCAGTTTAATCAGGTTCAGACTTTGGCTGGGTTTGTTGGGTCAGTTAGGTTGAGTCGGTGTTCGAGTCTTTTGTTGGGTCAGTTATGTCATGGTTTGATATGTTGGGTCAAACATATGTCTTGGTTTTATGTCCGGTCGAAGTCTTATTGAGTCGAGTCTTTCTTGTGCTATGGTATGTTAGGTCAGGTATATCGAAGTATATTAGTCGTGTCGTTTTGGTGGTAAGTACCTTGGTTTAAGGTGTGAAGCATAGTCCTTATTTGGGGTGCGGACGGTTTTGGTTTGGGGAATTATTGGATGATTATGGTATAAAACTGTCAAACACACGACGTTACTTGCTTTGATATTGGGCGCGGGTGGTTATGTTAGTCGGGTTGGTGTTGAATCTTGTTTTGCTTGATGCTTGAATGGTTGGGTATAATACATTGACACTTGAAGCTCCGATATTGCGCATTAAAACTGAATTTTTGTGTTCCAAAGAATCCTCCTTTAACTAGGCGGAATTTTTCGACGCTAAATCTGTTTTAAAACATCTAAAAAAGCAAATGATGTTTAAGCGCGGTTTGGACTTCAATGTCATTGTTAGGCACTTGTTTTAAATTGCGGACAATTAAAAGTGCCGAAGGGGGGTAGTGTACATTGAGTCTAGTTTAGTGTTATCGCGTCGTCTTGTTTGGGTTTACTTGCACGTACAAGTGGTTTAGGCTCGCCCGTACTTAATCTCCATTCGGGCGAGTTTAACTATCACTTAGCAATTGTAAAAAGTAACCCGTTTTTTTTAGAATTAGCCGCGAATGACATGCTATACGGCTATTCTTTCTTATTTCAAAAAATTATAAAAATCCAAAAAAATATATAAAAATTTTCTAAAATTCAAAAAAAATAATAATTATAAAAATTAAAAATACCAAAAATAGTTTGTTATGACTAATTGTCTGCCTGTTTTGTCTTAATTTTATTTGTTTTGCTAGCATGGCTAGTAGTTCAAGGAGCGGTTGGGCCCGAAAGAGGGCCGCAGGTCAGTCAGCACCCAAGAGGATCCGCCTCAGCAGGATCCGGTCCCACTGGAGACACCGATCATTCAGATAGTTGCCGATGATCCGAAACTGAGAAAGATTGAATATCAAAGCTCATATAATTTTATTCCGGATATGAAAATGCTTAGAGCCAATCACCCGATACTGAAATTTGAGCCGAGTACAGCTTAATGGAACAAGTATGATAAACTGAGGAAAACTGATTTACTTCAACACAGGGTTATAGATTGGATGTGGTTGAGTGAGATAGGCTCAAAGCAGGAGGTGAGAGACCTATTGGGTCAAAGGTTGATTGATGCATTGGAGTGTATCGAGCCTCAGTATGAGGAGCTGGTGGTAGAGTTTCATAGCACTTGGATGCACAAGGAGGGAAAGTTCGAGCAGGACACAGCTGTGTCGTTCAGTTTAGGTAGGCAGGTGTATGTGATGAATATAGCGAGGTTTTCCATAGTTTCGGGTTTGTATACTGAGGAGGAAGTGAAGAGGCCGGAGTTTGTTACTTGCTTGCGGGGTGCTTATTCTAAGCCTAGGGATTGTGGTGTTGGTGCGACTGAGCTGAGAGAGTTTTGGAGTACGATTTCTGACCACCCGTTCACGACTACGAACCTGATCACTTCGATTGGTAATCCGGTTTAAAGGTATGTGCTGAAGATCTTATCTACTACACTTGTGGGTCGGAAGTCGGGGGGGGGGGGGGGGGGGAACAAAGCAAACTTGATAGAGTTGTTTATCTTGATGTGTAGAGTGCAGAACAGGGAGATGAATCTGGCTACGGTCTTAGCAGATTCTTTTAGTAGGAGTCATCGAGGTGGTCCTCGAGCTGGTTTGGATATGGGCCCCTACATTACTAGGATTGCAACAAATTTGGGGGTGTTTACCAAATATCTCCCTGAATTTCTACATGTGGGGCCCACGACGGCGACATTTGGGATCAAGGAGTTGCAGCAGGCCGGTATAGTGTCATCTATGGAGCCTTACGGCTGGGAGCCGATCAGGCAGGGGCCGCAGGTGCAGCCACCGGAGGGACATCCCGCTGAGGATGTAATGCTTCAGATTGATCCTCCACACAGGCAGCGACCACTGCAGAGACACGAGCTGCCGGCACACCAGTACCCACGCCGATAGCCACCACCTGCATCTCTTACTTTGGAGTCGTTCTCTGTGTATGTTGAGCAGAGGTTCGACAGGTTTGAGCACCTTATTTTGACAGGTCAGGATAGGCAGGAGGGTGCCCTCCGATACATGATGAGCAGGCACAGTATGGGGATCCCAGATTTCTTCTAGCCGAGGCAGCGGGGTAGCTCGGCTGGTACTGTTGAGAGGTTTGATCCGATTCCCCTGATTCGTGTATTTGGAGAGGGCAGTTCAGGTGCAGGTGGGCGAGAGGAGAGCACTCATGAGTCTGATAGCGAGCATGACGAGGATTAGTGTGGGAATAACATGAGGATGCAGGAGCAGCAGCTGACTATTATATCTTTTGTTGATTATTTTTCTTTTATGCTGTTTTTGATCCTCATATATTTTGGTCTGTACTGATACTGATACACGTTAAACAGGTTGGTTAGGGAGGTTGGGTTGGTTGATGATGAAACTGATGAACTACTAATATTTTGATGATATATATTATGATATGTTTTGGTAGTTTGTGTTGATAATTGATAGGTTGATAATGTTAGCCGCTTTCGTTCGCGTGTCCGAGATTAGAGTTGTTTGCTGAGCGCGTTTCGAATTGGAGGGCTTATGTGGAAACGACTGGCACTTTGACAGTCTCACATATCAGCTAAGTCGTTTCCCTTTTCGTTGTTGTAATTTAATTATTTATTTCGTTATTTATTTAGTTAGTTCGTTAGTAGTTTAGTAGTTGTTTTTAGGTAGTTATTGAGTCGTATTTCCACTCTTGCATTAGGGACAATGCAATCTTTAAGTGTGGGGATGGGATACATGTAAAGAATCGAGTCATAATATTGAAAAATAATACAAAAAAATATTTTTTTTTGAAAAATTCAAAAAAAAAAAAATTAAAAAATCAGAAAAATGTCCTTTGATATGAGAAGTTTGCATAATTAAAACGAAAAATGATAGAAAAGGTGAATTTTTGCTTGGGGTTGAATAATAATAATATGAGATTATAATAAATCGAGCTTGCGTCTAGTTAGGGATATGTGGATAGGCCCGGGTTTGGTTTTAAGTCCCTTTGAGCTAATATTACCTTAATTTTCGGTCTGCTAGTGGGTTTTCGTCTGGGAGATATGGGAAATTAAAACTGCCGATAATAGTATATAAGGGGCACCGTTATAAGTTTAAACTGTTAGAGTTTGTGATCATGCAAAAAAAAAATAGAATAAAAAGTGAGCTAGAAACTAAATGAAAGTAGCGCATTCCTATGTAGTCTGGGTTGGGGATAGTGACTTTACAACCGGATTACCGCTAGGGTGTGTGAAATCGACCGTGCAAAGAAAAGTAAAAAGTACCGAAGCTTAAGTAATCCGAGTTGGGGATAGCAACTCTATAGCCGGATTGCCTCTTGGTTAAGGAAAGCATCGTCTACGCTCATTGAAAGAAAGAAAAAAGAAAAGCGAAAAAAAATAGAAAAAGAAAAAAATTTGATTGTAAACTCTCTTTGTTTTGATATAAGACGGTTGGGAATTGGTTCAGTGATCGTTCCTTTAGTCCTATAAGCTTGAGGTGGGAGTAGGTGGACCGTAGATTTTAGTGTGAGGCCCTAGGTAGATTGACCGGACTTAAATTAAATTCACTTGATAAGGGCTTAGGATTGGATTCGGGTTTAAAGGAACAAGCGTATTCGCAATCGCGACTAACGTAAGCATTGGTTTTAATAAGATATAAATAATTTTTGACCCAAGTGATTATTCGTCTCTGATTCCGTTGCATAATTCTTTTTCGAGGACGAAAAAAGAGTATGTGTGGGGATATTTGATGTATTGCAAAATACATCCTTTATTCGTGTATATTTTGTATAATTTTCCGTTATTTATAGTTTAGTTTTAGTTAGAATTACGTGCTATTGATCAAATTTCGTTTTCCAGGTCTTGGTATTAAAAGTTGCTGAAAAAGGAGCAAAAACGAGCTACATTGCTGAAACACTAAGTCTTGGAACAAGCTTAAAAGAGGTAGAATAATTTTGAAGAGTTCTGGGATGTTAGAGCTGGAAATTGGACGCAAGAGTCTGTGAAAAAACATCCGTGGCGTTGCGCCACGGCTATTCCGGAAGTTCGTTGCGTAGCGCCAAGGAATAACAAATAAAATCTGAATTTGGACATGGTGGCATCGCGCCACCAGTAGTACCTTCACCCATCGCGCGACGCGACATGCATGTCTGACGAATCTTATTTGCTGATCGCTAGGGTTTAGTATATAATCCAAGTTAATCATCATTAATAACAACTTACGAATTTAAGAAACCCTAGGCGATTTTCAGAGCAATTTTTACGGTTTTTGGAGTGCTTTGGCTTGCGGGAATCATCCGGTTGAAGCTCGGAGCATAGGAAAGAAGATTGTTCGGGTCTTATCTCCCGGTTTTCATTATTTTCTTGTTTCGATACTTTTACAATGAATTCTTGTTTTGAACTTGTTTTGTTTATTTTAGACATCATGTTTTCAGGCTAAAACCTTTGTTACTACCTAGGTTAGATGATAGTTAAATGAAGTTTGGATTTTTAATGGTGTTCTATTGATTTGTTATGGATTGATCTTTGAAAGTAAATAATTCTAGAATTTCTGATTTGGTGCATATGCGTATTTAACTTTGATTGTTGATTACTTACTGTTTCACATAAATTTTGTGGATGTCTTTCACATAATAAATTTGTGTTGATTATTTGCATCTTTGCGGGTTCGGGTGATCTTTTGGTAAATCGGTCGATAGCCTTAGAAACAGTAATTAAAATACAATTAGAATTAAGTATTCTGCTTAACTTGTCGCTGAGAGGCTCGAGTTAGTTATTAGGTCTCGGTGCAATATATAGCTAAGATAGGTTTTGAGAGAAGTCGATCTTAATTCCCTAATTGCATCTGTGTCTATTAAACCAAGTTAGAATCTAGGTTTGCCTTAGATTGTCGCGCTGAGAGGTAGATAGTCGTATTAAGGCACTTTTAGAGATGTTAGAGGACTGAGAGGAATTCACAATAGTACCGTTAGAAATCCATTCCTAGTTAAACTGGATTCAAGCCTAGGTAGTCGTTAATCTCGTTTGAATTAAATCTTAGTTCTTGTTCGTTTTATAGTCTAATTTTATTTTAATTTCAAATGTAGGATTTTAGTAACCCCCCCTCCCTTAAAACACAACAATAATTAGGTCGTGTCGGTAGTAGTCTAAATAAAGTCGTTAACGTAATTAATTAGAGTCCTTGTGGGTTCGACATCCGGACTTGCTTTTCTTTGCTAGAGTCGACCGGTTCACTTGCCGGTGAGTAGTTTAGTCAAGTTAGAGAGTCTAGATTATTATTACTTGAGTCTAAATTTAGGGTTATTTTAGTTTATTTATTTGAACTACTTATTCCACATCAAGGGCTAACGTGGCGAGATGAGGAAGAAGTAAGCTCTAATACGCACGCTTAAGGTAAGTGAATTCTGACTCACTTATTAGTATGTATAGGGAGTTATTTAATGCTTATAAATGTGAGAAGGTCATGTATGGTTAATTAATAAATGGAAATACTAAGGTAGGAATGATTGTCGGGGCTGAAAGTAGCTAGTTACGTCGGAAATAAAATGGTGGAATCGAACGGGTCGAATAATGGCATGAAGGGTCTTTAAGCCTTTTTCTTATAATTCAGCTTTTGATGTGAGTTAGGATGGTGAACGAATCCGTAATTAAATTACGGACGCTCAGAAACAAGAATTACACAAAACGAACGCTTAGCTCAAAATTTATGTATGTTTCAAGTTGAGTTTTGGTTGAAAACATAGCTGGGCACTTTATGCAGCAGCAAAGGGAAGTATTCTGTCGAAATAGGGCTGTCGCGCTACGCAAGAATGTTCACTCAACAGTTGGAACGTTCACTCGTCAGCAAGAATGTTCACTCAACAGTTGGAACGTTCACTCGTCAGCAAGAATGTTCACTCAACAGTTGGAACGTTCACTCGTCAGCAAGAATGTTCACTTAACAGTTGGAACGTTCACTCGTCAGCAAGAATGTTCACTCAAAAGTTGAAATGTTCACTCATGAGCAAGAACGTTCACTCAAAGTATGTGTGGGAAAGAAATAAGTTTGGAGATATGTATGTGTATAGATCTACTTACATGTTAGTGACGGAATCCATAGGTAAACATGAATAGAAATGAACATGCACGTAAGTTTGTACGTATGAGACTTATTTATATGGATGTTTGTGACTAGGATATATTAGTAAAATTATATGGGAATGTAAGTGGTATGTAAGAGCTTGCACATGTGTATGTGTGCGTCTACGAATGTGTGCGTATATATGTAGGTGTATATGTTTGTGTACATGTATGATTTATGAATGTATGCATGTATGGATGTAATATGTTATGAATGCACGTAGGAATTAGTATACATATATGAATGCGAGATGTTATAAATGTGTGAAGGAATGATTTCATTATGTTTGGGCATTGATGTTTGCTAATGGTGTGCCTTGGAGTTGAAATGTAATGCAGGTAAAAGAACATCGGGTTCATGAGGTATCGAAGTCGAACTCGGAATGAGAAAATATGAGAGGATAGTTGAATGAATCAAACTTTATATTGTTGAATGATATTTGATATTAAATTACCTGAGAATAATGTTGTATGATGTTGTTAACGACTAATGGTTAAGTTGTATGTGATGTCCACAGGTACTACACGGATTTCTTCTACCACAAACGAAGAGAAGCGGACATAGATCGAGTCGAGAGCAAGGATTGTACGGAAAAGAACGGTCACATAGCTTTAATTTTGTAACGCCTTAAAGTGTTAATTGAAAGTGAATGTTGTATATTTCTTTTAGTTAACATTTGTTAGTCCGTATTTGAGCCTTCATGTAAGAAATGTGTCTAATAGAGAAAGAAATTTTTAAGGCTCTTTTTCCGCTGTGTTGTTTTTAAGTTATTACATGTGAGGACGTTACAATTTCATATGGTTCATGTAAGTTTGTTTTCTATTTCCTAGTTTGATTTTCATATATTTGAATAAATAATAATTGTTAATTTATTGTGTTGCAAGCAATAAGCTGACACATGGGAATGCGGTTATATACTTCTTTAATCTATGTTCGACTTTGTCAATGTGTATCAAAAGCAATTTCCCAAAGTAAGAATATTTCTATTATTAATCTTAGATGTGCATAAGTATATATAAGATAACACGCCCACACATACTCACACAAGCACATATGGGTAGTTGATCTAATGAAGTTAAGGCTCAGCTGGTTATGTGTTTGTAACAATTTGTTCTTTGATATTACACTAATTTCTAATAATTTTAGCATTTTCAATTGTTTTTAGATATGGAACGACACGAAAGAGGCTACGGATGAAGAAATTTAAAGACATCGAGGGAATTGATGCCGATTTTATTTGACGGGTTGGGTATTCCTTAGTTTAAATATAGTTTTTTTTTTGGTAAAGGGTTACCCCGGTTATGGTTTTGAATAGATTAAGTAATGAATTCTTATTTTTCTCGTTAATATTGTAGACTTTCGGGGTTGAATGTGTTGGGTCGCAGTTTACTTGTTCGGATTTGACTGTTGAATTTATAAAGAGATTGATTGTTTGGAATTTGGAGTGCATATTTTTTTTACTACAGATTATATAGATTATATATTTTTACATCATTGGTTATAAGTCGTGGTTTATTTCTAGAATTGTATAATGATTTTAAGTCGCGGTTTATAACACCGACTAAAGACATTTTCCTAAAAGTATTAACACCTTTTAAGTCGCGGTGGGATATATTAAGACGGGGTTCAACAAACCGCGTCTGATAAACATTACATTTTTAGCCATGATATTTTAAGTCGCAGTTTGAAACCCCGTCTAAAAACTGTATTAACCGCGTCTAAAGCTTACTTTTGTACTAGTGATAATGTGCGTGCTTGATTCATCATTTCTACGTTTACTTTTTGTTCAGTTTAATGGTTCTGCTGCAAAGCGCGGGTCATAGATACTAGTTATAAGTAAGATTTAACAGTTGTCAAAATAAAAAAATCGAAACAAACATTAAATATATATAACAATTATGATGTAAAAACTGGTGAGCCTCGGGCACATAGGAACAAAAGATGTTATATGTTTAGTTGACATGGGAGCTTTTGGTTGTGTATGGTCAATTTTGTGCATTTGTCCTATATGTGGTGTCATTAATGACTCTCAAGATCTCGTAGAGGAATTGATGTGGGTTGTACATTACATAGTGAATTATTATTTCCTCTAAGAAGTAGTAGTTGTAGAAACCCAGTTAGTAAAATAATATAAAATACTTTAACTTAAATTACAATACAAAAATGAATTACAATACAGTACGAGTTATAGATCTTACCCCATCAACATGAGCAGTATGAATTGCTCAGTAGCGATGTAACTCTCGCTCCAATTTCCCTTACTATTATTATTGTTGTTATTTTTTTAGAATATCAGGTGTTATATATAGATGCTGAAAATAAGAAAAGGTATAGCAAAATAAAATAAAAATAGCTTATATAAATACTACTTTTAATGTTGTTGATTTTACGAATAAAAAAGTATTTAATATTTAATTTAATAATAATTAATATATATTAATATTAATAAATTAATAATTAATATTAAAATTTTAATAAAGTAATGAAAATTGAACAAAATGAATAGTTAAAGTTGGTTATTAAGAATTTAAAATAATTTTCATTTGTTCTTGGGCTATGAGGCAATTTAATGATTTAAAGGAGACTTTAGAAATGGGTGATTTTAGGGAATTCATAAGACATATGTGAATGGGATTGGAATTGGAATTGGAATTTAGAAGACGTATGGGAATCCGATTGGGATCTTGAAAAAAAATATTTGGTTAAAGATAGAAAGTATATCGACCGTAAAATCTTATTAAATGGGAATCATCCACACGGTAGAATAAGTTTGTGCCAATGAAAGTTAACATTCATGATTGGAGGTTGCTTTCGTACCGGCAATTTCTTACCGGGTTAAATCTTAGTAAAAGAGGTTTTGATTTTCCATAGATTGTTTGCCCGGTTTGTTCGGTTTCAGCATAATTGGTGAATGATGTTTTCAGATATTGTATTACTGTGTTTAGATTGTGGGAGGACATTTGTAAATAGCTTGATACCTCATTACAATATTTGATAGGTGTCAGAAACACGGATAAAAAGAACCAACAGATGAATCACTCAATCAAATATATCAAATAGATGAACCAGACATCACAGTTTTACAAGAATCAAAAGGATCTCCAGTAGGAGGATCAATACAAACAAGAAACCCAACACTCACGAATGTAACGTGTGAATGACAGGGAACCAAAACAAGCAGCCAAGAAGAGGTGCATGAGACAAGAATGAGATCGAGTGCACTGATCTCTAGAACCTTCAGCCTCTTATAAGGGGCATAACCCTAAAACCAGCAGCAAACCACAAACGGCTATAAGCCCACTTCGGAGAGCCCAGCAGCACGGAAGCCCGAGACAAGGATAAGCCCAACACACCAAACCTCAAGGAGAAAAATATAAAAAAGGAGTTAGAAGGAGGAATATGAAAAATAATAAAACATTATAAAAGAAATAATAAACCCATTTAAACTGTAATTTTAACACCCACCCCCTCCTCAGTTTAAATGTGTAAAGAGATTAGTGATCCCCAATGACTTACACATTTCAGAATGATCTTTCGGCAGCAAGCCTTTAGTGAACATGTCGGCCAACTGATGCTCTGATTTGACTCCCATAGTTTTAATTAAACCTGAAGCTATTTTCTCGCGTAAGAAAAAAAGGTCAACTTCAAAATGCTTTGTCCTGTCGTGAAAAACTGGATTGGCAGCAATAGATAAGGCTGTTGTATTGTCACATTTCAGCACAACAGGAATGTTTACATCAATTTTCAATTCCCTTAACTTGTTTATTAACCACAGAATTTCACATGTAGCACTGCACATGGACCGATACTCAGCTTTAGCGGATGATCTTGAAACAACACTTTGTTTCTTGCTTTCCCAAGAAATCAAAGAGCTGCCAAGAAAAATGCAAAAGCCCGTGACAGATCTGCGTGTATCAACACACTTAGCCCAGTCCGAATCTGCAAAGGCTGTTAGATGAAAAGTACTTCCCTTTTTGAACAAAATACTAGAACCAGGAGCACCCTTTATGTATCTTAAAAGTTTGAAGGCAATTTGTGTATGTGCCTCAGTTGGCTTATGCATGAATTGAGACAGATAGTGAACGGAATATGCGATGTCTGGTCTAGTGTGAGATAGGTAAATTAATTTACCTATTAATTTTTGGTATTGAGTGACATCGACAGTTTTAGAATCTTTCGTAGTTAATTTTGTCAAAACGTGATTTTGTTCTATGGGATAACTAGTGGGCTTGCTCCCACTCATCCCATACTCATTTAATAGATCCGTGCAGTATTTTCTTTGGGTGAGACAAATGTTATCATTAACCCGAATTACTTCTATTCCAAGAAAAAACTTTAGCAAGCCAAGATCTTTGATCAAAAACTCAGTTTTCAAAAGGTTCTTAATCTTATTTATCTCGTGTTCACAATTACCAGTTAACACAATATCATCAACATACACCAAGAGAGCAATAAAAAAGATTTTTCAGACTTAATAAACATGGAATGATCACATTTGGATTGAACAAAGCCAAATTTAACCAAAGCTTGAACAAGTGTTTCATTCCACATTCGTGGAGCTTGTTTTAAGCCATATAAAGACTTGTTTAGCTTACAGACTTTATTTTGATTTTCACCAGTTAACCCTTCGGGAAGAGTCATATAAACTTCTTCCCTAAGGTTTCCATAAAGGAAAGCATTATTTACGTCAAGCTGATATAGAGGCCAATTCTTTTGAACAGATAGACTAATGACACACCTTACGGTAACCTTTTTAACAACTGGAGAGAAGGTCTCCTTAAAGTCAATACCCTCTCGTTGATTGAACCCTTTAGCAACAAGTCTAGCTTTGAACCTATCAATTTCACCCGTTGATTTGTATTTTACTTTAAAAACCCATTTACACCCAATAGGTTTTTAATTACTTGGGAGGTCAACGATATCCCAAGTGTTGTTTTTATATAGGGCAGACAACTCATCATTCATAGCATCAATCCATCTTTTATCCTTAAGAGCATCTTTATAATTGCAAGGTTCAGAGATTTTATTAATATTAGTAGCAAAGCAAACATTTTCATGAGGCAAGTTAGAATAATTAACCACCTTATCGTAGCTATATCTAGCATTACCAACAACAAAGTCATCAATTTTTTTTGGAACAGACGTAGACCTAGAGGATCTTCTAGTAGTTTGAGTACCCTCAGTAAGGTTTGACACATCATTAACACTACTTGACTCAGCCCTCACAGGACCAGTTTCAACACTCATAGACTCACTATTCTTAGGTAAGTCATTCGTCTCTGATGACTGCTGAGCATTGCTATCAATGGTAGATTCAACTTCATCACTGTGTTGCTGAGTCATAGTAGTTGAATCAATAGAACCCTTCTCTTCATCATTGGGATTTATATCACTTGAAATATCAAAGTTATCAAAAAAGTTTAACAGATTTAAGTTGTTTGGATTGTGTAGATCATGGCAGGAGTCATTTTTAAAGGGGAATACAGTTTCATGGAAACTGACGTCCCTTGAAAAAATGAACTTCTTTTGATCTAGACTCCAAACTTTATATCCCTTTTTAAAATTTGAGTATCCCATAAAAACACATTTCTCAGCTTTTTCTTCAAATTTATCAGAATTATCTAAAACAGTAAAAAAACATAGACAGCCAAAAAATTTCAAGTGATCAAGAGAAGGTCTAAAGCCAAATAGCATTTCATATGGGGAACAACCACGAAGCACAGAAGAAGGAAGCCTGTTAATCAGGTAAGAGGCAGTCAGCACACATTCAGACCAATACTTAAGAGGGAGTTTAGACTGAAACAATAAAGCTCTTGCAATATTTAACAGGTGTCTATGTTTCCTCTCCACAACCCCATTCTCACTACAAGAAAAGTGACCATTAGATACTAAATTATTAGGGACTGATATATCAATCTCCAATACGTAATATTTGAGACTGATTTATCAGTCACTGATAATATTAGGGACTGATTTCTATGCACCATATATTAGTTACTAGAAATCAGTCTCTAATATCTAAACACCTTAATTGAGACTGAATTTCAGTCGCAAATATGTTTGCATGGTATAGCGTTTTGGAAGGACGATTATTGACTAGTAAATTTTAGTCTCAAATATGTTCCCTCTATAATGAAAAATGACACATCTATGTGCACGAAGTTTGATGAATAATTCCTTTTTGTTTGACAAAAGCACTCATTTGAGAATTAATAAATTCTGACCCTTATCACTCCTAAAGACCTTGATGTTTACCTCAAATTGAGTTTTAGCCAGATTATAGAAATTTTGTATATTTTCGAAAACCTCAGATTTTGATTTCATTAGATAAACCTAGACAGACCGGGTAAAGTCATCAACTATGGTGAGGAAATACTTGTACCCTTCTATGCTAGTGACTTTGTATGGCCCTATAAATCAAGGTGAACAAGGTCCCCAACTTTAGTTGATTTATGGTCACTAAGAGGAAAAGGAACCCTATGTTGTTTAGCTTTGTGACATGTATCACAAGGTTTAATCTCATCTGACTCAGACTTGATTTGTAAAACATTCAACACCTGTTCAGCAGGGTGACCTAGTCTAGAATGCCAGAGCTTTATATTTTCGGTCTTACTTAAACATGAAAAACCAGAACTGATAGAGTTACCACTAAAATACAGACCCTCAGTCTGTTTACCAGTCACCAGGGTTTTCTTTAAGCATAAATCCTGAATATAGCAAGCATTTTCATCAAATATTACTCTAAGCTTATTGTCCTTAGCTAATTTATACACAGAGATGAGATTCACACAATATTCAGGAACAACAAAGACATCTTTTAGAATCACAGAATCTGACAGTTTAAAACAGCCAATTTGTGTTACTTTAGCATCAGTTCCATTAGGATGTTTAACAGTAATATTGTATTCAAACACATCAACAAGATTAAACATGTTGTTACTGGTCATAACCATATGTTGGTTTGCACCAGAATCTATTATCCAGTTCAGATTCTGTGTTGAGGAACTTTTTGAATTAAAACAGAAGGTGTTTTTGTAATAATCAGAAGAAAAGGAGTTAAAACATTTACCTCCTACATTGGATTTGCTTGAGTCCTCAGTTTTATTTTCATTTAGCATCCGTAGCAACTTAGAAAACTGATCAGCAGTCAAAGAGTTCAAGGAACTAGCATTTTTATCATTTACATAATCATTTATGGAGGAACTAGGACCACTACTGGTAGAGTTGTTGAATCTAGTCCACTGATGATTATTTGGTTTTTGCCTATAATTTGAGGGATACCCATGTAGTTCAAAACATTTATCAATAGTGTGTCCAATCTTGTTGCAGTGGGAGCACTTAAGATTTTGATTAGATCCTTTGTTAAATTTTTTCTTATTATCATTATAGTTATTTGATTTAGCAACAAACCCAACATTTGGAATTTTTGAAACATTATTAGATCCCCTATGGGATTCTTCTCTAGAGATAATAGAAAATACAGTTTTGATAGTGGGTAAAGGGTCCCTTGTCAACAGATTGGTTCTAACAGGTTGATAAATGTCATCTAATCCCATTAAAAACTGCATAAGTTTGATTAATTGATTGAATTCATTAAACTTAGTGGAGGAATTGCAGATGCAAGCAGGTAATTGAAGCATGGCATCAAATTGTTTCCACATAGTGTTAATCTTATGATAATACTCAGAGACACTAGCACCATTTTGACTCACAGAGTTGATTTTTTGAGAAAGACCAAACACAACAGAACCATCAACTTTATCATAAGTGTCTTTTAAATCATCCCAAACTTCAGATGCAAATCTAGAGTAAACTTGTCCAACATATAATTCTTCAGAAACAGAGTTCAAAATCCATGTTAACACAATAGAATTGCTCTGTCCCATTGACTAGCTAGAACATCGTCAGTTTTAGATTTAACACAGGTACCATCAATAAAACCTAACTTGTTTTTAGCCATTAGTGCAAGGTTCATAGCATTTGACCAAACCACGTAGTTTTCAGTTCCTTTCAATTTTATATTCACAACAGTAAGACCACTAGAATCACTGGCATGGAGATATAAAGGATCACTAGCATCAAGCTTACTAACCAAAGTGACAGATGACTCAGACTTATCAGTCATTATAGCAGATAAAACCGGACAGTAACACAAGAACTGAAGCAGGCAACACAATAAGCAAAACACAGTCAGTAGATAAGAGCAGACACAACCAACAATATCCAATAAAAGGACCGGTGAAGCCTAGACAGAGGTCCGATCAGAGGTTCGTCACTCAAGGTGCCTCCGCAGACGTAATCCAGGGAGCCACGACACAACTGACCAACTAAATGCAAGAGAGTGTACCCTCTCTGTGTCCCAATATCAAACCGGTCTTGCCTAAAACCCTGTATCAAGATGCCTAGACTCAAAACAGACAAAATGATGCAAGGAAAAGTAAAAAGGGAGAGATGGAACGAACTCACAGCGGGTGCAATAAACTCCGGCGAATCAGGCTTGTAACCTTCACTTAGGGTTACAAGCTTCTGATCAGAAAACAAGCACAAGATCTGTTGGTTTGCCCTAAAGAGGGACCTACGAGAGTCTTCCCCGAGAGTAATACAAAACCCCCAAAAGCTATGGTTTCAACCTTCAAGATCAGATCCGTCTCCAGGAAGTCAAAAAGCTTCGGAAACAGAAAAAACCCCAAACCCTAGAAATTAGGGTTTCAATATTCACGATCGGCGGCGAGACCAGAAATAGAGCAGCGGAAGAGCACCAGAGCATCGTCTTAACCTCGGGGCTCTGATACCATGTCAGAAACACGGATAAAATGAACCAACGGATGAATCACTCAATCAAATATATCAAAGAGATGAACCAGTCATCACAGTTTTACAAGAATCAAAAGGATCTCCAGTAGGATGATCGATACAAACAAGAAACCCAACACTCACAAATGTAACGTGTGAATGACTGGGAACCAAAACAAGCAGCCAAGAAGAGGTGCACGAGACAAGAATGAGATCGAGTGCACTGATCTCTAGAACCTTCAGCCTCTTATAAGGGGCATAACCCTAAAACCAGCAGCAAACCACAAACGGCTATAAGCCCACTTCGGAGAGCCCAACAGCACGGAAGCCCGAGACAAGGATAAGCCCAACACACCAAACCTCAAGGAGAAAAATATAAAAAAGGAATTAGAAGGAGGAATATAAAAAATAATAAAACATTATAAAAGAAATAATAAACCCATTTAAACTGTAATTTTAACAATAGGCTATACTCGCATCTTGGATTTCATCACGTCTAGGGTGTTATCAAGGTCTAGGGTGTTATCGATGGATAAGAAGAATATATTTGATTGACCTTATTGTTTTCATGACCTAGTGGATTATTTGGCGATCAAAGAATAAAGTTGTTTAGGAAGCAAATCTTTGTCGCTTTGTCCTTTGCTTGATTATGTTGTTTCTTTTTCGTTTTCGTGGGTTTCTAGTCGCAATCCTAAGTGCAAAATCAGGTGGACCGAGTGAGTAAAAAATTTATTCCTTGTTATGTAACTATTTATGATTTTTCCCCACGTTAGTTGTTTGCTAGCTGGGTGGTTTTTTACTCTAAGTTTGCCTTTCAAAAAAAAAAGTCTAAATAAATAATTTAATTTAAGGAAAAAATATGCGATAAGCATGAAACAAAATACTAAAATTTTCTTATACGTCACAACTACTTATTTTTTATATGTTCATAAACTTCTTTTATATATATATATATAGTGTGTGAGGTTCATTGGGGAACACTAAAAAAGTGGGAAACAGTTGGGAACCGACTCAAACGAACTCCGATTGGACTCATTCCAGCGGCATTGGAACCGGCTCGATGAACCCTAACTAGGATCTCTTAACCCTAAACCCTAAATCATAACTCATAAACCCTAAACATATTAGGGTTTGGCTTTTAGGGTTTAGCTTTAGGGTTTAGCTTTAATGTTTAGCTTTAGGTTTAGCCTTTAGGGTTTAGCTTTTAGGGTTTATAGTTTAGATTTTACGGTTTAGCTTAGGTTTTAGCCTTATTTTTTAGATTTAGGGTTTAGAGTTTAGGAGTTAGGATTTAGGGTTTAGGGTTAAGAGATCCTAGTTAGGGTTCGACGAGCCGGTTCCAACGCCGCTGGAATGAGTCCAATCGGAGTTCGTTTGAGTCGGTTCCCCGCTATTCCCCATTTTTTTAGTGTTCCCCAATAAACCTTCCCATATATATATATATATATATATATATATATATATATATATATATTCATCCAAGTTTGGTGTATTTTAATTTACATTTGTGATTCCTTAACTTTAATAAGTGATGGCTAGTGACTCGTATGCTTAATTTGTTTACTGTAACACCATAAATAATTATAAGTTGCACTCAACAATATTGATACAGAATTTTGGTAGGGTTTGCTTCATAAACCACCAACCATGTAGATTTTGTAGTACATTAACCTTTATTTATAATAATTTCATGTGACACCTGATTGACATCAACCTTTATTTATAAATTGGATTTATTAAGAAAACTAGTGATAAGAATCTTCATTGTTCTCACTTCTCAGTAAAGAAGGTCCAACATGACGACCTCATCCATGGGTAAATCAAACACACTGTTTTGGCCATCTACTTGCTTGACACTATCTAAACCTTCCGCCTCCAGACCGAAAGACCACCCAACATCATCGTCAATTTTCTTCTCCTGGTTGTCAAATAACTCCTCCAAATACCCGTTAATCTTGTCAACAAATGTTGGTGACGAGACTACGTTTGGGGAGATGTTGAAGGTGTTGTCGATACTGTCATTGTTTGATGATGTTATCAAGTTATGGGTGTAATTGGGTGTAACGTGTGGGTACAAATTTAAGGTTTTGGAAATGATACGCGGTTGAGGCTTAATAACTGTGACCATGGTATGCTCTGATTGTTCACCGTCTTTAAGTTTTTCTTTCTCTTGTTTGAGACGGGATCTAAGATGAGTGTTCCAATAATTTTTCACATCATTAGCAGTTCTTCCTGGTAGTCTTCCCGCAATCAATGACCATCTAAAATTAAATTCTAGGTTAATCTATATTTTTACTCATATATACACATATTCACAAAAAATAATGAAAGAACTCACATAGTAAGCATGAATACATATATTCGTTTTTACTCACCTATTACCTAGAAGCTTGTGAAGCCTAAGCATGAGGTCTACTTCATCTTTGTCAAAGTCTCCTCTTTTAATATTTGGCCTTAGATAATTCAACCATCGTAGCCTACAACTCTTCCTGCATCGGTTTAAGCCTGCATATCATGGGACATATGATCTCTTCTTTAGTTTTCTAACATATATTTCTATCAAAATAATTATAGAATTTGAACACGAGTATGTTTAACCTGCCCTGAGAGGAACAAGGTGCCATTTGCCTTCGCCAAAATTCTCGACACAATTCTTGAGAAGCATATCTTCTTCGGCAGTCCATGCCCCTTTCCTCAAGACTAAACTCGTATTACAATTCTGACTCATTTTTTTGTTCTCTATATAAGTGGTGATGTACTTTTATGTGGCGAATTTTTTGTTTTCTCCAGAATAAAATGAAGCACGTGTTTGTTTCACTTCATTTAGGTATCGAGATGTCCCTTTTATAGACACATTGAAGTACCCCTCCACATGTATATCGCTTACAACTTTTAAGAATTTACATTAAAATGACAAACTTTCAACACTGGCAAACTTTTAAGAATTTACATTAAAATGATTGCTATAAGAAAATTATTATATTTATTGCAATTCTTGAGCTGAAAATAAAAAATCTCAAATCTAAACTATAACATACAGTAATTGACATTTATAGATTCAAAGCAACATGCCATGAAAAGTTTTTTTTTTTTATATACGAATTTAGTAATTTTTTAATTGGGGTTCAACTTATTAGGGTAAAACCCATTAGAGTTATGTACACTAGGGTGTCATCTCAATCTATATAAATCAATGTACAAATAACATAAGTGTACGGTTAACATTATTAACCTCCGTTCTTTGCTCACCACATGCATGATATCACACCTATAATCATAATGTTTCCTACTACGTTAATATTGATACTAAACTTGGATCACCTATAACCCACATCATTAGCCATGCTCATCGTTATGGCTCGACACATGCTTCAATTTTTTTTTTTTTAAATCATAGTTTCTCACCACATGTTCTTAAACACCATTTAAGTCTTTAACTTTTATAAAAGTATATAAAATTAACAAAACTCACCTTGATTAAGTAAAAACAATAATGGTATATTATTATATCCATTTTCGAGCTAACATAATGTCGGGTCACCATGCTGTCACTTGGGGATTTGGATCGTATCACTCTCTAACGAAGAGTTGAACTAGTTGTTCTTAGGTGCTACTCGGACACTTTGTCACTATCTTGATTTCTATTTAGTCAACCAAAACCCATAGATGAGATCTTAAGATTTGTTGTCGTCCACCATTGCTGATTGACCCCCACTGCAGTCGTTGCCATCATTTTCACGACAACACTAATGTCGCATTCGCTGCTATGGTCTCCACTACTATCATGTGTTGATCCTGGCATACGTCATTACCGCTAATCCTATATCCACTATTGTTGTTCCTTGACTTCCAACACAACAACTAATTGTCAGGTTGTAGTTGTCGTTGGAGCCACCCAATGGGTGTCGTCGATCCTCATCGGCCACTCTTTCTCATCTGCTCACATGCGTGCACACACATGAATAATTGTTAATTCGAACTGATTTCACATTCCAAGAACAATCAATTGATTAAACGAGAGCTAGGAATGATTGATGTCCAATTTTATTCTTGAGCATAATCAATAAATAATGAAGCAATTAAGCATCAATTCATATCTATTTACTTATTATTCAAGCTTAAACTAATTAATGAATATGAAATAGACAGGTAGAGGATCCTGTAAAAAAAGCCTAAAGTGTGAGAAGTGTAAGAAAGAATCTCAGCCATTAGATCTTTTGATCTAATGGTTGAGATCAATAAGGACCAAACTGTAAAATATTTTCATTAATTTGGACTGATTTGAAATATCTAGGGGCAATATAGTATTTTAAACCCACTAGAAATTAGGTAATGCACATGTAACTTCCCCCCGTCTTTTTTAAACGTCAATAACTTTTTATACGTAACTTTTTTTTTTAAATTACACCATAAGAGCATTTTTTTTTATCTTTAATATGAGTAACATATTGCTATACTTATATAGAGAAACAAATTATGTTTCTATCAGATGTTTAGTCAATGAATGGTGTTATATACTTGCTGAATGGTGTTATATACTTGCTGAATGATGTTATATACTTACTGAATTGTGTTATATACTTGTTGAATGGTGTTATATACTTCCTATAATTAAGGTGGCGGTTATGGGAAGTTTTTAATTAATTGAATTAATGATAAAATTACTTGTTTACCATTTTTAATTAATTTAGATCTAATGGCTGAGATTATTTCTTACCTTTCTCACACTTTTGCTCTTTTTTACAATAACCTTACCCGAAATAGACATATACAATATCAATGTTTAAATGCAAATTCAACTCCATATAATTTTCACTTTAATTCATGCTTAGTGGATTCAATTTCCTAACACTTTGTTAGGAAGTAATAACGATTTAGTTATGTTGAACCCTAATGATTATTTCATAACTCTTTTATATTTATTAAATTCATTTGTTTAACACAAAATACAATCAAAATCGAGGTATTCTTATAATATCTAATGCTTATAAATCATTTAAATTTATTTGTTTGACACAAAATACAACGAAAATCGAGGTATTCTTATAATCTAATGCTTATAAATCATTAACCAAATAATTAAAAGACTGTATATTAAAATAATGTTTTAATTTTATAATTAAGGTAGAAAGAAAAATAAAAATACCAAGTACGTAGGATCGAAATTGAGTCATGATATATGATTATTAGTAATTGTGAGATTTAATACAAATGAATTAGAAGTTTTCTATAACATAAAATCAAATAATGACAATAGAAAGAAATTTGAATCCAAACTCTCAAAAGTTTTTATTTGGTTAACTTTTAAGCGTGAAGTATGAACATAAATAGCAACTAAATAGGCATACATAGGTAGCGGCACATTTCACTCATTTATTTTGAAAATATTCAAATAAGTCCATTTATTTGCTTTTAATTTAATCTATATAATTTATCAAGACCCTTCACAATTTTACTATTTAATTTCCTTTATTTTTATGGGGTGGGCTTAGGTTACTCCACCGTCCAATTAGTCTCCAGCCAACTTAGCTTTTGTTTTGAATGCAAACACTTATGCGTTTTCGATTTTTATTGGCCAATATTCAATGTTCCTATATGATTTTCATATTTTATATGCAAATAGTCGGATTCTAGTTTTCTTTGTATTCAGTTACAATAACCTTATTTTATTTTTATCTTAGATTAGCTCAAATGCTTTCTTAATTAGAGAAAGTGGCTAGACCTTTTATTTTAGAACGATTCAAATGCCCAAAGAGTAAAAAATTGCACGGCCTAAGTATATAAAAAAAGTTTCTAAACATTTTTTTAAAGAAAAGAATAATCTTCAAGTGGAATTTATCGGATTATTAAGTAAATAACTATTAATAGTTTTTTTTTATAATATCATTAAGTGGATAACTATGACTTAGATTTACCCGGCTTATTTTGACCCGACTTGTTTTGACTCGTCTTGTTTTAACTTAACCAGTTTGTGACCCCGTCAAAAAAAATTCTAAATCCGCCACTGCTAAGATCTCACGATTATATAGTGATACTTAATAGTAGAAAGGAGAAAACTTTATATGATGAGCGAAACTTTCAAAAATACTTATATATTTGTCTTTTTTTTTTCTTTTTTTTTTTTTTTTCATTTAATGACTTATTCTAAGTTAATTAAATATGCAATCTCTCTCCTAATAAACTTTATGAAATAATAGAAATATTACTTTTAGTATCAATCATACTTTTTTTTTCTGGTTTAGTAGTATCGCCTCTCGGATTTTTGAAACTTCGTCTTTTTATCATTCTACATTTTATGAGTTAATACGCTGCAACGCGTGTGCGTGGTTCAACTTTTTACGTCTATTCTATGTTTGATTTAATGGTCTTGTGGTAACACGCGGGTCATAAATATTTGTTTTATTTATTTTGAACAGAAATTTATATAAAAAAAACATATAAGGGAATACAAACACAAACTCAACGATGGACGCCGAATGGACCAAACTACAGTTACTAAATCGTTTAACTTTCAAAAAGATTACTTAATACAAATCTTTAAAAAGGATTAACTAGTATTTTAAGTTTTGAGTTTGAAAAATAATCTGAAAATGTATAAAAAAATAATCATACCGTCGATAACTCATTGAAAACATTAACTCCGTGAACTTTTTATAATAAATTTGATTAATTTAACATAAAATCATAATACAGCTGGAGTGTCATCAATGGGTTCATTTTCTTTCCTTATCTTATCAATCCGTACACACAACATAACATATTAACATCATAACATGCATGATGCATTCATTCAAGTAGATGTAGAAAGAAAGGAGGAAACGTCGCAGAAGACGACGACGACTATGATGATGAAGGCGAGTGCATGTAAATACATAGATCGGCATGACCATGGAAGCAAATCTTTTGTAAGGAATCAAAAGGGTGACCACTACTACCCCTTCCCACCTGCCCAAGATATGGTAAGTGCACATCACTTAACAACCTACATCACATGCATATCTTCTAAGGTATTTTGTGGCCCCCAAATACATGGAAAAACATTTTGTTGTTTAAATTGGCCTCTTATTTTAGTTAACAGATACTACACATGTCAAAACAAGATTGGGGTCAATCAGTGATGAATTCAGGATTTTTCGTCACGAGGTGCATAAACCAGGGTGGTCAAAACGTGTCCATTAAGTAGGTTGGCTAAAATGAGTAGCTACTTGGAGGGAGCTTAAAGTGCAATCCTATTACTAACAACTAAGATGCTACATTATTACTTAGGTAGTGTTTTGGTAAAAAATCAAGCAATGACAATGCAACCAAACTTTCTGTTGTGAGGTATGATGCTTGAATCAATGAATAACACTAAGGATCACTCAGAAATGAAATGAATAAGTGACACAAAGATTTATACGAGGAAAAAGCCCTTGATCAATGAATGATCTCCGGCATAAAAAACCTCGGGTGATGGAAACTACCGATCACCAACTCAAATTAAACAAGAAATGTATTACAACTTCGGATGATAGCGAGCTAATTACAAGGATCACTATAGTGTATTGTGTAAAAAAGTGTGTAATCGCCAAGTGAATTATCGAGAGCTGGTGAGAGTAGTTTAGAGAGTGTGTGTGTAGCCAAAAATAGCCAAGTCTTTTCTATTTAGCTCGCTACCCCTTTTAAAAATGGAAAATATCTAAGCTAACAAACATTCCGCAATTCATGCAAGTCCCCCACGAACTCCATAACGTCCACTTCAGGTAAGCACGTGCGGAATAATTCATGGAATATGCTCCAGGAATATCGCCAAGACCAAGTCCAAGCTGGTACTCCTGCAAAACAACATCATATTCAAAGTAGACAATCGTTAGTATAAGGATCCTTAAGATAATCCGTGATCCTGATCCTGCGATACTTCTGAGGATCACCAATTCAATCAGAAGTAAGGATCACTAAACCCAACAGTAAATGAGGATGACTGATCATATGAAAATCCTCCCCTAACAATTGCCCCCAAAATATAAGGAGTAATTATGTAAATAGACGAGTTATATTTTTTGTTCTTATCCGTAATGAATCAACGGATAACTAGCCGTTGTAATCGGACTAGCCGTTACAATCCTGACGTCACTGAAGTGACTATCCTGCAAGACCATCATTATAAATAGGAGTTAGGGATAGAGATCAATTCGCATTTAAATTCAAGAGAAACTCCCTTTAAATCCACATCCGCAGATCAAACAGGTATCTCTCTTCCTCTTCTCCTGTCACGGCCCCCGACCCGGTTTGACCTGTTTCAAGAGCCGCGGGACAGAAATCCCGTGGTATTTAATTAACAGCGGAAGTTTCTTCAGGATCTTTTTAAAACTGAAATATTTCCCGGTTATTTTATTTCACAACTCGGGATAAAACACGGTAATTTACAATCTTGAGATTTCACGAAGAAATCTTTTATTTTACAAAACATGTTTCTTTATTTTATACTGAGCCACTTCCTTAAGCTTGTAATGCTTTGCGGCACTTTTCCTGGATCATAACAGATCACCTGAAACATGTTTGAAAAATGTTTTGTCAGCGGGAAATACTGAGTGAATCATTCTATTTACTAAAACGACACATTTGTTATAATTTACAGTATTAAGAGCAATTACAATGTTTCAGATATCAACCAACTACCCTCGGTATTTGTCACTCGACTCGTTTCTGTGACTATGGTCATATCACCCATTGGCTAACTCGTTGTCCAATGGTGAAGATTATCAAGTAATGTATACAAAACCCCACATACCGGCTGTAATATGGTGATTACAAAGACTTAATCCCTGTAATTATAACTTTGAAAATAAACATGCTTTTGAAAGTAATTTAGTAAAAAGAGAATGACTCACATTGCAGATTTAATTTGAGCAGAGCCTAGCCTACTGATTAGCCTTTTAACCTAAATTTAATAACATGCGCACAATTCGGTTAGTAACTTAATACAGCATTTACGATAACTCACGAGATCAAACCCTCACAACGAATGACAAAGTGCGATACTTAAACATCCATCGAATTAACGATTAATGACAAAGTATCACCCTAATGTGGGCAGCACTTAAACATCCATTGGATTATTGATCGATCGGAAAATGAATCGTAATAGCGATCGAGTTATTACCCTGATTGCGGCGTCGATTAGTGATCCGTGTGTGTTAATTGTGGTAAACAGAGCATAACTCAGTGTATATTTCGAAGTTTTACGTCGTTCAAGTGTCAAAATTCGAATGCCAATGCCTGCTATTTATACACAAAATTGGCTTAGCTTACGGACCGTAAGACTCATCCCTTACGGTCCGTAAGGGACACCTAATTGCTATAGTGTTGCCACGTGTGGGACTAGGCCTGCTGACTTGACAGAATTCGAAATTGAAATTTTGACAACGTTTTATTTAGATAATCGTGACTAGGAAATACCCCCCTGAGTTTTAGGGGCCCTGATCCTGATTCCAATTGTTCTGAAAATTTTAGGGTTTGCGCAGAATCACTTGGGTGTCTCAATTAGGGTTTCCTATTGGACAAATTAATTTAATAAATATGACTTTTGATGAGAGTTGTTACATTCTCCCCACCTTAATAAAAATCTCGTCCTCGAGATTTACTGGAATAATTGAGGATACTTTCGCTTCATTTCAGATTCTAGCTCCCAAGTGTATTCAGGTCCTCTCCTTAAATCCCACTTGACTTTGACCAATACTAATCGTTTGTGTTTGAGGAACTTCACTTTACTATCTTCTATTTGAAGAGGGTTCTCTACAAATTTTAACTTTTCGTTTACCTCTATATCTTGGAGAGGTACTACCAGAGATTCGTCTGCTAGACATTTCTTGAGATTGGATACATGAAATACATCATGTACTCCAGCTAACTCTTCTGGTAGTTGTAAACGATAAGCAACTGGTCCTATACGTTGAATCACTGGAAATGGTCCTACGTACCTTGGACTTAGCTTTCCTTTCTTACCGAATCTAACAACTCCTTTCCAATGGGAAACTTTCAATAGTACTCTGTCTCCAACTTGGAATTCTAACGGCTTACATCTATTGTCTGCATAACTCTTCTGGCGATTTCGAGCAGTCTTCAGCCTTTCCTTGATTTGAATAATCTTATCAGTCGTCTCTTGCACTATTTCAGGACCTGACAATTGATTTTCTCCTATTTCTACCCAACAAACTGGAGTTCTGCACTTTCTTCCATACAGTGCCTCGAATGGGGCAGTTTCAATACTTGAATGATAACTATTATTATAGGAGAATTCAATTAATGGTAAGTGATCGTCCCAATTCCCACCAAAATCTATTACACATGCTCGGAGCATATCTTCTAGAGTTTGAATCGTCCTTTCACTTTGCCCGTCTGTTTGTGGATGATATGCCGTGCTTAGGTTTAGTCGAGTTCCCATTGCTTGCTGGAAACTTTTCTAGAAATGAGAAGTGAAACGACTATCCCTATCTGAAACAATGGAGAGTGGAACTCCATGTAAGGATACTACTTCATCTACATACAATTTTGCCAACCTTTCCATGCTAAAGGTTTCTTTCATAGGTAAAAAGTGAGCAGATTTGGTTAATCGATCTACAATTACCCAAATCGTATCATTACCTTTTCTGGTCTTGGGTAACTTAGTAACAAAATCCATTGTTATAAGTTCCCATTTCCATACTGGCATCTCTAATTGTTGTAGTAGACCTGAAGGTTTCTGATGTTCTGCCTTGACTTGTGAACAAGTAAAACACTTAGAAACATATCGGGCTATATCCTTTTTCATGCCTATCCACCAGAAATTATTTCTTAAATCTTGGTACATCTTATTGTTTCCTGGATGAATTGTATACTTTGACTTATGGGCTTCTTCTAGAATCTTATTTCTTAATTCTCCCTGCTTAGGTACCCAAATTCTGCTTTTGTGGAATCTCCAAATTCCATCAGCTCCTTGTTCTAATTCTTTTATTCGTCCTTTCATTCCTTCAGCAACATCCTCTATTGCTATTTCTTGAACATTCTTCAATTGCTCTATTAAATCTAATTGTAAATTTAATCTGAGAGCACGAACTCGTCTTTGGTTCCCATGATACTTACGACTTAAGGCATCTGCAACTACATTTGCCTTTCCTTCATGATATTGAATATCACAGTCGTAGTCACTTAGGATTTCCATCCATCTTCTTTGCCTCATGTTTAATTCTTTTTGCCTGAATATATATCTTAGACTTTTATGATCTGTATAGATAGTAAATTTACTTCCATACAGATAATGTCTCCAAATCTTAAGGGCAAAAATTACAGCTCCTAATTCTAAATCATGAGTTGTATAGTTCTCTTCGTGCTTTTTCAATTGTCTTGAGGCATCCGCAATTACCTTCTTGCGTTGCATAAGCACACATCCAAATCCTAGTTTTGAAGCATCACAATATACTTCAAAATCTTCAGTTCCTTCTGGTAAGGCTAAGATTGGTGCATTGGTTAATTTCTGCTTAAGAATCCTAAAAGCTTCTTCTTGTTTAGGTCCCCAATCAAACTTAACTGCTTTACAGGTTAGCTTAGTTAATGGTACAGCTATCTTGGAAAAATCCTTAATAAACCGTCTATAGTAGCCAGCTAAACCTATAAAACTTCTAATTTCCATTGCAGTTTGTGGAACCTTCCAATTGGTAATCACCTCTATCTTAGCAGGATCTACATGAATACCTTCGTGATTCACCATGTGTCCAAAGAATTGCACTTCTTGCAACCAAAATTCACACTTCGAGAATTTGGCATACAGTTTTTCTTTTCTTAACAAAGTTAAGAGTGTATGCAAGTGCTGACAATGTTCGTCCTGACTTTTTGAATAAATAAGTATATCATCTATGAAGACAATTACAAATTTATCCAAATACGGTTTACAGATCCTATACATCATGTCCATGAATGCTGCAGGTGCATTCGTTAATCCAAAGGGCATGACTGTAAACTCGTAATGACCATACCTAGTTCTGAAAGCACTTTTAGGTATGTCTTCTTCTTGTACCTTCAATTGATGATATCCGGAGCGTAAATCAATCTTAGAAAAATACCTAGCTCCTTGAAGTTGATCGAAAAGATCATCAATCCTAGGTAATGGGTATCGATTCTTAGTTGTAACCTTATTCAATTCTCTATAATCGATACACATTCTCATCGAACCATCCTTTTTCTTAACAAACAACACTGGTGCTCCCCACGGGGATGAACTAGGTTGTATGAAACCTTTACTTAGTAATTCATCTAATTGCTTTTTCAGTTCTAACATTTCTGTGGGAGCTAACCGATAAGGTGCCTTGGCTATCGGTATAGTTCCTGGAATTAAATGAATTCTAAATTCTACTTCCCTATCTGGTGGTAACCCTGGTAATTCTTCTGGGAATACATCTAGGTATTCTGAAACTACTGGTATTTCCTTAAGATCTTTACCCTTAGTGCTAATGATTACCGAAATCATATATACTATTCCTTGATTTCGTTCATAACTAGCAACTTTCATTACTGATATGAACTTCATGGGTTTACGTGGTTTATCCCCTGTAATCAAAATTACTTCTCTAGTAGGTGCTTGAATTTCTATGGAATTCTTATCACAAAGAATTCGAGCATGGTTGGCTATTAACCAATCCATTCCTAACACAACATCGAATTCAGCTAATTTCATAGGTAACAGATTTGTAGCAAATTTATGACTTGAAAGTCCTATTTCTATATTTTGCAAAATCTTATCTATTTTAACTGAATTCCCATCAGCCGTTTCGACTGTAAAAATCTGCCTAATGTTGGTTAAGGGTATATTAAGAGCTTGACAGAATGAAGTATTGATAAAACTTTGGTTCGCACCAGAGTCAAATAATACTTTGGCGTAAATGTTGTGAACTAGAAACGTACCAGCTATCACATCTGGAATCATCTCGGCTTCCTGAGTAGTTAACTGAAAGGCTCGGACATTCTTCTTAGTAGCTCCGTCGGCTGTCTTGGCTTTATTGTCTGCTGGTTTGATTAATTTAGGACATTCTGGTCTAAAATGTCCCTTTTCTCCACAGTTATAGCAGATCGTTGTTTTCTTTCTGCAGTCTTCTTCACGATGTCCTACCATTTTGCAAAAATTGCAGGTTACATTACATCTTCCATAATGTTTTCTTTTGCAATTCTTGCAGAATGGCAGAGTTGAGGATTTTCCCGTTCCACTTCTCTTGAAGTTGCTATTATTACCCGTACGAAATCCTTGGGTAATTTTCTGAGCCAATTCCTTCTTCCTGTTTTCATCTTGCGTGCGTACCAGTTCGTCAGTTAGGGTATTGGCTAATTCCACAGCATCGTCAATCGTACGAGGTCTCGCAACTTTAACGATGTTACGAATTTCACTAATCAGTCCCCAAATATAGCGAGAAATGAGTACTGGTTCTGGCGAAGCCAGTGTTGGTACCACTCTAGCATATTCAAAGAATGTCGAAGTATAACCGCGACAATCTACACCCATCATTCTATAGTTTAAAAACTTATTTGCCATTTGATCTTTTTCATATTCGGGACAGAATTTTCTTTCTACAAGACTCTTAAATTCTTCCCATTTCATGGCATAAGCCCTATTTCTTCTTTTGGCTTGTAACACCGTTTTCCACCATTCTAGCGCCCCTTTTTTAAAAAGATTTGACGCGTACATGACCTGATCATCCTGAGCACATTTACTTATGGCAATTACTGCCTCGGTTTTCTCTAACCAACGCAGTGCCGCAGTTGCTCCTTCATTGCCTGCAAATTCAGTGGGTTTACAAGCAAGAAATTCTTTATAAGTGCAACCAGGTGTTGCAGCTTTCATTTTCTTAGGGAGCGGAGCTTGCCATGATTCGTCATCATGATTAACATGATTACTGCCTCCGTTTATACTATTACTGAAGTTATCTTCAGAAATACGTTTGCTAGGAATGATTTGTTGCGGTTCTATTGGATTTTTAACAGCAGCAACGATTGCTGGAATAGCATTGGCTATCCCTTGAGCAACAATATTTTCTATATCCTGCCTAGTCATATATTGATCCCCCTGTTGTTGCTCAGATTGATTAACCTCATTAACTAGTTCATTATTAGCGTTTTCCATCTGATAATTAATATATATAATTTATTAGTATCCATTAAATAACAATTAAATAAAACAATTATACAGAGTTCATAACACCAATAGAGCCAAAACTATTGATTTCCCGACTTCCATTTATATTTAACAGTATGCATCAATACACAACATTATCTTACAAAGTTTTATTTGTAGTTATTTTACAGACTGATTTTACTTATTACTATTACACCACTACAGTTCCATAAACCCTCTATCTTTTGTCAGTTGGTATTCTAATAATGGCGTTTCCTCTCATCATATTTTCAGGAGATCTGTCCCCCAATCTCTTGGATCCTATTCCCAGCATCCATTAGTTCTTCGCCGGAATGGCGGAGTTCAGCCATATTCTCGTTACTCATTAGTGGATTTGGTAAAGGTTCTGGATTGAACTGAGGAAAAAGCTTATAGGGATTGTTTTGTAACTGTATTTCATTAGTCAACCATTCGTCTATTTGCGAGTGGATTGAAGGGTTTGGAATAGCTAGTTCTAAATTCATTGATAGTTGTGTTTCAAGAGAGTGAATAAAAACATTTTCATTAACAGGCTTAATAGTATTATAGCTTGTCAATATAAAATCTAGCTCTTCCTAAGATGGTAACCCCTCAATTTGTCTAGAGCTTTCCCCAATTTCCATTTTCTTAGGCTTGGGTTTTTCGAGAGGTAAAGCGTTGAATTCTATAGGTTCTTCTATGTCTGGTATATACCTATTGAAATCTCTGGAAACTTCTATTCTTACTGGATAAAGATTTAAATTCTGAAGGGCGTCAGACAAGTCACTCATGCTGTTATGCAAAATACACACCATTACTAATTATAAAAAAAAAATTTATAGAAAATCTTTAAATATTATTCCAGACTGTGTAATTTCAAAATAACTAAAAATTAAAACACACTAAGGTTTACTTATTTATTTACTGGGTAAGGTTTCTAGACTGTAGGTAATTCGGGTGCTAAAACTTTGAGTCAGATTAATTTAAAGATTTGTATTTACTGCTACAGTGGCTAGCATATATAAAGATCTGCCCATACTGTACACAATTAGTCAGATAATAAAACACATAATTACAAAATAGCAATTAATGAAAAGTAAGTATTTTCTAGATACTTAATTGACTTAAATCAGTGGCTCTGAAACCACCTTTTTCTGTCACGGCCCCCGACCCGGTTTGACCCGTTTCAGGAGCCGCGGGACAGAAATCCCGTGGTATTTAATTAACAGCGGAAGTTTCTTCAGGATCTTTTTAAAACTGAAATATTTCCCGATTATTTTATTTCACAACTCGGGATAAAACCCGGTAATTTACAATCTTGAGATTTCACGAAGAAATCTTTTATTTTACAAAACATGTTTCTTTATTTTATACTGAGCCACTTCCTTAAGCTTGTAGTGCTTTGCGGCACTTTTCCTGGATCATAACAGATCACCTGAAACATGTTTGAAAAAGGTTTTGTCAGCGGGAAATACTGAGTGAATCATTCTATTTACTAAAACGACACATTTGTTATAATTTACAGTATTAAGAGCAATTACAATGTTTCAGATATCAACCAACTACCCTCGGTATTTGTCACTCGACTCGTTTCTGTGACTATGGTCATATCACCCATTGGCTAACTCGTTGTCCAATGGTGAAGATTATCAAGTAACGTATACAAAACCCCACATACCGGCTGTAATATGGTGATTACAAAGACTTAATCCCTGTAATTATAACTTTGAAAATAAACATGCTTTTGAAAGTAATTTGGTAAAAAGAGAATGACTCACATTGCAGATTTAATCTGAGCAGAGCCTAGCCTACTGATTAGCCTTTTAACCTAAATTTAATAACATGCGCACAATTCGGTTAGTAACTTAATACAGCATTTATGATAACTCACGAGATCAAACCCTCACAACGAATGACAAAGTGCGATACTTAAACATCCATCGAATTAACGATTAATGACAAAGTATCACCCTAATGTGGGCAGCACTTAAACATCCATTGGATTATTGATCGATCGGAAAATGAATCGTAATAGCGATCGAGTTATTACCCTGATTGCGGCGTCGATTAGTGATCCGTGTGTGTTAATTGTGGTAAACAGAGCATAACTCAGTGTATATTTCGAAGTTTTACGTCGTTCAAGTGTCAAAATTCGAATGCCAATGCCTGCTATTTATACACAAAATTGGCTTAGCTTACGGACCGTAAGACTCATCCCTTACGGTCCGTAAGGGACACCTAATTGCTATAGTGTTGCCACGTGTGGGACTAGTCCTGCTGATGCGTAGTCGAGTGTTATATATATTAGGTGTATATTTTAAGCCCCTTTAACACTTTTTAGTCAAGTTTTAAATTTATAAAACACGATATTTACTAACACTAGACACACATATGGGCAAGTGCACCCATCGTGAGCGTAGTATAGTGTTGGTAAGATACCGAGGTCGTCCAAGGACACAAGAGCTTTTAGTACCGGTTTATCCTCAACGTCTAATCAAATCAAAAAGAAGTTTTAGAAAAATGTTTTAAACTAAGAAAAAAAATAAAAAACTAACTAAAATGCTGAAAATAAAAATAAAAAGAAAAACAGATAGACAAGATGAATCACTTGGTTCCGACTCGTATCTAGTGTAACCTTTGATTATTTCCGCACTTTTGCACATATTTAAGAGATTATCTTAGTTATTGTAGTAGGCCCCTCTTTTGAATGTGACGTTACCCTCACCCCAGTAGTTTGAGTCAGCAAGGATACAATCCTAAAAGGGTGGATTATTGGAAGATAATTAATTAAGTTATTAATGCAAATTATGGTAGGCCCCTCTTTTGGAGGTGACGTTACCCTCGACTAAGTAGTCTGAGTCAGCAGGGATACAGTCCTAAATAGCCGGGTTATAGTATTAATAGTAGTTAACTTATGAGGGGATCAAAGAGTTTGGACCCCCGCCATCCAATACCGTTAAGTATTGAAGGAGGTCCTACTAAATTTGACCCAAGTCCATTGCAGGACCTCTAAACGCTGAACAATGGCAAGACCTTTACCAAACCGTCCCCTTAACCCCCGACCAGGTAGCCAACATACCTCCATATAGACCGTGGAGATATGAATGGTGAAAATATTTTATTTTATATAGACAGTAAAATAAAGCCAAGACACCACGGACAAACGATAAGGAAAGATCACCTTCAACATAAGCAACTAGTTATTAAAGTCATTAATACAAAACCAAATAAAAAGGGCAAAAGATTAGAAATAAAAAGTATTACACTAGACACTTTGTCTTCACCAAGTGATGTAAGAGACTTAGGCAAACATGACCTTGATTGTCAAGAACTCTTACGATCAATCTTGGATCCCGAGACGACTCACACACTCTACGATGGACAATGGATGATGGTGGTGGATGATGGTGTTATGGTGGTGGTGGGTGGTGGGTGAAGTGTGAGAGAGGTGGTGTGCTAAGGGATGGTTTAAGCTTTAGCCAAGCATTTCTATTTATAGGCTGAACAGAAGCTCGGGCACGGCCCCGTGTCCAGTGGGCACGGCCCCGTGTCCACATCCTTCTCTTTCTTCATTTAATGCAGTTTTGTCTTTTTAGTTGATCACGCCCCCGTGTCCGCTGAGCACGACCCCGTGGTGCAGAAGAATCTTTGTACTATGCAGATTTGCTGGATTGTGCGAATCTTATAGTTGACCACGTCCCCGTGTCCGCTGAGCACGGCCCCGTGGTGGGCAATAGAAGCTTCTACCACTTTGTCTTTTCTGCTGACACTTGGGCACGCCCCCGTGCTGGCTGAGCACGGGGCGTGTTCAGGCTTCTGATCTCTTGTTTTGCTTGGGAAGATGCTGTCGTGGGGTCGGGCATGTCACGTCTTGTTCCTTTTCTTGTATTTATGTTATATTTTGATGTTTTTTTGCTTCTTTTGTTAATTTGAGCTCATTTAATTCTGAAAATACAAAAGGAAGACAAAAGCACACTTTTTCCAACATTAGTACTAAAAAAGGGTTAGTTTTATGCCTCATTTGATGAAATTTATGTGTTGCATTTTTAACACATCAAATACCCCCACACTTGAATCTTTGCTTGTCCTCAAGCAAAACTCTTTAATATGTGGCTACTACACTCCCAAATGGAATGGGTAGAGAAGAAGGTTTTTGGGCTTGTCGTAGAGTGTCGGGATTTCCAAGATTCTTTATTTAGTTTTATTTTTATTTATTTACAATCCTATTCGTCATGATTTATTTAAAACTTTTCATAAGATAAATTACTTATTAGGGCATAACATGCCTCTTTAAAATTCAATTTATATACAAGTTCACATACCTCACGGGGATCACTCAACACTCGGCCGAAAATGTATTTTTGTGGATCACTCGAGAGCGGCATGGAACTTACTCCTACCATAGGCTTGCCAAGCAATCAATCCTCCTCCTTTTTAACTTATATACCTTTGTAAATATCAAGAGGACTTTTTGGGTGAAGGGTTAGGCTTGGGTTAAAGGTAGGCGGTTGGGTTGTGGTTAGTAGAAAAAGGGCTAAAAAGCGTAACAAGTGTCGGTTTTCGTAAGACTTTCTATTTTTGTAACTTTTATTTTGATGAAGCTATTATTCAAACAAAGTTATTTTTGATGAACTTGTTTGTTTATTTTCTTTTGCTTCATCATCAACAAAATATTTTTTTTTTTTGTTTTTTTTTTTTTTTTTTGTGAAAAGTCATACGAAAAACTGAACTTGTTACTAAAACAAAGGGGTAAAAAAAAGAAAAGGTTTTGGTGGGTAAAAAGGGTGTTTGGTTTGGGTTATGAAATGAAAAGGTTTAGGCTCAAATGGGCTAACTAGGGGGATTTTGGGTAGGCGGTAAAAAAAAATAATAATGGTGTAGAAATAAAAAGGGTTAGTCCTAATGCCTCCATCATTTACTTACTCGGGTTTAAGTTGGTAAGGACCGGGAATGTATCGTCATGGCAAGTTCTAGAGTCGTAAGAACCAAGTGGCTATTCACACAAGAAACGAAAAATGAGCATTTAGTTCTAATGATATGTAATTGTATGCTCAATAAAGGCTCAAAACTCACTTTTGTGGGAATGGGTTTTTATGTGATCAAGTATATATAATCAAATTTTAACTAAGCTTGTCATGCCTTTTCATAATTTTCTTATGTTGGTTCTTTTTATCACGACGCTATCGGTTGTAAATTCATAAAAATATAACCTTTTTAGAACTTGAAATTCCCGAGTTAAACCTAGACAAGAAAAAAAATTGAAAATTTTTGAAAAAATTTGGGGTGATTAGCGATTGTGTAAGGCTTGTATTTAGGACTTGCAAGATTCAAGGTTTTAGCATCCCCCCCACACTTAAATTACACATTGTCCTCAATGTGTCCCAAAAATAAGTTTTTAGGTTGATTGAATGTGTAAAAAGGTGTAAAAAGCAAAAATTTTGTGTTACTGGGCGCTGAACACGGCTCCGTGTTGTCCGGGCACGGCCTCGTGTTCAAGTGCCAGTAAAAAAATTAAAACAAGAGAAACAGAAACCTGGACACGGGGGCGTCTTGGGTGAACACGGCCCGTGTCCAGTTACCTGAACTGGGTCTTTTTCTGCAGACTGTTCAGCACGGGGCCATGTTGGGTGGACACGGCCCGTGCCGAGCTTGCTGTAAACGAAGAAATTTGTCGGACAGTTCTGTTTTCCTGCATGGAGTGCTGGTTCAAGTTTCCCTTGCATCCTTTGTCATCTCAAGTGTGTTTTATTCCATTCAACACCATTCAAACACCAAATTAACTAAAACCATCATTCATTAATCATAGAGAGAATTACATAATAGTCCTAAAAATTAAAAATAAGCAGAAAAATAAAAGTTAAAAGTCCTAATATTAAATAGGTCAAGTGATCCGTAAGATCTTCCTAAGGAGTTATACTTCTACAATAAGAATCAAAATTCCGGAAATAGACTTCCGGTCTAAAAGCCTTGTAGAACTCCAAGCCGAACGGTGTTCCTTAGATGTTGCTAGAGCCATTCTTCTATCTCCCTCGGGAGAAGGAAGACGGCTTCATGTTCCTCGACATCTTGAGGAGGAGGAGGAGCGACACCAATTGGAACCCCTTGTAGGATGTCTTGAGGGGGTTCCTGATGTAGGGCGTACCATTCGGCCGGAATGATGACTTCCGGCACCACATTCCATGCCCTTTGGGTGATAATTGGTACCAAAGGAGGAGAGGCGAGAATGTTCAACCTTTGGTGCAAAAGGTTGACCTCCTGGAGACATCCTTCTAGTCCCACCGTCAAATGATTAATGCGGTCGACCAATGCCTCTTCCACACTTGTTACTTCATCAAGAGCTTCTCTCAAGGCGTAAACATAGTTTACAAGAGAATCTTCAACCGTAGATGATCTTCTCCCCTGCCGGTTGTTCCTGGAATGCGACGAAGAGTTTCCGCTTGTTCTGCTTGCCATTCTGAGAAAACATGCCAAAAAGAGTTCAATTTTATGGGTCCAGTACTTCGGACACGGCCCCGTGTTCAGATATCTGCAGGATTTATGGACAAAGGAATCTTGGGGTTTCAAATTGTTTTTATGATTTTTGAAGCCTTTTTGAACTTAAACAACTTAAAACATTGTTATAGAACTTATTTTTATCAAGATTCCATGAACAAAAATCTAACAAACATCTCAATAAGGCTTGAAACTATAGAAGGTTCAAGCTTTAATGGAAGTATGAGGAAAATTGAAGAAGAAGAAAGTGGATAAAAGAGGAAAGGACAAGAAGATAGTTGAGAAACTTCTTTTAGAAAATACCTAGGATGGTATGTGAGAATATTCCTCAAATCTCTGTCCCTGGAATGGTTCAAATGTGCAGGATTCTTGGCTGCATTTATAGAAAACGACAGTACGTTGCGCACGGCCCCGTGTCGGCTGGACACTGCCCCGTGTGCAGATGGAATCCTGACACATTTTTGTCCGCATTCTGACAAAATCAGAAAAGAATCTTTTGGGTGGACACGGGGGCGTGCTGACCTGGACACGTCCCCGTGTCTAGAAGCTGTCTTAAGGAATTCTTCAAATTTCAAGGAACTTTCCCGGATCGGGTGGTTCCTTACTAGATGGAACAACCCCAAAGTGCCTAAGATACCTTAATTGATCTAGATTAAGACGCGAACGCAAGAGGTTGTCGGTGAGGGTGATTCCTATGCTATATGTAGGTGGACAAGTCCAACCCTTTCCCGGGCTCTCGTTAAAGAAGGTGTTTGTCGAATCGCTCAGGTCTATGTATGCATCGAACGAAGTCGATGGGGAGTCCTTCACGGCACAATCGACACAGGGACGACTATCGCTCAAGTCCTCACTAGAGTTAGAAGTATCATTAAAAACAATGAAGTTGTTTGAATGCGTTTCCAACCTCTCTTCTTGGTTATCGTCTTGGAAAAGATTATTGAAATCTTCCCTAAGTTCTTTTAACCAATTAAAAATTAGATCTTCTAGTTGAAATAATTCATCGAGAAGCATTTCTCCTAGAATATCCGGTTGGGCGCATTCGAGGGAGCGATAGGGATTATTTTTACTTTCGCCCCTCTTAAGGATACTAGGAAACGATGGGTCTATATAGTGGTGTTTATAATTTAGAAAAAAGCATTCTAATTCTTTATGGTTACCACCACATAATTGACACCACATAGTACCATAAGAGTGCCGAAAGTAAAAAGTATCAGTATCACTCATGTTTGTGTCAGAAATTACCAACCGTCGGGATCATACGGTTCTGTTTTCAGTAACTGAAACTTGGGCACGTGGGCGTGTTTGGTGGGCACGGCCCCGTGTTCAGCTCACTGTCTGACTTAAAACAAGATTGCCAGTTCCAATGATTGGGCACGGGGTGAATTCAGCGGGCACGGCCCGTGCTGGGTTCTGCAGAAGCTGAAAAACTAAAAAAAAAATCCTAAAGAAAAATGAAAAATAAGACAAAACGATTAGGCCGTTGATTCCTAACTTTCTTAAAATCCTTGTGTCCCCGGCAGCGGCGGCAAAACCTTGGGCGTAGTCGAGTGTTATATATATTAGGTGTATATTTTAAGCCCCTTTAACACTTTTTAGTCAAGTTTTAAATTTATAAAACACGATATTTACTAACACTAGACACACATATGGGCAAGTGCACCCATCGTGAGCGTAGTATAGTGTTGGTAAGATACCGAGGTCGTCCAAGGACACAAGAGCTTTTAGTACCGGTTTATCCTCAACGTCTAATCAAATCAAAAAGAAGTTTTAGAAAAATGTTTTACACTAAGAAAAAAAATAAAAACAAACTAAAATGCTGAAAATAAAAATAAAAAGAAAAACAGATAGACAAGATGAATCACTTGGTTCCGACTCGTATCTAGTGTAACCTTTGATTATTTCCGCACTTTTGCACATATTTAAGAGATTATCTTAGTTATTGTAGTAGGCCCCTCTTTTGAAGGTGACGTTACCCTCACCCCAGTAGTTTGAGTCAGCAAGGATACAATCCTAAAAGGGTGGATTATTGGAAGATAATTAATTAAGTTATTAATGCAAATTATGGTAGGCCCCTCTTTTGGAGGTGACGTTACCCTCGACTAAGTAGTCTGAGTCAGCAGGGATACAGTCCTAAATAGCCGGGTTATAGTATTAATAGTAGTTAACTTATGAGGGGATCAAAGAGTTTGGACCCCCGCCATCCAATACCGTTAAGTATTGAAGGAGGTCCTACTAAATTTGACCCAGGTCCATTGTAGGACCTCTAAACGTTGAACAATGGCAAGACCTTTACCAAACCGTTCCCTTAACCCCCGACCAGGTAGCCAACATACCTCCATATAGACCGTGGAGATATGAATGGTGAAAATCTTTTATTTTATATAGACAGTAAAATAATGCCAAGACACCACGGACAAACGATAAGGAAAGATCACCTTCAACATAAGCAACTAGTTATTAAAGTCATTAATACAAAACCAAATAAAAAGTGCAAAAGATTAGAAATAAAAAGTATTACACTAGACACTTTGTCTTCACTAAGTGATGTAAGAGACTTAGGCAAACATGGCCTTGATTGTCAAGAACTCTTACGATCAATCTTGGATCCCGAGACGACTCACACACTCTACGATGGACAATGGATGATGGTGGTGGATGATGGTGTTATGGTGGTGGTGGGTGGTGGGTGAAGTGTGAGAGAGGTGGTGTGCCAAGGGATGGTTTGAGCTTTAGCCAGGCACTTCTATTTATAGGCTGAACAGAAGCTCGGGCACGGCCCCGTGTCCACATCCTTCTCTTTCTTCATTTAATGCAGTTTTGTCTTTTTAGTTGACCACGCCCCCGTGTCCGCTGAGCACGACCCCGTGGTGCAGAAGAATCTTTGTACTATGCAGATTTGCTGGATTGTGCGAATCTTATAGTTGACCACGGCCCCGTGTCCACAGAGCACGGCCCCGTGGTGGGCAATAGAAGCTTCTACCACTTTGTCTTTTCTGCTGACACTTGGGCACGCCCCCGTGCTGGCTGAGCACGGGGCGTGTTCAGGCTTCTGATCTCTTGTTTTGCTTGGGAAGATGCTGTCGTGGGGTCGGGCATGTCACGTCTTGTTCCTTTTATTGTATTTATGTTAGATTTTGATGTCTTTTTGCTTCTTTTGTTAATTTGAGCTCATTTAATCCTGAAAAAACAAAAGGAAGACAAAAGCACACTTTTTCCAACATTAGTACTAAAAAAGGGTTAGTTTTATCCCTCATTTGATGAAATTTATATGTTGCATTTTTAACACATCACCTGCTGACTTGACAGAATTCGAAATTGAAATTTTGACAACGTTTTATTTAGATAATCGTGACTAGGAAATACCCCCCCTGAGTTTTAGGGGCCCTGATCGTGATTCCAATTGTTCTGAAAATTTTAGGGTTTGCGCAGAATCACTTGGGTGTCTCAATTAGGGTTTCCTATTGGACAAATTAATTTAATAAATATAACTTTTGATGAGAGTTGTTACATTTTTTCTGTCACGGCCCCCGACCCGGTTTGACCCGTTTCAGGAGCCGCGGGACAGAAATCCCTTGGTATTTAATTAACAGCGGAAGTTTCTTCAGGATCTTTTTAAAACTGAAATATTTCCCGGTTATTTTATTTCACAACTCGGGATAAAACACGGTAATTTACAATCTTGAGATTTCACGAAGAAATCTTTTATTTTACAAAACATGTTTCTTTATTTTATACTGAGCCACTTCCTTAAGCTTGTAGTGCTTTGCGGCACTTTTCCTGGATCATAACAGATCACCTGAAACATGTTTGAAAAAGGTTTTGTCAGCGGGAAATACTGAGTGAATCATTCTATTTACTAAAACGACACATTTGTTATAATTTACAGTATTAAGAGCAATTACAATGTTTCAGATATCAACCAACTACCCTCGGTATTTGTCACTCGACTCGTTTCTGTGACTATGGTCATATCACCCATTGGCTAACTCGTTGTCCAATGGTGAAGATTATCAAGTAATGTATACAAAACCCCACATACCGGCTGTAATATGGTGATTACAAAGACTTAATCCCTGTAATTATAACTTTGAAAATAAACATGCTTTTGAAAGTAATTTGGTAAAAAGAGAATGACTCACATTGCAGATTTAATTTGAGCAAAGCCTAGCCTACTGATTAGCCTTTTAACCTAAATTTAATAACATGCGCACAATTCGGTTAGTAACTTAATACAGCATTTACGATAACTCACGAGATCAAACCCTCACAACGAATGACAAAGTGCGATACTTAAACATCAATCGAATTAACGATTAATGACAAAGTATCACCCTAATGTGGGCAACACTTAAACATCCATTGGATTATTGATCGATCGGAAAATGAATCGTAATAGCGATCGAGTTATTACCCTGATTGCGGCGTCGATTAGTGATCCGTGTGTGTTAATTGTGGTAAACAGAGCATAACTCAGTGTATATTTCGAAGTTTTACGTCGTTCAAGTGTCAAAATTCGATGAAATTTATATGTTGCATTTTTTCCAACATTAGTACTAAAAAAGGGTTAGTTTTATCCCTCATTTGATGAAATTTATATGTTGCATTTTTAACACATCACCTGCTGACTTGACAGAATTCGAAATTGAAATTTTGACAACGTTTTATTTAGATAATCGTGACTAGGAAATACCCCCCTGAGTTTTAGGGGCCCTGATCCTGATTCCAATTGTTCTGAAAATTTTAGGGTTTGCGCCGAATCACTTGGGTGTCTCAATTAGGGTTTCCTATTGGACAAATTAATTTAATAAATATGACTTTTGATGAGAGTTGTTACATCTCCCTTTACGTTTTCTTTCTCTGTTCATCTTCTTCTCTAGCCTCATGACCAAGATGATGCTAAGATCATCTCCGGCTAAGGATCACACAAAGGACAGTCCTCTTAAGAGCCAGGGGATCATCAAAGACTCAGCGAAAGAAAGATGCTGCTTCACTGATCCACAAATAGACAGAATCCGCCATTGTTTTCCGGCAAACACCGACTTCAAACCGTTTGATCCCACCGTTCTAAGTGATTATGTTTCTGAAACATGGGTAGCTTTCCCGGTCACTCCTTTCACAATAGGATACTCGTATCCTTTCCCTGAATTCACCCAGTCTTTCTTCTCACTCACCGGCATCTCCTACATCCAAGCTATGCCAATGATCTGGAGGGTCTTATATACCCTTGAAAGGATCATTGAGCAAGAAGGAATTGCTATGGGAATGTCGGAGTTGGCAGAGATGTATGACCTTGTAACATTTGGCTCCGACCGATATCTACTCAAGCATAAACCCGGTGAAGAACACCCCATCTTCAAAGTCACTAAGAATGACACCAACTGGAAACGGCAATTCTTCTTTGTCAGAAGGGATTCTATCCCTGACGGAAAGGATCTGCCAAGGAAGTGGAGCACCCATGGTAGGATAGAGGATCCTGAGAAGGATCATCAGATGACCTTGTCTTTTGTTTAAGGATCACTAACTTACTTTTGTTCCTTTCTTTTGCAGCTATTACTGTCGCACATCTTATCACATCACCTGCAACAAAGGAAAGGCTTGCCGCTTTCCAGAGACTTTATCCTTCAAGAAGATAATTTAAAGCAAACACCCAGGATTCTCAAGAAGTATCCTCAGGCTCTGTCACTATGTCAAGTAAGTATCCTGATGTTTATATAATTAAATGTTTAAGTAAATAGTTAAATAGAAATAGGATAATGATACTTATCTGTTTTGGGTGTGTAGGCGCTGGAAAACCTTCAAGATTTGCCTCCAAATTCAGTGTCACTGATCTTGACACTGTCCGATCCTCAAAGAAAAAGTCTGCTGCTAGCCCCTCCATCATAGTCCCCAAGGCAACCACTTCGAAGGGAAGAGGTGGAAAGAAAGGGAAGACCTCTGAAGCTGACAACCTAGAAGGCCTGCCTCTGATCCGCCATCAGTTCCTTGAATACTTTAATGATGTAAGGATCACTAACTTAGCTTAGTTATCCTACCCACTTGAGGATCATGTGATCCTAACTTTACATTGTTTTCTTTGCAGAAATTTGCTGAAATCGAGGACTATGTTGGGAACATCGAAGAGCTTGAGGAGAAATACTCTGATCTCCAAAAAGTGGCGGTGCTCAAGGATCACAAGATTGCCTCCCTCGAAAAGGAACCCAGTGATGCCAAAACTCAGATGGTTGCAGCCCAGATCAACGCTGACTATGAGAAGCACGAGATCACGGAGGATGCTAAAGTCTCTGCTGCCATTGCCATGTACAAGACCAAGTTGTAGATGGCCCAAGAAGCTCAGGATCCTAATTTTGACAGGAGCAACTGGGACATGGAGGGCTGGAAGGCTAGGCTGGCTGATTTGGAGGACGAAGAAGAGACTGATGAGGTTCTGGCAATTGAGGTTGGTGGTAGTGGCAAGGATCATGTGAAGGATACTGGAGCTGGAGGAGATGGTGATGCAGCGAAGGTGTAAGCTGCAGGAATGGGCGATGAAGGACATTTCTAGACGTAGCCGGAGCCCATTCTTTTAGAATTTGGTAGTTTATTTTAGTTATGGTGTTTTGTTGAACAATGATGGACTGTATTTGAACAATAGTAATTAGGGCTAAGGATCATGGATCCTTCGAACAATAGGTAGGATTACAACTGGTGGAGGGATCCTCTGTTTGGGGGATGAAGCCAGTGTTATCCTGCCGTTTTTTGATTCCTGCACTACCAAGACCCTTAAACAATGGTGTAACACCTCGAAAATTCGCGTGTAATAAAATAAACAACACGTGTCATGAATGACACGTGTCGTTGTAAAACCGGATTAATAAAGATGTGTCGGGAAGATTTGAAAGAGGCGTCATGTTAATTGTTACCTCTGAACACCTCCATTATAAATCCCAAGACCCGATTTAATATGTTACACATCTATGTTTCCCTAAAATCAGTGAATCATTGTTAATACGTGTTAATACGTAAAGCATGATAGGATCTCGCGAAGAAATGAATGATAGACCTTGTTTTCAGGACTTTAATTTGAATTCAAAGAAACATATCTAAATGGTGGGGTATGTAACTATTAAGAGCACTTCTTGGAGGTCCCTAGTTGATAATTGAGGTCCCTAAAGTCATAAATAAGGTTGCCTTTTCGATACACCAACAAACAAGCAAAAATTGGTCCCTGTTGAATGCTTACGGACCGTAAGCATATGTGCTTACGGTGCGCAAGCACATGCCAGCGAGCCAGCAACTTACAACAGCCTGTTATGCGCATTTTTGACCTGTTCTATCGGTTTCTCTCACTCATGAACGACCCTAGGCACCCCCTAAAGCACTAGTAACATCTGTTGAACGATTGTGGAGAGTTGTAGACCTTGTTGTCATCAATTCATGGTGCCTTGAACACTATAAAACCCACATAAGTTGCAACTCTGTGATCATTCCATTCTCAATCCAAGTCTGATCAATTGAGGAGCTTTCAAGCTGATTACAAGGCCCCTCTAGTCATCATTAAACACTTGGTAAGTTGCCTAACCTTTCTAAGTTAATTATAGCTTAGTATTTTAGCTAAACGTCAAACCGAAGTAAATACGGTTCGACTTCGTAATTATTTAATGATAGCTCAGTCGTATGTCGAATTAAGAGTACCGTTAAGTAGGTAATTATATGGGTATTAAACCCTTATAAGGGCACGTACTGATTCCAGACCTAACTAGGTCGTTTATCGGGTCAAACGTTGACCGAAAAAGTCAACAGAAAAATAAAATATGATTTAATGCATGATTAACAATACGTAATGCGTGTAAACTGTTTTAAACTTAATATAACCTGGTAATAAGTGTACGGACATGTCTAAACTCGTTCGACTCGACAACTCTCAGCTTTGAACCGGTTCGGAACCGAAAGTCCCGAAACTTTGACTTTCATGCTGACTTCAGTTCTGGCCCGAGTTAGATGGAATTAGAAATGCATTAATGCTTCATTAGGGTTAGGTTACAGGATAGTATAAGCCTCTGTACTTGTTTCGTTGATTATCCAATTAATATGCAAGTTTCCGTTAATCGCTCATATGTTGACCGTTATGCCCTTATTACCTTAAAACATGATTTATGAAAATGTAAAAGTGTAGAAACCTTAAATATTGATATATAAACTTGTATGCAAAATTTGACATCAGTTTGAGGTGTAGAATAAGAGTTATGCTCATTAGCGTAATTACGATGCTTTATGTTAATAAAATGGCGTAATTAGCGTATAGCCTAGTTAAACATACTTTTTGGTATCAAACGAATTACCCACTGATGTAATATATTATTTTAGGATTTTTAAATATTTTTAATTAATTTTAGGCTGAGCATAACTCATAGTCGTAGGCTTAATTCGGTAATTGTCGGTTTTGCCCTTACGGGCCATAAAATGAGCTTTACACATCTAAATGACTCCAAACCTTTTTCTACTGATTAGTTATGATAAATAAATTATTTTAAGCCTTCTGGAAATATAAAAATATCAGATTTAAGTATCGAACCCGGTAATGGCCTTTAATCGCCTTATTTAGCGTTATTAGCGCATAGTATGTTTTAAAATTATATTGGACATACCCGGGTTGATACCTACTGATATAAGAGGCAAATTATGATATTTTAACAGTAAGCAAAGGTTGATAAACTCAGAATTCAGTTTTGAGCTTTTCGGCTTATGTGAAATTACCAAAATACCCCTACGGGGCCTAGTTTGGTTAAAAATGATAAGTTTTCACATACATGCTTTAGCCCACTGTTAAAACTCATCAAATTGAGTATGTTTGCTGTTTACATCAGACCTGTAACTCAGTTAGACATTTAAACTCTTTTACAAACTTTAAAATGACCAAACTACCCCTACGGGGCATAGTTTGTGTTTAAATTAGTTTCGGGCATAACGAAAGACACCTTACTGATGTCACAACATATTTGAGACATAATTAACTTAGGAAACCTGTATATAGCTCTCATGACTACCCGTCACGCTTATTACACGTACGGTTCGGTTTATGTAACAAGTTTACATAAATTAGCCGAAACGGGTCAAACCTTAACGGTTTTATCTCAAAATCCAGAATGTGAATAATAAACCCATATTAAAAAAGTCTCCAAACTCGTCGGGTCTGAATCACATTCTATCCGGTCTTCGCTTAATCGTGCGTACGAACCGTATCTTGAAACTAGCCGGTCTAAGCTTAAGCTTAATAAAAGACCCATTAGAATTCTAATAGGTTATATTAAACCTTCGTTCCAGATTAGGAGAAACAGTAAAAGCTACGTGCATTCTGCTATTTGTGATTTATACTTGCATCAGGTAAATACTTTTAACTTATTTTCCCTATACGGGCTTGGGTTACGGTACATAGCGTACCGCTTGATCGAGCATCAAATCTCCACGCTTAGTGGGTAGTTGAATAATTTGATCGGCTCGTTTAAACAGTCTTGTTTACTTTACAGCCTTTGGGGGGTTAATGACCATGTCCCGGATATCCCTGGCATCATCTTACGAGATGGCCACGACCTGAGCACGGGGTGTAGGCGTACTCCCGTGTATAACTCACTTAAAGTGGTGTGTCTATTGATCTTTAACCCGGATTTGATTCGGGCTACTGAACGCATAAGTAACATGTAATTCGTTCACAAGATTATAATATTAAATAATTCTCCCAAGTTAAATAAAAATGTTTATGCCATGTGCATCCAAACCAATTTTCAATCATTTTCCAAAATGAGTCAGTTGAATGTATTTACCAGTGTAAACTGACGTATTTTCCCAAAAAGACTGAATGCAGGTACTAAACGAAATTTGGCTGGATTGTCTCCTAAGCATCAATAAAAAGTCTCGCAAGCTTAGGATGCCAGAAGTCTGTTGAACCATAAATGTTATTTTGTTTCGATCCTACTGTGGATAAACACCGGATATTGTGACTCTGATTACAATAAATAAATTCGGTTGTATCTTATTTTAAATTTGCTTCCGCTGTGCATTATTGTATTGTGTTGTTTGACTATTACGTTGCCAACCATGACGTCACGATACTCCCCCACCGGGCCCACCGGTGACACGTGGAAATCGGGGTGTGACAGGTTGGTATCAGAGCCAACACTGAGTGAATTAAACACTAGCCTTTTGTGTTTAATCTCAGTTACACAATTGCACATATCTAAACTTTTGAGTCTAGACTTATAACCTAGGACAAATTCCACCTCTTCGGTAATTGTTTTGTCCTTTAAATTTTATATTTTTGTTATTGTTATCTCATGCTTTATTGACAGGAATAACAAAGATGCCTCCGAGATTCTTCCGAACACGAGGACGTGGAAAGGGGCCAGTTACCGCCCCCAACGATCATGAAGCTGGATCTTCACGAAGACGAGCTCCATCAAACACCGAGAGTGACGACCCTCGGGAGAATCGAAGAAACCAGTTCGAGCCGGCCAGGCGGTCGGTTTCGCATAGTTCGACTCCGCCCGCTCTTAACCCTTACGAGCCGAACAATCCGCAGCCCTCATACGTACCGCTGCAGAGATCACTATCTCATCATTCATATGGAGACCCTACACCTATCTTTCGGGGACAGTTTAACCCGGTAGGATTCATACCGGAACCCGTGGGTTTTAACCCACTGGGTCCCGAGGACCACTTTTCAGGGGATCACGCGGATGATATGGACGAGGATACGGACCCCGTCATGCCAGCGAGTGGTACTCCGAACCACCCCATCGAAATTTCTGATGGATCGTCCTTCCACGGATCACCCTACGGTGGTCCAGACAGTTTCCAAGCCCTGTTCGATCAACACCAGTGGTATTATACACCATCACACCACTCGTCGTCTCATGGGCAGCATCAGCAGCAGCATTCTCAGCAGCAGCAGGAGCCACAGCCACAGCCGCATCATCAAGATTCATCAGAGGATCACCGGTTTGTGGCAGTTACGCCACCACCTCCACCGCCACCAGTTCAACCGCCACCTCCTCAACCGCCAAGGCGTAGAAGAACCGGTGCCCGTATGTCGGTGCGACCAGGGGACTTTCATTTTAGCTCCCCACGACAGTCAAGTGCAAGTCACTACCCGCCTCATCGGGAGGACCCACAAATGGGTGGGCCTTCGCAGCCAGTTTTTCAACAGCCACCGCCCATGGGTTTTGAAAACCCAATACCAGCGTACACGGGTCCAAGTAATTACAACCCGTTTGAACCACCAGCTTACCACAACTACGGATACGCTGAGGCAGATCCTTATATGGAAGCAGCAAATTATAACGCCCTCAATGCCCAAGGACCCTACGGAGATCCATGGGGGGTAAGCTACCCGAATCAGGGGTACCCAATACCTCCCAGGCCTATCATTAGAACGCAGTCGCAGCCGCCACGATTTTCTCCCCCAGAACGGGAGGAAATTCTACATAGATTGAATCAGGTTGAGCGGGAAGCTCGCCGCGACCGCCAGGAGAAGCAGACCTTCTTCCAGGGATTAATAGGACTGCTCAAGGGAAAGAACAAGAAGGATTATTAAATCCTCCCAGCTATTGTTGAGCCCCTGCGTGGGCATATATGGTTGTTAAGCCCCTACGTGGGTGTTTATGTTTGTTTGTGTGTATTGACCCCTGCGTGGGTCTATCTTTCCATAAACCCCTACGAGGGTATGTTGTATGTTTAGTCCCTGCGTGGACTTATGTTTGTTTAAGTCCCTACGTGGACAATCGTTGGTGTGTTAGTCCCTACGAGGACTTGTATCTTTCTGTAAGACCCCTACGTGGGCATGTCTTCTGTAAGACACCTGCGTGGGCATGTTGGTATGTTTTAGCTCCTGCGTGGGCAAATCTCATGTGTAAAAGACCCGTTTAGGGCGATATGTAATATAGTGATAAATTAATGGAGTGTTATTTTTATAAATTTCATGTTTGCCATTTGTGCATAAATAAATTACAAATGAAATAAATAAATTAAAATCATTCTTTTTAATCTGCCTAAGTAATTATTTAATTAAGAGTCTTTAAGTGTGAAACCTAGCCGCGTGTCAAATATAAGACCGGGCCAAAATGGTAAGACCGGTTTAAAAGACTCAAATCCCTGTTAACATCTTAAAACATGTTAACACTCCTGGCAGAAGTGATTCGTTAAAAATCACATGTCATTCTTAAATGAATAAGGATTCTTTAGAAGATTCCTAATCCAGCTTAATGATCTCTGAATCCTGGATTTACATCATCAGTTAAGATGATCATATTTAACCATACGTGGTAATATAGTGCCTACGGGCCTTGCTCATTTCTACATGAGCCAAAAGACAGTGGTAGCTATGACTCCCTGTCTAATAAAGGTAATGAACTAGGTTCAAACCTTAAAAGTCTTGATTCTCTGAAATCATAGTTTATGAAATAGTCCATGAGACCAAGCCTTATGTGCTAATATATATTGTTATTGTTTTATGTTTAGGATAAATTTTAATTGAAATCCTAAATTAATGCGATTAAATAGTTAACCAAATATGGTCTCTGTTTACCATGGTTAACAAGTTACCCTAAGGGGTAATTCCATAATAAACTCCCAAATAAAATATTGTTCTTGTTTTCTGTAACAGTTCAATACAAATGGCTAACTCTAATGAAGTCAATAGCCATCCAGTGGCGCCAAATGAGAACGCCCAGATTACATTAACGGGTGCCGAGTTAAAAGCAATCATAGACGGCGCTATTACTCAAGCTTTGGATAGACAGTATGAAGAATACAGTAGTACCCGAAGTAGGACCCACTCTGTATCACATTCAAAGCCAAGGACACATTCAGAGGCTCATAACAAGCCTCCTCCCAAAAATGATGGACCCAAGAAAAACGATGATGATCGCCAGTCCACCAACCACCAAAGTAATCCATCTCAGTAGTTAGTACTGCATCAGGGACACCGTAACAAGGGTTGCACATATAAGTACTTTGTGTCTTGTAAACCCAGGGATTTTACGGGGGAGAAAGGAGCCGTAGACTGCATGACGTGGCTGGATGAAATGGACACGGTCGTGGACATCAGCGGATGCGCTGAAGGTGATGTGGTTAAATTTGTCTCACAGTCCTTCAAGGGTGAGGCGTTAGCTTGGTGGAGATCTCTGATGGAGGCCTCCGGAAAGATCCCGTTGTATAGTATGTCGTGGGATCAATTCATCGCCTTGATCAAGGAAAATTTATGCCCTCAACATGAGGTGGAAAAGATAGAATCAGACTTTCTATCATTGGTGATGAAGAACCTCGATTGTCAAGCTTATCTGACAAGCTTCAATACACTATCCCGGTTGGTACCTTATCTGGTAACCCCGGAGCCTAAAAGGATCGCTCGTTTTATTGGTGGATTAGAACCCGAGATCAAGGCCAGTGTAAAAGCTTCTCGGCCAGTTACCTTCAGGTCTGTAACTGACCTTTCCTTATCCCTCACACTGGATGCGGTCCGGCAGAGATCGCTGAGGAATAAGGCGGCCGAGAAGAGGAAGCGTGAAGATGATGGTTCGCGAAGGTCGAATAAGAAACACCGTGGGAACGGTGATAACAAGAAGGGATCTGAATCGAGGAAGGATGGGCACAAGTCTGACGAGAAGCCCAAGTGTAAAATCTGCAAGAAGCAGCACTACGGAAAGTGCAGACTGGAGTCGAGCTCTCAGACTCAGTCAAAATCTTTTGCTTGTGGAATTTGCAAGTCCACGGATCACAAGACCCTGGATTGCAAGAAAATAAAGGATGCAACGTGCTACCGTTGCAATGAGAAGGGGCACATCAAGACCAACTGCCCGAAATACAATAAGAAGCCTGAGGAGGCTAAGAAGACCAATGCCAGAGTCTTCCGAATGGACGCAAAAGAAGCTGTGCAGGACGATAATGTCATAACAGGTACATTCCTTGTAAATGATGTCTTTGCAAGGGTACTTTTTGATTCAGGCGCAGATAAGTCCTTCGTAGATCATAAGTTTTGTAAGTTGTTGAATTTACCTGTCAAAACCCTAGGCGTAAATTATGAGGTAGAGTTAGCAGACGGTACCATAGAAACCGTCTCTACTGTGTTAGATGGATGTGCTATATCCATTAAGAACCATTCTTTTCCTCTATCTCTACTTCCGTTTAAATTGGCTGGTTTTGACATAGTTCTGGGTATGGACTGGTTATCTCATAACCAGGCCCAAATTGTCTGTAACCAGAAACAAGTGGTAATAAAGACTCCGTCTGGTGAATCACTTACCATTCGGGGAGATACCCAGTATGGGCTGCCTGAGCAGGTGACTATGCTCAAGGCTTCCAAGTGTTTGAAGAAGGGATGTGTCATTTACATGGCGCAAGTGATTATGGAGGAACCTAAACCGAAGTTAGAAGACATCCCTGTCATTTCTGAATACCCAGAAGTGTTTCCTGAAGATCTACCTGGCCTACCACCAGATAGACAAGTTGAGTTCAGGATTGATATCATCCCCGGAGCCGCACCTGTTGCTAGAGCTCCATACAGATTGGCACCCACGGAAATGAAGGAGTTGCGGACGCAGCTAGATGAATTGCTGGCTAAAGGTTTCATTAGACCTAGTTCATCTCCTTGGGGAGCGCCGATCTTATTCGTCAAGAAGAAGGACGGGTCGATGCGTCTATGCATCGACTATCGCGAGCTTAATAAAGTCACGATCAAGAATAGGTATCCTCTGCCCAGAATCGACGATTTGTTCGATCAGCTACAAGGGGCAAGTTACTTCTCAAAGATTGATCTGAGGTCAGGCTACCATCAGTTGAAGGTTAAGGATGAAGACGTTCACAAGACTGCATTTAGGACTCGTTACGGTCACTACGAGTTCCTAGTGATGCCTTTTGGGCTCACTAATGCACCAGCCGCGTTCATGGATCTCATGAATCGCGTCTGCAAACCTTACTTAGATAAATTTGTTATCGTCTTCATCGATGACATCCTTATTTATTCTAAGAATCAAACTGACCATGAGAAACACCTTCGTTGTATTCTCAAACTTCTACATCAGGAGAAGCTCTATGCCAAATTCTCTAAGTGTGAATTTTGGCTACGAGAAGTCCAATTTCTTGGACACGTGGTCAGTGAGCGTGGTATCCAGGTGGATCCCGCTAAAGTTGAAGCTGTTATGAATTGGCAAGAGCCAAAGACACCTACGGAGATTCGTAGCTTCCTGGGATTGGCAGGATATTACAGGCGCTTCATTGAAAATTTTTCAAGGATTGCTGCACCCCTAACTTCCCTGACCAAGAAGAAAGTAAAGTTCGTTTGGGGTCCTAAGCAGCAAGAGTCCTTCGATGTTTTGAAACAAAAGTTGAGCAACGCTCCTGTGCTTACCTTACCTGAAGGCGCTGAAGAATTTGTAGTTTATTGTGATGCATCACACACTGGCATGGGGTGTGTGCTTATGCAGAAAGGCAAGGTGATTGCCTATGCATCACGACAGTTAAAGGTGCACGAAAAGAATTACACCACCCATGACTTGGAATTGGGTGCCGTTGTGTTCGCACTAAAACTGTGGAGGCATTATCTTTATGGAATCAAGTTTGTGATCTTTTCTGATCACAAGAGCCTCCAGCATCTGTTTAACCAGAAAGAATTAAACATGAGGCAACGCCGTTGGATGGAAACTTTAAATGATTATGATTGTGAAATCAAATACCATCACGGCAAAGCGAATGTAGTCGTTGATGCCTTGAGCAGAAAGGAAAGGGTTAAACCCATTCGAATTAACGCCAAGCGTATGGAGATAAAGAACAGTTTGATAGAAAGAGTGTTAGCTGCACAGAAGGAAGCTGTGTTGGAAGCTAACTATCCTAATGAAAAGTTAGGAGTAACTGAGGAGCAGTTAACTCTTAGCAAGGACGGAATTTTACGGTTAAACGGACGAATATGGGTTCCAATTTTTGGAGGACTTCGTGATGTCATCCTCCAAGAAGCCCATAGTTCCAAATACTCCGTTCATCCTGGAGCTGATAAGATGTACCAGGATTTAAAGGCAAATTATTGGTGGATAGGCTTGAAAAAGTCTGTAGCCGCCCATGTAGCAAAATGCTTGACATGTGCGCAAGTCAAAGCCGAGCATCAGAAACCGTCAGGTTTGCTACAACAGCCTGAACTTCCTACGTGGAAGTGGGAAATGGTAACTATGGATTTTATTACCAAGTTACCCAAGACAAGGAAAGGCAATGATACAATATGGGTTATAGTTGACAGACTGACTAAGTCAGCTCATTTTCTACCCATCAAGGAGACTTATAGCTCCGATATGTTAGCCCAGTTATACGTTGATAAGATTGTAGCCTTACACGGCATACCTGTAGCTATTATCTCTGATAGAGATACTAGGTACACGTCACATTTTTGGAAGAGCTTCCAGCAATCTTTGGGCACACGTTTGAACTTTAGTACGGCTTACCATCCTCAGACAGACGGTCAGAGTGAGCGTACTATTCAAACGTTGGAAGACATGCTACGAGCATGTGCGATCGATTTGGGAGGTAGCTGGGATAAGAACCTACCATTGATCGAATTCTCCTATAACAATAGCTACCATACCAGCATAAAGGCTGCGCCTTTTGAGGCATTATACGGTAGAAAGTGTAGATCGCCTGTTTGTTGGGCGGAAGTTGGAGAAGTCCAGTTATCAGGACCAGAGATCGTGTTTGAAACGACGGACAAGATTGTCCAGATTCGTAACAATCTCCAAGCTGCCCGGAATAGGCAGAAGAGTTACGCTGATCCAAATCGTAAGGATTTTCACTTCGAAGTAGGTGAAAAAGTCCTACTAAAAGTGTCACCCTGGAAAGGAGTGATGCGGTTTGGTAAGAAAGGCAAACTAAGCCCGAGATACATAGGACCTTTCGAGGTTATCGAACGTGTCGGGTCAGTTGCCTATAAGTTGAACTTACCAGAAGAGCTCAGTGGAATTCACAATGTGTTCCACATCTGCAATCTAAAGAAGTGTTCCGCTGACGAATCACATGTCATGCCACATACAGATGTGCAAATAGATAAGAGCTTAACATTTGTTGAAAAACCTTTGTCGATTGAAGATCGACAGGTAAGGAAGCTTCGAAGAAAGCATATACCTTTTGTAAAGGTCAAATGGGATGCCCGTAGAGGTCCCGAATTCACGTGGGAGGTTGAATCCGCGATGAAAGAAAAGTACCCTTACTTGTTTCAGTAAATCTCGGGTCGAGATTTATTTTAAGGGGGTGAGGATGTAACACCTCGAAAATTCGCGTGTAATAAAATAAACAACACGTGTCATGAATGACACGTGTCGTTGTAAAACCGGATTAATAAAGATGTGTCGGGAAGATTTGAAAGAGGCGTCATGTTAATTGTTACCTCTGAACACCTCCATTATAAATCCCAAGACCCGATTTAATATGTTACACATCTATGTTTCCCTAAAATCAGTGAATCATTGTTAATACGTGTTAATACGTAAAGCATGATAGGATCTCGCGAAGAAATGAATGATAGACCTTGTTTTCAGGACTTTAATTTGAATTCAAAGAAACATATCTAAATGGTGGGGTATGTAACTATTAAGAGCACTTCTTGGAGGTCCCTAGTTGATAATTGAGGTCCCTAAAGTCAGAAATAAGGTTGCCTTTTCGATACACCAACAAACAAGCAAAAATTGGTCCCTGTTGAATGCTTACGGACTGTAAGCATATGTGCTTACGGTGCGCAAGCACATGCCAGCGAGCCAGCAACTTACAACAGCCTGTTATGCGCATTTTTGACCTGTTCTATCGGTTTCTCTCACTCATGAACGACCCTAGGCACCCCCTAAAGCACTAGTAACATCTGTTGAACGATTGTGGAGAGTTGTAGACCTTGTTGTCATCAATTCATGGTGCCTTGAACACTATAAAACCCACATAAGTTGCAACTCTGTGATCATTCCATTCTCAATCCAAGTCTGATCAATTGAGGAGCTTTCAAGCTGATTACAAGGCCCCTCTAGTCATCATTAAACACTTGGTAAGTTGCCTAACCTTTCTAAGTTAATTATAGCTTAGTATTTTAGCTAAACGTCAAACCGAAGTAAATACGGTTCGACTTCGTAATTAATTAATGATAGCTCAGTCGTATGTCGAATTAAGAGTACCGTTAAGTAGGTAATTATATGGGTATTAAACCCTTATAAGGGCACGTACTGATTCCAGACCTAACTAGGTCGTTTGTCGGGTCAAACGTTGACCGAAAAAGTCAACAGAAAAATAAAATATGATTTAATGCATGATTAACAATACGTAATGCGTGTAAACTGTTTTAAACTTAATATAACCTGGTAATAAGTGTACGGACATGTCTAAACTCGTTCGACTCGACAACTCTCAGCTTTGAACCGGTTCGGAACCGAAAGTCCTGAAACTTTGACTTTCACGCTGACTTCAGTTCTGGCCCGAGTTAGATGGAATTAGAAATGCATTAATGCTTCATTAGGGTTAGGTTACAGGATAGTATAAGCCTCTGTACTTGTTTCGTTGATTATCCAATTAATATGCAAGTTTCCGTTAATCGCTCATATGTTGACCGTTATGCCCTTATTACCTTAAAACATGATTTATGAAAATGTAAAAGTGTAGAAACCTTAAATATTGATATATAAACTTGTATGCAAAATTTGACATCAGTTTGAGGTGTAGAATAAGAGTTATGCTCATTAGCGTAATTACGATGCTTTATGTTAATAAAATGGCGTAATTAGCGTATAGCCTAGTTAAACATACTTTTTGGTATCAAACGAATTACCCACTGATGTAATATATTATTTTAGGATTTTTAAAGATTTTTAATTAATTTTAGGCTGAGCATAACTCATAGTCGTAGGCTTAATTCGGTAATTGTCGGTTTTGCCCTTACGGGCCATAAAATGAGCTTTACACATCTAAATGACTCCAAACCTTTTTCTACTGATTAGTTATGATAAATAAATTATTTTAAGCCTTCTGGAAATATAAAAATATCAGATTTAAGTATCGAACCCGGTAATGGCCTTTAATCGCCTTATTTAGCGTTATTAGCGCATAGTATGTTTTAAAATTATATTGGACATACCCGGGTTGATACCTACTGATATAAGAGGCAAATTATGATATTTTAACAGTAAGCAAAGGTTGATAAACTCAGAATTCAGTTTTGAGCTTTTCGGCTTATGTGAAATTACCAAAATACCCCTACGGGGCCTAGTTTGGTTAAAAATGATAAGTTTTCACATACATGCTTTAGCCCACTGTTAAAACTCATCAAATTGAGTATGTTTGCTGTTTACATCAGACCTGTAACTCAGTTAGACATTTAAACTCTTTTACAAACTTTAAAATGACCAAACTACCCCTACGGGGCATAGTTTGTGTTTAAATTAGTTTCGGGCATAACGAAAGACACCTTACTGATGTCACAACATATTTGAGACATAATTAACTTAGGAAACCTGTATATAGCTCTCATGACTACCCGTCACGCTTATTACGCGTACGGTTCGGTTTATGTAACAAGTTTACATAAATTAGCCGAAACGGGTCAAACCTTAACGGTTTTATCTCAAAATCCAGAATGTGAATAATAAACCCATATTAAACAAGTCTCCAAACTCGTCGGGTCTGAATCACATTCTATCCGGTCTTCGCTTAATCGTGCGTACGAACCGTATCTTGAAACTAGCCGGTCTAAGCTTAAGCTTAATAAAAGACCCGTTAGAATTCTAATAGGTTATATTAAACCTTCGTTCCAGATTAGGAGAAACAGTAAAAGCTACGTGCATTCTTCTATTTGTGATTTATACTTGCATCAGGTAAATACTTTTAACTTATTTTCCCTATACGGGCTTGGGTTACGGTACATAGCGTACCGCTTGATCGAGCATCAAATCTCCACGCTTAGTGGGTAGTTGAATAATTTGATTGGCTCGTTTAAACAGTCTTGTTTACTTTACAGCCTTTGGGGGGTTAATGACCATGTCCCGGATATCCCTGGCATCATCTTACGAGATGGCCACGACCTGAGCACGGGGTGTAGGCGTACTCCCGTGTATAACTCACTTAAAGTGGTGTGTCTATTGATCTTTAACCCGGATTTGATTCGGGCTACTGAACGCATAAGTAACATGTAATTCGTTCACAAGATTATAATATTAAATAATTCTCCCAAGTTAAATAAAAATGTTTATGCCATGTGCATCCAAACCAATTTTCAATCATTTTCCAAAATGAGTCAGTTGAATGTATTTACCAGTGTAAACTGACGTATTTTCCCAAAAAGACTGAATGCAGGTACTAAACGAAATTTGGCTGGATTGTCTCCTAAGCATCAATAAAAAGTCTCGCAAGCTTAGGATGCCAGAAGTCTGTTGAACCATAAATGTTATTTTGTTTCGATCCTACTGTGGATAAACACCGGATATTGTGACTCTGATTACAATAAATAAATTCGGTTGTATCTTATTTTAAATTTGCTTCCGCTGTGCATTATTGTATTGTGTTGTTTGACTATTACGTTGCCAACCATGACGTCACGATACTCCCCCACCGGGCCCACCGGTGACACGTGGAAATCGGGGTGTGACAAATGGACACCCTTTGCCAACCCATGTGGACGGGCCACGTTTTGCTGGTAGAAACGTGGGTTGGTAATTTTGACAACCTTAGAGGGTTTAATCTTTTGTGAATAAATGAAATCTTAACTTTTTGGCTATTTCCCGTGTTGTTATCCTTGTGAATACTTTACTTTTTAATTATTGTAACATTCATTTAGTCTAAACTTATCAAATAAAGAAATATTTAATAAATATCCTTAAAAAGTTTAGGATATGTTCAAGGATCACATATCCTATAATCGATAAGTTCCGAAAAGTAATACAGTTTAAGGATCATAAGTTCAGTTGTCAAAGGATAAAGGTTACTCAAATGAATAATGAATAAAATCAAAATAGTTAAGGATCATACCTGAGAATCCAAGTTAGGATCCTAACCTTTAACACTTATAATCAGGATAACCCAAAAGACAAACCTTAGTAGAAGGTAAGGATCAAGGATCCTTGGTCATTTAGCTTCACAAACCTGAAACAGGATATAACTTGGGACTAAGCCAATATAAGATGAAAGTTAGTAACTGGGGACAAGCCCAACAATTCTAGGGACAAGCCCAATATACTGGGGACAAGCCCAAAGGATAACTGGCGACAAGCCCAAAGGATAACTGGGGACAAGCCCAAAGGATAACTGGGGACAAGCCCAACAATTCTGGGGACAAGCCCAAAGGATCGTGTGTAAACTGGAGTATGGCCCTCACTGGTGACTATCCAAACTTAGTGACATGAAAATGCCAAAACCTTAGCTAACGTGAAAACGTTAGAAACCTTAGGAACGGATGTATGGTACGTCTACCATTATACGTAGGATCCTGAGTATAGCCAGTACAATGAAATTGTCAGCCCCTAAAGTGAGTACTGGTCCCATTGCCATGAACTATACCAGGATCATCGTGCGCTACTGGCGAATACTGGGGACAGGCCCAAACTGGGGACTAGCCCAAATAACTGGGGTTAAGCCCAAATAACTGGGGTCAAGCCCAAATAACTGGATACTTCTGTGGATACTCAATCCTTGGTTAAGGATACCTGAACCTTCAAAACTCAGAATCAAGTGAAAGGAGGATAAATGATACAGGATCCTTATCCTTATAAAGGATAATTAAAAAATGACACAGTTTGAGATTAGATCATTACCAAAATGAGGATCCTCTGCCCTGTAAGGATCCTTCAAGGATACTTGTCAGGTAAGGATCATGGATCCTGATCACATGAAATATTTCTTCAAATGGACAGCATTCCAAGCTCTTGGTAGCAAATCACCTTCCATTGTTAGCAATCGATATGCCCCCTTTCGTGCTTCAGCTTCAATCAAATAGGGGCCTTCCCACTTTGGTGCTAGCTTTCCATCAGCAGGATTGGTGGTATTTTGAAATGCTTTCCTTAATACCATATCACCAACTTGGAATTTCCTGATCCTGACATTTTTGTTGTAAGCTCCAGCCATCCTTTGTTGATAACTGGCCATCCTTATCCTTGCCAAATCCCTGATTTCTTCTATAGTATCCAGGTCTTGAACCAAGTTTTCAGCATTTTCTTCAGGATCACGAATGCTTGTTCTTGCAGTTGGAACCACCATCTCTGTAGGGATCACTGATTCTGCCCCAAACACCAAAGAAAATGGAGTTTGGCCAGTAGTATTCTTGGGAGTTGTCCTCTCAGCCCAAAGCACATAAGGTAGTTCTTCTGCCCATTTCCCTTTCTTGGATCCAAGCTTCTTTTTCAAGTTGTTGATGATGATCTTGTTGGATGACTCTGCCTGACCATTAGCTTGTGGGTGGACTGGTGTTGATGTTATCATCTTAATCCCCCAGCTGTCACAAAAGTTACTAGTTCTATTCCTAATAAATTGGGATCCATTATCACAAACAATTTCAGAAGGAATACCAAATCTAGTAATAATGTTCATTTTAATAAAGGATATAACTTCCTTTTCTCTGACTTGAGCAAAGGCTTCCGCCTCTATCCACTTGGAGAAGTAATCAGTCATAGCAAGCATGAATACTTTTCCACCAGGTGCCTTAGGAAGCTTACCAACTATATCCATTCCCCATCTCATAAATGGCCAAGAAGAGGATATAGGATGCAAAAGCTCTGCTGGTTGATGAAGGATATTACTATGTCTCTGACAAGGATCACACTTCTTGGCATATTCTACAGCATCCTTCTTCATAGTAGGCCAATAATATCCTGTCCTGAGGATCCTTGAGAATAATGCCCTGCCCCCAGTGTGGTTTCCACAATCTCCTTCATGGAAATCCTTTAGGACTTCTTGGATTTCAGGATCCTCAATGCATCTTAGATACGGTCCTGCAAGAGATCGTTTATACAACATATTATTCAATATTGTAAACTGAGATACCTTAATTTTGAAAGCCCTAGGGTTTTCTCCTGTAGGAATCTCTTCATGTTGTATGTATCTCATGATTGGGAGGATCCATGATCCTGAATGAGATAGAGTATCATCACTAGGGATGATTGCAGAATCTTCTCCTATCTCCATAGCTACATGATCCTCAATAGCAGGGGCAAGGATGTGGATAATAGGGATCCTTATATCTTCGGGGATCTTCAAGGATGATCCTAGATTGGCTAATGCATCAGCCTCTGCATTCTCTTCCCTTGGTACCTGTGTCAAACTAAAGGAAACAAAAGAGAGTGCCAATTCTTTGACTATCTCTAAATATTTGATTAGCTTTTCACCTTTAACAGCATAGGATCCATTAAAGTGGTTAGTGATTAATAACAAATCTACATGTACCTCAAGATACCTGATCCTCATATGCTTAGCAATTTGCAAACCAGCTATTAAGGCTTCATACTCAGCCTCATTGTTGGTAGTTTGAAATTCACAAGCTATGGAGTGGGGTATTATGTCCCCCTGTGGCGATTTTAGTAGTATTCCAAGCCCTGTTCCTTTTACATTAGAGGCTCCATCAGTGAAGAGAATCCAAGGATCCTTAGTCTCTTCGAGTTGTTGGACTTCTAACTCAGCTTCCTTTTGCAAATCACTACTGAAATCTGCCACAAAGTCAGCTATAGCTTGGGATTTGATGGCAGTTCTAGGCTCATATCTTATATCGTATGCACTAAGCTTCACTGCCCACTTAGCCATCCTTCCTGACATTTCAGGTTTCCTGAGGACATTCTTAATTGGAAAATTAGTCTTAACAATAATGGCATGAGTCTCAAAATAATGTCTCAATTTAGTAGATGCCATAATTAATGCAAGGATAAGTTTTTCTAAGTGTGAATACCTGGATTCAGCATCAAGTAAACTCTTACTTACATAATAAACAGGATGTTGTGTACCTTGGTGATCCTTAACAAGGACCGCACTTACTGCTTTTGAGGATACCGCCAAGTATAAGGATAATATATCCCCTTTTTCTGGTTTCATCAAGGCTGGGGCTGAGGATAGGTAATCCTTAAGAGCTTTAAGGGCACTTTCATGCTTCTCAGTCCATTCAAATTTCTTGTTCTTCCTCAGGATGTCATAGAATTCCTTGCACTTTTCTGAGGATTTGGATATGAATCTATTCAAGGCTGCAATCCTGCCCGTTAATCTTTGCACATCCTTAGCATTGGTAGGAGATTTGATATTCACAATAGCCTTGATTTGCTCTGGACTTGCTTCAATGCCCCTCTTTGTCACCATGTATCCTAAGAATTTACCTGCCTTAACACCAAAATGACACTTGGAAGGATTTAGTTTCATATTAAATTTATCAAGGATATTGAATGCTTCCTCCGAGTCTTTAAGGTGATCCTCAGCTTTCTTGGACTTAACCACCATGTCATCAATATAGACTTCCATAGTGTGTCCAATTTGTTCCTTGAACATCATATTGACTAGCCTTTGATAAGTAGCACCTGCATTCCTTAGTCCAAACGGCATAGCAATATAACAGTATATACCAGTTGGAGTCATAAAGGCTGTATCTGTTGGACCATTTGCGTGACCCTAAATGTCAGTAAAGCAGTTCATCTTCGAATACGAAGGCGGAATCAACGTATACAAAGTCATAACAGCTCTCAGATCCTTTTAACTTCTTTATATTATCAATTTCCAATGTTTACATGTGTTTCTGAATTAATTTTGACAGAGTTTCGATGCCTACACAATGATCTGATTTCGCTCCAACTCCTCTAAATGAGATCGACACTCACCTATTTATAGTAGATCTGATTCCACCCCAACTGACATGATACATCAGGAGCGGAATCACAGGAGTACCAACAGTATCCTCTTGATCAGATGGTTCCATCTGAATTTGTTGAAATCCAGAGGAAGCATCCATAAAAGTCAACAACTCATGACCCGCAGTAGCATCCACCAAGGAGTCAATGTGGGGTAATGGGAAAGGATCCTTGGGACATGCCTTGTTCAAATCAGTAAAATCGACACATACCCTCCACTTTCCAATTTTCTTTTGAACAACAACCACATTGGCTAACCATCTTGGATACTTAACCTCTCTTATCATACCTGCCCGAAGTAGTTTATCTACTTCTTCTTGGATAATAGCATTTCTTTCAGGTGCAAACTTCCTCCTCTTTTGATGAATTGGCTTGAATGACCTGTCAATGCCAAGTTTATGAGTAATTATATCCTTAGATATACCTGTCATGTCTTCATGTTTCCAGGAAAAGGTGGATTTGCTCCTCTTAAGGAAGGATACTAGCTCATGTTCAATATCGCTAAGGATCCCCGATCCTATGAAGATCTTGGATTCAGGATCATCAGGATCCATGAGGATTTCTTTCAAATCCTGTTCTCTTGCCTCCAAGATATCTCTTGAAGGATGCTTTAATTGCTATTGCTCCCTTGGTCTTGAGGCTGGCTTCATTGATGAGGTATAACAATTCTTAGCCTCTTGTTGATCACTTTCAATTTTCACCACTCCCCATGGACTTGGAAGCTTTCCACACTGATGATAGGTGGATGGGACTGCCTTCATATCATGTATCCATGGCCTGCCAAGGATAACATTGCAACAAGATAAGCAGTCTATAACACAAAATTTTTGATAAGAATGCAATCCTTCAATATAGATTGGGAGTTTGATGTCCCCCAATGTGTTCTTGGTTTTCCCACTGAATCCCACAAGTACTGAGGATCTTGGGACAATATCAGACTCTGGGATATTCATCTTCTTGAGGACATTAAGCTGAATGATGTTCACAGAGCTTCCTCCATCTATAAGGATCCTGCGAATAAAGTGGTTAGAAATAAACAATGTAATTACAAGACCATCATGATGAGTATCCTGGACATCAACTCGATCATCCTCATCAAAGGTTATGACTTTATCCTGGGTAACAACGGAGGTCCGGACGGGTCTGTCTCCATTGTCCATCTTGGTTTCCTAGCATGTCTTTTTGCTGCTGAAAAGGAAGTACCACAAATGTCTGATCCACCAGATATGAAGTTGATAACTTGTGCATCTGCTGGGGGAGCAGGAGCCTTTTCCGGGATCCTTTCAGGATCCTGGATCCTTGACTTCTTCCGCCCCAAGAGTTCCTTCAAATGCCCCTTGCTCAACAAGTAACCAATTTCCTTTCTTAGTGCAATGCACTCTTCAGTGAGGTGCCCAAAATCCTCATGATATGCACACCACTTGGACTTATCCTTTGTAGCAGCTGGTTTATCACTTTTTCTTGGCCACCTAGCTTTCTCACCTAGATTCTGCATTGCAAGGATTAGTTCATTGTTATCAACAGAAAAACAGTATTCAGAAATAGGAGGATAATCCTCATCATCCTCTTCTTGTTCCACTGCATGCACATTCTGGTTATCAGATCTGTTATAGGGCTTTGATTTGTTGTTCCTGAAGTAGGATCCTTGTTTCTCCTGCTTTGAGGATCCTGTCAATCTATCCTGGATCCTTTTCTCATCCTCTAGTCGGATGAACCTAAGGGCCCTGGTTCTTACTTCATCAAGGTTCCTGCAAGGTGTCATCACAAGATCATCATAGAATAATGAATCCCTAAGCAATCCCATTTTAAAGGCTTCTACAGCTGTAGCAATATCCAAGTTAGGAATATCTAATGATTCTTTACTAAACTTAGTGATGTAATCTCTAAGTGATTCATTTTGACCTTGAGTTACCCTATATAAATCACTAGTTAATCGTTCAAACTTCCTACTACAAGAGAATTGACTATTGAACAAGTTAACTAGATTAGCAAATGAAGTAATAGAGTAAGGGGGAAGACTTAGTAGCCATTTAAGAGCAGATCCTGTAAGTGTGGATCCAAAGCCCTTGCATAGACATGCTTCTTTTAACCTCTCCGGGATTGGATTGATCTCCATCCTCTCCCTGTACTGAGCTACATGCTCCGCTGGATCTGTTGAACCATCATACAGTTTCATGGATGGTATCTGGAATCTTTTGGGTATCTCAGCATCACATAAGGGTGGTACAAAACGAGATATCCTATGGCTACCGTCTGCAATTTCAGGAATGGGTTTAACCACTCCTGGAACACTAGATATCATATCCTTGAGCTTCTGTAACTCCCTGGCGATAGCTTGATTGATACCTGTATCCTGCATTAAGCCATGGTTAGTGTTATATGAATTATTAAAAGTGTTACCTCCCACATGATTCGTGTTTGGAATTCCAGATGTGTATCCATATTGACGGGTTTCTGGTATGATCGAAGGGCCAGATGAAGCAACGGTTTACATTGGTATGAAGTCTCCTTGATGAACATCCGAGCTCTGAGGCTGCACACTTCTCATGAATCCTTGATCCTAAAAGACGTTGGATCCTTGAAGTTGAGATGATCCTGGAACCTGAAAGGATCCTGGAACCAGAGAGGATCCTGGGACAAGGGAGGATCCTTGGACCGGGAAGGATCCTTGGACCTGGGAGGATCCTTGGACCTGGGAGGATCCTTGGACCTGGGAGGATCCTTGAACTGCATGCATTCCCAAATATCCTCCTGACGTGAAGTATCCTTGAGGCTGAAAAGAGGATCCCGATGGTTGAGAAGAGGATCCTTGAGGCTGGAAGTGAGAGCCAAATGCCTGACTCATAGTTGCTGTTCCATAACGCCTTCCTGGTAATTCCTTTTTATTTCTTTAATACCGAACTAATCAAAAATAAATATTAGATAATACAAGAGAAATATTTTTGGGTTTTTGTTTTGTATTTTTTTTTATATTTTTGTTTTTTTTTTTGTATTTTTTTAGAAAACTAGAAAAACACTAAGCGCACTAATTCCCCGGCAACGACGCCATTTTGATGACTGTCGTAAGGGTCAATCAAAAACCTAAATAAGCTACGTAGATAGCGTAAGTAGGGTATCGTATCCACGGGGAAATTGTGGTCAGTGTCACGTTTTTAACTAAGAACTAAATTAACTAGATTGGGGGTTTTGTGAGTTTGATTATAAAAAACTAGAAAGCTAATTAATAAACTTGTAATCAATACGAGAAAGAATAACCTCTACCCGGAATCCCAATTACCCGTTTAACATCAAAACCTGTTTACCGATTCAAAACACCACATAGACATGGCCTCGGAATTAATGAATCTGATTAGTTATCAAGGATAGTTTTTAAGATTCACAATGCAACCTAATAACCCGTTTAATTGTATCAACTACCCACCAATTTACTAACCCGCTAACAACGCAAGTAAGTTGCCAATACGCTTAATAAACGACAAGTAATTCAAACACAAGAAACGTTTACCAAGAATCCAACACGAGTGGTCAAGCTGTACACGTTATACGAATCCGCAAACAAGATTTAATGCAAAACAATGTAAAAGTTCATCCGGGTAGAAGTTATAAGAAGTTTAGTCGCTCATTGTTATCCTCATAGCTTCGGTAATGATTAGGGAATTGCAGAACATGAAGAATGGATTTGAAAGATGGTGTATGATGAAAAGATGATGCGCCTCGTTCGTCCAAAGCTCTGATCGATGGCTGCTTATTCGAGAATCAGGAGGTGAAACCCTAACAATCAAATCATAACCTTTAAATAGTTGTTCTTTTCGGCAGCTCGAGCCGCGAGTCGCGGCAGGAACAATGTATACCCCCGCGTATCGCGGGGGTGAGTCTCTTGACCGACTTCATTTGATTGCCTCAGGCGAGTCGCGGAGCTGTTCATCTCATATGCCGCGTATCGCGGGGCTGTCCCTGTTGACTTTCTCCTGCTCAGCTCCATATATTGACTTGTCAACTCTTTTTTCCACTTACATCTCTTGTAAACCTTCATTACTACCTGTTTTAATCCCTGCTAAACACAAACATCAATATTCTATAAGTAACCTAACTCATACAACTTAATGTATGTAACGAACTAACAATCGACACTTAATACTATAAACTATGCTTATTTTAACTTAACATCAAGAGCCAAATGCCTGACTCATAGTTGCTGTTCCATAACGCCTTCCTGGTAATTCACCCAAGTATTGCACGTCCGGAGCTGCTGAGTGCTGGGAAGTTATGACTGGAGTGTCGAAGTTCAGCGACCTTGGCATCAGAGGAGAGTGATCCTCCACTGATTTCTTCTGTTTCTTGATCTCAGCGATCTCCCGGAGGATCCTTTCATTGGTTTTGTCCTGCTCCTGTGCGTGATTCCTCATCTGCAAAATCAGAGCATAAAGATCATTAGTAGTAGGATTAGAAGAAATAGAAGAGGTTGGTGGTTTTGTGAAAATGGGGGTTTGTCTCTTCGCAGCATTCTCAGCATTCTTCTGGGATCCAGAAGGTGGTGGAGGCAAAGGAGGAACGCCTTGTGAAGAACTGATTGCCGGCATAGAACTTGATGTATTCTTTGTCGAGGAAGCCATCTGCTTGGTTGTAATGAACCGAAATGATCACAAAAGTATGAATTTTCTTAGGAATGAAGCACCAATTGCTCCACGGTGGGCGCCAAACTGTTTTGGTCAAAAATCAAGCAATGACAATGCAACCAAACTTTCTGTTGTGAGGTATGATGCTTGAATCAATGAATAACACTAAGGATCACTCAGAAATGAAATGAATAAGTGACACAAAGATTTATACGAGGAAAAAGCCCTTGATCAATGAATGATCTCCGGCATAAAAAACCTCGGGTGATGGAAACTACCGATCACCAACTCAAATTAAACAAGAAATGTATTACAACTTCGGATGATAGCGAGCTAATTACAAGGATCACTATAGTGTATTGTGTAAAAAAGTGTGTAATCACCAAGTGAATTATCGAGAGCTGGTGAGAGCAGTTTAGAGAGTGTGTGTGTAGAGAAAAATAGCCAAGTCTTTTCTATTTAGCTCGCTACCCCTTTTAAAAATGGAAAATATCTAACCTAACAAACATTCTGCAATTCATGCAAGTCCCCCACGAACTCCATAACGTCCACTTCAGGTAAGCACGTGCGGAATAATTCATGGAATATGCTCCAGGAATATCGCCAAGACCAAGTCCAAGCTGGTACTCCTGCAAAACAACATCATATTCAAAGTAGACAATCGTTAGTATAAGGATCCTTAAGATAATTCGTGATCCTGATCCTGCGATACTTCTGAGGATCACCAATTCAATCAGAAGTAAGGATCACTAAACCCAACAGTAAATGAGGATCACTGATCATATGAAAATCCTCCCCTAACAGGTAGATAAAACACGAATTAAAAATAACGATATAGCCAACTACATCATATGTTTATTATAAAAAAAGTTCTAATGTCTTAAAAAATACACTTATCTCTAATTAAAAATGAATCTAAACTCTTATCATGCTTGTTTGTACATTTTTTTAGTAAACTTTCGTTTTGCTTCCTGTAGTTTGGTCGTTTTAACGGTTTTGCCCCTAATCCTTTAAAAATAGTCATTTTACTCCCTGATCTTTATAACTTATCAGCATTTTGCTCCCCGCCTTAAACAACGTTTAAATAATTCGTTAACTAGAAGGGTACTTTGGTAATTTTATAGATAAAGTAAGGCCATTTAAGTCTTTCACCCAATAAATCTAAAACTTGTTTATTTACACACACATTCTTTTATCTCTCATATCTCCAACCACTCTTTCAACTAGCTACCAGCATCCACAACCATCCACCACCACCTGGCACTACCACCGCCACAACTAGCATACCATTTGAACCCACCCCAAATCGAAATAAGATTTAACTACCACCTGCAGAACACAATCCACAACCATCTGTCGACCACCACCTGTGTGAACCACCAATAAATCGAAACCCACCACCATCCACAACTATCTGCTAACCACCACCTCCATAAACCCCCCACCAAATCGAAATGCACATTTAGTTAAAAATCGAAACCCACCTCTAGTGAAACCAGCCGGCAAACAGAAAACCCAACCCCAAATCGAAAAACAGACAAACATAACCCCAAATCGGAACCCACCAAAAGTGAAACCCTCCTTTCGTTTGCAGATTTGAATAAGAAATCCATGAAACCATATCCATAAAAACCCTCCTTTTGTATGCTCGTGTTATCAGCAAGTCACAAGATCTATTCATATTTTCTCCTCATCTCTCTCATCGAATCGATTCGGAACCGGAAATTGTGGTGGTAACCGACCGGAGGGTGGTGATTGAGACGGGTCAGAGATGGCGTTGTGGTAGCCGGTGAGCAGTGGTGGTCGGCGTGGTGTGTCCGATGAGTTAGGGTTCCGACATAAACAGCGGCAACGGCATCTGTATTTGGGTGCACCGACTTGAGATGGTGGTGGAAGGATGCGGTGGTGATGTATGGTGGTGGCTAAAGTGAATTTGGGTTCTAGGGTTTGGGAGTAGAATATGCAGACAAGTGTTTATAATTGTTATTTATTATTTATTAATATATTAATTAAGAACATATATTAATAAAAAATGCCCTTACGTTTATTCTTAAAATTACTAAAATGCTCTTCTAGTTAACAAACATTATGGATGGAGTTAAGGCTATGGAGCAAAATGGAAAAAAACATAGTAAATTATTGGAGTAAAATGACTATTTTTAAACGATTGAGGCAAAACCATTAAAACGACCAAACCACAAGGAGTAAAACGGAAGTTTACTCTTTTTTTTATAATTTGTTCATAAATCATAAAGTATAAACGATAGGAAAAGTTAGGGTTTGTCACATACAAAGTTTGATTTCACATGTTTTAATAAAAATAAAAAGATATTAAAGGTTGAATGTATAAATTAGAAGTATTATGTTGAAAAAAAGTAACGATGCTAGGAAAATAGACTAGATCAAATTTTGTGTTGGTGTCGAATCCAGCAAATAAATATAATATAAACCCACTAAACACACTAAAAATAGTATGAATGGAAGTAAGGTTCGTGTCCTCAGGGATACAGATTAACTAGTTATGCCAAAACGATTTTATTCAGATACGGTTGTTTTAAAAAGGGGGGGGGGGGGTTTAATTTAACTAAATGTAAAAACAATTTATAATTTTTAGATTAAAAAGAAAAGCTAATTAAAGTGGTTGGAAAATTGAGATGTTAAAAACTAATTTCAACACCAGGGCAATTTCTTGATTCGGTTCGACTTACGATCATTAACGGTCACGGTGCAATGATCCCTTTTAAATAATAGTTTGTATCGACACTAGACGTCACGCAGTTCGGACATCCACTCTATCTAATGTCTAACCAAACGCCGTTCGTTGATTAGAACCAACCCGCTACTCTAAGCTCACGTCGTTCGGATTTTAGTGTGCGAGTTGCGTGATTCTATAATAAATTCAAATTCATAGACAAACTTGAACCATTATTTGTTCCTTTTATCAAAACTTAAAATCTGATTAGAGATTAAAATCTTGATGAACTTTATTAGAAAAATTAATAAATTGATCAGGTTTACTAACAATATAATATTTTCCGGATTTGATCCGTATTAAAAACAAGAATCACACAAACAAACCACTAAAATAATCGGATCTAACATAACCGTTTCAAATAAAGTTGTGAACCAAATCAAAGGAAATAAACCCTAATGTTGAAACTATAAAAGACTAGCCGGACATGGTGGCTAGTTCTATCAATACAAATATGAAACAAAACATCCTAAACTTAAACTTACTAAACAAATTATTCTCAAAAATCACAAAAGAGAAAATGCCTTTTTCCCGATCTCGAGTTGCAGCAGCCGTCCAACAATATTCCTTCTATATCGTTCCTTCTGGGTTTTTTTTATCATTATCCCCTTTTGATTGCCTACACTTTCCCATGACATTGTTTCATCAATGGGCCATAAGGTCCGTTTAATCTTTTCCCTTTCTTGCGATGGTCTAGCCCAACAACAGCTCATTTGCAAACAATTTAACCCATGTCAGTTTTGTAATTTTCAAGTTGCAGCCCAAACAATTTATACATGTTGTTGCTCTTCAAACGTTGATCCACAAACTTGTTTGTGCTTGTTAATTAATTATAGCCCACCTCCAAATACTTTCGTATTCATTTAAATCGGCTATGAACATAGCCACCTTTCTGAGTCCTTGCAATCCATTTGAAAAATTCTTGTCATTCCTCACGACCGCTCCGTGCCTACAAAACCATTGAAAACGTCCAAAGTAGATTCCGTTCCACAAAAACAAGCGTTTCACAAAATAACGAGGTATGACTATGAAATATGCATGATATGTGGTGAATTTTTAACATAAATATGCTATAAAAACGTGCCAAAAAATGCAACTAACATTTTGTCAATATTTTTCAGTCCAACTTCTAATGAAATTCACTTGCAGTTACTTTTTGAGGGCGTGGCAGTGAATCCCCCTGGGTGAATACTATTCATGTCTTGCATATTGTTGAAAACCAGGGGCGAATCTACGTTCAATCACCGGGTTCCCAGGAACCCAGTCGGTTTGAAATTTTTAGTGAAAACGTATATAAAAAAATTGAAAAGGAACCCATAAATAAATTATGGGTGAACCCATAAACATAAATCTCTACTAATTCGCTGGTTAAATGCGTTTTTCCTAATCTTTACATCCCGAGTTCGAATCCTCCATTAGCAAATTATTTTGTTTCTTTTTTAAAATTCTAAAACCCATTTAGGGTTAAACTAAAAAACAAGACAGTGCACAACTTAGTTTTTAGCCTCCACCCTCTCTACTTCTCTAGTGATCACTGACCAGCCCCTGCCCCACTCCACCGGCACCTACAGCCCATTACCCAAAATCATCGGCCTTTACGTCATCGTTACCCCCAAGCCCCCACCACAATCCAACTCCGGCAGCCACCGTCGACTCGTCGACCCGCCCTTGAATATATCTCACTCTCAGGTTTTTTTTCTATAACAATTTCTCTCAATTTGCTAGAATTGTTGCTTGATTTGTTGATTATTGTATGGGAATTTTTGAAAGTTGCTATATGACTATGAGATTTGGTATTTAGTATTCTTTAGGTATTATAAACATGAAACTTAGTCTTACTTTGTAGTTGATTTTTGTTTTCACTTGCAAAACTATTTTGATTGTTCGAGGTCTTTATTTCAGTGGATCATAACTGAGATTTTTTGTTATGTGCTTGGAATATCATATTAGTTTTTTTTTTTTTTTTTAATCTGGTTTGTGATCAGAAGCTTTGTTATGAATTTGTATATTGGTGGAAGACTGAACGGCTTATTATGGATCTTATGACTAGTTCAGAACAATGTTTTGTTCTTAGATTTTGCGAAACCTAAACTAAAATAACCATTAGATGTCTTCTTAACCTGACTTCTTTGTGTATAAAAATAAAAATTCATAAAAGACACACCCATTGATCTTCTTAACTTTACTTCTTTATGTATGATATTAAAAATCCGTTAAAGAATAACTCATAGCATCATATTCAAAAAGGGCTATTGGATTGAATAGAAATCGTCAACTTTTTATTAGTTTACTTTGAACGCTAAACTGGAGATTTCAATCAACAAATGATCCCTTCTTAGCAAGGAACTAAGGGCAACAACCAGGAAAAGGGACAAAAAAACCAAAGTGTACTCAAACACCAAAAAAATAAGACTAAACTACATGAAAACAACGGAACTTATTCAAGATATATACCACCAAAACTTCTACATGAGAACAACGCCAAACTGGATCTTCCACTAGTGATAAAGCTTGACCCGACCCGGCCGGAATTTTTAACGTTATTTTGACGAAAACTCGAGCACCTAAAAAATGAACACAATGGGAAAAAATCCTGGATCCGCCACTTTTGAAAACGCTTTAGAAATTAATACATTCATACAATAGAATTATACCCATGATCTAGTTATTGATCGAAAAGGCAAACATTTAATTCATAACTTAATTCATACATTTGTTTATAAAAATAATGATATGGTAAAGAGTAAATTACTCTTAATCTTTTAACATATCAGACACCGAGGTTGCATTTTATAACAGTTTTAGCCCCTAACACTAACTTTGTTACTTTTTTTTTTACAATTAAGTGTAAGGGTAATTAGGTAATTATATACCTTAGGGGTTGTTTTTGATAATTACAAAGTTCTTTTACAGAGTAATATGTAAGAGATTATCAATTACTCAATATTTTTTTATTATTTTTTTATTTTCACGATTATTATTTAACAAAATATGTTTTATATATACAAATAAATATGGATTTTCATTAAATGTTTTTTTATAAACGTCGTTTTTAAAATCATTTGTTTTTTTTTACCTTTTAAACTGTCTATCGTATTTAAAATTTTTCATTTTTAAATCGCTTGTTTATTAAAATCGTTTTTTAAGTTGTTTGTATTTTAAAGTTAATTAAACATTACATTTTATACCATTCTTTTTAAAATCATTTTGTTAAACTTTTTTAAACAATTCGGTTTTTTTAAGTCGTTAATTTTTAAAAGCGTTTCTTTTTAAACTGTTCCTTTTAGAACCGTTTTTGAAATCGTTAATTTTTGAAACTTTGTATTCAGTTTACTTATAGCCGTTAGGGAAAAAGTACTTCTGAAAATGAACGATTTCAAAAATCGAATGAATTTTAAAAAACGATCTTTAAAAATGAAGATTAAAAAAAGGACGTTTATAAAAAAACAGAATCTTAAAAGAATAAGTTAACAAGTGTAAGGTACTGAAAACACACGAATTAAATAAACGAAAGGTTAAAAAAATAACGAATTTCGAATAAACAAACGGTACAAAGAACTGGAAGATTTGAAAAAGAAATAAACCATTCTAAACAAGTTTGAAAAATGAACGATGTTTTACAAACTTTTTATTAGAATGTTTCTTTTTTTTTTTTCAAATATTACATTTCTTTTGTTTTTATTCACGTCGTTTTGTAAAATTTAAAAAATGAACGACTTAATAAAGTGAGTTGTTTAAAAATGTTTAAAAAATAAATGATTTTAAAAAGAATGGTATAAAATGAAGTGTTTAAAAAAAACTTTAAAAGACAAACGACATTAAAAAGAACTATTTTAAAAAGAACGATCTTAAAAAACAAATGGTTTAAAAAAGAATAATTTTAAAAACGACAGATGGTTTAAAAGATTGTAAAAAAAAATATTTTTTAAAACGACTTTTATAAAAACAAATAGTTAATGAAAATACATATTTATTTGTATATTTAAAACGTATTGTGTTAAATAATAATCGCGAAAATAACGAAATAATAAGAAAACTAGAGTAACCGCATTAATAATCTCTTAAATATTAAAAGAACTTTGTAATTATCAAAAACAACCCTAAGGTATAAAATGACATAATTACCCTTACACTTAACTGCAAAAAAGTAACAAAGTTTGTGTCAGGGGTCAAAACCGTTATAAAATACAATCTCGGGGTCTGATATGTTAAAAGATTTCTTTTTAGGCTGAAATAATTAAACTGGCTAAACCACATGAGGCAAAAGAGTAATTTACTCTATGGTAAAATAACAAAAATGGAGGGAGTAAAGTAAACCCAGTTTAAGAGAAACTGAAAGATCATGAAGGGTTGTAGTTGGGATAAACCGGAGGAGACAAACAAAACAAAAATCTATTGGCAAAAGTATTAAACCATGACCTCACTTATATTTCATGGGGGCTGCCCGCCCAGCTATGCTGAATTGCATTTGTTATTTATTTCTGAAAAAAAAAAACAAAGTACTCCACATGGTAGAATGTGATTAGTTTTATTACTATTATCCTTTTTTTTTTAATTATTTTAAAGTAGACTTCGTTAAAAAACAAATCAACCCACGAAAGGGACAGCCACAAAAACACAAACTACATGTTTACAAAATTACATCAATCGATTCAAGAAATCGACCTTGATTTACATCTACTCTTAATCCATACAAATCTGATTGATTTAATTTCACTCAGACTATGGGTGTGGTTCCCATTTCTCCAGGTCCACGTCAGCGCTACATCACTCTCTCCTTCTACCTCATCATCCTTCCCCATACATTGGGTGTAATTCCCCCTTCTTTCCCCTTCCCCCTTTCATTTTTTTATTTTTATTTTTTAATATCAAAATTCCTAAAAATATAAAAAGTTTTCATTAATTAAAATAAAATTACATAGCCTAGAAAAAAAAGACATTTAAGAAAAAACTAAAGCCTACTTCCACTTCCACCTAGCCATTTCTTTGCGATTTTGTCTTTCATCCTTGAGTGCACTGTTGTCAGATCAAAATATGTGTATTTCGTACTAGTTAGCATTGAGTTTTAGTGTGTTAAATATATTAATTCGTAGTTGTTATATATTTATCGTGTGATTGATGTTTGTGGTTTAACAGGTGTTAACAAGGGTAAACGAGGTTAAATGAGCTGAAAGAATAGGTTCGGCAGGTCAACGCAGGCTAGAAACATGAAAAAGTCAACTCGAGCAAGCTTAGCGACACGCGGAAGCTTCCCGACTATCCTCCACGAGCCGCCGAAGAAGTCAGAGTCAATGTCGGTTAAAAAAAGTCAACGACAGTCAACATGTGACCCCCACGACACGCGGGGGGTGTGTGGGGACGTCTCCGCGACGCGCGGCAAGGTTCCAGTGCGGGAATTCTTATTTAACGACCAAAATTAGGTTTTGAGAGAACAACTTTTCATTATTCATTCGACAGCCATCCAGACGACTAACAGAGGCGATGTTGGCACCATTCTTCCATCCTTGAAGCTATTCTTGCATGTTTGATCAACTCGGGATGACAACCGAAGTTGTGATGACAATCATGAGCGGCTAGGCTCTTTGTGGCTTCCTCCAGGTGGACGGTTCACTTAGGTGTTACTTTACTCAGTTTATACTCATGTTTATATGTGTTTTTGCCCTTGACAAAGTTGTATGAATACATTGATGTGTTGGTTTCTTTGAACTATTTGCATGTGTTTTGAGTTCTTGCTTTACAACTTGTTCGGTTGATAACAAAACCTAGTAGCTTGTTGGGTGACATAGAGTAAGTTGACTCACATTAGTAAATATGGTTAATCGAACTATAAAAGATCTGATGACAAAGACCTATGTTTGATTACCATCTTAAATTAACCAACTTTCCAGCATCATGTCTATGTGATGGCCAATTAACTCAGTGAATTGAGTTTTGTGAAACCTAGAACCTGAAGTTTGGAGAATGTTACGTTTTATAAATCTGATATATCTTCTCTTAGTTAGTTTAAAGTTTTCCTTCAAATTAATCAAAAACCCTAAGTTAAGATTAATAGTTAATTAATTAGATAATCTAGTCAAACACTAACAACATATTTTTCGTAGATACGATACCCTACTTACGCTATGTACTTAGTTTAATTAGGTTTTTGCATTACCCTTACGACAGTCATCAAGCACCGTACGGTATTTTTCGGGTACGCTTTTGATGTCGGTTCTCTTGAGTCAGAACTCTTCGGCTTCTTGATTTTGTATATTAAATTCGAGTCGCCCCTATCAAACTCAAGTCTCTCTCTTTCCCTTGTTGCTGTTTCTTTTTCCTTATCTTCCTGTTTGTACCTATCCTTTATAGTAACAGAGGATATTTGGTGAAAAAGGTTAATTCTCATTCATGAATTACAACAAATATAAATACAATGTACCTGTCACACCCCGATATTTCCACGTATTACCGGTGGGCCCGATGGGGAGTATCGTGACGTAGTTGATATCATCATAGTCAAACAACACAATTTAAATGCACATCGGAAGCAAAAGATAAATATATTACAACCGAATGAGAATATCAAAGTATTACAAACGGTATGTAAAAGATCCACAGGCGGATCAAATAAAAGAAAACTGTTCAACAGACTTTAGGCATCTAGAACTTGCAAGATTCCCTATTGACGCCCTGAGCTCCCAGCCAATTACGTACAGTACCTGCCACTTAACCTTTTTGGAAAATACGTCAGTTTACACTGGTAAATACAATTAACTGACTCATTTTGAAAATGTTTAAGAAAATTGATTTGAATGCACAAGGCACAAAACTTTTTATAACTTGGGACAATTTTATTAATAAAAATCTTGTATCTGATTTACATGTTTGTCCAACATTTAGGGCCGGTGATTTTTACAAGCCGGTCAAGATTAATAGACACACCACAAATATAATCTCACAAGAAGACGCCCTTACGAGTGAGCATATCTTTTACATAAGCAAAAGGAGGTGTTATGCCTACACCTTGTGCTTAAGTTGTGGCCATTCACTTTTTAAATGAGCCAAGGATATCCAGGACACGGTCATTAACCCCCAATGTTATTTGTTATCAATCAATACAGATTAAAACGGGATTATGCAATTTAATCATCTCCGACTAAAAGGTTTCTACACCCGACCAAGCGGTATTTTTATAATACCGTATCCCAAGCCCGTATAAGGGAAAATAAGTTAAAAGTATTTACCTGAGCTAAATATAAATTCAATCCCAGCCGTATATCAATTCAGCAAGCACAAGTACTTCTACTGGGGCTCTTAATCTGGAACGAAGGTTTTATTAACCTATTAGATTCCTCACGGGTCTTATTTAAGTCGTAACTTAGACCGGTTAGTTTTTAAGGAAAGGTTTACGGTTCAAAACGCAAGATTAAGCGCAGACCGGATCATAATGTGATTTAGACCCGACAAGTTTGGAGACTTGTATAATATGGGCAAACTAAACACGTTCTGGATTTTGAAGTGAAAATGATAAGGTTTGACCCGTTTCGGTTATTCTATGCAAACTAGTTACATAAACCGATCCGAACGCGAAACATGCGTAACGGGTAACCATAAGAGTCATGAACATGTTCCACAAGTTAATATGCCTTAAATATGTTGTGATATCAGTAGAATATCTTCCATTATGCCGAAAATGAATTTAAAACCAATTTATGCCCCGTAGGGGTATTTTGGTCATTTTAAAGGTTATAAGAGAGGTTAAATGATAATCTGAGGTTCTGGTCTAAAATGATTAGTAAATATATTTATTTTAATAAGTTATATCAGTAAAATACCTCACATATGTGAAATTTATCATTTATGGCCAAACTACGCACCGTACGGGCATTTTGGTCATTTCACATATGCTTTAAGGGTTAATTTTGGAAATCTGAGTTCAAAACTTTTATTTACCGTTAAAGTATAAAAATTTAGTCATAACATCAGTAGGTATCAAGCTTTAGGTGCCCAATATGGTTTTAAACCACACTATGCGCCTAAATCGCATAAAAGTCGGTATTTGACGATATTCGGGTTGATTAATGAAATCTGAGATTTTGATCAACCTTTACTGTTTAAAATAACTTATTTACCATATAAAATCAGTAGAAAAAGGTTTGGTATGTAAAGGATGTGTAAAACTCATTTTATTAGTGAAAATGGCATTATCGTCAATTACCGAGTCTATGCGATAACTCTATGTTATGATCAGATTAAAATTTTATAAAAATTTCCAAAAATCCCTAAATATTATATTATATCAGTAGGTAAAAGGTTTGATGACAAAATTTGAGTTTAAATAGGCTTTATGCCGAAATTGCCGTTTAATTAATAAAGAAGCTTTCAATTTACGCTATTGCGCATAACTCCTATTTTAGACCACGAACTGATGTGAAATTTTATGGACATGTTTATAAATCAGTAATAAAGGTTTAGTCCTTCCACATTTTCAAAAATCTTGTTTTAATATCAAAATGGCATTATGGTCAACATTTAGGCATTATGGAAACATGTAATGAACTCTAATTCTAAAGGACCAAGTAGTATAACTTCAGGAGGTTATACTAACATATAACATGGTCACAAAGGAACCCTAAGACATAATTAAACTAAGCTAATTCGGGTCAGAACTGAAAGTCAAAGCAAAAGTCAACTTTTGCGACTTTCGGTTCCAAACCGAGCCTATACTTAGAATTGTCGGGTTGAATCATGCTTAGGCATGTTCAACTAATATTTACCAAGTTATTAAAGTGAGAAAACTGATTCTATGGTTATTATATTATTAGTTATGAATTTTTATTTAAAACTAACCCGTTTGACTTTTATTTGACCCGACAATTAAACTAAGTAAACGTGGTAATTAGGAGGTGCCCTTTTGAGGGTTAAACACCTACCTAATTACGGTCACGTAGCCATGTTCGTTGCGAACCAAATTACGCGACGAATGGAATTTTATCAAGCCAAACACTAAAATAAAATATTTTAGTGCTTACATAAATTTTTGGGTGTCCGGATATATTCAGAACGTAAGATATGCGCGAAAATGCAAACTTGTGCACTTTTTGACACTTTTAGTCCCTGTTGATCAAATAAGTTTATTTTTGCGCACCAAACACCTCTATGCCCATATCTAAGATATGTAAAGGATATTTAGGGCATGTTTAACTTTTGATCATATTCCGGAAGGTTCGATACTATACGAATTGATAGACTTTTGCAGTTTGACGCAAATAGTCCCTCTAATGCGCAGACTTGCGCATATCATCGTTTAATAGTATTAGAGCCTTATCTAATCCATATTAGGTATTTATGAGAGTATTATAAAGCATCATAATGCTTCGGGTTCGCTAAAAGGTCATTCAGAGGTATAATTAAACATATTGACACTTTTAGTCCCTCTAACTTGAAAAGTTGCGTGTAACTTCACTTATAGGCATAAAAGCCTTGGAAGGCCAATGGTTGGCATTCCCGAGAGTATAATCAAATATCATGAAGCTCCCGGTTTGTTAAAAGGTCTCTCAGAGGTAAGAATTAACATGTTGACGCTTTTAACCCTTTATTGCGCAAACTTTCAATTAATTACACAAATGGCTACACTTGATCAACAAGTGGCTCATTTGTGAATATAAAACCGAAAAAGGTTATTTAAAAGCTTATTTTAGATATGTTAATACTTCCAGTTCTTTCATAATCAATATTTTTTGATTTTTCGAAAAATTGGTCCCTTAAATTCAAGGTTTGACTTTATTAGGGTTTATTACACGTGTCAATACATCATTGGACGTGATTTTACGAGGTGTTACATCCTCACCCCCTTAAAAGAAATCTCGACCTCGAGATTTGCTAAAGTAATGGAAGTACTTTCTGATGTATCATGGACTTAACTTCCCTAGTACATTTGGGCCTCTAAGGCACCCCAGTTGACTTCTATAATATGTACATGTATCCTTTTGGAGCTTCTTAACCTGTCGATCCTTAATCGATATGGGTTTCTTATTAAATCAAAAATTTTCATTAATCTGCATACCATTATGTGATAATACGTTTTGACTTATTGGCGAAACCTATCCTTGAATCACTAATGTGGGTCATATTGCGAGCTCCACTAAGCTCCTTATATAGGTTTTAGCTTATAAGCTATTGACCTTTGTTGCATTCGATTTCTCGAATGTTCCTATATATCCAGGGCTTAACTTACCCTGAGAAAGTTAAAATTTAGCACACCCTTCTTGGGGCGATACCTTCCATTGAACCTTATTCCTTATTAAGGACTTAAGAAGGTTGTGACTTTTATAATCCTCAATTTTCTGCCGATTACTGGCAACTTTAAGATGATTATGAATTCGAATGATCTTATTTGTTGTTTCCAATGCAACTTTCAGATTCTGATAATCGGATTTACCAATCTATTGTTCTAACAATGGATGTTTAACATTCCATTTATACAAGGTCCCCAAAGGAGCAGCCTTGATACTTACATAATAATTGTTATGGAAAAACTTATTTTATGGTGAGGTGGTTATTCCAACCACTGTTTAAAACTAATCCTTAGGAATAGCTAATCCTTACAGCTAGTCGAACAAGTCGACGATCCTGGGCAGCTAATGGCGATTCTTAATTGTTCCCTAAATAGGGTTGCGGTAATCAATGCATAAGCAAAATGAACCGTCTTTCTTAGTTAGCAATACCGAACTCTTAGAATATTTAGCTAGGCTATATGAACCTTCATCTTAAAACTCACTTAATCAGGGTTCCGATTCTTCCAATGATGGTACTAGATATCATGGAGATTTCATAATAATGCAGCCCTAAGCGGGATGTTAATCTTAACTCTACTCGCCTCAGGAGGTAAACAGGGTAACCTCTGGAGAAGATAATCAAGGTACAAGGAGGTTACAGAGATTTTCCAAATCTCAGGCCTTAATTCATTCATCATAGTCTGTGTCAGATAAGTGACACATTTATGTCACGAGTCCATGAATTCCTTGATCGTAGACATTTATTTGGACAATTCCATTCTGGATATCTTCTTTGAATACCATTAGTTGACTTTAGTACCATATGACTATTGGAATATCCTTGCAGTTCCATGCATTAAACCTCCATAATGATCAGGCATGGAAGCAATCTATGGGACTTATTAAGATACACCAGCCCTCATATGGCACTTTTTGTCATACCATTTGGTATTCTTAATCGATAGAGATCAAGAGATATCAACTACATATTCTGACGTACTTCATCTGGAGAGAGGGTGTACTAGAATTTTACGACTGAAGATCTCTGACAGGAACAGAAGAAATGGTTCCTATGATTTTGTCTGTAAGTTTTGCCTTACGCTTAATATCTAGGGTTCTTATGGAAGATTTTAAAAGTTTGCTATACTTATAGTTTATGAAGGATTTGGGGCAAGTAGTATTCGGCTCTTTGAACTTTTTCACAGCCTTCTTCACAGCTTTTCCAACAGCTGCGTCTATCATAGTTTGAAGAACATCTTTGGAATTTCTAAGGTTTACAATTGTAGCATCACTAGCATGCGTCGCATCATCAATGGCGTGATTGACTGATGTCTTATCCGAGTTTGTCATACTCAAGATTTGGTTCCTATTACTAAATGAATCAATTTCTTAGTTGCAATCCAACAACTGCTATTCATCACCCTGATGGCCTTAACATATACTAACCATGGTATCATTAAACCATACAGGCCAATATAGTACTAACATTCTTAATGAACGTTATATTTAAAAAAATATATCAATATTACTTAGCCTAGGTCTCAAAAGACCTTCAATGGCATTTAAGGTTTGGACCTAGTCCATCACCTTTTTGACAGGGGATCAAAATGTCACATCTGTCTCTTTTTTTATATTGATGAATTTAGATAGCTTGAAAGCTTGCCATAAGGATATCAGAAAAGAGTGATTCCTAATAGATATAAAATATCTATCTAAGATTTGTTGGAGCATTCTCTAAAGTATCATCGGCCAATTTCTACCTCGCGTTATATGACCGGAGTCCTAATCAGGCGGAGACAATAGTTTACAACATTTATTGCTCATAATAGACTTATATGTGCCATCATCAAATAAATTTCTGCATAAACTTCTTGATAAGGAAGGGTACCTGCTATAGTGTCATCATTCTGCTCCATCTTCTGGGCGTTCCTCTGGAAGACTCATGCGTTTGTCTTCCTGGCCTCTCCATGCTTCTTTACAAGTTTTGGGCAGTTGGTTTTGATGTGCCCTTCTTCGTTACAATTGTAACATGTCGCGTTCTTCAACTCCTTGCAATCTAAAGTCTTGTGGCCCTTGGTCTTGCAAATTCCACACAGTTTAGCACGTGGGTCAATTGTACATTTTCCAGAATGTTGCTTTCTGCAGTTACTGCATTTGGGTCTGTTATTAGACTGACTCGAGTTTTTCCTAAACTCGGAATCTTTCCCGTGCTCAGAGCTTCCCTTCTTCTTCTTGTTAGATTGATGAGAGTTTCCTCTTCTTCTTTCCTTTTTCCCTCGCCGGAAGTTTTAACCGACTTATTCATGATAGCATCTAAAGTGAGAGATAAGGATAAGTCCACCGCGGACCTATATGTGGTAGGCCTAGATGCTTTCACATTTCCCTTTATCTCTGGTGCTAGGCCTCCAATGAAACGCGCTATGCGTTTAGGTTCAGGGGTGACTAAATAAGGAACTAGGCGGGACATAGTGTTGAAACTTGTCACATATGCCTGACAATCCAAATTCTTCATGACCAGAGTCAAGAAGTCTGATTCTATCTTTTCTACCTCATGCTGAGGGCAAAAATTTTCCTTGATTAATGCAACGAATTGATCCCAAGATAAGTTGTAGAGTAGGACCTTTCCCGTGGCTTGGAGCAATGATCTCCACCATGCCAACGCTTCTCCTTTAAATGATTGTGAAACAAATTTCACAACATCTTGTCCTGCACAACCGCTGATGTCAACAACAGTGTCCATCTCATCGAGCCATGTCATGCAATCGATGGCTCCTTTCTCTCCTGTAAAGTCTCTGGGCTTGCAGGAGACAAAATATTTATATGAGCAGCTCTTAACTGGTGCCTCTTGATGAAGCACAATCTGTCTAGACGGGACACTCCTCTGATTTGACGAGTTATGAACATCGTCTTCCTTTGTCTCATGTGATTTAGAAGGGGGCTTACTACGAGCCACATATAGAGTCTTAGAGTGTGTATCACTTGATTCATTATATTGTCTGTCAAGAGCTCGAGTAACAGCATCATCTATTAATGCCTGTAGTTCTGCACCAGTTATATTAATTATGGTGGTATCATTGTTCTCCTTCAGGTGGCTGTTAACCTCTTCTGATCCAGCCATGTAGCTTGATTGCTACATAAATATTGACAACGATTTATTCAAAGGGTATTATGGAATTATCATTTTTGATGATTCATTAACCCTGGTAATATAAACCATATGGGTTAATTTATTAATTATATTAGTATTTTCATTATAATCTATCCTAGTATATAAAACATTAAGGATATTAAAGTGGCACAACAGGCCTTGTCACGAGGACAGTTTTGGATTTATAAGCCATGATCGTTTGGGATCGAGGCATTTAAGGTTTGAGCATAGTTGGTTACTTTTCTTGACATAGAGTCGAAGACTACCACTGTCTTTTGTCTTTTAGGACAATAGATATAGCCCGTGGGCATTTCCCTTCTGAGGGATGTTTATGATATGATCATCTTTTCAGATGCTATTAGTCGAGATCGTATGGATCATAACGACTATTATGCTTGGACATGGTCCAACATTTTTTTTTAGACAGGAGGTCAAAGACCACCACTGTCGTTGTCTTATCGGACAACAAGTTTAGCCCGTAGGCACTTCATCACTATTGGATGTTTATAATATGATCATCTTATAGGATGATATAAGCCATGATTTCTGGATCATTAGGCTAAATCAGGAAATTTGAAGAATTCCAATATAGGGATGACTATTGTGATTTTCTCGAATCACTTTTGTCAAGAGTGCTAACACGTTCTTAGGTGTTAACTAGGATCTGAATCTATTTTAAACAGGTTTTACCATCATAGCTAGGTCTTTAATGACATACAAGCTAGGTTATACTCCTTTGAGATTCTTTTTAATATTAAGCGCAGAACGATCCTAATTTGAGATGTTAATAAGGATCTGAATCTAATTGAGGAACTACCATCTTGGCCCTGTCTTAAAATGACACGTGGCTAGGTCTTGTCCTTTTTAGAATTTTCCATTTTATTATAATGGTAGATCTTATAAAAGGAATGTTATTTTTCATTTATTTCATTTTTCATGTTTAGAATGAAAATTTAAATTTAATCATTCCACTATAAAATTTAAAAGTTCAGGTGTGCCCTAGACGGGACTTGAAAGGAATAATGTTGTCCTCGAAGGGACTGAACGATAAATATGTCCTTATAAGGACTATTAAAGAAACGATCTTCAGCAAAAGGAGTTTTCTTCTTTACTTTACTTCTGAAGGTTCTCTCCCTGGATGCTCGTTTCATCCTAACCGCGGTACGAAGCTTAGCATATCAAGGCTCCGGATGTTGAGAATTTCCATTACGGCTTTTTCGCTTGGCGACGTATCCAATATATATAAAAATTGGAAGCAAAAATTTTCAGATTAGGATTGAGAGTATTCCTATGTTAAGTCTAGACTCAGAAAGTTTAAGGAATGTGCTACTGTGTCATTGAGATTAAACACAAAAGGCTAGTGTTTAATTCACTCAATGTTGGCTCTGATACCAACCTGTCACACCCCGATATTTCCACGTATTACCGGTGGGCCCGGTGGGGAGTATCGTGACGTAGTTGATATCATCATAGTCAAACAACACAATTTAAATGCACATCGGAAGCAAAAGATAAATATATTACAACCGAATGAGAATATCAAAGTATTACAAACGGTATGTAAAAGATCCACAGGCGGATCAAATAAAAGAAAACTGTTCAACAGACTTTAGGCATCTAGAACTTGCAAGCTTCCCTATTGACGCCCTGAGCTCCCAGCCAATTACGTACAGTAGCTGCCACTTAACCTTTTCGGAAAATACGTCAGTTTACACTGGTAAATACAATTAACTGACTCATTTTGAAAATGTTTAAGAAAATTGATTTGAATGCACAAGGCACAAAACTTTTTATAACTTGGGACAATTTTATTAATAAAAATCTTGTATCTGATTTACATGTTTGTCCAACATTTAGGGCCGGTGATTTTTACAAGCCGGTCAAGATTAATAGACACACCACAAATATAATCTCACAAGAAGACGCCCTTACGCGTGAGCATATCTTTTACATACGCAACAAGAGGTGTTATGCCTACACCTTGTGCTTAAGTTGTGGCCATTCACTTTTTAAATGAGCCAAGGATATCCAGGACACGGTCATTAACCCCCAATGTTATTTGTTATCAATCAATACAGATTAAAACGGGATTATGCAATTTCATCATCTCCGACTAAAAGGTTTCTACACCCGACCAAGCGGTATTTTTATAATACCGTATCCCAAGCCCGTATAAGGGAAAATAAGTTAAAAGTATTTACCTGAGCTAAATATAAATTCAATCCCAGCCGTATATCAATTCAGCAAGCACAAGTACTTCTACTGGGGCTCTTAATCTGGAACGAAGGTTTTATTAACCTATTAGATTCCTCACGGGTCTTATTTAAGTCGTAACTTAGACCGGTTAGTTTTTAAGGAAAGGTTTACGGTTCAAAACGCAAGATTAAGCGCAGACCGGATCAGAATGTGATTTAGACCCGACAAGTTTGGAGACTTGTATAATATGGGCAAACTAAACACGTTCTGGATTTTGAAGTGAAAATGATAAGGTTTGACCCGTTTCGGTTATTCTATGCAAACTAGTTACATAAACCGATCCGAACGCGAAACATGCGTAACGGGTAACCATAAGAGTCATGAACATGTTCCACAAGTTAATATGCCTTAAATATGTTGTGATATCAGTAGAATATCTTCCAGTATGCCCAAAATGAATTTAAAACCAATTTATGCCCCGTAGGGGTATTTTGGGCATTTTAAAGGTTATAAGAGAGGTTAAATGATAATCTGAGGTTCTGGTCTAAAATGATTAGTAAATATATTTATTTTAATAAGTTCTATCAGTAAAATACCTCACATATGTGAAATTTATCATTTATGGCCAAACTATGCACCGTAGGGGCATTTTGGTCATTTCACATATGCTTTAAGGGTTAATTTTGGAAATCTGAGTTCAAAACTTTTATTTACTGTTAAAGTATAAAAATTTATTCATAACATCAGTAGGTATCAAGCTTTAGGTGCCCAATATGGTTTTAAACCATACTATGCGCCTAAATCGCATAAAAGTCGGTATTTGACGATATTCGGGTTGATTAATGAAATCTGAGATTTTGATCAAACTTTACTGTTTAAAATAACTTATTTACCATATAAAATCAGTAGAAAAAGGTTTGGTATGTAAAGGATGTGTAAAACTCATTTTATTAGTGAAAAGGGCATTATCGTCAATTACCGAGTCTATGCGATAACTCTATGTTATGATCAGATTAAAATTTTATAAAAATTTCCAAAAATACCTAAATATTATATTATATCAGTAGGTAAAAGGTTTGATGACAAAATTTGAGTTTAAATAGGCTTTATGCTGAAATTGCCGTTTAATTAATAAAGAAGCTTTCAATTTACGTTATTGCGCATAACTCCTATTTTAGACCACGAACTGATGTGAAATTTTATAGACATGTTTATAAATCAGTAATAAAGGTTTTAGTCATTCCACATTTTCAAAAATCTTGTTTTAATATCAAAAGGGCATTATGGTCAACATTTAGGCATTATGGAAACATGTAATGAACTCTAATTCTGAAGGACCAAGTAGTATAACTTCAGGAGGTTATACTAACATATAACATGGTCACAAAGGAACCCTAAGGCATAATTAAACTAAGCTAATTCGGGTCAGAACTGAAAGTCAAAGCAAAAGTCAACTTTTGCGACTTTCGGTTCCAAACCGAGCCTATACTTAGAATTGTCGGGTTGAATCATGCTTAGGCATGTTCAACTAATATTTACCAAGTTATTAAAGTGAGAAAACTGATTCTATGGTTATTATATTATTAGTTATGAATTTTTATTTAAAACTAACCCGTTTGACTTTTATTTGACCCGACAATTAAACTAAGTAAACGTGGTAATTAGGAGGTGCCCTTTTGAGGGTTAAACACCTACCTAATTACGGTCACGTAGCCATGTTCGTTGCGAACCATGGCTTAGCCGTTTAAAAGTCAAAGAGTTTATCGAAACGTTTGACCTTTCGGCTATAACCGCTAAAAATTTAAACTAAGCACGAAAGGGGACTTACAAAAGGGTCCAAGTAAGGAGGGTTGATCCTAATTTCTCAGGTATGAGGAGCAAAGTCCCCAACTTAGAGAATTCAAGATCAAGTGTGGGTTATGAAGGAAAAGAGGTGGGGTATTTATAGGTTTTTCGGAATCGTTAAGATCGTTCATCGATAAACGTGATCAAATCTGGACCGTACACCTTTACCCACTATTTTATATTACAATGGGCAGCCCATAGGATTGAAAATACCATGTGCAAAGGCTGGAAACAAGCTGGAACAGGTTGTCTGCAGCTGTTTCTACAACTGGGCATGGCTTACGGACCATAAAGGTCCAGCCATACAGTCCGTAAGGACCTGATCAGCAAACGGCAACTTTCACTTGTTGACAGATTTAACCCCTGCACTTCCAAATGCCATTTTCGACACATCTAAGGCCCGTTAAACCATTTTTAAGGCTCTACAATGATGCCTAAGTATGGGGAACATGAAACATGCTCAAAAATATGCCGGATGTCGGTTCGTTTGGTCGTACGGTCACGTTGTTCGGCTAATTACGACGAAACACGGACGGACGCGAAAAACGAACCAAATTACGCGACGAATGGAATTTTATCATGTCAAACACTAAAATAAAATATTTTAGTGCTTACATAAATTTTTGGGTGTCCGGATATATTCAGAACGTAAGATATGCGCGAAAATGCAAACTTGTGCACTTTTTGACACTTTTAGTCCCTGTTGATCAAATAAGTTTATTTTTGCGCACCAAACACCTCTATGCCCATATCTAAGATATGTAAAGGATATTTAGGGCATGTTTAACTTTTGATCATATTCCGGAAGGTTCGATACTATACGAATTGATAGACTTTTGCAGTTTGACGCAAATAGTCCCTCTAATTCGCAGACTTGCGCATATCATCGTTTAATAGTATTGGAGCCTTATCTAATCCATATTAGGTATTTATGAGAGTATTATAAAGCATTATAATGCTTCGGGTTCGCTAAAAGGTCATTCAGAGGTATAATTAAACATATTGACACTTTTAGTCCCTCTAACTTGCAAAGTTGCGTGTAACTTCACTTATAGGCATAAAAGCCTTGGACGGCCAATGGTTGGCATTCCCGAGAGTATAATCAAATATCATGAAGCTCCTGGTTTGTTAAAAGGTCTCTCAGAGGTAAGAATTAACATGTTGACGCTTTTAACCCTTTATTGCACAAACTTTCAATTAATTACACAAACGGCTACACTTGATAAACAAGTGGCTCATTTGTGAATATAAAACCGAAAAAGGTTATTTAAAAACTTATTTTAGATATGTTAATACTTCCAGTTCTTTCATAATCAATATTTTTTGATTTTTCGAAAAATTAGTCCCTTAAATTCAAGGTTAGACTTTATTAGGGTTTATTACACGTGTCAATACATCATTGGACGTGATTTTACGAGGTGTTACAGTATAGGAGGAATTACAGGAGAGTCACATGGAAAGTCTATAACCACCTTGACTAGTCTACCTTTAAATAAGGAATGCACAATAAATATAAATTAAAATATATACAATATTATTGACTATGTTTATCCGTAATACGCCCCCGCAAGAAGGAGGCTCCATTTGAGACGCCAATCTTGGAGCGAATTCGAAGAAACGGAACTCGGCTAAGAGGTTTTGTAAGAGCATCCACAAGTTGATCTTTGTAGTTAATATGAAGCACTTGTAATGAACCATTGGACACCTTTTCTCGGACAAAATGATAATCTAAGGCCACGTGTTTCATACGGGAGTGGTAGACAGGATTAGCACATAGGTAGGTAGCACCCGTGTTGTCACAGAAAAGTGTAGGCTGCCTGTTGAGCGGGATATTAAGTTCCGAAAGCAAGTTTTGTACCCATGAGATCTCGGCAGCGACATTTGCAAGGGCTTTGTACTCGGCCTTAGTAGATGAACGCGACACAGATTTTTGTCGTGCAGACCGCCATTATATTATATTAGAGCCTATATAAAGTATGTAGGCCGTGGTTGAGCGACCGCCATCATGAACTCCTCCCCAATCGGAATCGGAGAACGCGGTGAGATTGAGAGGTGAGCCACGGTGTAGGAATAAACCAAAGTGATGGGATCTGAATCCTTCAGAGAAGATTCAAAATCAACAAGTTTTTCAAATAGGTCGGGGTAGGAGATAGGGGTGTCACGGGTCTTGATGGCTGCAACGAATTGGCTGTACGCGTCTCCTAATTGATTTAGAACGTGAACAACCAGATCTTCTTCCTTGACCGGGTTTTTAGCAAGAGCATCTGCTACGGATTTCATGTCGTGTAGAAACTCGGTGATGGACCGAGTGCCTTTCGGGTTTTTGGCTAGTTTGGACTTTAGGGAGATAATCCGTGACCGGGAAGTGCTGGCGTAGCTAGCATTTAGTTTATCCCATGCTTCACGGGTTGTCTCTGTGGAGGAGACGATGTGACAACTGTCAAATTTGCATGCATCCGTACAATTATTAAATAATGATTAGTGCTTAATGACTGTGCTGAATTACAATTAATTACTTAAATTACTTTCTGATTATTACCATATACATACATGTGCATCACATATTGCTTAATGTCATACCATTACTGCATGGGGACTTTGTTGATTCAAATGATGCATGAAACACAGTTAGCACAGTTATCAGACAAACCGGGAAAATGCTGACGGAACTCAGCACATAGACAGACAGTACACTGAGACACAGAATGAGCCAGACACCAAGTATTGCACTAGTATAGTGTGTTGGAAAGTAAGGATCACAAAACTGCCTTTCTAGTGATAGTTTAAGTGCCGGAAAGTGCCTAAAACTCACCCTAGGTGCTGAATTCAGCAAAATTCAGCAAAAATCAGCATTTTAACAATCTAATTTTATGCAGAAATATGGTAAAACGGTCCTAAATGCTTTCCTAAGTGTCAGGAATCAAAAGTGTCACAAAAGGGTACATAAAGCACACTAAACTGCAAAGTTTAGCACCTTAACGAGCCAGTAACCAACCGAACAACTGGACGCTACCCGAAACATCAAATTTACACTAGAAGCACTGTTTTAACATTACCAAGCTAGTTATGGTCCCCGAACATCATAACACCCCATACAAATATCTAATAACTAAAACACTTAACTAATGCTTGGATTTCAACTAGTAAGTAACTAATCTAGTTTAAGCCTAATCTAGACCCCCCCCACCTATTTACGGCCAACATGGCCCCCACCTCAAAGATTTTATTACAATTAAAAACTACATCTTGTTTATGCTTTTGGTGACATAATATACAAGAGTTAGAAAGAAAATATGGTTATAAGTAAGACATGTGAGTTCATAGTCTCATTCTACACACACTTCAAACACACACATCTTCTTCTCCCTTCCTTGGTGCTCTCGGCCGAACTCAAGCACACACACCACCACCTTCATCCATCCATTCTCATATATTCCAAGTATATACAAAGGTGTTAGAGATCATACAAAGAAGCTAGGAGCTTTCGGAAGTGCAAGAACCTCTTTCATTTGCTTTTATCCACTTATTTTCTACACTTGATCATCCCTAGCCTTGTGCTAGTGGTAAGAGTCTTGATCTTGCTAGTTTACTTCTATTTTAAGTGGTTAAAAGAAGAAACATGACCATAATCTTGAAGAACACTAAAGATCACAAGAAGAAAACTTGAACATAAGCATGTTTAATGAAGAAGTCTTGATGAATATGAGTTGTTATGCTTGATGATTGTTGATTGTTTATGAAAATGATGTTGATCATCATATGATCTTGCTAGATCATGATTAAAAACATAATCTAGCAAGATGAGAGGATGAACTTGATGAAATTTAATGGATCATCCTCATGAGAAGCATGAACTTGAAAGAATACATTGATTTCTTGAAGAATAATGATCAAAGTGAATAGTAACACTTGTAGATCTAGAGATTTATGGATGATTTCTAAAGAAACCAAGTTAAAAATATAAGTTTTACTAAATCTTGGTTCTTACATAAACAAACCTTATTTTTGGTGGTTAAACAAGTGTAGAAACACTTGTGTAACAAGAAGAATTCATAAAGAAATATTTTTAGAAAACATAATCATAAGTTGTAAACATCTATATTCTTTAAAGATGAAGTTTTTAAAGAATCACTCACACTTTGAAGGATAACAAGGCTTACTAATAACACTAGTAAGTTACTACAAATTTTTACAAATATTCAAGTTCATGAAGTAGTTAGATTATGCTTGATTTGGCAAGATTGGTAAGTGTAAGTTGTTTATTGTTGAATGATGATTGATTGTGTTGATTTTTATAAAAGAAAACGATATGCTTGAAAGCATGGAAACCTCCATTTTTAGGGGAAACTATGGCAAAATTTTCTAAAAATCTAAACACTTAGAAAAATATTTTTAAACAAGTATTTACAACTGTATTAAACCACAAATTACTACATAAACCTTGCCATGACTTTTGCTACAAAAAAAATTATAATCATTGGAGGTTGGTTTTTATAAATAAAAGTGACTAAATATGTATTTAGTGAAATAATATAACACATCAAAATACCAAGAATTACAATCCAAAATATTACCAAAATTTCAAGGAATAAATATACAAGTTATACACAAAATATTGGTGAAACCAAACTAAGGAATATAACTCACAAGAATATTCCGGAAATTTATTTGCAAGTATATTTTTTGTAAATAATATTTTAGACACCAAGGAAACGAAAATATGATTTTTACAATTACTACAAAGTTATATCATATTTTTGACAAGGGAAAAATATATTAATTTGGCAAGTATAAATATATATTTTTCTTGAAGTTTTTTTTTAGAAGATATATTATCTTGAAAGAAATATATGTTCTCAACAAACATAAAATACAATATTATTGGGATTAAAGATATATTTTCTCATATGAATATGAAATATATCATTTTTGAGAGAAATGAGTTTATATATATATTCCAAGTTAGACTTGAAAATATATTATTATGGGAACTTATAAGAAAATACAAATATTTTTGCCAAAGGAAAATTATAAACAATTTTTCTAAGTAGTATATCTTAAAATATAAATTTTGGAAATATATATGGACTTTTATTAAAGATAATATTCCGGAGAAATTAATACGAAATTGAGTATATGGAAACTGTATCGCCCCCGAATTTAATTATATGTGTGCATATTTATATTGCTATAATATGTTTTAAGAAATAAATAGAAAGTGAATCTAGTTAGATAGTAAATTAGAATTTTTAACTAAGAGAAGCAAGTTTTGGCCATTTAAAAATAAGTATGCTAATATGAGGGGTGGAATATGTAAATAATGAAAGTTAAGTTATTAAAAAACACAAAAACACACCACACACACATACTGGCGTGTGTGTGGGTCGATTGGAACAAGAAGAAAGGAGGGGAAACCCTCTAACTCAGCAAAATCAGTAAATTAAAAGGGAAATCGAAGCCTGATTGTATGCATGAACACTAATTCTTGATCATCTATGCACTCTAAACATAAGGTAAGTCGAAATTTGTAATTTTATGATCTTGTATGTAAAGGGCTTTCAAGAAATTCACAATCTTGTGTGGAATTGGTATGAATAAGGATTAAGAACATCATTTAGAACCTGATTGATGCTTGAAATAAACTAGATTGATAGTCAATATGAAAACCCACTTGAAAGTGTAATGTTAAGAGGAATTATGTAGAGTTTTATGTAAATTTAGCACAATGGTTATATATGATGAAGTTCATAACAAGAGATTGTTAGTTGGAAACGATTTAAAATGAATGTCACATGGAAAATTATAGAGTTTGATGATCTTGATGATATTGAAACAAAATGGCTAAGTTATGCAAATGATACTTGTACATTATGCTTGATTAGTAGTACGCACTCCAAGTGTTTGTTAAAATGCTTGAACCAAATGAATCTCATGTTAGGCAATACTACATTGCTAGAATTTAGAAACTTTAGTTGTTAATGCAATTATGATAAGAAAGGAATGTAAACAAGACGTGAGATTTAAAGTAAGTTGATTTGGAATTGTAGGAATAAAAGAAGAACGCTCAAGTCGCTCCGGATCGCAAACGAACAACGATAAAGGTAAGTTCTTTGCTTACAAAATATTTTAGCATGAATTAATGGAAAACGTTATTATTTTATAGTCGAAGTCGTATACTTGTATTGAGTTAATGTAAATCGAATGCATGATATGGATATGGGTTGAATGAGTTAGAAAGGATAATGTGCTAAGTTGAGAAAGTCATGTTCGAATGAAGGTTTAAAAAGGTATTCTTGTAGTCCTACTAGTAACTTGGTGTTGTATGAATTATCTAATTAAAATGTCTAATTGATTGGTTGTATGTAGGTAAAGCTACTTGAAGGATGACACTCTTGGACCGAACACACTTATGATGCAAGCTTCCGCCAAGATCCTAGTTATGGTTTAAACTTTTGTTAAATGATGTCTTTTGTTAAAAACGGGTCCTTTGTAAGTAACTTAACCCGGTAGTTGTTGGATATTAAAGTAGTAGTTAAAGACTATGTTGTTGGTTCTGAAACGTTTGGGTTGAAAACTCATTTTGTAATCACTATGTTAGTCATCATGAAGTTAAAAGTAGAACTTTACTTATGAATTATTCGACCCGTTTGCTATTTTGTCAAATGAAAGCTCTCTAGTCTCTTTAAAAAGGTTGAGGTCTTTACAAGTTGGTATCAGAGCCTAGGTTTGAGAGATTCGAGCAAGTTATGGTGCTCGGACTCAAACCGAAAGCTCTTGTGAAGGTGTGTTCGTTCCAAAGCGCCACGCAAGTAAGTTATTTAAGGTTTTCGAGCAATGTTTTAATGGGAAAACGGGAAGGGAATTATGGTTAATTTACAATAATGATCTGGTTTAGATGTTCAGAAATGTTGCGGGGGACTCCGGGATTCCGCGGGACCGTTTCGGGTTGAATAAAGGCCTGGAAATGAAATTTTTAAGCAAATCAGCATCTGCAAAATGGAGAGACCGTCGGCGACGCACCCATGTGCCGTCGGCGACGGCACCCCTTCACCCGACGCCTTACTTTCCTGCCTACGGACAAAAGGCAGCGACGCAACTATCTAGGGACCGTCGGCGACGCACACATGTGCCGTCGGCGACGGCACCTCCTTCTCTGATTTTTCTGATTTGCTTGTTTGTTATGCGGGACTCTTTAATTCAGTACTAGTATTCGTTTAAACGCTAGGAACACCCCAAATTAATTATGAAACTAAGGATTCATGATAGCTAACATGTTTTAATGATGAATGTGGGAAAGAATAGGAAGTCTCGAACACGAACGAATGAAGTAATTAACGCATTTAGAATGTTGTAAAGGAAGATTGGATGGGTTTATGATTTATGAGAATGAATTACTAAGAATGAATGATGTATAGAAAGATAAGGAGAACGAATGTAATAATGTTTAACATGAGTATTTAAATTGTAGATGGCAAGTGGAGGAAACACGGAAACCACGGAACGGATAACTCGAAACGAGTTAAACAAGATGATTTCGGATGAAGTAGTGAAGGCGTTTGATGCAAATGTTTCAAAGTTAGCACAAGAAGTGGAGAGTCAAGTGTTGAGTAGGGTGGAGACTATGGTAACAAGTAAGGTAGATGAGTTAAAAGAAATGATAACTGGGATTCAAGGCAAGAAGGATGCACGACGATGCACGTATAAGGATTTCATGGCATGTAAGCCTACAACTTATAATGGATAAATTGATCCCATTGAATGCCAAAGATGGATAGCTAATATGGAGGGAGTGTTCATTCGAAGTCATTGTGATAAAGAAGATCAGGTCATGTTTGCCACTGGGCAACTTTTACGAAGGGCTAAAGATTGGTGGGATATGTATAGTAAAGAGATCGGCGAGGATAGAGTTCAAACCTTGACTTGGCAAGAATTCAAGCAACCTTTTATCAAGTACCATTGTCCACAATCAGTCATGGATCGAATCCAAGAAGATTTTCTCCGACTCCGACAAAAGGATGAATCAATTGATGAGATCACAAATACCTTTCTTGATCAGCTGAAGTTTTGCGGAGAAATAGTCGGAACAGAGAGGAAGAAGATTATCCGTTATCATGGCATGCTTAAGGCTGAATATCGGGAGTTCATAATTCCTTCTAAATGTGAAACTTTGGACGAGATTATCGATTTGGCAAGGGATAGGGAAATTGAGCTAAAACGACAGACTGAACGCGTGGAGAAAAGACAAGTAGAGAAGGGATCAACACAAGGTTCTTCTAAGAAACCTAAAACACATGAACAAGGAAAGAAAGAGGCTTCTAAGGGAGGGTTTTCCCGATGTAAAACATGTGGAAAACCCCATTCGGGTGAATGTTTATTGGGAAGGAAAGGATGTTAAAACTGCGGACAAGAAGGGCATCCGTATTACAATTGCCCAAATCCCAAGAGAGTGTGCTACAACTGTAATGAATTGGGCCATGTGAAGGCCGAATGCCCAAAACTCAAACAAGGGGTGAAGAAAGAAGGAAAGAAGGAAGAACCCGCTAAAGCTAAAGGAAGAATGTTTCAAATTTCTACGGAAGAAGCTAGAGCTCACCCGAATGTGGTGTCAGGTATCCTTATGATAAACTCTATACCTACATATGTGTTGTTTGATACTGGGGCTAGTAGATCATTAATTTCTACTAAGTTTATAAACTCCCCTTTATTCATGATAGAAAGAATGCCTACACCTTTAGAGGTAGAAATAGCCGACTGTAAGAGTTACCTTTTGCATGAGATATGTAGAAATTGTAAAATTACTATTGAGGATGAAGATTTTGACATTGATTTGATTCCCTTGGTCTTAGGAGAATTCAAGGTAGTAGTAGGTATGGATTGGTTATCCCGCTATCATGCGGAAATCTTATGTGAAAGCAAAATCATTCATGTGACATCTCCTAGGGGAAGACGGGTAAGTATTCATGGGGAAAGGAAGGTAGAGGCAAAACTTTGTACTATCTTAGAAGCGGTTAAGTATGCGAAGAATGGAAGTAAGGCATTTTTAGCCTATGTTGTCGACACAAAATTAGGTGCTTTAAGAGTCGAAAATACTAAGATTGTGAATGAATACCCGGATGTGTTTCCGGATGAATTGCAGGGACTCCCACCTGAGCGAGAAGTCGAATTCCTTATTGGGTTGGAACCAAATGCCAAACCGGTAGCTAAGGCCCCTTACCGGTTAGCACCCGCGGAAGTACAGGAATTAATGGTCCAATTACAAGAACTTCTTGACAAGGGCTTCATCCGCCCTAGCGTGTCCCCATGGGGGGCGCCCATTTTGTTCGCTAAAAAGAAGGATGGGTCGATGAGAATGTGCATCGACTATCGTGAGCTCAACAAACTCACGATAAAGAACCGATATCCCCTTCCGAGAATAGATGATCTATTCGATCATTTACAAGGGGTAAGTTGGTTCTCAAAGATCGACTTGCGATAGGGTTACCAACAAGTGCGAGTGAGGGAAGAGGATGTACCTAAGACCGCGTTCAGAACCCGTTACGGACATTATGAATTTTTAGTAATGTCATTCGGGTTAACTAACGCTCCGGCCGCCTTTATGGATCTAATGAATAGAGTATGCCGAAATATGCTAGATCAGTTCGTCATAGTGTTTATTGATGACATTTTAGTATACTCTCGTAGCGAGTCTGAACATGCGAGTCATCTACGTCAGGTACTTGAGACGCTTCGAAAGGAAAGATTATATGCTAAGTTTTCTAAATGTGCATTTTGGCTCAGGGAAGTGCAGTTCTTAGGCCATGTAATTAATGAAAAGGGAATTTTGGTGGATCCTTCTAAAGTGGAAGCCGTGATAAAATGGGTACCCCCGAAGAATGCTAGTGAAATAAGAAGTTTCCTCGGTCTAGCCAGCTATTATCGAAGATTCATCCAAAATTTCTCCAAAATAGCCCTCCCTTTAACCAAACTGACAAAGAAGGAAGAAAAGTTTGAATGGGGTGATGATCAACAAAAAGCCTTCCGATTGTTAAAAAAGAAATTGTCAAGCTCTCCCGTATTAACCCTGCCAGAGGGAACGGAAGACTTTGTGGTTTACGCGGATGCATCTCATCAAGGGTTAGGATGTGTCTTGATGCAACGAGGCAAAGTTATTGCCTATGCTTCAAGACAACTGAAACAACATGAAATCAACTATCCAACCCATGATTTAGAACTGGCGGCGGTAGTTTTTGCCTTAAAAATTTGGAGGCATTATTTGTATGGAACAAAGTGTACAATTTATTCAGATCACAAAAGCCTTAAATATTTTTTTGAGCAAAAAGATCTTAATATGAGGCAACGGAGGTGGCTAGAGTTGATCAAGGAATACGATTGCGACATTCTTTACCATCCGGGTAAAGCCAATGTTGTGGCGGATGCATTAAGTCGGAAAGAATACCCACCGCCTATCCGGGTAAAGTCGATGAGAATGATAGTCAGGCCAAACCTCCTCGAAGCAATACGAAAAGCGCAAGATGAGTCCTTGAATGTTGGTGATCCGAAAAGTGAATGGACGAAAGGTTCGAAAATAAACTTGAAGTAAACGCGAGTGGGTTAAAAACAAGGTATGGGCGGATTTGGATACCGCGGCATTGTGAAGCAAAAACCTTATTATTGGAAGAAGCACACAAGTCCCGTTACTCGGTTCAACCGGGAGCCACTAAAATGTACCGGGATTTGAAAGAAAACTATTGGTGGCCGGGAATGAAACGCGACATTGTTAAGTACGTATCTAAATGCTTGACATGTTCCCAAGTGAAGGCGGAACATCAAAAACCATACGGGAAATTGCAACCCTTAGAAATCCCGGTATGGAAATGGGAAAATGTAACCATGGATCTTGTAACCAAAATTCCTAAAACAAGGAAAGGGCATGATGCGATATGGGTCGTGGTCGATTGCCTTACCAAAAGCGCCCATTTCCTACCCATTCGGGAGACTTATTCCTCGGAAAGGTTAGCGGAAATTTATGTGAATGAGATCATCTCTCGCCACGGTGTACCGGTGTCTATTGTGTCGGACCGGGATACGCGATTTACCTCCCGTTACTGGCGGAAATTTCATGAAGGAATGGGTACCCAATTGCATGTGAGTTCCGCATATCACCCACAAACGGATGGTAAATCCGAACGGACCATTCAGACTCTCGTAGACATGTTGAGAGCGTGCGTTATGGATTTTGGGGGAAATTGGGATGAACATTTTCCATTAGTGGAATTCTCGTATAACAACAGCTACCAAAGTAGCATACAAATGGCGCCGTATGAAATGTTGTATGGGCGAAAGTGTAGGACCCCTGTTTGTTGGGGAGAAGTGGGACAAAGAGAACTCGCACCTAAAGATGTAGTAGCAATAACTAACGAAAAGATCGACATAGTACGGGCCTGATTAAAAGCAGCGCAAGATTGACAAAAGTCTTATGCGGACAAAAGAAGGCGCCCTATTGAGTTCCAAGTGGGGGACCGAGTATTGTTGAAAGTGTCCCCGTGGAAAGGCATAATTCGATTTCGTAAGCGAGGAAAATTGGGTCCTCGATATATTGGGCCATTCAAGATTTAAGCTCGAGTTGGAAAGGTAGCCTACTGGTTAGAACTACCTTCAACATTAGAAGGAATTTACAACACTTTCCATGTGTCACAATTACGAAAGTGTCTTGCGGATGAAACGGCTCATATACCGCTTGAAGACATTGAAATAGACGAGAAAATGAATTACATAGAAAGACCGGTAGCTATAAAGGATTCCAAGGTAAAGACTCTTCGTAACAAAGAAATCAAGCAAGTTCTAGTTCAATGGCAACACAGAAAAGGGTCGGATTTCACCTGGGAACCGGAGGATGAGATGAGAAGGTTCTACCCGTCCTTGTTTGGTATGTAATCAGGTTTCGGGGACGAAACCTATTTTAAGGGAGGTGGACTTGTAACGCCCCCGAATTTAATTATATGTGTGCATATTTATATTGCTATAATATGTTTTAAGAAATAAATAGGAAGTGAATCTAGTTAGATAGTAAATTAGAATTTTTAACTAAGAGAAGCAAGTTTTGGCCATTTAAAAATAAGTATGCTAATATGAGGGGTGGAATATGTAAATAATGAAAGTTAAGTTATTAAAAAGCACAAAACACACCACACACACATACTGGCGTGTGTGTGGGTCGATTGGAACAAGAAGAAAGGAGGGGAAACCCTCTAACTCAGCAAAATCAGTAAATTGAAAGGGAAATCGAAGCCTGATTGTATGCATGAACACTAATTCTTGATCATCTATGCACTCTAAACATAAGGTAAGTCGAAATTTGTAATTTTATGATCTTGTATGTAAAGGGCTTTCAAGAAATTCACAATCTTGTGTGGAATTGGTATGAATAAGGATTAAGAACATCATTTAGAACCTAATTGATGCTTGAAATAAACTAGATTGATAGTCAATATGAAAACCCACTTGAAAGTGTAATGTTAAGAGGAATTATGTAGAGTTTTATGTAAATTTAGCACAATGGTTATAGATGATGAAGTTCATAACAAGAGATTGTTAGTTGGAAACGATTTAAAATGAATGTCACATGGAAAATTATAGAGTTTGATGATCTTGATGATATTGAAACAAAATGGCTAAGTTATGCAAATGATACTTGTACATTATGCTTGATTAGTAGTACGCACGCCAAGTGTTTGTTAAAATGCTTGAAACAAATAAATCTTATGTTAGGCAATACTACATTGCTAGAATTTAGAAACTTTAGTTGTTAATGCAATTATGATAAGAAAGGAATGTAAACAAGACGTGAGATTTAAAGTAAGTTGATTTGGAATTGTAGGAATAAAAGAAGAAAGCTCAAGTCGCTCTGGATCGCAAACGAACAACGACAAAGGAAAGTTCTTTGCTTACAAAATATTTTTAGCATGAATTAATGGAAAACGTTATTATTTTATAGTCGAAGTCGTATACTTGTATTGAGTTAATGTAAATCGAATGCTGATATGGATATGGGTTGAATGAGTTAGAAAGGATAATGTGCTAAGTTGAGAAAGTCATGTTCGAATGAAGGTTTAAAAAGGTCTTCTTGTAGTCCTACTAGTAACTTGGTGTTGTATGAATTATCTAATTAAAATGTCTAATTGATTGGTTGTATGTAGGTAAAGCTACTTGAAGGATGGCACCCTTGGACCGAACACACTTATAATGCACGCTTCCGCCAAGATCCTAGTTATGGTTTAAACTTTTGTTAAATGATGTCTTTTGTTAAAAACGGGTCCTTTGTAAGTAACTTAACCCGGTAGTTGTTAGATGTTAAAGTAGTAGTTAAAGACTATGTTGTTGGTATTGAAACGTTTGGGTTGAAAACTCCTTTTGTAATCACTATGTTAGTCATCATGAAGTTAAAAGTAGAATTTTACTTATGAATTATTCGACCCGTTTGCTATTTTGTCAAATGAAAGCTCTCTAGTCTCTTTAAAAAGGTTGAGGTCTTTACAGATACTTAATGAATACAATTAAAATATGTATCCTCGTACGTATAAATACAAACCGGTGTACGACCCCAGTACACGGCAACAATATACAAGTATAAGAATACAAGAATACGAATACCCCCATCCTTGGGAAGGAAATACAAGTATAAATACTTGGGAAGTATTAAGTTAATATATATTGTTTTAACAAATTACTCCAAAATTCAATAAATACAATTTTAGTTAAAATATTAATTATTTTAACAAATAATTATATAACTTGGGATAATATCGAAGAAACGTAACTCAAAGACATTAATAGTAAGTCAAGGCATGACCCGCTCGTCTAATAGATCATAGTACGTTGTAGGTAGTCGTGTTTGTCCAAAGAAGCTTGAGTTACGGTGATTGAAGACGCAAGAATGTGAGTTCATGACTCCCTTTTCTCTTACTGTTTTTGGTTTTATAACTTTGGGGGTGAAATACATGTTACAAACATTTTATGTGGTATGGTTAGCTAAGGAAGGGTACTGCTTGATCATGTGAGTGGTGGGTATGGTACTTAAGGCCATTAATCCTCATTGTAGGACTGAGGGACATGAGTGATAGATATATTTGGGTGTAGCGAGCCCACACCCATATGGACCAGGGGGACCATGAGGTGACTATGTCTTATTCCCGGAGACAAATCTGCTAGGTTTGAGTTTTCCTGCATCACTTCACACATATCAATGGCCTTGCAAACCATTGGTGATATGTTTTCCTTGTTGCTTTCATACCAGGATTTACAAACATACATCCATACTTTCAATGATTACAAAGGTTTATTCGTGCACACAAACACATACATGAACTCGCTCAACTTTTGCTGATGTTTTCAAACTACATGTATTTCAGGAAATTAAGTATGGATCTGGCGGGCGTTTGGATGTTTCAAGAAAGGTTGAGAATAAAAGGTGTCGTCCGATGTCTGAGGATTTGGATTGTGTGTCTTAACCTAGATAAGACACCACTTTCAAAGCCTGGTTTTATCTAATGTCTTTTGTCGAGTCTTTGTGAACTCTTAAACAAGTTGCATGGTTTGTACTCGAATTTGAATTTCTATGTTTTAAGACAATGTTGTTATTTTGTTTTTAAACTTAATTAATGGATGACCATCTATGGTTTTTATCATATAGTAGTTGTTATGATTGAATGCAATGATATTAAGAAAGTCACACCATAATCACGCTTCCGCAAAAGTCAGGGTGTGACAGCTTGGTATCAGAGCTTCTATTGTAGCGAACTAGGATTCTTTCTCGAGTCTAGACTACGATCATTAGGGCTCTCACGAAAATATTTTTACAACATGTTTTCATTGCATACATGAAACGCCCAGATCCAAGAAATAAACATTTTTTTATAAAGAAAAGACACGAAACACATTTCCAGGTTTATGTTTGTGGTTCAGTCTGGGAGACTGGGTAGTTCAGTCTGAGAGACTGGGTGGTTCAGTTTGAGAGACTGGGTGGTTCAGTCTGAGAGGCTGGGTCGTTCAGTCTTAGAGACTGGGTGGTTCATTATGAGAGACTGGGTGGTTTAGTCTGAGAGACTGGGTGGTTCAGTCTGAGAGACTGGGTAGTTCAGTCTGAGAGGCTGGGTAGTTCAGTCTGAGAGACTAGGTAGTTCAGTCTGAGAGACTGGGTGGTTCAGTCTGAGAGGCTGGGTAGTTAAGCCTCAAAGGCTGGGTGGTTCAGTCTGAGAGACTGGATGGTTCAGTCTGAGAGACTGGGTGGTTCAGTCTGAGAGACTGGGAGGTTTAGTCTGGGATACTAGAAGGTTTAGTCTAGGAGACTAGGTGGTTTAATCTGGGAGGCTAGGAAGGATACATGATTACATTGTCATTTATTACATGCTTAATGTTAGTAGTTAATATATGTGAATATATGGTGAATGTTATGTTACAGACACTATGTCATCATCCGAGAATGGATTGTCCGATACTGAAGACCCCATGGCTATTGTTTCTGATGATGAGATCGTCCCTGAGCCAGAGATCCTTACTTCAGATACAGAGAGTAACCCAGAGATGATGTCCGACGACGATGACGATTTCCAGCCATTTGCGCTGCCTGACTTGGGAGACGATACACCGACTATTGATGGCATTCCAGACGAGGATCCATTTGCTGTTTCCATTCCTGTCCATGATCATCTTATCATCGATCATCCCGATGGTGAGCATGTCGTGGCACCGATCCTCGCACCCATTCCTTTAGTGGCCATTCCTCTCGAGGATTTGCCTTTTGACGATGTGATTGATGTTGACGTTGATTTGCTTATTGATGGTCCTCCTGACGACGCCCATGGTGAGGGAGAGCTAGATAAGGACGTTGCTGCTATCCCACTTTTTGAGATCCCTGTTATTGAGATTTCCTCTGACACTAGTTTACACTTCGTCCCAGATTCCTTTAAGTCTGTGTTATCTTCCGCCTTGCAGGCAGTTGGTTTGCGACGTTATGCTACTGATTCTGATGAGGAGACGGCTATGTCAGCTGCACCGATTCCTCCACCTGACATTGAGCCTGGACTTGAGCTTGATTTTATCCCTGTCGATCAGCCTGTTGATACACCCACTGATCCTGAGCCGATACTTTCTCCTGAGCATTTTCCTGATCATGACTCTGTTCCTTTTGGCATACCTAACCTTGCACCCCTCATACCTGATCCAGTTCCTACAACTGTTGATCCTCCTGTTGTTGAGACATTTGTTCCTCCACCTGCACCTGCACCCACTGATGTTGCTCCTTCTTATCCTGTGTAGTCTAATGTCCATCGTGTTGAATTACCTATCGATTTCTTGCAGGACATACCCGCACCCTGTCCCGGGGAAAGCACTGCAGGCCAGCAGCCTAGTCATGACCCTCATGTTACAGCAGCTTTCGCGCACATACCTCTGTCTGCACCTTTTGCTTCTTTTACCTCTTCACCAACTGACGAGCCATACCGAGGTTCCCCACCGTATTCCATGCCGACCTCAGACCCCTACCATCCTTCGCATTTTATTGGCTACACACAGGATGAGATACTTTACTCGCTTCAGTTTCGACTTGAGGTTATGAGTCGCAGAATCTTGGAGCTTGAGACGATACCGCGTCCTTGTCAGCATGCTTCCGTTCCCCCTCGTTCATCACCGCCTCCATTTGCACATCCACCTGCACCTCTTACTCCTTTCCCAGAATTTGATGCTTGTTTCCATACCGTCGAGCAACAGGTCCGTTACTTGCTTCTTCATGTGCATAAACTCGAGGAGGAGCTCGCACATGTTCTCAGTTTGATTTTCCTCCCTCCTCCTCCTCCGCCATCAGTACAATAGGTTTTTGGTCTTATGCAGATGCATTACCTGCGATGAGAGCACTACTATTGAGTTAAGCTTGTGAAGCCTTTTGGAGATCACTTTGGATTATATGACCTTTGTAGATTGGTAGACTTGTTGGACAAGGGTAGTATGACCCTGTGTTCCCTTTTGATATGATGCACTTTGTAAAACATGTAACAATACTTTGTGGCCAATGACTAATGAAAGCCCAATCGTCATGTTCTCATTAAGCATATAAATCAACAATATACTTGTTTGCTATGTTCTTATTAAACATGTTCCCATTCACTTGATTATGCTATGATGGTGCTATTGTTTGATTGTTTGAGATAATGACTTAATGTGTGTATGTATATACGACCTCTAAACAACTATATACACTCCCTGAACAAATGAGACCTGACCAATCCGAACTTCTTCTTAGAAGATGTCTCATCAAGAGATCATTCGGCTGACCAAGGCATAATGGAAAGTGCATGTCTCACGGGCCATAGCTTGGCACGAGGTTCTTCGCTACAAACGCAGCGAAAGTACCTCAAGGAATAACCCACCTAACGGTAATGTTTAAGTCATCTAAGACACATTACAACACGTTTGGACAATTCCCAGTGTGCTTTGCTAATGCTTTCCGTGATGATGATTGCTTGGGTACAGGTTATACCTACAAGCAGTTTTTAGACTGCAAACCTCTGAACTTCGACGACACTGGAGGTGCTGTAGCTTTTGTGAAATGGGTCGAGAATATGGATTCTGTTATGCGAATGAGCGGATGTACGCCAGAGCAATAAGTCCCATACGTATCTGGATTGTTTCAAGATGAGGCTCTGTTATGGTGGAACCTTCAGGTTCAGATAATGGGAGAGGCTGCTGCGTATGCTTTGACATGGGATGAGCTGAAAGAAATGACGTGTAGGGAGCATTGTTCTCAGATGGAAATCCAGAAGTTGGAAATTGAATTCCGGAACCTGATGATGGAAGGTCTAAAGTTGGTGGAGTACGTGCAGAGACTTCATGACTTGTCACGAGTTGTTCCATATCTGGTGGAACCAGAGTTGAAAAGGACGGAGCAATTCATCTGGGGATTGGCGCCTCAGATCCTGAGCTTGATGACAGCATCAACGCCACCAACAACTATTGCTGCGAGCAACTTGAGTTTGGCACTCACTAAGGAAGCACTTAGATTGGAAAAACTTTCAACCCCTGACGAGAAGAAGGAGACTCATGTGGAGCCATCGAGAGATAACAAGAGGAAGTTCGCAAAGTTCAAGAAGGGTACTCAGGCGAATAACAAAAACAGGACCAAAAAGGGGAAAGAGCACATGGGTATCCCACCTAAGTGCAACAATTGTCTACGTTATCATAACGGGCGACACAGGTATGGGAAATGTGGAACTTGTGGAAAGGTTGGTCACCCTAAGGAGACATGTTGGTACGGTACCGGACATAGGAATGAAGGTCAGGATGGCAGCGGAATCGCGAAGAAAACAATAACAACGGTTACCAGGACTGAAACAGTAATAATCAAGAACAAGGTCAAGGTTGCGGTGGCGTAGGGCATTTCCGGAGAGCTTACTTGGGGACTAAGCCGAGATGTGATGAGTGCAAGTTTCACCATGAAGGTCGATGCCAGAAGCCTTGGTGCAATAGGTGCGGAAGGGAAGGACACAACAAGTATGCCTGTCGAACGAAGTATCCCAGACAAGAAGGAAATAATAACGACAACCAAGCGAAAACAATGATGGTAGAGCTCCAGGTTGCTTCAAATGCGGGGACGTGGGGCACTTTAGGAAGGAATGCCTAAAGGATGACCAGGACCGTGGAAGGGCGAGCAACATCGGAGCTCGTGAAGCATGCCAGGATCCAGATGTGGTTACTGGTACGTTCTCTATCAACCAAAAATTTTACATCTATGCTGTTTGATACCAATGCCGACCATAGCTTCGTATCTATAGAGTTTAAGAATATACTTGGTTTATTAGCAGTAAGTTAGATATCCCGTATTCGATAGAACTAACTAATGAGAAGCTAGTGGAATACCAACGAAGTAATTAAAGGCTGCGTGATGGAACTTAGAGAGCGTGAGTTCTCGATAGATCTTCTGCCAGTTGAGTTGGGAAGCTTCAACATTATAGATGGGATGGATTGATTGACGAGTAATCGTGCAGAGACAGTTCGCCATGAGAAGATTTTTCGCATCCTAATGGCAAGTGAAGAAACGATCGTGATTCATAAGGAGAAACAGGATATGCCTCTACGAATTGTTAGTTGCTTGAAGGCACGGAAGTTTTGCACAAAGAATGTGTTTCCCTCTTGGCTCATGTCGTGGACAAGGAAGCCGGAGAACCGAAGCTCGAAGATATTTCTGTGGAAGGGAATATCCTGAAGTCTTCCCCGAAGACTTGCCAGAATTACCCCTCCCCCCTCAATAACAAGTCGAATTCCACATTGCCTTGGTTCCAAGCACCACGCCTGTAGCTAAGACATCTTATCGACTTACGCCTTCAGAAATGCAAGAGTGGTCAGCGCAACTTCAGAGATCAAGTTACTACTCTAAGATCGATTGTCGATCAGGGTATCGTAGCTGCGAATTCAGGAAGAAAGTATGCCAAAGAACAGGGACTCAACAAACTGATTTCAGACATGCGCTAGCGTTGTGTTTTATATACGATGCATAAAACAGTTTTACACAGAATACAAAACTTGGAGAATCCAGGAGACATGTACTTAGGACCTTCGGGAACCTAGGTCAAAACTCATTAAAGGTCATCACTTAGGAACTAAGTCCGTTAGCTCAAGCAAACCTCATTATTCTGACATATATGCTATTTCGGTTAACCGAAAGGATAAAGTACCCAAATTTCTTTTATTGAAATTTCCACTTTTGCTTCTAGCGAGTAGATGTTTGCATCTCTACTCTTCTTAATGGTAGTTGCATCATGACAATTTTCTTCATTAAAGCAAACACTCATTTGTCTCGATACTTGATCATTTCTTCATTTTAGTGAATACTCATTATTTCATTTCTTGGAAATTCATATGTTATGCATGAACCATTTGTTATGCATACGGTTTCGTTTTGAATAAGCGCTTCATCGAGGTTCAAATGTTATTTTGCTAAATCTAATTGTTGATTTGTGATTCAAATAACCTACATTATTTTAAAATGTTGGCTCCTTTGTTATCAAGTCAACACACTTTCTAGAAATTTCTTTTCTTTCAAGTTGCATACATGGGTTGCCTTTGTAACCATGCCGAAATTCCCTTATCGATACGTGTATTCATTGTCAAACTGCGCTGAAACCAAGTTCAATTGCTTGAACTTGTCCATATCGCATATTCATTTCAAAACACCACGTGATGTATTGAGAGCATCATATTCAAATTCATTTTCGCAAACGTTTCTTTTGTTCCGAGTCATAGTAGACTTGTTTGGCCTACGACTCCAGTAAATCATTCATTAATTTCGACACCTTGTGGTGATGTGTTCGCTAAGTTGAAGCTTGCACTAATCTCGTTTAAGCATCTCATACACGGATTTAATTGTTTATTTATCGATTTGCTCTAGATCCGTTTTGTTTTACCGCAATTAAGGCAGCCTTAACACAATCGTGTGTTAAGACAATGGTACATAGATTCATTTTATAATCCAGTGTACCTCCTAACGATTCTTTCATTATCAATCGAATTCCTTGCGGAATTTGTTACTTGTTCATCTTCAATTGAAAACAGTAGTTCTCTGATGTTCCATATTCAATTGAAAACTCTATGACATTGTTTAAGTCAAATCCTCAGATTGTTTCAGTACACTTCATTTGATTTCAAACGCGGTGAACTTGTTCAGTCACCACTATTATTGAATTATGTCATTACGACACCTTGTGGTGTCGGTACGAACTTGTAGCTTGTGCTAATTGTGATCAACCGTTTCACACGCAACTACACATACTTTTGCTTAACTTGTCTTTTAAGCATTCTTAATGCAACTATGAATTAAAAAAATGGTACACCAAACTTCGATTGTATTTCATTTCGGTGTATTCTTGCGATTCAATACTGTCAACACACCAATTTTATTCATTCATTTGTTCGAAAGTTGACGGATCATTTTCATGTTACTGTTACATTTGAGCTTGCTGATTTTGAATTCATCTAGCGGATGTTATTGTTGCTAAAAACTCATTTGCATATTGTAAACAATCTGTTGGAATTCTATTGGTTGAAACTCCTCTGTAATTGGACCCCTGTGAAGTAAGTGACACCAGATTTTACATCTATACATCTCGTATCCCGTGACATTAATTCTGAGGGACATGCCTTTTAACCATTGAATTCTTAATATAGTAAGATGTCCTTGGATTAAACTGATTCAATAGGTCTTGATTCGGTGTTGTGGTTAGTTACTGTGGTGTTATGCATATCCATACATGCATAACATAACCCTAAGGAGTTAAGGTAGTATAAATTTCGAGGACGAAATTTTCTTAACAGGGGGAGAATGTGACAACTGTCAAATTTGCATGCATCCGTACAATTATTAAATAATGATTAGTGCTTAATGACTGTGATGAATTACAATTAATTACTTGAATTACTTTCTGATTATTACCATATACATACATGTGAATCACATATTTCTTAATGTCATACCATTACTGCTTGGGGACTTTGTTGATTCAAACGATGCACGAAACACAGTTAGCACCGTTATCAGACAAACCGGGAAAATGCTGACGGAACTCAGCACATAGACAGACAGTACATTGAGACACAGAATGAGCCAGAAACCAAGTATTGCACTAGTATAGTGTGTGGGAAAGTACGGATCACAAAAATGCCTTTCTAGTGATAGTTTAAGTGCCGGGAAGTGCCTAAAACTCACCCAAGATGCTGAATTTAGCAAAATTCAGCAAAAATCAGCATTTTAACAATCTAATTTTATGCAGAAATATGGTAAAATGGTCCTGAATGCTTTCCTAAGTGCCGGGAATCAAAAGTGTCACAAAAGGGTACATAAAGAACACTAAACTACAAAGTTTAGCACCTTAACGAACCAGTAACCAACCGAACAACCGGACGCTACCTGAAACATCAAATTTACACTAGAAGCACTGTTTTAACATTACCAAGCTAGTTATGGTCTCCGAACATCATAACACCCCATACAAATATCTAATAACTAAAACACTTAACTAATGCTTGGATTTCAACTAGTAAGTAACTAATCTAGTTTAAGCCTAATTTAGAACCCCCCCCCCCCCACCTATTTACGGCCAACATGGCCCCCACCTCAAAGATTTTATTACAATTAAAAACTAGATCTTGTTTATGCTTTTGGTGACATAATATACAAGAGTTAGAAAGAAAATATGGTTATAAGTAAGACATGTGAGTTCATAGTCTCATTCTACACACACTTCAAACACACACATCTTCTTCTCCCTTCCTTGGTGCTCTCGGCCGAACTCAAGCACACACACCACCACCTTCATCCATCCATTCTCATATATTCCAAGTATATACAAAGGTGTTAGAGATCATACAATGAAGCTAGGAGCTTTCGGAAGTGCAAGAACCTATTTCATTTGCTTTTATCCACATGTTTTCTACACTTGATCATCCCTAGCCTTGTGCTAGTGGTAAGAGTCTTGATCTTGCTAGTTTACTTCTATTTTAAGTGGTTAAAAAAAGAAACATGATCATAATCTTGAAGAACACTAAAGATCACTAGAAGAAAACTTGAACATAAGCATGTTTAATGAAGAAATCTTGATGAATATGAGTTGTTATGCTTGATGATTGTTGATTGTTTGTGAAAATGATGTTGATCATCATATGATCTTGCTAGATCATGATTAAAAACATAATCTAGCAAGATGAGAGGATGAACTTGATGAAAGTTAATGGATCATCCTCATGAGATGCATGAACTTGAAAGAATACATTGATTTCTTGAAGAATAATGATCAAAGTGAGTAGTAACACTTGTAGATCTAGAGATTTATGGATGATTTCTAAAGAAACCAAGTTAAAAATATAAGTTTTACTAAATCTTGGTTCTTACATAAACAAACCTTATTTTTTGTGGTTAAACAAGTGTAGAAACACTTGTGTAACAAGAAGAATTCATAAAGAAATATTTTTAGAAAACATGATCATAAGTTGTAAACATCTATATTCTTTAAAAATGAAGTTTTTAAAGAATCACTCATACTTTGAAGGATAACAAGGCTTACTAATAACACTAGTAAGTTACTACAAATTTTTACAAATATTCAAGTTCATGAAGTAGTTAGATTATGCTTGATTTAGCAAGATTGGTAAGTGTAAGTTGTTTATTGTTGAATGATGATTGATTGTGTTGATTTTTACAAAAGAAAATGATATGCTTGAAAGCATGAAAACCTCCATTTTTAGGGGAAACTATGACAAAATTTTCTAAAAATCTAAACACTTAGAAAAATATTTTTAAACAAGTATTTACAAGTGTATTAAACCACAAATTACTACATAAACCTTGCCATGACTTTTGCTACAAAAAAATTATAATCATTGGAGGTTGGTTTTTATAAATAAAAGTGACAAAATATGTATTTAGGAAATATATATTTAGAAGACACCATGTGTGTGATTATTTGTATATTTTGTGTATTAGTTATATTATTTTAGGACATGAAATAATATAATACATTAAAATACCAAGAATTACAATCCAAAATATTACCAAAATTCCAAGGAATAAATATACAAGTTATACACAAAATATTGGTGAAACCAAACTAAGGAATATAACTCACAAGAATATTTCAAAAATTTATTTGCAAGTATATTTTTGGTAAATAATATTTTGGACACCAAGGAAACGAAAATATGAATTTTACAATTACTACAAAGTTATATCATATTTTTGACAAGGGAAAAATATATTAATTTGGCAAGTATAAATATATATTTTTCTTGAAGTTTTTTTTAGAAGATACATTATCTTGAAAGAAATATATTTTCTCAACAAACATAAAATACAATATTATTGGGATTAAAGATATATTTTCTCATATGAATATGAAATATATCATTTTTAAGAAAAATGAGTTTATATATATATTCCAAGTTAGACTTGAAAATATATTATTATGGGAACTTATAAGAAAATACAAATATTTTTGCCAAAGGAAAAATTATAAATAATTTTTTTAAGTAGTATATCTTAAAATATATATTTTGGAAATATATATGGACTTTTATTAAAGATAATATTCCAGAGAAATTAATACGAAATTGAGTATATGGATACTTAATGAATACAATAAAAATACGTATCCTCGTACGTATAAATACACACCGGAATACGAACCCAGTACACGGCCACAATATACAAGTATAAGAATACAAGAATACAAATACCCCCATCCTTGGGAAGGAAATACAAGTATAAATACTTGGGAAGTATTAAGTTAATATATATTGTTTTAACAAATTATTCCAAAATTTAATAAATACAATTTAAGTTAAAATATTAATTATTTTAATAAATAATTATATAACTTAGGATAATATCGAAGAAACGTAACTCAAAGACATTAATACTAAGTCAAGGCACGACCCGCTCGTCTAATAGATCATAGTACGTTGTAGGTAGTCGTGTTTGTCCGAAGAAGCTTGAGTTACGGTGATTGAAGACGCAAGACGGTGAGTTCATGACCCCCTTTTCTCTAACTGTTTTTGGTTTTATAACTTCGGGGGTGAAATACATGTTACAAACTGTTTACAAACATTTTAAGTGGTATGGTTAGCTAAGGAAGGGTACTGCTTGATCATGTGAGTGGTGGGTATGACACTTAAGGCCATTAATCCTCGTTGTAGGACCGAGGGACATGAGTGATAGATATATTTGGGTGTAGCGAGCCCACACCCATATGGACCAGGGGGACCATGAGGTGACTATGTCTTATTCCCGGAGACAAATCTGCTAGGTTTGAGTTTTCCTGCATCACTTCACACATATCAATGGCCTTGCAAACCACTGGTGATCTGTTTTCCTTGTTGCTTTCATACCAGGATTTACAAACATACATTCATACTTTCAATGATTACAAAGGTTTATTCGTGCACACAAACACACACATGAACTCGCTCAACTTTTGTTGATGTTTTCAAACTACATGTATTTCAGGAAATTAAGTACGGATCTGGCGGGCGTTTGGATGTTTCAATAAAGGTTGAGAATAAAAGGTGTCGTCCGATGTCTGAGGATTTGGATTGTGTGTCTTATCCTAGATAAGACACCACTTTCAAAGCCTGGTTTTATCTAATGTCTTTTGTCGAGTCTTTGTGAACTCTTAAACAAGTTGCATGGTTTGTACTCGAATTTGAATTTCTATTTTTTAAGACAATGTTGTTATTATGTTTTTAAACTTAATTAATGGATGACCATCTATGGTTTTTATCATATAGTTGTTGTTATGATTGAATGCAATGATATTAAGAAAGTCACACCATAATCACGCTTTCGCAAAAGTCAGGGTGTGACAGACGATCGGTTGGATGGTGTCGGAGAGGCTTCCAAGAAGGGCGCTGATGATGTTTTGATCCTGTCGGAACCAGAGTGTGTACTCCGGATTCGTTTTCGGGACGTCGCCGGCAATGAGTTTTGTAGGTTGGTTCGAGGTGCCTGTGATATGTCGATCAAGATCAAGTCCAATAAGAGTGGAAAGGACTTGTTTTCTCCATGTGGTGAAGTTTCATGGAGAACTGTTGGGTTGCAGTAATTTGTATTATAGAATTGGAAGAAGCCATGTGATTTTGGTGAGGCTAGGATGTAGCAGCAGGATCGAAAAACTTAATGGAGTATATGGAGCTCTGATACCATATAGTAACAGAGGATATTTGGTGAAAAAGGTTAATTCCCATTCATGAATTACAACAATATAAATACAATGTACAGGAGGAATTACAGGAGAGTCACATGGAAAGTCTATAACCACCTTGACTAGTCTACCTTTAAATAAGGAATGCACAATAAATACAAATTAAAATATATACAATATTATTGACTATGTTTATCCATAATATCCTTATCACTCGAGCTCGTTCCCTTTGAACCCGAAGCCTTCTGAGTGGCTTTTTTTAGCACGATCCCTTCTAGTTGGTCGTTCTGGTTCAGGAGTTGGAGCTTCATCTTTGAACTCGGGGTTATCGTTTATATTGATAGCACTACGTGTATCCGAACCACCCGCACTATAACTCCCCAACGCACTTGTATTAGATCTTTTTACTTCTGAAACCTCATTAGGCACCACCTTCCACTTCACACATTTGGTGTATCTCTCAACAACCAACGACAAAATATTTGCATCATCTTCACCACGTTTACGATTGTTCCATGCACGTTGATATATACCCGCAAACAAACCAATCTTTCCGTTCATCTCTCTAAATTTTCAACTAACGAAATAGACTAATCGTTATGGGTCGCGTTGCATCAATTTGAAAAGTTCTTTACAAACATGGTTATAAAAGCCTTCACGTTTTCGGTTGTTGGCTACAAATTAAAATTAAAAAAATATAATAATTCTTTAAAAATAAAATACAAATATTAATACTTTAATTAAAAATAATATTAAAAAATATACCTAAAATCGGATCGCTAGAAGCTTTAACCCAAGCACGTGCAAGCACTTCCAACTCGTCTGGGGTCCAAGGAATGTTTTCCGCCTTCCCACTTCCCTTTTCTTGATCTCTTAGAGCTCCTTTTTCCATTCTTAGCCTTCGTGGCTTGTGGTTGCGTTTCGGGTATAACATCTTTATCCGTGGCTAAAGAAATGAAATCATGCTCAGATGCTGTTTGATTCAAGGAATTTGTAGGCCTTGTGATTGCTTTTGCATAGCATGGTGATGTTGTTGGTATTGTGATGCGTGTCGAGTGTTATATATATTTAGGTGTATATTTTAAGCCCTTTAACAGTTTTTAGCCAAGTTTTAAATTTATAAAACACGATATTTACTAACACTAAACACACATATGGGCAAGTGCACCCATCGTGAGCGTCGTATAGTGTTGTTAAGATACCGAGGCCGTCCAAGGACACAAGTGCTTTTAGTACCGGTTTATCCTCAACGTCTAATCAAATCAAAAAGTTAGAAAAATGTTTTAAACTAGAAAAATAAAACTAACTAAAATGCTGAAAATAAAAATAAAAATAAAAACAGATAGACAAGATGAATCACTTGGTTCCGACTCGTATCTAGTGTAACCTTTGATTATTTCCGCACTTTTGCACTTTTTAAGAGATTATCTTAGTTATTGTAGTAGGCCCCTCTTTTGAAGGTGACGTTACCCTCACCCCAGTAGTTTGAGTCAGCAAGGATACAATCCTAAAAGGGTGGATTATTGAAAGATAATTAATTAAGTTATTAATGCAAATTATGGTAGGCCCCTCTTTTGGAGGTGACGTTACCCTCGACTAAGTAGTCTGAGTCAGCAGGGATACAGTCCTAAATAGCCGGGTTATAGTATTAATAGTAGGGGTGTTTAAAAAACTCGTGGCTCGGAGCTCGCTTGAAACTCGCTCGAAAAAAGCTCGAAGAAAGCTCGGCTCGAAATTGGCTCGGTTGTTAACGAGCCAGCTCGGCTCGGCTCGGTTTGTAAATGAGCCGAGCTCGAGCTTGGTCTGGCTCGGCTCGTAAGCTCGTGAGCTGGCTCGATAAGGTTTAAATCCTTCATTTTTTTATCCCACATCGCTTAGAAAACAAAAACTAAGAGAGTATTTCCCCTATAAAATAAGGTAAAAACAATGTACAAAGGGAATTAACTATTTATACTTGCATATTTAGCCATATGGTTAAATTAAATGGCAATTATGGCCCTTAGTCTATGAAAAAATTCATTTTTAAGGGCTTTTTAAGTAGTAAATTTTGCGGTTTTTTGTTAGTTCGAGCTAGATCGAGCCGAGCCGAGCTAGCTCGAATTCTAATCGAGTCGAGCTCGAGCCTCAAATCTCAGCTCGATTTGAAATTCGAGCTCGAGCCGAGCCAGCTCGAATCGAGTTCGAGCCGAGCTCGAGCTGGGTCTAGCTCGGCTCGACTCGGCTCGTTTACAGCCCTAATTAATAGTAGTTAACTTATGAGGGGATCAAAGAGTTTGGACCCCCGCCATCCAATACCGTTAAGTATTGAAGGATGTCCTACTAAATTTGACCCAGGTCCATTGCAGGACCTCTAAACGCTGAACAATGGCAAGACTCTTAAGTATTGAGATTGGTAAGGACAATGAAAATGGAATGAGATTTTTTAAAGATGAAAATGAGGTATAAATAGGTTTTAAATTTTTTTTTTGAAAAGTCAACCGTTTTCAACGGTCTAATAACCCAACGGTCTCGGGTTGGACGGGAGGAATTCCCAGCTTGCACCGAAGGTAAGACGCGCGCGCGGGGGGGGGGGTGGGGTTTCCCCGTCGGGGTCCCTCTCCGCGTGATACGCCTCCGTGAGCTTTGGCAATATTGTTAATCAATTCCACAATGAGTTGCACCCCCTCCACGTCCCGAAACAACACCGGACTGTCTTAAGATATCTTCAACCCGAACTTGTTTGTCTTCATATGGAAGCTGGTTTCTCGCGCACCGTCTTAAGATATCTTGATCACTTGTGTGGATTATTTATATTGAACTATTTGTCTTTTATCAAGTGTATTAGTTATTTCCCTGTATCGTTAGTGGGTTGGTAATTCAGTGAGTAGTTGGTATATCTTAATGGATTACTAGGTTGTACGGTTAGTATTAAAAATTGGCACTAATAGTTAATCAAATTCATTAATCCAAAGGCCATGTTTATATGGTGTTTGAATTCGTAAATAAATTTTTGTGTTAAATTTGTAATCGGAATTCCGGGTAGAGGTTACTTTTATCTAATAACACTTTCTCAACAATTTGTGTGTATTTTTAATCAATCAACAAACCCCCCAATTTAGTTCAACAATATTTAATTAGTTCAATTGCTAAACATTGACCACAAATTTTCTTTGGATACACCTTATTTACATGTACTCGTATATGTATTTAAGTAAAAAATACTTGTTTTTAATTAGTACACGACAACTACATCAGGGTGGAGAGATGAGAAGGGAATGGGAGAGAGTATACGGTGATGATTTTTTTCTAAGTTAATGGGGTTTGTGGAAAATTACAAGATAGCCCATCTAATGGGTGCATACAATTGTGTTTCTATGCCAGAAATGGATGGCGTTAACAGGTTGAACATAAATGGAAATGCTTGAGAAAACGCATTATCTTATTGAAAAAAAGAAAATGAAAATAATATCATTAAAACATCAAATATGAATAAAACACATGTATTAAAACAATAGTTTACTATAAATTTAACTACAATCCACTTACAATGGATACGTAAGTTAAAAATAAAAAAAAAACATCAGTGGTGCTTAATTTAAATTGATTTATCAAAAAAATATCAAACATAAATAATTTAATTTACAATTAATTTTAATAAATCCTATAAAATGACCTAGCTACATCTCATGACATATTAATAAATCCTCTTCAAACGTTTCACGGAACCCTTCATTATCATAACGAAATCGTTCTAAAAAACGGGCATAAAAGTCCCTCAACTTTTGTGGAGGTCGCGTTATCCCCAACTGATCTGATAACCAATCTATATAATCCATCTGTTAAGATAAAAATGAGTATTATATCTAATCATGATACCAAACAATTGACATCTTAACATATGTGAAATGAGTAAATTTACTTGAAAATTAAGAGAATGAGTGTAACTCTTAGGGATTCCCTTTTCTTCCATTTCTCTATGAACTTGTTCCACGTTATGCAACATTTCGGTTTCTGTAGGAAACGAAATCTTCCCGGATAATGCTCGAGCTATCCACTTCGACTGTAGTTCGGCTGGAAGAAATGTCATACCCTAATAAATTATAGATGTTAAAAATCTTGCACTACTTAATTGAAAACTCTTTGTTGAAATGAAAAACTAAAAAACCGAGCACCATGAACCCACCTTGTGAAATAATCCGACGAAAGACAGTCTAGGGGCCAGTTGCGGAGGGAAAACATTCCCATAAGTAGGCGAAACACACTTGTCTTCGATGGTTACAATGCCGTGTGTTTTAAGAAACGGAATGTGAAACTCGTACCTATATATGTAACACATTGTCAACATATAAAAAAATAACAATGAGTCTATCGCTGTGTAATTATTATATGGGAAAAGTACAAAACTAGCCAGTGAGCAAAACCACTTTCAAAACTAGACATCTCCCGCGTCCTTAGAGCGACGCATCATGCACGGCATGCGTCTTTGGAGAGATTTCATGCACAGGATGCGTTTTTTGAGAGATTTTATGCACGGGATGCTTTTGTGGGTCCACCTAATGCGTCTGTGGGATCTGGGGGCTCTCTTGATGCGTCTGGGATTATGCAACTTCTAAAAACGTCACGTGTCCATTTTTTATTGGGTTTCAATGACATGGCTCCAAAGACGCATCCCATGCAAGATGCGTCGCTCCAAGGACGCAGAGGTGGCTAGTTTTGAAAATGGTTTTAGTCAATGACTAGTTTTGTAAATTTCCGGTATTATATTATGGATGAAGGCTTAGTTATGGTTCTCACCCAGTACAATGAATAATTGCATCTGCTTTAATGAAGACTTCATCTTGAAACTTAACTATGCCATCTTTGAAAACACGATCTATCTATTACAAACATATAAATTAATAATCATGAGTTTCAGTTTTGAGACCTTTACATTTATGCATATTAACTTAAAACAATTTTTTTATCAGATTACCTTGGAGTGCAGCCATACATTATTGTATTTCTCTAGTTTTGAGACCTTAACATTTGGTGATCTAGAGGACAGGTGAACTTCTTTGGCAACGGTGGACAGTTCTCTTGATATGTCGTATGCACTTGATCCGTTCCCGATAATAACCACAACCTGTCAACTTTCATGATTTAATTAGTCAAATATATATATATATATATATATATATAGGATTAGGTTCAAACGTGAACAAAATCCCAAGAGTGAACTGCGTGAACTGATATGGACCCTTGATTTTCATCATCTTGAGAGATTAATAGAATGGCATGATGGTAATTCTTTGTTTAATTGTATGTATTTATTTAAATGAATGAGGGTATTTATGTAATAACACAATAAAATAATATAATTCAATTCATGGAAACTAAATAGTTTCCATATCACATTGATTCCATCAATCCCCATTGTATAGCACATTCAGTTATGCAATTCCCTAAATTCAAATTATAATCAACATCTTTCTTTCCTCTCTCAACATCACTGCCGTCATCCAGCAACCACATGGGAAGTCTGCCGGAGTTAACAAGGCACAAACAAAGGTACAATTTTAAAAAGGGACGAAAATTTTGCAACACCTGTTGGATTTCTTTTGGCTTGCATTCAAAATCGAAGAAAAAAAAGAAAGGAAAAAGCATTCTTTTGGTCTTGAGTGATATTCTAGAACAACACATACTTTGGGTTTCGTAAGTTTCAATTTTTTTGGATGTTTTGTTTCTCAATTGAATTGATTATTCTAGCTATCATGTTTGGCTAGACTTTTATAGTTTCAACATTGGGGTTTAGTTTCTTTGATTTGGTTTATAAATTTGTGTGAAACGATCACGTTTGATTCAATTTATTTTAGTGGTTTGTTTATATGATTCTTGTTTTTATAAGGATTCGATCCGGAAAATATTAGATTGTTAATAAACCTGATCAACTTATTAATTTTTCTAATAAAGTTCAATCAATTTTTAGCGAAAAGGTATTATTGTGTATATAAATGTTGAAACATACACAAGTGTATATTGTTTGTTTAACCTGTTGTAAACGTTGAAACAGGTTGTTTGTTTACTCTGGTGTACATTTGTGTATTTTGTTTGATACACGTATTTATGAGTCACTTTTATAAATGTGTATGTACACAAGATACACATGTGTAGTATAATTGTGTTCTTTGAGTATTGTGTTCTCTATTGCTTACATTCCCTGTGGTTTTTGGATTGTGAAATAAGAGCATATATTTTTATTAGGATAATAATATGGTTTTAAGGATGTTCTCGTGACCAATTGTTGTTTGATTCAAAAATATGTTTGCTGAGCTATTAGATGGGGGTTAACTAGTATTCCAAAAATAAATTGAGACCTGAGCATATTCTACTTTTGCTCTGTTTTTAACGCGATGTACACATTTGTATTTTGATTTTGCTCTGTTTTTAATGCGATGTACACATGTGTATTCTAATTTTTGCTCTATTTTAACCCAATGTACACATGTGTATAGCGTCTGCTTTTTTGATATCTCATAATTTTTTGTGTATTGAATGTGTAAAGTTGTTGATGTACACTTGTGAATTATGCAAAGTATTAGTTGCTGAGTTTTTTTGTGCTATTATAGGAGATGTCGTTAACGAGAAAAGTGGAGATGGAAGGTCGATTAGGATGATTCACGTAAGAGGTCGATAAGGATGATTCAGCATACAACGTGGCGAATAGTTGTAAAAGATTATGTTTTTTTTTCCGATTATGTTGGGTTTATTGTTTTTACAAAACTGGAACTTGTAATTATATGTTTTTTTTGTTTGGTTTGGAAAACATTATGGAACTTGTAATTTGTTAAATATAAAATAGTTTTACAGGTATTGTTTCTATGTATGTATTATGTAGCTAATTACACATATGTACGATGCTGAGTACACATGTGTACTGTTCTATTTATATCCAAGTACACATGTGTATACCGTTGAAATATGAAGGTTACGTGGATCTTAAAAATCAAAATTTTAATTCTGGTGATGAAATCTGAAATAAAAATTAAAATTGAAATCTGGTGATTTGTTGTTTGTTTTGATAATTATCTTATTAATAAATAAAACATAATGTGGATAATGAATTTAAATTAGGAAATATGTAACTTAATTCAATTATTAAAATAATGATTTAAATCTAATTATTTATATAATTACAATCCTACCCTTAACAACTAAAAAGGAAATCAAGGGTTCAGATCTATTCACGCAGTTCACTCTTGGGAGGTTGTTCACGCTGAAACCCTACCCTATATATATATATATATACATATATATATACATATATATATATATGTTATGTATAGTATGATTTAAGATATAACTAAATTCCCAATGTCATACGTTAAATAAATTTGTAATAGCATTTAATTTATACAAACCTGATCTTGAAATGGTTCTGGAACTCGATAGTTATGAGCATGCAATTGCTTCTTTGGCCACTCAAGTATACCTGTTTGTGTTAAATACAGAACAATAATATTGCAAAAAGTGAATCTCTTAGTACCAAATAAGATGTAAAATCGAATATATATAAATATAAGTGTTTGACATAATCTGCTTTTGTATGTAGTTGGTTTTTTTTTTTTTTTTTGTTAGTCCGTTTGGAGTTTGAACCAATTGTTACACACTTGGAGTACTCTTAGTTAGCAATTCGATTAATATTTTTATATGATGTCTTAGTATAATATTTATTTGATTATAAATATGAATATATTTGGGGAATCGGATGTGAGGATCTTATGAAATTGAACAAATTTTAGAGATAATTATATAGTTTAATAAATTATATGGATGGGGATGTTGATTCCATTATGAATGCTATAACAAAACATAACTTTTAAACATATATTTAATAACCTAGTGTTGTTTAACGAGCGAGTTGATCTAGATTAAACTCAGTCTCAGGCTTGTAGTTATATGAACCAACTTGTCTCGGTTCGTTTACTTTTAACAAGTTGACATTTGACCTCGAGCTCGGCTTGTAAAAAGCTCGAGCCAACTCGTTTAAACTAAAATTAAAGATTGATAATTTTTTTTACTATTTAAGTAGAGAAAACTAATGATATAATTGTTATTATTTTGGTTGTTCTACTAGGATGATGGAACATATTATGTGCGCATAACTTAAATGAGCGAGGAACAAGCCAACATACAAGCTTACCTTGGATCAAGCTCAACTCATTTACAACCGAGTCAGCTTATCTACGCTCATATGTAAACGAGCCAATTTGAATGATATTAATGAGTTTTGGGCCACAAAATTTTTATTACACCCTAAAATAACCTTTGACCTTATACTTTTATATTAGGATATAATAGTTCATTCGCTAAAAGTTTGCCCGTCGATGAAAAATAAAGTAGAGGCTCTTAAATAATCATAGTGTAGAGGCTCTTAAATAATCATAGTGGTAACGTATGTAAGATAAGACATGTGTTATGGTTAGTGATAGTGAAAGACGCGTCACTTAGCGGAGTGATGATTAAACTACTTTCCCTTTAGGAGTATTATGGTTTGTAAAAGCTAAAAGGTGAATAATTTGTTTTTAATTTTTAGTGATAGGTGGTATGATTTCATTGGTTTATTATTAAAAAAACAATTGCTTCGCTTCTCCTTCACGTCGTGAACCCACTAACGTTCAAACTTGTTTTCACGTTCACATTATAGGGCAACGCGGTGTTTGTGTCGTAGTAATTCTTAGATGGCATGGCACACCTCCTCTCGCGGAGTCCATAAGGCATTCATGGGCCAGTTAACCATAAAAATGTTAAAATCTAAAAAGAAACAATGTAAATGACTCTCTGGTGACAAGTTAACCACGGATCCATAACAGCCAATTATCGACTTAACGACCAGTCTTTTGATAAAGGCAAAGCGTCCATTGGCAACGGCAAGGCCTTTAAAAACACCTAAGTTGGGAAGGAGAAGGTCTTGGGTTCAAGTACCACAGACGATAGGAGATTAAAGAAATTAGCCGTTAAAAAAAACGACCAGTCTTTTGATAATTAGTTGCTAAAGCTAGCAGTTTCTAACGGGCTAACTATATAAATCTTTTTGACGTGACATTTCACAATGTACAAATGAAACTGATTTCCAGATTCAAAGATTGAGTATCATAATAATTTATGACTTAAAAAAAAAGAAAAAAATGCACTCATTGACCAATATATCAATATCAATCAATTAATATACAATACCCTACTTCGTACATTCAGGGGCGATGCTTTGAAGGGGTCGGGAGGGGTGCCCGACCCCCTGAACTTTTCGGCCAGTGGTGTTATATATGTAGTTTTCGTATAGAAATTTTTGGGTATATATGTTTTCGAACCCCCGGTTCTATAGAAATTTTTGGGTATATACGTTTTCGACCCCCGTAAAAAATTTCAAGCTTCGCCACTGCGTACATTGTTTTTGTATTTTTCAAAATCTACTTGAAATAATTACCTATACTTTCAATACTATGCATAGTAAATAGACAATTTTTGAGACATTAAAAGGGATATTGTACATATGTATGGTTTGGCTCATAAGCTAGAATTCTAGCAAGGATTATTAACAATGCTATATATATATATATATAAATAGTTTTTTGTATTTTTTAAATAAACCTAATTCTTATTAAAAGGTCTACAGAATAGGATATATGTATATATTTGATCACTTAACTATGATTAATTAACTAACTAAACATAGTTCAGCCAGTTAAACTCAATTGGTTAAGGTCAATATGAAGTTAATGCATGATTAATAGTTGAATATGTTATACCTGGGATGTCCAAGGCAGCTCTAGGTTGACTGTTGTGACCATTACAAACAACCACCGCGTCAAACACTTCGCTCGAACTCACCCCCTTTGTCTTCCACTCTACGACAAACTCGTTCGTCGAGTCAAGTAATTCGACTCTAGTTACTTCTGAATTGAACCTTATGAGTTTGGTTACCCCAAATTTCTCCGCAAAATCTTCCAAATAACTTAAACACTCTTGGTGCCCCGGAAACATCCTTGGATCACCATATTCTTTCCCTTCGAACATATAATCCGAGAACCCCATGATTTGGCGTGGGCTGTTCGTTCGTAAAGATTTGTATATCGTGCCATGTACAATTTCTCTATCCGGATCAATTCCAAGTAAATCTGACTCAGTCCTTGGATCATAGACCCACACTCCACCCAATCGATGCGACTTTTCAAAAACTACAACTTCATGGGATTCTCGTTCTAGCTCCCGACCCGCGATCAACCCGCTTAGACCGGCTCCAATGACGGCCACCTTCAAAGGAGTTGGCATAGTTTTGATCCATTTGTCCAAACAATTGAAGCAGTTCTTTTATGTTTAGAAAACAAATAGCATCTTCCAAGTTAGAAAATGACAAACAGCTCATATTCAAATACAAACAATATTTTATTACCTTTTTTTTAACTTATTTAATCCAATTGATACATTATTGTTTTCTTAAACAACTCCTCCGTGGATCTCATGTTCAAATAAAATGCATGATTTGATTTTATTTGCATTTTTTAATATGGTGATTTCCTATTCATACAAGTTACTTGCGCGGACGGGCGGTCGGCCCAAAGAGAGTGTGGGATGGGCGACCGCACATAGCCCAATTTCTTGGAAAATTGTTTTACTTGTTTATGTGCGTGGATTACAGGTTATCTTTGTAATTATGTGCGGCTTGAATCTCAAAACCAAACAAGAGCAATTGGTTGCTTACCGACGCCTACATAGAGGAGGTAGCGTGTTTGAGTCTCTCCAGCGTAGGGATGAGCATTTGGTACTGAGTACCGGTACCGTATAGTACCGAACATTTTCGGTATTGAGATTGGTATCAATTTTGATGATTTTCGATACCGGTATTTTCGGTACGGTATCGGTACCATGCTCATCCCTACTCCAGCGGCAGTTCCATCTCCTTTCTACCTTTTTGTTTTTTCTTAATGCTTTTACCCCTATTTTTATTACATTTAATAACTAAAATATTTTATAAAAAAAAAAAAGTAAAAGTATAATTGGAAGGTTTGTGCGGTCACAAGTCATGATAACAAATTAACAATATTATTAGCTCATATAGAAAAAAAAAAAGTAATGTATACTTTATTTCAATTTGTTTATTGTTTTTTTTTTTTATAACAAGAATTTGTCAATCATTAAGTTCCTTTACAATTGATCGACTCGTTATTCACAATATATTCGGTTAAAAAAACAAACATCAAATCATAAATCTTTAAAAATAGACATTCACTATACACAATAAGTATCAAGTATATATAGTTAGAAAAGAAAACTCAAGCCCATTTTGCTAGAAGAGACATAAGCCCAGCACCCAAAATAAGTGAAACATTTGAACCCAATTGAAGCAACTTATTCTTTTGCATCCGAGGGTTCATGAAGTCAGGTGAAAGAAGGTCAACAAGTGCCATGTAGATCAATATCCCTGCGGACGCCGAGTTTAATACACCCTCGACGATTAGGGCTGTTGAACTATCCTCTTTATAACTACTCGTTACCAATATCCCAATCACGATACCGAATGGGGTTGTAATGCTAAAACATGCTCCCATGATTGTGGCAGCTAATGACTTGAATTCTGCCTGTAAAAACGTTTCACTTTAATTTAATAACTGGTTACCAATATCTCAATCACGATACCGAATGGGGTTGAACATATAACTACTGGTTACCAAATCATCACAATTTTTATTTTGATTCTTTTGAATTATGTCTTTTATTTCTATACTTAAGTTATCATATAATCAATTTTCTTAATGTTCAATAACATTAAAAATGAGTCCAGATTGGGTGGAAAATTGGCAATGGAATACATATATACCTGAAAAATGCATCCTCCAAGACCTATTCCCTCAAAGAATTGGTGGAAAGTCAATGCAACAACGAGTGGTTTGATGGTTTTTGGACTTTCAGATGCACCCAAAGACAATCCTATTACTACTGAATGTACGATTATACCCAGTTCCAACACCTGCAATGGCAAGTTTATATATATTAGATGCCGATGCAAGTTTCCAGTGACGTCTATGATCACCGGCTTTGCAAGCTTCAGGTCACAAAAATCCAAATATATTTGTGATTGGTGGAGCTTGAACGAAAACTCGGTGAGGGCTGGACTATCATTTAGAAGTTGCCAAACAGCCCTAAATCACATTCTAACTTTAAAATGTGTTTTTTTTGTTGTTGTTCTAGAAGTCTTTTTGTTTTTTTGTGACAAAGCTATGTTTTTAGGATTGAATCGATTGGATCACGGCCAGTAGACATGAGCGGTCCAGTTAATCAGTTTTGAACCATCTTAAATTAGCCAGTTTTATATAAAGATAGACAATGTGTAGAACTAGTATTCGAATCCGCGCTTCGCGGCGGGGTCGTTCGAGGATGCTGGCAAGTATGTATTAGTTACATGATATCTCTATGGGTTATCTTTCACTATATAGATTTTAATCTAAATGATGGTAAAAATAAACAATCAGCATGAATTAAGTAAACATGTATAGGGGTTAAAAGTTAGTTTTAACTACAATAAGGTAAACAAAAATAAATACATATGTTACCAGCCATATTGAAGGGCTAATTTAGATCATGTAGGCCTTAATCTAAATGACAGATAAAATAAGCAAGCAACACAATTAAATAACATGTATAAATTTAAAAGTTAGCTTTAATTATAATAAATTAAATAAATAAAAAGTAAAATAATAACTTTATTAAACTTCAAGTGTTGTATGATAATTCTATTAAAGTTTGGGAGGTTGAAACGGAAATTATTCATAGAAAAAGAATTATTATTAAACATGTCTATTAAAGTTTAGAGGTAAAAACGTACATTGTTAAAGTTTAGTGGTCCTACGATAACTCTATTAAAATTTAGGGTTAAAATATAAATTAAATAAAAAAAACCAATAATATTCTACTCCCAACCTAAAGTTAGACCAATTCTGAATTAGCACTATAACAATTTAAAATGTTATAGTATAGAATAGGGGGACCAAGTTTTACAAATATTGATAATGTGTAGGATTTTTTGTATGCTAGAGCAATAGTCAAAAAGCTCGAATGCACCAAAATGGGTTATTGACATCCTATATTTGGATTTTGGACCATTACGACAATAAATCAGTCTAATCAATAGATTGGTTCAAATTTTAACTTAATATATATACTATTAAATAACTTGGAGCATCCACAATGCGAAAAAAATTAAAATAATTACCTACACTTATTTCTTTCACAACGTTAAAATTTAACACATTAGATTCAACAGATCCTTAAAAAGACACTTATTTCTTTCATAACATTAGAAAAATTTACACACATTGTGTGTGAGAGAGATTAGAGAGTGGGGGCCATAACGTCTCGTTTGTTGCAGGTTTGCACTTCCGCACAGCCCCCTTCCGGACGAATGTCACAATGCGGCACATCCGCTTTTGGTTGGTTTGGATTCTTTGGACGAGCACCACGCAGGAGCGTTGTGAATGCTCTTAGTAGTTTCTAATCTTGAACAAAACTACAGAAAAAAAAAAAAGAGAACACAAGTACATAAAAATTTAATGTATTACTTACCTTAGAAACTATCCTATACCGATCGACTTGTGACAAGTTAGATATTGATCCATGGGCATGTCCACGAGTCGCATGAGTGTGAGCCGCCACTTGACCCATATGCTGTGCGCTCCGCTCTTCGTCTCCATAACCATCAACAGGCTTTAGAGCCGTTCTAGACTCATGAGATCTGAGCTGATAAGCGGCAGACGAGGCCTCAAACAAGAGTGTCAACATGGTAGCCACCATCGCAATAAACCCCGTAAAAGGGAAGTCTCCCCATGGGTGTTCTTTCAAACATGGAGACGTTAAGCTCTCGAATGCGTCAGGAAGTACATGTATAAAGCCAGTAGCCAATATGACGCCGGCTGCAAACGCCTTAATTATAAAGAAACCATCTTTCTCGGGGCTTAAAGCGGGCACAACTCTACCGATGAAGGGTATGCATACACCGAGGGCGCCTGCGACTAGGATGGAAGCAAGTGCTATGAGTTTGTATTTAATAGCTTCACTCTTTTTACCCTCGTTTTCTTCGGGTTCACAAGTGCACTCAGCTAACACATGGATGATTATTATATCTAAGAGCAAGAAAGCAACAAAAGCTACCTTTCCTGAGCCCATTTTGATCATGGTAGTGGATGCACTATTGAAGAATCAGTTTTCCTCTTTTTTTCTTTCTCAGAAGAAAATAAAAATTTTGGATATTTAATTTGGAATCGTTTGGTTTATATATAGAATAATAATGTAAGATCGTCACAAATACAATATTGAAATTAGATGAATATGTTTGGAAAACTTATTTTATTCAATAATATGCATGCCTTTTATAGGCTACGTACATAAGGGAATCCAGAATTTACAGGAGCTATTTTTGGATCTATATTGACTATTCTAACTAAATTGATTTTGTAATTTGAATTTATATTTTGAATTACAATTGAATATAATTCCCTCCTAAGGTTGTGTTGACCGGTTGACTTGAATATCTCTAATACGCCCCGCAAGATGGAGGATCCGTCGGAGACTCCAATCTTGGAGCGGTTGCGAAAAAACGGTGCCCGACGTAATGGTTTAGTTAGCATGTCGGCAAGTTGATCTTGGGAGCTAACGTGAAGGACTCGTAAGTGACCAGTTGAGATTTGTTCGCGCACAAAGTGGTAATCAAGCGCCACATGTTTCATGCGGGAATGATAAACTGGATTCGCACAAAGATATGTCGCACCGGTGTTGTCACAAAAAGGGGTTTGTGTTTGTGAAATTGAGATACTAAGTTCGTGTAACAGATTTTTTATCCAAGTTAATTCAGCGGAGGCATTTGCAATGGCCTTGTATTCAGCCTCGGTTGATGAGCGGGATACCGATTTTTGTCTTGTGGACTTCCATGATATAACATTTCTACCAAGATATAATAAGTAAGTTGTAGTGGACCGCCCGGCGTCATTAACACCACCGCAATTCGAATCCGAAAAAGCCGATAATGTGAGAGGTGAATGGCGATTGAGAAAAAGACCATGATGAATGAATCGTACCTTTAAGGTACCGAAGGACACGCTTAAGAGCTTGCCAATGATATTGGCGGGGAGCATGCATGAACTGAGACGGTTTGTTGATGGCAAATGAGATGTCGGGTCGAGTGAAAGCTAGATACTGAGGTGATCCAACAAGACGTCGGTATGGCGTTGCATCAACGGATGGTGAGGAGTCGTGTAGGATCAAAGGGTCAGTGGTACTAAGAAGAGTACTTACATCCTTAGAACCTTTCATATGAAACTGATTAAGAACATCTTGAATATGTCGATGTTGAGACAGAAAAAGACCCCGTAGAAGTCGGAATTATCTCAACACCAAGAAAGTGATGAAGTGAACCAACATCATTGATCGAAATTCTATTGCTTAATGCTTTAATAAAATGATCAAGAAAGCTGGAGTCATTGCCTTTAAGAACAATATCATCAACATAGACCATGAAGTAGCAAGTGACCATGCCATGTCGATAGAGAAAAAGTGAGGCATCGGCTAAAGGCTTTTTGAAACCAAACCGAGTGAGAAAGGTCGTAAGTTCAATATACCAAGCTCGAGGAGCTTGTTTAAGTCCGTATAGAGATTTTTTGAGCTTACAAATGTGGTTTGGAAATTGAGGATTAACATAACCTGGTGGTTGTGTCATGAAAACATCCTCGTGAAGAGTTCCACGGAAGAATGTGTTGTTAACATCAAGTTGCCGAAGTTGCCAATTCTTTGATAAGGCAATGGAAAGGATAGTACGAATGGTGACGGTTTTTGTAACGGGACTAAATGTATCAAATTAGTCTTTCCCATATTGTTGAAGAAAACATTTAGCAACGAGTCTAGCCTTCTACTTGTTAATAGAACCGTCGGGGTTACGTTTGATATGAAACACCCATTTGCAACCAATAGGCATTTGAGAGGTGGGTGGAATTAATTCCCATGTGTGATTTTGAAGGAGAGCATTGAACTCTAAATCCATGGCATGACGCCATTTCGGATCCTTCAAAGCTTGATTGTGAGCAGATGGTTCAAGTGTAGGTGGCAGATGGTGAAGAGTGGTAGTATTTATGAAGTTGTTAAGACCGTGGGGTATGGGGCGGGGGTTGGGGCGTGGGTAGGCTGAAAACGCCCAAGCCACCACCCCGGGGCTTGGGTTTGGGCGTGGCCCCTTGGGCGGGAGTTTAAGACCGGGCGTTGGGTATGCCTAGCGGTCCTACGTGGCCGGCTCCTATTCGCTTGTTGGCTAAGTCATAGCGGGCTACATTTAAATTTCAAAATATAACCGTTTGGCCAAGCCAAGCGGTTCACCCACCCAACTGTCCACATCGCTATATAACCCCCAACCCCACCGGCTGTCCACCGCTACCCCAACCCAAACACACTTGATCGAATCCGCTACCCACACACACTTGATCGATGGCCTCTTGGACACACGAGGAAGAGCTAGCTCTTGTCACGAGCGTCGTTGACGCAATGAAGGGCCGCCAACCCGGTGAAACAAGTTACTGGCCGGAAGCCTTTGCTAGCTACCGGCATAACGTGGGAAACGACCGGCACAATTTAAACGCGTTCCAACACAAATGGCGCGAGCTACGATCGAAGCTCGATCGTTTTAAAGCCTACTACGACAGCGTCCCGGGCGGTGAGATAAGTCACGAAGACCGTGTAGCGGTGGCCAACATCGAGTTCCGGGGCAAGGAGCGGAAGCCGTTCGACAAGCTCGCCCTTTTCGAAATCTACCTAACGCTCTAGATTTTTTTTATTTTGTAATCATTTTTTGTAGAATATTTGTAATTTCTAGGAATTTAACAAAATTTTAGGCTTTTTTTTAAATGTTGTGTGTATTTTTTTAATTTTTGGTTTTTTATTTTTATTTTGATAAACCTGCCAAGCCACGCGGGCTAGCCACGCCCCGCCATACCCCACGGACACGTCACTCACCAGCGGGAGGACTCGAATTCCACGTGTCAACCCATGCCCTAAACCCCAGCCCCACCATACCCCACGGTCTAAAGTATTTGGGATTGGGTTTCCTTATTCTTGACCGTGAGACAATGGTAGGTAGAGAGTTTTGATTTGGAACAGCAGGTGTAGATGAGTAGGTAGGGGAATTGGATGAGGAATAAGGTGAGGTGGATAGAGGGGAAGATGATGCGGAAATAGTGGAACCGTTTAACAGTGGCTCGACGGGTGTGTGAATGGGTGACAGGGAAAAATATTTATTTGGGAAGAGGGTGATGTGGATGTCGGGGAATCATTTGATGTGGGGTCAGACGTATGGATAGAAGTGGGTGTAGCAAAGATGGTAGTAGATTGATGTGAGTGCATGGGTTGCATGGGAGGGGAGGTACAGGTTGTAGTGGATGGTGTATGGGGTTGGGACGTTGGTATATATGAAATGGCATGGGAATTCGTGGAATTTTGATTTGTGTCAACAATAGATTTTGCTTGGTTCAAGTGAAGAAAATGTGGGGCAGATGGAAGAGGGGAAACACAAGAGGTTCTGTGGTATATGGAAAAATATGTTCCACAAATTGAACATGGCGAGAATGATAGAGCCGATAAGTCACTGGGTCATAGCATTTATATGCGGATTTAGAAACAGAGTAGCCTAGAAAAATGCACTTGATGGAACAAGGGTGAAGTTTAGTCGAAGCATAGGGACGAAGCCACGGGAAACAAAGACAACCAAACGGTTTGAGTTTGAGATAACCCGGCGAAGTGATATACAACTTGTCAAACGGAGATTTGAGTTCAAGGATGGGGGTGGGTAGACGATTAATGAGGTAAACCGCGGTTTGAAAAGTGTGAGACCAAAAAGTGAGAGGTAAGTTAGCATGGTGAATAAGAGATAACCCGATTTCAACGATGTGTCTATGGCGCCGCTCGGCAACATTGTTTTGTTCCGGTGTGTGTGGGGGAGTAGTGAAGTGAGATATCTCATGTTTTTTGTAAATATGGAATGAGGCCAATAAATTCATCGCCATTATTGGTAAATAACGAAACAAGAGGGGTGCGGAAAAATTTTTTCAACTAGCATCTTAAATTGTGGAAATAAACTAGAAACGCCCGATTTTCATTTAATTGTATATAACCAAGTATATTTAGAAAAGTAATCAACGAAAATGACATAATAGTTATGGCCATCATTTGAGGTTTGAACCGGTCCCCAAACGTCCGAATACCCATATTGGAGTGGTTTGTTAGCTCGAAATGAATTTGTACCAAACAACATTTTATGAGTTTTATTGATTGAACAAGCATCACAATGAACAGAAATATTTGACAATTTATTTGAATCAAGTCCTAGATTGTTGAGTAGAATTTTAAGAACTTTTATTGATGGATGTCCAAGCTTGTGATGCCAAGATAAAAGTGACCCGGAAGATGTAGAGTTGGAATTTATTTGTGGAAGGCGGCGAAGTGAATCAATAGCAGCGTAGTAGATATCATCAACATTCACTCCCCGCATGAGATGCGCCCCCGTCCGAAGATTCTTGACCAAAAATGAAACGGAAAAGATTCAACAGAAACTTGATTAGTTTTGCAAAGTTTAGCAACGGAAACAAGATTATTGCGTAACTTAGGTGATATAAAGAGGCTTTTTTATTATTGATACTTGAATGAATGAATACAAGAAAAACACAGCCATATTATATAAGCAAGACAACGATGATCTAAAAGGAAACGAAATATTTGATGGCTGTTAATTTGAGAGGAATGGAAACCGAATATCCTCTACTAGAATAATGGGAGATGATGTAATTGTCCACTAATTTCGCTGATCCCAATATGTCCTTTCTTTTAACACTCCCCCTCAAGTTGAACGGTGGGATTTCCAAAATTCAACTTGCTTAGACATTCGTGTAAGATCCTCTCATTAACGGCTTTTGTTAGGATATCAGCGAGTTGATCTTCTGACCTTACAAACGGAAGTGTGATGATCTCTGCCTCCAACTTCTCCTTGATGAAATGTCGATCTACTTCTATATGCTTTGTCCGATCATGTTGTACTGGATTTTCAGAAATTTGAATGGCTGCTTTATTATCACTCCAAATTTTACTAGTTTCTTGTGGAGGATATCCTATCTCAGTTAGGAGTCTTCTGACCCAAAGCACTTCAGTCAATCCCCTCGCAATACCTCGGAATTCAGCTTCAGCACTTGAAAGGGCAACCACCTATTGTTTCTTGCTTCTCCATGTAACTAGATTCCCACCAACCAGAGTAAAGTAGCCTGATGTCGACCTTCGGTCTCCTTTATCCCCTGCCCAATCTGCATCAGTGTATAATTGAGTTTCTAGGTGTCCGTTTGATTTGAACAAGACTCCATGCCCTGCCGTTCCTTTGAGATACCGTATAATCCTTAAGACGGCTTCCATGTGAGCTTTTTGTGGTTGATGCATAAATTGACTGACTACTCCCACAGCATATGCTATATCAGGTCGGGTGTGTGATAAGTAAATCAGCTTCCCTACTATCCGTTGATATCTCTCTTTTTCAGTTAGGTCTGCGTTTTCCTCCATGTGGAGTTTCTGATTTGCAATCATTGGAGTCTCAGCTGGTTTGCAGTCAATCATGCTAGTCTCTGCTAGTAAGTCTAGAACATACTTTTTTTGGCACATGAAGATCCCATGTTTTGATCTCAAGACTTCAATTCCGAGGAAGTATTTAAGTCTCCCTAGGTCTTTCATCTCAAATTCTTCGAACAAGTTCTTCTTTAGCTTGGATATTTCTTCTTTGTCATCCCCCGTAATGATCATATCATCAACATAGATTATCAAACAGGTTATAAAGTTGCCCCTCCTTTTGAGGAATAGAGTATGATCTGAGTTACTTTGCATAAACCCATAGTTTTTCATGGCTAGAGTGAACTTCCCAAACCATGCTCTTGGGGATTGTTTCAAACCATAGAGAGATTTCTTTAGAAGACACACTTCTCCTTCTCCAAACTTGTCCTTGAATCCATGTGGGGCTTCCATATACACTTCCTCTTTTAGTTCTCCGTGTAAGAAAGCATTCTTCACATCGAACTGGTGTAGAGGCCATCCTTTATTCGCTGCCACGGAACAAAGAACTCTGATGGTATTAATTTTAGCGACCGAGGAAAAAGTTTCAGAGTAATCGATTCCGTATGTCTGTGTATAGCCTTTAGCTACCAGTCTTGCTTTGTATCTTTCAATCTCACCATCAGGTTTGTATTTAATTGTAAATACCCACCGACACCCGACAACTTTCTTTCCGGGCGGTAAGACACATTTTTGCCAGGTGTTGTTTTTTGTGAGAGCTTCCATTTCTTCCTTCATTGCACTTTTCCAGTGCCTTGACTTTAAGGCCTGTTCTACATTAGCAGGGATCTCATTCGAGTATATAGACGCAGAAAAAGCCTTGGCTTCTTCAGAAAGATTTCCTTTGGCTATGTTAACCATTGGATATCTACTTCCTCTGGACTCCTTTTCAGGAGAGTATCTTTTCGGTGGGACTCCCCGATTTGCTCTTGGTGGTAACACATATCTCTCGGATGTTTCTTCTTGTGTGAGATGATTCTCTTGCTCTTGTATATGTTCATTATGTTCTCTTGGAGCATTATTTTCCTGTTCTTGTCTATTCTCATCTTGCCCTGATGTGTTAGTGTCAACAGTATTGGATGTAGAGAAAGGTTGGGTGTTACTTACCTCGGGACTTAGGTTGGGAGCGGTCTGGGTGACACTGACGTTTGGATATTCAGGTTGTGTGGAGAGATTAGACTCATCTGGAGTGTTGTGGTTCCTTCCCTCTTCATATTCAACATATCTCACCCAACTCAGTGTGTCAAGACATTCCCTCTCCCCCTGACTACTGTGTTGGGAGGCATAGTAATAATCGGTTTCAAGAAAATCACAGTTCATGGTAGTGAACATCTGGCGGGTTTTTGGGTTATAGCAACGGTACACCTTTTGAGTCATTCCATAACCAACAAAGACACATTTCTCAGCACACGGGTCTATTTTAGTTCTGTGTGTTTTTGGTATGTGAACAAAGACGGTGCACCCAAAAATTTGTGGTTCAAGGGTGAGAACAGACGGACGACTGGTGTATTCTGTAAGGACTTGTAATGGGGTTTTGAATTTCAGAACATGAGTGGGGAGTTGGTTAATGAGATATGCAGCTGTAACAAGGGCTTCTGGCCAAAAAAAAATTTGGAACTTTTGATTCTATTAGAAGGGCCCGTTTTATTTCTAAAAGGATACGGTTTTTTCGTTCTGCGACACCATTTTGTTCCGGAGTGTGAGGGCAGGTGGTTTGGTGGATTATCCCTTTGTTTTGGAAAAAATATTTCATGTTGGAGTTAACAAATTCTCCTCCATTGTCAGATCTAAAGACCTGAATGTTTTTTTGAAATTGTGTTTGGACCATGGTGTAGAAAATAATAAATTTATCAAAAACTTCGGATTTATTTTTTAATAAATACACCCAGGTCATTCGTGTGCAATCATCTACGAATATGACAAAAAAACGAAAGTTCTGACCCCCAATGATCGGAGTAGGACCCCACACATCTGAGCGAATTAACGAAAAAGGTGATTCGACCCTTGTATTATTAGGTTTGAAAGTCTTACGATGACTCTTGGCTAAAATCAAGTTTCACAATGTGACTTACAACTGGAAGGAAACAATTTAGGAAACAAAACATGTAAATAACTGGTGGATGGATGCCCTAGCCTTCTGTGCCATAGCCATGCTTCTCGTTCTGCTGTTCCATGAGAAAGCATTACAGTACCGTTTTGAGTCACCTCATCCACATAGTACAACCCTTGTCTTTCAGTGCCACGCCTAATGATCGCTCCCTTCCTGATATCCTGTAAGATACAAAAAGTGGGTTGCATAAGAACTGAGCAATTTAATTCCTTTGTTACATGGCTTATTGACAGGAGTTTGTGTGACAAAGCGGGGACATAAAGACAGTTCGAGAGCTTAAGTGTCGGTGATATTTCGATAGTTCCCCCATTTTTTACAATCATCTTCTCACCATTTGCCGTTTGAATATATGACTTTGTCGGTTTGGCGGGTATGGCAAAATCTGATAAGTCATAAGTCATTGTATCTGTTGCTCCGCAATCAAATATCCATGACAAATCCCGTCTCGCACTGTTATGTTGAACTATATTTGCCATACCACTAATAAGGGACCCCTTTTTGCAATTTTTAAAATTCTCTTCTATAAAGTAAACAAAAGATGTAACTGTAGGACCGGGTTTGGGGGGCTGAAACCGTGATTCTTGTGATTATGTTCATACACGGGAAGATTAGAGATGATAAACAAACAACTTTGTATTAATCCGGTAGTAAAACATTACAAATCGGCCCGATTACAAGATAACCGAACTAATACCAAAGGAGTATACATTCCGGGAGAGATCAAGTGGTGATCTTTCCCCGGTGAGGTCTCAAACCTCCTCCAACTTCCTAGTGTTGCAAATGGCAAGGGTTTTCTATTTATAGTCACACCCCTTGTCTTGCAAACACACACGGTCAACCGAATAACCCTCTCGTTTGACCACTTCAAACGAGCGGGTCTATACACGTTCGATAGACCGTTTCACTAACTATTACAAATTCAGCGTAAAATAATAACTAATCTATTCGACAAGCATCGGACACAAAATCTGCATCAACAAATTCCCCCTTGTCCGTTGCTGTCGAATGCTGAAAATGCAACTGCAATCGATCTTCAGTCAAGTATTCATCTTCTCTGTGTTAACAAATTCCCCCTTGACCGATGATCCAGGTAAGTAGTATCTTGACGCTCCTTGTAAAATATTTCCCCCTTAAAGTACGCGTATCCGTGTTGGGTGTTGTGCAATTTCCTCAATTGACCGATCTTCCGCTGATCTTCCAATACTCCAAACGGCATTTGATAAGGGTTCCAATCTTTAAGAACTGCATCAAGTCTTGATCTTGTCATAAGAACTCTGTTTCATACAAGCATACTACATTGATAGAGATTTCTGGTGAACTGTCTTCTGTAAACCGTCTTTGTGGAATCGACCAAGTAATGCACTTTAATCTTCAGCATCAACACTCAGGAAAGTCAGCTAGACCAAGTGTATCCCTTGCAAGCTCAACCAGCATGCTTAGTTGAACTACATCCAGATCTCATTGTCTCGCCTTTGTGAAGTTGACCACGTAATGCACTACGGATCTTCAGCATAAGTACTCAGGAAGTCAGCTTGACCAAGTACATCGTTTGCAAACTCAATGAATTGAGTTACCCCCAGATCCCTGTAAAATCCCAAAGAAACATCAAACCCAAAACCGAATCCTGCAGGTCTTCAGTCTTGAACTATCAGCTTTCAGAAAGATTCCCCAGGTCTTCAATGAACAGCGCTTTTGTAACTACTGTAGACTTTAGAAACCTGTATTTTTCCGTGCAAAACCCTTCACGCTGGCTGGAGAATTAATTAAAATCCTCAAATATGTGTATGTGCAAAACATTCCACGCCGAACCGTTTGTATCACCAGAAAATCACAAACTCTACCACCTGTGATTGCGTTTAGAAATTTACCGAAGAAATTCAACATACGAAAATTTTTATCCCCCCATTTCTTTGGTAAAATCTCTAAACCTTAACAGATTCTTTCCACTTCAAAGAAACTGTCGTCAAATGTTCACCAATTCCCTCCACTAAGCGGAACTGTCGTCAATCTTCATTGAATGTTCTCGGTTCCGAAAAATCACGAAAACGACTTTCTTCTTTGCATATTCTAGTTGAATAAGAACGTCCCCTAGTACCCCGTAGGATCCGACTTGTATCCCTCCAAAGACTTTGTGAACTCGTTAGGACCGGCGTTGACATTCTAGGTTCATCTATTCGTTACCAAATGCGAGAATATGACAATAAACTAAAAAGATTTCTTCGTTGCATATTCTAGTTGATAAAGCAATATCGCCTAGTACCCCGTAGGATCCGACTTGTATCCCTCCAAAGACTTTATGAACTCGTTAGGACCGGTGTTGACGTTCAAGGTTCATACGTTCGTCTTCAAATGCGAGAATATGACAATAAACAAAATGCTTTCGAACATTTACGAATAACCGGTAACAATCATAAACATTGACGTGCGGAAGTGAACATACCATTCCGTTTTTGGTTTTTGGCCCATAATAGTCGTGTCACCATTTTTGACATTTTCATCGGTAACCGTGACTACCCCACATTTTTCAAACATCAAGTTTTCATCATCTCTTGTTTTCATCATGCCGCATCATCCCGCGCGCTCCCAAACCCGTACGAATTTTGACCTTCATATTTAGAAGCGCAATTCAAATCAACTCCGCGAATACCCGACCCCCATGTTGCAACTCGCGAATAGAACCAGATCCACGACTCCATGTCTCATCTAAACATTTGATCCATAAACCCAATGCCAAACCATGATTTTAAATCAACTTTTGAATTTAAATTCCACTAGTAAACGACCCAACTTTAAACATTTGTAAATCAGCCCAATCATTTAAAGTGAGCCCAAAAGAGTTTCTTAAATCACCAATTACTTGGACTTTCCAATTTTTTATTTTTATTTTTTTTATGAGGCCCAATCTTCTAACGAAATCCCAAGTCCATGATGACAAAACTTTGTCCCAATCCAAAAATTATGTTGACTATAATTGTGACCAGAACCTAGGGACAAAAATGCCAGCCACCAACATCATTCTCTAGATCTATCTCCTCTCTGATTGTCTCGATACAAAACCCCAAGAAGAAAAAAAAAATTTTGCTGGTCATCTTCTTCCCTCTTGGTTGTTCTCTGCTATGAACAAAACCAAACAAATAAAAGACATCCCCCTCAATACACAACTTAAACATTCAAATCCCAAAAAATTTGAAATCAAACATTCAGTTCTGCCACTTTATCCCAGCTCCGAACATTAATCTGTCTTTCTTCTCCTTCTGTGTCTGCGATAAACAAAGAAGAAATCACGTCTTCTTCTTCGATTAGCAGCAGCAGTCATCTTTTTCTCTTGTGTTCACTCTTTCTGCGATACAAATCAGCAAAGAAACCCCCTTCTTCTTCGATGAACAATCAACAGCAGCTGAAAGACTTGTGGAGCCGACGAAACAGAATTGGGTGTCGACGAAACTGACTGGTGTATAAGGTCCGACGAAACAGAGATGAGATTGACGAAACAGAACTTGGTGGTTGACCAGTTCTGATTCGTTGACCATTCTGTTTCGCCAAAAGTCTGATTCGTCGGGAGTGGGTATGAAGAAACCCTAGTTTCTTTAAGCAGCCGCCAAGAACATCAAGAACAGAGTGTACTGTTACTTCCCAGATTTGTATAAAAACATTTTGTATATGATTTTTGATGATGATAACTTGAATATTTAGGTGAAAAACATAAAACCCAACACTCGTTTCAGCACAGATCTGAATATTCGGGTCCAGATCTGAGTTTTTCTCATTTTCACCCAACTTTTCTTCTTGAACAAAAATCACTAAAATCACAGATCTAGAGCACATGTGACTTAGTAAACGGTTAGATTTACTAAATCGGGCACCATGGCTCTGATACCAATTGTAGGACCGAGTTTCGTGACCGAAACCGTGATTCGTGTGAGATCGGTTCAAGACGGGAGAGATTAGAGATAAACAAACAACTTCTTTGTATTAATCCGGTAGTATAACATTACAAATCGGCCCGATTACAAGATAACCGAACTAATACCAAAGGAGTACACATCCGGGGAGAGACCAAGTGGTGATCTCTCCCGGTGAGGTCTCAAACCTCCTAAAATCTCCAAGTGTTGCAAATGGCAAGGGTTTTCTATTTATAGTCACACCCCTTGTCTTGCAAACACACACGGTCAACCGAATAACCCTCTCGTTTGACCACTTCAAACGAGCGGGTCTATACACGTTCGATAGACCGTTTCACTAACTATTACAAATTCAGCGTAAAATAATAACTAATCTATTCGACAAGCATCGGACACAAAATCTGCATCAACAGTAACACAAGGTGGGTTTTTAACCCTTTCAGACTCTATAGGGGTCCTTTTTGAAATATGGGGAAAATATATTTTTGATGTATTGTAAAAGGAGAATGGGGGTTTCGAGACACATGGTCTCTTACCCTCTGTACATGTTTGCACAGAGAAGGAACCATCATCTTCTTCTTCACATACGGTTGCCGTTGCCATCCCTCCGAATCTAGTGGGATTTTTCTGATCGGTGCCATCGCCGGTCTCTTTGGTGGTAACCGCGGCGGAGGCTTTGCCTTTTTCTGGTGCATAATTTTTGGTGCTCTTCTTGTGGCCATCGGCCCACCAATCGGGGTAGCCGACCAGACGGAAGCATTGTTCTTTGGTGTGCTTTGTCATACCGCAGTGGTCACACTTCAGGTGTGATTTATCTTCTTTTCCTAACTGTCTGACTTTCTTTCCCTCATACCGTCGATACCCCTTTGTTGACAACCCCGACCCTTCTGTTTTGGTGGCAATTAATCCAGCCGCTATGCCATTTGAATCGTTGTTAGTTGCTCCCAGAATATTCTGGTGAGCGGCTTCCTTACGAACGGCAGCATAGGCCGCCTCCGCAGAGGGAAGGGGTTCCATCCGGAGTATTTCCCGTTTAATGGGTTCGTATCTTCGGTTGAGGGCATTTAGAAATTGAAACAATTTTTGTTCTGACCTGATTCTTGAGTATATCTTGATATTTACCCCCACACCCCCTGTAATGCAATCCAGAAATCTTCAAGAGGCTTGTCGTCTTGTTTGATGTCGTTGGCCTTGACATGAAGGTTAAAGGTTTGTAATTTGTCTCTTCCTCTACTGTAAGTAACCACCAGGGCATCCCACAACGTTTTCGCGGTGGGATACTCGGTTAGGTTGCCTGCGAGTACGGGTTCGATATTCTGAATAAGCCAAGAAAAGACAATTAAGTCTTCTTGTTCCCACTGTTCATAATCTTTGCTTATTTGGTCTGGGGGGTCTGAGGTTAGATGTGATAACAGAGATTTGGACTTACCACCTATGGCGACTCGGTCATCCGAGTCCATAGTGTGTAATTCTGACTGTTGAGCTTGAGGTTGATTTGGAGATTGTCGGATAGTTTTGGGTTTTGAGGCTGCTGATTGAGGCTGCTTTTTAAAAAGTTCGCAAGTTGTAATGACAACTCGGAACCTGAGCAAGCCTGCTCTGATACCATGATATAAAGAGGCTTTTTTATTACTGATACTTGAATGAATGAATGAATGAATGAATACAAGAAAAACACAGCCATATTATATAAGCAAGACAACGATGATCTAAAAGGAAACAAAATATTTGATGGCTGTTAATTTGAGAGGAATGGAAACCGAATATCCTCTACTAGAATAATGGGAGATGATGTAATTGTCCACTAATTTCGCTGATCCCAATATATCCTTTTCTTTTAACATTAGGAACAATAAAAACATCATTTAAACTTAATGGACGAGAGGAAGTGGAAAGTGGAGAGTGACCAGTGTGAGTTATACGAAGCCGATTACCATTTCCTAACACAATTTCATCCGACCCACCGTATTCGGATAAAGTATGTACTACCGAGCGATCCGTGGCAGCATGGTCAGAGGCGCCAGTATCAAACATCGAAGATGATGTTGGTCCGGTTGACTGAGCCGATGAGGTATTAACCATAGGAGATGGTGATGAATTAATGGATTAGGTGATGTTATTTTCTTTGAGAAAACGAGCCAACTTCCTACAATCTATAGTATCGTGACCAGGTATTGAACAATACTGACAAAAAAGAGAGTTTCAAATACCATGCGGTGAATAATTATTCCCACTCTGGTGACTATGAAACTGGGCTGATCTTGGGCCGTTGTTGGAGGGTCGGCTCGGGCTGCGGGAATTCTGGCCAAACCGATTGCTGAAACGAGATGGATATTTTTTAGCGTTATTCATAGTGGCAATGACCGGAACCGATGATGTCTCCTTTAGGGTTCTTTCATGATCTGCTAACTTCTCAAATAGATCTAGGAAGGTGATTGAAGTGTCACACATCTTCAAAATAGCAACAACCTGGGCATAATCTTCACCTAGTTGGTTGAGGATGTGAACAATAAGGTCCTCATCTACAATCGGATTTTGGGCCAACGCTAGATCGTCAGCAATACTCTTCGTGTCATGTAAGAATTCGGCGATGGAGCAGGAGCCTTTTAGGTTGTTTGCGAGTCGTGATTTCAAGGATACGATGCGAGACCTTGATTTACTCGCATAACTGGCAGTCAAACGCTGAAAGGCTTGAAGAGATGTATCAGCAGAGGATACGATTGGCTGGATAGTGTCGGAACAACTTCCGAGTAGGGCTCCAAGAAGGATTTGATCTTGGCGGAACCAAGAAACATATGCCAGATTGGGCTTTATGGCGTCGGAGGGAAGAGCTTTGGGTGGCACCGGAATGGATCCGATGAGGAAATGGTCGAGTCCGAGGCGAGTGAGTGTTGCCATGACTAGTTTTCGCCAAACGGAAAAATTGTTTTGGGTGAGTTTAATGGGGAAATGGGTGAGGGTAGTACCTTCAATGTTGCAGTGGAAAAAAAACGTAGATCGGAAAAATAATTGGATCGGAAGAGATTGCTCAGTGGAACAATAAGGCTCTGAATACCATATTGAAATTAGATGAATAAGGTAAACAAAAATAATTAAATATGTTACCAGTAAGGGCTAATTTAGAACAAGTATGCCTTAATCTAAATGACGGTAAAATAAACAAGCAATATAATTAAATAACATGTATAAAGTTAAAAGTTAACTTTAATTATAATAAATTAAAGAGTTAATTGCCAAAATCGTCCCTGAGGTTTGGCACGTTTGCCATTTTCGTCCAAAATGACACTTTTGTACCAAATTGCCCCCAGCGTTTGTAACTTTTTGCCATTTTCATCCAAACCACTAACTTAGTTTATTTTTTCTGTTAAGTTGAGGATATTTGAATGAAACTGGCAAATATAAAACCACAGGGACGATTTTGGCAATTTACTCAAACCCTTTTTAATTTGTTTTATTTAATTATTTTTGTTACATTATAATAAAAAAGAACATACATGGAGTTTTTAGAAAAAAAAAATTAATAGTTTTGTCACATAATTTTTATAAATTTTCATCCAAATCACTAACTCAGTTTATTTTTCTGTTAAGGTGAAGGATGTTTTAAATTTTGTAAATTAAGACAGAAATTAATTTATAGCTTCTTTATATAAATCAGTTTTATAAAGAGAAAAAGTCATTGGTGTGCAATACATAACAATCGATTACAACTTTTAGTATTTATCAGTTGTAGAGATAGAAAAAAAATTGTAAAACGTTACATATTTTTTAAATGTGTTGACGTCCTTAGGAGCGAATTGAAAAGAGTAGAAAATGAATTACAAACTTGGTACATATGATAAGATTTTTTTATTTGACCTTTTTCAATAAGGTCACCAACATTTTAGTTTTATAAAATTTAGAGGTTTAAGTAGATTTTATTTTTATAAAACTAATCTAAATAAAAAATTAGAAATTAATTTCTGTCTTAGTTTATAAACATCCTTCGCCTTAATAGAAAAATTAACTTAGTTAGTGGTTGGATGAAAATTATAAAAAATTATGTGACAAAGCAATTATTTTTTTCATATAAAAATTGCATGTATATTCTTTTTTTTATTATATATGTAACAAAATTAATAAAATAAAAAAATTTAAAAGAGTTTGATTAAATTGCCAAAATCGTCCCTGTGGCTTTATATTTACCAGTTTCATCCAAATATCCTTAACTTAACAGAAAAAATAAACTAAGTTAGTGGGTTGGATGAAAATGGCAAAAAGTTACAAACGTTGGGGGCAATTTGGTACAAAATTGTCATTTTGGACGAAAATGGCAAACCTGCCCAAACCTCAGGGACGATTTTGGCAATTAAATCTAAATTAAATAAACAATAAGTAAAATAATAACTTTATTAAACTGCAAGTGTTGTATGATAATTCTATTAAAGTTTGGGGGGTCGAAAGGTAAATTATTGATAGAAAAAGAATTATTATTAAACATGTTTATTAAAGTTCAGAGGTAAAAACGTACATTGCTTATGAAAAAACTTACTAAAGTTTAGTGGTCCTACGATAACTCAATTAAAATTTAGGGTTAAAATATAAATTAATTAAAAAAAACCAATAACATTCTACTCCCAAGCTAAAGTTAGACCAATTGTGAATTAGCACAGTAACAATTTAAAATGTTATAGTATAGAATAGGGGGACCAAGTTCTAAAAATATTGATAATAAGGGCTTGCTTGACTAGCTTTTCAAAAATACTTATTTGCTTTTCTGAAAAGCAAATAAGCAAATAAGTAGTTTTGAAAAGCTTAGCCAAACAGCCCCTAAGTAGGATTTTGTGTATGCTAGAGCAACAGTCAAAAAGCTTTTTCTTTTCGCGAATGCACCAAAAAGTGTTATTGATATCCTATATTTGGATTTTGGACCATTAAGACAATAAATCAGTCTAATCAAGTCAAAGGTTTATCAAAAATGTATTCGGATTCTGTCATTCCCTACTTCCAAACAAACCTAGGAAGCGGGAAACGGAATTTGTCAAGTCCTATGGTACCATTACATACTACCGAGCGGCGTGATCAATGTTAATGAATGTATCATGTTCCGTTAAACATACCAAATGTCATAGTCAATGTAAGCATGTCATGTAAAATGTCTTTAAAATCATGTACTAAGTATGCCAAGTCAACATACGAAGTAGAAATGTCCATGAAAATCAACGTGCTCATATGCTAAGTCAACATATGCCGCAAAATTTAATGAAAATCAATGTGCTCATATGCTAAGTCAACATATGCCGCAAAACGTAATGTAAATCAATGTACTCATATGCTAAGTCAACATATGCCGCAAAAGTATCCTTGAAATCAATGTGCTAGCATGCTCAGTCAACATACATAGCAAAACATAATTAAAATCATGTACTATATGTGTACTAGATGAACATAGCAAGTATATGTCATGAAAAGCATGAAAGTAACAATAGGCACATGTGTATCACCCCAAAATATTTGCAAAAAGTAAAAGAGGGGTCTATGTGCTCACTTGAGATTGCTTAATAGTCTTGAAATAAAGATCAAGTAAAGCTTGAGGAATCAAGGAATCAAACGGCACCTAACATGAATAACTATGTTAATAATCGGAAAACTAATTGGTGGAGGGGATAGAATGAGGGTATATGTACCCTCTATTTCAGATACGGTGATGATTTTTCTAAGCTAATGGGGTTTGTGGAAAATTACAAGATAGCACATCTAATGGGTGCACACGATTGTGTTTCTATGCCAGAAATGGATGGCGTTAACAGGTTGAACAAAAATGGAAATGCTTGAGAAAACGCATTATCTATTTGAAAAAAGAAAATGAAAAGAATATCATTAAAACATCAAATATGAATAAAACACATGTATTAAAACAATAGTTTACTATAAATTTAACTACAGTCCACTTACAATGGATACGTAAGTTAAAAAAAAATATATTACTAGTGCTTGATTTTAATTTGATTTATTAAATATATCAAACCTAAAAAATTTAATTTACAATTAATTTTAATAAATCCAATAAAATGACCAGCTACATCTCATCACAGATTAATAAATCCTCTTCAAACGTTTCACATCTTACCAATGGAGTGGTGGTCCATTAGCAAAGGCAAAAGCCTTTAAACACTTTGAGAGAGGAAGGTCTTAGGTTCAAGTCCCACAGACGACAGGAATAAAAAGAAATATACCGTTAAAAAAAACGTTTCACATCACATCACAGATTAATAAATCCTCTTTAAACGTTTCACGGAACCCTTCATTATCATAACGAAATCGTTCTATAAAACGGGCATAAAAGGCCCTCAACTTTTGTGGAGGTCGCGTTATCCCCAACTGATCTGATAACCAATCTATATAATCCATCTGTTAAGATAAAAATGAGGATTATATATAATCATGATACCAAACAATTGACATCTTAACATATGTGAAATGAGTAAATTTACTTGAAAATTAAGAGAATGAGTGTAACTCCTAGGGATTCCCTTTTCTTCCATTTCTCTATGAACTTGTTCCACGTTATGCAACATTTCGGTTTCTGTAGGCAACGAAATCTTCCCGGATAATGCTTGAGCTATCCACTTCGACTGTAGTTCGGCTGGAAGAAATGTCATACCCTAATGAATTATAGATGTTAAAAATCTTGCACTACTTAATTGAAAACTCTTTGTTGAAATGAAAAACTAAAAAAACGAGCACCATGAACCCACCTTGTGAAATAATCCGACGAAAGACAGTCCAGGGGCCAGTTGCGGAGGGAAAACATTCCCATAAGTAGGCGAAACACACTTGTCTTCGATGGTTACAATGACGTGTGTTTTAAGAAACGGAATGTGAAACTCGTACCTATATATGTGTAACACATTGTCAACATATAAAAAAGTAACAATGAGTGTATGGCTGTGTAATTATTATATGCAAAAATTACAAAACTAGTCATTGACCGAAACCACTTTCAAAACTAGCCACCTCTCGCGTCCTTAGAGCGACGCATCATGCACAGGATGCGTCTTTGGAGAGATTTCATGCATGGGATGTGTCTTCGGAAAGATTTCATGCACGTGATACATCTTTGGAGAGACTTCATGCATGGATGCGTCTTTGGAGAGATTTTATGCATGGGATGCGTTTGTGTGTTCTCCTCATACATGCGTCTGTGGGGTCTGGGGGATCTCCTGATGCGTCTGGGATTATGCAACTTCTGAAAACGTCACGTGTCCTTTTTTATTGGGTTTCAATGACATGGCTCCAAAGACGCATCCCATGCATGATGCATCGCTCCAAGGACGCGGGAGGTGGCTGGTTTTGAAAGTGGTTTTAGTCGATGGCTAGTTTTGTAAATTTCCGGTATTATATTATGGATGAATGTTGGTTCTCACCCAGTGCAATGAATAATTGCATCTACTTTAATGGAGACTTCATCTTGAAACCTAACTATGCCATCTTTGAAAACACGATCTATCTATTACAAACATATAAATTAATAATCATGAGTTTCAGTTATGAGACCTTTACATTTATGCATAGTAACTTAAACAATTTTTTTCTTAGATTACCTTGGAGTGCTGCCATACATTATTGTATTTCTCTAGTTTTGAGACCTTAACATTTGGTGATCTAGAGGACAGGTGAACTTCTTTGGCAACGGTGGATAGTTCTCTTGATATGTCGTATGCACTTGATCCGTTCCCGATGATAACCACAACCTGTCAAGTTTCATGAATTAATTTGTCAAATATATATTATATATGTAATGGTATGATCTAAGATATAACTGTTGAGTTTCAGTGGTGATCAATTTTACTTTTTATCAAAACAGATTTGATATATATTATTAATTAAATAGGTAATTAATAAACGCAGCGGAATAAATATATTAATCAACACCAAAAACGAACCGAACAAGATCATGATTACAAACATGCAAACACGGTATATATTATTATTAATCTACCGATGAAAAAAATATACCCTTTTGGTTAATAATAACTGTGTGAGACACCGAGGTACAACGAACGAGTGCTAGACACGAACACGAACCGAGTGGCGGCGGCTTTGGCTTGGCCGGTCGTAATACCAAACAACGAAACAATGGCAGCACTAATGAAAAGTGGTGCCTTTCCTTTTCTTTGTTGATGGCTGTAGTGCCTTTCTTTTGAGATTGTCTGCCTCTCTAGACAAAGTGAATTTCCTTTCCTTTATTTGTGAAGTCTTCGACAGAAGACAACCAAAAGTAGCATAGGACAACTCAAAAGTAGCACATGACAACTCAAAAGATGGAGGACAACTAAAAGTAATAGAAAAATAGACCTAAAATATATATAGAAATATATATATATATTTAGGTTAACATCCCTAATTATCTCTTAGGACCGAAGCCCAATATATTTTGTTCCTTAAATTGTTCGTGATCACCAGTTAATCGAATTAAGTGGATTTAATGTCTGTTGCCCAAGGTGTCACTCTTACGGGTCATAACTCGGTCAGTAGCGTTAACTTATCGAACCCGTACATATAAACCCAACAATCTCCCACTTGGACGGCCTTCGATAAAATCCTTAACGCAGACAGTCAGCGGCGCTCTAGCTGCACATAGCTTCCCCCAACAAGTTATGACACTTTAAAGTCATTAACCAAAATATCTTGTTATTAGTAACAACTTACAATTACAAGACAATAGACTTATGGTAATTGTTGTCATTCATCCTTTTTGTAAAAGACATAAATTGAATCAATGAGACATGGATTAAGTTCATTCTCATATGGTGTTCATTTATTATTGTTCTCGATCAAGAGTCAAAGTGATCCGAACAAACACACAGCATATGAGACGTCAGGTCTAGTACATAACATAGCATACATGATAGAGCCAATCGCTGAAGCATATGGAACTGCTTTCATTTGCTTAATTTCAATGTCCGTTGTAAGAGATTGTGATTTGTCCAACACGGTTCCTTTAGTCATAGGAACACCTCCTTTCTTGGAGTTTTCCATTTTAAAGCGCAGCGGAATAAATATATTAATCAACACCAAAAACGAACCGAACAGGATCATGGTTACAAACATGCAAACACGGTATATAATATTATATATTATTAATCTACCGATGAGATAGATATACCTTAGTGGTTAAAGACTAACCGTTTGAGACACCGAGGTACAATGAACGAATTGCTAGAACACGAACTAAAACGGGATACGTCAGGTAACCGGTGGTGTTCAACTGAACAACAGCGATCGAGTGTGTGTTTTGCAGAGAAAGATGACAATCATTGTGTCTCTGCTTAAAACTCCATGTTTTTTTTTCTAACATTTTGTTTCTCTAAGAACAAGAAGCTTGAAAACAATAATTCACCAAAATAATTGATGACACAATTTTTGAATTGTGATTCTCTGCACACTCACTCAAATGCACGATTCAACAACATATATAATTCAAAAGTTTACCTTTTCCTTTTTTTTAATATTATGAGTGGCTAAGTTAGGTATTCCCACTATCGATTAAAAAAAGAAAAAGAAATAAATAAATAAATAATTAAACAATAAATTATTTATAAGCGGTATAAATAATTATATGTGTCGTCCCGTAAATTGTTTGTGATTACCAATTAATCGAGTTAAGTGGATTTAGTGTTCATTGCCCAAGGTGTAACTCTTACGGGTCATAGCTCGGTCAGCAGTGTTGATTTATCGAGCCCGTACATATAAATCCAACAATCTCCCACTTGGACGGGTTTCGATAAAATCCTAAACGCAGACAGTCAGCGGCGCTCTAGCTGCACATGACTGCCCCCAACAAGGTATGACACTTTAAAGTCATTAACCAAAAACACCTTGCCATTAGTAACAACTTACTATTGCTTGACAATAGACTTATGGTAATTGTTGTCATTCATTCTTTCCGTAAAAGACATAAATTGAATCAATGAGACATGGATTAAGTTCATTCTCATATGGCGTTCAATTATTATTGTTCTCGATCAGGAGTCAAAGTGGTCCGAACAAACACACAGTAAGTTTGGGTAAGGCCTTACACTTCACCAGTTTGAATCAACGAGGGCGCTACTATGTCTAACTGTTACATATCATGTAAGAGTACAGAATCCCTTATCGACTACATATAACTCCCACTGAACTTCAGAACTATTCCCAATTAAAGCCTTTATGACTGGCAGTTACGCGACAGCGATTGACAGTAATCAAAGAATAATCCTTGGTAAACGGAAGTTCTAATATGTATCTCAGGTCAAAGGATACTAAATGAGTATACCAATTTCAAAACATCTTATGACTAAGATCCATGAAGACGATTTGATGCGAGTTACATCCAACCTCATTCTCAATGAGGTCTGTGAATTTGGAAGTCAACTCCTTGAGTCCAAAGTCAGAATAGTCTTAATTCAGAATCGTTCCCACGAGTCTGACCGACTACGAATAATTTAGAATACAAGATTCATGGATTAAACGTTTTAAAATCGAACACAGTTGTAAGATTCAAACTTTGCGTTTAACCAGTAAATCAAAGGTGAATTTAAAAGGTACAACTGTTTGAATGTTCGTACATCCAAATACTAAATCAAAACATATGGCTAGCTAATCTAAGCCCGATAGCATCCATGTGCTGATCATGTTTTTCCTGTGTCATGGGCTTAGTAAACGGGTCTGCTAGGTTTTGATCTGTGTCTACTTTGCGTATCACGATGTCTCCACGTTCCACAATTTCCCGTATGTAGTGGAACTTTCTTAGAATGTGCTTGGCCTTGTGATGAGACCTTGGCTCTTTGGCTTGAGCAATAGCACCTGTGTTATCACAGAATATCTCGATGGGTTTCTTAATGCTTGGAACCACATCGAGATCGGTTATGAATTTCTTCATCCAAGCAGCCTCCTTTGCAGCATCTGATGCGGCTATATATTCAGATTCGGTGGTTGAATCCGCCACCACACTCTGCTTGGAGCTCTTCCATGAGATAGCTCCTCCATTTAGAGTCAATACGAAACCTGATTGTGAGCGAGAATCATCTCGGTCATTTTGAAAACTGGCATCAGTGTAACATCTTACAGTGAGCTCTTCTTCTACTCCTCCAAATACTAAGAACATATCTTTAGTTCTTCTCAGATACTTCAGAATGTTCTTGACAGCAGTCCAATGGGCGATGCCAGGAGTTTGCTGATAATGACTAGTCATGCTTAAAGCATACGAGACGTCAGGTCTAGTACATAACATAGCATACATGATAGAACCAATCGCTGACGCATATGGAACGGCTTCCATTCGCTTAATTTCAATGTCCGTTGAAGGAGATTGCGATTTGTTCAACACAGTCCCTTTTCTCATAGGAACACCTACATTCTTGGAGTTTTCCATCTTAAAGCGTGTCATCATTTTGTCTATGTATGTACTTTGACTTAGCCCAAGAAGTCGCTTAGATCTATCCCTATAGATCTTGATTCCTAGAATATAAGATGCTTCTCCAAGATCTTTCATTGCAAAACAAGTTCCCAAATAGTGTTTAACTTCGTTAAGCATAGGGACGCAGTTTCCAATAATCAGTATATCTTCCACATACGGGATGAGGAATGATATAGTGCTCCCACTAGCCTTTCTGTAAATACAAGGCTCATATTCATTTTTGACAAAACCAAACTCTTTGATCTTTTGGTCAAAACGAAGATTCCAGCTACGAGACGCCTGCTTGAGTCCATAAATGGACTTATTCAGCTTGCACACCCTATTAGGATATTTTGGATCAACAAAACCATCTGGCTGAACCATATAGACATCTTCAGAGAGATGCCCATTAAGAAAAGCGGTTTTGACATCCATTTGCCATATCTCGTAGTCATAGTACGCGGCTATGACAAGCAATATCCTGATCGATTTGATCATAGCAACGGGCGAGAAGGTTTCATCATAGTCAATACCCTGAGTTTGAGTGAAACCCTTCGCAACTAGCCGTGCTTTAAAGGTGTGTACATTTCCATGCATATCGGTTTTTCTTTTAAAAACCCATTTGCTCCCTACTGCCCGAGATTCGGGGGTTAGCTCAATCAAGTCCCAGACTTGATTATCACGCATAGATTGCATCTCAGCGTTCATGGCTTCCAGCCATTTCGCAGATTCAGGATCTGAGATAGCAGATTTGTAGTTAGTAGGTTCGTCATTAGATCCATCTACTACCAAGACTTGAGCAACTTCGAGATGCCAAAGGTATCTGTCAGGTTCTTTACGGGTCCTGCTACTTTTGCGAACGCCTGTGTTCATGTCTGATTCATCAGCAACAATTTCTTGTTGTTCAGACGTTCCGACTTCATCGGCGGTTGTTGTTAGTTCTCGGATTTCTTCAAGATCAACCACATTATTTCCAGTTCCTCGATTTAGAAGTTCTGCCTCGAGAAAACGCCCCTTCCTTTTGATGGAAAAAACATTTGCATCATGATGGTAGAAATAATATCCGCTTCTTTTATAGTATCCGACGAAAACAACCTTTTCGCCTCGAGGATCGAGCTTATCATCAGCATCACTTGTGATGTATGCATCACATCCCCATACTTTTAGGTATTCCAAATCGGGTTTACGACCATGCCATATCTCATATGGGGTTTTGTTTACCTTTTTAGTCGAAGCCAGATTGACAATGCGGGCGGCTGTCATAAGAGCATGACCCCAAAAGGAGTGAGGCAAGTTGGTTCTACACATCATCAATGGAACCATATTAAGTAGGGTTCGATTTCTCCTCTCGCTCACGCCATTAAGTTGGGGTGTGCCAGGTGGAGTGGGTTCTGAAATTATTCCACACTCTTTGAGATGATTGAGGAACTCCAAGCTGAGGTATTCGCCAACTCGATCTGATCGAAGTATTTTTATCTTTCTAGCAAGTTGGTTTTCTACTTCGTTTTGAAACTCTTTGAACTTTTCAAAAGTTTCATGCTTATGCTTCATAAGATAGACATAAGCATATCGACTATAATCGTCGATGAAAGTAACGAAGTATCTTTCATGGTTCCTTGCCATGGTTCTGAAAGGGCCACATACATCAGTGTGAATGAGTCCTTGCAGACCATTGGCCCGTTCACCAACACCAGTGAAGGGACGCTTTGTGAGTTTGCCAGCTAAGCAAGATTCGCAATCATTAAAGGAGTCCTCTCCAGTGGATTCAAGAATCCCCTCGGATTGGAGCCATTTTATGCGTGCCTTACTTATGTGGCCAAGTCTACAATGCCATAGAAATGTTTCATTAATACCAGCTTTGTTGCATTTAGAAAGATTATATATATTATTGTCAGTTTGAACTTTTATCTTATAAATACCATTTCGAGGTTTAGCCTCAAAATAAAAGATATTATTCAAGTAGGCAGAAATAGCAATACCATTAAAAGCGTACTTAAAACCTTGTTCAAACAACAACGAAACTGAAATGATGTTCCTGGTTAAACCATGTGCAAAAAGACAATTGTTCAAAACAACAATAAGAGCAGAAGGACATGTAAGATTAAATGTGCCAGTTGCTAGAACTGGGACTTTCTTCCCATCACCAACAATGAGCTCCATGCTCCCTGGTTTCAGTTTCCTCCACTTCTCAGGCTCCTGCAACACATTAACGATGTGATAACCACATCCGGTATCAAATACCCATGTGTTGCTAGAAACAGTGAAAAGTTCAATAACATATATTAGAATACCTGAAGAAGTGCCTTCTCCATTAGCCTTCTTCAATTTGAGTTTGGCAAGATACTCGGGACAGTTACGTTTCTAATGTCCCATCTTGTTACACTCAAAGCATTGCCGCTCTTCAAGAAGAGGGGCTCTCACAGCTTGTTTACTCTTGTCGGTGGCAGGTTTGGCAGCAACGGGAGTTTTTCCTTTGCCTTTGCTGTTAGAATACTTTTTCTTTGTTTTGGGCTTCTTAACACCACCAGATCGAACCATTAACACTTGGTTTGTTTTGTTGGAAATGTTCATCTCTGCCGTTTTGAGCATCCCATGCAGCTCTGGCACTGTCTTTACCCAGTCATTCATGTTAAAGTTCATAAAAAATTGATCATAGTGACTGGAAAGAGAGTTGAGAATGAAGTCAACAGCCATCTCATCTAGGAGAGGATAACCAAGTTTGTTTAATTGATCGATGTAGCCTTTCATCTTGAGGACATGAGCACTAACTGAGGAACCCTCTTGCATTCTATAGCTTATAAGCTGTTTCATGGTGTCATAGCATTCCTGACGGGCCTGTTTCTGGAACATGCCCTTGAGTTGCTCAATCATGTCAAAAGCATTCATGTCTTCCATATTCTTTTGGATATCTGGGGACATGGTGGCTTGCATGAGACAAGCAACTTCTATGGCATCTTCTTTGTGTTTATCGAAAGCCTTCTTCGCAGCAGCAGTACCATTTTCAGGTGCAGCTGGGATTGGGGTTTCCAAAACATAAAGCTTCTTTGCCATTTTGAGAACAATTCTCAAGTTACGGTGCCACTCAAGAAAATTGGTGTTATTCAGTTTATCTTTCTCAAGTATGGACTTGAGAGCAAAAGAGGAGTTGTTTTCAGATGACATCTGTTGAGCAAAAATTATTTAATTAGTATTTTCAATGTGTATTTCCTTATTTAATTAATTACCCATTACAGTAATTAGAACAAGGAATGAAAATCTGGCTAGGTCAGTATTACAGGCAGCTGTGGCATACACTTTAGTAAGTGACTAGGCAGACTGACAACGAGTGTCAATTGTAAGAATTGCACAACTCTCGGGTATGAGGCCGTTAAGACAACTCTTGTCTTATGCATTGATACGTTTAGCTTCATCTATGCCGACTTTTACTTTCAAGACAGCTGGAGCATGTGATGGGAAAAGAAAAAGTAATAGTCATCTTAAAAGAAGGTACTTGTGGAAGGGTCGGATGTGTCAACGAAACCCTTGCACCTTGGAAGGATAAGCTAGACATCAAGTGCGGTGCTGTGGCTCCAAACACTGATGGTTCGCATTACGTTCCAAGTGTAGCTTGTGATAGGATCGCATAGACTATTGATTTTAATTATGGGTTAATTTTAATATTTACCAAATAGGGTCGCAAGAGCCAATTTTAGTATATATATTTTAGTCGTGACATCTTGATGAACCCTTTCATCTCTCAGGACACTTAGTTTTTAAATAACCTATTAAAACTAAGTTTGTCGCGACTTATACAACCAATTTTAAGTTAATAGAAATCTATTAAGTTAATAGTTTTTGAAAATTAAATCTAGTTTAATTTGCAAAACTTAATTGGTTATTGTTCATTTTAAAAACAAACTTTGTTTTTAACAAAATTCTATCAAGTTGTAAAACAATTTAGAACTTGTTTTAATATGATTGTTTCAATATTTTAAAACTCCATTTAAAATCATGTTGGTATTTAGGTTGGTTATGTTATAACAAATTATAAGATAAAAAAAACCACCACAATAGCAAGATAAATATGTAAATCTATATGGCCAAAAAATGTTCCATCTTGCTAGAGCCTTATAGCAAGATCAAACGGGTCATGGGGTCACAACACACAAACAACCACAAGGATAGACTTGAGTACAATTAGTCGTCTCGAGCAACTCCCACTGACTTCATGACTCCTGTTTAGCGTCTTCAGTTTTGTCTTCGGGTCTTTGTTTATTACAATATTTTACAAAATACAATAAAGGAAGAAACCCTATCTATTACAACTTTGAACCATCAAAGTGGCCAAAAAAAACATAATAACAAAACCGAATAATATATACAACCACAAAACAAGGCCGGGCCAGATTTACATATTCCACAACAAACACAAAATATACCGGGCAATCTTTTGGTCAAGCAAAACAAATAAAATATTGACCAAAATTAAAGTTGCCCTTAAAATTATTTAGATCAGAAACTTTAAAAAAATTAAAGTTTGTGTTCTAATTCCGGTTAAAAGACCGGTACCGATTTGCATGTTGTAAGCAAGGCTCTGATACCACTGTTGGGTTTCAGTGATGATCAATTTTACTTTTTATCAAAACTGGTTTGATATATATTATTAATTAAATAGGTAATTAATAAACGCAGCGGAATAAATATATTAATCAACACCAAAAACGAACCGAACAGGATCATGGTTACAAACACGCAAACACGGTATATAATATTATATATTACTAATCTACCAATGAGATAGATATACCTTAGTGGTTAAAGACTAACCGTTTGACTGCCCCCAACAAGGTATGACACTTTAAAGTCATTAACCAAAAACACCTTGCCATTAGTAACAACTTACTATTGCATGACAATAGACTTATGGTAATTGTTGTCATTCATCCTTTCCGTAAAAGACATAAATTGAATCAATGAGACATGGATTAAGTTCATTCTCATATGGCGTTCAATTATTATTGTTCTCGATCAGGAGTCAAAGTGGTCCGAACAAACACACAGCAAGTTTAGGTAAGGCCTTACACTTCACCAGTTTGAATCAACGAGGGCGCTACAATGTCTAACTGTTACATATCATGTAAGAGTACAAAATCCCTTATCGACTACATACAACTCCCTTTGAACTTCAGAACTATTCCCAATTAAAGCCTTTATGACTGGCAGTTACGCGACAGCGGTTGACAGTAATCAAAGAATAATCCTTGGTAAACGGAAGTTCTAATATGTATCTCAGGTCAAAGGATACTAAATGAGTATACCAATTTCAAAACATCTTATGACTAAGATCCTTGAAGATGATTTGATGCGAGCTTCATCCAACCTCATTCTCAATGAGGTCTGTGAATTTGGAAGTCAACTCCTTGAGTCCAAAGTCAGAATAGTCTTAATTCAGAATCGTTCCAACGAGCCTGACCGACTACGGATAATTTAGAATACAAGATTCATGGATTAAACGTATTAAAATCGAACACAGTTGTAAGATTCAAACTTTGCTTTTAACCAGTAAATCAAAGGTGAATTTAAAAGGTACAACTGTTTGAATGTTCGTACATCCAAATACTAAATCAAAACATATGGCTAGCTAATCTAAGCCCGATAGCTTCCATGTGCTGATCATTTTTGTCCTGAGTCATGGGCTTGGTAAACGGGTCTGCTATGTTTTGATCTGTGTCTACTTTGCTTATCACGATGTCTCCACATTCCACAATTTCCCGTATGTAGTGGAACTTTCTTAGAATGTGATTGGCCTTGAGATGAGACATTGGCTCTTTGGCTTGAGCAATAGCACCTGTGTTATCACAGAATATCTCGATGGGTTTCTTAATGCTTGGAACCACATCGAGATCGGTTATGAATTTCTTCATCCAAGCAGCCTCCTTTGCAGCATCTGATGCGGCTATATATTCAGATTCGGTGGTTGAATCCGCCACCACACTCTGCTAGGAGCTCTTCCATGAGATAGCTCCTCCATTTAGAGTGAATACAAAACCTGATTGTGAGAGAGAATCATCTCGGTCATTTAGAAACTGGCATCAGTGTAACATCTTACAGTGAGCTCTTCTTCTACTCCTCCATATACTAAGAACATATCTTTAGTTCTTCTTAGATACTTCAGAATGTTCTTGACAGCAGTCCAATGGGCGATGCCAGGAGTTTGCTGATAACGACTAGTCATGCTTAAAGCATACGAGACGTCAGGTCTAGTACATAACATAGCATACATGATAGAACCAATCGCTGAAGCATATGGAACTGCTTCCATTCGCTTAATTTCAATGTCCGTTGAAGGAGATTGCGATTTGTTCAACACAGTCCCTTTAGTCATAGGAACACCTCCTTTCTTGGAGTTTTCCATCTTAAAGTGTGTCATCATTTTGTCTATGTATGTACTTTGACTTAGCCCAAGAAGTCGCTTAGATCTATCCCTATAGATCTTGATTCCTAGAATATAAGCTGCTTCTCCAAGATCTTTCATTGCAAAACAAGTTCCCAAATAGTGTTTAACTTCGTTAAGCATAGGGACGCTGTTTCAAATAACCAGTATATCATCCACATACAGGATGAGGAATGATATAGTGCTCCCACTAGCCTTTCTATAAACACAAGGCTCATCTTCATTTTTGACAAAACCAACCTCTTTGATCTTTTGGTCAAAACGAAGATTCCTGCTACAAGACGCCTTCTTGAGTCCATAAATGGACTTATTCAGCTTGCACACCCTATTAGGATATTTTGGATCAACAAAACCGTCTGGCTGAACCATATAGACATCTTCAGAGAGATGCCCATTAAGAAAAGCGGTTTTGACATCCATTTGCCATATCTCTAGTCATAGTACGCGGCTATGGCAAGCAATATCCTGATCGATTTGATCATAGCAACGGGCGAGAAGGTTTCATCATAGTCAATACCCTGAGTTTGAGTGAAACCCTTCGCAACTAGCCGTGCTTTAAAGGTGTGTACATTTCCATGCATATCGGTTTTTCTTTTAAAAACTCATTTGCTCCCTACTGCCCGAGATTCGGGGGGTAGCTCAATCAAGTCCCAGACTTGATTATCACGCATAGATTCCATCTCAGCGTTCATGGCTTCCAGCCATTTCGCAGATTCAGGATCTGAGATAGCAGATTTGTAGTTAGTAGGTTCGTCATTAGACTCATCTACTACCAAGACTTGAGCACCTTCAAGATGCGAAAGGTATCTGTCAGGTTCTTTATGAGTCCTGCTACTTCTGTGAACGCTTGTGTTCATGTCTGATTCATCAGCAACAACTTCTTGTTGTTCAGACGTTCCGACTTCATCGGCGGTTGTTGTTAGTTCTCGAATTTCTTCAAGATAAACCACATTATTTCTAGTTCCTCGATTTAGAAGTTGTTGGTGCATCCGTCTGTCGACTTCGTCTTGTATCGAGTCTTGTATGTGTATAGATAGTTCAGGGCACGTAAAACGAGACTTGTGTTTTTATAAGTATTTCGCTTGAAATGACACAAGGTCATTTCTAACGAAATTAACTTGATGATTCCGTTTGAAATCGCTTGCTGATTTCGTTTGTGCCATTTCATGCGAAATTAGATTCCGTTTGGGCATGTTCAAGCGGAATTACCCAGCCTATAAATACCTGAAGTTCCTATTCATTTGTAACGATTCTGATTCCGGTAGCGAAGCTCTGCCGAAGTGTCTACAGCATTGTAATCAATCTGATATCAATCTAAAGACAGTTTAAAGTGATTTCTCATGCATTACAGCTGAAATAACATCGATACACTTGTTTCCGCCTTTTGTATTGGTGAAGACCTCTTCTGAACGACTCGTTTGGGTCCCAAAACGATCCTACAAGTGGTATCAGAGCTCATGAGGAAGAGTTCTTACCATTTCAACTGCAAAATCTGTTTTCTACACCTTCTTTTCACAATTAAACAAAATTTCACGGTTAAAATGGCTTGATTTTCAAATATGTTGTGCGCAACAGTGTTTTAATAAACCCTAGAAAGTATCAGACTCTAATTCGAAGTAAAACATGATCAATTTTTGAAAAAACTGTCCGAAAGTGTAATTCCGTTTGAAAGATTGATATAATTTCGCTTGAATTTTGCACTATTTCACACGAAATTATATGGTAATTCCGCTTCAAAGGTGATTTCGTTTGAGATGGTACATCAAAGTGTAATTCCGCTCAAAATAGCAGTTGATTTCACACAAAATTAGTTATTCTGTTTAAAGGTGATTCCGCTCCAAAGGGTTATTTCGTGTGACAGTTAATTCCGCTTGAAGAACATACTGATTTCGCTTGAAAAGCTAATTCCGCTTGAAAGAGTGTGAAACTTGATTCCGTGTGAAAGGTTGATTCCGTTTGAGAAGAGTATTCCATTTGAAATTGACTGATTGTGAATTTTTGAAAACTAAATCATGGAGAACGAGTTTTATAATGCATTTGCTAGTCCAATAACTATTACTCAAAGTACATTGCTTGAAAATGAGACGGGGACAACACAAAAACCACCGAAGCTTATGGATATTGATGATTTTAGTGGATGGTCTGAACGTTTTGGTAATTGGGTGGAAGCTTATCACTTAGTTGCATGGAACATACTGAAGTTCAATATACTAGACCAGTCAGAAACAACAAGGTGAAAACACCAATTAGAGAGTTGAGTGATGTGGAGAAAAAGAAGTACAAAGATGAGAAGTTGATGGTTAGTTTGTTGCAGCAAGCGATCAAAGAAGACATCTTGATTTTACTTCAACATAATGGAAGTGCATATTCGATTTGGACAGAGTTAGAAGCTAAGTTTCTTGGAAGTGATGATATGCTAAAGAACAAAAAGTCACTTATGAAGAAGGAATTTGATTTGTTCCGAGGTTTAAGAAATGAAAGCACCAAGCAGATCATTGAGAGATACTGCAATTTATTGAAAAATATGAAAAGATTGGGCATCAACAAAGATAAAGATGAGTTGATTGAGAAGTTGGCTGATGCGTTGCCACGTGATGTTTGGGGGACGTATCTGATGATGTTGAAGAATAAAAAAGATTTTAACAATATCACGCTAAGCGAGTTCATTAAACATCTTGAAGCTCAAGAGATGGAACAAAGGAAAATTGCTAGAATGAAGAACTATGATGGAGAACAAGACATTGGATTGTATTACAAAGGTGGTATTAGTGAGAAGATCAATATTTCACCAAAGATTGAAACAACTTTCAATGCGAAAAGTTCTTCTGAAAGTTCATCTCAGGGTTCAAGCAGTAAAACAGGATTTACTTCATTTCAACATTTGATCCACATTTTTCTACAACAAAGAGTGGCAAAGTTCTTCAATGCAACATTGCTTTAAATCTTGAGAATGATCAGAATTATTCAGAGGAAGTTGCAAAAAGTCATATGTCTTTGTTAGTAACTGTGCTTGAATCTTATGGTAGTTTAGTTGCAGGGAGGATCGGGAATCCAATGCTTACAAAAGAGGATTACGATCAAGTTGATGCTGAGGAGATGGAATTGATGGATATAAAGTGGTGCTTGGCGAGTGTGTTGAGACGAGCTGAAAAGTTTAAACAAATCACAGGCATAGTTGATTTTCGCGAGGCAAATGTTTCAACTTTAGGATTTGATAAATCTAAAGTTACTTGTTTTCGTTGCAGGGAAAAGGGGCATTTCAAGAGAGAGTGCACAAATCGTGAAGCAAGCGGAGCTCAAAATCCTTTCGGAAACAATGACTACTATCGAAAGGCGATTTATCATCAAGTTGCTCAACAGCCGTATCAACAAGAACAGCCACAAACTGCACATGCTAGGAAGGTGATTGAAGATTCAAAGAAAGCATGTCTGGTCAATCAAAATGATGGAAGTTCATCAAAAGATTTCAGTTGGGATAAATATATTCCAGCTGATAACAAAGCATGTCTGATAAATCAAGATGATGAAAAATTACCAGAAGGATTTAGCTGGGAAAACTTTAGCTGGGATAATTATTGTCCAGACAAAGAGATCTTAAAAGCTAAAGGTTTTGTTACTCAGGTTATTAATGATTATACTGATGAATATTGGGCAGAAAAAATCAGAAAACGTTTAAGTGGTGAAGCTGAAAAAAAGAAGGAAGTTGAAGAAGAAATTCAAGTGAGAGTAGTTAAAGAAATTCCAGAATTTGAAATTAAAACAGATGCTGATGCAGTCAAGATTTCTGAGAAGTGTATGAATTGTGATTCTCTGATAAAGCAGAACAATGAATTGCTACACAACATAAACATTCTAAAAGAATCATATGATGTCTTGAACAAAGCAGTGAATCAATACAACGAGACAAGCAGTGAACAAGCCATAGCAATGAATACACTTAAAGGAGCATACATGAGACAGCTAAATGATGTCAATTATTTTACTGAGAAGTGTGCTGAACTTGAATTGAAACTAGAAACATATAGAATTGAAACTGAAAGAGTTAATAGATTGTTAAAAAGTTACTCATGTTCTACTTTTGTGGTTGACAGGATTTACCCGATAGTGGAAGGATTGAAGACATTTGAAGAAGAAAAGACTTCTGAAGAAAAGAATTCTGAAACAAAAGAAAATGATGAAGTGAATATTTCTGGTAAGAAATCAAGTCTTGTCTATAATAAATGTCCACCTCCGGTCGAAAAGGGATATTCTCCTCGAAATCCAAATTCAGAAAGAGTCAAAAAGGCAACAAACTTACAGTGGGAGTCTGAGACTTCAGATAACTTGCCAGAAAATATTGATGTTACGTTCACATCGTCTGACACTGATCATGAGTCCGAGTTAATGAAGAAAGTGGTCGATCAGGTGTTAGATAAAGATGAAACAGAGGAGTCAAAGTAGGAGTCAAAATCATAGACAAAATCAAAGTCTGACACGTCAAATCAAAAAGACAAACAGAATAAAGAATTTTTGTTATCAAAGTCTAATTTGAATGACGAACCGATCAAAGTAGCATATACTTTGAATGATTCTGACAAATTATATTCTGATGAGATTTTTCCAATAGGAGGTGTTAAAACTGAAATGATTAAAAAGGTTTTTAAACTAACAGAAATTAATATTTCTGAAATAAAAGATGTAAATCTTTCTGAAAAACCTAAACCTTACACCTCAAGAGTTCAACAACGTTTAAACAAGAAAAAGGGTTACAGTTCTGGTACAGGTTATCGAAAGAAACCAAACCATAACGGTAATTACAAAAAGAAAGGCATAGGTTTTATTTCACCGGAAAATCATAAAAATGAGAAAAGTTATAAATCAAAAACTGTTTTTGTTACAGGAAAAACATCTGAAGAAGAAAAAGAGCAAGTGTTAAGAAAGCAATCCAACAAAGAATTCCTTGCCAAGAAGCAAGAAGAAATAAAGAAAAGTGTTGCTCAAAAGAAGATAGAGACAAGAACCTATTTTCAATGTAAAACAGTTGGTCACATTGCTAGGAATTGTCCAAAGGCAATACAAACAAAACAGGGAGTCTCTGGTAAACTGAAAGAAAAGATTGTTGAGAAAACCGAACCACCAACAAATAGATTTAAAGTTTTTGAAAATGGGTTGTTAAGAATTCAAGTGAAAGTTCTAGCGAGGAATCTGATTCCACAAAGCCAGAGGAGCCACGTGTTGGTTTAAAATAAGAAACATCAGTACCGCCAATGGATGATGTCAATTTTCCACCATTGCGGGCTGAAAATTTTAAAACAAAAGTTGGAAAAGTTGAAATATCAAATCAATTTTTTTCTGAAAAGAAAGAATTTGATGTTGAAAAGACTTTTAACCCCACAGTGCAAAATATTTTTGGAAAAATGATTGATGGGAAGGTCAAGGGGGTTAAAGAATTTTATGAGAAGAAGATGGAAGGTAAGCAACCGAGTGTTGGTAACTCGGAATCTCCCAAGGTCTGTCAGGCTTGGGAAAATCTCTCTAACTGAAAAAACCTGACTTGCCGGAGCTCCCAAGTTGGTAATCGCGGAGCATGAATCGGCATCATTCTTGAATTGGTCTTACAAGAAGTATGACTTGCCGGAACTCCCAGGTTGGTAAATGTGGAGTAGGAATCGGCATTCTGAGATTTCAACCTACAAGAGGTAATTATTGGTAAGCAAAGTTACAAGTGGTTGAAAGAGAGGTTTTATCTTCAAGATTGATCAGTGACATTAAGTTGTACTTGATTTATCTTTCCTACAAGTGATATTTTGAAAAACAAGATGATGATTTGATCTCCTAACCTACAATTGGTTTATGAAATCAACAAAACTTATTTTTCGGAAAACCATTTGATTAAAACAAACTTAAGTGTTTTGAAATCATAATGGGAAAATAGTTTGTTGTAAGGGGGAGTTCTGATTGTTTATGCCTAGTGAATGGCGAATTGAATTGATTTGATATCAGTTGTCACTTTACTTGTACAGTTTGTTTTAAAAAAAAATTAAATGCTTTTGAATTTTAGGGGGAGTAAGAAATTTTCAGAAAATCCAAAAACATTAGAAAATATTGAAAAACAACAAAAACATGATAAAATAAAAAAAAATGAGTTTTGTTGTGATAAAGAGGAAATGATAGTACATCAGTGGACTATCACAGCATGCTAAAGAATTGGAAAGTAGAATGTGATAAACGGTCTCACTGATGATGTGCCAGTAGGTTTTTGCACATTTAGTAGATTGTGACGAGATATAATCTAAATTTCAAACTTACTTAATTCGTGGGAACATCTCTCGGATATATGGGTAACCCCCGAAATCTTGTTTGAAAAGTCCCTCTTTCTGAGATACTAGGTCTTTATGCTCAGTGATATCTGGGGTATTATACCGGGACTTCTGATTTTGCGGAAGCAATGGCCTAGTCCCCGTATAATACTTTCTGCGTGCTTGAAATATAGCACCGCCTTCAGTACAAAAAATGATGAAACATTGAAAAATGCTAATCATGTGCTGTTGTAAAAAAAGATCCTCTAAAGGGGACCCACCAAAAGTCGAAGCCGTCATCTCTCTGCTGAACGGAAGTTCTGACCTGAGCTCTCACGGCCCTCGCATTTAACCCCTTACAGATATCATCTAGGTATATTCACCTGTAAGACTGAATATTAGGATCTGGATACGGGAGTATATTCTGAGGTGGGACACGCGAATAAGTTTAAGTCTCTAAAACACTAATCTCATATCTCGAAACAGTTGAACTTTGTGTGAAAATTTAAGTGGATCAGTATACTGACAATCTAAGTGAATCATTTAGAACTGAAAATGTTTAAAGCTTAACGGTGTTGGTGATTTGTCTGAAAATCTGATATGATCCTCTTACACAAACTCACAAAAATATTGTTTGTATATATTTCTTTATTGTATTTTCTTTCAAATTTTCAAAATCCAAAAAGATTTTAGTGTGTTTTAGCATAACTTTTTGAAAAATTCTAAAAAGATTTTCGACAACTGATGTTCAAGAGCATTTTCAAAGTTTCAAGTGCTAAACATGATTAACAGGTTTGGGAGAGTGTTGTTTGAAAAGAAAAATGGTATTCATACAAGTGATTCATCAGAGATTTATATCGAAAAATCATTTATTGATTGATTAATACATGCAAGTGATAGATAAATTTGTGAAATTTATGTTTGGGTAGAGAATGTGCAGGTTAGCCAGGTTCCGATACCTGAGTTGAATGAGTGCCAGGTTACGATCTTAGAACCAGTGAATTCTAGACTGCGATCCCAGCTTATTGAAAGGGGGACTCTGAAGACGTTGATGCTGAAACAGGATAAGAGCCAGGGTTATGATTCTGAGAACCAAGTTCTGATCCTGGAATTGAAGACGTTAGCTGCTGATGCTGATGATCTTAAGGAATCAAGAGACCTGATCAAGAGGAGTATAGAGCCAGGTTGAGATTCTAGGAGAAAGTGAAAGAGATTGATTGAGGATACTTACAATGGAGAATCTTTGGAGAGAGCGAGAAGACTGATAAAGGCTGAAGGTTTGACAATCGAAGACTCGACACCGAAGACTTCGTCAACATCCGAGGGGGAGTCTGTTGGTGCATCCGTCTGTCGACTTTGTCTTGTATCGAGTCTTGTATGTGTATAGATAGTTCAGGGCACGAAAAACGAGAATTATGTTTTTATAGGTATTTCGCTTGAAATGACACAAGGTCATTTCAAACGAAATTAACTTGATGATTCCGTTTGAAATCACTTGCTGATTTCGTTTATGCCATTTCATGCGGAATTAGATTCCGTTTGGGCATGTTCAAGCGGAATTACCCAGCCTATAAATACCTAAAGTGCCTATTCATTTGTAATGATTCTGATTCCGGAAGCGAAGCTCTGCCGAAGTGTCTACAACATTGTAATCGATCTGATATCAATCTAAAGACAGTTTAAAGTGATTTCTCATGCATTACAGCTGAAATAACATCGATACACTTGTTTTCGCCTTTTGTATTGGTGAAGACCTCTTCTGAACGACTCGTTTGGGTCCCTGAACGACTCGTTTGGGTCCCAAAACGATCCTACAGAAGTTCTTCCTCGAGAAACGCCCCTTCCTTTTGATGGAAATAACATTTGCATCAGGATGGTAGAAATAATATCCGTTTCTTTTATAGTATCCGACGAAAACAACCTTTTCGCCTCGAGGATCGAGCTTATCATCAGCATCACTTGTGATGTATGTATCACATCCCCATACTTTTAGGTATTCCAAATCGGGTTTACGCCCATGCCATATCTCATATGGGGTTTTGTTTACCTTTTTAGTCGGAGCCAGATTGACAATGCGGGCGGCTGTCATAAGAGCATGACCCCAAAAAGAGTGAGGCAAGTTGGTTCTACACATCATCGATCGAACCATATTAGGTAGGGTTCGATTTCTCCTCTCGCTCACGCCATTAAGTTGGGGTGTGCCAGGTGGAGTGGGTTCTGAAATTATTCCACACTCTTTGAGATGATTGAGGAACTCCAAGCTGAGGTATTCGCCACCTCGATCTGATCGAAGTATTTTTATCTTTCTAGTAAGTTGGTTTTCTACTTCGTTTTGAAACTCTTTGAACTTTTCAAAAGTTTCATGCTTATGCTTCATAAGATAGGCATAAGCATATCGACTATAATCGTCGATGAAAGTAACGAAGTATCTTTCATGGTTCCTAATCATGGTTCTGAAAGGGCCACATACATCTGTGTGAATGAGTCCTAGCAGACCATTGGCCCGTTCACCAACACCAGTGAAGGGACGCTTTGTGAGTTTGCCAGCTAAGCAAGATTCGCAGTCATTAAAGGAGTCCTGTCCAGTGGATTCAAGAATCCCCTCGGATTGGAGCCATTTTATGCGTGCCTTAATTATGTGGCCAAGTCTACAATGCCATAGAAATGTTTCATTAATACCAGCTTTGTTGCGTTTAGAAAGATTATATATATTATTGTCAGTTTGAACTTTTATCTCATAAATACCATTTCGAGGTTTAGCCTCAAAATAAAAGATATTACTCAAGTAGGCAGTAATAGCAATACCATTAAAAGCGTACTTAAAACCTTGTTCAAACAACAACGAAACTGAAATGATGTTCCTGGTTAAACCAGGTGCAAAAAGACAATTGTTCAAAACAACAATAAGACCAGAAGGACATGTAAGATTAAATGTGCCAGTTGCTAGAACTGGGACTTTCTTCCCATCACCAACAATGAGCTCCATGCTCCCTGGTTTCAGTTTCCTCCACTTCTCAGGCTCCTGCAAGACATTAACGATGTGATAACCACATCCGGTATCAAATACCCATGTGTTGCTAGAAACAGTGAAAAGTTCAATAACATATATTAGAATACCTGAAGAAGTGCCTTCTCCATTAGCCTTCTTCAATTTGAGTTTGGCAAGATACTCGGGACAGTTACGTTTCCAATGTCCCATCTTGTTACACTCAAAGCATTGCCGCTCTTCAGGAAGAGGGGCTCTCACAGCTTGTTTACTCTTGTTGGTGGCAGGTTTGGCTGCAACGGGAGTTTTTCCTTTGCCTTTGCTGTTAGAATACTTTTTCTTTGTTTTGGGCTTCTTAACACCACCAAATCGAACCATTAACACTTGGTTTGTTTTGTTGGAAATGTTCATCTATGTCGTTTTGAGCATCCCATGCAGCTCTGGCACTGTCTTTACCCAGTCATTCATGTTAAAGTTCATAACAAATTGATCATAGTGACTGGAAAGAGAGTTGAGAATGAAGTCAACAGCCATCTCATCTAGGAGAGGATAACCAAGTTTGTTTAATTGATCGATGTAGCCTTTCATCTTGAGGACATGAGCACTAACTGAGGAACCCTCTTGCATTCTACAGCTTATAAGCTGTTTCATGGAATCATAGTATTCCTGACGGGCCTGTTTCTGGAGCATGCCCTTGCGTTGCTCAATCATGTCGAAAGCATTCATGTCTTCCATATTCTTTTGGATATCTGGGGACATGGTGGCTTGCATGAGGCAAGAAACTTCTATGGCATCTTCTTTGTGTTTATCGAAAGCCTTCTTCGCAGCAGCAGTGCCATTTTCAGGTGCAGCTGGGATTGGGGTTTCCAAAACATAAAGCTTCTTTGCCATTTTGAGAACAATTCTTAAGTTGCGGTGCCACTCAATAAAATTGGTGTTATTCAGTTTATCTTTCTCAAGTATGGACTTGAGAGCAAAAGAGGAGTTGTTTTCAGACGACATCTGTTAAGCAAAAATTATTTAATTAGTATTTTCAATGTATATTTCCTTATTTAATTAATGACCCATTACAGTAATTAGAACAAGGAATGAGAATCTGGCTAGGTCAGTATTAAAGGCAGCTCTGGCATACACTTTAGTAAGTGACTAGGCAGACTGACAACGAGTGTCAATTGTGAGAATTGCACAACTCTCGGGTATGAGGCCGTTAAGACAACTCTTGTCTTATGCATTGATACGTTTAGCCTCATCTATGCCGACTTTTACTTTCAAGACAGCTGGAGCATGTGATGAGAAAAGAAAAGGTTATAGTCGTCCTAAAAGAAGGTACTTGTGGAAGGGCCGGATGTGTCAACGAAACCCTTGCACCTTGGAAGGATAAGCTAGACATCAACTGCGGTACTGTGGCTCCAAACACTGATGGTTCGCATTACGTTCCAAGTGTAGCTTGTGATAGGATGGCATAGACTATTGATTTTAATTATGGGTTAATTTTAATATTTACCAAATAGGGTCGCAAGAGCGAATTTTAGTATATATATTTTAGTCGTGACATCTTGATGAACCCTTTCATCTCTCAGGACACTTAGTTTTTAAATAACCTATTAAAACTAAGTTTGTCGCGACTTATACAACCAATTTTAAGTTAATAGAAAGCTATTAAGTTAATAGTTTTTGAAAATTAAATCTAGTTTAATTTTCAAAACTTAATTGGTTATTGTTCGTTTTAAAAACAAACTTTGTTTTTAACAAAATTCTAACAAGTTGTAAAACAATTTAGAACTTGTTTTAATATGATTGTTTCAATATTTTAAAACTCCTTTTAAAATCATGTTGGTATTTAGGTTGGTTATGTTATAACAAATTATAAGATAAAAAAACAACCACAATAGCAAGATAAATATGTAAATCTATATGGCCAAAAAATGTTCCATCTTGCTAGAGCCTTATAGCAAGATCAAACGGGTCACGGGGTCACAACACACAAACAACCACAAGGATGGACTTGAGTACATCCAGTCGTCTCGAGCAACTCCCACTGACTTCATGACTCATGTTTAGCGTCTTCAGTTTTGTCTTCGGGTCTTTGTTTATTACAATTGTTTTGGTCAAAAATTACCGACGTAATTAAGTGATCAAATTAGTTAAGTGAGGTAGTGTGCTAGAAATGAGTGTCGAAAATATGTTAATCAAGTTGATTCGTAAAAACAGTTTCAGGATACGGCTCAAGATGTAGAGCTGTATCTATGATCAAACAATGAGCAAAATAAAGTAAACGACACGAGATGTACGAGGAAAGCCCTTGATCAATCTAGATCGCCGGCATAAAACCTCGGGAGCTGACAATCGCAGCTGCCTTGTTCTTCAATTGCTTCAAAAATCAGGATACAATGCAGGATGTGGTACGGATCGACTAAGTGTTACAACGAAACTTGAATACAAGTGTGGTGTTTGCAATGAGCTAGAGAGTGTAAGTGTATGAGAGTGTTAGTAAAAATTGTGTGTTCTAAGTTGATCCGTCCCCATCTATTTATAGTTAAGATAAAATAACAAACTATCCTAAACTTGCGGGATCCACCGAATATTCCTTCTTCGAACGTTGTAGACCTGGTCTTTCGGGCTCAACGTCTCTCTCTCTCAACAAATTCGTCCGAGTCTTGAGGAGAAGAAGTCCTCTTGACCGTTAGCAAGTCTCAGCCCTTAACCTGCACGTGGTTAATTCAATAAGCCTCAGGATATCGCCCAAGATGTTAGCAATATCCTCTTCCAGCATCCTGGTCACAAATGAACAAACATAGGCAGGATATTGGTCAGGATATATACGTTAAGAAAATGACCCCTAACAATTGTCCCCAAATATATCGGTTGGTATACCAATCCAACGGATATATTTCAAAAATCTTATCCCACAACTCAAGGCATTTAAAACGAAGCGACGGTCAAGATCACATCGTAACTTCCAACGCGTTTTTTACTCAATGGAGATCCACGATGCCCCTATATCTTCTCTTTTCTTGTTTGAAAAGCAGATATCTTCAACAGACCCTTCAGGTAATTCTCCATTTCTGATTTTCTTCCTGTCAATTTACTTCATCTTTCTAGCAATGGCCGCCGAGACCTTCACCCAGCAGAATCTTCTCAAAAATCCCGAGAAGGAGATCTGCGCTTTTGACAACGCAGACATTGCAGCTTTAAGAGCCTCCGGCGCTTTTCCCGACAGCACAGTCTTTAGGCCATTCGATCGGTCAATCCGATCGGATGTTTCTTCTACCGAATGGATCTGTTTTCCAGCATATCCTTTTTCACTAGGTCTTCGATACCCTTTTCCTGAATTCATGATGCAATTCTTTCGTATTACTGGCATCTCTTTTGCTCAAACCATGCCCATGGTTTGGAGAGTTTTGATTGTACTCAACCAAATCAAAAACCTCCATTGCTCTGACCTCTGCATCGAGGATTTACCTATTGCTTATCGCCTCCGATCCCACGGCTCTAGCCGGTTCTTGCTTTTTTCAACCTCCAGCAAACCCCTGATTCTCAAAGCTACCAAAAACGAAGACGGATGGCAGCGCAAATTCTTCTTTGTCAAACGAGATTCCATTGCTGAGGGTGCCAACCTTCCGGTGGAGTGGTTAACCACCGGTAGGATCATAAATATCCTCATAGACGATTTGATTGTTATCCTCTATTAATATTCTTCTTTTTGACCTTTATGCAGTGAAATTTAAGGAAGTTGCTCCTCCTACCGCTGAGTCAGAAGAGAGAATCAATACCGTTTACCGGTTACCTGCAATAGACAGGACTTTTACCACACACGTTCCGAGTTCAAGTCAGTACTCATCATCCGAGATGTCTGGTAAGAATTCCTTTCAAAATAATTAGTCAAAACAATATAATGATAAAGAGTAAAACTTTTCTCTTTACACAGCACCAGCTAAGATCCCTGAAGTCTTTGATCTTGACGAACTGGATAGCTATTCTGACCAGATCCAGGTCAAGAAAGAACCTGGCTCCAAGACCACTGCTACATCCAAACCCAGCAGCTCCAAAGCCATCATCATTCCTAAACCTTCACCGGCTACCAAGCCCCGGAGTTCAAGTTCCCGCAAAAGGAAAGAACCCGATTCCCCTGTCATTTCTGACACCTTTCCTTATGAAAAGTACGGGTTCATTGAAGCCAGTGGTTTTATGACTTCTTTTCTCAACCAGGTTAGTATCTTTACATCATATCCTACAATTTAGACTATTTTCAAAGATTTAATAATATTAATCCCTGTCCTCTTACCTTTGTAGGGTCTTGAGCGTTTGGTTCACTTATATCAAGAATCCTGTAAGCTTAACAAAACACTTGAATCTAAGCTAAAGGAAGCAGAAATCACAATCTCTGACCAAGGTATGATCGCGGCCGCCAAGTCTCGTCATTACGAGGAGAAATACAAAGCTATGACCCAGGAACATCAAGTTGCTCTTAACAAAGCTACTCTTCAAGCCCAGGCCGATCTGGAAGCTGCCCATGTGCAGTACGAACGGGATATGGTCAGTTACCGAGAAAGCCTCAAAAGTTCCGTCGTCATTTCTCTTCTCTAGGCTAGGTTGAAGATGGCTCACGAAGCCAAAACATTAGGCTTCGAATGCCCTTCTTGGGACGTTGGTGCTTGGGAGACCAAGCTGAAGAATCTTGGCGGTGCCTCTCCCAAATCAACTGTCGATGAACCTTCTAAAGCAGTTGAAAAGGCAATCGATGCTAACAAGGATGCTGAGGCGGATCCCAAAATGGATGTTGCTGAAACCGCTATGGAGCAAGAAGACACTACCCCCTAGAGCTTATTTTCATTCGAACAATTTTATGTCTTTATGAACAATTTTCATTTCTGTCTCTAAACAATTTGATAACCGAAGGCGGATGGGTCCTGGGTTTCAGGATGAAACCTTCGGTTATCAACCAGTATTGATCGCTTTAAGAATAATTTCATCTTTTGACTTATTTTCTGTTACCTTGCATTACTTAGTATGAGTCTTATTTTTGTAAAGATTTTGTATTGGTATCTTATAAAATATCCTGATCAGTATGCTCAGTGACATACTGCATAAGCCTTGTATTAGATAGATCTTCCAAACGTTCTTTCAATTTTGTAAAAATTTCTTTAGAAAGTAAAAAATAGTTTATCTTCTCAAAATCAAGTTTTGATAATATTTAAATGATCAAAGTTCCAAACCAATACTAGTTTCAAACATCCTAATCAAATATCCTTAAAAGGACTTTGAGGATATATATATCAGGATACTTAACATAATGTCACCAAAAACCTAAACGAGGCTTATAAAGGAAAGGTCATACCAGAAATAGGACATAAACCTATTACCAAACTTCAATCCCTTTGCAACTCTTCCAGTGAAGATGTCCCCTGTGCAAGGTGCTTAGTGCATTAGTCGCAAACTTCATCCTTTTAACTTTACACCACCACCTTGGAGGGAATGTCCCCTATATACAATGCCTTCAAGTATCTTAGAAATCTACTTAATGTCAGTTTCCATTGCATAAGCAATTTTTTACGTCCCAAGGGTAAAACCCAAGGATGTACTGGAGATAAATCCTTTGTATCCTGGGGAAAATCCCAACTTTTCATGCGCTACAGGCGGGAGTGTATAAACTCCAAGACTTAGAAAGGTGAAAACCTTTAAACCTTAGAGAGTATGAAAATACCCTTTCGTGAGAGAGGGTGATCAATCCTCATATACCTTTAGGATTCAGGATATAGCCAATGGTAACGAAATTGTCAGCCACTTTTACATGGACTGGTCCCGCCACCTTGAACTATCCCTGAATAACTTGCGCTCCAGGCGGGGTGTTTAAACCCAATTCGGAAGAAATGTGAATACCTTTAAACCTGTGAAGGGATCAGTATCCCTTAAACGTGAGAGAGGGGGCCAATCCTCTAATCTTCTGAGTTATCCTGAGTGCATATCCTGGAGCTATATCCTGAAACATATCTTGCAAAACAAATGTAAACTAAGGTGGGTGTTAGCTTGGCTAACACCCCTCCGATGCTTAAGTCAGTATCAGGTTACAAAGAACAAATTAAACCAAACATATTTAAAAGAAGTAGAATTCATACCATCTTGAGTTAAATTCTAGACTCACTTGAAATAGAGCTTAAGGTGTATAGCATTCCAAGATCTCGGTAGCATATCCCCCTCCATATTCTTGAGTCTATATGCTCCTTTCCCTGCTTCTGATTCAACTTCATATGGTCCTTCCCATTTTGGAGCTAACTTGCCATCGGCAGGATTAGTAGTATTTTGGAAAGCCTTTCTTAACACCCAATCTCCAACCTTAAATCTTCTGGTTCTAATATTCTTGTTATATGCCCTGGATATTCTCTGTTGATATGCTGCCATCCTTAGCTTTGCCGCATCTCTCTTTTCATCTATAGTGTCTAAATCCTGACTCAAGGCTTCAGGATTCTTCTCAGGATCACTTAAGACAGATCTTGCAGTAGGTATCGTCATTTCCGTTGGAATCATTGCTTCTGCTCCAAACACCAAGGAAAACGGGGTTTGGCCTGTTGCATTCTTTACCGTTGTCCTATCAGCCCATAAAACAAAGGGTAATTCTTCTGCCCATCTTCCTTTTTTGGCTCCAAGCCTTTTCTTTAAGTTATTGACGATTATCTTGTTTGAGGATTCTGCTTGTCCATTTTCTTGAGGATGTACCGGAGTGGATGTGATCATTTTGATTCCCCAACTCTTGCAAAAGTCAGTAGTCCTCTTACTTATGAACTGAGAACCATTGTCACAGATTATCTCAGCTGGTACTCCGAATCTGGTCAGGATATTCCTCTTTATGAAGGATACTACTTCTTGGTCTCTAACTTGAACAAATGCTTCAGCTTCAACCCACTTAGAGAAATAATCCGTCATTGCTAGCATGAAGACTTTTCCTCCCAGAGCTTTCGGTAGCTTTCCCACTATATCCATACCCCACTTCATAAATGGCTAAGGGGAAACAATAGGATACAGTGGTTCAGTAGGTTGATGCAGTATGTTACTATGTCTTTGACATGAGTCACATCTTCGAGCATATTCTGCGGCATCTTTTCTCATTGTTGGCCAATAATATCCTGTTCTTAATACTTTTGAGAATAACGATCTGCCCCCAGCATGGTTACCACAATCCCCTTCATGTATATCCTGAAGTACTTCCTTGGCTTCAGGATCCTCCAAGCACCTCAAATACAGTCCTGCAAGAGATTTCTTGTATAAAATATTATCTATAATAGTGAATCGTGATACCTTCATCCTAAATGCCTTAGGATTTTCATTTCCAGGAATGTGTCCTTCTTTGAGATATTTCATGATTGGAGCCGTCCAGGGTTTAGGATCCTCTTCAGGATGTTCTGCCCCAGGATCCTGAATACCAGCTACTTTTTTATCCTGAGGATTCGTTGAAGGATATAAGACATGTACTATCGGTATTTGTGTCCCTTCAGGTATCCTGATCGATGATCCCAGATTTGCTAAGGCATCTGCTTCAGCATTATCTTCCCTTGGTACCTGTTCAAGTATAAAAACATCGAAATATCCTGCTAATTTTTTGAGAATATCGAGATATTCGATTAATTTCTCTCCCTTAACTGCATAGGATCCATTAAAATGGTTAGTAATTAACAAAGAGTCAACATATACTTGCAAATTTTTGATACTCATGCTTTTAGCCAACTCTAATCCTGCAATTAAAGCCTCATACTCTGCTTCATTATTAGTAGCAGGAAATTCACACCTAATAGCCTGGGGTAATATGTCCCCCTGTGGAGATTTTAGTAGTATTCCTAATCCTACTCCTCTTACATTAGATGCACCATCAGTATATAATGTCCAGGATCCTGAGGATTCTCCTAGCTGTTGAACTTCTAGATCTACCTCATCCTGAATGTCACTACTAAAATCAGCCACAAAGTCAGCTAAAGCCTGAGACTTTATGGCATTCCTAGGTTCATATACTAAATCATAAGCACTCAACTTTACTGACCACTTGGCCATCCTGCCTGACATTTCTGGTTTCCTAAGCACATTTTTTACAGGATAATTTGTTTTAACATGTATCCTATGTGTCTCGAAATAATGCCTAAGTTTCGTTGATGCCATAATTAATGCTAGTATCAATTTTTCTAAATGAGAATACCTAGTTTCAGCATCTAACAAACCTTTACTAACATAATAAACAGGATACTGCTGACCTTCATGGTCTTTTATAAGAACGGCACTTACAGCATTCCCTGATACAGCAAGGTACAGGGATAGTGGTTCACCATTTTCCGGCTTCATTAATAGAGGTGCGGTTGAGAGATACCGTTTCAAATCCTGCAGGGCTGCTTCATGCTTTTCCCTCCATTCGAATCTTTTGTTCTTCTTTAGGATATCATAGAAGTCTTTGCATTTCTCTGAGGATCTTGAGATAAATCTGTTTAGAGCTGCTACTCGGCCTGTTAATCTTTGTACATCCTTCATATTCGAGGGTGATTTTATATCCAGGATAGCTTTAATCTGCTCCGGGCTTGCCTCTATCCCCCTTTTCGTCACCATATATCCAAGAAACTTTCCTGCCCCCACTCCGAAATGGCATTTAGCAGGATTCAGCTTCATGTTGTATTGATCCAGGATATCAAATGCTCCTTTAATATCCTGGAGGTGATCCTGAGCTTTCTTTGATTTTACCACCATATCGTCAATGTACACCTCCATGGTGTCCCCCAGTTTGTCTTTGAACATCATGTTTACCAATCTTTGGTATGTTGCACCTGCATTTTTCAAACCAAAAGGCATAGCCGTATAACAATAAATACCTGTTGGTGTCATGAAAGCGGTATCCTCCTGGTCAGAAGGCTCCATTTGGATCTGTTGAAATCCTAAGGATGCGTCCATGAAGGTCAGCATTTCATGCCCGGCAGTGGCATCTACCATTGCATCAATGTGGGGAAGAGGAAATGGGTCTTTAGGACAAGCTTTGTTCAAGTCTGTGTAGTCTACACAGACTCTCCATTTCCCGTTCTTCTTCTGTACCACAACTACGTTCGCTAGCCATCTTGGAAACTTGACTTCTCTGATCATTCTGGATTTTAATAATCTTTCAACTTCCTCCTGGATAATCATGTTCCGCTCAGGAGCAAACTTCCTTCTTTTTTGTTGCACAGGCTTAAACGATTTATCAATTCCAAGCTTGTGAGTGATAATATCTTTGGATATGCCTGTCATATCCTCATGCTTCCATGCAAACGTTGACATCCTGCATTTTAAAAAGTTAATTAACTGCTCCTCAACATCCTGAGGGATATTGGTCCCTACGAGCACCGAAATATCGGGGTTATCCTGGTCCAGGATAACTTTCTTCACATCCTGCTCCAGATCCTCCACGATATCCTTGGCCCGCGTCTTTAATTGCTATGCTGCACTAGGTTTGGCTGAGGATTTCATCGAGGATGAGTAGCACTCTTTCGCCTCCTGCTGTTCACTATCAACTTTGACCACTCCCCAGGGGGTAGGTATCTTGATGCATTGGTGATATGTTGATGGCACGGCCTTCATATCGTGAATCCACGGTCTTCCCAGTATGATGTTATAGCAGGATAGAGAATCCATCACACAGAAACGTTGTATCGAATTGACTCCTTCAACGTATACTGGCAACTTTATCTCTCCCACTGTGTTTCTAGCCTCCCCACTGAATCCAACAAGCACGGTAGACTTTGAAGTGATATCCATTGGAGATACATTCATTCTCTTCAGAGTTTCTAGTTGGATTATGTTGACGGAGCTGCCATTATCAACCAGTATCCTGAGCACAAAATGGTTAGCCACATATAACGTTATTACCAGAGCATCATGGTGAGGATCCTGGACAGTATCCCTGTCATCTGCATCAAAAGTGATCACTTTGTCAGTTGTGAGGGTAGTCATCCTGACAGGCCTGTCTCCCCTTTCGGCCTTGGCTTCCTTTGCATGTCTCTTTGCTGCCGAATACGAAGTTCCACAAATGTCGGATCCCCCCGAAATGAAGTTGATTATCTTGGCATCCGCGGGAGGTGATGCTGCCCGTTCAGGATCCTTCTTAGTATCCTGACCCTTATTCTTCTTTTTTTCCTAAGAGATCTTTCAGATATCCCTTGCTTGGAAGATAGCTTATTTCTTTCCTTAGAGCAATGCAATCCTCAGTCATATGTCCGAAATCTTCGTGGAAAGCACACCATTTTGACTTATCTTTCCAGTCAGCCTTTTGTTGATTCTTTCGAGGCCACCTAGCTTTGTCTCCTAGACCCTGCATAGCATACATCAATTCAGGAATATTAACAGAAAAGCAATATTCGGACAACTCAGGATACTCTTCAGGATCCTCATCTTCGACAGCGTTCACTCTCTTGTTTTCATTTCTACTATACGGCTTAGGCCGATATGACTTGAACGAGGATTCTGACTTCCTATTGGTTGATTCATAAGTGTTGGATGAGTTCATCCTTTCTTGCATCTTCCTGTCATCTTCCAGACGGATATATATCAAAGCCCTGTTACGAGCTTCATCGAGATTCCTGCAGGGATTCATTACAAGATCCTGATAAAACTGAGAATCCTTTTGTAATCCCATCTTAAAAGCTTGCACAGCTGTTGCAACATCAAGATGTGGGATATCCAAGGATTCTCGACTAAATTTGTTCACATAATCCCTCAAGGATTCCTGTGGCCCTTGAGTTATCCTGTAAAGATCACTGGTTAGTTTCTCAAAACTCCGACTACAAGAAAATTGACTGTTAAATAAATTAACCAAATGAGCAAATGAAGTAATCGAGTGAGGAGGAACGTTTAACAGCCATTTTAAGGCTGATCCCGTTAGAGTAGAACCAAATCCCTTGCACAAGCACGCTTCCTTGAGCTCCGGAGGGATAGGGTTAATCTCCATTCTTTCCCTATACTGAGCAATATGTTCCTCAGGATCCGTAGTCCCATCATAAAGCTTCATGTTGGGGGTTTGGAATCTCTTTGGGATCTCAGCATCACAGATAGGATACGCGAAATGAGATATCTTGTGGCTGTCTTGAGCCACTTCCGGGATCGGTTGGACCACCCCAGGTACACTAGATATCATGTCCTTTAACTTCTGAAGTTCCCTGGTAAGTGCTGATGTTACACCTGTATCCTGCAAAGATCCACCACTGTTAGCAGCATGAGTATTATTATTATTAGACACGTTACCAGTTGGAGGATTTTTCCCATATCCTGAAGCATATCCTGAGCTCCTTATGGTTGACATCCTGACCAAGGAGGGTATTTCAGGAGTATGATTCTGAGGAAGACTGGGCACGATATTCCCCCTATTATCCTCGGTATATACAGCTGAACTAAAGTTCAACGCTCTGGGGTGTAACGGAGTGACATTGTCCTCCGCAGATCTGCTCGAGCCAGCCTTTAGGAGTTGTATTTCCCTCAAAAGCATTTGGTTTGTTTCCTGTTGCTGCCTCATTTGTTCCTGCACACTTCCAAATAAGGTTAAAATTTTATCATTAGAAGCTAAAACGGGAGCTGATCCCTGAACACTCCGAGTAGGGATAACATCTTGAGATTGTGTAGAGGCTGGCATCCTTGGAGGAGGTGGTGGAAGCACCGAACCGGTAGTAGCAGAAGTCATAGCAGACACAGTAGAGGAACTCATGTTTGATCTTGAGGCCATTATGGACAATGTGGCAAAAAGTTTTGAAAATAGAAAACCGATTAGCGATTTGACAAAAAATTTTAGTAAAGAGAGCACCATTTGCCCCACGGTGGGCGCCAAATTGTTTTGGTAAAAAATTACCGACGTAATTAAGTGATCAAATTAGTTAAGTGAGGTAGTGTGCTAGAAATGAGTGTCGAAAATATGTTAATCAAGTTGATTCGTAAAAACAGTTTCAGGATACGGCTCAAGATGTAGAGCTGTATCTATGATCAAACAATGAGAAAAAATAAAGTAAACGACACGAGATGTACGAGGAAAGCCCTTGATCAATCTAGATCGCCGGCATAAAACCTCGGGAGCTGACAATCGCAGCTGCCTTGTTCTTCAATTGCTTCAAAAATCAGGATACAGTGCAGGATGTGGTACGGATCGACTAAGTGTTACAATGAAACTTGAATACAAGTGTGGTGTTTGCAATGAGCTAGAGAGTGTAAGTGTATGAGAGTGTTAGTGAAAAATTGTGTGTTCTAAGTTGATCCGTCCCCATCTATTTATAGTTAAGATAAAATAACAAACTATCCTAAACTTGCGGGATCCACCGAATATTCCTTCTTCGAACGTTGTAGACCTGGTCTTTCGGGCTCAACGTCTCTCTCTCTCAACAAACTCGTCCGAGTCTTGAGGAGAAGAAGTCCTCTTGACCGTTAGCAAGTCCCAGCCCTTAACCTACACGTGGTTAATTCAATAAGCCTCAGGATATCGCCCAAGATGTTAGCAATATCCTCTTCCAGCATCCTGGTCACAAATGAACAAACATAGGCAGGATATTGGTCAGGATATATACGTTAAGAAAATGACCCCTAACAACAATATTTTACAAAATACAATAAAGGAAGAAACCCTATCTATTACAACTTTGAACCATCAAGGTGGCCAAAAAAAACATAATAACAAAACCGAATAATATATACAACCATAAAACGAGGTCGGGCCAGATTTACATATTCCACAACAAACACAAAATATACCGGACAATCTTTTGGTCAAGCAAAACAATAAAATATTGACCAAAATTAAAGTTGCCCTTAAAATTATTTAGATCAGAAACTTTAAAAAAATTAAAGTTTGTGTTCTAATTCCGGTTAAAAGACCGGTACCGATTTGCATGTTGTAAGCAAGGCTCTGATACCACTGTTGGGTTTCAGTGATGATCAATTTTACTTTTTATCAAAACTGGTTTGATATATATTATTAATTAAATAGGTAATTAATAAACCCAGCGGAATAAATATATTAATCAACACCAAAACCACTAAGGTATATCTTGTTCATGGATCTTAGTCATAAGATGTTTTTTGATTAAACACACAAACATATTGAAGTTCAGTGGGAGTTTGCTGATACCAAAAGTAAGCATATTGGATTTATATGTACGGGTTCGATAAGTTAACGCTACTGACCGAGCTATGACCCGTAAGAGTTACACCTTGGGCAAGGGACATTAAATCCACTTAATTCGATTAACGGGTGATCACGAACAATTAAAGGAACGAAATATATTGGGCTTCGGGCCTAAGAGATAATTAGGGATGTTAACCTAAATATATATATATATATATATAAATATATATATTTCTATATATATTTTTGGTCTATTTTTCTATTACTTTTAGTTGTCCTCCATCTTTTGAGTTGTCATGTGCTACTTTTGAGTTATCCTATGCTACTTTTGGTTGTCTTCTGTCGAAGACTTCACAAATAAAGGAAAGGAAATTCACTTTGTCTAGAGAGGCAGACAATCTCAAAAGAAAGGCACTACAACCATCAACAAAGAAAAGGAAAGGCACCACTTTTCATTAGTGCTGCCATTGTTTCGTTGTTTGGTATTACGACCGGCCAAGCCAAAGTCGCCGCCACACGGTTCGTGTTCGTTTCTAGCACTCGTTCGTTGTACCTCGGTGTCTCACACGGTTATTATTAACCAAAAGGGTATATTTTTCTCATCGGTAGATTAATAATAATATATACCGTGTTTGCATGTTTGTAATCATGATCCTGTTCGGTTCGTTTTTGGTATTGATTAATATATTTATTCCGCTGCGTTTATTAATTACCTATTTAATTAATAATATATATCAAATCCGTTTTGATAAAAAGTAAATTTGATCACCACTGAAACTCAACAGTGGTATCATAGCCTTGCTTACAACATACAAATCGGTACCGGTCTTTTAACCGGAATTAGAACACAAACTTTAATTTTATTAAAGTTTCTATTCTAAATAATTTTAGGGGCAACTTTTATTTTGGTCAATATTTTATTTGTTTTGCTTGACCAAAAGATTGCCCGGTATATTTTTGGGCAATGAACACTAAATCCAGTTAACTCGATTAACTGGTAATCACGAACAATTTACGGGATGACACATATAATTATTTATACCGGTTATAAATAATTTATTGTTTAATTATTAATTATATATTTCTTTTTCTTTTTTAATCGATAGTGGGAATACCTAACTTAGCCACTCATAATATTAAAAAAAGGAAAACGTAAACTTTTGAATTATATATGTTGTTGAATCGTGCATTTGAGTGGTGTGCAGAGAATCACCATTCAAAAATTGTGTCATCAATTATTTTGGTGAATTATTGTTTTCAAGCTTCTTGTTCTTAGAGAAACAAAAGGTTAGAAAAAAAAACATGGAGTTTTAAGCAGAGACACAATGGTTGTCGTCTTTCTCTGCAAAACACACACTCGATCGCTGCTGTTCAGTTGAACACCACCGGTTACCTGACGTATCCCGTTTTAGTTCGTGTTCTAGCAATTCGTTCATTGTACCTCGGTGTCTCAAACGGTTAGTCTTTAATCACTAAGGTATATCTATCTCATCGGTAGATTAATAATATATAATATTATATACCGTGTTTGCATGTTTGTAATCATGATCCTGTTCGGTTCGTTTTTGGTGTTGATTAATATATTTATTCCACTGCGTTTATTAATTACCTATTTAATTAATAATATATATCAAACCAGTTTTGATAAAAAGTAAAATTGATCATCACTGAAACCCAACAGTGGTATCAGAGCCTTGCTTACAACATGCAAATCGGTACCGGTCTGTTAACCGGAATTAGAACACAAACTTTAATTTTTTTAACGTTTCTGATCTAAATAATTTAAGGGCAACTTTAATTTTGGTCAATATTTTATTTGTTTTGCTTGACCAAAAGATTGCCCGGTATATTTTGTGTTTGTTGTGGAATATGTAAATCTAGCCCGACCTTGTTTTGTGGTTGTATATATTATTCGGTTTTGTTATTAGGTTTTTTTTGGCCTCCTTGATGGTTCAAAGTTGTAATAGAGAGGGTTTCTTCCTTTATTGTATTTTGGAAAATATTGTAATAAACAAAGACCCGAAGACAAAACTGAAGACGCTAAACAGGAGTCATGAAGTCAGTGGGAGTTGCTCGAGACGACTGGATGTACTCAAGTCCATCCTTGTGGTTGTTTGTGTGTTGTGACCCCGTGACCCGTTTGATCTTGCTATAAGGCTCTAGCGAGATGGAACATTTTTTGGCCATATAGATTTACATATTTATCTTGCTATTGTGGTTGTTTTTTTATCTTATAATTTGTTATAACATAACCAACCTAAATACCAACATGATTTTAAAAGGAGTTTTAAAATATTGAAACAATCATATTAATACTAATTAATATAATGGGTCATTAATTAAATAAGGAAATATACATCGAAAATACTAATTTAATAATTTTTTCATAACAGATGTCATCTGAAAACAACTCCTCTTTTGCTCTCAAGTCCATACTTGAGAAAGATAAACTGAATAACACCAATTTTCTTAAGTGGCACCGCAACTTGAGAATTGTTCTCAAAATGGCAAAGAAGCTTTATGTTTTGGAAACCCCAATCCCAGCTGCACCTGAAAATGGTACTGCTGCTGCGAAGAAGGCTTTCGATAAACACAAAGAAGATGCCATAGAAGTTGCTTGCCTCATGCAAGCCACCATGTCCCCAGATCTCCAAAAGAATATGGAAGACATGAATACCTTTGACATGATTGAGCAACTCAAGGGCATATCCCGGAAACACGCCCGTCAGGAACGCTATGACACCATGAAACAGCTTATAAGCTGTAGAATGCAAGAGGGTTCCTCAGTTAGTGCTCATGTCCTCAAGATGAAAGGCTACATCGATCAATTAAACAAACTTCGTTATCCTCCCCTAGATGAGATGGCTGTTGACTTCATTCTCAACTCTCTTTCCAGTCACTATGATCAATTTGTTATGAACTTTAACATGAATGACTGGGTAAAGACAGTGCCAGAGCTGCATGGGATGCTCAAAACGGCAGAGATGACCATTTCCAACAAAACAAACCAAGTGTTAATGGTTCGATCTGGTGGTGTGAAGAAGCCCAAAACAAAGAAAAAGTATTCTAACAGCAAAGGCAAAGGAAAAACTCCCGTTGCTGCCAAACCTGCCACCAACAAGAGTAAACAAGCTGTGAGAGCCCCTCTTCCTGAAGAGCGGCAATGCTTTGAGTGTAACAAGATGGGACATTGGAAACGTAACTGTCCCGAGTATCTTGCCAAACTCAAATTGAAGAATGCTAATGGAGAAGGCACTTCTTCAGGTATTCTAATATATGTTATTGAACTTTTAACTGTTTCTAGCAACAAATGGGTATTTGATACCGGATGTGGTTATCACATCGTTAATGTCTTGCAGGAGCCTGAGAAGTGGAGGAAACTGAAGCCAGGAAGTATGGAGCTCATTGTTGGCGATGGAAAGAAAGTCCCAGTTCTAGCAACTAGCACATTTAATCTTACATGTCCTTCTGGTCTTATTGTTGTTTTGAACAATTGTCTTTTTGCACCTGGTTTAACCATGAACATTATTTCAGTTTCGTTGTTGTTTGAACAAGGTTTTAAGTACGCTTTTAATGGTATTGCTATTTCTTCCTACTTGAATAATATCTTTTATTTTGAGGCTAAACCACGAAATGGTATTTATGAGATAAAAGTTCAAACTGACAATAATATATATAATCTTTCTAAACGCAACAAAGCTCGTATTAATGAAACATTTCAATGGCATTGTAGACTTGGCCACATAAGTAAGGCACGCATAAAATGGCTCCAATCCGAGGGGATTCTTGAATCCACTGGACAGGACTCCTTTAATGATTGCGAATCTTGCTTAGCTGGCAAACTCACAAAGCGTCCCTTCACTGGTGTTGGTGAACGGGCCAATGGTCTGCAAGGACTCACTCACACTGATGTATGTGGCCCTTTCAGAACCATGGCAAGGAACCACGAAAGATACTTCGTTACTTTCATCGATGATTATAGTCGATATGCTTATGTCTATCTTATGAAGCATAAGCATGAAACTTTTGAAAAGTTCAAAGAGTTTCAAAACGAAGTAGAAAACCAACTTACTAGAAAGATAATAATACTTCGATCAGATCGAGGTGGTAAATACCTCAGCTTAGAGTTCCTCAATCATCTCAAAGAGAGTGGAATAATTTCAGAACCCACTCCACCTGGCACACCCCCAACTTAATGGCGTGAGCGAGAGGAGAAATCGAACCCTACTTAATATGGTTCGATCGATGATGTGTAGAACCAACTTGCCTCACTCCTTTTGGGGTCATGCTCTTATGACAGCCGCCCGCATTGTCAATCTGGCTCCGACTAAAAAGGTAAACAAAACCCCATATGAGATTTGGCATGGTCGTAAACCCGATTTGGAATACCTAAAAGTATGGGGATGTGATGCATACATCACAAGTGATGCTGATGATAAGCTCGATCCTCGAGGCGAAAAGGTTGTTTTCGTCGGATACTATAAAAGAAGCGGATATTATTTCTACCATCATGATGCAAATGTTTTTTCCATCAAAAGGAAGGGGCGTTTTCTCGAGGAAGAACTTCTAAATCGAGGAACTGGAAATAATGTGGTTGATCTTGAAGAAATTCGAGAACTAACAACAACCGCCGATGAAGTCGGAACGTCTGAACAACAAGAAATTGTAATCATGATCCTGTTCGGTTCGTTTTTGGTATTGATTAATATATTTATTCCGCTGCGTTTATTAATTACCTATTTAATTAATAATATATATCAAATCCGTTTTGATAAAAAGTAAATTTGATCACCACTGAAACTCAACAGTGGTATCATAGCCTTGCTTACAACATACAAATCGGTACCGGTCTTTTAACCGGAATTAGAACACAAACTTTAATTTTATTAAAGTTTCTATTCTAAATAATTTTAGGGGCAACTTTTATTTTGGTCAATATTTTATTTGTTTTGCTTGACCAAAAGATTGCCCGGTATATTTTTGGGCAATGAACACTAAATCCAGTTAACTCGATTAACTGGTAATCACGAACAATTTACGGGACGACACATATAATTATTTATACCGGTTATAAATAATTTATTGTTTAATTATTAATTATATATTTCTTTTTCTTTTTTAATCGATAGTGGGAATACCTAACTTAGCCACTCATAATATTAAAAAAAGGAAAACGTAAACTTTTGAATTATATATGTTGTTGAATCGTGCATTTGAGTGGTGTGCAGAGAATCACAATTCAAAAATTGTGTCATCAATTATTTTGGTGAATTATTGTTTTCAAGCTTCTTGTTCTTAGAGAAACAAAAGGTTAGAAAAAAAAACAAGGAGTTTTAAGCAGAGACACAATGGTTGTCATCTTTCTCTGCAAAACACACACTCGATCGCTGCTGTTCAGTTGAACACCACCGGTTACCTGACGTATCCCGTTTTAGTTCGTGTTCTAGCAATTCGATCATTGTACCTCGGTGTCTCAAACGGTTAGTCTTTAAGCACTAAGGTATATCTATCTCATCGGTAGATTAATAATATATAATATTATATACCGTGTTTGCATGTTTGTAATCATGATCCTGTTCGGTTCGTTTTTTGTGTTGATTAATATATTTATTCCGCTGCGTTTATTAATTACCTATTTAATTAATAATATATATCAAACCAGTTTTGCTAAAAAGTAGCAAAAGCTTACTAATTGATCGCAGTTCCATATGCTTCAGCGATTGGTTCTATCATGTATGCTATGTTATGTACTAGACCTGACGTCTCGTATGCTTTAAGCATGACTAGTCGTTATCAGCAAACTCCTGGCATCGCCCATTGGACCGTTGTCAAGAACATTCTGAAGTATCTGAGAAGAACTAAAGATATGTTCTTAGTATTTGGAGGAGTAGAAGAAGTGCTCACTGTAAGATGTTACAATGATGCCAGCTTTCAAAATGACCGAGATGATTCTCGCTCACAATCAGGTTTTATAGTCACTCTAAATGGAGGAGCTATCTCATGGAAGAGCTCCAAGCAGAGTGTGGTGGGGGATTCAACAACTGAATCTGAATATATAGTCGCATCAGATGCTGCAAAGGAGGCTGCTTGGATTAAGAAATTCACAACCGATCTCGATATGGTTCCAAGCATTAAGAAACCCATCGAGATATTCTGTGATAACACAGGTGCTATTGCTCAAACTAAAGAGCCAAGGTCACATCACAAGGCCAAGCACATTCTAAGAAAGTTCCACTACATACGGGAAATTGTGGAACGTGGAGACATCGTGATAAGCAAAGTAGACACAGATCAAAACCTAGCAGACCCGTTTACTAAGCCCATGACTCAGGACAAACATGATCAGCACATGGATGCTATCGGGCTTAGATTAGCTAGCCATATGTTTTGATTTAGTATTTGGATGTACGAACATTCAAACAGTTGTACCTTTTAAATTCACCTTCGATTTACTGGTTAAACGCAAAGTTTGAATCTTACAACTGTGTTCGACTTTAATACGTTTAATCCATAAATCTTGTATTCTAAATTATCCGTAGTCGGTCAGACTCATGGGAACAATTCTGAATTAAGACTATTCTGACTTTGGACTTAAGGAGTTGACTTCCAAATTCACATACCTCATTGAGAATGAGGTTGGATGTAACTCGCATCAAATTATCTTCATGGATCTTAGTCATAAGATGTTTTGAAATTGGTATACTCATTTAGTATTCTTTGACCTGAGATACATATTAGAACTTCCGTTTACCAAGGATTATTCTTTGATTACTGTCAACCGCTGTCGCGTAACTGCCAGTCATAAAGGCTTTAATTGGGAATAGTTCTGAAGTTCAGTGGGAGTAGTATGTAGTCGATAAGGGATTCTGTACTCTTACATGATATGTAACAGTTAGACATTGTAGCGCCCTCGTTGATTCAAACTGGTGAAGTGTAAGGCCTTACCCAAACTTACTATGTGTTTGTTCGGACCACTTTGACTCTTGATCGAGAACAATAATAATTGAACGCCATATGAGAATGAACTTAATCCATGTCTCATTGATTCAATTTATGTCTTTTACGGAAAGGATGAATGACAACAATTACCATAAGTCTATTGTCATGCAATAGTAAGTTGTTACTAATGGCAAGGTGTTTTTGGTTAATGACTTTAAAGTGTCATACCTTGTTGGGGGCAGTCATGTGCAACTAGAGCACCACTGACTGTCTGCGTTGAGGATTTTATCGAAACCCGTCCAAGTGGGAGATTGTTGGGTTTATATGTACGGGCTCGATAAATCAACACTGCTGACCAAGCTATGACCCGTAAGAGTTACACCTTGGGCAATGAACACTAAATCCACTTAACTCGATTAACTGGTAATCACGAACAATTTACGGGATGACACATATAATTATTTGTACCGGTTATATATAATTTATTGTTTAATTATTTATTTATTTATTTCTTTTTCTTTTTTTTAATCGATAGTGGAAATACCTAACTTAGCCACTCATAATATTAAAAAAAAGGAAAAGGTAAACTTTTGAATTATATATGTTGTTGAATCGTGCATTTGAGTGAGTGTGCAGAGAATCACAATTCAAAAATTGTGTCATCAATTATTTTGGTGAATTATTGTTTTCAAGCTTCTTGTTCTTAGATAAACAAAAGGTTAGAAAAAAACCATGGAGTTTTAAGCAGAGACACAATGGTTGTCATCTTTCTCTGCAAAACACACACTCGATCGCTGTTGTTCAGTTGAACACCACCGGTTACCTGACGTATCCCGTTTTAGTTCGTGTTCTAGCAATTCGTTCATTGTACCTCGGTGTCTCAAACGGTTAATCTTTAACCACTAAGGTATATCTATCTCATCGGTAGATTAATAATATATAATATTATATACCGTGTTTGCATGTTTGTAACCATAATCCTGTTCGGTTCGTTTTTGGTGTTGATTAATATATTTATTCCGCTGCGTTTATTAATTACCTATTTAATTAATAATATATATCAAACCAGTTTTGATAAAAAGTAAAATTGATCATCACTGAAACCCAACAGTGGTATCAGAGCCTTGCTTACAACATGCAAATCGGTACCAGTCTTTTAACCGGAATTAGAACACAAACTTTAATTTTATTAAAGTTTCTATTCTAAATAAGTTTAGGGGAAACTTTTATTTTGGTCAATATTTTATTTGTTTTGCTTGACCAAAAGATTGCCCGGTATATTTCGTGATTGTTGTGGAATATGTAAATCTGGCCCGACCTTGTGATTATGTTGAATATGTAATAAGCAAAGTGTTGTTTTTATTTCAGTTTTGATATTATTATTTTTTGGCAACCTTGATGGTTCAAAGTTGTAATAGATAGGGTTTCTTCCTTTATTGTATTCTGTAAAATATTGTAATAAACGATGACTCGGAGACAAAACTGAAGACGCTAAACAGGAGTCATGAAGTTAGTGGGAGTTACTCGAGACGACTGGATGCACTCAAGTCCATCCTTGTGGTTGTTTGTGTGTTGTGACCCCGTGACCCGTTTGATCTTGCTATAAGGGTCTAGCAAGATCGAACAATTTTTGGCCATATAGATTTACATATTTATTTTGCTATTGTGGTTGCTTTTTATCTTATAATTTGTTATAACATAACCAACCTAAATACCAACATGATTTTAAAAGGAGTTTTAAATATTGAAACAATCACATTAAAACAAGTTCTAAATTGTTTTACAACTTGTTAAAATTTTGTTATAAAACAAAGTTTGTTTTTAAAACGAACAATAATCAATTAAGTTTTTGCAAATTAAACTAGATTTAATTTTCCAAAACTATTAACTTAATAGAATTCTATTAACTCAAAATTGGTTTTATAAGTCGCGACAAACTTAGTTTTAATAGGTTATTTAAAAACTAAGTGTCCTGAGAGATGAAAGGGTTCATCAAGAACTCACGACTAAAATATATATACTAAAATTGGCTCTTGCGACCCTATTTGGTAAATATTAAAATTAACCCATAATTAAAATCAATAGTCTATGCCATCCTATCACAAGCTACACTTGGAACGTAATGCGAACCATCAGTGTTTGGAGCCACTGCATCGCACTTGATGTCTAGCTTATCCTTCCAAGGTGCAAGGGATTCGTTGACACATCTGGCCCTTCCACAAGTACCTTCTTTTAGGACGACTATTACTTTTTCTTTTCTCATCACATGCTCCAGCTGTCTTGAAAGTAAAAGTTGGCATAGATGAAGCTAAACGTATCAATGCATAAGACAAGAGTTGTCTTAACGGCCTCATACCCGAGAGTTGTGCAATTCTTACAATTGACACTCGTTGTCAGTCTGCCTAGTCAATTACTAAAGTATATGCCACAGCTGTCTTTAATACTGACCTAGCCAGATTCTCATTCCTTGTTCTAATTACTGTAATGGGTCATTAATTAAATAAGGAAATATACATTTAAAATACTAATTAAATAATTTTTGCTTAACAGATGTCATCTGAAAACAACTCCTCTTTTGCTCTCAAGTCCATACTTGAGAAAGATAAACTGAATAACACCAACTTTCTTGAGTGGCACCGCAACTTGAGAATTGTTCTCAAAATGGCAAAGAAGCTTTATATTTTGGAAACCCCAATCCTAGCTGCACCTGAAAATGGTACTGCTGCTGCGAAGAAGGCTTTCGAAAAACACAAAGAAGATGCCATAGAAGTTGCTTGCCTCATGCAAGCCACCATGTCCCCAGATATCCAAAAGAATATGGAAGACATGAATGTTTTTGACATGATTGAGCAACTCAAGGGCATGTTCCAGAAACAGGCCCGTCAGGAATGCTATGACACCATGAAACAGCTTATAAGCTGTAGAATGCAAGAGGGTTCCTCAATTAGTGCTTATGTCCTCAAGATGAAAGGCTACATCGATCAATTAAACAAACTTGGTTATCCTCTCCTAGATGAGATGGTTGTTGACTTCATTCTCAACTCTCTTTCCAGTCACTATGATCAATTTGTTATGAACTTTAACATGAATGACTGGGTAAAGAAAGTGCCAGAGCTGCATGGGATGCTCCAAACGCCAGAGATGAACATTTCCAACAAAACAAACCAAGTGTTAATGGTTCGATCTGGTGGTGTTAAGAAGCCCAAAACAAAGAAAAATTATTCTAACAGCAAAGGCAAAGGAAAAACTCTCGTTGCTGCCAAACTTGCCACCAACAAGAGTAAACAAACTGTGAGAGCCCCTCTTCCTGAAGAGCGGCAATGCTTTGAGTGTAACAAGATGGAACATTGGAAACGTAACTGTCCCGAATATCTTGCCAAACTCAAATTGAAGAAGGCTAATGGAGAAGGCACTTCTTCAGGTATTCTAATATATGTTATTGAGCTTTTCACTGTTTCTAGAAACACATGGGTATTTGATACCGGATGTGGTTATCACATCATTAATGTCTTGCAGGAGCCTGAGAAGTGGAGAAAACTGAAACCAGGGAGCATGGAGCTAATTGTTGGCGATGGAAATAAAGTCCCAGTTCTAGCAACTGGCACATTTAATCTTACATGTCCTTCTGGTCTTATTGTTGTTTTGAACAATTGTCTTTTTGCACCTGGTTTGACTAGGAACATCATTTCAGTTTTGTTGTTGTTTGAACAAGGTTTTAAGTACGCTTTTAATGATATTGCTATTTCTGCCTACTTGAATAATATCTTTTATTTTGAGGCTAAACCTCGAAATGGTATTTATGAGATAAATGTTCAAACTGACAATAATATATATAATCTTTCTAAACACAACAAAGCTGGTATTAATGAAACATTTCTATGGCATTGTAGACTTGGCCACATAAGTAAGACACGCATAAAATGGCTCCAATCCGAGGGGATTCTTGAATCCACTGGACAGGACTCCTTTAATGATTGCGAATCTTGCTTAGCTGGCAAACTCACAAAGTGCCCCTTCACTGGTGTTGGTGAACGGGCCAATGGTCTGCTAGGACTCATTGACACTGATGTATGTGGCCCTTTCAGAACCATGACAAGAAACCATGAAAAATACTTCGTTACTTTTATTGACGATTATAGTCGATATGCTTATGTCTATCTTATGAAGCACAAGCATGAAACTTTTGAAAAGTTCAAAGAGTTTCAAAATGAAGTAGAAAACCAACTTACTAGAAAGATAAAAGTACTTCGATCAGATCGAGGTGGCGAATACCTCAGCTTAGAGTTCCTCAATCATCTGAAAGAGTGTGGAATAATTTCAGAACCCACTCCACCTGGCACACCCCAACTTAATGGCGTGAGCGAAAGGAGAAATCAAACCCTACTTAATATGGTTCGATCGATGATGTGTAGAACTAACTTGCCTCACTCCTTTTGGGGTTATGCTCTTATGACTGTCGCCCGCATTGTCAATCTAGCTCCGACTAAAAAGGTAAACAAAACTCCATATGAGATATGGCATGGGTGTAAATCCAATTTGGAATACCTTAGAGTATAGGGATGTGATGCATACATCACAAGTGATTCTGATGATAAGCTCGATCCTCGAGGCGAAAAGGTTGTTTTCATCGGATACTATAAAAGAAGCGGATATTATTTCTATTATCCTGAAACAAATATTATTTCCATCAAAAGGAAGGGACGTTTTCTCGAGGAAGAACTTCTTAATCGAGGAACTGGAAATAACGTGGTTGATCTTGAAGAAATTTGAGAACCACATACAACCGCTAATCAAGTCGGACCATCTGATCAACAAGTAATTGTTGCCAATGAATCAGACAAAAGCACAGACGTTCGCAGAAGTTATAGAATTCGCAAGGAACCTGATAGATACCTATGGCATCTAAATGGTCCCGAAGTCTTATTAGTAGCTGAGTTTAATAACGAACCTGCTAACTACAAATCTGCTATCTCAGATCCTGAATCTGCGAAATGGCTGGAAGACATGAACGCTGAGATGCAATCTATGCGTGATAATCAAGTCTGGGACTTGGTTGAGCTACCCCCCGAATCTCGGGCAGTAGGGAGCAAATGGATTTTCAAAAGAAAAACCGATATGCATGGAATTGTACACACCTATAAAGCACGGCCAGTTGCGATAGGTTTCACTCAAACTCAGGGTATTGACTATGATGAAACCTTCTCGCCCGTTGCTATGATCAAATCGATCAGGATATTACCTGCCATAGTCGCGTACTATGACTACGAGATATGGCAAATGGATGTCAAAATCGCTTTTCTTAATAGGCATCTCTCTGAAGATGTCTATATGGTTCATCCGGAAGGTTTTGTCGATCCTAAATATCCAAGTAGGGTGTGTAAGCTGAATAAGTCCATTTATGGACTCAAACAGGCATCTCGTAGCTGGAATCTTCGTTTTGACCTGAAGATCAAAGAGTTTGGTTTTGTCAAGAATGAAGATGAGCCTTGTGTTTACAGAAAGGCTAGTGGGAGCACCATATCATTCCTCATCCTGTATGTGGATGATATACTAATCATTGGAAATAACATCCCTATGCTTAACGAAGTTAAACACTATTTGGGATCTTGCTTCGTAATGAAAGATCTTGGAGAAGCAGCTTATATTTGGGAATCACGATCTACAGAGATAGATCTAAGCGGCTTCTAGGGCTAAGTCAAAGTACATACATAGACAAAATAATGACACGCTTTAAAATGGAAAACTCCAAGAAAGGAGGTGTTCCTATGACTAAAGGAACCGTGTTGGACAAATCGCAATCTCCTACAACGGACATTGAAATTAAGCAAATCAAAGCATTTCCATATGCTTCAGTGATTGGTTCTATCATGTATGCTATGTTATGTACTAGACCTGACGTCTCGTATGCTTTAAGCATGACTAGTCGTTATCAGCAAACTCCTGGCATCGCCCATTGGACTGTTGTCAAGAACATTCTGAAGTATCTGAGAAGAACTAAAGATATGTTCTTAGTATTTGGAAGAGTAGAAGAAGAGCTCACTGTAAGATGTTACACTGATGCCAGTTTTCAAAATGACCGAGATGATTCTCGCTCACAATCAGGTTTCGTATTCACTCTAAATGGAGGAGCTATCTCATGGAAGAGCTCCAAGTAGAGTGTGGTGGCGGATTCAACCACCGAATCTGAATATATAGCCGCATCAGATGCTGCAAAGGAGGCTGCTTGGATGAAGAAATTCATAACCGATCTTGATGTGGTTCCAAGCATTAAGAAACCCATTGAGATATTCTGTGATAACACAGGTGCTATTGCTCAAGCCAAAGAGCCAAGGTCTCATCACAAGGCCAAGCACATTCTAAGAAAGTTCCACTACATACGGGAAATTGTGGAACGTGGAGACATCGTGATAAGCAAAGTAGACAAAGATCAAAACCTAGCAGACCCGTTTAATAAGCCCATGACTCAGGACAAACATGATCAGCACATGGATGCTATCGGGCTTAGATTAGCTAGCCATATGTTTTGATTTAGTATTTGGATGTACGAACATTTAAACATTTGTACCTTTTAAATTCACCTTTGATTTACTGGTTAAACGCAAAGTTTGAATCTTACAACTGTGTTCGATTTTAATACGTTTAATCCATGAATCTTGTATTCTAAATTATCCGTAGTCGGTCAGACTCGTGGGAACGATTCTGAATTAAGACTATTCTGACTTTGGACTCAAGGAGTTGACTTCCAAATTCACAGACCTCATTGAGAATGAGGTTGGATGTAACTCGCATCAAATCATCTTAATGGATCTTAGTCATAAGATGTTTTGAAATTGGTATACTCATTTAGTATCCTTTGACCTGAGATACATATTAGAACTTCCGTTTACCAAGGATTATTCTTTGATTACTGTCAACCGTTGTCGCGTAACTGCCAGTCAAAAAGGCTTTATTTGGGAATAGTTCTGAAGTTCAGTGGGAGTTGTATGTAGTCGATAAGGGATTATGTACTCTTACATGATATGTAACAGTTAGACATTGTAGCGCCCTCGTTGATTCAAACTGGTGAAGTGTAAGGCCTTACCCAAACTTACTGTGTGTTTGTTCGGACCACTTTGACTCTTGATCGAGAACAATAATAATTGAACGCCATATGAGAATGAACTTAATCCATGTCTCATTGATTCAATTTATGTCTTTTACGGAAAGGATGAATGACAACAATTACCATAAGTCTATTGTCATGCAATAGTAAGTTGTTACTAATGGCAAGGTGTTTTTGGTTAATGACTTTAAAGTGCCAAACCTTGTTGGGGGCAGTCATGTGCAGCTAGAGCGCCGCTGACTGTCTGCGTTGAGGATTTTATCGAAACCCGTCCAAGTGGGAGATTGTTGGATTTATATGTACGGGCTTGATAAATCAACATTGCTGACCGAGCTATGACCCGTAAGAGTTACACCTTGGGCAATGAACACTAAATCCACTTAACTCGATTAACTGGTAATCACGAATAATTTATGGGATGACACCTATAATTATTTATACCGGTTATAAATAATTTATTGTTTAATTATTTATTTATTTATTTCTTTTTCTTTTTTTAATCGATAGTGGGAATACCTAACTTAGCCACTCATAATATTAAAAAAAAGGAAAAGGTAAACTTTTGAATTATATATGTTGTTGAATCGTGCATTTGAGTGAGTGTGCAGAGAATCACAATTCAAAAATTGTGTCATCAATTATTTTGGTGAATTTTTTTTTTCAAGTTTCTTGTTGATATGCATGGAATTGTACACACCTATAAAGCACGGCTAGTTGCGAAAGGTTTCACTCAAACTCAGGGTATTGACTATGATGAAACCTTCTCGCCCGTTGCTATGATCAAATCGATCAGGATATTACTTGCGATAGCCGTGTACTATGACTACGAGATATGGCAAATGGATGTCAAAACCGCTTTTCTTAATGGGCATCTCTCTGAAGATGTCTATATGGTTCAGCATGAAGGTTTTGTCGATCCTAAATATCCAAGTAGGGTGTGTAAGCTGAATAAGTCCATTTATGGACTCAAACAGGCATCTCATAGCTAGAATCTTCGTTTTGACCAGAAGATCAAAGAGTTTGGTTTTGTCAAGAATGAAGATGAGCCTTGTGTTTACAGAAAGGCTAGTGGGAGCACCATGTCATTCCTCATCCTGTATGTGGATGATATACTAATCATTGGAAAAAACATCCTTATGCTTAACGAAGTTAAACACTATTTGAGATCTTGTTTCGCAATGAAAGATCTTGGAGAAGCAGCTTATATTCTGGGAATCAAGATCAACAGAGATAGATCTAAGCGGCTTCTAGGGCTAAGTCATAGTACATAACATAGCATACATGATAGAACCAATCGCTGAAGCATATGGAACTGCTTTCATTTGCTTAATTTCAATGTCCGTTGTAGAAGATTGTGATTTGTCCAACACGGTTCCTTTAGTCATAGGAACACCTCCTTTCTTGGAGTTTTCCATTTTAAAGTGTGTCATTATTTTGTCTATGTATGTACTTTGACTTAGCCCTAGAAGCCGCTTAGATCTATCTCTGTAGATCTTGATTCCCAGAATATAAGCTGCTTCTCCAAGATCTTTCATTGCGAAGCAAGATCCCAAATATTGTTTAACTTCGTTAAGCATAGGGATGTTATTTCCAATGATTAGTATATCATCCACATACAGGATGAGGAATGATATGGTGCTCCCACTAGCCTTTCTGTAAACACAAGGCTCATCTTCATTCTTGACAAAACTAAACTCTTTGATCTTCTGGTCAAAACGAAGATTCCAGCTACGAGATGCCTGTTTGAGTCCATAAATGGACTTATTCAGCTTACACACCCTACTTGGATATTTAGGATCGACAAAACCTTCAGGCTGAACCATATAGACATCTTCAGAGAGATGCACATTAAGAAAAGCGGTTTTGACATCCATTTGCCATATCTCGTAGTCATAGTACGTGTCTATGGCAAGTAATATCCTGATCAATTTGATCATAGCAACGGGCGAGAAGGTTTCATCATAGTCAATACCCTGAGTTTGAGTGAAACCTTTCGCAACTAGCCGTGCTTTATAGGTGTGTACAATTCCATGCATATCGGTTTTTCTTTTGAAAATCCATTTGCTCCCTACTGCCCGAGATTCGGGGGGTAGCTCAACCAAGTCCCAGACTTGATTATCACGCATAGATTGCATCTCAGCGTTCATGGCTTCCAGCCATTTCTCAGATTCAGGATCTAAGATAGCAAATTTGTAGTTAACAGGTTCGTCATTAAACTCAGCTACTAATAAGACTTCGGGACCATTTAGATGCCATAGGTATTTATCAGGTTCCTTGCGAATTCTATAACTTCTGTGAACGTCTGTGCTTATGTCTGATTCATTGGCAACAATTACTTGTTGATCAGATGGTCCGACTTGATTAGCGGTTGTATGTGGTTCTCGAATTTTTTCAAGATCAACCACGTTATTTCCAGTTCCTCGATTAAGAAGTTCTTCCTCGAGAAAACGTCCCTTCCTTTTGATGGAAATAATATTTGTATCAGGATGATAGAAATAATATCCGCTTCTTTTATAGTATCCGACGAAAACAACCTTTTCGCCTCGAGGATCGAGCTTATCATCAGAATCACTTGTGATGTATGCATCACAACCCCATACTCTAAGGTATTCCAAATTGGGTTTACACCCATGCCATATCTCATATGGAGTTTGGTTTACCTTTTTAGTCGGAGCTAGATTGACAATGCGGGCGACAGTCATAAGAGCATAACCCCAAAAGGAGTGAGGCAAGTTAGTTCTACACATCATCGATCGAACCATATTAAGTAGGGTTTGATTTCTCCTTTCGCTCACGCCATTAAGTTGGGGTGTGCCAGGTGGAGTGGGTTCTGAAATTATTCCACACTCTTTCAGATGATTGAGGAACTCTAAGCTGAGGTATTCGCCACCTCGATCTGATCGAAGTACTTTTATCTTTCTAGTAAGTTGGTTTTCTACTTCATTTTGAAACTCTTTGAACTTTTCAAAAGTTTCAAGCTTGTGCTTCATAAGATAGACATAAGCATATCGACTATAATTGTCAATAAAATTAACGAAGTATTTTTCATGGTTTCTTGTCATGGTTCTGAAAGGGCCACATACATCAGTGTCAATGAGTCCTAGCAGACCATTGGCCCGTTCACCAACACCAGTGAAGGGGCACTTTGTGAGTTTGCCAGGTAAGCAAGATTCGCAATCATTAAAGGAGTCTTGTCTAGTGGATTCAAGAATCCCCTCGGATTGGAGCCATTTTATGCGTGTCTTACTTATGTGGCCAAGTCTACAATGCCATAGAAATGTTTCATTAATACCAGCTTTGTTGCGTTTAGAAAGATTATATATATTATTGTCAGTTTGAACATTTATCTCATAAATACCATTTCGAGGTTTAGCCTCAAAATAAAAGATTTTATTCAAGTAGGCAGAAATAGCAATATCATTAAAAGCGTACTTAAAACCTTGTTCAAACAACAGCGAAACTGAAATGATGTTCCTAGTCAAACCAGGTGCAAAAAGATAATTGTTCAAAACAACAATAAGACCAGAAGGACATGTAAGATTAAATGTGCCAGTTGCTAGAACTGGGACTTTATTTCCATCGCCAACAATTAGCTCCATGCTCCCTGGTTTCAGTTTTCTCCACTTCTCAGGCTCCTGCAAGACATTAATGATGTGATAACCACATCCGGTATCAAATACCCATGTGTTGCTAGAAACAGTGAAAAGCTCAATAACATATATTAGAATACCTGAAGAAGTGCCTTCTCCATTAGCCTTCTTCAATTTGAGTTTGGCAAGATATTCGGGACAGTTACGTTTCCAATGTCCCATCTTGTTACACTCAAAGCATTGCCGCTCTTCAGGAAGAGGGGCTCTCACAGCTTGTTTACTCTTGTTGGTGGCAGGTTTGGCAGCAACGGGAGTTTTTCCTTTGCCTTTGCTGTTAGAATACTTTTTCTTTGTTTTGGGCTTCTTAACACCACCAGATCGAACCATTAACACTTGGTTTGTTTTGTTGGAAATGTTCATCTCTGCCGTTTTGAGCATCCCATGCAGCTCTGGCACTGTCTTTACCCAGTCATTCATGTTAAAGTTCATAACAAATTGATCATAGTGACTGGAAAGAGAGTTGAGAATGAAGTCAACAGCCATCTCATCTAGGAGAGGATAACCAAGTTTGTTTAATTGATCGATGTAGCCTTTCATCTTGAGGACATGAGCACTAACTGAGGAACCCTCTTGCATTCTACAGCTTATAAGTTGTTTCATGGTGTCATAGCGTTCCTGACGGGCTTGTTTCTGGAACATGCCCTTAAGTTGCTCAATCATTTCAAAAGCATTCATGTCTTCCATATTCTTTTGGAGATCTGGGGACATGGTGGCTTGCATGAGGCAAGCAACTTCTATGGCATCTTCTTTGTGTTTATCGAAAGCCTTCTTCGCAGCAGCAGTACCATTTTCAGGTGCAGCTGGGATTGGGGTTTCCAAAACATAAAGCTTCTTTGCCATTTTGAGAACAATTCTCAAGTTGCGGTGCCACTCAAGAAAATTGGTGTTATTCAGTTTATCTTTCTCAATTATGGACTTGAGAGCAAATGTCGAGTTGTTTTCAGATTACATCTGTTAAGCAAAAATTATTTAATTAGTATTTTAGATGAATATTTCCTTATTTAATTAATGACCCATTACAGTAATTAGAACAAGGAATGAGAATTTGGCTAGGTCAGTATTAAAGGCAGCTGTGGAATACACTTTAGTAAGTGACTAGGCAGACTGACAACGAGTGTCAATTGTGAGAATTGCACAACTCTCGGGTATGAGGCCGTTAAGACAACTCTTGTCTTATGCATTGATACGTTTAGCCTCATCTATGCCGACTTTTACTTTCAAGACAGCTGGAGCATGTGATGAGAAAAGAAAAAGTAATAGTCGTCCTAAAAGAAGGTACTTGTGGAAGGGATGGATGTGTCAACGAAACCCTGGCGCCTTGGAAGGATAAGCTAGACATCAAGTGCGGTGCTGTGGCTCCAAACACTAATGGTTCGCATTACGTTCCAAGTGTAGCTTGTGATAGGATGGCATAGACTATTGATTTTAATTATGGGTTAATTTTAATATTTACCAAATAGGGTCGCAAGAGTCAATTTTAGTATATATTTTAGTCGTGACATCTTGATGAACCCTTTCATCTCTCAGGACACTTTGTTTTTAAATAACTTTTTAAAACTAAGTTTGTCGCGACTTATACAACCAATTTTGAGTTAATAGAATTCTATTAAGTTAATAGTTTTGGAAAATTAAATCTAGTTTAATTTGCAAAAACTTAATTGATTATTATTCGTTTTAAAAACAAACTTTGTTTTATAACAAAATTTTAACAAGTTGTAAAACAATTTAGAACTTGTTTTAATGTGATTGTTTCAATATTTTAAAACTCCTTTTAAAATCATGTTGGTATTTAGGTTGGTTATGTTATAACAAATTATAAGATAAAAAGCAACCACAATAGCAAAATAAATATGTAAATCTATATGGCCAAAAATTGTTCGATCTTGCTAGACCCTTATAGCAAGATCAAACGGGTCACGGGGTCACAACACACAAACAACCACAAGGATGGACTAGAGTGCATCCAGTCGTCTCGAGTAACTCCCACTGACTTCATGACTCCTGTTTAGCGTCTTCAGTTTTGTCTCCGGGTCTTCGTTTATTACAATATTTTACAGAATACAATAAAGGAAGAAACCCTATCTATTACAACTTTGAACCATCAAGGTTGCCAAAAAAAAATAATATCAAAACTGAAATAAAAACAACACTTTGCTTATTACATATTCAACATAATCACAAGGTCGGGCCAGATTTACATATTCCACAACAATCACGAAATATACCGGGCAATCTTTTGGTCAAGCAAAACAAATAAAATATTGACCAAAATAAAAGTTGCCCCTAAAATTATTTAGAATAGAAACTTTAATAAAATTAAAGTTTGTGTTCTAATTCCGGTTAAAAGACCGGTAACGATTTGCATGTTGTAAGCAAGGCTCTGATACCACTGTTAAGTTTCAGTGGTGACCAATTTTACTTTTTATCAAAACGGATTTGATATATATTATTAATTAAATAGGTAATTAATAAACGCAGCGGAATAAATATATTAATCAACACCAAAAACGAACCGAACAGGATTATGATTACAAACATGCAAACACGGTATATATTATTATTAATCTACCGATGAGAAAAATATACCCTTTTGGTTAATAATAACCGTGTGAGACACCGAGGTACAACGAACGAGTGCTAGACACGAACACGAACCGAGTGGCGGCGGCTTTGGCTTGGCCGGTCGTAATACCAAACAAGGAAACAATGGCAGCACTAATGATCACCAGTTAATCGAATTAAGTGGATTTAATGTCCGTTGCCCAAGGTGTAACTCTTACGGGTCATAGCTCGGTCAGTAGCGTTAACTTATCGAACCCGTACATATAAATCCAACAATAACTAAGTTCTCAATGGCATACGTTAAATAAGTTTGTATTAGCATTTTAATTTAAACAAACCTGATCTTGAAATGGTTCTGGAACTCGATAGTTATGAGCATGCAATTGCTTCTTTGGCCACTCAAGTATACCTGTTTGTGTTAAATACAGAACAATAATATTGCAAAAAGTGAATCTCTTAGTACCAAATAAGATGTAGAATCGAATATATACAAATATAAGTGTTTGACATAATCTGCTTTTGTATGTAGTTGGTATTTTTTTTTTTTTTTTTGTTAGTCCGTTTGGAGTTTGAACCAATTGTTACACACGTGGAGTACTCTTAGTTAGCAATTCGATTAATATTTTTATATGGTGTCTTAGTATAATGAGGTGGATGAAAAAAAAAATAGGGGGCAAAAATAGGCCGTGTGAAGAATGAGTTGGGTAATTTTAGAAAAAATGGGTTCCTATCATTTTCCTCATACTAAATTATTAAGAAATTTTGAGATTCTGTTTATTTCTAGTCTCCTAATCCTAATACCATATACTCTAAATTATGTGAAAAACTACACTAAACCTCCATATTAATCCTATATTCTATAACTTTGCTTGGTTGTGAATTGAAGACTATAATATTTATTTGATTATGAATATATTTGGGAAATCGGATGTGCGGATCTTATGAAATTGAACAAATTTTTAGAGAGAATTATATATTTTAATAAATTATATGGATGGGGATGTTGATTCCAATGCTATAACAAAACATAACTTTTAAACATATATTTAATAACCTAGCATTGTTTAACGAGCGAGTTGATCTAGATTAAACTCAGTCTCGGGCTTGTAGTTATATGAACCAACTTGTCTCCGTTCGTTTACTTTTAACAAGTTAATTGACATTTGACCTCGAGCTCGGCTTGTAAAAAGCTCGAGCCAACTCATTTAAATTAAAATTAAAGATTGATATTTTTTTTACTATTTAAGTAGAAAAAAATAATAATATAACTGTTATTATTGTGGTTGTTCTACTAGGCTGATGGAACATATTATGTGCGCATAACTTAAATGAGCGAGGAGCGAGCCAACATACGAGCTTACCTTGGATCAAGCTCAACTCATTTACAACCGAGTCAGCTTGTCTACGCTCATAAGCTAGAATTCTAGCAAGGATTATTAACAATGCTATTTATATAAATAGTTTTTGTTTTTTTCAACTCATTTACAACCGAGTCAGCTTGTCTACGCTCATAAGCTAGAATTCTAGCAAGGATTATTAACAATGCTATTTATATAAATAGTTTTTGTTTTTTTAAAGAAACCTAATTCTTATTAAAAGGTCTACAAAATAGGATATGTTTGATCACTTAACTATAATTAATTAACTAACTAAACATAGTTCAGCCAGTTAAACTCAATTGGTTAAGGTCCATATGAAGTTAATGCATGATTAATAGTTGAATATGTTATACCTGGGATGTCCAAGGCAGCTCTAGGTTGACTGTTGTGACCATTACAAACAACCACCGCGTCAAACACTTCGCTCGAACTCTCCCCCTTTGTCTTCCACTCGACGGCAAACTCATTCGTCGAGTCAAGTAATTCGACTCTAGTTACCTCTGAATGGAATCTTATGAGTTTGGTTACTCCAAATTTCTCCTCAAAATCTTCCAAATAACTTAAAAACTCTTGGTGCCCCGGAAACATCCTTGGATCACCATATTCTTTCCCTTCGAACATATAATCTGAGAACCCCATAGTAGTATGAGCACACTGCTCTGATACCACTTGTAAGGCCTCCTAATCCAAGATCTCACTCAGCTAATGCAACCAACAGGTGTGCGGAATCCACCTGATGATCAACCACTGTAGATGAAACACTAGAATGCAAAGATTTGTGAGAGAAATCAAGAATACACTAAGTATTCTTGATGAGGAAGATGAATGACGTCACTCACACACAGTAGCCGCCAGACACACACACAATGATTAGGGTTAGGTGCACAGAATTTCACACAGAATCGCTACCTTGTCTATTCCACGTAAAGGTATATATACAAGGTAAAACCCGGACTTTCAAGACAAACTAGAAAGCCCGGACAAACAACTACACAAAACTCTGACCTTTGTCCCTAACATAAACTCAGACAAAGGTCCTAGCCTTAAACCCCTGACCATTGTCCTAGATACAAAACTTAGACAAAAGGCCTATGATAAACCTTGGACAAAATGTCCCTAGGATAAAGTTGGGACTAACTTTGAACAAATGTACAATAAAGACCCTATAGAATGGGAGACATGCACTTATCACCTAAAGTGCATTAACAAACTCCGCCTTGATCAGTGCATGGTCTTCATTGGACTTGAGATCTTCATCCTTTCTTCGAGAACTCGCTGCCTGGTTTTTCACACAGAACTGCACGACTTTGATGTATTGATCAGCTAACGGTTGATCTTCTTCAAAGGAATGCAACGGCAGACGTCTTAGCTTCTTCAACTCTTCCATCTTGAGATGAACGATCCAGACGCACACAGCTTCTTCAAATCTTCCATCTTGTGATGAACGATCCAGATGCACACAGCTTCTTCAAAACTTCCATCTTGAGATGAACGATCTAGATGCACACAGCTTCTTCAAATCTTCCATCTTGAGATGAACGATCCAGACCTGAAACACTTAACCCCGGATTAAGAAACTTAACCCCAGAGACATCGGCCCAAACCTGGATCCCAAAAATAAATTCCAATACCCCAGAAAGAACAATTGAAATATTAAACAACCAATATTTAATAATTTGTATTTCAAAACACGATCATTCAGAACAACTTACTTCAAAACTTATACTTTTGGAAAAATATCACAACTTGGAAGCAGATTTACCGAAACACCTTAAAATGACGTGATTACCCACACACTTAGATGGATCTTGCACGACCGATTTTTATACAAAAAGACTTATTTTAAAAATTACCTAACTTGATGTTTAACACCTTATTAAAGAATGTTCACAACCCTTAGAGAATTTTCAAAATGATAACTCGCACATAGAAACAAGAAAGCAAAATCTTTTTGATGTTTTTGAATTTTTGACTGAATAAAGAAATTAAACCTACGAACGTATTTACACTAATTATCTTTTTGTGAAATCGGAGCAAAGGGATCATATCGGTTTTTCTGTCAATATCCAACACAGGAACATAGTTTATCAGTTTAAGCTCTTAGAATGATATTAACAGTTCAAGACGTTCAACGGTATTGTGGTCCACTTAAGCTTTAGCACGCTTTCGAACACTGTTTTCGAGATATGCGATTAAGTGTTTTAATAGCTGACTGTAACTATGTTTACCCACCTCAGAATATACTCCCGTATCAAGGTATGCACGAGAGATCATCTTACTGGTGAGTATACCATTTATCATCTGTTTTGACGTATAAGCTAATGTGAGATACTCACTTATTTGGGATTGAAAACAAGTCCTTTGTGATAAAATCACTTATTGAGGAGGAACTTGAATTTCAGATGCAAAGGGCACAGGAGCAAGTCAGTGAACAGGTTAGTACCATCGTACAGACAAAGAGACGAACTTGACTCCCGCATGATTTTGTGGGACATGTGATTGTTTATCACTTATTTGGGTCGAATGCATCGTGTATTAAAGATATTTACACGTATGTATGGTATCATGGAAGATCTAGGCTTGCGTACCCGTTGTTTTCGGTAAAAGAAACAACCATGATACCCAGATGATAAACAGCATAAAGACCACGTATCTCAGAACCTCGGCAATCTATCAAACGAAATTACGGTACAAGACCATATATCCGAGAGATGTACCACACAAGTTACGCAGTTCATTATGTTTATATACCAAAAACAGGTTCTTATTGACGCGTAAAACCTACCGAAGCAACGTATAATGAAGCTGTTACAGTTAACGGTTAATTTTATATATTACTATAATCCTGCACCAGATACGACTAACCGATGTACTATCATTTCCCTTATATCTCAACACGACTTCATTTTATATTTTTCAAATGTTTTGTATTTTTCTTAAAATTTATCCTACAACTAAGTAAAATATTTTTGGAGTTTTTCAATTTTTCGAAAGCGGTAAGAACTGTACAGTAAACATAAAATAAAGTTTCTATGCGAGTTTTGAAAAGCATTTTACTCGGGGTTGATCATGCCAATCATTCGGACCAGATTTTCAAATCTAGCCCGATCGAATGTCTTAGTAAACAGGTCGGCAAGATTATCCAAGGTGTCTACCCTAACCACTTCTATTAAACCCTTCTCAGCACAGTCACGAATGAAATGATGCCTAACATCTATGTGCTTAGTGCGTGAGTGATTAACTGGATTGTTAGTTATGGAAATGGCAGAGTTGTTATCGACAAGAATAGGAGTTCGAGTAAAATTCAAACCGTAGTCCCTCATTTGCTGTTGAATCCACAAGACCTGAGCACAACAGCTTGATACAGCAATGTACTCGGCCTCGCACGTGGATAGAGAAACGGAAACTTGCTTTTTGCATTGCCAAGAGACAAGACGGTTCCCAAGAAGTTGTGCGCCGCCAGAGGTTGACTTTCTGTTCATCCGGCACCCTCCGAAATCTGCGTCAGCATACGCCATCAAATCCAGACCACCTTCAGCTGGATACCACAATCCAAGCTTTGGTGTCCCTTTCAGATATCTGAAAATACGCTTGACTGCTTTCAAGTGAGACTCCTTCGGAGTTGATTGGTACCTAGCACACAAACAAACAGAGAACATAATATCTGGTCGTGAAACAGTAAGATACATCAATGAACCTATCATTGCTCGATATAGAGTCGGATCCACTTCAGGATCTTTCACATCATCGGATGAAAGCTTGATATTTGTCGGGAGAGGCGTGTCATAGGGTAAGCTATCTTCCAATCCAAATCTTTTGAGAATCTCATGGACATACTTATGCACGTATGTCCCGGTTTTCCCTTGACTCACTTGAAGACCTAAAAAGAAAGATAACTCGCCCATCGCGCTCATTTCAAATTTGGACTTCATTACCGCTTCGAACTCACGACATAATTCTTCATTTGAAGAACCAAAAATTATGTCATCAACGTAAATTTGCACGATCAGAAAATCTCCCCCTTTCTTCAAAATGAACAGTGTGGAGTCAATCGCACCACGCGAGAACCCATGCTCTAATAGATGCTTTGACAACGTCTCGTACCATGCTCGAGGGGCCTGATGGAGACCGTAGAGAGCCTTGTCCAACAAATAGACTTTGTTGTCTAACCCTGGAGCTTCGAAACCCGGTGGTTGGGACACATACACAGTTTCATGCAATTTCCCGTAAAGGAAGGCGCTTTTCACATCCAACTGATAGACTTTGATACGCATGTGTGCAGCAAAGGCTAGAAACAAACGAATAGCTTCCAGTCTTGCCACCGGTGCATAAACTTCGGTATAATCAATCCCTTCCTCCTGATTGAAGCCTTGAACAACCAACCGTGCTTTGTTTCTGGCGACAACACCCTTATCGTCTTTCTTGCACTTGAAAACCCACTTCGTGTTGATTGCATGCTGGCCCTTTGGAAGATCGACCAAATTCCACACCTTTAACTTGTCGAACTGAGCTAACTCTTCTTGCATCGCCTCACACCAAGAATTATCCTTCAGAGCCATTTGATAGTTCTTCAGCTCTATCTAAGAGATAAAACATTCATGCAGGCTAAGATTGTAGATTTCCTCTTTCTTGATAGCAGAGAACAGACACTGCATCTCTGAAATACTCCTTCGCGTTTGCACTCCAGCATTTGGATTCCCAATAATATTATCAACAGGATGATGAATATTTGTTCTTGGAACTGGGATAGCAGGAGCTTGAAGATTGTTTCCCAAATTCGATTGAATCTCCCCCTCAACATTTGCATTACTACTAGAAGCTTGATCATTTCCAGAAGACGCATTAACATTTGGATATGCTGAAAAATCAACGTAAAGATCACCACTTGTAGTTTGAGCAGCTGCATTGGGGATCTGCTCAGCAACAACTTCGTTTACAATCGAAGAATCAGCGACTGGAACATTCGAAGACACATTAGTAGGAATACTTGCTCTCCAGCTCGCATCCACTTCATCTTTGTTCACAAGATGTGTGTATACAACCTCTGAATCTTCTTCTGAAACATCAGGAAGATCAAATGAATCAAATAATTTATCATAATCATAACCGCTTTTGGGACCGAACTCGGACGGTGGAGGATCGAAACTCAAAGGAGTTATATCAAACACGATCTCCACTGTACGCTTCTTAACGTTATAAACGCGTTTCTTTGGAGTTCCATTGGCATAACCCAAAAAGAACCCAATTTCTCCAACTTCCCCCATTTTAGGAGTATCTTTGGTGCGTTTGATAACACACTTGATCCCAAAAGGTTGAAAACCAGATAAGTTCGGTTCCCTGTTTTCAAGCAATTCATAACACGTTTTATCTTCTCTTTTGACAGTAAGCACATGATTTAACACATAACATGAAGTGTTTACCGCCTCGGCCCAGAAGAAAATTGGCAATTTTGATTCAGAAAGCATAGTTCGGGCCACCTCAATTAGGGTACGATTCTTCCGTTCTGCAACTCCGTTCTGTTGAGGAACATATGGAGCGCTGAACTGATGAACTATTCCCATTTCCCGACATAACTCATCCATATAATGATTTTTAAACTCAGTGCCGTTGTCACTTCGGATTTTCTTAATAGGAAGTGAATAATTTTTCTCAAGTTGTTTGAATAAATCTCTTAAAATACCAGCAGTTTGATCCTTTGTTTTTAAGAAAAATACCCATGAATAACGTGAGAAATCGTCAGTGACAACTAAGCAATAAGACATCCCACCAATGCTAGCAACATGGATCGGGCCGAAAAGATCCATGTGTAGCAACTCAAGTGGATTTTGGATTGAGTTAACTGTTTTAGGTTTATGAGGCTTTCGTTTGATTTTTCCTTTTTCACATGATTCACATTTGTTGTGCATATTGAAACTACGTAAAGGAACCCCCAACACTAAGTTGTTTTTCACTAAGTGGTTCATTTTTCGCAGATGCACGTGGCCCATTCTCCTATGCCAGAGATACGATTGATCTTCAGTCGCCTTTGAAAGTAGACATGTCACTGGAGCAGACGAGTTAACCAACGGGCGCATGCCCATGACATATGTGTTATTCACCCTTGGAGCCCTCATAACGATCCAATCTTCAGGAACAACAAATCCCGGACGCAAAACGAAGCAAGCTTTATCGGTGAACAACATCGTGTACTTGTTATCACAAATTTGAGAAACTGACATCAAGTTATGCTTCAGTTCTTCAACGTAGTTCACTTTATGCAGCGTAATTTTTCCATTTGACACCGAACCTTCACCGGTGATGTAACCACCCTTCTCACCGGCAAAATTCACATAACCACCACGAATTTGTTTAAAATTGTTCAATAACTCTTTATATCCTGTCATGTGTCTGGAACAGCCACTATCGATATACCAAATATAGATAGCTCTTTTCAGCTGCTCCTACACTCCCCAACAAGAAAATTTAGTTAGAGTGTGGGACCCAAGCCATGATGGTCTTGGGTCGTCCCGATTCATCAACATAAGAAAACTCTTTGAAATAACCATCATTGCCATTGTGTCCTCCATTTCCATTTCGGAAATTGTTGGAATGACTCCCCGCAAATCGTGGATTATACGGAGTTGACGATCTGTTGGTATAACCAGAGTTTCCGTAACCTCGGCTTCCATAGTTTTGGTAACTGTAATTTTGATTCCTGGGTGGCTCAAAATTCCTACCAAATCTAGGAGCATCATCGTGTCCTGAGAATGATCGTGGATGATTATCTGAATGCTGTCTTTGATTTGGAAATCGGGGGGGTGACGCATTTCGGTCATTCACGAATCTGTTCTGTGCATGAGGTCTAACATTGTTGTTGCTCGAACCTCCAGAACGTTGGTCATTCTCATGTGTTTGGAAAGTAACATGATTTTGTCGTCTGTGAGGGGTTTTCTCACGAGTATCATGTCTTTGAGATGAACTTTCCGATCCTTCACCACGATTAATAACAACTGGTTTCTTCCCGTGATCCTGATTTTGTTGTGATTTAACATTTGTTTTGACAACTGGTTTTACTTCTTGTTTAATCACTTTGTTTTTCTCAACCTTCTGATTTTTACCATTTTTCTTTTCAACATTAACAGATTCATTTTGTGGTTTTTCAACAAAAGGTTTCCTTTGATCAGGATCAACAAGAGATTTACCCTTGTCATCTGGACAGTCTGCTGCTAAGTGTCCTTTCCCACGACACTTATAGCATTTGCGAATTTTCGCAGCATTCTTTGGACGTTCCTCATGATCGGTCGAAGATGATGATTCGTTGGTGGAATTTTTCAAAATTTGGTTCACAAACTGAGAGTTGGAACCAGTTTCGATCTTTACTTCTTCTTTGACAAAATCCTCCCCTTTAACAAACTCAGTTTTAGGGATATTTTTCAAAGACCTTTTAGAATTCCCACGTGACTTTGTTTTTGACTTCACATTTTGAACTTGATTAAGCATTTCCAAAATCTTATTGTTTATCAAATTTTCAATGTTTTCAAGATTTACTTCATTTTTCTTTGACACTCCACTCATCTTCGACTGATCTGAGTCAGTAACCTCATCTGGCTCAGATTCTGACTCACTTTGCGGCTCAACCGTCAGAGGAGTCTTTGGCACAAAATTTGCCAATTCAGGATCAATGTTTGGCATCGATGTATAATTATGGTTTACCGGAGGGGGCACCTTAGTATAACCAATGCCGAACATTTCTTCCTCAGATTCTTTGAGACGTTGGCTATTAATACAGAAATTCATCACTTCAGATGAATCCCTGAACTTCTCAATTTTTCGTTGCAGATCTAAAATCAGATTATCTTTTTCCAAAATGATTTTGTTCTTTTCCAAAACAAAATTTTGATTCATTTCAAGTTCAGATTTTAATTCCTGATTTTTAACAGTTCCCTGAGCCACATGTCTCTCAAATTCAGAGATATCATTTTTCAGCGCTTTTATCTTAATTCGGTGTTCTTTATCCGAATTAGACAACACAGCAATGAGTTCTCTGGATTTTTCTAAATCAGCAATTAAGTTTGTGTTATGAAGTGCATATCTATCTATCTTAGTCACAAACTCAACACATCTAGCACATCGCTTATCTACAGAAGATGATTTTACCTCAATGCCAGCCATGAATGCACAAGCCTCGTTTCTCCGGATTTTTCTTCCAACCTTTTAGCTTCTGCATCCGCAAATTGCTGCATTTCGGCTGTGGAGATGTTGAATTCAAAGCGTTCTCCCTTTTCTCCATCTTCTGTCTTGTTAGACTTCTCAACAGACTCTACATTCGAGGGATCTTCATTTTCAGTAACATTGCCCGAATCCAACTCTTCCCCAAGAACCTCAGCTACCACCGCAAGTTCCTCAATGCTAGTCTCTTCGGCAATATCTTCACACACTTCTTCAGCTACAACCGCAAGTTCCTCAATGCTAGTCTCTTCGACAATCTCTTCACACACTTCTTCGTTGACAATTTCAGCTATAAAGGCTTGTGACACAATAGCTCCTGAAATGTCTTCCAATGCACAACCCCAGTCGTAAAGCTCAGTCACTTTTTGTAAAGATTGAGCCACCATAGCATTGTTTGTTGAAGGTGCAAGATTTTCAGAACCACTTGGACGAGCACTTGAGTTTGAAGTAGTTGCTGAATTGTTGTGAGGTCTTGAGTTGTTTCCTTGAGAGTAGTTTTCTCTGTTCGATCTTTCCATCTTCGGCTTCCGACAATCACATGCGAAATGCCCGTAGATGCCGCAGTTGTGACATTTCACCTTTGACATGTCGACTCCCATTCGAGTCTTTGTCTGACCTCCTATGAACTTCCTACCCGTTCTCAACAGAAATTTCTTCGCTCTACGGACTAAGAGTGCCATATTGAGTTGTAGATCAAGTTCTTCCATTTCGTCTTGGTCTATCTGGTCAAAGTCCTCATCGAGACTTGACGGTTCAACGAGCTTTCCAAGACAGAAGTTCTCGTAGGCAGTCATGAAGGACGCCAACAGACTCATATTTTCTTCAATCATCTTCAAACAGCTTGCATCTACCATTGGAATGTTCAAGCTTGTCGCTTGAGATTTCTGAGCTCCACTGGAAGAGTACATTCCTTGATTGGAATTCGTTGTTCCACTTGAATTGACATTGTTGCTTATAAAGGCGTGTTCACTAGCGGGAACTTCATTCTCTGAATATAGGGCAACACCGGCTCCTCCATTACTACCCTTCTCCATTGGTTTTGAAGCTTTATATAACTGAGGATCTTGGATCTTCTCGAAATCAGATGCTTGATCTTCCATATTCCAAGAATAACCCTTCAGTTTTTGTACAATTTCTTCCAATGAAAGCTCTTCATAGAGAACACCTTCTCTAATCAATGCGGTGTACATATTCCATTCTCTGGGAAGACAATTCAGAAACTTCTCGACCTTCTCAAATTCAGTGTAGATACCCTCTTGACTTCTATCAAGTTCGCTCAACAGATGATAAAATCGGTTCACTGTATCATCAAATGATTCATTTCTTAAGGCTTTAAACACAACGAATTGAGTCTTCAAACGTTCGAGACGTCGTTTCTTGTATATTTCATTTCCTTCATAGCGCTCGATCATGCTATCCCACAACTGCTTCGAGGTACTTCACTTACGGAAAGTATGAAGTATCGATTGTGTCATAGCCATCGTAATCATTGACATAGCTTTCTCTTCACAATCAAAAAATTTCTTTTGGTCGTCAGTGAGAGCCAAGTACGTATCAATCGTCAACGTACGTACTGGAGTAGCTCCACATCCTTTAACGATACACAACCAGATTTTGATGTCTTTTGCTCGTACATATCTTTCGAAACGCTCCTTCCACTCAGGAAAATCAAGCTCGTTTATCAACAGAGGAGGTTTGTCGTTACTCCCCACCTCGGCATTGTGCTTGAGGTTTTGCACCATTGCAGTCAGATTGTTGTTTGCCATTTCAGAAAAACAACAGTAGGTTTCTAAGCAAGAACTGCGTTGCTGAAAAGATTTTCTAAGTCCAAACTCAGAGAGAAAACACGGAGTGAAATGTCTGAGGCTTTAATCAGAATGTAACACCCGGATCAGAACCTGAAATAAATCCCAAACCTCGGACACACACTGTTAGCAATTTAAACTCAGACCAGGAGACTCACTAAGAATATAAAATTCGGACTCTCAAGTTAAAAATCGGACTCACTGATAAACTCGGACTATTAGTTAAAATTCGGATTCTAAGAGCTTAAAAAACAAATAAAAGTCGGACTCCTAAGACTTTCAACTAAAAAAATTTGGACAAGAATAGATCTAAGACCAAACTTGGACCTAAACAATAAAACTCGGACTCAATGTGGTGTTGAAACTCTGACTTAATAAGGTGTTAAAACTTCGGACAGGAGTTAAAAGAAACTTTGATGAACAAGGTAACTAAAAACTCTGACTCAATTATATCATAAAACACGGACTCTAAATAAGGAGTTATAAAATTCGGACCTAATTAACAAAATTGAAAGTCGGACACTAAGGAAACTAATAAACTCGGACAGCCTAAGACTATAAAACTAAAAAAATCGGACTCTATAACTCAGACCAAATAAACTCAGACTCAATGTGTAATAAAGAAACTCGGACACTACTAAAAGTTATAAAGTTCGGACTTGGGACTCTACTTAAATAACTCGGACTACCTATATAACTCGGACTCTAAAAGTCCTAAAATTCGGACTCTACTAGTATTACTAATAAAAAACTCGGACTCTAATAGTATTACTCCACAAAAGTCGGACAACTTCACAAAAGGGAACTAAGTGAACTCGGACTCAATAACACTAAATAAAAACACAGACTCAAAATAAAAACTCAGACAAAAAGAGGTAGACAAAAGGTCGGACACAAGTAAAAGGATAACTCGGACCTGAAGGACACTAGGAAAAATTCGGACAAGAGTTTCTCAAAACTCAGAAGAACCAATCTCCGGACTATCTCCCCAATGTGACTTCACACTGGTTCAACAATACCCCGGAGACACAAAACAAAGAACTTAAACTACGGACAAACTTTCCAAAGATCAAACTCAGGAATCTTTTTCTCCTTCAACACTGTATGTATGAACAAGAACCAAAAACCCCTGTAAAACCCAGATGAGGATTGACACTAAAAATCTCCAAACTACTCAAAATCCATCATCAAATCACTAGATATGAATGAAGAATCATGAATAAAGCACAAAAACTCACTAAACACTCACTAAACCCTATCAAAGTTTGAAATTTTCTCACAAAAGCCTTCAAACTAAGAAACACCTATAGTAGTATGAGCACACTGCTCTGATACCACTTGTAAGGCCTCCTAATCCAAGATCTCACTCAGCTAATGCAACCAACAGGTGTGCGGAATCCACCTGATGATCAACCACTGTAGATGAAACACTAGAATGCAAAGATTTGTGAGAGAAATCAAGAATACACTAAGTATTCTTGATGAGGAAGATGAATGACGTCACTCACACACAGTAGCCGCCAGACACACACACAATGATTAGGGTTAGGTGCACAGAATTTCACACAGAATCGCTACCTTGTCTATTCCACGTAAAGGTATATATACAAGGTAAAACCCGGACTTTCAAGACAAACTAGAAAGCCCGGACAAACAACTACACAAAACTCTGACCTTTGTCCCTAACATAAACTCAGACAAAGGTCCTAGCCTTAAACCCCTGACCATTGTCCTAGATACAAAACTCAGACAAAAGGCCTATGATAAACCTTGGACAAAATGTCCCTAGGATAAAGTTGGGACTAACTTTGAACAAATGTACAATAAAGACCCTATAGAATGGGAGACATGCACTTATCACCTAAAGTGCATTAACATGAGGTGAACATCGAGATGATAGTGTCTCTATATATTTTCATTTCTTTTATAGAATCGAATAATGAAAGGATCTAGAGTTTTTTTTTACTATTTCTCTGTATTTGAAAGATTGAAGACTTCGCTCTGAATTATGAATGCTCTTAAAATCATTTCTTGTTTAAACTAAAGGTTAAAAAACAATTAAATATCGGTTATTTAATGAAAATGACTCGAAAAGTCAATACTTTTGATTCAAAAGAGAACCACACAAAATGTGGACACATATTCGTGAGATATGCACCAACGAAGTCACCTTCTATACATATATTTCAAAGCTATTAATTAATATTCTTCTTCTTTATTCATAAAAGGAGTAATAAAGCATCAGATACTAGAAATTTAATTTATACATATCTATTAGATTTATAGTGGAGTTCAAATTTCATATAATTGTTTCAAAACCATAAACGTTAACTTTCGTTTGTTTAGCTAGGAGATCATCTCTAAATTTAATATACGAGTGGTGCAAGAGCGCTGGTGTTGCGGTGTTCTGATGATGGTGCAAGAGTGTCGGAGAAGAAGAATATTTTGGTGGTGTGCTCTGATGACGGTGGTGCAGGAGTGTTGGCGGTGGTGGTGACCTGAATGGTTGTTTCCTAGAGAGAAAGAATGGGCTTGAATAGGGTGTGGTGGTTATGGGTGAGGGTGGACGGCTGTGAGGGCGGTGGGGGTGGTGGTCGCTGTGAGGGAGGTGGCGGCTATGGGGTTCTTGGTTGAAATCCAGAAAAAGAGAGAGGAATGAGAAAGGGGGGAGAAAGAGGTCATGATATAAATATTGGTTTTCTAAATTTATTTTTCTTTTTTTATTAAAATAATTTTGATTATATAGGTAAAAAGACCAACTTGCCCTTGGGGAACCAGATTTAGCAAAAAAAATTAACTGGGTTTGACCTAAAGGACATAACGTGCAAGATTTGGAAATATTAAGGACAAAACTCATCAATTTTAAAGGTAAAGGACAGCGCCTGAAATTTGGGACAAACATAAAGGACAAAACTTGTAATTTACTCTAATAATAATAATTTTTGGTAAGGACAAGGTGTTTTGAAAAAGGTTTCCATCCTGATGAGATTGAGATTTCTAGTCTCGTAGGAAATAAAAATGCAGCTTTAGAAGTATGATTAGTAGGTATATCGTATATGAGTTTGCCTTCTAAACAATTATAAACTAGGGTATATGCCCGCCGCGTTGCGGCGTTATGTTACCATTGGTATTCAACTGATATCGGTTCGGCTCGATACAGTACCCATATGATACATGCACTCGGTATAACAATCTACACCTGTTTTACATCAACTGAAACCATAAAAACAGTTGTTTGGATGGTATTGGTTTGGTTAATTATGGTATCGGTGTAGATAACATATTTCTTTTCGCAGAAGAAGTTATATAAATATTATCAAAACCGGAAGCAAAAAAATATGAGTTTGTTTTTATTTTAAATAGAAGAACTAAATATTTAGAAACCATTTTACGTTAATTATCTTATAAATATTGTATTGATGGTAAATCTCAGATATCTTTTTACGTTTGAAAGGTTCAATTTTTTAAATAAATAGTGTTTGACCAAAGCGGTTCAACCCTATAATGATTTCATAAAGACTTATTTACAATATAATGGTTTCATAAAGACTTATTCATATTTTTTTTAATAGCCAACAAATCAAATCCTGAGCACTCTCGGGGTACCCACTGGATAAACGGAGTACTCCGAGAGTAACCCGAGTCGTCCACCACCAATTCCGGGGAAAACCCGGTAATCCACCCGCCGTAGGCACGATGGTGAATTTCCGGTAAAACCCGTTTAGCTCAAGGATCGAACCCATGTTGCCCTGGGTCTCCTATCACTACCCACCAATGCCTCACTCTTTTTTTGCACCAAGTGGAAATTAAACTTGAGTTTTCAAAGAAGAACCCAAATACTCCTACCACTTGAGCTAGAGGTCATTAGCTATTTATAATTTAATTAAACTCAAATTTGAAGGGTAACTCACACGCCCGTAGGCACGATGGTGAATTACCGGTAAAACCGTTTTGGCTCAAGGAGCGAACCCAGTTTTCTCAGGGTCTCCTATTACTGCCCACCAATGCCTCACTCTTTTTTTACACAAAGTGGAAATTAAACTTGAGTCTTAAAAAAACTCATATACTCCTACCAATTAAGTTAGAAGTCATTGACTATTTATAATTATAATTTAATTAAAATCAAATTTCCAGCACTGTTCATCACAACTTTCGTTTAATATGTACTAGCGGACTTCCCCCGCGCGTTGCGGCGGGAAGCCACCCAGTATCGGTTTGAGTGAATAAGGCATTGATGTCGTAATCGGCACTTTGTATAGCAACTGTAAGATAAACCACAAAAAATATTGTCATGATATATGCCTAAAAGAATATTGATATATAGTTTATATGGATCAAAAACTAAAAAAATGAATATCAAAAGTACAAAAATCGGTACCGATGTTCGGTTGAAATCGATGTGATACCAATGTTGATGTTGTTCCAACAATATCAGTTTTGTTTGTCACTGACACTTGCTATAGCTTATGATATAAAAGAGGTACTTTATAGTGCTACCAAATTTGTTCGGATGGTATCGATTCGGTTTTTCACGGTAAAGAACAAAAAAACAAACAATTATAATTGACTCGTTCAATTTTGAACAAAGCTTTTATCGAAACACAGATTAAATATTATAAACATGCCGTAACACTTTATTCCGAGTTTAATAAATCATTAAACTATATCATTAGAATAAACGACGTTAATTTATAAAATATCGTATCTTGAAAATTATAGAATAGAGTTAATTACATAGTTAGTCCCCGTGGTTTGCACAAAATAACAACCTTGGGTACTAATAGTTTAAAATCACCTTCTAGGGTATTAACTTTTCATTTTGTAACGTTTGGAGGTATTAACTTCTAAGGTAATAACATAGGTAGTCCCTGTGGTTTGCACAAAATAACATACTTAGGTACTAACAAAATGTGATTTTAAGCCTTCAAATAAGCTTAATACCCTCAAACGTTACAAAATGAAAAGTTAATACCCTAGAATGTTATCAGAAACTATTAGTACCCAAGGTTGTTATTTTGTGCAAACCACATGGACTAACTATGTAATTAACTCTATAGAATATAAACAATATATGTTTAAAATAATTTATAATAATAAAATACTAAAAATAAAAAATATATATAATAATATATAAATGCTAGTTTACGAACAAAGCTTTTTTCGAAAGACAGATAAAAATTATAAGCAAAATTATAAGCATGCCGTAACACTATATTCCGAGTTTAATAAATCATTAAACTATATCATTATAATAAACGAAAAATGGTAAACGACGTTAATTTATAAAATATCGTATCTTGAAAATTATAGAATATAAACAATATATGTTTAAAATGATTTATAATAATAAAATATTAAAAATAAAAAAAATATAATAATATATAAATGTTAGTTTACTATTCATGGCCATTTTTTGTTTAATATATATAACTAGTGATATTCCCGTGCGCTTTGCTACGGGAATTTGGTTGGTATCAGTTTGCCTCATTACGATACCGACACTCCGTATTGTAATTGAAAGAGAAAACTTTACGTCGATCAGAAACAATTAAAAACGAATATCGATACAGATACTAATGTTCAGTTGCATCAGTTCAATTCGGTTCGATTCGATTCGTTTGCGCTCTATAAATTGACAACTAACGCTTTCCATACCCATATTTATTTTATTGTTCTCTTTCAATAAACTGACACTATATCACCATATCACGGTATCTGTATTCATTTTTATGCTTTCCGGTTTCATTTTTTTCATTTTATCTACTCTGTCTGTGACGAAAAATGAATATCGATACAATTACTATGACTCTCAACCGATTGATAGTGTTTGAAGAACATTGGTGTTGGTACCGGTGTTCGTTTTTATCATTTTTGATCGATGTAAAACATATGTTATTTTCTATACCGAGTGTGTATATCGTACTGGTACCGTAATAAATCGAATCAATATCTATCTAATAAAAATCAACTTTAACTAATAAAACAATCAAAATTATAGACAATATTATAAAAATATTTGATTACTATTCATGAGTACTTCCTTTTAATATGTATCAACAATATCTATCTAATAAAAATCAACTTTAACTAATAAAACAATCAAAATTATAAACAATATTATAAAAATATTTGATTACTATTCATGAGTACTTCCTTTTAATAATAATAATAATAATAATAATAATAATAATAATAATAATAATGAACTCATTCTTATTGGTTTATTTGTCATGAGTATCTTTTTAAATCCATCTATAGGATTTTATTTTACCACATTTTTGGTGTTCCCCTCAAAGAGTACCTATTATATAATATTTTAGTATTACACTTTCGGTTCAAGTTGAACGGATTATGATCAAATACAAAGGACAACATAAATAAGAACGATTAAGATTAGTTTTAAGAAAAAGAAAATAATGGAATGACATAAATGAAATCCTAGTTATTGACTTTTTCTCTCCACATGGAAGACACATGCCAATTTCCCTCATCAATTTAAACGTTTATAACTTTTTTTCATACGACATTTGTTTTAAAAAAAATTAGCATAATAACGAGCTTTTTTATTATTAATATGAGTATGATATATTTATAAATAAATAATATAAAAAAATCATTTTTACTGGATTTTCTTTGTATTGTGTTCAAGGTTCTTGTCATTGTGTCTTTAAACTAGGTTTTGGTCCTTATGTTTTTTACTAAGGTTTCTATACATTGTGTTATTATCAAAACTTATAACATAGTGTTCATATGGGTTATGTCCAGTGCGTTTTTATCAGAACCTATAACACAATGTATGACACAATGAATATGGTGTTATGTATAGGTTTTTTTGTAAATTGTGTTATAGGTTCTGGTCATTGTGTTTATTATGTTATCGATTGTGTTTTAGTCTGTTGTCCATTATGTTTTTGTATTGTTGTCCATTGTGTTTAATCTGTTGATCGTTGTGTTTTAGACTTTAGTCTATTGTCCATTGTATCTTTTATCTGTGTCATTCAGTTGTGTTTTTAGTCTACTTTCCTTGCGTTTTTAGTTTGGTGCTCATTGTATTTTACGTTATGTCCATTGTGTTTAGTCTGTTGTCCATTGTGTTTTTTATATATTGTCATCGATTGTGTTTTTTTTTTGTCTGCTTTCCATTGTGTTTTACGTTACGTCCATTGTGTAATACGCAACTGGATTTTCTTATTGTGTTTTACGTTATGTTCATTGTGTAATACGCAACTGGGTTTTCAAAAAAAATTCAAAGTATAACGATAGGGTACTCATATAAAAAGTTATAAACGTTTAAAAAAAATTGGGGGGTGGGGGATAACTTGTGACTTGCATGTGCATAATCATTTTATTCTCATTGACAAAATTACCCTTCCCACTTGATTTCTTCTTGAATACTTATCACTCTATAGTAGCTTCTTACACTTCTTATTTATAAATTATTTCTACTATAACTCAAGGCTGATTCTATACACACACCCCCTCCCTCCTGATTACACCCCCCCCCTTGTGAGAGGAAAACTGTCGGTCCCACGCAGGCCCCACCTGTAAGTATGTGAGAGGAGGGGGGTGAGAAAAATAATTAGGGGGGGTGAGAAAAGTAGCACCCTAACTCAACCCCAAGTTGGACATATCATTAGGTTCGTTTACTATTGATTTTAGGCATGGTTGTAAAACAAGGTTTCCAAGGCCGAGTATTCCCCGAGTAGTCGCTACAAGGCAGGCTGCCGAGGCGACTTTCTTTGACTCCGTCTAATTACTAGGAGTCGGACAAACGCGGTCAACCTCGGCCAGAATTGGATCTAGTAGGTCAACTCAGGCCTAGTTTGACTTAAATAATAATATAACATAATTTCTACGCCTATCATATTAAAGAATGAATATCATTTTCACGTATTTTGTTATAAATATTAGTAAATTTGTGTTATTTGACATATATTTAATCTCCCAAAAGTAATATCTTTATAATTTAACATGTCCGAGTACTCCCCGAGTACTCTCTGTGTAGACCGAGTACTCTCAACTCCCCGGTCGACCGACTAGGGAGCGCCTAGCGACTTTTGCAACCATGATTTTAGGGTAAAAAAATCTTTTGTTTCACCTTTGTAATTAATATATTTTTATTATTTCAATTTCAATATAGCACAATGGATGTCACTAAATGATCATTACTCCTTTTTTATTGACAAACTAACATACTTTCAAATACTCTTATACATGTAAATTGTAAAGGTGGACATCACACTCCATCACACATCAGTGCATCACACTATCACAACCAATTATCATTTCACACTTCGTTCCATCACATTTTACTCTATCACACTTGCAATAGTCATCATATTCCATCACTCATATTTGGATTCACTCGTCGAGTTATCCCAAATGCATATATTATAAACCCCAAAACTCATTTTCTAGCTCAGGATATGCCCAAATGAAGCTTTGATTGTTTCTAGCGCAGTGTTCAACTCAGGTTTGCCTTTTTCGCATCTTTTCAGTCCCATTCTCTCTATCATCCTTCCAAAGTTCCGGTAAACCTCCAAAATGCACCTTAAACATGTTAAGATCTGCAAAAGACAAACCATATCGACGTAGTGTATTCTAGAAATTAACTTCATGTAATTAACCTAAATTAAAACCATTAAGCTATGAAATTGTACCAACCCATCAGGTTCCTTGTAACACCGCATCGAATAGCAGTGATTGATGTAAATTCACTAGAATTCCTAGAAGACAAAGCTACATATTCATCATATTCGTCAGCATTGTTACTGGTTGCAAGTTGACGAACCATGGATGTGCATCTTTGTATCGTTGGGAAACTCTTTTTTCCCTTAACGCCGTAGCCTTCTTGAAACTATTTAAATTCAGCTTCAACATCTTCTACGATATTAAAAAAAATCTTTCAACATACCAAACCTTGCTCTAAACGTCTCGGCATCATAGTTTGGGTTTTCAACAAAGTAATTATTCATTAGAACTTCATTAGCCACTTCCCCATCGTGACGCACAAATTTCTTATTTGATAGTCTCGTATCTTTATGCTCCGTGTGCTCATAAATCTTTTCAAAAATTTCCATAACACAACCTGAAGAGTCAGATGTACTGCACGAGTTGGGTAAAAATGTACTTGGATGCTCCATATCCCATCAGTATTTTTCAAAAACTATAAAAATAGAAAGTTGAGAGGTAATTTGTAGTGTAATGTGTAAAGACTCGATGTATTTATAGGTTAATCTTTTCTAAAAGTGCCCCCCCCCCCCCCCCGGGCGATCATAGTCGTTGCCAATGACTTTATTCTTCAAACCATTTCACCATCACAGTGCGATACTCATCACCATTTCCATATCTATCACGTACGATCACGTACCCTCCCCGTATACCCTAAGATTTAAACAATCCACTTTTATATAATTATTACTCGTTTTTCTCTCTTCCCTGGTATCCTAAAAAGCCTTACCATTATTGTATCTCATTCATGTATGCTAACCTTTTTTTTTTCTCTGTTTCTTACGTTCTCTTGTTATTTTTATGGCATCAAACATGAAAAAAAAGGTCAGTTAATGATTTCCAAATTCAAAGATTGAGTATCATAATAATTTATGACTGAAAAATAGACAAAAATGGACTCATTGACCAATATATCAATCAATTAATATACAATACGCTACTTGGCACATTGTTTATGAAAATCTACTTGCTTTCAATACTATGCATATCAAATAGGTATGTAAGCAAGGATTATTAACAATGTTATTTATATATAGTTATTTTGTAGAAACCTACTTCTTATTAAAGGTCTTGAAAATAGGATCTAGTTTTGATCACTTAAACTAAGATGGTTAAAGTCCATATGAAAATGCATAATTAAAAGTTGTAACATTTTATACCTGGGATGTCCAAAGCGGCTCTAGGTTGACTGTTGTGACCACTACAAACAACCACCGCGTCAAACACCTCGCTCGAACTCACCCCACTCGTCTTCCACTCGACTACAAACTCATTCCACGAGTCAAGTAATTCGACTCTAGTTACCTCTGAATTGAACCTTATGAGTTTGGTCACTCCAAATTTCTCCACAAAATCTTCCAAATAACTTAAAAACTCTTGGTGCCCAGGAAACATACTTGGATCGCCGTATTCTTTCCCTTGGAACATATAATTCGAGAACCCCATGATTTGGCGTGGGCTATTCGTTCGTAAAGATTTGTATATCGTGCCATGTACAATTTCTCTATCCGGATCAATTCCAAGTAAAGGAGTTGGCATAGTTTTGGTCCATTTGTCCAAACAATTGAAGCAGTTCTTTTATGTTTAGAAAACAATTAGCATCTTGTTCAAATACAAACAGTATTTTATCACCTTTTTTTTAATTATTTAAGCCAATTGATACATTATTTTTTACTTAAACAACTACTCCGTGGATCTCATGTTCAAATAAAACGCTTGATTTGATTCTATTTGCATTTTTTAATATGGTGATTTCCTATTCATGTGAGTTGCTACTTGTGGGGACGGCCCAAAGAGAGTGTGGGATGGGCGACTGCACAAAGCCCATTTCTTGGAAATTGCTTTCCTTGTTTATGTGCGTGGATTACAGGTTAGCTTTGTAATTATGTGCTGCTTGAATCTCAAAAACAAACAACAGCAACTGGTTGCTTACAGACGCCTGCATAGAGGAGGTAGCGTGTTTGAGTCTCTCCAGCGTAGGGATGAGCATTTGGTATTGAGTAGCGGTATCGTGCACTGGTATCAATTTTGATGATTTTCGATACCGATATTTTCAGTACGGTACCGATACCATGCTCATCCCTACTCCAACGGCGGTTCCATCTCCTTTTTACCCTCTTTGTTTTTTCTTAATGCTTTTACCCCTATTTTTATAACATCTCAAAACTAAAATATTAAAAAGTAAAAGTAAAATTGGAAGGTTTGTGCGGTCAGAAGTCATGATACAAAATTAACAATATTAGCGCAAATAGAAAAAAAGTAATGCATACTTTATTTCAATTTGTATATTATTTTTTTTATATAACAAGAAGTTGTCAATCATTAAGTTCCGCCACTCATAATACGTACGACCGTGACAAATATAATACTAGATCAAATGATTGTTTTTTTAATTATCAAAGCTAGCTAATAGCATGAGATCATTGATTAAGACTAAAGGATATGGGGGCCGGCTGAGGCCCGGCTAGGACCGGCGCCGGTCCCCCACACCGCCCCCTAGGTTTGGCTCGGCAACAACGGCTCCCCACAGCCGGGTAAGACGGGCCACATTTGAAGATTATAGCCGTTGATGAACGGCTCTTTTATATTAAAAAAATTCCTTTTTCAATTTAAATACCCTCTATCTCATCCATTTTTATACAATTCTATCCCATTCTACTCCCATTCTTCTCCAATTCTCTTCCTTTTTTATAAAAAACACTCCATATTTTTTATACCATTTTCTCTAATCATGCATCCATTCAACCCAAACAACCCCAACCCAAACAACCACAACCCGAATAATTACAACCCGAACCAACCTAACTTTTTTTCGACTCCCGCTTACACTCCGACTATGGATTCTTCGTGGGGGGCTCCGCAATTTACGTTTTCGGGTTTCCAACAAACACCCAACGCCTTCTCACAAATGTCTCAAGTTCAACAAATGCAACAATACCAAGCACTCCAACATATCATGCAACGCAACTCGTTTGAACAACTCCAATCGCAACCGCAAACCCCGGTTCAACTTGACGACGATGATGATGATGATGATGATGATGATGATGATGATGATGATGATGATGATGATGAAGTCGTCCCCGAATCGCCACCGCAAGAGCTCACGCGCAAAAAAAACAAGGGGAAGGGGAAGAAGGTTGAAAACGTACCCGAAACCGCGCCAAAAAACGGTTCGAGAGCAAAGGGGAGACCTTGGACGAAAATAGAGGAGGAGATCATTGATTAAGGGACAAGCTGTGAATTAAAATCACTGTTTTTTATGATTTTATTTCTTGAATTCTTCATCAATTATAACTTTTATTTTTATGGTGTGTTTTGAAAAATTGATTACTTTATGTAAGAATGATGTTTTTTTATTTGTAAAAATGTTCACTTCAAACCACGGATATCTCCTACTCAACTTTTATAAACTTTAAAATCTTTTTTATTTTCATATTTTATTTAACTGTAATTTAGTTGGTCTCTAAGTATATGTAACTCATTATTCAATTTAAATCTAAATATGTAGTATGTAAAGTTGTTTATTATTTTTTATATATACTTCAAAATCAATTTGATTAAAAATTGAGTTATTTTAAGATATTACTTTTTCTTCTTATTGAGTAAAATATTATTTTATTTTAGATACAGATCAGTTTTTTTTATTTTAAATATATTGTTTTTTATTTTTATATGTAATTTTCAGTTATTAATTGCTTTTGAATTTAGCTAAACTTTGGTATTGTACTTCATGGTACGGTACATTACCAGTATCGATCTAATCTCTAAACCTTAGACACTTTAGAAACTAGTTGTATGTTTTAGAGCATTCGTATTGAATTCTTTATCTTCGTAATGTGACTAAAACTCATCTTTTAAAAACTCATCACTTCATATTTACCTTTATTCAATTAAATAATATTTTTTAATTATTTTTCACTTTTTCATATTCACAACTACTCACAAATATTTATAGATATGAGGTGAACATCGAGATGATAGTGTCTCTATATATTTTCATTATTTTATAGAATCGAATAATGAAAGGATCTAGAGTTTTTTTACTATTTCTCTGTATTTGAAAGATTGAAGACTTCGCTGTGAATTATCTTAAAATCATTTCTTGTTTAAACAATTAAATATCGGTTATTTTAATGAAAATGACTCGAAAAGTCAATGCTTTTGATTCAAAAGAGAACCACACAAAATGTCGACACTTTTTTTTTTGAACGGCCAACAAATAATTTTATTGATACAAGGTTAACATCAGTTAACCAACATTACATAAAAATGTCGACACTTATTCGTGAGATATGCACCGACGAAGTCACCTTCTATACGTATATTTCAAAGCTATTAATTAATACTCTTCTTTTTTATTCCTAAAAGGAGTTATAAAGCATCAGATACTAGAAATTTAATTTATACATATCTATTAGATGAAGGGTATACATACACCGAGTGCGCCTGCTACTAGGATGGAAGCAAGTGCTATGAGTTTATAATGGAGAGCTTCATTCTTTTTACCCTCTTTTTCTTCGGGTTCACACGGGCACTTAGCTAAAACATGGGTGGTTATTATGTCTAAGAACAAGAAAGAAACAAAGGCTAGCTTTCCTATGCCCATTTTGATCATGGTAGTGGAGGCACTATTGAAGAATCAACAATTTTGCTTTTTTTTTTTTCTTTCTCAGAAGAAAATAAAAGTTTTGGATATTTAATTTGGAATCCATTTTTTTCTTATATAGAATAATGCTAAGGGGCGGAGCTTAGTGGGAACTTGGGGTTGCATCCGCCTTTCAATATTTCGGTTAAAAGTATAAAAATTTTGATTTTTCATTCAAAAATTTTAAAATAATATGGGATCCCCCCCCCCCCCCCCAAAAAAAAAAAATTTATTATGCCTAAATATTTATACAATATATAAATTGGGTCCTATGACTTTACCAAAACTTTTGGTCAAGTTCCGCCATTGATAATACGTAGGATCGTGACAAATATAATACTAAATCAAATGATTTTTTTTAATTATCAAAGCTAGCTAATTGCATGAGATCATTGATTAAGGGACAAGCTGTGAATTAAAATCACTGTTTTTTACGATTTTATTTCTTGAATTCTTCATCAATTAGAACTTTTATTTTAATGGTGTGTTTTGAAAAATTTATTACTTTATGCAAGAATGATGTTTTTTTATTTGTAAAATGTTTACTTCAAACCACGGATATCTCCTACTCAACTTTTATAAACTTTAAAATCTTTTTTATTTTCATATTTTATTTAACTGTAATTTAGTTGGTCTCTAAGTATTTGTAACTCATTATTCAATTTAAATCTAAATATGTAATATGTAAAGTTGTTTATTATTTTTTATATATACTTCAAAATCAATTTGATTAAAAATTGAGTTATTTTTAAGATATTATTTTTTCTTCTTATCGTGTAAAATATTATTTTATTTTAGATACAGATCAGTTTTTTTTAATATATTGTTTTTTAATTTTATATGTAATTTTCAGTTATTAATTGCTTTTGAATTTAGCTAAACTTTGGTATTGTACTACACGGTAAGGTACATTACCAGTATCTATCTAATCTCTAAACCTTAGACACTTTAGAAACTAGTTGTATGTTTTAGAACATTCGTATTGAATTCTTTATCTTCATAATGTGACTAAAACTCATCACTTCATTTTACCTTTATTCAATTAAATAATATTTTTTTTAATTATTTTTCACTTTTTCACAATCACAACTACTCACAAATATTTATAGAGATGAGGTGAACATTGAGATGATAGTGTCTCTATATATTTTCATTATTTTATAGAATCAAATAATGTAAGGATTTAGAGTTTTTTTACTATTTCTCCGTATTTGAAAGATTGAAGACTTCGCTGTGAATTATGAATGCTTTTAAAATCATTTCTTGTTTAAACTAAAGGTCAAAAAACAATTAAATATCGGTTATTTTAATGAAAATGACTCGAAAAGTCAATGCTTTTGATTCAAAAGAGAACCACACAAATTGTGGACACTTATTCGTTCGGTTATTTTAATGAAAATGACTTGAAAAGTCAATGCTTTTGATTCAAAAGAGAACCACACAAATTGTGGACACTTAGGGTGAAGGGAGTGGTTAAACATGTAAAAGTGGCAAACTTCAAAATGAACCAATCAGAGTGTGCCATGTCAAAAAGTGTGAAGAGTTTAAACTTTGGTGAAAAGTGTTGGCAGTGGTTAGACACTTGAAAGTGGCAAACTTTTTTTATTCTTTTTTTTTCCTACCCTCCACAAATCATCATCAGCCACCGGTTCCACCTCCACCGCCACCGGTTCCACCTCCATCACCACTCTCCACTACCACCGGTTCCACCTCCATCACCACCGGTTCCACCTCCATCACGTTCACCTCCACCACCACCGGAAAAAATGGCGGCTGAAGGTGATGACGGTGTTTGGTCGGAAAAAATGGCGGCTGAAGTGGGTTTGTCGAATCGGTGAGGCATTGTCGAATTGGTTAGATTGCCGCGCGGGATAAAGGGGTGGCGACGGTGTTGCCGCTCGGCAATCGGCTTTGCCGATGACTTTGCCGCCCCACTCCCTTCACCCTTATTCGTGAGATATGCACCAACGAAGTCACCTTCTATACGTATATTTCAAAGCTATTAATTAATGTTCTTCTTTTTTATTCCTTAAACAATAAAGCATCAGATACCGTAAATTTAATTTATACATTATCTATTAGATTTATAGTGGAGTTCAAATTTCATATAATTGTTTCAAAACCATAAACGTTAACTTTCGTGTGTTTAGCTAGGAGATCATCTCTAAATCTATCTATACATTCCATAAAAGGAGAAATCCAAGTGACATAAGAAAAGCTGATGTGTCAGCTTGAGAGTATGTCCAACAAGGCTTTTCTTATGTCATTATTATATCATAATGCCTAATATTAAAAGAGTTTCAAATTCAAAGTTGGTCCACATCCACTTTTTCAAAGGTCTGCCCTCATTCATAATTTAAAGTACCGCTGTTTATTGAAAATTCAAAAAACTTCTTCTCACGTTCAAAATTCAAACCATATATATTCTAATCATATAAATAAGATATAATTATCTGGCTCCACATTCAAATCTCTCTCGCTCATATCTACATATGAATTTGACTCCACATTCAAATTTCAATTCATCTCTCTCATTTATATTTGCGATCATATCTCTCATGATTGAGCCGGTTAATCTTTATATACAGTTCTTTGTTCCAATATCATTGTTCCAATATCGTTGTTTCATGGAAGCTCTGTTTCACATACTCACCTTTGACCTTGGCTTTGCGGGTTATTTTAGGTTTGTGGATTCTTTTAACTGTTGATATATGTTGATAATATTTATTTTAAGGTGTTGATATATTTCAGCTTTTTTTTTTACCGAGCGAGCAGTGGGGAGTTCTTCTGCACTGTTTTTGAAGTCTGAAGTGCAGAAAGTGGAGTACTTCTTTATGATAAATGAAGAAGTTAATGGTACTTTTGAGCATCTGTTTTTTTGTAATTTTATTTTTGTTCTTTCGGTTTATTGATATTTAACTTTTTACTACGATTATTATATCCTTCTTTTACATTAGACTTGAAGAAATATACAAGTTAAATAACATATATGAATTTCGCTCCACATTCAAGAGTTAAAAATGTCAGCATACCCTTCTGTAGGTTCTTATGATTTAAAGTATCGGTTTATCAAGCAAGTTGAGGATCAAGTATATGAGGATAGGGCCACTGTTCAAGAGCTAAAGAGGTGTTTTGGTGATGTCTTTCTGCACTTCGGAATTTAAAAACAGTGCAGAAGCTTTTTCAATACGTTTTACTACCATTATATCCTTCTTTTACATCAGAGTTGAAGAAATATACAAGTTAAAAATGTAATTATATCCTTCTGTAGGTTCTTATGATTTAAAGTATCGCTTTATCAAGGAAGTTGAGGATCAAGTTTATGAGGATAGGGCTACTGTTCAAGAGCTGAAGATTATTAAATTTCGTTGTTCAGTTCTTAATGTAATTGTTGATCTATCGTCATATGTGATATGTAAATTTTAATTCTATTAATTTTTGTAGAGCATTTTATTTTTAATGATTTGAGCATCAAGAGTTGTTAGTGTTGATACCTGCTATTGTAAATGTTGAGTTGCTATTGTTCAGTGGCGAAGCTTGATAATGAAGACAGGGGGTCGAAAACATATATACCCAAAAATTTCTATAGAAACGGAGGGTCGAAAACGTCATACCCAAAAATTTCTATACGAAAACTACATATATAACACTACTGAGCGGAAAGTTCGGGGGGTCGGGCGCCCCTCCCGGCCCCTCTTAAGCTGCGCCTCTGCTATTGTTGCCAGCATCTGTTTGGCAAAAGATTTATCCACTGTTTAAAGATATTGTCTGTTCTCATAATTCCTGTTTTTTGTAAGGACTGTTGAGTTGCTACTGTTGCCAACATCTGTTATTCCCAACAGCAGTTTCTAAAGGATTGTCAACCATGAACCCAATAGAAGTTCTGAACATTCTTAAAAAATAGGTATTTTGAAAAAAATTTGACAAAAAATCTTTAAAAGTCTGTTGAAAACAGCTGTTTTTAAAACATCTGTTTGGCAAAAGATTCATCCACTGTTTAAAGGTATTGTCTCTTCTCTTAATTCCTGTTTTTTTTTTTTTTTTTTTTTTTGTTACGACTGTTGAGTTGCTACTGGTGCGAACATCTGTTATTGTAGGATCGTTTGCACGACCAAACGAGTCGTTCAGAAGAGATCTCGTCCAATACGAGAGGCGGAATCAAACGTATCGGTGTTATTTCAGCTGTATACACACTAGAATCACTTAATCTATCTCTTGTATTGATTTGATGACGATTACAGATCTGGAAACACTTCGGCAGAGCTTCGCTACCGGAATCTGAAAGTTACAAATGAAAACAACAAGTCCACTATTTATACTAAATCCAGTTCGTTTGAACAAGCATCTCCAGTTCGTATGAACTGGTCCAGTTCGTTTGAACTGGCCACTTCGTTTGAACTGGCTTGTTTACCTCTGTATCCTGTTAATCTCGAACTGTGTGACTTGTTTCATCTATTCTATTACACGACTCGATACAAGACGAAGTCGACAGACGTACCAACAAACTCCCCCTCGGATGTTGACGAGTCTTCGGTATGCCTTCAGAACATCTTCAGTCTTGATCAGTCTTCAAGCTCTCTACAAAATATCTGACAATGTAAGCATCCTAAATCTCTATATTCTTTTCTTCTCTTTCTTATCAGCAGTAACAGCATCTGGCTTTAACCAATCATAAACCTTTCTTTTCCATCTTCAGACTCCCCCTTTTAATCAACTAGGGATCGTAGTCTGGCTAACCTGCACATACTCTACCCAAAAGTAAGTTTCTCAATTTTTCAAGATATAACAAATTTGGAAACTACAACTTGGTAGATATATTATCAAAAATGATTTAACATTTATAATATCTGATGATCACTTGTAAGAATATCATTCATTTTTGACATTTTCATTTCAAAATCTTTTCTTATATCAAACAACTCTCCCAATCCACTGTCCATCATGTTTAGCACTTGGAATTTTGAAATTCAGCTTTTCAACATCAGTTGTCGAAAATCTTTTTGTAATTTTAAAAATTTATGCTAAAACACACTGAAAATCTTTTTGGATTTTTTTTTATTTAAATGAAATGCAGTAAAGAAATATTTACAGACAATATTTTTTTGAGTTTGTGTAAGAGGATCATATCAGTTTATGAGACAAAACATTAACACCATTAAGCTTTAAACATTTTAAGCTCTAAACAATTCACTTAGATTGTCAGCATACTGATCCACTTAAATTTTCACACAAAGTTCAACTGTTTCGAGATACAAGATTAATGTTTTAGAGACTTAAACTTATTCGCATGTCCCACCTCAGAATATACTCCCGTATCCAGATCCCAATATTCAGTCTTACAGGTGAGTATACCACAGATGATATCTGTAATGGGTTAGATGCGAAACCGTGAGAGCTCAGGTCAGAACTTCCGTTCAGCAGAGAGATGACGGCTCGACTTTTAGTGTGTCCCCTTTAGAGGATCTTTTTTACAACAGCATTGATTAGCAATTTTATTGTCTTATCATTTATGCTGAGGGCGACGCTGTATTTCAAGCAAGCGGAAAGTATTCTCCGGGGACTAGGCCATTGCTTCCGCATTATCAGAAGTCCCGGGATAATACCCCAGATATCACTGAGTATAAAGACCTAGTATCTCAAAAAGAGGGACCTTTCAAACAAGATTTCGGGGGTTACCCATATATCCGAGAGATGTTTCCCCACGATATAAGCAAGTTTAAATTTAGGTTTATATCTCGTCACAATCTACTAAATGTGCAAAAACCTACTGACACATCATCAGTGAGACCGTTTATCACATTTTAACTTTTCAATTCTTTAGCATGTTGTGATTGTCCACTGATGTACCATCATTTCCTCTTCTTTGACACAAAACTCATTTCTAAATTTTATCATGTTTTTGCCTTTTTCAAATTTTCAAATGTTTTTAAATTTTCTGAAATTTTTACTCCCCCTAAAATGCAAACACATTTTAGAAAAATTTGAAAACAAACTGTACAAGTAAAATGACAACCGATATCAAATCACTTCAAATCGCCATCCATTTTGCATAAACAATCAGAACTTCCCCTTACAACAAACTATTTTCCCATTGTGATCTCAAAACACTTAAGTTTGTTTTAATCAAATGGTTTTTCCAGAAAATAAGTTTTGTTAAAACCAATTGTAGATTAGGGGTTCATCACCTTATTCTTCAAAAAATACCAATTGTAGAAAATCAAGTACAACTTAATGTCCCTGATTTACTACTTGCAAGTAAGCACAATTAAACCTCTTGAACCAAATATAATATCAAAAACACATGTACCAAGTGTAGGAAAAAAAACATCTGCACAAAATTATGTTACCAACAAAAATGCCGATTCCTGCTTCTCACTTACCAACCTGGAAGCTCCGGCAAGTCATACTTAACCTGTAAAACTTAAACACATTTCTTTAAAACTCTTTCATACAAACAATTTTATCAAGAAAGATGCCGATTCCTGATCCACGATTACAAACTTGGGATCTCCAGCAAGTCCAGATTTTCAAGGAAAGAGAATTTCCACCCAAGTCTTAACAACCTTGGGTTGTTTTAACTCTTGTTCAGTAGGGTTATAAGTTGCTTTCTTTGTAGCATAAAAATCTTTAACTCCTTTTACTTTCCCATCAATCATTTTTCCAAAAAAAATCTTCACGTTTCCATTAAAAACTTTCTCAACATCAAAATCATTCTTCTCAGAATAAAATTGATTCGAGATTTCAACCTTACCAACATTTTGTTTAAAATTTTCATTCTTCAATGATGGAATTTTAACATCATCCATTGAAGACACTGATTTTTCTTCTTTTACCTCAACCTGTGGCTCCTCTGATTTTGTGGAATCAGGTTCATCGCCGATTTTCTCATCAACCTTCTTAACAACCCACATTTGGTTGTCTTTTGCTCTTTTTTTGTAAAAGTTTTTCTTTGAACACTCACCAACTTCATAAGTCGAATTTTCAAAAAAATTAAATTTCTCAGTTGGTGGTTCAATATCAACAACTTTTTCTTTAAGTTTTTCAGATACTCCCTGTTTTGTCTTAGTATTCGTCGGACAATTCCAAGCAATATGACCAGCTTCATTGCATTTGAAATAGGTTCGAGTATCCTTTCTGTGAAAAACTCCAGTTCCAGTTCTTTCCTTCTCAGCATGAAACTCCTGGTTTGATTGTCTCCAGAACGGTTTCTTCTGTTCTTCCTCAGCACTTCCTCCTGAAACAAATTCAGTTTTTGTTTTAGAATTTTTCTCATTTTTATAATTTTCTGACGGAATAAAACCTAATCCTTTCTTTTTGAAATTACCATTATGGTTTGGTTTCTTTTGAAAACCAGAACCAGAATTGTAACCCTTTTTCTTGTTTAGTCGCTGTTGAACTCTTGAAGTGTATTTTTTTTAGGTTTTTCATTAAGATTTACATCTTTTATTTCAGAAATATTAATTTCTGTCATTTTGAAAACCTTTTTGATTATTTCAAATCTAACACTTCTTATTGGAAATTCCTTGTCAGAATATAATTTGTCAGAATCATTCAAAGTGTATGCTACTTCAAATGTTTCATTATCCAAACTTGATTTTGATAACAAAAACTCTTTACTGTAAACCCGTTTAACCGACGATTTTGGACTGTTGACTGACGAACTTGAACCTCCAGACTCAGACTTTGACTCAGACTCCTCATCAGTATCCAACACCTGATCGACCACCTTTTTAATTAACTCAGACTCATGATCAGTGTCAGACGATGTGAAAGTAACGTCAATGTTTTCTGGTAATTCATCAGTTGTATCGGTTTTTAACTTTATATTGACTGCTTTTTGAACTTGCTCCTCATTTGGTTTTCTTGGAGAATAACCTTCCCAAATCGGAGGCGGACACTTGTTATAGCTAACAGTCGGTTTCTTACCAGTATCCTTCTTCTTAGGCTTATCATCTTGAAAAACTTCCATACCTGCAACAGTCGGATAAATTCGATCAATAAGATAATCAGAACTAGAATAACTCTGTAATAATCGTCTGATCCTCTCATTTTCTATTTTTTCGGTTTCCAACTCTTGCTTCCACTTTGCACTTTCTTCAATGTAGAAATTAATAGCTTTTTACTTCGTCATCATTGTCAAAGCATTCTCTCGTTCAGAATTTGTTTTTTGAAGACCAGCTACTGTTCTGTTCAAAACGTCATAAGACTCCTTTACGTAGTTGAGATTGAACAGTAATTGTTCCTTCATCTTCTCATACTCTTCCAGCTTCTCGTCTTTTGCTGCACATTCCTTACATGGTTCTAAACACTTTGAGCACGGCTTGATGACTTCCACAATCTTTTCTACTTCAATGATCTTCTCAATTTCAACAACGTTTTCTCCTTCAATCACCTTTTCCGTATCAACAATCTCCTCAGCAGCAATTTTAACTTCTTCATTTTAAACAGTCTCATCTTTTTCATCAACACTTTCAGACTTCATTTTCTTTTGTTCTTTTGCAGCTTGTTTCTCTTTCAGCTTCTCCAATCGATCTGCAAAATAAAAATGAAAGCTTTCAGGAGAAAGATGAGATTTTGCAACATTAATATGTCTTTCTTCCTCATCATCACTGCTGTCATCAGTTGGCAATTGATCATACTCTACTGATTTGTCAGAACTATCATCCGAAGAACCAGAATCAGATGGTGTTTTATCAAATACAATTTCTTTTTCTGAACTATCATCTGAACTTTGTGAACTTCCATCTGATGAAACAGACTTTTCATCTTCATTCTTCACACTAACACCAATAGATTTCATCCACTCGGTGAACATGTCTAGTTCTTTCACAATCTTAGCAATAAAAGGTTTAAACTCTCCTTTTTCATCAACAAACATATCCCAGCTAAAGACTTCAGGTAGCCTTTCATCATCTTGATTGATTAGGCATGCTTTGCTGTCAGATGAAATGTATTTGTTCCAGCTGAAATTGTCTTTATTCACTAAACATGCTCTCTTTGAATCCTCTATCACTTTTCTACCATGAGCCACTTGTGGTTCTTGTTCTTGTTGTTGACCGACTTGTTGATATATGGCTTTCCGGTAGTAATCATCTTTTCCGAACGGATTCTTAACTTCACTTGCTTCTCTGTTCTTGCATTCCCTCTTGAAATGACCTTTCTCCCTGCATCGAAAACAAGTAACTTTAGATTTATCAAAACCTAAAGTAGAAACATGTGCATCAAGAAAATCATTTCTTCCAGTGATCAATTTGAACTTTTCTGCTCTTCTCAGAACACTAGCTAGACACCATTTGATGTCCATGAGCTCCATCTCTTCAGCGTCTATCTGATCGTAATCCTCTTTTGTTAATGTAGGATTCCCAATCCTCCCTGCAACCAAGCCTTCATAGGATAATAGCATGGAACCAAGTAATGCCATGTGATCTTTTGCAACTTCTTCAGAGAAACTTTGACCACCAGGAAGATTCAAAGCAATGTTGCATTGTATCACACAACCATTTCCACTTTTAGAATTTTGATGCTGAAAACTTGATATTGTATCTTTTGGATTAACACTTGGATATGAAGAGAAACCACTGCTGTTGTTAGAACCCTGATCAACATTTTCTGATGAATTTCCAGCACTAAAAGCAGTTTGAATTTTCGGGCTTCTTTCAACTTCTGGAACATTGCCTTTGTAATACATTTTCACGTCTTGTTGACCACTCGGATTGTTCATCCTTGCAATCTTTTGTTGTTCCAGATCTTGACCCTCTATCTTCTCAATGAACTGAGAAATTGTCAACCCATCATATACCCCAGTATTCTTCAAGATCATCAAGTAAGTACCCCACTCTTTTTGCGGTAAAGCATCAGCTAACTTGTCAACCCATTCTTCACGATCTTTGGTTATGCTCAACATCGACATGGATCGCACTAAGTGGCAATATCTTTCAATAAGCTTCTTTGTATCTTCCCCGGGAAAACTAGTGAATAGATCAAATTCCTTTTTAAGCAGTGCCTTTTTGCACTTAATCATATTTTCACTACCCTCAAACTTGATTCGAAGAGCATCCCAAATTGATTTTGATGTCTTGTCATGTTGAAGCAATACAAAGATGTCTTCCTTAATAGCTTGCTGAAGCAAACTGATCATCATCTTTTCAGCTTTGTACATATCACGTTCTGTATCAGATAATTCAGAAATTGTTTTCTCAACTTGCAGATCAGTACGTGGTAGGACATACTCTTTCAGAATCCATTCCCATGATCTCAGATGGTTAGCTTGAACCCAGTTTTCAAATCTGTCTTTCCATCCGTAATACTCTTCAATGCTCATTAGCTTCGGGAGTTTTTGTGTAGTTCCAGTTTCAATTTCCAAGTTCATGTTTTGAGCAATGGTAGCTGGAGTAGTCGGGGATGTTGCAAACGCGTTGTAAAATTCTTCACTCATGATTCGGTTCTCAAAAATTCACAAACAGCCTCTTTCAAAAGAACTGGTATGATTTCAAACTGAATTTGGTGCAAACTGGTGAAACGAACTGAGTTATAAACGAACTAAAAATCCAAACGATCTGAACTCTCCAAAATGAACTGAACTGGTGCGAAGTAAACTTTGATACAAACTGGAAACTCTTATGCGAAAGGGACTTTGATGCGAAGTGGACTCAAAACGAACTGATCAACTTCGTATGAACTGAGAGTTTTCAAATAACTTTACAAGCGAACTTGAGTCCAAACGAACTGAGATTCACACGAGTTAGTTCAGACGGACTGGTATCAAACAATCAAGTTCACTTCGCATAACCTTTCAAACGAACTAGGTCATTTCGTTTCAATTTAACTCTTCAAACGAACTAGGTCACTTAAATGAACTGAACTATCCAAACGAACTAATTTCAATTCAAACGAACTGCACTCAAACGAACTGAGATCTTCACATGATCTGAATGACTTTCAAACAAACTGAGCTTCAAACGAAACGAACCTTCATATGAACCGAATCTTTTTCAAACGAACTGGTACTGAAAACGTTCAAACTCCAATTTTTTTATAAAATTGAATCCCTAGGTATGTTCTTCATCAAATTCCGATCACAATGATGGGTAAAACGTTCAATATCGTGCACAGAATCGTTCTAGATCTGAATTCAAAATTCCAGTTCATGCGAATTGAAACACTTTCAAACGAACAGGTCGGTTTTTGACCAAATTGATTGAGTTTTAATCTGATTTTTGGTCTAAAAATTTACAGATTATCTAAAACACAGTTTCACACAATATACTTCAAAATCAATCCATTTTATCCAGAGAATCTTGTTTTACTTTGAAAAATCGTGACAGAAAGGTGTAGAAGTAGAAATTTCAGAAATCAAAGCTGAAAATCCAAGAGCTCTTCCTCCTGAGCTCTGATACCACTTGTAGGATCGTTTGCACGACCAAACGAGTCATTCAGAAGAGATCTCGTCCAATACGAGAGGCGGAATCAAACGTATCGGTGTTATTTCAGCTGTATACACACTAGAATCACTTAATCGATCTCTTGTATTGATTTGATGACGATTACAGATCTAGAAACACTTCAGCAGAGCTTCGCTACCAGAATCTGAAAGTTACAAATGAAAACAACAAGTCCACTATTTATACTAAATCCAGTTCGTTTGAACAAGCATCTCCAGTTCGTACGAACTGGTCCAGTTTGTTTGAACTGGCCACTTCGTTTGAACTGGCTTGTTTACCTCTGTATCCTGTTAATCTCGAACTGTGTGACTTGTTTCATCTATTCTATTACACGACTCGATACAAGACGAAGTCGACAGACGTATGCACCAACAGTTATTCCCAACAGCAGTTTCCAAAGAATTGTCAATGATTAACACAATAGAAGTTCTGAACATCTGTTATTGCTCAACGTCTTTAAATGAAGAGGTTTTTTACTGCTGTTGATTTACCACTGCTCAACAGTTCTGAACATCTGTTTTTGCTCAACTGTTATTGCTCAACAATTCCTGTTTTTTTTGTAACGACTGTTGAGTTGCTAGTGGTGCGAACATCTGTTATTCCCAACAGCAGTTTCCAAAGAATTGTCAATGATTAACACAATAGAAGTTCTGAACATCTGTTATTGCTCAACGTCTTTAAATGAAGAGGTTTTTTACTGCTGTTGATTTACCACTGCTCAACAGTTCTGAACATCTGTTATTGCTCAACAATTCCTGTTTTTTTGTAACGACTGTTGAGTTGCTAGTGGTGCGAACATCTGTTATTCCCAACAGCAGTTTCCAAAGAATTGTCAATGATTAACACTATAGAAGTTCTGAACATCTGTTATTGCTTAACGTCTTTAAATGAAGAGGTTTTTTACTGCTGATGATTTACCACTGCTCAGCAATTCTGAACATCTGTTATTGCTCAACTGTTGATTTACCACTGTTTACAACATTTGTTTCCGATGAAGTGGTAGTAGCCTTTGTTTGTCATGTAGATTATTGTTGGTCTTTAAATGAAGAGTTTTTTTTTATATTTTTCTTTGCAGAGGTTTAAAATTTGTCTTTTCAGTTTCTTGATATTTAATCTTATAGTTTTCACATGAAAATTTATTTTTTAAATGTTTGTATTAAATGGCTGCTGATATTTAATATCAATTTATTCCTTTATATTAAAAGTCTGTTGAAAGGACTACTAACTTACTATTGTTGTATAAGATCTGTTGTTGCCCAACAATGGTTTCCAAATATTGCTGAAGGGTATTGTCTGTTCTCATAGGTTCTGTTTAATCTGAGGACTGCTGAGTTACTAATGTTGCCTAACATCTGTTGTTGGCCAACAGTGGTTTTCTCAACAACTGTCATCCATTATCAGAGCAGAGGTTGTGACGTGGACAGATGTTAGCCATCAGATCTTTCTAACTTCTGACACGTCAGCATTCACCTTTTCATTTTATAAACCGTTGTTTCATCCCAAAACAGAGGTTTTACTTTCGTCTGGAGTTTAAAATTCAGCAGAGCGGTTTCCACCTTTTTCTTCAACACTTCTTCGTCAACCTCTCGCAACTTTCAATTCCGATCATGACTTTGGTGATGAAAAAATCGCATAACTACGTTGCTATTTTTGAGAAAACCAAGAACAACACTCTCTATCATTCGATGATTGATGTTCTTACATCATCAAAATATAAGGTCATTCTTACCGCCGACGCTCCCATTTTCCAAGAGACGCTTCGTGATTTTTGGGCTAATGCGAATATTGAAGAACAAAACAATGTGGCCGTAAGTATAACTTCAAAATTTGGAGGTGAATCGGTTGCTATTACCCCCAGTACCATATCAAAAACATTTGAGGTATACGACTTGGCAGGTAAGACCTCTTTGCCGAAAAATGAGATTCAAACATACTTGAAGGGGAGGGGATATGATGGAGAGTTGAATAAGGCAACTATGTTTAAAGGTAATTTTCCACTACCGATGAAATTCCTGTTCCATACTCTCTTAATCTATCTCTCAAATAAAACTACTTCTTTTAATGAAATACCTTTGAAAATTCAGTCATTGGGGTATGCAATTTTGACAAATACTGATTTTAATTACTCCCAAGCACTGTTTGCTGATTTGGTTGCAAATTTAAATAACATTAAAAGGGGCAAAATTGCTGCTATTAAAAAGGGCAAAACTGCTGCTATTAAAAAGGGGAAAGCCGCTGCTATTAAAAAGGGGAAAACTGTTGGTTTTCTTTTGTTTCCTAGACTATTAAGCTACTACCTGCAAAAACATGTTTCTCAAAAAGCTTTTGAAAAAGGTGAAGGTATTAAAATGAATAGTCTAACTTTTACTCGCCTTATGGCTAAAGAGTCAGATGTTTTCAAAACTGAAGCAAAGGGGAATGAGGAAATTTTGGATGAGTCTACAACTGCTCCTTAAACGTCTGTTGCTGAGCCCACTGCTCTTGGTGATCACAGCACTACAACCACTGCTGTGAAACCCCCACCAACAAAACTCAAAAAGACCAAAACAAAATCCAAAAACCCACCGAAACCAGCAAAACGGGTCCCCTGGAAGATGAGATCCCAGAGGTTAACCCCGTGACAACACAAATGTCACTACAAACCACTATTGCTACTTCATCACAACATGTGGAAAGATCTCAACCCATAAACCAAACTCCTCATGATTCCTCACAAAAGGAACATGTTGTATTCACAGGGACACAACAATATGATGTCATACCCTCATATGAGAGTATACTTAAAAGCCCTTCTCCCGCGACAATGTCTCTTTCGACAACAATCCCTTCATCTTCCATTCTACCAAAGTTTGTAACACTGCTTCAAGCTATTGACAATCAGAGTGATAGCAATCCCTCTCACGAACACTTTACTGAGAGTTTAACTTCAACAATAGCTATGTCTGAACCTTTTCAATTACCTAACCCAGAAATAGTTGAGGAGGCTACACCTCTTGAATTTCAGCAAATTCTTGATGGTATTTCAAGTGGAGCAGCTACTACAAATGTCAAATCCACTGATTTACATTTGGACAGTAGTTTCATCAGTCAGACTCCCTTGAAGGCAACCACTGCTGTGTCTATCAAGGTATCCACTGGTGAGTTCAAGTTAACCACGGGTGAGATCACTGAGGTAACCACTGATGCAGAGGGAAGTCCCCAGAACCAAGAACAAGGGGCATCTGCTAATGAAATTTTGGAGATACCTCCTCTTTCAAAAGCAGATACAACCACCTCTGGTGGGAATTCAGTTGATCCTATTAAGTTAGGTGATGGATTAAAATACCAGGATTTGACGGACAGGATATCTAACTTGGAAACAACTGTTGCTAATATGAAAGATCAATTGAAGCAGTTGGTGGATGCTTTCAAAAGTCGACCTTCTCGTCAGCAGTTATGCCAAGAGCTTTGGAATTCGGTACAACCCATTCTTGTAGCTCAAAGGGAACTGGCTGAGATTCAACTTAATTCCCACATGAAGCTAATTAGAGTTATGGTTGAAGCAAGATACAAAGACACACAGGCTGACATCAAGGGCATAAAAGAATGCATTGCAAAGTTAACTGGTACTACCCCTACACCTGTGTTTGAAAAAGCCGATGAAGATGATGCTGAAAAGAGGGAAAAAGATTCCATGAAAAACTTTGGCAAACCAACACCAAGGAATCAGCCAAAACAAAATCCAAAGCCTGCCAAGCAAACTTCTGCAATATCTCCTAAAAAATCTGATACTGGTAAGAAAAAGGGAATTGATGATTCCGTTAACAAACAGACAGATAAGGAGATTGAACGAAAACAGAAGATGAAGCATACGAAAGAGGAAGATGAAGTGCTTAACATTGGAACTTCAAATAGTAGAAAATCACATAAAGATAACGAATCACCACCAGAAAAACCAACCACTGCTGCGAAACTCAAAACCACTGCTGAACCTAAGAAGTCAGATTCTAATACACCTAAAACAAAACTCTCACCAGAAAAACCACCTGCCAAAAAGCAGAATACAAAATCCTCATCACCACTGCCAACCTTGACTGAAACAATTGTTGATGCAACAAATGTTTCAGCATATGTTAAGACAACAGCGGTTGAGACACCAGTTGTTTCAACAGTTGTTAGTCAATCCACTGATTCTACCCAATTTCAATTTCCATCACAATCAACCCTTACAGTCATGGCACCTTTTTCTTCCCTAACTCCTCCTTCTCCAAAATCTGTTTACACAAAAAAGAGAAAATTCATGGTGCATGAAGAAGAGAAGGAAGAAAAAGATATACCCGCACCAATTTCGTTATCAGCTACTCCGTTCATTCAAACTTCGCCCAAACCATTCGTCCCACCTCCATCAACAAAGATCAACCCATTGGCAGTAACTTTCCCTTTGGAACTGCTTGCAGTTCAAGATGAAATGACTCAATTTTACACAGAGGATGATCCATCTAAAAGAATCTTCCCATCTCTTCAGGGATTCGAAACTCCAAAGAATATTTATGAATATCTTCAGCTAAAGGGCAAGCAAGCAGAAAATAAGGAAAATGAAGAGTGTAAAGGGCTAGGAGACATTAATTAATCAGCTCGCATGCAACATTGGCTTAGTGAAGTCAAGAAGTTGGAAGATTTTGCTAGAGACCTGAGTAAGAATATGTCAAATCTGTCACCAAATGTTGAGCTAGAAAAGACATTAAGAAATGATTTCTTAAACACTATCAGGGAAAGCAAGCCCTACGAAGCCTACAGATCTGATTTCAAAGACTGGCCCCTTGAGGCTCTTAATGAGGAAGTTAATAAAATTGAAAAGATGAATAAAGATCCTCAAATGCCAAAATCTGCTCCCAACTGGAAACAATACAAAAAGGTTGAAGTGGATGAAGTGTTGAAGTATAAGAGAATGAAGGCAGAACCTTTTAGCAGCTGTAACACCCGTCTTTAATTTACAAGAATTTAATGTAAATAAGCGATATATATAAATTCTATGACCCATTTTATAGCATAAGTTCCAAAAGTAAGTTTTAAAGTAACAGACATTAGTCAACTGCTGACTAATTCAAACATTCAAAAATTATTTAGCAAAATAGTTACATCATAGACATTGTCTAAACAAAGTTAACTTAAGCGGAAGCTTCAAAAGTGCGTGTTCGGTTCTTCAAAAGCTTGCTTGACCGTCATCCGTAATCCTTGAATACCTAGAAACTGAAATGTTTACATTAAACATTAGTATTAGAGTACATTGGAATAATACATAGTCGAAACTACGTTTAAAACGGATTCGATTGAACGAAAGTATACAAAACTTTACAAAAATTTCAGGACTCTACCGTAACTTACGGTGTCTACCGTAAGTTATGGCAGTCACTTGATATCTTTGGTTTACTGTAAGTCAGAAGGAATCCATCGTAAGCTTCTGATCTCTACCGTAAGTTACGATGGACACCGTAGCTTACGGTAGTCCCTGTAAGTATGTATTTTGACCTTTTATTTGTTTTGCTCGAACCCAATTCTTGGATTTCTCGTTCTATCAAACCAACACACTGATTTTCATATTCTAATAGGTCTTTTATGAACAATAACGAAGGTCGGGTATCCATACTATAATGCATTATCATGCCTTATTTGGTTATTCGACCCGTTTGGCTCATCTAAGGGATCCTCCATTTTGATGACTACCAACGAGGTCTAACCAAATTCTTGGCCTACTATTCGACATAGCAATCATTATCGCTTTAATTCAACTCAACTTTTATTCCACAATTCAACTACATCTATGCTAATTATCAAAATTTACTCAAATGTAACAATTCAAGTTACATACCTTCAAAGTAGGCCTTTCAAACGTGATTCGCCACCCGCTTGTCCGCTTGACGCTCCTGCGTCCTTTCCTATAGAGTTCATTAATGACATGTTTAGAACTCTCTTTAAACCATATATCGCATAATATACCGAAACATCATAATTATGCGTTTGAACTTTAAATTTCAAATTTTAAACCTTCTTTGAGGCATTTTCATAAACACTTTAAGGGCATATTTTTACATGATTATATAGCAAGTTTCTAGCTTATCACTTAGCCCTAATTTCACCTCAATCAACCATTTTACATGATTGTTAGCTTCTAAATTTCTGAAATCACTTCAAAATTGTCAAATTACACTAGAACAACACCCAATTTCCTAGTGTTCATCAAATTACACATAACCCACTAATCACCTACAATGGTGTTCATAGGTTTCACTAAAATTTCACATGATTTCAACTTGTATTTGTCTAGGGTTTGTCCCAAGACACTATATGGTTCTTAATTCATCATAAAACAAACATGCAACCATGAATTTCAGATTTTCCCAATTTCATGAGAATTTCAAACAGAGAATTAGCACCAAATTTTACATACCTTGTAACCCCCTTGTGATGAGGATCACGAATCTATGTTCAGATTTCGATTTGGGACAGAAATTAGCCTTCAATTGTTCGATTTTGTGGAGTTAGGGTTTGGTGAGAAGCTTTGGTCGCTCCCCTGTGTTCTTGATCGACCAGACACACTAATTGTGTGCTTGGTTTTTGTTTATTTTGTTTTAATAAATTCTAGTTTCAGTTTTTACAAGATTAACCCCTCCTCTTTTGAATAACTTATAGTTTGGCTGTTTTTAACCCTATTATAAGTTATTTCTAGACTATTAGCTAACTAGGTTAAAATTCCTAGTTAGTAAATTCTCGTTTATTTATACTTTATAATCCTAATATAAAGTTTTACATTTTCGGGATGTTACAAGTCCACCCCCCTTAAAAAGGGTTTCGTCCCCGAAACCGAATTACGTACCAAATAAAATAGGGTAGAGGCGTCGCATCTCCTCCTCGGACTCCCACGTAGTGTCTGAGCCTTTTCTATGCTCCCACTTGATCTTTACTTGATCAATTTGTTTATTTCGTAATTGCTTGACCTTTCGATCTAAAATCTCCACCGGTCTCACCGCATAATTCAGGCTATTATCCACTTCGATATCATTATAGTGGATACAAGCAGTTTCATCTGCTAAACATTTTCGGAGATGTGACACGTGGAATGTGCTATGAATCCCACTCAACTCCTCGGGTAGTTCGAGACGGTATGCTACCTTACCAACCCGTTCGGTGATTCTGAATGGCCCAATGAATCTTGGGCTCAACTTTCCTCCTTTTCTGAACCGTATTACTCCTTTCCATGGCGATACTTTCAACATTACTTTATCGCCCACTTGAAATTCAATCGGCCTCTTTCGTTTATCTGCATAAGACTTTTGTCGATCTTGAGCCGCTTTTAGGTGAGTTCGGACCATGTCGATCTTCTCATTCATAGTTTGGATTATATTAGTAAGTGCTAGTCCTCGTGGACCCGCTTCTCCCCCACATACCGGGGTTCGACACTTTCTACCATATAACATTTCATACGGGGCCATCTTAATGCTCGCGTGATAGCTATTGTTATATGAAAATTCGACCAAGGGTAGATAGACATCCCAACTACCCCCGTAGTCAATAATGCAAGCCCGCAGCATATCCTCCAACGTTTGTATTGTTCTTTCACTCTGCCCATCTGTTTGTGGATGGTAAGCGGTGCTAATGAACAGTTTAGTTCCCATTTGTTCTTGGAATTCATGCCAAAAATTCGAAGTAGACCGAGTATCTCTGTCTGACACAATGGATATCGGTACCCCATGACGTGCTATGATTTCATTGGTGTACACCTCTGACATCTTCTCGGATGTATAAGTCTCACGAATCGGAATAAAGTGAGCACTTTTCGTCAATCTATCCACGACTACCCATATAGCATCAAACCCGCGGTTAGTTTTGGGCAATTTGGTCAACAAATACATGGTGATTTGTTCCCATTTCCAAACTGGGATATCCAATGGCTGCAACTTACCATATGGTTTCTGATGCTCCGCTTTGACTTGCAAGCAGGTCAAACACTGCTCCACATATTTCACAATATCTCTTTTCATCCCGGGCCACCAATAGTTTTGTTTTAAATCATTATACATCTTGGTCGCCCCCGGATGGATTGAATATCAGGATTTATGAGCTTCATCAAGTAGTAGCGTCTTTACCCCACAAGTATTTGGAACCCATATCCTTCCGGATCGAGTCTTCAACCCGTTATTCCCATCCGACAAATCTTTCAACTGGCCGATTATTCTTTCTTTCTTCCAATTCTCCTCTTTCACTGCTTCTAATTGCGCCTCTCGGATACGTTCAAGTATACCCGAGGTCACCACAAGCTGCATCGATCTTACTTGTATTGGGACATAGTCCGCTTTTCTGCTCAGAGCATCCGCCACCACATTTTCCTTTCCGGGGTGATAGTGTATTTCACAGTCAAAATCTTTCACCGTTTCTAACCATCGCCTTTGTCACATATTTAACTCCTTCTGATCGAAGAAGTATTTTAAGCTCTTGTGATCAGTGAATATGGTGCACTTTACTCCATATAAGTAGTGCCTCCATATTTTTAATGCAAATACCACTGCAGCCAACTCGAGATCGTGCGTGGGATACTTCTTCTCGTGTATCTTCAATTGCCTCGAGGCATAAGCTATAACCTTGCCCCGTTGCATCAAAATGCATCCGAGCCCCGATAGTGAAGCATCCGAATAAACCACCAAGTCTTCAACCCCGTCCGACAAGGTTAGTACCGGAGCTTGAGTTAATTTCTCTTTTAGCGTTTGAAACGCTCTTTCTTGATCAACACCCCAAATGAACTTTTCTTCCTTCCGGGTCAGCTTTGTTAGTGGCGACGCAATCTTGGAGAAATCTTGTATGAATCTCCTATAGTATCCCGCAAGCCCCAAAAAGCTTCTAATTTCCGAAGGGTTCTTCGGGGAATTCCATTTTGACACGGCCTCGATCTTTGACGGATCCACCAATACTCCATCGGCACTTATGACGTGGCCAAGAAATTGTACCTCTCGTAACCAAAGGGCACACTTAGAGAATTTCGCATACAACCTTTCTCGTCTAAGCGTCTCTAACACCTCTTGTACGTGGTGTGCATGTTCAGCTTCGCTTTTCGAATACACCAAAATATCATCGATAAACACGATGACTGACTTATCCAACATTGGCTTGCAAACCCGGTTCATGAGGTCCATGAAAGCCGCGGGTGCATTTGTTAGCCCAAATGACATCACGAGGAATTCGTAATGTCCTTATCTCGTGCGGAAAGCCGTCTTCGGCACATCTTCCTCCTTGACCTTTAGTTGGTGATACCCCGATCTAAGGTCAATTTTTGAAAACCAGTTCGCACCTTGTAATTGGTCGAATAAATCATCTATCCTCGGAAGCGGGTATCGGTTCTTTACCGTGAGTTTGTTTAACTCCCGTTAATCGATACACATGCGCATGCTCCCGTCTTTCTTTTTCACGAACAGTACCGGTGAGCCCCAAGGAGACACACTCGGCCTTATGAATCCTTTGTCAAGCAGGTCTTGAATTTGGGACATCAACTCTTGTAATTCCGATGGTGCAAGTCGGTACGGTGCTTTTGCTACGGGTTTTGCGCCCGGAATCAATTCGATCCCGAACTCTACTTCCCGTTCAGGCGGTATCCCCGGTAAATCCTCCGGAAACACATCTTCATAGTCTCGTACTACTGGTACGTCTTCAGTCTTCCGTGATCCTTTCTCGGGCTCATTTGCGTATATCATGAATACCTTGCATCCTCGCTTCATAAGCTTGTGAGCTTTCAACATTGAGCATATTACAGGGTTGCCTCCTTTTTCGCCATAGATAGTGACGTGTTTCCCGCTCGGAGATATTAGCTTTATCTCCTTACGAAAACACACGACCTTCGCATGGTGCTGAGATAGCCAATCCATCCCAACGACTACTTGAAATTCCCCCATTGACATCGGGATTAGATCTATCAAGTATTCCTCATCGTCTATGTTTAATTTGCAGCTTCGACAAACGTCAAAAACTATAAAACTTTTGTTGTCCCCTATTTCGACTTCTAAGGGCACAAATAATTTTGTCAATACAAATGAAGGATGTCGAATAAATTCATGCGAAATGAAGGATTTATTCGCACCTGTATCAAACAATATACGTGCGGGAATTGAGTTAATTGTGAATATACCTGAGACCACGTCGGGTTCTATCTTTGCTTCAGCCGCGGTAAGTTGGAAGGACCTAGCCTTCGCCTTTGGAGCTTCCGTTGGTGACTCTGTTGTGTCTCTCTTTCCAACCAACTCGGGGCATTCAGACTTTTTGTGGCCGGGTTGATAACATTTGTAACAAACAGAAACTTTTCCGGGACATAGCGATGCAGTGTGCCCCGTCTTCCCACATACCGGACACGGCTTGTCTTTGAAGCGGCACTCACCTTTGTGCCCCTTTCCACATACTTTGCAACTTGGCGACCCGCCTTTAGTCTCCAATTTCTTCCCTGATTCAGCAGTTCTAGCTTTCTTTGTAGGGCTTAGATTCACATCCTGTGCCCTTCGCTCACCCCTTTCAACTTGTTTCTTTAACTCGATTTCCCGCTCCCGGGCGGTGTTGATGATTTCTGTGAGAGTTTCATATTTTGAGGGAGTTATAAACTCCCGGTATTTAGCACTCAGCATGTTGTAATAGTAGTATATCTTCTGCTCTTCAGTGGTGACCAACTCGTCACAGAATCTCAGCTTATCCATGAAGATGCCCGTGATTTTATCAATTGATTCTCCCTTTTGTCTTAGCTGGATAAATTCCTCTTTGATCCTGTTGATAACTGCTTTGGGACTATGGTGTTTAAGGAATTTAATGTGAGAAGAAAAAGAAGAAAGAGCATATTAGTAAAATACTATTTCATTTATAACTCATATCATTAATTTTTGGGGAAATTACTTAGTTGTTGATTGGGTAACATGTTGGATAAGAGAAAAGAATATATATATATATATATATATGAGAAGGTTCATTTGAGAAGAAATTTAATGTGAGAAGAAAAAGAAGAAAGAGCATATTAGTAAAATACTATTTCATTTATAACTCATATCATTAATTTTTATCTCTTTAATTAATTAGTCAACTAATCATTAATTATCCTACATATAATCTACAAAACCTACACATATCAAAATTTTCCTACATATACCCTACACATTATAGAATTTTATCCTACACAGTCGAAATTTATCCTACACGCCTCGAAATATATCCTACACAACTCGTAATTTATGCTACACAACTAGTAATTTGTTTTACACTTTAAATTAAGTTGTCTTTTTTAATTTGGAAAAAATATATATTTTGAAAAGGAGTTACAAATTTAATTTAGTTAGTTATTAAAGGGAAAGAATACAAATTAATGATTTATGTAAGTTTACCAATATACCCTTATATTAAAATTAAATGCAAATATTAAATGAAGTAAAATGAAGCATTCTTATTGGTTGAAACTTCTTCTTTTTTCTTCTTACAAAAAAATTCTTCTCATTTGAACCCTCCACTATATATATATATAGGGGACCGCTAGAATGAGAACCACCTCGAGTTATGAGAACCGCGAGAACTACTTGATCCGCTTTTTTTACTTTCAACTTTGGTCATTTATATTTTTCATTTTCCGCAAATTTTTAGCTTTATCATTCGTTCTAAATTTTTTGACTTAACACACCATAACGTGCGTCTTTAGTTTAACGTTTTTACGTTTCGTTCTAAATTTTGAACACGGAACTCGTAAACCACAAACTTGTGGTGTAAAAAACTACACACACGGCATTTTTAAAATTTTTTTTTTTTACGAATGTGTTTATAATACATGCATCTACGTTTTTGAAAAAAAAATTTGGTCCACCTCGCCTCGTACAGTGTGGTTCTCGCGGTTCTCATAACTCGAGGTGGTTCTCATTCTAGCGGCCCCCTATATATATATATATATATTAAGTTTTAAATATTGTTTTTTTTTTTGTATTTATTAAACTGTTTTATAATAGAATAGTAAAAAGACTAAATTACCCTTATATGATATGACTTAACTGAAAAATTTAACTAGGTTAGTGTTAAAGGACGTAGAGTGTAATTTTCCAAATAAAGGATCGTGACTGTAATTATTGAAGTTAAATGTCATCCATTGCAATCTGATACAAACTAAAGGACGAAAAATGTAATTTACCCTTTTTTTTATATAATAAGAAGTTGTCAATCATTAAGTTCCCTACTGATAATACGTACGATCGTGACAAATAGATCATTGATTAAGGGACAAGCTGTGAAGAAGTTGTCAATCATTAAGTTCCGCTACTGATAATACGTACGATCGTGACAAATAGATCATTGATTAAGGGACAAGCTGTGAAGAAGTTGTCAATCATTAAGTTCCGCTACTGATAATACGTACGATCGTGACAAATAGATCATTGATTAAGGGACAAGCTGTGAATTAAAATCACTGTTTTTTATGATTTTATTTCTTGAATTCTTCATCAATTAGAACTTTTATTTTAATGGTGTGTTTTGAAAAATTTATTACTTTATGTAAGAATGATGTTTTTTTTATTTGTAAATATGTAATAATTCATTTCTGGTTAATAATAAAAGTGAGTATGTAATAATTCATTTCTTATCGATGTTCCAATTTTATTACGAACTAGGGGTGTGTAATGTGTGTTCTATATTAATGAAAAAAAGATATGTACACATAGTGCAAAGTCGTTTTAAATAAATTGCAAAGAAAAAAAATGATGTGATATGAACGGATTTCTACAAGTTTACCAAATTATTTCTAAATTCCAAGATATTATACACAAATAAAGTTACAGGGGGTATGGTATAGATGAAAGTGATTTCTATAATTATTTAGAGCTTGGCATATGTATTTTATGCCGAGGGTATATGCATGTGTTAAATTACATTTGGTTTTAGACTTGTTACTCTAATGGTTTGGAGACACTATTATAATCACATGACACATCGTTCATGCATTGGACCTAGACCACTTAAACACATTATTGTACGTTAGACATGTCATTGTAGTTAAATTACATTTGGTTTTAGACTTATTGCTCTAATGGTTTGGACACACCATTATAATCACATGACACACATCGTTCATGCACTGGGCCTAGACAGGGGCGGAGACAACATTAAACCAGCCGTAGCACGGGCTACGGCTCAAAGTCGTGTTCGCAGTGTTTTGCAGTGTTAATTTTTTTTTTTTTTGATTTTATATAAAGGATACCCCTAAAAAAATACGAGGATACCCCTATAAAGGATTTTATATGAATACACCGTAATTTTTTTTTTTTTTTGGGATACCCCTGGTTTTAAGGTCTAGCTCCGCCACTGGGCCTAGACCACTTGAACACATCATTGTACGTTAGACACGTTATTGTAATTTGTTTAAATGCACCATTTTATCTAGTATATATTGTTGATAAACTACGAGTTATTGTAATTTGTTTAAATGCACCATTGTATATAGTATATATTGTTGATAAACTACGATGAATAGTAACTTTAGTTTTATAATAATATATAGTTTTTATTATTCTTTTATTTAATATATTATAATAGTTTGTTATCATATTTACTTTTAACTAGCAAGATTCCCCCGCGTTTCGCGGCGGGAATTCGATTGGTTTCTATTCGGTTCATTACGATACCAACACTCGCTATGGTTTACATCGATCGAAGCAATAAAACGAATGTTGTTCAGTTGATATCGGCTTAGTTGGTTTGCATTCTATGTTTATTTTTTCAGCATTGTGATATAAATTTTATTGAAAACGGATATTGTGTCGTATCAGACTAAATTGAATCGAAACTGGTTTAACAAAATATGTGTCGATACCGGTATTTATTTTTATTGTTTTTTCATCATATTGCTAATATATTGTAACAAACCGAACAATATCGGTACCGGCATGTATTCATTTTTATGGTTACTTGTTTGATAACGGATTTTGTGTTGCTAGCTTGTGAACCGAAACAAACCAAATAAACAACATCAATTGCGATACCGTATTTATTTTTATTGTTTTTTCTTTCGATAAACCGACAACCTATTGCTACCGTATCGTACCGATCAACATGGGTACCAGCACTCATATTCATTTTTAGGGTTTCCGGTTTCGAAAGTTTTTCTTTTATACAACTTTGACTGCGACAATAAATGGATATCGGTACAAGTACCGTGACAATCTGAACCGACCGGTACTGTTCGAACAACATCGATGTTTGTACCGGTGTCCATTTTGTCGATGTAAAACATGTGTTGATTTCTATAGAGAGCATATATCGTATGAGTATTGTAACAAACAAAATGTCTACGGTAACGTACATTCACAACACACCAGCAAACAACTTGGAATGTTAATATAAGAAATAAACATAGATTCGACTTTAGATTTTTTTAATAATCTGCGACAATAAATGGATATCGGTACAAGTACCGTGACAATCTGAACCGACTGGTACTGTTCGAACAACATCGATGTTTGTACCGGTGTCCATTTTGTCGATGTAAAACACGTGTTGATTTCCATAGAGAACATATATCGTATGAGTATTGTAACAAACAAAATGTCTACGGTGACATACATTCAACACACCAGCAAACAACTTGGAATGTTAATATAAGAAATAAACATAGATGCGACTTTAGATTTTTTTAATAAAGTTAACGAACACAAATTATTACCAAAAAATAAAATTGTCGATCCAATGTCCACAGTAACGTACCGTCACTTGTAAATAATTTAAAATGTTAAAACAAGAAATAAATATAATTGTGAATATAGATTTTTCTATAAAGTTAATGCACCCAAATTATTTAAAAAAAAACAAATTGAATAACAACAAAATATTATTAATATAAAAAAGAAAAAAACAAATACATAAAAACCCATTAGTTGCCTATTTATTACTAAAAATACTTACAATTTTTTTTTTGAAAAACTCCCAATACCAATGTTACAACCACATTAAGCATAACTTTGTTCATAATTTATAGTTTTGAAATATGTAATATGTAAAGTTGTTTACTACTATTTTTTATATATACTTCAAAATCAGTTTGATTAAAAATTGAGTTATTTTTAAGATATTATTTTTTCTTCTTATTGAGTAAAATATGATTTTATTTTAGATACATATCAGTTTTTTTTTATTTTAAATATATTGTTTTTGAATTTTATATGTAATTTTCAGTTATTAATTGCTTTTGAATTTAGCTAAACTTTGGTATTGTACTACACGGTACGGTACATTACCAGTATCGATCTAATCTCTAAACCTTAGACACTTTAGAAACTAGTTGTATGTTTTAGAGCATTCGTATTGAATTCTTTTTCTTCATAATGTGACTAAAACTCATCACTTCATATTTACCTTTATTCAATTAAATAATATTTTTTTAATTATTTTTCACCTTTTCACATTCACAACTACTCACAAATATTTATAGAGATGAGGTGAACATCGAGATGATAGTGTCTCTATATATTTTCATTATTTTGTAGAATTGAATAATGAAAGGATCTAGAGTTTTTTTTTACTATTTCTCTGTATTTGAAAGATTGAAGACTTCGCTGTGAATTATGAATGCTCTTAAAATCATTTCTTATTTAAACTAAAGGTTAAAAAACAATTAAATATCGGTTATTTTAATGAAAATGACTCAAAAAGTCAATGCTTTTGATTCAAAAGAGAACCACACAAAATGTCGACACTTTTTTTTTTGAACGGCCAACAAATAATTTTATTGATACAAGGTTAACATCAGTTAACCAACATTACATAAAAATGTCGACACTTATTCGTGAGATATGCACCGACGAAGTCACCTTCTATACATATATTTCAAAGCTATTAATTAATATTCTTCTTTTTTATTCCTAAAAGGAGTAATAAAGCATCAGATACTAGAAATTTAATTTATACATATCCATTAGATTTATAGTAGAGTTCAAATTTAATATAATTGCTTACCGACGCCTGCATAGAGGAGGTAGCGTGTTTGAGTCTCTCCAGCGTAGGGATGAGCATTTGGTATTGAGTAGCGGTATCGTGCAGTACCGAACATTTTCTGTATTGATACTGGTATCAATTTTGATGATTTTCAATACCGGGATTTTTAGTAGTCTACCGGTACCATGCTCATTCCTACTTCAACGGCGGTTCCATCTCCTTTCTACCCTCTTTGTTTTTTCTTAATGCTTTTACCCCTATTTTTATTACATTTAATAACTAAAATATATATAAAAAAAAGTAAAATTAGAAGGTTTGTGCGGTTAGAAGTCATGATACAAAATTAACAATATTAGCTCAAATAGAAAAAGAAGTAATCTATACTTTATTTCAATTTGTTTATTATTTTTTTTATAACAAGAAGTTGTCAATCATTAAGTTCCTTTACAATTGATCGACTCGTTATTCACAATATGTTCGGTTAAAAAAACAAACATCAAATCATAAATATTTGAAAATAGACAATCACTATACGCAAGAAGTATCATCAAGTATATATAGTTAGAAAAGAAAACTCAAGCCCATTTTGCTAGAAGAGACATAAGCCCAGCACCCAAAAGAAGTGAAACATTTGAACCCAATTGAAGCAACTTATTCTTTTGAATCCGAGGGTTCATGAAGTCAGGAGAAAGAAGGTCAACAAGTGCCATGTAGATCAATATCCCTGCGGACGCCGAGTTTAGTACACCCTCGACGATTAGGGCTGTTGAACTATCCTCTTTATAACTACTGGTTACAATTATCCCAATCACGATACCGAATGGGGTTGTAATGCTAAAACAGGCTCCCATGATTGTGGCAGCTAATGACTTGAATTCTGCCTGTAAAAACGTTTCACTTTAATATAATAACCGGTTACCAATATCTCAATCACGATACCGAATGGGGTTGAACTATCCTCTTTGTAACTACTGGTTACCAAATCATCACAATTTTTATTTTGATTCTTTTGAATTATGTCTTTTATTTCTATACTTATGTTATCATATAATCATTTTTCTTAATGTTCAATAATCAACACAAAGATTGATTATTAATCAATGAAAAAAAAACATATAAACAATCTCATTAGGACCCTAAAAATGGAGTCCAGATTGGGTGGAAAATTGGCAATGGAAAACATACCTGAAAAATGCATCCTCCAAGACCTATTCCCTCAAAGAATTGGTGGAAAGTCAATGCAACAACGAGTGGTTTGATGGTTTTTGGACTTTCGGATGCACCCAAAGACAATCCTATAACTACTGAATGTACGATTATACCAAGTTCCAACACCTGCAATGGCAAGTTTATATCTATTAGATACCCATGCAAGCTTCCTGTGACGTCTATGATCACCGCCTTTGCAAGCTTGAACGAAAACTCGGTGAGGCCCAGACTATCAAAATCCAAATTGGTGGAGGCCCAACTCTTAAAAATCCAATATTTCACATTAATTTTTTTTTTGAAAATTTTCGTTAAATTAACACAACGAGCGTAAAATCGATAGGATGGGGCACCATCAGCCCCAATTAGTCTCACACGAGTGTGTCTTCCACATCTCCTAGCCCGTATCAATCTTTATTATGATTTCCTATTATTCTTAGTAAATCACATCCTAATTTTAAAATGTGTTTTTTTGTTCTAGAAGTTTTTTGTTCTTCTTGTGACAAAGCTATGCTTTTGGGATCGAATCGATTGGATCGCGGCCAGTAGACATGAGCGGTCCAGTTAATCAGTTTTGAACCATCTTAAATTAGCCAGTTTTATATAAAGATTGATAATGTGTAGAACTAGTATTGGAGTCCGTGCTTATCGGCGGGGTCGTAGGAAGACGCTGGTAAGTATGTATTTGTTACATGATATATCTATGGGTTATTTTTTACTATACAGATTTTAATCTAAACGAAGGTAAAAATAAGCAATCAACATGATTAAGTATAGGGGTTAAAAGTTAGTTTTAACTATAATAAGGTAAACAAAAATAATTAAATATGTTACGAGTCATATTGAAGGGCAAATTTAGACCATGTAGGCCTTATTCTAAATGACGGTAAAATAAGCAAGCAACACAATTAAATAACATGTATAAAGTTAAAAGTTAACTTTAATTATAATAAATTAAATAAATAATAAGTAAAATAATAACTTTATTAAACTTCAAGTGTTGTATGATAATTCTATTAAAGTTTGGGGTCGAAACGTAAATTATTGATAGAAAAAGAATTATTATTAAACATTTCGATTAAAGTTTAGGGGTAAAAACGTACATTGCTTATAAAAAAAACTTACTAAAGTTTAGTGGTCCTACGATAACTAAATTAAAATTTAGGGTTAAAGGGTATGTTTGGCAAAATAACTGTTGGTTGGAAGTTGGTAGCTGGTGACTAGAAGCTAGTGGCTGGTAGCTAGTAGCTTTTTAGATATATTTGATGTTTGGCAGAGTAGCTAAAACTTTTAATAAAATATATAAAATGACCAAAATGGACATAACTAAAAATTTAAAAAGTTTGTGCATTAAAAAGTTCATTATCTTTAGACATTAAAATAGCCATTTTGTTTCCCTAAAAGCTTGTACCTCCTAATAAACGGAAACGCTACTAGTAGGAGCGTTCAACCAAAAGTTTCAAGCTCCTAAGCTAAAAGATTCAAGCTCCTTCAACCAAACAAGTCTTTTAATTGAGTATGAGTTTTTTCTTAAAAGTTTAAAGCTAGAAGCTTCTAAAAGGTCCATACCAAACATACTCAAAATATAAATTAATTAAAAAAACCCAATAATATTCTACTCCCAAGCTAAAGTTAGACCAATTGTGAATTAGCAGTGTAACAATTTAAAATGTTATAGTATAGAATAGGGGGACCAAGTTTTAAAAATATTGATAATGAGCAGGATTTTTTGTATGCTAGAGCAATAGTCAAAAAGCTTTTTCTTACCGAGAATGCACCAAAATGGGTTATTGATATCCTATATTTGAATTTTCTTACCGAGCAATAGTCAGTCTAATCAATTAATTGGTTCAAATTTTAACTTAATATATATACTATTAAATAACTTTGAGCATCCACAATGAAAAAAAATCAAATAATTACCTATACTTATTTCTTTCACGGCGTTAAAATTTAACACATTACATCCTTAAAAAACACTTATTTCTTTCATAACGTTAGAAAATTTTACACACACATTGTGTGTGAGAGAGATTAGAGAGTGGGGGCCACCACGTCTCATTTGTTGCAAGTTTCGCGGCCCCCTTCTGGACGAACGTCACAACGCGGCACGTCCGCTTTTGGTTGGTTTGGAATTTTTGGATGAGCACCACGCAGGAGCGTTGTGAACGCTCTTAGTAGTTTCTAATCTTGAACAAAAGTACAGAAAAAAAAAAGAGAACACAAGTACATAAAAATTTAATGTATTACTTACCTTAGAAACTATCCTATACCGATCGACTTGTGACAAGTTAGATATTGATCCATGGGCATGTCCATGAGTCGCATGAGTGTGAGCCGCCACTTGACCCATATGCTGTGGGTTCCGCTCTTCGTCTCCATAACCGTCATCAGGCTTTAGAGCCGTTCTAGACTCATGAGATCTGAGCTGATAAGCGGCAGACGAGGTCTCAAACAAGAGTGTCAACATGGTAGCCACCATCGCAATAAAACCCGTAAAAGGGAAGTCTCCCCATGGGTGTTCTTTCAAACATGGAGACGTTAAGCTCTCGAATGCGTCAGGAAGTACATGTATAAAGCCAGTAGCCAATATGACGCCGGCTGCAAACGCCTTAATTATAAAGAAACCATCTTTCTCGGGGCTTAAAGCGGGCACAACTCTACCGATGAAGGGTATACATACACCGAGGGCGCCTGCGACCAGGATGGAAGCAAGTGCTATGAGTTTGTATTTGAGAGCTTCACTCTTTTTACCCTCGTTTTCTTCAGGTTCACAAGTGCACTCAGCTAACACATGGATGGTTATTATATCTAAGAGCAAGAAAGCAACAAAAGCTACCTTTCTTGTGCCCATTTTGATCATGCTAGTGGAGGCACTATTGAAGAATCAGTTTTCCTTTTTTTTTTTCTTTCAAAGAAGAAATAAAAATTTTGGATATTTAATTTGGAATCGTTTGGTTTATATATAGAATAATAATGTAAGATCGTGACAAATATAATACCAGATCACATATTTTTTTTATTGTCAAAGCTAGCTAATTAATAGCATGAGACCATTGATTAAGAGACAAGCTGTGAATTAAAATCACTGTTTTTTTATGATCTTATTTCTCGAATTCATCATCAATTAGAACTTTTATTCTAATGGTGTGTTTTGAAAATTTTATTAGTTTCAGTAAGATCGAACGGAGTTTTTTATTTGTAAAATGTTGTACTTCAAACCACGGATATCTCCTACTCAACTTTTATAAACTTTAAAATCTTTTTTATTTTCATATTTTATTTAACTGTAATTTAGTTGGTCTCTAATTATTTGTAACTCATTATTCAATTTAAATCTATATATGTAATGTTGTATATTATTATTTTTTATATATTTCGATATCAATTTATTAAAATTTGAGTTATATTTAAAATATTTTTTTTTCTTCTTACTGAGTAAAATATTATTTTATTTTAGATACAGGACAGTTTTTTTTTCTAATTGTAGAGAAAATATATATAAAAAAAGTATTTTTTAGGTTTTCTTTTAACAAAATATATAATTTAAATATTGTGAGATTGAGGAGGAAGAATCCACAATTGAAATTACGAATACGATATGTTTATAAATGAAAAAAAAAAAAAACACTTTTTTTTACAAATACTTTTTCAAACATATCAATATTTATAAAAAAAATCTGTCCAACTAAGTATTAAATGCCAAATAAAAAGTTTAGCTATTTCATGTAGAAAATTTTACACAGTCTAGTTATAGAAAAGATTTATAAAAAAATCTGACCAACTAAGTATTAAATGCCAAATTAAAAGTTTAGTTATTTAATGTAGAACATTTTACACATTCTAGTTATAGAAAACATTTTTGGCATTAGGTGCATCTTTGTGTTATTATTCTTTGTGATTATGATCTATGATCCTAATTCATGATTAACTGAAATGATTACAGATAAAATGTGTGAAAAAAATCATGGTTGTAAAAATCCCGACTAGTGTTTGATTAGTCGCTGATTAATCACAAGTAGGGGGTTCACCGAGTAATTTTTATTTAATCAGACGATTAATCAATAGGTGGTCAACAGTGGTCAAATCATGTCCTAATTGGCCAAAAATATGTGTCAGTTTAGCGATTCCAAACATATTTATGAAGAAAACCTATAAATTCCGTTAATTAATCATATCTACTTAAAAATATTGGGTTGAAGAGGGTATTAAAACATGTCTACTTAAAAAATACATATAAAAATCACTACTACAAAACTGGGTTTTTGCGACCGCATTTCCGGTCGCAAAACAGTCGCAACTGCCCTATTGCGACCGTTTTCCGATCAAACATGCGATCGGAAAAACACCCGTCGCAATTGCTCTATTGCGACTGAGTTGCGACTGCTGCTATCATTTGCGACTTGGGTTTTGCGACTATAAAAATGGTCGCAAATTTTGCGACCGTTACTGGTTTTGTGGGACTTTGGTTGCGACAGTCTTGTTGTGACCGTTTTGCGACTGCTTGCCTTTTAAAATTTGCAATCATTTTCCGACCGCTTGCCTTAAGAAAATTTGTGACCGTCTTTCGCGGTCGCAAAATGCTTTTTCTTTTTTTTCTTTTTTACCTTTTTAGCCATTTTTTAACCTGCATATAACGTCATTTTTTAAATTTACATATCATCAAATTTTCACAATTATATAAAACATTCCACTTAAAACATCAAATACCAAAGTTATTATAACAAAATACATGTTGAAACAAATTATTTATAACCTAACTCAAACATTATACGTTTTGAAACCTAGCTTTTAACATCACTTCAATGTTTGCCATTCTTTGATTCATAGCCTCTTTCTCCACATTATCTTTCTCTTTTTCCACCACCAATCCCACAATAATTTCGTTCAACCTTTCTTTTTCTTCTTCTTCTTTTTCTTTCACTATATCTTGGATAATCACGTTCAATCTTTCGATCTAATGAAACCAATGCAAAGTGAAATATTAGTGGCCGGCATAATCATAATTTATTAAACTGATTAGCTGCTTATATTGTTGTCAAAGTTACCAGTTGGTTTGACTTTTGTTGTCAAAGTTACCAACTTTCTAATCCAAAACTGGACCGATTTTACTATGCTCTCAATAAAGGCTTCATGATTACAATACATCAAATAAATACACCATGTTTGTATTAGATTATAAAATTACATCAACAAGCTTAAATTGGCAAATACCAGCCTAAAAAACCCTATCACCTATCAAACCCACTGAATTCTGACTTTATCATTGTCATATTAGGATATTATAGAAACCTAAAAGTCAATTACAAGAAAAGCTTATGTTTTACTAAAGAGCCCTCTTTCCATGAAAAATAAATTCAGTTTTTGACTTTTTAGGTCAAATTGCCAATTTTCAACAATATCCATAAAAAAAGTTATGTATTATTGACTGAAAAGTGATTGCATGAAAAAATAAACATACCTCTTGTTCTTGTTTGCCATGATGCTGAAAGTTAAAATCATTCCTAACATTGCTTAACCCATATACTTTGCCTCTATTCTTTTCCCCGGAAGCTCGGTACCACAAGTCTTGGTTAAATTTTGGGTGTTGGCTACTTTCCTTCCCATACTTCTCCAAAAGATATCCTTCGCATTTCACCTATTGAGGCTTCAATGGCTTTGAAGGAGGGGGGACAGCCATCATCATGTGTGGAACATACGATGTCGAATCAGGTTCATAATGCACATACTTGCAAGTCTGACATACAAATAGAAACATTAGATTATACCCGTCCATAATAAGCAGCTGGAAATCAGTCACTCACAAAACAATGTATTGTTGTATTCAAACACATCATGCAAATAAGTAGCTTTAATAAGCAAAGCAATCCCAAAGACAAGTTATATATGTACACAAAGGGCCTCGAAGACGAGAAAGAATGTATGAGAAGCTACAATCTATGTGAAATCCGATACTTGCTCCTAGCATGGCGAAAACCTAAAATAAAAAAGTAAAAACAAAAGATTTATTTTCATATAAAGAAGGTACAAGGTCGTAATCTGCATTAGAAGTCTTAGTTCAGTGCACTAACGCTGGCATTAAAGACCGTACTTGGGAAGAGCTTAGTGATCTTAAATATTTATCATAACTTTAATGCTAAAGTTCAAACATTGATACTGATAGGAGTCGGTAAGCTTAAAATAAAAGAGTAACTTTCTTTTTCTGTTCTTTTAAGTCACTTATATCAGTTACTCATGTTGAGCCTCACTTGATAACCCTTTTATATATGCTAGCAGATATAGGATATATGCTAATTATATATTTTTTATATATCCCATAGGTTTTTAGCTTTCCCTACCCAAAATAGAGCTATAAGTAAGGTTTTTGTATAATTTTAGCTGCATATACAAACCAAAAAACCCAAGGTACAACAGCTAGATGCATAAACACGCCTCAAGTACAAGAGGCACGCGCTTCAGGCCAAAAAAGCCCAGAAAAATCCCAAAAAAGCGCTATTTTTGGCGCTTCTTGTAATTACTCTAGGTGCTGAGTGAAAAAGCCCATGGTGTGCGCCTCGCTATTAAGCGCGCCTAAGGCGTGCTTTTTTATAACCTAGCTTGAAACCTCGGTAAAGCATTATAAAAGTAAAAGTTAAGAATTTGAGTGACTAGTCGTTTCGATGGATTAATGCTGGCCAGATACAAAATTCTTAGAGCACATATTTGTTGTGATGTTTGGGTATGAGGATTACCTTCGCTTAATGACCCTAAGCTGGTTCTTTCAATGATGCTAAAAGTCAACAGGTGTAGTAACATGTGGCAACTTTGTATTGTAGTGAAAGGATGGCATGAGTAAAACTGTTTGGTTAGCAATCTTTATAGAGTTTGCAACTAAATCAAGTGTGCCAAGCTTATTGCCAGTGACTGGCTGGACAAGTGGATTTCATCATTTTGTTTCCATGTCCATCATCCAATGGATAGCATAATCATGACTATTCAGTAGATCTAAACATAAATTAAACCACGAACGATATACATACAGCAATGAAAAGCTAATAACATATCAATAAAACTAATAACAAATTATTAAACACATCAATGACAGAAACAGATTAAAAATTGGTAACAATTAGGTCTCCGTTGCCGATTTGAATCTAATAACACAGATAGGTTTTAAAAGTAAATCAGAACCTAAACAAAGTCAAACAGAACATATCTAAACAAAAATTATACCAGACCCGATATGTTACAACAATTAAAAGCAGAATTAGGAATTAAGCATGTAGAGATTTCGTAACATCACAAAATACATCAATAAAACTAGTAACTGACAAAAACGGACAATAAATTGGCAATAATTAGGTTTGCGTAGCCGATTTGAATCTAATAACACATAAACACGTTGAAAAAGTAAATCCGAACGTAAACATCACAGATCTAGACAAAATCAAAGCATAAAAACTCGCAATTAAAACCGTTATTGACCTAATCAATCAAAAATTAAACATATCAAAACGCAGCAGCGATCATAACAACATGATTCCGAACTAAATTGGTTGTAAAATCGCAGAATTAACAACATTAAACCTAAGTTTAGAGATAAATTGACCTTAATAGGGCTCCGATCTTGACTATTGGAGTCGTCGGAATCCTTCAATCACGATGAGGAACGACGTGAACAACTTCAATCACGTAATCACGATGAGGAATCCTGCTGTTGTGATCAAAAGAAAATTGAGACGATGAGGAACGACGTGAACGACGGAAACCGCTGATGCTCTCATGAGTCTTCTTATGCGATCACATAATACAAATCATCAGAATGAATGATCAATTCACACACACACACGCATGCATAGATATAGAGATACAGTTGTGTATGTATATACTATCGTCTTCTTGCCTGAAACCTTTTTTGAGTCTTCTTAGCAGCCTGTAACCAACTGTTTGGTTATGTTTTTTAGGCCCAATATTATAAACTATTCTATAAGCTTTTTGGGCTTTTTTTATAGTACAAGTAAATTAAAACATGAACTCTTTGACAGTTGTGTAGAAAATAAATAACCATCTTTTTTACCGCATATAAAAAAGCAAAACGATTTTAAAGCTTGTATAGGATAAATGGCTATATTTTTTGGATAATTACGTCTTAATCATTTGAAACGAAGATTATGTGTTACTAATTACTTTTCACTAGGCAATCAATAATGTTTTACTTCAATAATACATGTTTACAAATAGTAACTAGCAAGCTATACGACTATACGAGATTCGTATATGTTATGGAGTGTGAATAAAGATTGTTGGGTGTGCAAATAGTGGGAGCAGTTTTTTTGGTTCACTAACTACTAAAAATTACTTTTTTTTCCTATAATTAATTAAGAATTTGTTTTTATTTTTGATTAAAAATAACAAGCAGGTTATGCTCGTGCGTGCGATTTTATTGTTTTGTATACAACTCTGTACATTTAGATATTCTCGTATTTGCAACCGTTTTAGAAGGTCGCAACTTTTGCTTTTTTTTTTATATTTCTCATATTTGCGACCGCTTTAGACGGTCGCAACTTTTGTTTTTTATACATTTCTCATATTTGTGACCGTTTTAGACAGTCGCAACTTTTGGTTTTTATATGTTTCTCGTACTTGCGACCGCCAAGCGGTCGCATATTTTATGTTTTATATGTTTCTCATCGTTGCGATCGTTTTCCGACCACTATTCAATTGATTTGCAACCGGAAAAATGCGGTCCCAAAATTTGCGACTGTTTTGCGACCCAATCTGGGTTGGTCATTAAATTTGCAACTGTTTTAATTTTGGTCGCAAACTAGTAGCTACTTTTGCGACCGCCTTTTGTAGGTCGCAAATTTTGGTCGCAATTGCCTAATTTTCTAGCAGTGAATGTGTGTATATACCTATATATATATATATATATATATATATATATAAAACCGAAAATTACATATAAAATCGCAATCCAATTAATCCCGATTAATCGCTAGTCGGTACCTCACCGACCGACTAACGTCAAACGATTCTTACAAATTACAAAAAACCAAAAATACCTAGCACTCACGTTGGAGGCTTACTCTCCTTCACCATATCCATATTTTAGAGCTTTTATCAGTTATTTTTTTCTATTTTTCTCATTCATCCAATTCTCCTTCTCCATCCTCATCCCTAAATTATAATCTGTTATAGTAAATCTCTATACATAGAGATTCGTTGTTCGCATCTCTAAAATTTAGAAATTGTATCTTAAGCATTTCATACCTCAAGCATGGAAGGAAGAGAAATAACAATAAAATAAAGCATAAAGATAGAGATGGAAAGCAAGATACGAAAAGTTAAACAAATTTGTATATAAAGTTAGGAGGTGTGGGTGGTCATCACTCATCACTCACAACACCCAATCAAGTTCCGTCATATTATCAACCATTTTTTCATCACTCACAACCTTTTTTAGTGGCAATGGTCATCATTCACAACACCCAACAATAAACCCTCACACCCCCTCACATGTTCCATAACTCACAAACCATAACGCGTGAAATATATCACGCACATCATTCCATTACTCGTTGCATATGAAGGTGGCGGTGGTCTTGTGCACTTCTCCACGCGTGATAGAATTCTATCACGGGCAAAACATTTACGCCCCCAAGAAAATGCTTTTTCGAATGATAGCGATGGAGCTTCTTACGGAAATGCCTTATATGATAATTAAATATTCAACTCTAACTTCATCAGGGATGGAAAGTTTCATACTGAACACCAGTTCTGCTTTACCCATATCGGCTAAACATATATGATACAATAGTTAGTTTTAAATTTATCTAGACTTTGGTATTTGTACCATGCGGTACGGTGTCAGTTTTTGACTTTTAACTGTATTGTACCATACCGATAATGAACAAGCATATATAGTACGGTATTAATTGCTTTTGAATTTAGCTAAACTTTTGTATTTGTACTATACGGTACGGTACCGGTATCGATCTAATCCTTAAGGGTGAACCGGCTGCATGCGAGGAGAGTGCAGGGAAAGGATTTGTCGCGCGGAGATCGGTTTAATACATCTAAACTATAAGTATTTAAATACATTTAAAAATTACAAGATTGGTTACTTTAATGAAAAAGTCAAAGTTTTGATTTAAAAAAAAAAGATCCAACACAAAATGTCGACACTTAACGCAAAATGTCGACACTTATCCGTTAGATATGCACCAACGAAGTCACCTTCTATACACCAACCGTTTACCAGCTGCTATTTATATATTTCAAAGCTATTAATTAATATTCTTCCTTATTTAATCCTAAGACTATGGGGTATGGAGGAACTTGAGTTTGGGGCATTGCTCGATACGTGGTAGATGTGGACTCCACCAGTCTACACCTAAAAAAGTGGCGTTGTGGAAGGGGCTAGCCAAAAGGTCATCAACAACCAGCCAACCATTGCCAGACATGTCACCACAAGCCAGCGTCCCACCCCCACGCCAACCAGTATTGCCACGTCAAGCGGGCAACGCCCACCAAAATGCCAATACAGGATGAAACACCTGGCGTTGAAGGGCCATCAACGCCCAAAAGTATCGCCTACACCCAGCGGTATAAAGCAGTAATAAAGCATCAAATACCAGAAATTTAATTTATACATATCTATTAGTTTCATAGGAGAGTTCAAATTTCATATGACTGTTTTAAAACCTTAAACGTTAACTTTCGTGTGTTTAGCTAGGAGATGATCTCTAAATTTTGTTTTTAGGAAATTCATAAATTGAGAGGAGCTTATATTTATATTAGTTTTATATTTGATACACAAAACTCGAATATTAATGTACAATGAACTCATTGTTATTTGGTTAATTTGTCATATGTATCTTTTTAAATCATTCTGGAGGAATTTATTTTACACACATTTTTGGTGTTCCCCTCAAAGAGTACCTATTATTTTAGTATTACACTTTGGGTTAAAGTTGAACATATCATTAGGTTCGTTTACTATCTAATTTTAGGGAAAAAAATCTATTGTTTCACCTTTCAAATTAATATATTTTTAATTCAATATAGTGTTGATTAGTTCTATGAGTTACAATGGAAAAACATGTAAAAACAATACCTGTTAGAGTAGATAGTCCAACAGATAGTTCAGATACCGATGCAGTCATAGAGTTCGACATGTTAGTCAGCTTGATCTGGTTCCCGTTTAGAGTGTATATTATCAATGGTAGTACCGAATTCTTTAGCGTTGAAGAACTCGTTAATGGTGGAGAGAGGAGGTCGAAATATGTTGTGATGTTGTGATTAATGTCTAACCTAAAACCTTCTCTAATAATCTCCTAAAATACAGTCAAGGGCCAAGGGGAAACCTTATTAGTTAATAAGGGTAAATCGGTTTATCAACAATTACAAACTAATATGTTATAAGGTATTATTATTATTATTATTATTATTATTATTTTGATCTATATAATATAAATAATAATGATGGCTACTAAATTAAATACATATAATTATATATTTAATCTTACGTTCTCCCACGTAGCCGAATAATCATTTATTATCAGCATCAGATAAGTCTGATCAGATGTTAACACTCATTTTAGCTTTAAACCAAAAACCATAGCAGAGAAATGCAGTTGTTGAGTCATCATTCAACTCAGGACCCCCATTAGTCATACTACAACCTTAATTTAAAACCTAACAATTATGATCAAAATAAATAAGCCCTTTAAACGTTTGATTTATATTTATCTATATGTCATTACGCTAGCAAAACATATATTAGAAATATAAAAATCAAAATTGATGAGGAAAATTAATAGTTAACCATTTATACTACAATATGCAATTTGTGCATAGCCATCAATAAACCCGTTATTATTATAAGCGCTAACATAATAGTTATGGGTGATAGACTTTTAGTTATAGAATCCTTAAGCATATCATGAATGTATTCGATACAAAGATGAACGTTCGGTTCGTTAACAACCCTACTTATAATACTTTGTTGATTTCAAAGATGATACTTTTATGTCTGAGCAATTAGTTTTTTTTAACGGTAAATTTGGATCAATGACGGACTACTAGAGTATCATAACGCCACCAGCCGAACCATCCGATCATATCCATCTTCATTAGACAATAATGTATGTACACCAATTCAGAAGAAAACTTAATAAATATGAGAAAACCTCTCATGTGAAAATCGAATCCAGGACGGCAGGACCTAATAGCTTCTAAGTTTTATTCCACCTAAAATACCATTGGGCTAGGATGCCATGATCGTCTGAACAATTAGTTATGAAACGAAGCAAATTCAATGGTATTGATCATTAGGGAAAATCTGGTACATAAGTGTCGACACTTTCAAAAATATACACCCAACAAAGTCAACGTATATTGTTTATCTACAGGTGTTGTAAGTTCAAACTATGTCGACATTTAAGATTATTATACTTGTTGGTACAGTTAACGTTGACCATTGGGATAATATTATAGTAAACAAAGTTTGATTATTATTTCAAGAGTTAATAGCCAAAATGGTCCCTGAGGTTTGCTCAGTTTTGCCACTTTAGTCCAAATCCCAAATTTCTTAAATCTGGGTCCTTGAGGTTTGCATTTTTTTGCCATTTTAGTCCAAATTTCAAAAAAGTCAATTTTTTTCAATTTTTTTACTGAATTTTGTCTTTATCCTTATTTCTCACAAGGGCAAATTTGTCATTTGGCTATTAACTCTTTTATATTATATATAACAATTGAATCATCATCATCATCTTCTCAAACAGATCAACTCTCTCTCTCTCTCTCAAAGCACCCTCTGTCTCTCTCTCTTCACCACCACCGCCACCTCCTCCCCTTCTCACCACCGCCACCACTACCTCCTCACCACAGCCGCCGCCACCACTACCTCCTTCTCACCGCGACCTCTTCTCCGCCATCGCCATCACCGTTCTCCGCCTCGATCGCCTCAAAGTGCACGCCGCTCCGGTATCAGTCGATATCGAGCCAGGTGTGGCGAATCAAAGTTCGTAATCCAGATGTTTAGTCGCTCGATTATCGTCGCTCAATGTTTTGGTTGAGTATAGAGGTGAACAGCTAGGCTTTGTTAGTGGTGCAGTGGGGTGGGGTGGTGCAGGTCAGGGGTTCGGTGGTGGTGGCGGTTTGAAGACGAGAGTTGTGTGGACGGAGTTCTGTGAGTAAACTGCCATTTTGGGGGTGGCCGGAGTTCTGGTGGTGGTCATAGTTGCAGGTGTTGATGTTCAGTTGTTTGAGAGGATGATGATGATTCAGTTGTTTGATGATCTACTTTGAGAGAGATGATCTGGGTTCTTGATCTGGGTTTGTAATTAGCTGTTTGTTAATAACTCATAAAGAGGCGATGATGATTTTTTCGTTGTCTGAGTGAATCGAGTGAAGCTTTGAGACTTACCGTATCTTGGCGGGGTAATATCCGGCTGTTGAAGCAGCCGCGATGTTTGCAGCCATGGCGGTTGGTTCCTCTTTGTTTTGATTATTATTAACAGATCTGAGCCTCCTAATTCTTCTTTTTCATATTTTCGTTTTTACTTTTATCAAGGGTTTAGACTTGATATTTTCGGGGTTAATTAGTGTTGTTGATTCGTTATAGTTGCAGGTGTTGATGTTCAGTTGTAATTAGCTGAACTGGGTTTTGTAATTAGCTGTTTGATTTGGGTTTTGTAATTAGCTGTTTGATCTGGGTTCTTGATCTGGGTTTTGTAATTAGCTGTTTGATGATCTGCTTTGAGAAGATGATGATGATTCAGTTGTTATATATAATATAAAATGACAAATTTACCCTTGGCTGAAATAAGGATAAAGACAAATTCCAGCAGAAAAATTGAAAAAAATTGACTTTTTTGAAATTTGGACTAAAATGGCAAAAAAATGCAAACCTCAGGGACCCAGATTTAAGAAATTGGGGATTTGGACTAAAGTGGCAAAACTGAGCAAACCTCAGGGACCATTTTGGCTATTAACTCTTATTTCAAAGAAGATTTACAAATCTTGCTCTGTTGATTTATAAATGAAAAGAAAAAAAAAGTAACAAATTAAACAGATTTATAATTTCACTTATCTTTGACTAGCTGAAAAACATACTAATCATGATCAAAACCTAGAATAGCTTTTGAACCAATTGAAAAGCCAATTTAACCAATTAGAGTTAAATGCTTGGTTGGTCCTTGTGGTTTGCAAAAATTTCATACTTGGTCCTAGTGGTTTACTAATTACACGCGTGGTCCCAAAAGTTTTCAAAATTGAACTCGGTTGGTCCCCTGACCTAACCTCTGTTAAATTTCTCAGTTAACTATGTATGAAATGACTATATTACCCTTGAACAATTAAAAACCTAAAACTAAGAATTAAAAACCTCTGCATCATCTTCATCTTCTTCATCCTCTCTCTCACTTTCTCTCTCTCCCCATCTCTCTCCCTCTCTCTCTCGAAAACCCACTAACTGAAACACCACCCGTGTAATTCAAACACTAATCCACCGTTACCCGTTCCGTTTCTCCATACAACAACCTTAAAATCCGTACAACAGCAGAAGTATGTTACAATTGTCCAACAAACCTCACCTGAATCATAGCCTCTCAGATCAACGATTGTACACCGATTCGATTCAGATCAAATCTGTTCAGATCTAACGGTTGTGATGGAGACACCGATTCGATTCAAGGAGTTTTTGTTTCGACTTCCGACCGTGACGGAGACACCGATTCGATTTAGGTAGCTTCCGCTTCGACTTCCGATTCATCAACAACAGCTATACTGAAGCAACGATGTGTTCGACATCAGCGGAGCCGTTTAAACTGTAAGCTTGGTGGTCGGTTTTTTCTCCAATGTGGTGTCTGATTCCATTAAATCTCAAAATGAGGTGGTGGTGGAGGGTTGAAGGTGACGGTGGAGGTGGTGGTGGGTAGAAGGTGACGATGGAGGTGGTGGTGGTGGGTTGATGAAGATGATGCAGAGGTTTATATACTTTTTTTTTAATTTCTTAATTCTTAGTTTTAGGTTTTTAATTGCTCAAGGGTAATATAGTCATTTCACACATAGTTAACTGAGAAATTTAACAGAGGTTAGGTCAGGGGACCAACCGAGTTCATTTTTGACAACTTTTGGGACCACGCGTGCAATTAGTAAACCACTAGGACCAAGTATGAAATTTTTACAAACCACAGGGACCAACCAAGCATTTAACTCAACCAATTATATTACTTAGGTTGTGTGTTGGGGTTAACCTACTTATAAGGCTATGCGGTATGGTGATGGTCCTTCTTTGGAGGATGATCCGTTATGTAGGTGCCAAGTAGGATGGGTGTGAGGATGGGGCAAAGAAGATGGAGGTATGGAAATGGGGGATGGACCTAAAATGTATATGTATATGTATATATTTTATCTATAGGTGTGTGAGAGAGGGAGAGGCATGTTTTGTCGCAACCCCCGATCCCTGATTCCCCGGGAACGGGCGGCCGCGAGCCAGTTTCGGTGGTATCTTGTATTGTCTAATTTGGCAGCGGAATTTACATCAGGACCGTAGTTAGGAAATATTTTATCAGAGTAAAACCACCATATTTTATATAAATAAACATATTGGGACAAGACCCATGTTTTTATTACAAACTGATTTATAGGGATAAATCCCATTTTTATTTGAATTAAAACGCCTTCTTTATTTAGGTAACTTTTATAGCCACCTTTCCAAGCCTTCAGTGCTGTCCAGCTGGCTTCTAATTGGCTTTCACATTGTGTTACCTGAAACGCGTTTTAAAAACATTTGTCAGTGGGAAATACTGATGAGTGAATCCCAGTTTAATCAAGAAACATTTATTTAATTTAAACAGTATTGAGGGCGATTACAATGTTTATATCTACCCAATTACTCATTCAGTACTGTCAATCTTGACTGGTGGGTCATATTACACATTGGCTAACTCTTCGTCCAATGGTAACGTTACTCACATTTTGTATACAAAACTCCAACATACCGGCAATAATCGTAGAATTACAAAGACTTTCACTGCTAAATTTTATTGTAAAATAGTTAAGGTTTTGTAAAAACTGTTTACAAAATGGAGATTACTCACATTGCTGTCTTAGATTTTTCGTAAGGGTTTCTTGGTGATAATCTATAATTTATACAAATGCACACGCGTTAGTATAATAACCCATTTTAACATTAGTAATACCCTCCCCGAGACGGCATTCCAACGACTACGTCGGGCAGAACCACGACAGCCGTTACGGAACCCTAGATCAATCGGGCAGCGTATCTAATACGTATCCAGGGGTTATAATACTTACAACAGAGAAAAACTTCGTTATTTAGGGGGTATAATACCCGCTTATAAAGCCTATAATTCAGAAATTGAGATTGAGAAACGATTGTGAAGGAATTCCGAATGAAATCCGATGGCCTGCTTATATAGTGCTGAAATCTGGTTCTCTCGCGGCCCGCGTAAAACAAGGACAGGGCTTACGCGGCCCGCGTCAAACCCAGGTCAACGCGTAGCTTATACGGGTCACTGCCTAGCCTCGCCACAATGATGACACGTGTCATCACCGGGCTGCGCCACTATCTTGATCTCACGCGGCCCGCGTAAGTGTTAAGGGCAGCTTACGCGGCCCGCCTAAACTTAAAAATCAACGAAATCAGGTTTTAACCCTTATACCGCCCGCGTAAAGGTTGGGGTGGGTTCTACGTGGCCCGCCTCAACTTAAATTTTCTTGTTTTTAATTTATTTTTAATGCTATATTGTATTTCGGGCTCGGTTTTCACATACGGGTATATTTTGGGACATATTGGGATATTTTAAAATATATTAGGGTGTCGAAAAAAAAAATAATCGAGGGTGTCAGTTTATTTAGGATTGTTACATCCTCCCCACCTTGTTTTAGAGCTCGTCCTCGAGATCTACTGGAACAAGTGTGGATATTTCCTTTGCATTTCAGATTCAAGCTCCCATGTGTACTCAGGTCCTCTTTTGGAGTCCCACTTCACTTTGACCAGAACTAATCTCTTATGCTTGAGATTCTTAACTTTCCTATCTTCAATCTGTAGAGGCCTTTATACAAACTTAAGTTGTTCATTTACCTCTATATCCTTAAGAGGTACTACTAGCGATTCATCAGCTAAGCATTTCTTAAGATTAGATACATGAAACACATCATGTATTCCTGCCATTTCCTCTGGAAGTTGTAGCTGATAGGCTACAGGTCTTATTCTTCTAATAATCTTAAAAGGTCCAATATACCTGGGACTTAGCTTCCCTCGTTTGATGAATCTTACCACTCCTTTCCAAGGAGAGACTTTTAACAATACTTTATCTCCTACTTGAAATTCCAATGGCTTGCGTCTGTTATCAGCATAGCTTTTCTGTCGATCACGTGCTGCTTTTAGTCGTTCCTTGACTTGAATAATCTTGTCAGTTGTTTCTTGCACTATCTCAGGTCCAGATAGTTGCTTCTCCCCAATTTCTGTCCAACAGACTGGGGTTCGGCACTTTCGTCCATAAAGTGCTTCGAATGGTGCAGCATTGATACTTGTGTGATAACTATTATTGTAAGAAAATTCTATTAAAGGTAAGTGATCGTCCCAATTACCTCCGAAATCAATTACACAGGCTCTAAGCATGTCCTCCATTGTCTGAATTGTCCTTCCGCTTTGTCTGTCCGTTTGAGGATGATAAGCTGTGCTTAGATTTAACTTGGTTCCCATGGCTTTTTGGAAACTTGACCAAAAATGAGAGGTAAATCGACTATCCCTATCAGAAACAATTGATAAAGGAATTCCATGTAATGAAATAATTTCATTTACATACAATTTAGCTAGCTGTTCCATACTGAAAGTCTCTTTCGTTGGAAGAAAATGAACTGACTTGGTTAGTCTATCTACAATCACCCAGATTGTATCATTACCTTTCTTCGTTTTGGGTAGTTTGGAAACAAAATCCATTGTTATCAATTCCCATTTCCATACTGGCATTTCTAATTGCTGTAACAAACCTGAGGGTTTCTCGTGTTCAGCTTTAACTTGTGAGCAAGTTAAACATTTAGAAACATAGGCTGCTATGTCTTTCTTCATTCATATCCACTAGAATTTTTTCCTTAAATCCTGGTACATTTTATCATTTCCTGGATGCATCGTATACTTGAACTTATGGGCTTCTTCTAATATACGATGACGTAGGTTTCCTAATTTAGGTATCCACATTCTTTTCTTATGGAATCTTCAAATTCCATCTGTTCCTTGTTCTAATTCCTTAATCATACCTTTTAGTTTCTCAGTATCATCCTTAATTACTGATTCTTGTGCTTCTCCTATTTGATTATTTAAATCTACTTGTAGATTTAATTTAAGAGAACGTACCCTTTTTGGCTTTTCATGATATTTTCGACTTAAAGCATCTGCCACTACATTTGCTTTTCCTTCATGATACTGGATATCACAATCATAATCACTAAGCATCTCCATCCAGCGTCTTTGTCGCATATTTAACTCTTTTTGCCCAAAAACATACCTTAAACTTTTATGATCAGTGAATATGGTAAACTTACTACCATAAAGGTAATGTCTCCAAATTTAAGGGCAAAAATTATAGCTCCTAGTTCTAGATCATGGGTTGAATAATTCTCTTCATGATTCTTAAGTTGTCTAGATGTGTAAGCTATAACCTTTTGACGTTGCATTAATACACATCCATAACCTAACTTAGAAGCGTCACAATAGACTACAAAGTCTTCAGTTCCTTCTGGTAACGCTAATATGGGTGTATTAGTTAATCTTTGCTTAAGAATTCTAAAAGCTTCTTCTTGCTTTGGTCCCCATTCAAACTTAATGGATTTACAGATTAACTTAGTCAAAGGAATGGCTATTCTAGAAAAATCTCGAATAAATCTTCTATAATAACCGACCAATCCTAAGAAACTTCTAACCTCGGTTGGTGACTCAGGGGTTTTCCATTTGGTAATCGCCTTGATTTTTGTTGGATCCACATGAATTCCTTCATGATTAACTAAATGTCCAAGAAATTGTACCTGTTCTAACCAAAACTCGCATTTGGAAAATTTAGCATAAAGCTTTTCCTTTCTTAATAGACTTAAAAGTGCGTGCAAATGCTTTGCATGATCCTCTTTACTCTTAGAGTTAATTAGAATATCGTCTATGAATACAATTACGAGTTTATCCAAATATGGCTTACATATTTGGTTCATCATGTCCATAAATGCGGCTGGGGCATTGGTTAAACCAAATGGCATGACAGTAAATTCATAATGGTGATACCTTATTCTGAAAGCGGTCTTAGGAATATCCTCTTCCTGTACCTTTAATTGATGATATCCTGACCTTAAATCAATCTTAGAGAAAAATTGAGCTCCTTGCAGTTGATCGAACAGATCATCGATTCTCGGTAATGGGTACCGATTCTTAATCGTGACTTTGTTCAATTCACGGTAATCAATGCACATACGCATTGACCCGTCCTTCTTTTTAACGAATAAAATTGGCGCTCCCCATGGTGATGAACTTGGCTGTATGAATCCTTTTTCTAGCAACTCATCTAATTGTTTCTTCAGTTCCTGCATTTCGGCTGGTGCCAAACGGTAAGGTTCTTTGGCAATTGGTGTTGTTCCTGGTAGTAGGTGAATTCTGAATTCAACTTCTCTGTCTGGAGGTAGTCCTGGTAATTCTTCTGGAAATACATCTGAAAACTGGGACACTACTGGGATGTCTTTTAGTTCTTTTCCTTTAGTGTTAGTGATTATGGAAATCAAATACACTATAGAACCTTTTCTTATATAACTTGCAGCTTTCATCACAGAGATGAATTTTGTGGACCTAAAGGGTTTATCTCCTTTAATTGTGATCGTTTTACCTTTTGGTGAATTTACTTGGATTGACTTTTGATCACATTAAATACTGGCTTTATTGGCTATTAACCAATCCATTCCTAATACAACATCAAATCCCGTCAGATTCATAGGATAAAGGTTTGCCATGAACTTTTGATTTAAAATCTCTATTCTTGCTCCCTGCAAGATTTCAGAAATCCTAACAGTTTCTCCATTAGCTGTCTCTACGAGACATTCTTGTGGTAGTTTAGTTAATGACTTATTTAGAAGTTTGCAAAATGAAGTATTAATAAAACTTTGGTTCGCACCAGAGTCAAATAATACTTTAGCAAATACATCATTAACTAAAAACGTACCAGCTATCACATCTGGAATCATCTTGGCTTCATCTGCAGTTAGAACAAATGCTCTAGCATTTTTAGTATTCTTGTTGTTTGCAGCTGAAGCTAATTTTGGACAGTTTGGCTTGATATGATCTTGTTCTCCGCAGTTATAGCATATCCTGTTGTTGGCTTTCCTCCTGCAGTCTTCTTCCTTGTGACCTGATATTTTGCAGAAATTGCAATATAGGGAGCATTTTCCAGAATGCTTCCTTTTGCAATACTTGCAATAAGGTGCAGATGTGGAACACATATTCCTACGGTTGTAATTCCCAGAACGGAATTCTTGAGTAAGGGGCTGTTTGGTAGCTCTTAATGGGGTCATTAAGAGGCTACCTCTTAATGGAACCATTAAGAATTTTACCAATGAAAAGTTAGAAGAATGTGACATGTGATGATTTACCATTTAGATGTTACCTCTTAACCATTCAGACTTGAGGTTACCTCTTATTCATTCAGAGGTTTTAAACCATTATGAGGTAACATCTGAATGGTCATTAAGAGGCTACCAAACAGCCCCTAAGCCTTTGGGTTAAGTTTCTCCTCAGTTCTTCTTCTCTAGTACGGATTAATTCATCTGTCAAGGTGTTTGCTAGTTCTACAGCTTCTTCTATAGTTTGAGGTCTAGCTGCCTTGACTATATGTCTAATCTCTCCAATTAATCCCCAGATGTAACGGGAGATTAATACTGGTTCAGGTGATGCAAGGATTGGTACTATTCTAGCATATTCAAAGAATGTGGTAGTATAACCCTTACTATCTGCCCCGGTCATTCTTAAGTTTAGGAATTTATTAGCTATTTGTTCCTTTTCATTGGGAGGGCAGAATTTCCTTTCTACCATATTCTTAAATTCCTCCCATTCCATGTTGTAAACCCTATCACTTCCTCTTGATTGGAGGATAGTGTTCCACCATTCTAATGCTGAGTTCTTAAACAGATTAGAAGCAAACATTATCTTATCTTCTTCAGCACACTTGCTTATTTTTAAAACAGCCTCAGTCTTTTCTATCCAACGTAGAGCTGCAATGGGTCCTTCATTGCCCGAGAATTCTATTGGTTTGCAAGACCAGAATTCTTTATAAGAACAACCATAAGACACGGTTCTTCTTCTTTTGGGAATGGGCACTTGAAGTACAGGTCCATTGTTCACGCTATGTTCTAGTTCAATTGGTCGCTTACTGTTATGCTTACTTTTATTATTTGCTTCTTGAACCGTTTGAATAATAAATGGCATTGCATCTATAATTCCTTGTGCCACTATGTGTTGGATAGCACTATTATCCACTTGGTTTCCATTGTTATTAATACTCGGATTCTCATTAACCACGTTAATGTTACTCTGGTTATCGTTATTCAGATTTCCTTGATTTCCTTCATCGGCCATCTGAATTTTAAACATTTACCCCGTATTAATATCATAAAATAATATTAATATAGTCAATCACATGACTCGCATTTTTGCCAAAAGCGTCGATCATTGCGACTTTACTCTATTTCCATATACTAGGCATCTATTACACACCAGTACTGAAATAAAAATTACAATACCAACTGAAATAAAATTACACTAATAGTAATAGGCATCCATACACACATATTTTATTTTATTTGATTTTTATTTTATTATTATATTATTACTATTACCGTCTCCTCAATCACATTACGGATATGGATTCATCCAAAAATCCATATTGCGCTCGTCGTACTTCCAGACGAGTCGCCCTCCCACATGTCGCATTCTTTTACTACTTTCTAGAATTTCCTCACCAAATGTCCTAAGTTCTTGTACGTTTTCTGCACTCATAGGGGGTGCAGGTTCTAGGACTGGGTTCGGAATCTGGGGTGCGGGTTCCTGATATGGGGGTGTAGGTGCCTGAAATCGGTAAGGTTCTTCTAAGATCTCTCTAATGTAATGTATTCATCATGGTAATAGGGATCTAAAGGGTCCATACCTGGGTAGGCTCCTATGTTCTGCATGGGTGTGTCTTCATGTATCGGGTAACGTTGCACATAGTCCCTAACGTCATCCCACCAGGGATCGTAATTTGGGTCTAGGGGGTTTGGTTCAGGTACCCTAGGGATTTCTTCTGGATTGAAGTCATGCATCTCTACATGGTTTTCAGGGTTTTCTATCTCCATTGGTTGGTCGGGGATTGGCAGTTGTGGTTGGGATGCTATTATTTGCTCCAGGTTTGGGTCAGCTACAGTGGTTGCTAAGATGTGAATATTGGCTATACCCCTATTTATCATATCCTAGGCATAGGCTGTCACACCCCCAAAATCCACCATGCGGAGTATCACCGCTTGAAGGCGTGACTGACCAGGATCGAGCCACCAATCATATTGAACAATATAGTAAAGTAATTAAAAGTTCAACCACACAATATAATTGGTGTCCAAAAACAATTTAATAAGTCTAAGTTATCAGCGGAAGCAAATAGTTCAAAACCCAAATCATAAATTCAGAGTATAGTTTATCATGAACACTCAATGTCCATGCTCCACAACGACTCTTCCCCCTGCAAGCTCCTGTTAAACCTAGTGACCTGCAAAGCATGTAGTAACGAATCAACAACAAAGTTGAGCGAGTTCACAGTTGGTTGTCCATTTTAGTGTTGTTCCAAAAACATAGTTTGATCTTAACCGGCTATCCTACCGTGGGGGTTACCCCATAGTTCGAAAACGTTTATTAGTTAACCCATTCATACTTCGGCTATTCCAGCCCGGCACTCTGGCCGTGGGGGCTACCTGTTGGGATTGAACCCTACCAGAGGAACAGATAATGAAAGCCAAAACCGGATCACGACAGTGGATTCACAATAAACAGCTGTTTACATTAAGCTTTCCCCTTGACAGTGAATCAAACATCTGACATGCTCCAAGTACTGGCCTTATCAACAACTGCTGATCCTATAAACTACTGTTAAGCCAAAGCACTGATGAAGTTTAAAGGCTGAAGCTCAATCTACTAACGGAATCCAAGTACTGCTAAAGAGTTAAAGCACTGCCCATTCAAGGTCTGATCATCCTTTGAAGAAAGCATTGTTGCTCAAACAATAGTGGTTGACTACATCAGTGGAATGAAGAGTCAGTGTTTATATATCAGTATATAGAATGTAATCAGTGTCTGTATGGTCAGTAGTTGTAAAACAGTAGATAGAGTTTGTTAGTTTGTTAGATGTCACTTTCATGGTGACGTCAGCTGATATACATCAGTGGTTTGGTTTGTCAATAAATGGAACAGTACTCTGTACTGTTACATTTGATTCGTTTTGAATGAGTTCTTCTCCTCAATTCAATCCTTTCATCTTGTGTAATCCAACCTTGAGGTATCAGACTGAGGGAGAGTTTAGTCTGTAAGCACGTTTTGTAATCTTTTGATTGACTTTGTAATCTTTCAACTAATGCAAATCATGTGTTTATTAACACTATTCTCTTCTCTGATTGTGTTTACAAAGTTTGTTTTCACTTCTGCTGCACTTAAATTTCTGTTCATTTCTGTTTGACTTGTCCTAATTATACAAACAAACACAATCATGAGAGCCTCCGATCCTAACAATTGGTATCAGAGCCTGGACAGTCAAATTCAATCTAACAATCAATTTGACATAACAGTTCGGCTCAAAATTCAGTGATACTAAGGTTGGTTGTATTCAGTTGAAAAACAGAGTAACGAGTAAACCATGATCAAAATGGTTATTCAAAAACTCTGTAAATCAATCAAGACGTCATATGACACACAAAGCTCACACAACAAGTGATATCATGCACAAGTCACTCATAGTTTTCAGATCTGAAAACATATCTGATAAATTATGGGATTGTTTCGTATTTTCAAAATTGATTTCAACTGTTGTTATGAAACGAGTGATGTTATTATATTAGATGCTGAAGTATGAACCTCAGATTAACAAAAGCCTATGTTCATAAAACATTAGTGTTTTTGCTAACTTAAAAAGAGGGAACTTAAAACTTTAGTCATTCAGATCTCATGTATTGAAAACAGGTTGAGATCCTCAAAAGGACAAAATCAACTATGTTAAAATACATTCAGAAAATCAGGGATCAACATAGTCCATATCATATGTAGTGTTGGAATGGTGCAAACATGACCAATTCTCTCAAAACATTACTGCAAAATGATATTGGATTAAGGTTTCTCTCAACAAAGACCTCCCAGTATGTAATTCATTACTTATAAATGGGAAGGGTAAAAAGGGAAGAAGAAAATTCATAAAAACTCAGAAGTGTGTTTATCTCAAAACTTTTGAAGTCAGAAGAAAAGAGCATAAACTTAAAACACTTAAGAGTCAAAGTTTAGGGTAAAAATGGTCATTTAAGCAACTGTGTGGATTCATCTGTTCAGGAAAAGGTTCAGGTAAAAATGGTATTTTCGGTGAATGAACTTCAAGAGGAATAGACAAATCTTCAAAATCATCACATGGTTCTCAAAAACTCATGTGTACATGTGTCCTCATTTCTGTTGTCAATCAATCAACAAGAAAATGGTATCAAACAGTGGTCAAAATGTATTCAAAATTTCCTACCACTGCTCTCAAACCACTGACCATTTTCATAAACTTGAGAATAATATGATTACGTATTTTTTAAATATACCAGATCCTTTTGATGCTGTTCTCAGAAAAACCTTTAACCATTTTTATACAAAGGATTTTCTCAAATAACCAGGATATATTATTCGATTTTTTTTAAGAATAATATATTTTGAACTTCTGCTTGTTTTTGTTGGCAATAGTTTCAATTTCCTGTCAGGATATAGTACCTTATTTTGTTGGTATTATTATCCTCATAAATGGGTCAAAAGGAAATGGTACATATGTCAAGGTCATGTCATACTCAGGTTTGTTTTAAACACGAATCAAAGGTTGATTGCTAAACAGTGCTTAAACTACTGGGGCACTCATGTTTTAATTTGGATATCAAACAAAAATGAGTTGCCTTAGCAAAAAGTTCTCATCATCGGGGGTACTAAACCACTGTCAGAAATTCGAGAAAAAAAGGGCATGTGGCAAAACCTTGAATGAAAATTTCTTTAAAAGTTGCTGACCAAATGGGCTTTCAAATTGTTATCATTATCTCACCCCTAAACACAGCTTTGTTTAAATATCTGCTCTCTAACTACTGTCCACTGCTAAAAGTCAACCACTGTTCTTCCATCCTCATTGTAAGCACTGATGTTCAAAATATGCGTTACAACCACTGATATGCTATCCACTGATAGTAAAAATCACCCACTGTCCTAATTCTGACCGTTGTAACAACTGATACTTGCTTCATCAGTAGTTTCCAAAACAACTGTTCTCCATAATTCATCTCTTCATCATCTGTTGACACGTGGTCAGTTTTTAGCCTTCAGATCATAATAACCGCTGCCACATCAGCGATCACTTTTTCCCTAAATAAAACCCTGATCAAAACCCCCAAACAGGGTTTTACACTGTCGAATTGAATTCCAAAGTTCTCTTCTCAAAGCGGTTTCCAACTTTTCTTCCCAAATCACTCTCCGATCCTTCTTCATCAAAATGACGAAGTCAAAATCAAACTCAAAATCTAAACCAAAATCAACACCATCTTCCAAAGAGGTCGCTCAAACGGCTGAAGAATCCATCGAAATACCATACAAATCCCCTCATAATTATCTGGGTTTGCTTACAAAACCCACCGATAACCACACCTTCGACTCCATCATTGATACTCTGTCTACATCAAAGTACAAAACTTTGCTTACCGCAGACGCTCCAATTTATCTGCAAACCCAGAGAGAGTTTTGGAAAAAGGCGACGCTTGAAAAACAAGAAGATAAAGTCATAGCCATTAACTCCTCGATACAGGGTAAAGTGATTCAAATCACTCCACAATCAATCTCTGAAGTCTTTAAACTCGATGATCAGAAAGGTAAACCTTCTTTTGATAAAACCGAGTTGAAAAAGGATTTCTTAAAAAGAGGGTATGCAGAACAATAAAAGGTAGATACCTTACAAAAAGGTTATTTCCCTTCTGCACCTAGGTTTTTATTTCACACACTTTTAAGTTGTGTTTCAAATAAAACAACAGCGTTTAATGAAATACCATTGAAGATTCAATGTCTGGGCTATGCTATCCTAAATAATGAAAATTACAACTATTCCCAGGAGATCTTTAATGACTTGGTAAAAAATGTTGATAGCAAATCATTTTTACTTTTTCCAAGATTTCTAAGCTATTATTTTAAACAAAAATTTGAAAAAGAGAATGAAAACTTGCTCAAACAGGGTGTCTATTTTCAAATAAAAGGTTTAACAAATGAAACATTTTCCAGAATGATGGCACCAATAAAAACAAAAGCAGAGGTGTCTGAGCAGATTTCAGCAGTTACCACTGCTCCTCAGACATCTGCTGCTGAGCCCACTGCTCCAAGTGATCAGAGCAGCACAACCACTGCTTTGAAACCCACACCTGATATCACCAAAAAGACCAAAAGAAAATCTTACAAAAAGCCCACCAAACCCAAGAAAAAGGCAACTCTGGAAGATGAGATCCCAGAGCAACTGCCTGTGACAACACAAATGTCACAACAAACCACTGCTGCTACTTCCTCACAGCAGTTGGTAGAGAGATCTCCACCCTTACCTCAAACTCCTCCTGCACCCTCACAAAAGGGTCAGGTTGTAAGCACAGGGACCCCACAATATGAAGCTCTGGGCCCAATCGGATCCATCTTCCTCAGTCCTGATCCCAAGGACATGTCTCTTTCAACACCCATACCCTCACCAATCATAATGCCACAAACAATAATACCCTTGTTGCATGCAGTTGCTATAGCTCAGACACAAACCAGTTCCTCTCTATCACCTGTCACTGAGAGCATACTCCCACAAGTGACTGGGTCTGATGCTACTACTCCTGCTATCCCAACAATAATTGAGGAGGCTACACCCCCTGAGTTACAAGTAACTCTCGGTGGTAGTTCAAGTGGAGCAGCAACTACAACTGATGGATCAACAAATCTTCAGTTGGACAGTTGTTTCATTAGTAAGACTCCCTTGAAGGCAATTTCTTCTATAGCACCATCGATAACCACCAGTGAGTTAGTTCTAACCACTGGTACCATCAAAGGTTTATCAAATGCTGAAGAAAGAAGTCCCCAGTACCGAGAACATGGGGCATCAATGGATGATTTTTGGAATTCAGTTCCTAAGTCACACATTGATACAACCACTGCTGGTGTGGATTCAGATGATCCCATTGATTTGGGTGATGATTCAAAATATCAGGAATTGACGGGCAGAGTTGAAAAACTTGAAGATTCAGTTGCTGAAATAAAGGACATGGTGCAACAGCTGTTAAAGGCTCAGAAAGCACAATCCACTGCTGTTCCACCTCAAGCACCTGCTCAACCACAAGCACCTGCTGCAAATGAGCTCTGGAATCTTTTTCAACCCTTGCTAGAAAAACAAAAACAATCGGCTGATCAGCAGCATGAAATGCATGTAAAAATGCTGACAAACATGGTGGAGTCAAGATTCAAAGATACTCAAGCAGATATCAAGGCTATAAAGGCCAGCATACAAAGGACTGCCCATGGTGAAAAAGTTCCCTCCACTATCCTCTTCATGGATAACCCCCCTTCCAGATAATGCCAAAAAGGGGGAGAAAATCAAGTTGAAGAAGAAGGGAATAGAAGATGGCCTGTATATTGAACCAGATCAAGAAAAACAGTCATCTAAACCACCTCCAAAAGGCTCCAGATCTCAAACTGTCATCCAAACAGCTGATACAGCAGTAGTTACAAAAACTGCTAGCCAAACAGTTGCTATCTCTTCAACACACACCACTACAACACACACATCTACAACCACTGCCCCACCTAAACCATCATCAGCACCATCACCAGCACTTCAACCAACCCGTGCTCAAAAGCAGAAGACATCTGCTGATACATCAGTAGTTGTAATGACAACAGAGGTTGGAACACCAGTTGTTTCAACAGCTCTCTGTTAGTCAGCCATACACCACTGCTCTCATCAACATTACATCACCATCACCATTACCATCATCACCTCCTGCGAAAAAGCAGAAGACAACAGATGTTACAACATCTGTTGTAAGGACAACTGTAGTTGAAACATCTGTTGTTACAACTACTGTTAGTCCAAATATCCTCACTACATCTCAAGCTATATTTGCTTCAATCAATAAACCACCAAAAAGCACCCCTCCACCAGAACAAATTTACACTCGAAAAAGAAAAACAACTCAGGCAACAGATGACATATATGACCCTGAGGCTGCAAAACATCCACTGGAGCCTGAAGCTGTAAAAAATGAGATGAAACAATTTTACACCGAAGATGATCCTTCAAAAAGGAGATTTCCTTCTCTCATAGGCTTCATAATCCCAGACAATATGGATAAATATCTTGAGCTCAAAGCAAGACAGGCTAAGATAAGAGCCAAAGTTGAATGCAAGGATCAAGGTGACGAAGCCATTTTGGAAAGAATGGAATTCCTGCTCACTAAAGTCAAACAAATGGAAGAATATGCAAATGATCTGAACAAGGAAATGTCAAGCCTAGCTCCTGAAGCAAATCAACGAAAAGAATTGAGAAAAGAATACCTTGCATACATAATGAAAGAAAAGTTCTATCCTGCTGAAGAAATACAATTCAAAGAATGGCCAATAGTTGCATTAAAGCATGAGGCTAAAAGAATTGAAAGGATTAAAAATGATCCAAGTAAGAAGAAGACAGCTCCAAATTGGAACAAATACAAGAAGCTCATAGCTGATCTTACTTCTAAATATAAAAGAAAGAAGCAGGAGCTGGTGGATGCGAGGGTGGATACTGCAAATGCCATAGCAAAATGGACTAAGCAGCAAACAGATGAAGCTTATGAAAGGCTTAAGAAAAGGAGGATGACAGTCTCTGACACTCCTAAAAAGTCTGACTACAAAAAGCTAAAGGAGCAGATCAAGACAATTGAAACACAGATCAACGCAGCAGAAACCTCTGTCACAATGTTGAGAAAAGAAAAGAGGGAACAACTGACTGTTGAAGAAGAAAAAGAAAAAGAAACTGATTATTTTGAAGAAGCCATCAAGAAAATGGCTTTAGATAAAGAAAGATCAGCGAAGCTACAAGACCTTGCCAAAAAGGTTTTGAGCCAATCATCATCAGCAGATATCACAGACAGTGAGCTTGATCAACAACAGAGACAAGAACTGATTGACAAAGAAGTTGCAGAAGACATAGCTGCAGCAAATCAAGTCATAGAAGAGGCCTTCAAAAGAATGTCTGAAGCTCAGGATACTGCTTTATAATTATTCTCAAGGCCAAAATCTCCAAGCTCATCTGCAAATAAATCTCTCCCAAGAAACCCATTTGGTTTAAAAATACTAAAGTGGCTCTCTGAACAAAAGACCCATGTATTGACTCTGGTCAGAACCAATGGAGAAGTGAAGCATATATCAAGGAATCAAGCACTAGGCCTGGGTGTTGAAGATCTACAAGATCTCCTTGAGCTTACACTGTGCAGGGATCACTTTTAAATATAAATTTAAAAAACAAGCAAGGGAACTACTGATGAGAAATAAAAATCCAGAATAATGAAGGGTTTTAGCATTATCTGTTCCAGGGGGAGATTGTTGGGATTGAACCCTACCAGAGGAACAGATAATGAAAGCCAAAACCGGATCACGACAGTGGATTCACAATAAACAGCTGTTTACATTAAGCTTTCCCCTTGACAGTGAATCAAACATCTGAAATGCTCCAAGTACCGGCCTTATCAACAACTGCTGATCCTATAAACTACTGTTAAGCCAAAGCACTGATGAAGTTTAAAGGCTGAAGCTCAATCTACTGACGGAATCCAAGTACTGCTAAAGAGTTAAAGCACTGCCCATTCAAGGTCTGATCATCCTTTGAAGAAAGCACTGTTGCTCAAACAACAGTGGTTGACTACATCAGTGGAATGAAGAGTCAGTGTTTATATATCAGTATATAGAATGTAATCAGTGTCTGTATGGTCAGTAGTTGTAAAACAGTAGATAGAGTTTGTTAGTTTGTTAGATGTCACTTTCATGGTGACGTCAGCTGAGATACATCAGTGGTTTGGTTTGTCTATAAATGGAACAGTACTCTGTACTGTTACATTTGATTCGTTTTGAGTGAGTTCTTCTCCTCAATTCAATCCTTTCATCTTGTGCAATCCAACCTTGAGGTATCAGGCTGAGGGGGAGTTTAGTCTGTAAGCACGTTTTGTAATCTTTTGATTGACTTTGTAATCTTTCAACTAATGCAAATCATGTGTTTATTAACACTATTCTCTTCCCTGATTGTGTTTACAAAGTTTGTTTTCACTTCTGCTGCACTTAAATTTCCGTTTGACTTGTCCTAATTATACAAACAAACACAATCATGAGAGCCTCCGATCCTAACAATTGGTATCAGAGCCTGGACAGTCAAATTCGATCTAACAATCAATTTGACATAACAGTTCGGCTCAAAATTCAGTGATACTAAGGTTGGTTGTATTCAGTTGAAAAACAGAGTAACGAGTAAACTATGATCAAAATGGTTATTCAAAAACTCTGTAAATCAATCAAGACGTTATATGACACACAAATCTCACACAACAAGTGATATCATGCACAAGTCACTCATAGTTTTCAGATCTGAAAACATATCTGATAAATTATGGGATTGTTTCGTATTTTCAAAATTGATTTCAACTGTTGTTATGAAACGAGTGATGTTATTATATTAGATGCTGAAGTATGAACCTCAGATTAACAAAAGCCTATGTTCATAAAACATTAGTGTTTTTGCTAACTTAAAAAGAGGGAACTTAAAACTTTAGTCATTCAGATCTCATGTATTGAAAACAGGTTGAGATCCTCAGAAGGACAAAATCAACTATGTTAAAATACATTCAGAAAATCAGGGATCAACATAGTCCATATCATATGTAGTGTTGGAATGGGGCAAACATGACCAATTCTCTCAAAACATTACTGCAAAATGATATTGGATCAAGGTTTCTCTCAACAAAGACCTCCCAGTAAGTAATTCATTACTTATAAATGGGAAGGGTAAAAAGGGAAGAAGAAAATTCATAAAAATTCAGAAGTGTGTTTATCTCAAAACTTTTGAAGTCAGAAGAAAAGAGCATAAACTTAAAACACTTAAGAGTCAAAGTTTAGGGTAAAAATGGTCATTTAAGCAACTGTGTGGATTCATCTGTTCAGGAAAAGGTTCAGGTAAAAATGGTATTTCCGGTGAATGAACTTCAAGAGGAATAGACAAATCTTCAAAATCATCACATGGTGTGAGGTTTGTTAAACCTAATAGCGCTATTTAACTAATGACCTGTTCGCCATTGGCCTCGGCGATTAAGTCGATACAAAAGGAGGGACTTTGTTGATAGAGTTCTAGTCTAGTATATCTAAATCCGTCTATTCCTTCACCCATTCCCAATCCCACTGGGAATTACCATGCTTTGTAGAAAAGTGTGAACTCACCTTGGTTTGCTCGGCAGATAAGTAAACTAGTCACTTGAGCTATGTGTGGTCAACCACGTCCTAACATGGTTACCATACAAGTCAGGTCTAGGTTCAAGTAATGCACATAATTTTTACACATAGCCTAACAGGTTACAACACGTAGTTATCATGGCAAACATATAGAATCACGTAAACAGTCAAGTCCACATAACGCCCGACTTGTGCGACTCAGATGGTTGGGCTCGCACAAGTTCATTAGCCCAATAGTCTTGTGCGATTCAATAAATGAAGCCCAAAAACAATCGGCCCAACCTGTTGTGCGTCCAGCACAACCTTGTGCGATTCACAACGGGTTGTGCAATCCAAACATACCCGGCCCAAATAACATAAGCAGTCCAGCATGTATACGGCCCAAACAAATAAACGTTAATCAAATTGTGCGATCCATTTAACCTTGTGCGACTCGGAACATCTTGTGTGACTGGGTTCTGGGCTTTAAGGCCCAACCTACATAATAAAGTCCAAACAGTGTGTGTGTGGCCCAAGCCTTGTGTGATCGGCACTGTCTTGTGCGATCCACAAGGTCTTGTGCGATCATGCATAACTAAGTAGTACTCTGTGCTTATGTAGTTGCACTAAGCTTTTGCGATGCACCTTGTGTGATCAGATCAGGTCTTGTGTGACCTGATCTTGTGCGACTGACGAACTTGTGCGATTGGTTATGAGATTTTCCTAAAATCATGCAATTCAATTAATTATCCTAACAGTTTCCATTTAACATGCAAGATTCAATTTTAACAGTTTCCAATCGTACAATTAATCGATCAAACAAGGGTTTTTATCATCAAATCCCTATGAACCCTAATCATATTCAAAACATAATCAACAACCATACTCATTTACACACATTAACGCAGCTTATGTTATCGATTTCTAGAATGCACCCTAACAAGTTTAACACAACCAATCATCCGAATATGAACACCTCACAGCCGATAAACATACATTCGGTTTTATATCATCATTCAAATCTTAGCATCATCAAACTCTATATCGATCCATATGTACTACATATGTGTGCCGATTGTATGAACACAAAACCCTAACAGTTTATATCACAATCAATCGCCTATCATCCCTAAACCATCATGTAAAACATATAGATCACAACATCATGCAACATACAATCAAGTAATAACAAAACACTAACCGGATTAAGTGTTTAGAACCAGAAAAACTTCGAGTGATGAGGGGGCTGCTGCCGGTCTTCGAAGGAGAGAAAGAGCGAGTAGGGTTTGGTGTATGATTTAGTTTTGCAAGTTATGAGGGGTATACTCTCTTCCCATGGTGTTATGCGCAACAAGGGAATGGGCCAAACCCATACATGGGCTGCCCTTTTGGGTTTCGAGTACAATAAGTGTAGCCCGAATGGGCTTGTGCAATCGGATTAGAGTTGTGTGGTTCGAGTCACATACATTCACATAACACAATATCATAACATTTCATTTAATCAATGCATCACATAATCACATAACGTTCAAAGCATGTTACATCAAAGCATACAAAAGAGTTCAAAAACACGAGTTGTCACATAGGCATCTGTCTCTCTCTTGGCTGCTGCTAGTACCCTCAGTTCCTGTAACTTTTTCATACGCTTCCTACGCTCATGCGCCCCTCTACTGAACCATCCCCTCTTTTTCTGAGGAAATGGCTCCTCGGACTGAGCCTTAAACACAAAAATTCCTTCTACCGTATCAGCAGAGTACCCAGAGAGGGCAGGCTGAGAAGAGGAGTTGCCTTCACTTCTAGGCGAACCAGACATTTGACGATACGCGTCAGATGGTCCTTGGTCGCTCATACTGTAAACTAACAGATAGTCAAATAACACATAACGATAAATACAGTTATGCACGTATTTCCGTAATTTATTTCCTAACACTTTAAATTTTGATGTCAACAGAACATTTCTGTGGCTGAATCAGTGGCTTAGCTCTGATACCACCTTCTGTCGCAACCCCCGATCCCTGATTCCCCGGGAACGGGCGGCCGCGAGCCAGTTTCGGTGGTATCTTGTATTGTCTAATTTGGCAGCGGAATTTACATAAGCACCGTAGTTAGGAAATATTTTTATCAGAGTAAAACCACCATATTTTATATAAATAAACATATTGGGACAAGACCCATGTTTTTTTTACAAACTGATTTATAGGGATAAATCCCATTTTTATTTGAATTAAAACGCCTTCTTTATTTAGGTAACTTTTATAGCCACTTTTCCAAGCCTTCAGTGCTGTCCAGCTGGCTTCTAATTGGCTTTCACATTGTGTTACCTGAAACGCGTTTTAAAAACATTGGTGGGAAATACTGGTGAGTGAATCCCAGTTTAATCAAGAAACATTTATTTAATTTAATTTAAACAGTATTGGGGGCGATTACAATGTTTATATCTACCCAATTACTCATTCTGTACTGTCAATCCTGACTGGTGGGTCATATTACACATTGGCTAACTCTTCGTCCAATTGTAACGTTACTCACATTTTGTATACAAAACCCCAACATACCGGCAGTAATCGTAGAATTACAAAGACTCAATCACTGCTAAATTTTATTGTAAAATAGTTAAGGTTTTGTAAAAACTGTTTACAAAAAGGAGATTACTCACATTGATGTCTTAGATTTTTCGTAAGGGTTTCCTGGTGATAATCTATAATTTATACAAATGCACACATGTTAGTATAATAACCAATTTGAACATTAGTAATACCCTCCCCGAGACGGCATTCGAACGACTACGTCGGGCAGAACCACGACAGCCGTTACGGAAACCTAGATCAATCGGACAGCGTATCTAATACGTATCCAGGGGTTATAATACTTACAACGGAGCAGAACTTCGCTATTTAGGGGGGGTATAATACCCGCTTATAAAGCCTATAATTTAGAAATTGAGATTGAGAAACGATTGTGAACGAATTCCGAATGAAATCCGATGGCCTGCCTATATAGTGCTGAAATCTGGTTCTCTCACGGCCCGCGTAAAACAAGGACAGGGCTTACGCGGCCCGCGTCAAACGCATGTGTCATACCCCGATATTTCCACATATTACTGGTGGGCCTGGCGGGGAGTATCGTGACGTAGTTGATATCATCATAGTCAATACACACAATATAATAGCACAACGGAAGGCTTGGTGAATAAACTATTACAAACCATAATGTCTGAATGTCCGAGTGAAAGAATATACAGACTGGAATGTAATAAGATCCACATGCGGATCATAAATAAATATAAGAACAAAAATAACAGACTTCAAGTATATATGGATTTGCAAGATCCTCTTATGACACCTAATATCTCCAGCCTATTACGAGAGGTACCTATCAAATCAGTCTTTAAGAAAATACGTCAGTTTACACTGGTAAATACAATTAACTGACTCTTTTGAAAACATTTATGAAAATTGATTTAAGTGCATGGCACAAATCTTTTATAACTTGAGACAATTATTTAAATATAATCTTGTATACAGATTTACATGTTTGTCTTACTATTGGGGCCGGTTGGAAGCCGATCGTGATTAACCGACTCACCACTTATAGAACCCACAAAGGAGTTATCCCCAACATGTGGGTTTATATTTTAGCATTTGCATCTGTCAGGTGTATGCCTACACCCCGTGCATAGGTCGTGGCCATTTTCAAATGAAATGAGCCTAGGATATCCAGGACATGGTTGAATTAACCCCCAATGTTTATGTTATCAAACAAGACAGATTAAAACGGGTTATGTAAATTTATTAATCACAATCCGATTAAATGATTTCATACCCGACCAAGTGGTATTATTATAATACCATATCCCAAGCCCGTATAAGAGAAAATAAGTTAAAAGTATTTACCTGATGCTAGCAGTATAATCCTAAAGCTTTTTGATGGCACCTTCTACCGGAAGCTATTTAATCTGTATAGAAGGTTTATTACCTATTAGGATGCTAACGGGTCTTTAATTTAGTCAATGACTTAGACCGACTAGCTAGAAGGAAACCTTACGGTTCTAAACGCTAGATTAAGCGGAGACCGGAATAGGATGTGGTTTAGACCCAACAAGCTTAGATACTTGTATAATATGGGTAAACTAAACACATTCTGGAAATTGAGAATTTAATGATAAGGTTAAGCCCGTTTCGGTTATTTTACGTAAACTAGTCACGTAACCCGATCCGAACGCATAAACGCGTAACGGGTAACCAAATAAATTATATACAGGTCGTAATCATTATTATGCTCAAAATATGTTAATACATCAGTAAGATGTTAACATATATGCCCAAAAAGTAATTTAAACCAAATTAAGTCCCATAAGGGCATTTTGGTAATTTTAATGCTCATAAAAGAGTTTAAATATTAAACTGAGTTTCAGGTCTGATCTAATCAGTAAAAATATGTATCTTTATAAGTAACAACAGTAGGGTATTTTATATATGTGAAATTTATCTTATATAACCAAACTATGCATCGTAGGGGCATTTTGGTAATTTCACATAAGCTTTAAAGGTCAAAATAGAATTCTGAATTTAAAAACTTTGGCTTACTGTTTAATTATATAAATTAACTTAAAACATAAGTAGGTAATAAGTTTTATATGCCAATTAAAGTTTTAACCCATACTATGCGCTAAAAACGCTAAAAAGTCAGTTTTAAGGAATATTCGGGTTAAAATAAGAAATCTGAGTTTTTGATCAGTTTATAAAGTTCAAAATATTTTATTTATCATATAAAATCAGTAGCAAAAGGTTTGACATCAAAATGTTATGTAAAACTCATTTTATGCATGAAAAGGGTAAAACCGACAATTACCGAAATCAAACTAAAATCTTATGTTATGCTCAGCCTAAAAATAAATAAAAATCTTCAAAAAACCCAAAATATTATTTTACATCAGTAGGTAAAAAGTTTGGTATCAAAAATTGGGTTTAGATAGGCTTTATGCTAATTACGCCATTTAATTAATAAAAAGTTTTCTAATTACGCTATTGAGCATAACTCTTAATCTAGACCTCAAACTGATGTCAAATTTTTGGGACAAGTCTAAAAATTAGTAGCAAAGGTGTTTCTCCATTCATATTGCTAAAAATCTCAGTTGTGTGTAAAAAGGGCGTTCATGGCATTTTTAAGCATATTAACGATCATGTGCATATAATTCAAACCATTAGGCACCATGCAATATAACTTCAGAGGGTTATACTACTGAGTAATGTGGTCCTAATGGAAGCTTAAAACATGGTAGAATTAAGCTTGAATGGGTTAGAACTGAAAGTCAAAGCAAAAGTCAAGCTTTTGCGACTTTCGGTTATAAACTGACCTTAGACTATTAATTGTCGAGTTAGGACTGATAAAAAATGTTCTAATATTAATTACCAAGTCATTAGACTGTTAAAATATAATTTAGAACTTCTGTTTTATTAATTTAATTCATTTTCAAACATTCTGTCCAGTTTGACTTTTCGTCAAACTACTTTGACCCGACAATTAACTAGTCAAACGAGATAATTAGGAGGTGCCCTTTTAAGGGTTAATCACCTACCTTAATATGGTTCTATAACTACTTTCATTTTAATAAGTGGTTAGACCATATGTGATTAAACTGAAAGTCAAACCCAATTTACGATATGTTTGACTTTACGGTAATTAAGCTAATTAAAACGAACAAGCAAGTAATTAGAAGCTTACTAATGGTCCTAGCAGTCTTTTCTACCCTTGGAAGTCTTCTCCTTACTGATGCAAGCTCCAGAAGTAAGTCCTTATGGGTTGTTGCAACTTATGTGTATAAGAATACATGAACTAGTTCCTTTATATAGTGATTTCCAATCTCCTAGATCAATTGCAGGTGTAATGGGACATCCTAGGATCACTCCAGGTGTCCTAGTTGATTTATAAAACCATTTGAGAGCCCCTAGGATCGATATAAACGAACATAAGTCGGTTAACAGCTGATAACCTGCACCTGGCAGGTTTTTTCAGCGCTGGGCACTCTTACGCGGCCCGCGTAAGAGTTCTTCAAGGCCTACGCGGCCCGCATGGAACCGGGTTTCAGGTTAAACATGTTTCATTCATGGCAGAATCAGTCCCTGGTGGTTTTAAACCCTATTTAACCTCCTTTTTGACATGTAAGGCCCTTTTAGTTACTTTATTTAGGCTCAAAGATGTATGAACAAACTTTGTTAGGCTCGGTTCCGTTAAATATCTCTATGAAAACAAGTTTCATCAAGTTGACACTTATAGCCCAAAGTCTTGAAAACATGCTTAACGATCTCGAAACCATATGAAATTTATACCACTTATCCTTGAGAGTATATTTGAATATTTTGAAGCCTTGGTTTCGTTAAAAGGTCACTCAGAGGTCAGAATTAACATGTTGACACGTTTAACCCTTGTAGTTTTATAATCTTCCAATTATTTTCACAAACGGCTTCTTATATCCAATTGATCACTTGTTTAAGGATATATTTTTCATGTATGGTCATTCAGAGGCCTAAGTTTGGCATGTTGCCACTTTTTGTCCCTCTGTATGCATAGTTTCACTGTTTGTCAACTTTAGTCCTTCAAACTCAATCTTTCACATATTTAGAGTTTAGGATACGTGTCTATACATAATTGGACACGTTTTTACGTGGTGTTACATCCTCACCCCCTTAAAAGAAATCTCGACCCCGAGATTTACTGAAATAAGTGAGGGTACTTCTGTCGCATAGTGGACTCGACTTCCCACGTATAATCGGGACCTCTACGAGCATCCCATTTGACCTTTACTATAGGTACATGCTTCATTCGGAGCTTTTTAACCTGACGATCCTCGATCAATATAGGTCTTTCAACAAATATTTGGCTTTCATCAATTTGTACGTCTTCATGAGACATTGCCAGCGATTCATCAGCTAGGCATTTCTTGAGATTACAGATGTGGAACACATTATGGATTCCACTCAGCTCCTCAGGCAAGTTTAGCTTATAAGCTACACTGCCGACACATTCGATAATCTCGAAAGGTCCTATATATCTAGGGCTTAACTTGCCCTTCTTACCGAAACGCATCACTCCTTTCCAGGGTGATACTTTCAGTAAGACTTTGTCGCCAACCTCAAACTTTAGAGGTTTTCGCCTCTTGTCAGCATAACTTTTCTGCCTATCTCTGGCAGCCTTCAGGCGATCACGAATCTGGATAATCTTGTCCGTCGTTTCAAAGACTCTATCAGGTCCTGATAACTGAGCTTCTCCTACTTCTGCCCAACAAACAGGTGGTCTGCATTTCCTACCATATAATGCCTCAAAAGGTGCAGCCTGAATGCTTATATGGTAGTTATTGTTATAGGAGAACTCGATCAATGGCAGGTGGTCATCCCAACTACCACCTAAATCGATAACACATGCACGAAGCATGTCTTCCAAAGTTTGAATTGTACGCTCACTCTGTCCATCTGTCTGAGGATGGTAAGCAGTACTAAAATTCAAACGTGTGCCCAAAGATTGTTGGAAACTTTTCCAAAAGTGTGAGGTGTATCTAGTATCTCTATCAGAGATAATAGTCACCGGTACGCCATGAAGAGCTACAATATTATCTACATACAACTGGGCTAATTTGTCGGAGCTATGAGTCTCTTTAATGGGTAAGAAGTGTGCTGACTTAGTCAGTCTATCAACTATGACCCATATGGTATCACTTTCGTGCTTTGTCTTTGGTAACTTAGTTATAAAGTCCATAGTTACCATTTCCCACTTCCATGTGGGAAGTTCTGGCTGCTGAAGCAGACCCGATGGTTTTTGATGTTCTGCTTTTATCTGAGCACAGATCAAACACTTGGCTACATGGGTGGTAATAGATTTCTTCAACCCTATCCACCAATAATTAGCTTTCAAATCCTTATACATCTTGTCACCTCCAGGGTGAACTGAATATTTGGAGTTGTGAGCTTCCTGAAGGATTATGTCTCGAAGTCCTCCATGGATAGGAACCCAAATTCTTCCATTTAGTATGAGGATTCCATCCTTACCGTGTTAATTGTTCAGTGGTAACACCCAACTTTTCATCTGGGAGGTTAGCTTCCAGAACTGCATCTTTCTGTGCAGCTAACAGCCTTTCATTCAGGCTATTCTTCAATTCTATGCTCTTAGCATTTATCCTGATAGGTTTGACTCTTTCCTTTCGGCTTAAAGCATCTGCGACCACATTCGCTTTACCAGGATGGTAGAGAATTTCACAATCATAGTCATTTAAGGTTTCCATCCAACTTTTCATCTGTGTGAACAGAAAAGATCACACATTTAGTTCCATATAAATAATGTCTCCATAACTTTAGTGCGAATACTACGGAACCCAACTCCAAATCGTGGGTGGTGTAATTCTTCTCATGCCCTTTTAATTGTCGTGATGCATAGGCAATCACTTTACCTAGCTACATAAGCACACAACCCATACCGGTGTGCGAAGCATCAGAGTATACGACAAAATCTTTAATTCCATCAGGTAAGGTTAGCACCGGAGCATTGCTTAATTTCTGCTTAAGGATCTCAAAGGATTCTTGTTGTTTCCGACCCCAATCAAACTTAACATTCTTACGGGTCAAAGAAGTTAACGGTGCAGCTATCCTTGAGAAGTTTTCAATGAGTCTTCTATAATATCCAGCTAAACCCAGAAAGCTGCGAATTTCGGTTGGAGTCTTTGGTGCTTCCCAATTCATCACGGCTTCCACCTTAGCGGGATCTACTTGGATACCTCGCTCACTGACAACATGTCCAAGGAATTGGACTTCACGAAGCCAGAATTCACATTTAGAAAACTTAGCGTACAGTTTCTCTTGTTGAAGTAATCCTAAGATGTATCGAAGGTGCTTCTCATGATCACCTTGATTGCGAGAGTAGATAAGTATGTCATCTATAAAAACGATGACAAACTTGTCTAGGTATGGTTTGCAGACTCTATTCATGAGGTCCATGAATGCTGCTGGTGCATTAGTGAGCCCAAAAGGCATCACTAAAAATTCGAAATGTCCATATCTTGTTCTGAATGCCGTCTTAGGTACATCTTCAGTCCTAACCTTGAGTTGATGATACCCAGATCTCAAATCAATCTTTGAGAAGAAGCTCGCTCCTTGGAGCTGATCAAATAAATCATCGATCCTGGGTAAGGGATAACGATTCTTGATCGTTACTTTATTCAGCTCACGATAATCAATGCATAAGCGCATTGATCCATCCTTCTTTTTCACAAATAATATTGGAGCTCCCCAAGGCGAAGAGCTAGGTTGTATAAAACCTTTTTCCAGTAAGTCATCTAATTGAGTCCTGAGCTCTTTCATTTTAGTAGGTGCTAGGCGATAAGGGGCTTGTGCAATAGGTGCAGCTCCTGGTAGAATGTCTATCCTGAACTCTACTTGCCTCTCAGGAGGTGATCCAGGTAACTCGTCAGGAAAGACATCAGGGTACTCGGAGATGACTGGGATGTCTTCAATCTTAGGCTTCGGATCGTTCACAGTCACTTGTGCCATGTAGATGACATATCCGCTTTTTAAACATTGTGATACCTTAAGAATAGACACATTATTGGGCAATCCGTATTGTGTATCTCCTTGAATGGTGATGGATTCGCCAGAAGGGGTTTTGATAATAACTAGCTTTTTACCACAGGCAATTTGGGCTTGGTTATGCGACAACCAATCCATGCCCAAAACTATATCAAACCCAGCCAATTTCATTGGCAAGAGGGATAGCGGGATAGAATGATTCTTGATGGATATAAAGCATCCATCAAGCAGGGTTGAAGCTGTTTCTATGGTACCATTGGCAAGTTCTACCTCATATTTTATGTCTAGAGTCTTAATAGGCAAATTCAGTGACTTACAAAACTTATGGTCTACAAAAGACTTATCAGCACCTGAATCAAATAAGACTCTAGCATAATTATTATTAATTAGGAAGGTACCTGTTATGACATTCTTGTCGTCCACCGCTTCCCTAGCATTCATTTGAAAAACCCTTGCATTGGTTTTCTTTGCCTCCTCGGGCTTCTTAGCATTCTTGGGGCAATTGGTTTTGATGTGCCCCTTTTCATTGCAACCGTAACAGGTTGCATCCTTAATGTTCTGGCACTCTTCAGATTTGTGCCCTTTCTTTTTACAAATCCCACATGGTTTAGCTTGTGGGTCCTAGTTTCACTTTCCAAAGTGCCTTTTATTGCAGGTTTTGCATCTGGGCTTATCACTTAACTGCCCCTTCTTGAAATTAAAGTTCCCTTTGCTTTTCCTGTTAGACTTAGGGGACTTGTCTTCATCCCTCTTCCTCTTCCCATCATCGGTAGCTTTCTTTGCCCTACTTCTCACAATATCAAGAGTGAGAGACAAGGATAGATCCACAGCAGATCTATATGTAGTAGGCTTAGAAGCCTTGACGTTTCCTTTCGCTTCGGGAGCTAAACCACCGATGAAATGTGCAATGCGTTTAGGTTCAGGAGTGACTAGATATGGTACCAGCCTTGACATGGAATTAAAGCTGGTCACATAGGATCTACAGTCTAAATCCTTCATTACTAAAGTGAGGAAGTCAGATTCAATACTCTCAACTTCGTGTTGAGGGAAGTAAGTGTCTTTTACAAGATCTACAAACTTGTTCCACGACAGGTTATACAGATGAACCTTTCCAGTGGACTGTACTAACGCTTTCCACCAAGTGAGGACATCGCCCTTAAAAGATTGAGACACAAACATGACTATGTCTTCCTTAGCACATCCACTGATGTCAATCACAGTCTCCATTTCGTCTAACCATTTCATGCAGTCAATTGCTCCCTTTTCTCCTGTAAAATCCCTTGGTTTACAGGAGACGAAGTACTTATAAGTACAGCTCTTTTTGTACTTAGGAGCTTGGTTTAACACCACTCTTTGAGGCTCGGATCTTTGATTGGATGAATGCTGAGATTCATCCCTTCTTGATGCATGTGACTGTGATAAGGGTTTTGAGTGAGTTTTGGACCGAACATTACTCGGTTCCTTGAATATCTTATCTACCGCTTGAGCAACTACGGTATCAATCATCGCTTGCAGTTCAGCGTTTGTAAGATTGATCTTAGTCTCATTATTGTTTCCTTCCCGTGGATGACTGTTTACTTCATCAGATCCAGCCATAATTTGGGTACTATATTAAACAGTAATGTTATATTTGAATTATGCAATAAATCATCATATTGGTGATTAGATGGTCATGGTATTAAACCATATGGACCATTTTAAGAAAATAATAATAATCAAGGAGATATAATTCTTTATATTTTATTAGACAGGGGAATATAAATCACACTGTCAATGTCATGGAAGACATATTCATATAGCACAAGGCTCGTCTCGAAGGACATTTAGATGGCATAAAAGCCTTGTCACAAGAACGATTATAATCGTTGATCTCTTTGATCAATGATTTCTTTTAAGGGTCGAACAAAGTTCATCGCCTTTTTGACAAGAAGTTTATAAAATAAAACTATCATTGTCATTATTACACCTTTGCTTATAAGCATACATCTCTAATGGATGTTGTGGTGTATACATCATATTGATGTTTATTAGCCATGATTTATATTGATCATATAGGCTATATATAAGGGACTTGGAAGCTCCAAGTACATTAGGGAGATTGTGTGGTTTCTCACACCGCACAATTCAGGATTGTTAACATGTTTTCAGATGCTAACAGGGAGTTATTTTCTTAAAAAGGTTGTACCATCATAGCCATTTATTATTTTGGCTAGGTTATACCTCTAAGAGTTTCTTTGGCAGATCAATCAAATTTAAAATGATATAGTATGATGTAATAAAATACATATTTAAAATAAAAAATAACTTCATTAAACCACGAAACTAATACAGCGTTGCCCTAAACGGGACTTAAAACAACACATCTGCCCATGCAGGGGCTACAGAAACAGAAAATAAGTCCACGTAGGGACTTGGTACATGAAAATAAAATAAATGTCCTCCCAGGGACTTTATTACATGACAAAACAAAACAAACCAACAGCATCCTACTTCTTCTTGCCTTTGATTAGGTTTGCGAGACCTTTGAGAAAGCCATTATGTTTCTTCTTAGTTTCACTGGTCTCACGCTCAACCCGGTCTAACCTCTGTAAAATCTCCTGAGTTTGTTCCTGTTGATGAGGAGGAGGTTGTTGGTAGGGTGGGTATTGGTATCCCTGTACCGGATATCCAGTCGGGTAAACTGGAGGGTAAGAAGAAGGATATAGTGCATTGTACTGAGCAGCTGTAAGGTATGGGTCATGGTTTCCGTAATCCGATGGGTATCCAGACGGATTATACCCAGATGAACCTGTGTATGTTGGAATCGGGTTGTCAAAACCCAAAGGTGGTTGTGGTGGTGCATGTGAAACTGGCGGAAGGTTAACTTTCAGCACCGTGTGTGAGGGTCCACCCAATTCGGGGTCCTTTGGGATAGGAGGGTAAGAACTTGAACCATGAGGAGATGCGAACTGTGGTCCCCCACGTACAGACATTCTAGCAATTCTCCTGCGCCTTGGCGGCTCGGGAGGCTGTTGAGGTGGTTCCTCAACTGGTAAAGGTGGTGGGGTAACAGGTTGAAGACGTGGTTCAACCAAGGGAGGTTGTGCTGGAGAGTTATGGTATGAAGGGGTAAAGAATAAATCATACTGAGCCATTTTCTCAGCATACGAATCAGGCCCTCGGTACGGTGATCCCTGATATGGTGAACCACTCGAAATGCTAATAGGGTGGCCCGGTGTTCCAGTTTGCATCTCAGGGTCCGGGTCGTCGTCCATCTCCATTTCCTGAGAGAAATGATCCTCGGGTCCTAGTGGATTGAAACCCAAAAAGTCATTGACGTATGCATTGGGGTTAAATTGAGTTGGAGAGTAGGTAGAATCCGAGTGATGAAAAGGATGGGAGTTAAAGGAGTGGTGTGATTGGTTTGAGTGATGTGATCCCTGTGAATGGTGGGAATGTTGGGGCTCATTAAGAATGGGCAACGCAAAGTATGGAGGGTCGGATGGTGAGGATCCAAGTGAGATAGAATGCCTGGCTGGTTCGAAGCTATGGCTCCAATGGCCCCGTGAGTCTGAGCCAGAGAGTGAATCAGATGGGGTACGTCGGTGGGAGGGTCCTGCGTGGCCAGACAGTCCTCCACGCATTGGTCCTTTGCCGTTGCCTCTCACTCGTGGTGGCATTTTCCAAGTGGTAACCTGTCAAAACAAGTAAATATAATATAAACAATAAAAGGAAACTTAAGAGTAAAATCCTAGGTCATTTGCCTAGACTCGAGAGTCTAAGGAATGTGCTTATTGTGTCAATGAGATTAAACACAAAAGGTTAGTGTTTAATTCACTCAATGTTGCCTCTGATACCAACCTGTCACACCCCGATATTTCCACATATTACCGGTGGGCCTGGCGGGGAGTATCGTGACGTAGTTGATATCATCATAGTCAATACACACAATATAATAGCACATCGGAAGGTTTGGTGAATAAACTATTACAAACCATAATGTCTGAGTGTCTGGGTGAAAGAATATACAGACTGGAATGTAATAAAATCCACAGGCGGATCATAAATAAATACAGGAACAAAAATAACAGACCTTAGGTATCTATGGATCTGCAAGATCCTCTTATGACACCTAATAGCTCCAGCCTATTACGAGAGGTACCTGTCAAATCAATCTTTAAGAAAATACGTCAGTTTACACTGGTAAATACAATTAACTAACTCTTTTGAAAACATTTATGAAAATTGATTTAAGTGCACATGGCACAAATCTTTTATAACTTGAGACAATTATTTAAATATAATCTTGTATACAGATTTACATGTTTGTCTTACAATTGGGACCGGTTGGAAGCCGGTCGTGATTAACCGACTCACCACTTATAGAACCCACAAAGGAGTTATCCCCAACATGTGGATTTATATTTTAGCATTCGCATCTGTCAGGTATATGCCTACACCCCGTGCATAGGTCATGGCCATTTTCAAATGAAATGAGCCGAGGATATCCAGGACATGGTTGAATTAACCCCCAATGTTTATGTTATCAAACAAGACAGATTAAAACGAGTTATGTAAATTTATTAATCATAATCCGACTAAATGATTTCATACCCGACCAAGTGGTATTATTATAATACCATATCCCAAGCCCGTATAAGGGAAAATAAGTTAAAAGTATTTACCTGATGCTAGTAGTATAATCCTAAAGCTTTTTGATGGAACCTTCTACCGGAAGCTATTTAATCTGTATTGAAGGTTTATTACCTATAAGGATGCTAACGGGTCTTTAATTTAGCCAAGGACTTAGACTGGCTAGCTAGAAGGAAACCTTACGTTTCTAAACGCTAGATTAAGCGGAGACCGGAATAGGATGCGGTTTAGACCCGACAAGCTTGGATACTTGTATAATATGGGTAAACTAAACACATTCTGGAAATTGAGAATTTAATGATAAGGTTAAGCCCGTTTCGGTTATTTTACGTAAACTAGTCACGTAACCCGATCCGAACGTATAAACGCGTAACGGGTAACCAATTAAATTATAGACAGGTCTTAATCATTATTATGCTCAAAATATGTTAATACATCAGTAAGATGTTAACATATATGCCCAAAAAGTAATTTAAACCAAATTAAGTCCCAGAAGGGCATTTTGGTAATTTTAATGCTCATAAAAGAGTTTAAATATTAAACTGAGTTTCAGCTCTGATCTAATCAGTAAAAATATGTATCTTTATAAGTTATAACAGTAGGGTATTTTATATATGTGAAATTTATCTTATATAACCAAACTATGCATCGTAGGGGCATTTTAGTAATTTCACATAAGCTTTAAAGGTCAAAATAGAATTCTGAGTTTAAAAAATTTGGCTTACTGTTTAATTATATAAATTAACTTAAAACATCAGTAGGTAATAAGTTTTATATGCCAAATAAAGTTTTAACCCATACTATGCGCTAAAAAAGCTAAAAAGGCGGTTTTAAGGAAAATTTGGGTTAAAATAAGAACTCTGAGTTTTTGATCAGTTTATAAAGTTCAAAATATTTTATTTATCATATAAAATCAGTAGCAAAAGGTTTGACATCAAAATGTTATGTAAAACTCATTTTATGCATGAAAAGGGTAAAAGCGACAATTACCGAAATCAAGCTAAAATCTTATGTTATGCTCAGCCTAAAAATAAATAAAAATATTCAAAAATCCCAAAATATTATTTTTCATCAGTAGGTAAAAAGTTTGGTATCAAAAAGTGGGTTTAGATAGGCTTTATGCTAATTACGCCATTTAATTAATAAAAAGCTTTTTAATTACGCTATTGAGCATAACTCCTAATCTAGACCTCAAACTGATGTCAAATTTTAGGGACAAGTCTAAATATTAGTAGCAAAGGTGTTTGTCCATTCATATTGCTAAAAATCTCAGTTGTGTGTAAAAAGGGCGTTTATGGCATTTTTAAGCATATTAACGATCATGTGCATATGTTTCAAACCAATAGGCATCATGCAATATAACTTCAGAGGGTTATACTACTGAGTAATGTGGTCCTAATGGAAGCTTAAAACATGGGAGAATTAAGCTTGAACGGGTCAGAACTGAAAGTCAAAGCAAAAGTCAAGCTTTTGCGACTTTCGGTTATAAACTGACCTTAGACTATTAATTGTCGAGTTAGGACTGATAAAACATGCTCTAATAATAATTACCAAGTCATTAGAATGTTAAAATATAATTTAGAACTTCTGTTTTATTAATGTAATTCATTTTCAAACATTCTGTCCAGCTTGACTTTTCGTCAAACTATTTTGACCCGACAATTAACTATTCACACGAGATAATTAGGAGGTGCCCTTTTAAGGGTTAATCACCTACCTTAATATGGTTCTATAACTACTTTCATTTTGATCAGTGGTTAGACCATATGTGATTAAACTGAAAGTCAAACCCAATTTACGACATGTTTGACTTTACGGTAATTAAGCTAATTAAAACGACTAAGCAAGTAATTAGAAGCTTACTGATGGTCCTAGCTGTCTTTTCTACCCTTGGAAGTCTTCTCCTTACTGATGCAAGCTCTAGAAGTAAGTCCTTATGAGTTGTTGCAACTTATGTGTATAAGAAGACATGAACTAGTTCCTTTATATAGTGATTTCCAATCTCCTAGATCAATTGCAGGTGTAATGGGACATCCTAGGAATTTATCCAGGTGTCCTAGTTGATTTATGAAACCATTTGAGAGCCCCTAGGGTCAATATAAACGAACATAAGTCAGTTAACAGCTGATAACCTGCACCTGGCAGGTTTTTTCAGCGCTGGGCACTCTTACGCGGCCCACGTAAGAGTTCTTCAAGGCCTACGCGTCCCGCCTGGAACCGGGTTTCAGGTTAAACAAGTTTCATTCATGGCAGAATCAGTCCCTGGTGGTTTTAAACCCTATTTAACCTCCTTTTTGACATGTAAGGACCTTTTAGTTACTTTATTTAGGCCCAAGGATGTATGAACAAACTTTGTTAGGCTCGGTTCCGTTAAATATCTCTATGAAAACAAGTTTCATCAAGTTGACACTTATAGCCCAAAGTCTTGAAAACATGCTTAACGATCTCGAAACCACGTAAAATTTATACCACTTATCCTTGAGAGTATATTTGAATATTTCGAAGCCTTGGTTTCGTTAAAAGGTCACTCAGAGGTCAGAATTAACATGTTGACACGTTTAACCCTTGTAGTTTTATAATCTTCCGATTATTTTCACAAACGGCTTCTTATATCCAATTGATCACTTGTTTAAGGATATATTTTTCACGTATGGTCATTCAGAGGCCTAAGTTTGGCATGTTGCCACTTTTAGTCCCTCTGTATGCATAGTTTCACTATTTGTCAACTTTAGTCCTTCAAACTTAATCTTTCACATATTTAGAGTTTTAGACACGTGTCTATACATAATTGGACACGTTTTTAAGTGGTGTTACACCAGGTCAACGCGTAGCTTATCCGGGTCACTGCCTAGCCTCGCCACGATGATGACACGTGTCATCACGGGGCTGCGCCACTATCTTGATCTCACGCGGCCCGCGTAAGTGTTAAGGGTAGCTTACGCGGCCCGCCTAAACTTAAAAATCCATGAAATCAGGTTTTAACCCTTATACCGCCTGCGTAAAGGTTGGGGTGGGTTCTACGCGGCCCACCTCAACTTAAATTTTCTTGTTTTTAATTTATTTTTAATGCTATATTGTATTTCGGGTTCGGTTTTCACATACGGGTATATTTTGGGACATATTGGGATATTTTAAAATATATTAGGGTGTCGGAAAAAATTATCGAGGGTGTCGGTTTATTTAGGATTGTTACATGTTTTTTGTTTTCACGTGGAGCGTCTCCAACGTCCGGAAGAGGACGACCAGGATGCTGAACAGGGGGGGAATGGTGTTCCAGCGGCGCCGGACCGAGGACGGAGGGGGGACGACCCCCATACCGTGTAGCCTAATAAATTAGTATGATGGGCATTAAATACCACGCCTTTTAGTTAATGCAGAACCTGACCTATAGTACAAGTAACCTAGCCTTGGGTCTAGAGCCTCTAATAGAAGAAAATTTATATACTAACTATTAATACTAGGGTAAATTTATTCTTTTAGATTTGTTTGATTTCTTATACAAGCAAACCACTATGCGTTATAGTTGTGTTAGATTTTTGTTTGATTTCAAACACAAATAAAAAAGTACCGTTTCTAATAATTAAAAAAGAAAAAAGAGCCCCATAATTCTATTTTGCATTGGGCTTCCAAAAAGGTTGAAACAGCTCTGAGTTAATGGGGGCACTAACTAGAACCCTAGGCCCTAGCCATTGGGATTGGAGGTGTGATTGAGGAGAATGTGAGAAATAAGGTGGGGTCCATCCCCTTTGACCAATTATGTCATTTTTCTTATTTAGTTATTCCACTATATTTGGTAATTGAGTGTTTAGTTATTGCTTAAACTTATCTGGCAATGGCGTAGTGATTATGTGGCAATCATCTATGCTATATTATAATGTATGAGGGAGAGGTATTTTAAGATACCAAAAAAATAAGAACTTTTCCCCCCACTTTATTTATAGAAAGACTCTAAAATGAGGGTAGTTTAGTCTTTTAAATACTATTTATTTTTTAGCCCCTAAATTTATTACACTTAAATCCCTGAGGTTTTAACAAAATTTTAGATAATTAGTTACAATTCCTCCATCCACAACAAACTTATAATTTTTTTACGTATTCTTTACATATCTTATAAACTATATTGTTTAAAAAAATCCAAAGATAGCATGACAACCTACACATTTTTGTCGACGTTCCGATAGTTGTCTTGTTCAATATCGACGCACGGATTAAAATGTACAAGTCGATAATGCTTTAATGTACAAGTAATTAATACTTGTGATTTAAAGCGCCTAATTTACAAAGATGGGCTCCATCTATGCAAACAAAAACAAAAAGAATTAAAAGTACCGAAACATAAAAAAAAGATATTATGTGTCATATTTTATTTTATTAAAACTGCCTAATATCTATATTTAGATATATCCTATAAAAACTTAAAACTAACCATAACAAACTTCCTAAATAAAGGGGTGACAAATCTAAAATTAAACCCTAATGCACTTCTATCGTTATTACTATAAATACGTAGCAGGACACCCTTGTATCGATTGCTAAACAAAGTTAAAAAATGGATCCAGTTCTGAATTCAATTGTTGCGAAAAACCAAGCATGCGAGATTGAAAATTCTAAGGTCAGTTTTATTATATCGCAGCTGTGAATAATTGTTTTCTTTTATTTACTTTTATGTGAATGTTAACTTATTTGATTTTTCAGATTCAGTTGCATAATGAATATGCTAATTTAAACAACCCAGCTGTCAAACAAGCTTCTAAGGTATTGGTTTTGCTGGTTTTTAAGTATTATTTTTTCGTATATCTTTCATATTAACATGTTCGTTATGTTATTATATGTGTGTTTTGTTGTAGGATAATTGTGATAAAAGTGTTGATATTATTTCTTATGGCGCAATATTTAGTCCATACAAGTCTAATATTCAATGTGAATTTAGTGAAAAAGTAATTTTAATGTTTATTTAATCTTTTTTTAAACTTTTGTATTCAATTTTTGTCCTTTTTAAGGATCAGAAGTTTGAGACTCAAAGGAAGGGATCCAAGAGACTCTCTGAATGGAAATTGAGTGAGGTTATTAATTTAGACGATTTTGAGGACAATGACAAAGAAGAGGAATTAGAAGATACTGTCGATTCAAGTACAAACCAGAAAACCCGATTAAAAATACCTCAAGTATCAATTCAGAAGTGGAACAGATTTCATGCAGTCTAATATGAAATCTATCAAGTGTTTTTATGTTTTTTTTTTTCATTTTCAGTTGTTATGTTTGATCTAGACGTATGAATAAAGTTTATTTTATATTTGAACTTTATTTTTTATGTTAATATAATGCAGAACCATATTAATAAAGTTAGTATCCTAAATTTACAAGTCAACTGAACTTATATAAGTTAATATCCTAAAGTTGCAATAAATAGATATTGCAGATATATATAGTCAAGCTGAAATTATAAAATATTGCAGTTCTTCTTGGATATTAATCTAATAATTGTATTTCTTAACTAAAAAATAATAAAGTAATAAACTTTAAATCTAAACTAAAAAACTGAACTTTTTATGATATAAAGTTAATCAAGATATAAACTCTTAACATTCCTACTTTTTTATAAAAGCTATTTCTAAAATTTTATAAATTATATATATATATATACATATATATATATATATATATATAAACGAAATTTAACAATTAAAGTTAAAGATGTAAAACGTACTTACGAGTCAACTACTATATTTTATTTTTATAAAAACAAAAATTTTAAACTTTAAGTTTATTGGATGAGTACGATGTGAATATTTAAAAAAAATGAACTTTAAAGAATAAAATTATAAACTTTATCATTTAACCAACAAAGTAAACTTACTTTACAACTAGAACAACTTATCTTTTATTTTTTGTCATTTGATTATTATTTTTTATTAAAAAACGAAACTTTACATGTGTAAAACAATTTTTTTACTTTATTTATAAGCAAAACATTTTGTTTTTATAAAAAAATAATTATTTTATAAACATTTTTTGTAACAGGTAATATAAATAAAATACTTTAGAAATTTACAATCATTACTAGATAAATACTAAATTGTGTTGCAAATTTTTAGGAAGAGTTCAACTATATTGTTATAGATAATATTAGTCAGTTACAAAAGAATTTTTTACCAACTTGACTAGATACATAGTAGATTGTGTTGCATATTTTTAGGGATTATAAGTTAAAACTAGACTCATATAAATACGATTAGTTAGGAACTAAAAATCTGAACTTAGTATGATATAAAGTTAACAAAGATATAAATTCTTAGAATCCTATTTTTTTATAAAAACAGTTCTGAAATTTTATAAAAATATAATTTTTAATATATGTAAAAAAAATTTAACAATTTAAGTTAAAGGTCTAAAACGTATTTACGAGTCAAATACTATTTTTTATTTTTATAAAAACAAAAATTTTAAACTTAAAGTTTATTGGATGAGTACTATGTGGATACTTAAAAAAAGTTATGAACTTTAAAGAATAAAATTATACTTCATAATTTAACCAATAAAATAAACACACTTTACAATTAGAACAACCTATCTTTTATTTTTTGTCTTTTGATTATTAATTTTTATAAAAAAAAAAACAAACCTTTACAAATTTGTAACACTTATGACGTATAACCACCACAATAATGTTATCATAAATATTATACGAATAAGAAAACTATCAGAAACGAGCGCCGCAATGCAAAGTGTCACACCCTACTAGTTTAGTTAATGGACAACACAGTTTTATTAGTGTGTTTGTGTATATATATATATATATAGGGAGAAGATCATGCGAGAACCACATCTTATTGTGAGAACCGCGAGAACCAATGTGAACACACCAAAAATGCCTAAAAATAGCTAAAAATCACACAAATTTTTTTTTTTGAATTTTTTAATATTTTTTATAAAAAAATCGCTACTTTTCGAAGCCAAAAAATATTTTTAAATTTAAAAAAAAAAAAAAAAAATTTTGCTTCGAAAAGTAGCGATTTTAACATAAAAAATATTAAAAAATTCAAATAATTTTTTTTTAAGTTTTTTGGGGGTTTAGTTTTTAGCATTTTAGCTTGGAGGGGGGGGGGGGTGGGGGGAGGTTTAGGTTTTTGGGGGGTGGGGGAGGGGGGTTTAGGTTTTGGGGGGGGGGGGGGGGTTAGGTTTTTTTTTAGGTTTTTTTAGTTATTTTAGGTTGTGTTCACATTGGTTCTCAAGGTTCTCACAATAAGGGTGGTTCTCGCATGAGCCCCTCCCTATATATATATATATATATATATATATATATAGGTACGAGATCAGGAGAAAACACCTTAAAGTGTGAGAATGGTGAGAACGAATCCTGGCCCGACACGTGGCACACGATATAGTGAAGGGCGGAGGGGCTTTTTTGTTATTTTTTATTTTTTTTTCAATGCGTTTTGTCACACCCCCAAAATACCACCTAGGGAATGTCCCCACTAGGCGTGTGACGTACCAACAACGAGCCACTAATCACATTGAACTCATTCAAGTTTATAACATGTTCAGCGGAAGCAATATGGTAAACCAAAGTTAAACGGTTTCAAAACCAATATATGGTATCAAAGAATCAATTACATGAATCCCTCCAATCAACCCATGACCACTCCAACTACTCCAGACAGCAAGTTCCAAATCCAAGACATCTAACGACCTGCGAGCATGCAACAAGTGTATCAGACAACGCTGGTGAGTTCATAGTTTTACAAAAATGTTGATTACCAAGTGTTTAGTTAATCCATTGAATTTAATCCGAAAGTAATGTTGATAATATCTCTATACTGAACAAGACGGCTCCTGATGTATGTTTTGCCCTTTCCCCAGTGCTCCTATCAAAGCACTGGGCCCGACTGGGTCATTAGTTCACACCCGCCCTCTCTCAGGAACGGGGTGAGGGTGCCAAACCTAAGTAGCGCTACCAACTAATACCCCGCTACCACCCACGATAGCAAAAGATGGGACTTAAGAGATAGAGAGTGAGAATATTATCCAACATCCATGTTTTACCCAAAAGATTTATCCCTCCCCGGGATACCCACTGATTGTCCCAACCACCGGGACGCATGCTCAAAGTAGTGAACTCACCTTGGTTTTGCTTGGTAAGACTAGTTACGTGATCAAGTTGCTCAAAACAATCCTAACATGGTTACCATTAACAATCAATCGGGTATCACATAATCTTATATTCTATACACGTGTTATACAGGTAGCACTGAAATAATATCATGTAAGTCATCGAGTTATGCAACTTAACAATTTGTCATAGACACCACATATAGCACTTACACAAACACTTATACTAGATCCAAGACCCTAACCCGAGTGCCCATCTCGCAAAGCGAAACCCAATGCTAAAGGCCCAACTGGAATCGTACATAGCCCACACACCATTACTTCATTGCGGCCCAATCCAATTGCTACACTTTCTGCTCCTTTTTACCCAAACTTGACCGGGCCGAAAGTAATGTTGCGTGACTCAATAACCTGCTGTTTTGATTCTAATAGTGATCCCCATAAGCCTAACTCAATTAATCAGTTCCCCATATTACAATTACGTGACAACCTAACAATTTATCATACCCATTATCAACATGCATATCATATGTGACACTACAAATAATTACATGTTACTCGGCCCACCATTTAATCCATGAAGCCCACTCAATTAAATTCGGCTGCTGTATCTTCGTCGAATTATACCAACCGCAGCCCAACAAGTACTATATGGATCCCTTATTTCATTTATACGAGCAACCCAGTTATCAAACCCAAAATAATAGATCAAGTTATATGTATGTGTGTGTCCGATAGCTACATACAGTCTAAGTAAATAACCCAACTTGTCAAGTAAGTATATCAACATCAGATTCCCATCTTAATCATATATAACCAATAAAAGTTTTGTCCAAACATCCACTATCACATGTATATGTCAGACACATTTTGCATTCAATTTTTAATTGAATCTCAATTAATTAATAGGCTAGAATGATTGGACCAAATAGTTTGCAAATAACTCTTTTAATTGGACCTCTTATGAACTATCACATGCATTCTGATCAATTTGATATATGGGCCGAACACTTAAGCTAACCTGATTGGACCGATTAATGAGTTGTTTATGATAAAACTTTGGCCGACAACTATATTTCAATTCACATGCATCTCAACAAAAATCATATAATCTAATCCATCCAAACTGAAGAGTGCACCGATAACCATGATCATTACGCAAATAATCAGTCGAGAATCATAATCATGAACATATTTACCACCATTTATTCAAAAGATCACATGTAACATATAATAGGGGACCAAAACAACTAGAGGGAGTATTATACAAACCGCAAATCAGATGAACTCAAAGGAAGGCTTCACAAAATAGGAATATGGCCGTCGGGTTCAAGAGGTGATTTAGGGTTTGAGATTGTGTGAACTGTTAACACATAATTCCACGTACAATTTATTCATGTGTGCGTGTGTATTTCCTTGCCCCAACTAGCCAGCCCACAACTAACTTCACCCAGCCCACTACCAATCTTGTTTGGGCTTATATAATTGCAGTACAACTATGTGAGTGTACGTGTGCTTGGGTTGGGACTTCGGGTGTGTGTATACAGAACCCAACTAATCAGCCCACTAAAATTCCATTTGGGCTTTACTATGCCCATGCATAAATGTTATCTAATTAGACTTATCTATGTGCTTAGGGTTGGGCTCAAGTAATTCGCGGCTCACCAGTGTCGTGTAAATTCGCGACCCGAATAAGTTAATTTCCCAATATACTAAATTACACAATTACTCGCAACTTGATTTCTGGTAACACTATACACGTATAAACATTTAATAGTGCACGCGACAGGTAAACAAATACAGAGATACATGCTATCGGTTTGTGGAATTCAAGTAGTGCTAACCTTGTTTATTTGGGTTGTCACATCATCCCCAACTTGAAAGAAATTTCATCCCGAAATTTGACAAGTAAGCACAGAGGAGTGAAGCGATAGAAAATCTAATTAGACTATATGTAGTACTACACAGATAATAATAATCAAGCATTACCCACAATCACCAAGCATCCAGATAACTGCACAGACACTACGTAAACCAAATTGTAAAAACAGGATTGCGAGGTTAGTTCGGTGTCACATTATCCCCAACTTGAAAAAGAATTTCGTCCTGAAATTCGCCAATGGTATCGAAAGTTGGTCCCACCATTTGAATAATCGGGGGGGTAATAGAGCTTCACCTTATCTTTGTGTTCTCACAGGAACTTCGGTCCACGTCTTTATTTCCAACGAACTCTCACGATTGAAATTTGACTTTGTTAACAGTGGGTTTCTCAACAAGGGTATCACATGTTTTGCGTCGAACAGGTGCTTCTCTAGGTTCGATACATATATGACATCGTGTATGTTATCGAATTCGTCAGGTAACTCGAGTTTGTAGATTATGCTACCGATTCTTCCCGGACTGTTTAATGGCCCATTGTGACGTCAGTTAAGCTCGCCATGCTTCCCAAGCATTCCACACCCTCCCAGGGTGAGACATTCAACACGATACGATCGCCTACAACGATTTTCCAGCGTTTCCCAAGTTTACCAGCTTTCCTGACGGTCACGCATTGCCGCCAATCGACTCCCGATCCAAACAACCTTCCCAAGAGTTTCGAGTACCAATCCTGGACCAGTAATTTAGTTGTCAACCATCTCAGTCTAACAAGAAGGTTAGTATTATTGTCTATGTAATGCCTCAACAGGGCTGTCTGGTCACACACATGCTCACAACATGTCCTCAAGTGCCAGGAGAGTTCGTTTTCTCTGATCGTTTGCCCAATGGCGATAAACAATGCCCTGGTCCTAATGTGAGCCAAAGGTGTTGTATATTTCCTGACATAAATCATGTATTATTCAAATTCAAAGGTAACAGGAGTTGGCACCTCGTACCTGAAAGCCGCCTCTCTCAGAGGAACATTCACAACTGTGAAGACTCGTCAGTTTTCTTGATTGCAAGAAAGTGTGCTGGCAACTAGAGTCCATTAATGATCACCCAAGTGATAATGTTTCCATTTCGAGTTGTAAGTGGACTAGTGACAAAATCCATGGCACTCTGTTCTCATTTCCATACATGTGTTTCTGGTTGCTAATGATGTGTACAAAATGCAACATATAAATTTCATCAATTGTGGCATAAAACTAACCCTTTTTTAGTACTAATGTTGGAAAAAATGTGCTTTTGTCTTCCTTTTGTATTTTCAGGATTAAATGAGCTCAAATTAACAAAAGAAGCAAAAAGACATCAAAATCTAACATAAATACAAGAAAAGGAACAAACGTGACATGCCCGACCCCACGACAGCATCTTCCCAAGCAAAACAAGAAGACAGAAGACTGAACACGCCCCGTGCTCAGCCAGCACGGGGGCGTGCCCAAGTGTCAGCAGAAAAGACAAAGTGGTAGAAGCTTCTATTGCCCACCACGGGGCCGTGCTCAGCGGACATGGGGCCGTGGTCAACTATAAGATTCGCACAATCCAGGCAAATCTTCATAGTACAAAGATTCTTCTACACACGGGGTCGTGCTCAGCGGACACGGGGGCGTGGTCAACTAATAAGACAAGCTGCATTAAATGAAGAAAGAGAAGGATGTGGACACGGGGCCGTGCCCACTGGACACGGGGCCGTGCCCGAGCTTCTGTTCAGCCTATAAATAGGAGTGCTTGGCTCAAGCTCAAACCATCCCTTGGCACACCACCTCTCTCACACTTCACCCACCACCCACCACCACCATAACACCATCATCCACCACCATCATCCATTGTCCATCATAGAGTGTGTGAGTCATCTCGGGATCCAAGATTGATCGTAAGAGTTCTTGACAATCAAGGCCATGTTTGCCTAAGTCTCTTACATCACTTGGTGAAGACAAGTGTCTATTGTAATACTTTTTATTTCTAATCTTTTTGCACTTTTTATTTGGTTTTGTATTAATGACTTTAATAACTAGTTTCTTATGTTGAAGGTGATTCTGTTGGGATTGAACCCTATCAGAGGAACAGATAATTAAAGCCAAAACTGGATCAGAGTAGTGGATCCAGAATAAGCATATGTTTACATACAAATCTCTCCCCTTGAAAGTGGTTTCATATCTACTGACCTCCTATCTGCTGATCTTACAAAGTGCTGATCTACAACTGCTGCCTTGCATCTACTGCCCAATGTCAAAGACTGATGGAAGACCAAAGCTCTGCTGATTCAATCTACTGCCTTGAGTCTAGTACTGCTGATCCGGACAAGCACTGCTGGGTTCACAGCAGTGGAAGGATGCAGCAGCTGTTTAAGTGTCTTTTATGTAATGAATTGTAATAGCAGTAGTTAGTACATCAGTGTTTGTATAGATCAGAGGTTAGAGTTTGTTAGGAGGTTAGATGTCACTTTCATGGTGACGTCAGTTTAGATGCTCAGTGGTTTGCTAGTGCCTATAAATAGTTCAGTACTTTGTACTGTTCTATTAGCTCTTGCAATACCGTCTTCTTTGCACGAACAAACGCTGAGCTCTGGCTGAGGGGGAGTTTGTATTCAAGCATTACTTGTAATCGTTGTTGAAAGTTAATTCAATCATTCGGTTTCTTGTTGAAAATGTCTTGATCAAAGCAATACTCTCGTTTGATTGTATGGAAAGTTTGTTTTCATATTAATTCCGCTGCACAACTCTTTCATTTCCATCTTAATCTCAAACGAAAATACAATCAGAAACAAACTCAGATCCAACAATTGGTATCAGAGCTTGGACAGTCAAATTTGATTTAACAATCATTTTGACATAAATAGTTCGGCTCATAATAGTTGATACTGATCGTTTGTTCGTCCGTTGAAAAACAGAGCAAGGATTAATCACCTGGGTCAAATTTAGTAGGACCTCCTTCAATACTTAACGGTATTGGATGGCGGGGGTCCAAACTCTTTGATCCCCTCATAAGTTAACTACTATTAATACTATAACCCGGCTATTTAGGACTGTATCCCTGCTGACTCAGACTACTTAGTCGAGGGTAACGTCACCTCCAAAAGAGGGGCCTACCATAATTTGCATTAATAACTTAATTAATTATCTTTCAATAATCCAACCCTTTAGGATTGTATCCTTGCTGACTCAAACTACTGGGTTGAGGGTAACGTCACCTTCAAAAGAGGGGCCTACTACAATAACTAAGATAATCTCTTAAATAAGTGCAAAAGTGCGGAAATAATCAAAGGTTACACTATACACGAGTCGGAACCAAGTGATTCATCTTGTCTATCTGTTTTTCTTTTATTTTTATTTTTCAGCATTTTAGTTAGTTTTTATTTTTCTTAGCTTAAAACATTTTTCTAAAACTTTTTGATTTGATTAGACGTTGAGGATAAACCGGTACTAAAAGCTCTTGTGTCCTTGGACGACATCGGTATCTTACCAACACTATACTACGCTCACGATGGGTGCACTTGCCCATATGTGTGTTTAGTGTTAGTAAATATCGTGTTTTATAAATTTAAAACTTGACTAAAAAAAGTGTTAAAGGGCTTAAAATATACACCTAATATATATAACACTCGACACCCATCAAGTTTTTGGCACCGTTGCCGGGGACACAAGGATTTTAAGAAAGCTTAAAGTCGACGGCCTAATCAGTTTTTAAAAACCTTTTTAAAACGCGCGCACATTTTTCTGCATTTTAGTTTAGTTTTGCATTTACAGTAACCTGTACACGGGGCCGTGTTCATTGAACACGGGGCCGTGCTGCACATTTTCATAAAAACACCCAGTAACAGTAGCTTGAACACGGGCCGTGCTCACTGAACACGCCCCGTGCTCAACTAGATCAGTAAATTTAATTAAAATGCCCAGATACAGATTCTGTACACGGGGCCGTGTCCACTGAACACGGGGCCGTGTCCAGCCTCAGTTTCCGTTTTTATTTTTGTTTTCTAATCTCGAGACTTGGTTGTGGTCTGCTGAGTGATTCGTATGGATCAATACTCAGGAGGTTACAACTACACCTATGAGGAGGATGATTATAGGAGTAATTATTGCACTAATTGTAGTAATCCGCACTCGGTTCAATATAATCACTCATATCAACCATCCAATTCATACACCTACTATGAGGAACCCAGGTACGAGCCATCAACTTCATACACATCCTATGAAGACCAAAGGTATGAACCTCCTCCCTCATACTCATATTTTGATGAACCAAGGTATGAACCTCCATACTCATACTTTGAGGAACCAAGATATGAGCCACCACCTTCGTATGCTTATTATGAGGAAGCATGGCGTGAACAACCCACCTCATATGAGTATTATGAAGAACAAAATTACGACCCTTATCCATCATATGCTTACAATGAAGAACAATGGTGTGAACCATCTACTTCATATGGGCATTATGAGGTACAAAGGATCGAACGACCGGATTCAAGCTTTGAAAATCCTGATTATTTTTCTATAACCGAAGTGACCGATAGGATATTAGAACACCTTAGAGTTATCGATCACTATATACAAGAATCTCGCGCAAGGGAAGAGGAGTCCCGCGCAAGAGAAGAATTAAAAAAGGAAGAGATAACTGAAAGTGTAAAAATGGAAGAACAAATAAGTGAAAAACCGACACACGAGTTAAACAACGAAAAAGGTGAGTCCGACAACATTAAAATTCAAGAAGAGTCTAATTTTGAGGAAATTAATCTCTTGTCACCTTCTTTCGAAAATCATTGTTTAGTACCCACTCATGCTAAGTTTTTAAAAGAGTTAAACACTAACACTAAAATTGACGAAACGGTAAGTGTTAAGTTAACTAACGATCAAACCTCGCTAATAAAAGAAGACCCGTTTGAAATTAACATTACACCGGTTCCATGTTTCTTTCAAAATTCATTTATTAGTAATGTTACAATCGATAAAGATCTTTGTGTTAACATAATGCCTAACTACATTTTCGAAAAATTAAGTATTAGTGATTTTTCTCCACTTCAAATACCCATTTTTCTATCCAATCGGAAAGTAATAAAATCAATCGGTGTAGTTGAGGATGTATTGGTTCAAACAAATCAAATGGTAATCCCGACCGACTTTTTCATCCTCGATGACGCTCCTCTAGTATTGGGACGACCATTTGTAAAAACTCACGAAGCTTTGAAAAACCGGAAGTTCAACAATCTACCTCTTCAATTAGGGGCATTTAAAAGAAGTGTCGATCTTGAGCGGTCAATGAGATATCCATTCGGTAATAATGACCCCCTAATTGAAGATGAAGATGAACCACCCGATACAAGTGAAGAGATTGACCACTTTGTTGAAGAAAAGGTCGCCATAGAACAAACTTTTATAGTTCTTGATCAAAATGAGCAACCGAATAAGGAGTCTCCTAAAGACCCACCAATTGAGCTCAAAGAACTTCCAAAAGGTTTGGAATATGCTTTTCTAGATAAAGATGTTAATTTACCTGTAATTATTTCGTCTAAATTAGATAGCTTAGAAAAAGAAAAATTAATTAGTCTTTTGAAAAAACACAAAAATGCGATCGCTTGGAAACTTGTAGACATAAAAGGAATTAGCCCTTCCATGTGTACGCACAAAATTTTAATGAATGACGACTACAAATCGGTAATACAACCACAACGACGAGTAAATCCAAACGTTCAAGAAGTGGTTAAAAACGAAGTCATCAAATTACTTGACGTCGAACTTATCTATCGTATCTCCGATAGCCCTTGGGTAAGTCCCGTCCAAGTAGTTCCAAAGAAAGGAGGTATGACGGTGATAACTAACAAAAAAAATGAATTAATACCCACAAGAACCGTCACTGGATGGAGAGTATGTATAGATTATAGACGACTAAATGAAGCAACAAGAAAAGATCACTTTCCTTTACCCTTCATTGTTCAAATGTTAGAAAGATTATCTGGTCATAAATTTTATTGTTTCTTGGATGGTTTTTCAGGTTACTTTCAAATCCCGATAGCACCTGAAGACCAAGAAAAGACAACTTTCACATGGCCCTATGGAACTTTTGCTTATCGACGCATGCCGTTTGGTCTATGTAATGCCCCCGCAACATTCCAACGTTGCATGGTAGCCATTTTCCACGACATGATAGAAAAGACAATGGAAGTCTTCATGGATGACTTTTCTATCTTTGGGGATTCATATGACCAATGCCTCGATAACCTTGAACGAATGCTATCCCGATGTGAGGAAACCAACCTCGCCCTTAATTGGGAAAAATGCCATTTCATGGTAACGGAGGGAATAGTACTCGGTCACAAGATCTCAAGCGAAGGAATGGAGGTGGATCGAGCCAAAATAGATACCATTTCTAGATTACCACCTCCATCCTCCGTAAGAGCTATCAGAAGTTTCCTAGGGCATGCCGGATTTTATAGGCGGTTTATCAAAGACTTTTCGAAAATCTCAAGGCCTCTAACAAAATTACTTGAAAAAGATGCCCCTTTCATCTTTGACAAGGATTGCAATCAAGCATTTCTAACCCTAAAGGAAATGTTAGTCAATGCACCTATCATGATAGCGCCTGATTGGAAATTTCCTTTCGAAATCATGTGTGATGCTAGTGACTTTGCAGTCGGAGCTGTCTTGGGACAAAGAAAAGAAAAGCATTTCCACCCAATTTATTATGCTAGTAAAACACTTAATAATGCACAAGAAAATTACACAACAACTGAAAAAGAATTACTAGCTGTGGTATTTGCTTTTGATAAATTTTGTTCTTATCTTGTTCTTTCTAAAACTATAGTCTATACAGATCATGCAGCCATTCGATATCTCTTCAAAAAGCAGGACGCAAAACCACGTTTGATTCGGTGGATTCTACTCCTCCAAGAATTTGATATTGAAATCAAAGATAAAAGAGGAGCAGAAAATACCGCAGCAGATCATCTTTCGTGCTTGGAAGACCCAGCTTTGGAGGCAACCAGGGACGAGCAAATTAACAAAAAATTCCCGACTGAGTCCCTGGAAATGGTGGAATATAAGGAAGAGCCATGGTACGCCGACTATGCTAACTACCTAGCTAGCGGTATAGTCGCAAAAGGTTGGCCACATCATCAAAGAAAAAAATTCTTTGCCAATGTGAAACACTATTTTTGCGAAGATCCATATCTTTTCAAAATGTGTGCCGACCAACTCGTCCGACGATGCGTACATGGTAGCGAAGCACGAAGAATTCTCCGCCATTGTCATGAAGGTCCTTACGGAGGGCATCATGGTGCCGCTAGTACCGCACGAAAGGTATTTGATTCAGGATTTTATTGGCCAACCATTTACAAAGACGCCCAAAGTCTTGTCAAAACATGTGATGCTTGCCAAAGAACAGGTAATATTTCTTCCAAAAACGAAATGCCACAAAATGGCATTCTTGTTTGTGAAATTTTTGATGTGTGGGGACTCGACTTTATGGGACCTTTCCCACCGTCGAAAGGAAACAAATATATACTTGTGGCAGTAGACTACTTGTCTAAATGGGCCGAGGCCGAGGCGCTTCCAACGAATGATGGAAGAGTCGTGGTAAGATTTCTGAAAAAACTATTCTCTCGTTTTGGCACACCTAAAGCATTAATAAGTGATAGAGGTACCCATTTTTGCAACCATCAACTTGAAATTTTTTTAACAAGATATGGGGTCTATCATCGGGTCTCAACAGCACATCACCCTCAAACAAACGGACAAGCCGAAGTGACTAATAGAGGTTTAAAACGAATACTCGAAAAAACCGTAGGGTTAAATAAAAAGGAATGGGCAGATAAATTAGATGATGCTTTATGGGCTTTTCGAACTGCTTATAAAACAACAATAGGTACAACCCCATATAAGCTAGTCAACGGAAAAAGTTGTCACTTGCCAGTAGAAATTGCACACAAAGCCTATTGGGCAATCAAAAATGTAAACTTAGATTTAGAATTTGCTGGTAAAAATCGATTTAGGAATTATGCATACTCAAACTCCGAAATTTATAAGGAAAGAATGAAAAATTTGCATGACAAATATATTAAACCTAATGAATTTCGAGTAGGAGATCAAGTTCTTTTGTTTAATTCACGACTTCGATTGTTTCCTGGTAAATTAAAGTCTAGGTGGTCAGGACCTTTTTCCATCACCCATATTTTCCCACACGGTGCAGTAGAAATTAAATCTCGAATGGGCCTCCATTCAAAGTCAATGGCCAACGGCTGAAACTCTATCAAGGATTCATTGAGGATGAAGAGGAGGAGATCTCGCTTCAAACGGTTGAAGAATGAAACCATCGTCATACCTGGTAAGTTACGAACGACCGGCACGATGTCTAAAGCGGTAAGTTTTCTAACCAAAGTTTATGGGAAACAAGGGCACTCACACGAGCACTAAAAAAAAAACTTTCAAAACTTTGCTCGGCACTGGGCCGGGTCCGCTGGACACGGGGCCGTGTCCGCGCCGCAGTCGGGATATATCCCCTTTTTCATAACAGTTACAACATTCCACACGCCCCGTTTCCCCAAAAAAGCTCTGGTTCCAGGCGATTTTCCACAGATTTTCGACGTCTCCTTTTGATAATATCCCACCTTGACTTTCCCATATGTCAAACTTCGTTCCCATGCGTGGCTATGTGGGCCTTCAGGCTCGGTCACCCGTACATGGTCTTCAGGTTTTAATACATCCTATCAAAACTCAGACAAATAAGATATCGAGGCACGTGTGCTTCGCCTGCACCAGTTCTCTAAGGTTGCTGCACCGTGAGATCCACATTTGTTCTATGAAGTAGTAAATATCGTCCATCCTGCCAAATGTTGCTTCCCCATGCCCCGCATGGGTTAACCTTGAGAACTCTCTTCCTTCAGTTCTTCTGTTTGAGCAAGGTGAAGTCTGATCAGTTATGTTAGAGTGGATAGCGAGCTGTAAAGCTCATGCACGCTCGAGTTTCACAGTCGTAAACATTCAAAGAGTTCCATATGGCGATGTCATCACATAATTTAGCTCTCTCAAACAAGGTACACAGGAGGCCCTTGTGATCGGTCTAAATGGTGCAATTGGTATTGTCCAAGTAATGCCTCCATCCTAATTCCAAGATCCATGGGTCCTACCGCAGGTTATGACTCGTGCAATTTTTTTTCTTCTTGTAAATCCACTACAGAAACTGTCACCTTCTCGTGCCGCTTTGGCATGTAACTGGGTCTCTGCTTTGGGTCGTCATGACATACCACTAGATCATCAGTGCCCTCGAGTAAAGACGATACTCAGTACAGTGTAGTGTTAAGTTTTAAAAGTTTGAAGAGATGTCCTCCCATTCCGTCTCCCACGGATACACAGCACACTGCTGTGTTAAAGAGGTTAGAGCTGCAAAACCTTGGAGAATCCTGCGATGAATCTGTGATTGCACCTTGTGAAACCAAAGCTTTGCCGTACCCTCAAAGGTCTTTGGTTTCGATCAGTTTCTAATAGATTGGATATTAGCATAATCCGCATGTATTCCCTCTCTGTCGACTATGTTAGGTCCGGAATCGTCTCCGTTTCGATTGCGAACCGACCGTTCGAAGTGCGGAATCCTTGAACGATCGTGACCGAACACACGAACAGTAATTATAACTGTGATTCTATTGAAGATCTGAAATCGTACAAGAAACACGAATCACCTTTTGCCTTTCTCTCTCTAGATTCTCTCTAGTTTCTCTCTCTAGAACTAGATCTCTCCAAAGTGTGAAATGGCAAAAGTCTTCCAAAAGTTCTAAATGAGAACCCTAAGTTCTCTATTTATAGGCCAAGGCTTATAAGGAGAGTTCCCCTTAATTACACAAATGCCACCTTGCCTTTTACTAAAATATAACACTATAAGCACAAAACTTAATCTATTTCTGCTACGGTCTTGAGATGACGGAGGCGATAGACATAATGCACTAACAGACTCCCCCTTGGATATTGCCGCAGTCAATCTCAATCATTTAGTCAGACTCGTAGCTTCTTTTCTTTCTCTCTCTCTAGCTCGAACAGAATCCCCGTGGATCTGTCTTCAGCTTCAACTCCCTCATTAGGTAAACTCTTCAGGCTCCCCCTTTCGTCAAGCTTCCGTGCTTTGGGATCGACACCTGGCTTTCCGGTTACAAGCACTTTTGGGAAAGGATCCTGGCTCCTATGCACGCTTCCCCTTGCGTTGAGCTCGTCTTCAGACTCCCCCTTAGACACTGCTGTCGGGATCGTAGTCTGGTACAACATCTGCAATTCTCAAACATTTATAAGTAACAACGTTTTGAACTTCCAGGATTGAAAACCTGGCTCTCTCAACTTTTGATAAAATATTTTACAATGAAAGCATATTCGATTGTCCAGGTATCGTAACCTGGCTCTATTAAACTTTCTAAATCAAGATCCTGGGACTAAGATATAATAATATGAATATATCCAGGATTACTTGATACTCTCCCCCTATCAACAATCTTCAAAGATTTGTCAGTTTCAACGAACCGGATCGGAAACTGGCTCTTTTATAGATTTTAACAATCTAAGCATCCAAATCCCTCACAGTTAATCATCCAAGTCCAACTTAATGACCTTGGAGATATCACAAACTGTTTTTGATTTTTTTATTTTAAAACAACAAGTTTCAAATTAATGAACTTGTTTTATTTTTCAGAAACACAATCAGCATACTTAGATTTTAAAAACTCAGCTTCAGACATCGGTTGTCGAAAATAAAGCAGAAATCAAAATCTTTTTGTATTTTCTGAAAACATAAAGCAGTAAAGAAATATGTACAAACATATTTACAGATAATGTTTTTGTTTGAGTTTGCGTTAGAGGATCATATCAGTTTTTGACAAGTCACAAGTACCGTTGAGCTTAATTTCACTTTAAGAATTAAACAATTCACTTAGATTATCGATATACTGATCCATTTAAATTTTCACACAAACTTCAACTGATTCAGGATACGAATTAGATGTTTTAAGAACTTAAACCTATTCATGTGTCCCACCTCTTGAATATACTCCCGTATCCAGAATCCCAATAATCAGTCTTACAGGTGAGTATACTACAATGATATCTGTACATAAATTAGGTATGCGAGGGCCGAGGGATCTCAGATCGATACTTCCGTATGCGCAGAGAGATATCAGCTTCGACTTTACGGAATGTCCCCTTTAGAGGATCTTTTAGCTACAACAGCAGCGACTATCAATTTTATTGTTTCATCGGCATGCTGAGGGTTTATGCTATGTTTCAAGCATTTGCAGAAAATATTATCCAAGGACTAGGTCAGAACTACCGTTCAGCAGAAGTCCCGGAATAATACCCCAGACATCATTGAGTATAAAGACCTAGTATATCAGATTATGAGACCTTTCAAACAAGATTTCAGGGGTTACCTATATATCCAAGTAGTGTTCCCCACGAAATAAGCAAGTTTGAATTTAGGTTTATATCCCGAAAAAGTTTACTAAATGTATAAAAACCTACCGACACATCCACGGTGAGATCGTTTAACACATTTAAACTTTCCAAATCTTTAGCGTACTATAACTGTCTGCTGATGTACTATCATTTCCTCTTTTTACACAAAAACTCGATTTTTGAATTTTATCATGTTTTTGACTTTTTTCAAATTTTCTAATGTTTTTGGATTTTCTGACAATATTACTCCCCCTAAAATGCAAAACCATTTAAAGAAAATTTGACAACCAATACTGATAGCTTTGTCTCGCCATCCATTTTCTGCTTCACATGCACTGATTTGCAGAAAAATATAACGTACCCCCATGATTTACAACACATTGATATTTACAGTTTGAAAACCGTTTTTCAATCTTGTGAAAGTAATCATGTTTGTTCAGCCGTGAGGGTTTCGGCGTATTCAATCAGAACTCCCCCTTACAACAAACTATTTTCCCATAATGATTTCAAAACACTTAAGTTTGTTTTAATCAGAATGGTTTTTCCGGAAAAATTAGTTTATTTACCCATCACTTGTGGGTTTCGGGGTCATCTCATCACCTTGTTCTCTTTTAACCATTTTGAAAAATTAACATTATTAGGTCAAACACCACTATCACTTGTAGAAAATCAAGTACAACTTAATGTCCTTGATTAACCACAAGTAAGACGAAATATCACAGTTACCATCCTGTGAATTTCTCAAGAATGATGCCGATACCTGCTTCACACTTACCAACCTGGAAGCTCCGGCAAGTCAGGAATTCAACCAACAGATTTTGACACCCAAGCCTGACCAGCCTTAGGCGCATTTTGAGCTTTTCTCTTTTCTTCATAAAACTCTTTCACTCCTTTTTCCTTTCCATCAGCCATCTTACTAAAAATATGTTTAACATTGCTATTAAACATTTTTCCAGTATCAACACCTTTTGATTTCAAGTTTGCGGCTCGTAATGGTGGAAAGTTCTCATCATTCGTTAACAGAACTGTCTCTTCCTTTTTTACCTCAACTTGTGGCTCCTCTGATTTTGTAGAATCAGATTCATTGCCCGATCTTGGCTTGTCTGACTTGGATGAGCCAGATTCATCGCCAATGACTTTCTTTTTTTTCTTCTTTTCTGTCCTCAGATTTGTATCTGAAGAATTCGATTTGCTTGACTTTGCCGTCGAGTGAATCGATTCATCAGAACTCTTATTCGAACCAACCGGTGAACCTGAAGACAAAATCTTCTCCAAGTATTCTCTCGCCTTCTTCCTCTTCTTCCTCAGTCTGTCTCTCTGCCCCTGTGAAAGCTTTACTTTCTTATCTTCCACTTTCTGTTCTTTGGGCTTGACAGTGACTGGTTTCTTTACCGTTCTCTGAGATTCAACCCTCGATCTTCCCATCGATCTCCTTGGGCAATCTCTGGCAATGTGACCTTTGATATTGCATTCAAAGCATCTTCTTGTCTCAAGATACCGACTTTGGCAATTAACAGCAATGTGTCCTCTCACACCACAGGTGTAGCACACTCTGTTATCGTACCATTCACCTTTGTCAGTCCAAACCTTCAGATCATAACATTGTTTGGCTTGGTTATAATCATTTCTCCTCTTCAATGCTGGATTTGTCTTTTGAGCACTGTGGTCAAACCTGCACCACTTATTACCATCATTTTGTGAATTTTCATTTACAAATTTTTGTGATTTTTTATAATGATTGGATGACTGAACTGATGAGCTTTTATTTTCATTTTTAAAATTTTTTGAATTTTTAACTTTTTGTTTCTGTTCTACATTCTTCTTAACAGGTTTTTGCTTAGAACATTCACCTGTTTCAGTAGATTGCAAAACAGTATTTTTAAACTTTTCTTGTAAATCTAAAAATATTTTTCTTTTCTTTACTTTTTCTATTTCATCATCAGCTTTGTCATCACAATCTTCATTTTTGACTTTGTCAAAATTTGTGACATTGTCACTTATTGGAGCAACGTTGATTGGTTTTGGACACACATATGGTGCAGAAGTCCCAAAACTTTTCAACTTATTTTCTAATTCAGCAATTTTATTACGAGCATCTTCAGATTCATGCTCAAGTCTAATGATTTTATCAAGATGAGAGTTTATCGCACATTGTTTTTCGAGATTATTTTTACCAAAAATATCTCTCTCATCTTCTAAAATCTTTATCTGACTTTTGAAATCATTTTCTAATTTTTTAAAATTTTTGTTTTCTGATGACAAACTCTCAAAATTCTTCAAAAGTTTGTCATTTTCAGATTTCAGTTTTTCGCAGTTCAAACGCAACTCCAGAATCTGTTCATCATCAGCTTTCTTCCCATCTTTCAAAGCTTTGTTTTCCAAAGTCAAATTCTCCACATCACTCAAGAATTTGGCATTGTCTGCTCCAAGTTTATCACATTTTGAGCATTTTTCATTCATCTTTTCAACATCAGCTTCTTTCTTTGTTTCCATCCTAAATGTTCCTGCACAAAAAATTTTAACAAAATTAAGAGGGTTTGCATATTCATCAATAAAACAACCTCTCTTAATATCATATTTCATGACATTTTTTGCAGCAAGACATACAGAAAATCTTTTTCTCATTTCAATTAACACATCCAAATTTATCTTTTCTAAGTCCCTTTTCATTTCATTCATCAACTCTACTTTTCTTGTTTCTTTATCAAACTCATGTGATCTAAGTTTATTGATGAATTCTCTATAATGAAGCTTTGAGAAACTAGCATCCCTTTTTAGTTCACTTAAAAATTCATCCCATTCTAAAGGTAATGCATCAGCAAATTTTGAAATTTTTTCAGCATTTGAAACCCTTATCTCATATCTATCTAACTTATCAATCAACTCATCAAACCGTCTGTCCAATTGTTCCAAAGATTCATTTTTCATGCACAAGAAATTTTCGAATCTTTTAATCCAAACATCCTTCTTTTTCTTCTTATCAATCCAAGATCCAGAAGTCCAAACGTTTAAATTTTTAAGATTCTCGTTTTCCTGTTCATCAAACATTTTGACCACAATTTCTTTGTTAAATGACTTGGTTCAAAAATTATTTTTAGCTCAAAGTCCACAAATTTTCAACTTCTTGGAATTTTCCCCTTGTAAATCACCTCGAATCTCCTGCAAACAAACAATCAAACAATCAGTTTAAAAACGAAGTGAATATGTGAAAGTATGTGACGTGACAAAAAAAATAAAATTGTTGTCCGAACGGGTAGCCTGTTGACTTCTTTGACCACAACAATGAACGACAATCTTACTTGCAACCTAACAATAACCTTCACGTGAAAGTCTAATTTCAACAAACAATTTAAAGTGGCCGACAACTATAAGAGAGTTTCACAAGCAACCTGAATGTTCAATTTAAAAACATGTGCACCGATTGCATACACTATATATATGTAAGTAATGACAAATTCACGTGATGCTTAACAAAGTGGCCTGCAAACAATTAATAACATTCAAGATTCATTCATATGATATCACTTTGATTGGGCCTCAAAAAGAAATGGCAGTCAACAAACAATTAGACAACATTCACATGGGCTTTCAGACTTTTTAATCAGATTCACATGTAATGCTGACAAGGTCGACTAACAAACCTGAATATGTTGACCAAAATGTGAGTCGGTCAAGTGAGGTGCAATGATACGAATTGAAAATACTATCCGTGCGGACACGTTATCCGTCCGGATTGGTCAACTAAAGTCAAAGCGGATAGTTTGTCCGTGCGGGTGACTTATCCGGATGAATGAAATAAATGAAACGTTATCCGTGCGTACAACAGAGTCAACAGGTCAACGTGGATTAATGAAATGTTATCCGTGCGTGCAACTCATCCGCACGGATAGGTCAACAAAGGTCAACCCGTATGGTCATCCGCACGCATGGGTCATCCGTGCGTGTGACATCAAGAACAACAGCAACAGTTTTCAACATTTTTCAACTTTTTTCGAACCACAAAAATCAAGATATCTCACGAACTGCTTCGAATTTAGATCTGAAAATTTGTACGCTTGTAGATCAGGTACTTTCGCTCAACATATCCAAAATTCAGCCATTTTCAACCGTAAAAACCTGTTCAAATCAACAAAAATCAGATAAAAACGTGAAGAACAAGAAAATATGAGAAATTTGACAAATCTAATGCGATTTGAGATCTGAAAACGATGAAATCCTGTGCGAAATCGTGTGAATGATCCAAGCAATCGAGCTCCTGCTCTGATACCACTTGTTAGGTCCGGAATCGTCTCCGTTTCGATTGCGAACCGACCGTTCGAAGTGCGGAATCCTTGAACGATCGTGACCGAACACACGAACAGTAATTATAACTGTGATTCTATTGAAGATCTGAAATCGTACAAGAAACACGAATCACCTTTTGCCTTTCTCTCTCTAGATTCTCTCTAGTTTCTCTCTCTAGAACTAGATCTCTCCAAAGTGTGAAATGGCAAAAGTCTTCCAAAAGTTCTAAATGAGAACCCTAAGTTCTCTATTTATAGGCCAAGGCTTATAAGGAGAGTTCCCCTTAATTACACAAATGCCACCTTGCCTTTTACTAAAATATAACACTATAAGCACAAAACTTAATCTATTTCTGCTATGGTCTTGAGATGACGGAGGCGATAGACATAATGCACTAACAGACTACGTGACCAAGAAAAAAAATACGTACCTCTCGAATCCAGAAGTTACTCCTAACGAGACTTCGCGTGTAGTGGCTCCTCCCTCAAGAGCTCTAAAATAAGATACAAATGCCGTCCATGTTGTTCCTTTCTCCTGGGAATGATTCAAGACGTCCTCAATAAACACGGTTGATTCATGGGATCCCTAAAGCTGCTGGTGTGTTGTTTATCCCAAAAGGTCATGGAATAATCCTTCCTGTGTCTCCTAGTAATGGCCGCATTGTGTTCAATATGGCGTTTTAGGAGCATCCTCCCATTGGACTTCCATCTGATGTTAGTTCGTTCGTTAATCAATCTTCAAATAAGAGCTTGACCTTTGAAACTGGTCAACAGGTTGCCAATATATGATCGAGACAAACGGTTCTGGACTGTCATCTTGATGAGTTCCCAATAGCCAGTACACGTATGAAAAGGCTCATCTTCCTTAATATAACTGGGGCTCCCCTAAAGTGAAGAACTAGGTCCAATAAAACTCATGTCCAATGGTTCCTGTAGTTGATTTAACAGTTCTTGCGACCCTCCTAGTACAAAACGGTGGAGAGTACGAGTAATCAGGGCTGCCACTGGCGTGAGATCGAACTGAGGTTCTACCTAACAGTCGCGACAGTAAACCTGAAAATTCCTTGGGTAGTACACCGAGAGAAATCTCGAACGATCGGTGGATCCTCGATCCTCTTTTCCTTAGCTTTACGTCAGTAATAGTTGTTAACATAGCAGGGTAATCTCTCTGTAGACACTTCTGGGCCTTCATTGCTGACATAATGCTAATCTTTACACTACTCTTACACCTTAGGTCAGGCGACGATTCTCCACTAGGGAGAGGGATACGCAAAGTTTTCTCCTTACAGGGTGTATTTGCGCAATATCCGGATAACCACTCCACACTAACTACCGCGTCGAAACCATCCAGGATGGTAGGAGAAGGTTGATGTCGAACACTTGTCCCACAACGTCGAGTTTGCATTCCAACAAACATATGAGGTTTCATTTGGCTTGCCATCAGTCAATTCCACAACAGGTTGACTTCAAGAAGCGTCAGGGTTAAACAGAATAGGAACGAGGCGTTTTAGTTACCAAGAACGTGCAGGCCACCGCGTTGCTATAATCCTGGCATCGCCCATGCCAATCCTATATGCCCTTCCACGAACATCATTTCCTGAGCTGTTGTTTCCGTTACGAGGACATCCAGTACTTGTCGTCATCCCCTTGGTTGTTATCGTCTTGAATTATCAACGGCCAACCCATGCCGTAGACACCTTCATTTCCATATTGTAGGCTACTATTACAAGTACCTTGATGTTGCCATGTCTGTTGTCTCTAATGTCGTCGCTCGAAACGGAGCCCTACGATCTTTCACCAATCGGGTCCATCCTTTCACCTTCTGTGCCACGTCCTAAAGTGCTACTCACTGGGTTGGCAGCTACACATTCCACACTATAGTCATTTGTCATCGCTTATGCCCCGATTGATTTGTAAGAGTTTGTTGGTGCATACATCTGTCGTCTTCGTCTTATATCGAGTCTCGGGTTCGTTGCGGATATGAACAAGCATGATGTCATCATATTGATGATGACATCACAAGGATGACATCATCATTACATCATGCTCACAAGAAGACAAAACAGAATTACTTGAAATATGATTTTAGGAATACCGTTTGAACATGGTTGTATGTTTGAGAAGGGTTACGTTTGAAGTTGTAACCGTTTGAAGGGTGCCATGACACCTTCAAACGGAAGGGTCATTCCCTATAAATACCCTTCATGTTGAGTTCATTTGTAACTTTCTGGCTTGTGCAACGAAGTGCTGCCGAAGTGTTGTCAGGTTGTAAAACTTTACGAAATCAATCATACAATAGTTTAAAGTGTGAATCTAGCTGAATTGAACTCTACACGTTTGTTTCCGCTTTTCGTTTAGAGATAAACTCTTCTGATCGACTCGTTCGGGTCTGAAAACGATCCTACAAGTGGTATCAGAGCTCTGGAGGAAGAGTTCATACCAATTCAGCCGCTAATTCTGATTTTCTACACCTTCTTTCAAAATTTAACAATTTTTCACAGTTAATATCGGCTAAAACTTTCACAATGTATGCGTAATTGTGTTATAACAACCCCTTGAGAATATTAGACCTAAACTCAAAGTAAAACTGGTAAAAATGGCTTGAAAACTGGTGTCCGTTTGAATGAAGCAGCAACATTCCGTTTGAAACTGGACTGACCGTTTGAAAATGCATGTGTCCGTTTGAAACATTGAGTCCATCCCGTTTGAGGTTTGCATTCCGTTTGAGGATGTCGTTTGAAACTTGATGTCCCGTTTGAAACACGTCTTCTGTTTGAAAGTGGTTCAGTAGGTCATGTGATACGTGTCTTGATCTGATCAATTGCCATCATTTCCTTTGAATTAAAATCGGTTGCATGTGATCTGATTAAGTGTTCGGCCCAATCGATAAGTCTTGAAACTTGGTAATGATATAATATGTGCATGTGATCATCGGCCCAAGAAAGTGTTTGTCAGAATACTTGTGATTGAATTAATTTTGTTTTCGGTATTTGATATAAGTGTGGCAATCGAGACATTTGATCATGTGTATTTGTCAGCCATTAATGTGATTCAAGATGTCGGCCCATGTGACTTTGTGGTCCAATGAAATGGTGCAATGTCATAAAGTTGTTGATGTTAATTGCTGTGATTTCATCGAAAAGTGATATTTCTTGTGAATCGGATCACGTGAATCTATAGTTGCAGTCCTATCAAAGTGGTTATTAAGGTCCAGTTCAATTGAACTTTGAACCAGGTCCAGAATTAAAGGTCCAATTTGTTTGAAAGTCCATCAGTTCGCATGTAGTGAGTCAGGTCGTTTGAATTTGATCCGAGTCTTAGCAGTCCGCACAGTGTGTCAACCTTCAGTCCGCACAGAATATTCACCAGTTCGAGTACCAATCTTATTCGGTTAATTGCTAAGTCTTTAAACTGATTGTATTTTTGTTTGGTTTTTGTCAGGTGATACAGATATTTCACGAGGTGAACCAGATCGTTTGAAACTGTGTGTTTGTGAATCTTTGAAAATTGAACAATGGAAAACGAGTTCTATAATGCTTTTGCTAGTCCTATCACAATTACTCAGAATGCTTTGCTTGAAAATGAAACCGGGACATCACAGAAACCGCCAAAGCTCTTGGATATTGATGATTACAATGCGTGGTCCGAACGGTTTGGAAATTGGGTTGAAGCTTATCACTTGGATGCATGGGATCACACTGAAGAACCATATGTAAGGCCCACTAAAAATGGTATTCAGACAACAATCAGGGAAATGGGTGCTGATGAGAAAAAGAAGTATAGAGATGAAAAATTAATGGTGAGTCTACTTCAGCAAGCAATTAAAGAGGACATTTTGATATTGCTTCAACATGATGGAAATGCTTATTCGATCTGGACTAAATTGGAAGCAAAATCTGTAGGAAGTGATGATATGCTTAAAAACAAGATGTCTCTCATGAAGAAAGAATTTGATCTTTTTCGAGGTTTAAAATCTGAAAACACCAAGCAAATTATTGAAAGATATTGTAACTTGGTAAGAAATATGTAAAAATTGGGAATAAAAAAGGATACTGATGAGCTAATTGAAAAACTTGCTGATGCGTTACCACATGAGACTTGGGAAACATTCCTGATGATGTTGAGAAACAATCGGAAAGAATATAAAAAGTTAACACTGGGTGAGTTCATCAAACATCTGGAAGCTCAAGAGATGGAGCAGAGGAAGATCGCCAGGATGAAGAACTATGATGGAGAACAAGACATCGGCTTGTATTTCAAGAGTGGTGTTAGTGAAAAGACAAATCTCTCTCCAAAGGTTGAAACTGCTTATAACGCAAAAGGTTCTTCTGAAAGTGCATCTCAGGGATCAAGCAGCACAACAGGATTCTCTTCATTTCCAACCTATGATCCACCGTTTTCTACGACAAAGAGTGGCAAAGTTCTTCAATGCAACATTGCTTTAAAGCTTGAAAATGATCAGAATTATACTGAAGAAGTTGCAAAAAGTCACATGTCTTTGTTGGTTACCGTGCTTGAATCCTATGGAGGCTTAGTTGTAGGGAGGATCGGAAATCCAATGCTCACGAAAGAGGATTACGATCAAATTGATGCCGAGAAAATGGAATTAATGGATATTAAATGGTGCATGGCCAGTGTGTTGAGACGGGCTGAAAAGTTTAAACAAATCACAGGCAGAGATGATTTTCGCGAGGCACATGTTTCACCTTTAGGTTTCGATAAGTCTAAAGTTACTTGTTTTCGTTGCAGGGAAAAGGGGCATTTCAAGAGAGAATGCACAAATCGAGAAGCGAGTGGAGCTCAAAATCCCCTCGGAAACAATGATTATCACAAAAAGACAATTTATCATCAAGTCACACCACAGCCATATCAACAACAACAGGCATTGCATCAAGCACAAACTGCACAAGGTAGAATGGAGATTAAAGATTCAAAGAGAGCTTGTCTGGGAAAGGATGGTGGATTCAGTTGGGATAATTACATTCCAACAAATAGCAAAGTGTGTCTGGCAGATCAAGATGATGAAAAGTTAGCTGAAGGTTTCAATTGGGACAATTTTTGCCCAAATCAAGAATTAATGGCCAAAGAGATGTCCAAAGACACGTCGAATGTTAAAGCTTTTATTGCTAATGCTTACGATCTAAAATGGGCAGAAAAATGCAGAAAAGTCAGAGAAGCTGAAGAAAAAAATGGAGAAAGATTGAAGAAGAGGAAGAAGAAGAAGAGAGGTTAAAAGCTGAAGTTGAAGCCGAGAAAAAGAAAAGAGCTGAGTTTTTCCAAACGAGAAGAACAGTAAAAGATGTTCCTGAATTTGAAATCAAAGTTGATACTGAAGCAGTCAAAGTTCCTAAAAAGTGCTTGAATTGTGATTCTTTGATCATGCAAAACAACGAGCTGCTACACAACATAAAAAGATTGAAAGAATCTTATGATATTTTGAACAGAGAGATTAACAAGTACACTGAGTCGAACAGTGAACAAGCTGTTGCATTAAATACACTCAAAGGAGCTTACATGAGACAGCTTGATGATGTAAATTACTACACAGAGAAGTGTGCTGAGCTGGAATTGAAATTGGCAACACAAAGAATAGAAACTGAAAGAGTCAACAATTTACTGAAAAGTTACTCATGTTCTACTTTTGTTGTTGGCAGGATTTATCCAATTGTGGAAAGAATGGAGACTTTTGAAGAAGAGAAGACTTCGGAAGAAAAGAAGTCCGAGACAAAAGAAGAGGATGAAGTAGAAATTTCTGGTAAGAAACCAAGTGTTGTCTACAACAAATGTCCACCCCCAGTGGAAAATGCATATTTTCCGCGAAATGCTAATTCTGAAAGTGTAAAAAAGGCAACGAACTTACAGTGGGAGTCTAAGTCATCAGTTAATTTGCCAGAGAGTATAGATGTCACTTTCACGTCGTCCGATACTGATCATGAGTCCGAGTTATTAAAAAGAGTGGTCGATCAGGTGTTGGATAAGGATGAATCAGAGGAGTCAATGTCGGAGTCCAAATCAGAGTCCAAATTAAAGTCCGACATGTCAAGTCAAAAAGTCAAACAGGGAAAACGGAAGAACAACAAAGAATTTCTTTTATCAAAATCTAATTTGAATGACGAAACATTCAAAGTTGCATATACTTTGAATGATTCCGACAAATTATATTTTGATGAAACTTTTCCAATAAGAGGTGTTAAAACTGAAATGATTAAAAAGGTTTTCAAACTAACAGAAATCAACATTTCTGAAATAAAAGATATTAATCTTTCTGAAAATCCAAGACCTTACACCTCAAAAGTGCAACAAAGATTAAACAAGAAAAAGGGTTACAGTTCTGGTTCTGGTATTCATAAAAAACCAAACCATAACTGTAATTTCAAAAAGAAAGGATTAGGATTTAATCAACCGAAAAATTATAAAAATGAAAAAAAATTTAAACCAAAAACTGTGTTTGTTTCAGGAAAATCTTTAGATGATGAGAAAGAGCAAGCATTCAGAAAGCAGACAAATCAAGAATTCCTTGCAAAGAAGCAAGAGGACATGAAGAAGAGTATTGCTCAGAAGACTACAAAGACGAGAACATGTATTCAGTGCAAAACTGCTGGTCATATTGCTAGAAATTATCCGAAAAAATTCAAACCAAAACAGGAAGTCTCTGGTAAAATGAAAGAAAAAGTTGTTGAGAAAACTGAACTTACAACCAGAAAACTTACAGGCTTTGAAAATTCAACCTTTGAGATTGGTGAATGTTCAAAGAATGTGGTTAAAAGAAAAGAAAATCTGAAAAATAAAAAATGGGTTGTTAAGGGTTCAGGAAACAGTTCTGGTGATGAATCTGATTCCACAAAATCTGAGGAGCCAAAAGTTGTTAAAGAAAAGGTTGAGAAATCAGTTCCAAAAGTGGATGATGTGAATTTTCCACCTTTGCGAGCTGAAAATTTTAAGAAGAGAGTTGGAAACGTTGAAATTTCAAATCAATTTTATTCTGACAAGAAGAAATTTGATATTGATAAAGCTTTCAACAGAAATGTGAAACATATTTTTGGAAAAATGGTCGATGGTAAGGCCAAAGGAGTTAAAGAATTCTATGCTTCCAAAATGAATGTTCACAAGTCTGTTGAAAGTAAAGATGAAGAAGAGGTTGTTACACCCAAGGAAGGTCAGGCTTGGGTGGATATATTTTTCAAACAGTAAAAACCTGACTTGCCGGAGATCCCAAGTTTGTAATCGTGGATCAGGAATCGGCATCCTTCTTGATAATTGTTTATGTGAATGAATTTTATAATGAAAAATTTTGGCAAGTCATACTGCAAGAATTGCCGAAACTCCCAGGTTGATAAGCGAGGAGTAGGAATCGGTATCTTGAGAATTCAACCCATATATGGTAACTTACAAGTGGTATTGGTTGGTAAGCCATGTGGTTGAGAAACAAAATGATGAGTTTATCCCCTAACCTACAAATGGTAAAATTAACAAAACTAATTTTCCGGAAAAACCATTTTGATTAAAACAAACTTAAGTGTTTTGAGATCATAATGGGAAAATAGTTTGTTGTGAGGGGGAGTTCTGATTGTTTATGCCAAGTGGATGGCGAATTGAGGCAATTTGATATCAGTTGTCATGTTTTTGTACAGTTTGGTTTCAATTTTTCTTTAGATGTATTTGAATTTTAGGGGGAGTAAGAAATTTCAGAAAATCCAAAAACATTAGAAAATTTGAAAAAGCCAAAAACATGATAAAATCAAATATGAGTTTTGTTGTCAAGAAGAGGAAATGATAGTACATCAGTGGACTGTCACAACATGCTAAAGAAATGGAAAGATAAAATGTGATAAATAGACTAGTAGATTTGCGAGAACGATACAAACCTAAAATGTAAAAGCCTAGTTCTAAGTGGGAAACATGGTCAAAAGCATAGTACTTATTTTTGTCCTTCTTGACTGTGTGCTTACTCAGTAATCACTGATTGTCGAAAGACATAAAACTGGTTAAGTTTGTGAACTTTCACAACTTTGCTGAAAAGTCGCTGTGATTGTGCATTTCATTTTGCAAAGATTTAAACTTTTTTTATTTCTTTATTTTGTTTAAGCATTGGACATCCTCTGCGTATACGTGAGTATCGACCTGGATGTTAATGCCTAAACGTTCTGCTTTATTTTCTTTGGTGCTTCGTTTAAGCTTTGGACCTCCTCTGCGTATACGGAAGTATCGACCTGGTGGTTAAAGCCTAAACAACTTCAACTTGTTTTATTTTTCTTATTTTGTTTAAACATTGGACTTTCTCTGCGTATACGGAAGTATCGACCTGATTGTTGATGTTTAAACATTCTGCTTTGTTTTTCGCACAAATCACAGTTGATAAAAGTTTAAAGGCATTACTTGAGTCAGTGTATTGCATGATGAGGGGATATGCTGAGATCGTGGGGTCCATAAGAATTTAGTGCAAATTAATATACCTTAACGTATCGGTAAGCATTTCGAAAGTTTTTAGATTGAGTTTAAGTGGACAACAATATCGTCAATCTACGTGAATCGTTTAGAGCTTAAAATGAAATCAAGATTAACGGTGTTAGTGATTTGTCTCATAAACTGATATGATCCTCTTGCACAAACTCACAAAATAGTGTATGTAAATATTTCTTTATTGCATTTCAGTATTTTCAAAAATCTAAAAAGATTTTAGTGTGTTTTAGCATAAATTTTGAAAAATCCAAAAAGACTTTCGACAACTGATTTTGGAGAGCTGATTTTCAAAATTCCGAGTGCTAAACATGATGAACAAATGGTTTGGGTGAAAGTGTTTGAGGATTGTTGAAATGAAATGAGAAAACATTTTTACAATAAAAACGTTATTCCTGCATGTGGTATATTAAAATTGAAAATCTTATCCACAAATGGTTATCAGAAAATTTATTTTTGGGTAGAGTTTATGCAGGTTGGCCAGGTTTAGATCCAGAGTAGGATGAAAGCCAGGTTATAATCTTGTGAATTCCAGACTATGATCCCAGCCTAGTGAAAGGGGGAGTCTGAAGACATCGAGAGGGAGTCTGAAGATAGTAGAGCCAGATTCAGATTCTGAAGATTACGAGAAAGATAAGAGATTGATTGAGGATGCTTACAATGGAGAATTTTGAAGAAAGTGAATAGACTGACAAAGACTGAAGAAGTTGAAGACTCGACACTTAAGACTCATCAACATCTGAGGGGGAGACTGTTGGTGCATACATCTGTCGTCTTCGTCATATATCGAGTCTCGGGTTCATTACGGATATGAACAAACATGATGTCATCATATTTGATGATGACATCACAAGGATGACATCATCATTACATCATGCTCACAAGAAGATAAAACAGAATTACTTGAAATAGGATTTTAGGAATACCGTTTGAACATGGTTGTACGTTTGAGAAGGGTTATGTTTGAAGTTGTAACCGTTTGAAGGGTGCAATGACACCTTCAAACGGAAGGGTCATTCCCTATAAATACCCTTCATGTTGAGTTCATTTGAAACTTTCCGGCTTGTGCAACGAAGTGCTGCCGAAGTGTTGTCAGATTGTAAAACTTTACGAAATCAATCATACAATAGTTTAAAGTGTGAATCTAGCTGAATTGAACTCTACACGTTTGTTTCCGCCTTTCATTTAGAGATAAACTCTTCTGATCGAATCGTTCGGGTCTGAAAACGTTCCTACAGAGTTGACTCCCATAAGTCGCTGACTAAGGTTGAGGATTCGATTGAATTCAAATTGCTGGTGTTCGTTGTCGGTAATCAGGGTCGTCCGGATACTGAGCTCGGAAAATACTACGCTCATCCTCTTGTCCATCGATCTTGCAAGTGGTTGAGTATTACAAAGTATATTTCCAGAGTGTTGCAGAAGTGATCGCACTTCGGGGTCTAAGACATTAGTACAGTGAGTTCCAGCAAACAAAGAGGAATGTGAGAGGTATAGACCAATCATTGAACATCCAACTTAGGGGCGTTCATACAAGCACCTAACATTCTACACAGTTCGCTAGGCGTTCAGATGAGTGTTCAGGTGATACTCGATAACATCGAGATTCGTAAGGATTCAGAGAGGAGTGAAAAGATCACGTTCGAGTAGGAGACAATCACCGCTATGACTCCTATAGATTGTTGTGTTTCACATCGATCAATCAACAGAACGAAACCCATTTTTCGCTTGTTAGGCCTCACTGGGACTCGCATTCACCCCACATTATTATTATGTGTGCACCCACAATAATATTGTGATTTGCATGCTCATCTCAGTTCCTCCTAACTCATGTCAAATGATTCTTTAAACTCAAATGTCAAACGGAGGTTGTCAAGGTAATAAAATCGCAGGAATCCAAAGACTATGGCATACTAACAATGCACCATGATATTGTCCGCTTTGGCAGCCAGCACGCTCCAACGTCTGCCCCTCACGGTTTTCAAAACACGTCATAATGTAAGCAAGCAATTCATGCAATCATGTTATAGTGACGAGCGTGTGTTCGTATGTTGCGTCATAAGCAATTGTGTACTAGTCATGTAAGGTATGCAACAAGTGAGAAAACGAACCTTGCAATCTGGAGCTGAGTGTCATGGTCGTATTCACGTATTCAAAACTTTTTGGTTATAGTTTGGTTTTACAAAAACGTTTTAAAACCAAGTTCACTATAACCAGTGGCTCTGATACCAAACTGTCACACCCCCAAAATACCACCTAAGGAATGTCCCCACTAGGCGTGTGACGTACCAACAACGAGCCACTAATCACATTGAACTCATTCAAGTTTATAAATAAAATCCTCAATTATTAGTAAAAACTACCATTAACGAGTTTAAATGAAAACCAACATGTTCAGCGGAAGCAATATGGTAAACCAAAGTTAAACGGTTTCAAAACCAATGTATGGTATCAAAGAATCAATTACATGAATCCCTCCAATCGACCCCTGACCACTCCAACTACTCCAAACAGCAAGTTCCAAATCCAAGACATCTAACGACCTACAAGCATGCAACAAGTGTATCAGACAACGCTGGTGAGTTCATAGTTTTACGAAAATGTTGATTACCAAGTGTTTAGTTAATCCATTGAATTTAATCCAAAAGTAATGTTGATAATATCTCGATACTGAACAAGACGGCTCCTGATGTATGTTTTGCCCTTTCCCCAGTGCTCCTATCAAAGCACTGGGCCCGACTGGGTCATTAGTTCACACCCGCCCTCTCTTGGGAACGGGGTGAGGGTGCCAAACCTAAGTAGCGCTACCAACTAATACCCCGCTACCACCCATGATAGCAAAAGATGAGACTTAAGAGATAGAGAGTGAGAATATTATCCAACATCCCAGTTTTACCCAAAAGATTTATCCCTCCCCGGGATACCCACTGACTGTCCCAACCACCGGGACGCATGCTCAAAGTAGTGACCTCACCTTGGTTTTGCTCAGTAAGACTAGTTACGTGATCAAGTAGCTCAAAACAATCCTAACATGGTTACCATTAACAATCAGTCGGGTATCACATAATCTTATATTCTATACACGTGTTATACAGGTAGCACTGAAATAATATCATGTAAGTCATCGAGTTATGCAACTTAACAATTTGTCATAGACACCACATATAGCACTTACACAAACACTTATACTAGATCCAAGACCCTAACCCGAGTGCCCATCTCGCAAAGCGAAACCCAATGCTAAAGGCCCAACTGGAATTGTACATAGCCCACACACCATTACTTCATTGCGGCCCAATCCAATTGCTACACTTTCTGTTCCTTTTTACCCAAACTTGACCGGCCCAAAAGTAATGTTGCGTGACCCAATAACCTGCTGTTTTGATTCTAATAGTGATCCCCATAAGCCTAACTCAATTAATCAGTTCCCTATATTACAATTACGTGACAACCTAACAATTTATCATTCCCATTATCAACATGCATATCATATGTGACACTACAAATCATTACATGTTACTCGGCCCACCATTTAATCCGGGAAGCCCACTCAATTAAATTCGGCTGCTGTATCTTTGTCGAATCATACCAACCGCAGCCCAACAAGTACTATATGGATCCCTTATTTCATTTATACGAGCAACCCAGTTATCAAGCCCAAACTAATAGATCAAGTTATATGTATGTGTGTGTCCGATAGCTACATACAGTCCAAGTAAATAACCTAACTTGTCAAGTAAGTATATCAACATCAGATTCCCATCTTAATCATATATAACTAATAAAAGTTCTGTCCAAACATCCACTATCACATGTATATGTCAGACACATTTTGCATTCAATTTTTAATTGAATCTCAATTAATTAATAGGCTAGAATGATTGGACGAAATAGTTTGCAAATAACTCTTTTAATTGGACCTCTTATGAACTATCACATGCATTCTGATCAATTTGATATATGGGCCGAACACTTAAGCTAACCTGATTGGACCGATTAATGAGTTGTTTATGATAAAGCTTTGGCCGACAACTATATTTCAATTCACATGCATCTCAACACAAAATCATATAATCTAATCCATCCAAACTGAAGAGTGCACCGATCACCATGATCATTACGCAAATAATCAGTCGAGAATCATAATCATGAACATATTTACCACCATTTATTCAAAAGATCACATGTAACATATAATAGGGGACCAAAACAACTAGAGGGAGTATTATACAAACCGCAAATCAGATGAACTCGAAGGAAAGCTTCACGAAATAGGGGTATGGCCATCGGGTTCAAGAGGTGATTTAGGGTCTGAGATTGTGTGAACTGTTAACACATAATTCCACGTACAATTTATTCATGTGTGCCTGTGTATTCCCTAGCCCCAACTAGCCGGCCCACAACTAACTTCACCCAGCCCACTACCAATCTTGTTTGGGCTTATATAATTGCAGTACAACTATGTGAGTGTACGTGTGCTTGGGTTGGGACTTCGGGTGTGTGTATACAAAACCCAACTAATCGCCCCACTAAAATTCCATTTGGGCTTTACTATGCCCATGCATAAATGTGATCTAATTAGATTTATCTATGTGCTTAGGGTTGGACTTAAGTAATTCGCGGCTCACCAGTGTCGCGTAAATTCGCGACCCGAATAAGTTAATTTCCCAATATACTAAATTACACAATTACTCGCAACTTGATTTCTGGTAACACTATACACGTATAAACATTTAATAGTGCACGCGACAGGTAAACAAATACAGAGATACATGCTATCAGTTTGTGGAATTCAAGTAGTGCTAACCTTGTTTATTTGGGTTGTCACATCATCCCCAACTTGAAAGAAATTTTGTCCCGAAATTTTACAAGTAAGCACAGAGGAGTGAAGCGATAGAAAATCTAATTAGACTATATGTAGTACTACACATATAATAATCACAAATAATAATCAAGCATTACACACAATCACTAAGCATCCAGATAACTACACAGACACCACGTAAACCAAATTGTAAAAACAGGATTGCGAGGTTAGTTCGGTGTCACATTATCCCCAACTTGAAAGGGAATTTCGTCCCGAAATTCGCCAATGGTATCGAAAGTTGGTCCCACCGTTTGAACAATCGGGGGGTAATAGAGCTTCACCTTATCTTTGTGTTCTCACAGGAACTTCGGTCCACGTCTTGAGTTCCAACGAACTCTCACGATTGAAATTTGACTGTGTTAACAGTGGGTTTCTCAACAAGGGTATCACATGTTTTGCGTCGAACAGGCGCTTCTCTAGGTTCGAGACATATATGACATCGTGTATGTTATCGAATTCGTCAGGTAACTCGAGTTTGTAGATTACGCTACCGATTCTTCCCGGACTATTGAATGGCCCATTGTGACTTCAGTTAAGCTCGCCAAGCTTCCCAAGCATTCCACACCCTCCCAGGGTGAGACATTCAACACGATACAATCTCCTACAACGATTTTCCAGCGTTTCCCAAGTTTACCAGCTTTCCTGACGGTCACGCATTGCCACCAATCGACTCCCGATCCAAACAACCTTCCCAAGAGTTTCGAGTACCAATCCTGGACCAGTAATTTAGTTGTCAACCATCTCAGTCTAACAAGAAGGTTGGTATTATTGTCTATTTAATGCCTCAACAGGGCTGTCTGGTCACACACATGCTCGTAGCATGTCCTTAAGTGCCAGGAGAGTTCGTTTTCTCTGATCGTTTGCCTAACGAAAAAACAATGCCCTGGTCCTAATATGAGCCAAAGGTGTTGTGTATTTCCTGACATAAATCATGTATTATTCAAATTCAGAGGTAACAGGAGTTGGCACCTCGTACCTGAAAGACGCCTCTCTCAGAGGAACATTCACAACTGTGAAGACTCGTCAGTTTTCTTGATTGCAAGAAAGTGTGCTGGCAACTTGAGTCCATTAATGATCACCTAGGAGATAATGTTTCCGTTTCGAGTTGTAAGTGGACTAGTGACAAAATCCATGGCACTCCGTTCTCATTTCCATACATGTGTTTCTGGTTGCTAATATCCCACCTTGACTTTCCCATATGTCAAACTTCGTTCCCATGCGTGGCTATGTGGGCCTTCAGGCTCGGTCACCCGTACATGGTCTTCAGGTTTTAATACATCCTATCAAAACTCAGACAAATAAGATATCGAGGCCCGTGTGCTTCGCCTGCACCAGTTCTCTAAGGTTGCTGCACCGTGAGATCCACATTTGTTCTATGAAGTAGTAAATATCGTCCATCCTGCCAAATGTTGCTTCCCCATGCCCCGCATGGGTTAACCTTGAGAACTCTCTTCCTTCAGTTCTTCTGTTTGAGCAAGGTGAGTCTGATCAGTTATGTTAGAGTGGATAGCGAGCTGCAAAGCTCATGCACGCTCGAGTTTCACAGTCGTAAATATTCAAAGAGTTCCATCTGGCGATGTCATCACATAATTTAGCTCTCTCAAACAAGGTACCCAGGAGGCCCTTGTGATCGGTCTAAATGGTGCAATTGGTACCGTTGCCTCCATCCTAATTCCAAGATCCATGGGTCCTACCGCAGGTTATGACTCGTGCAATTTTTTTTCTTCCGTAAATCCACTACAGAAACTGTCACCTTCTCGTGCCGCTTTGGCATGTAACTGGGTCTCTGCTTTGGGTCGTCATGACATACCACTAGATCATCAGTGCCCTCGAGTAAAGACGATACTCAGTACAGTGTAGTGTTATGTTTTAAAAGTTTGAAGAGATGTCCTCCCATTCCGTCTCCCACGGATACACAGCACACTACTGTGTTAAAGAGGTTAGAGCTGCAAAATCTTGGAGAATCCTGCGATGAATCTGTGATTGCACCTTGCGAAACCAAAGGTTTGCCATACCCTCAAAGGGGTCTTTGGTGTCGGCCAGTTTCAAATAGATTGGATATTAGCAGAATCCGCATGTATTCCCTCTCTGTCGACTACGTGACCAAGAAAAAAAATACGTACCTCTCGAATCCAGAAGTTACTCCTAACGAGACTTCGCGTGTAGTGGCTCCTCCCTCAAGAGCTCTAAAATAAGATACAAATGCCGTCCATGTTGTTCCTTTCTCCTGGGAATGATTCAAGACGTCCTCAATAAACACGGTTGATTAATGGGATCCCTAAAGCTGCTGGTGTGTTGTTTATCCCAAAAGGTCATGGAATAATCCTTCCTGTGTCTCCTAGTAATGGCCGCATTGTGTTCAATATGCCGTTTTAGGAGCATCCTCCCCTTGGACTTTCATCTGATGTTAGTTCGTTCGTTAATCAATCTTCAAATAAGAGCTTGACCTTTGCAACTGGTCAACAGGTTGCCAATATATGATCGAGACAAACGGTTCTGAACTGTTACCTTGATGACGAAACTTTGGCCGATTAACGAGTTGTTTATGATAAAACTTTGGCCGACAACTATATTTCAATTCACATGCATCTCAACACAAAATCATATAATCTAATCCATCCAAACTGAAGAGTGCACCGATAACCATGATCATTACGCAAATAATCAGTCGAGAATCATAATCATGAACATATTTACCACCATTTATTCAAAAGATCACATGTAACATATAATCGGGGACCAAAACAACTAGAGGGAGTATTATACTAACCGCAAATCAGATGAACTTGAAGGAAGGCTTCACGAAATAGGGGTATGGCCGTCGGGTTCAAGAGGTGATTTAGGGTTTGAGATTGTGTGAACTGTTAACACATAATTCCACGTACAATTTATTCATGTGTGCGTGTGTATTTCCTAGCCCCAACTAGCCGGCCCACAACTAACTTCATCCAGCCCACTACCAATCTTGTTTGGGCTTATATAATTGCAATACAACTATGTGAGTGTACGTGTGCTTGGGTTGGGACTTCGGGTATGTGTATACAAAACCCAACTAATCGGCCCACTAAAATTCAATTTGGGCTTTACTATGCCCATGCATAAATGTGATCTAATTAGACTCATCTATGTGCTTAGGGTTGGGCTCAAGTAATTCGCGGCTCACCAGTGTCGCATAAATTCGCGACCCGAATAAGTTAATTTCCCAATATACTAAATTACACAATTACTCGCAACTTGATTTCTGGTAACACTATACACGTATAAACATTTAATAGTGCACGTGACAGGTAAACAAATACAGAGATACATGCTATCGGTTTGTGGAATTCAAGTAGTGCTAACCTTGTTTATTTGGGTTGTCACACGTCTCACAACACCACTGCAATTTTTTGGCGTTTAGTTAGATTCAACAAATACATGCCGTTTTTATTGTTTTTTTAGATCAGGAGCATTGTAAATATTTTGGCGTTTATGGCGTCCCCAAATTCAATAAAATCATTTAGTAATTATAACTTCTTTTCCTCCATGACGTTTCCCAAATTCATTAGGCATTTTTGTAGATTTCAACAGTTCATATATGTTATCAAGTTAAATTACTTGGCGTTCATGGCATTTTTAAATTCATTAGTAATTTAAAAGAGTACAACTAAGACGAAATCAAACAAAAACTAATAGTATTCCGTGGATGGTATTACATCAGAGATGTAACCATAGTTTTGTTCATCATTCTCCTCGGACTCATCATCATCATCTTGTTCATTGGCGTATAACACCATAATCTCGTCTCTTCTTTGTTGCATCCTATACTTGAATGTATTCACAACGCTGGATCTAACATCGTTCGAAGGTGCTAAATCACAGAGCTGTTCAATAAGATGTAGTCTATATGTGTTCAGCACTTCGTCCATTGTCAATGAATAATCCTCCCCGTGTTGAAAGCTCACCCTCACCGTTCTTGATTGTTCATCTAGAATCCAACTGCTAACTTTTGGTAGATCAGTATCGTCAACATCATCATCATCTTCGGTAATTTTTCTCTTTAATCTTCTTATATTACTGTTCGATTCCTCTCACAATCATAGGCCACTGGGACCCCAAGAGCTAGAATATCCCTCTGACGGATTCATCCATACTAAGTATGGCCTTGATTGTTTTGACTTTCACCCTTCTCCTATCAGAGAACTTTAGGACAAAACGTCTCTCTGACCTCTCAAACCTTCATGCAATAACCTGCGCCATTTTTTTAAATTGTATGGCGTTTTATACAATGTGCGGCGTTTTTAGTGAATGTGTTGAGTGTGAAGCTTTTGTTTAACTGTTGTACTTATATAATGAAACTTTTTTTGGCACCAGGTAGATAGATATATGTTTTTGGCGGTAAAAACACCAGTAATTTTTTTGATGTGTATTTTGTGTATCAATTGTTGTGCCATGTAGGATGCATGCCTATAAAGTGACAGGTAATTATGGCGTTTGAAAAGATAATAAATTCAAGTTCCCATGTAGTTGCTTTCAATATCATAAATGTTAGTAATAATGTCTCCGTCTCTTCATTTTACTGTTTGCAGTTAATGTTTTGTTCAGTTTCATCTGTTAAGACTGTAACACTTCCCATCTTTTCAGGGTTTGGCGTTTTATTTTTTATCACGTTTAGATAAAGATGGCACATTGTTTTAATGGCGTTTAGTCAATTATGGTTGTTTTAATAATATATTGTTTGACATTTTTTGGCATTTTATATAGTAACAACGCGCTTTGCCAGCATCTGTTCTCACAGTTTTCATACTATTCAAAGGTGTTTGTAGTTTGGTTAAGCCCCTCTATTGTCCCCCAATCCCCACTAAAAATAACATGATAAAAGATATTCCGGTTAGCCGGAGATCCAAACTTTTGCTTTTGAGGTTTCATATGTGAAAGAGTGAAGAAGATGACTTGCTTTTGACTTACGTGTTAGTTGATGTGAGGTAAACTTTTTAATATATTTATATTTAATAGAGTCGTACAGTCATGTTTATGTGTGCAAAATTCAAACCACCCAAAAAAATTACATGTTTATCTTTAGTTATTGAATTAAGAGTGAAATGCAAGTTTTGTCCTTTATCTTTATACCATTTTGCAGGCGGTGTTCTTTATGTTTAAAATTGACGAGTTTTGTACTTTATGTTTTAAAATCCTACATGTTTTATCCTTTAGGCCTAACCCAGTTTGTTTTTTCAGTTAAATCTAGTCACATAAGGGTAATTTAGTCTTTTTACCTGTATATATAAATAATTAAATTAACAATAAAACAAAATTAAATATAAAAATTAATATAGTATAATATATTATGTATATAAATAATAGACGTATATATACATTACTACCCCTCTCTCTACCTCTGTCCACCACCACCATTAACCGCCACCAACCACCCTCTCTCTCTACATCTCTCGCTTTCTCCACCACCACCGTCAACAACCGCCAGCATCAACCATCACCGCCCACCACCTCTCTTTCTCTATCCACCTCTCTCTCTATCCACCTCTCTCTCTAGTCGATTCTCCACCACTGCCACTATTAGTCACCACCAACCCACCCCCACAACTATAAAATCATAACCTATACATTTATTTTCTAAACTTCGAGAAATCAGAACATATTTCCTTTTATTTGCTTATGGGCCTTCTGTATCTCCGGTTAAAAGGAAAATGGAGAATAAGTTTGATGTCAAAAGAAGTCGAACCAGGAACATGTTATCAAACCAGTGAGCAAATCTGTTGGTCTACACACACTGTTTGTTTTCTAAAGCAAATTTAATTCAGGTAAATAGTTAATTCCGGTCATCGTCATCCCCAATCCAAGAACCCTACAACTGTTCCCACTTCCATTTCAGAAATTTGTCTTCATTGTTTATTAACAACAAACCAAATCATAGGGCTTTTGTTCAGAAAATCAAAATGAGTAGAACGATTGTATATTTACCTCAGAGGGTGCTCAATTTAACTGTAAGGTTTGCCGGAGAGTATGTGTATGTTTTAATAGAACGAATCGGGGATGCAAGTGCCATGATTGCAGATGAGCGGTATGCTTAAATCCCGAGTTCAATGTAAAGGGGCGAGTGGTAGTTGAGTGGTGCGGTAAGGTAGTGGTTGCTGGTGGTAAAGGGGTGGGCGGTGGTGGTGCTGTGGCGGTAGTTGTTGGTGGGGGATGTGATGATTGTTAGTGGGGGCGGTGTACTGTAGAGAAGGAGAAGGGGTAGAGAGAGGAAGGAGGTTGTGATGGTGGTGGGAGTTATGGTGGTGAAGAGTGCAGTGAGAAATGAGAGAGAAAGAGGGTTTCTTAGAAAGAGAAAGACATGTGTATTTTATATATAGTATAGATTCTTTAAAGTATTTTTTTAAATACTTGTGTTTTTAAGTTATGTACATAATTAGTCCTTATAAATGTGAAATGACAAAAACACCCTCATGTGTCATGCACATGATCTGATTTAACTGAAAAAACAAACTGGGTTAGGCCTAAAGGATAAAACATGTAGGATTTTAAAACATAAAGTACAAAAGTCGTCAATTTTAAACATAAAGGACACCGCCTGCAAAATGGTATACAGATAAAGGACAAAATTTGCAATTCACTCTTGAATTAATATATATATGATATTGCAATAATTTCTTTATTAGTTAGTTTAATTAATTAGTTATATACAAGCTTTATTTTATACATGTTATATATTATAGAATTTTTTATACATATCTTTATTTTATCATAAGTTTTGATGTTAGAATAATTTTAATGATCTATTGGGGTCTTATCTTTTTAGTATGTGACCCGACTTGACTCGACCTGACCCGACATAAAAGATTTTAGTATTTAACTATAGACAAATAACCCTAAAAATGTTTCACACCCCATAAAAAAATTTTATGGGTCCGCCATTGTACCGAGGGTGGTACGTTGTCACCCAAACATCACGCGTGATGTTTAACATAACACCGCCGCCACCAACATATATCACGCGTCAAATTCAAAACGCGTGATATTTATCACGCGTTAACTTTTGAAAAAAACGAAGGCGACCCCGTTGACGAACCCAATCAAACCGTTGACGAACCCATTCAAGAAGATACACCTACAAGGCCGCGCCACAAGAAAAGAGGTGAATCGTCAAGTAAAGGAAATGAATCGGTGGCGGAGTCGATCTCCGAAATCAAAGAGGCTAAATTGGTGGAAATAGTCAAAGCCACCGATAGAAGAGAAAAACTTGTGACGGCAATTCAACGCGAGGAAGCGTATATTCGACACTTGAACGCAAAAGAAAAACATAATGATTTAAGAATCTTATTAGAGCCGATCACCAATCTCGACGAACCGTTTAAGTCGGTCGTAATTCAACAAAAACGCGAGATATGTGAAAAGTGGGGGTGGGAGATGCTTTTTTTTAGGTTTTTTTTTTAATTTGCAATGTTTAGTTTTTTTTTTAATTTTAGTATGGAATTTAGGTTTTATTTAAATGAAATTTATAATTTATAATTTTAGTGTTTATTGTTAATTTATAATTTAAAAAAATAAAAAATGGTTGTGAGTGTTCCATCATTAATTATCACATCACATTCTCACACGTCAATGCTATACATTCAATTTCAAGCTATGTCGACATTATAGGATGTTATGACAACCCACAACACCATAAAAACTCATGACTTTTGCTACACTTAGTAAAGGCTATACATGATACGTGTTTGGACCTAATATTTTACTTTTGGATATGGATAGTATCTAATCTAAAATGGTATTATGTTAAATGTTAAATGATAAACGATTCAGTTAAACTATATTTTTGAATTTTTGAAAAAATTAACAAAGCTTACCCGTGGAAGGTCAATAATACAAATATGCTAAAACTCTTAACAAGTTGTAACAAATATATTTCACTATGACTCACTAACAAGATTTCCTTTTTTTCTTTTTCTTTCGGCCAGTGGCGAAGCTTAAGATTTCCGACGAGAGGTCGAAAACATAAATACCAAAAAAATTCTGTAGAACCGTGGGGTTGAAAACGTATATACCCAAAAAAATTTATACGAAAGCTACACACATAACACTACTGAGGTAGCGTTTGATATGCAAGAATAAGATGGGGAATGGAATATACCATTATGAGGGAATGAAGAAAAGAGTGTTTGGTTGGTCAATAGAATGGAATTGCTCATTCCAAAATACATTTTATTCCCTCAAAATCATTCCATTCGTCCCCCTTGTTTTTTTCCATTTCATTCCATCTTCACCCTTCACTAGCAACACCACAGCCCACCACCGTTGCCACCATCCACAACCACCATCATCTGTCGTCGCCACCCACCTCGGCCGCCACCCGCCACCGCCGCCACCCACCATCGCCGCGGCTACCTCCAATCGTCGCCACCACCCACCTTCGTTCATTGGCGCCACCGTTGCCACAATCGCTGCTGCCACCTCTGATCAATGCCGCCGTCGCCACCCACCCACCATCGCCGCGGCCACCTCCAATCATCGCCACCACCCACCTTCGATCATTGCCGCCACCGTTGCCACAATCGCTGTTGCCACCTCTGATCTACGCCGTCGTCGCCACCCACCTCCGCCACCGCTATCAATCGCCACCACCCACCGCCGCTACTACCTGCGACCACCGTCGCCACCGCCGCTACCACCTACGACCACCGCCACCATCACCATCGCCACCGCCGCCACCCACCTCTGCCGTCACTCACCACCACCATATCACCACCCGCCACCGTCTCCACCCACCACCATTGCGAAACGCCGCCGTCGCTACAACTGGCACCTATCACTGCCCCCCATCACTGACCACCGCCATTCGATTTTATTCCTTCATCTTTTCTCACATACCAAACAACAAAAAGTAATGGTTCATTCCATTCTCACATGGTAACCAAACAAGACATGGAATGGTAATGATCAATTCCATTACCTTATCCATTCCATTACCTCGTCCATTCCATTAACCCATACCAAACAGACGCTGAGCAAAAAGTTCGGGGGTCCCCCGCCGGCCCCTTCTAACCTGCGCCCAGCTGAAAGACATATTAACAACCTATAATGCCTTTTAACTACACTAAAAGGGCAACCGAATCCCCATTTTAATATCATCATCTACTGTAATATCACATTCCCACACGTTAGTGTTATACATTCAAACGACGTTGACCATTCTGAGATGTTATGGCAATCCCCAACACCGTACGACCTCATGAGTCTTGCCACGCTAGATGACGTTAATGTTGCGCTATTTTTTTGTTTGAATTTAGTTATGTTAATTGACAAACGATTAAGTTTAGTGAAAAGTTTTGCTAAGAGTATTATAATAAACAAAATGTATCAGAATTTGATTTTTTTTAACACATTTACAAATCTTTTATCGTTACTTGGTGCATTTTACATATGCTTTATTGCATATCAGCTATGAAGTAAAATGCATTGAGATCAAGATTAAGTTAGGACAGCCCCTTGGCTAGCTGGGCACGTGATCAAGGCGAGAATTCGAGAAGGAATGTTCATAGTGCAGCACAACAAAAGGGGAGTTAATTTTAACGAAGAGTCATGTTGTGACACCCTTGTCGTTAGTTATATAATTCTTCGTAATCATGATATGGTTAGTTATGCTTATCTTGTTGATTAAAACTTGTGAATGTGTATATGTATTTACTTATTGTGTTATGGGAAAGACGAGCCATGGTAATCACAAAACTGCTTTCCCGGTTCTAGCCTCACACTACAACGGGACCTTTAGCGACGACCAAAAAAGGCCTTTCGTGACGAAATTGCGTCTCTGTATCCTATTGCGACCAAAATTAGTCGCAACAGGGTGTTGCTATTGATCCGCCGTACCAGGATGCTAGTTTCGTCGCTATACAGGCGTCACCATAGATTGACTTACAACGACGATTTTTAGTCTCTATCGGGTTAAAAAAAAGAAAATTAAAACTTTATTTTTCTATTGGGACGAAATTTCGTTGGTATAAATATTTTCACAAGGCGGGATAATTTCCCTCTAACCCGCGAAGTTTATAGAAACCAATTTTTCGTCCCTATCGGGTCCAAAAAATGAAATTTCTTGAAAAACCTATAGCAACAAAGGTTGGTTGTTATACCTGACCTATGGCGACGAAATATTTCGTCGCTAAATGGTTAGTCGCTAAATGTCTGATTTCTTGTAGTGTCAGTTTAGTTAGGGAAAAACTAACGATTGTTGGACTAATGTATATGTGTCGTGTTGATAGTATTCCATTCAATCATTAAGTGAAATTATGTCTATCTACTTGATTAGCATGGTCTGTTTTATACGAGTTACTTGGCTTACATGTATTGAACCCGAACTTAAGTGTGTCATGTGTTCTTGTTTGTTGTTTCCTAGTTTAATTGCAATTTAATTTAGCGAGAGTCAGGGTCAGCTCAATCATTTTGTGGGCTCAAGGCAAAGCAAGAATATCTGGCCCTTTTTCCGGTAGTTCCAAAAAAAACGTACTTCGATATCAAAAAAGCGTATTCGTAAAAATATTTGGAAAAAGGAAAGGATATGGGGCGGCGTTAAAAGCTTTGTCATTAGGGAAATCTCTTTCTACCGGGAGTTCAAAAAGTTTCTTCTACGACAAACAAATAAGTCCTAAAATATCGGAATAATCAGATCCAAAAATCGGCTCATTAATTTGTTAATAGGATCCACATGTCATCGTTATGAACCCATGGCTTCTTGTTTACTTTTTGTTTTTAACATGATTCGCATTTTCGTATTAGACTTTTCTATAAAAAAATTAGCCTAATAAACCAGTCTAAAGCAAGTCTAATATCAACGCAAAATCAGTTTAAAATGAGCCTAAAGCAAGTCCAAAATCAGCCCATAATTAGCCAAAAATGAATGTATGATGTTCCAGAAATCAGAATGAGTATGAAATTCAGTATAAATGATATGATTTTGTTCTAAAATCAAAGTTGTGTATCTCTGCAAATTAGAAACTTAATAACCGATTAGGCTAACCGTGGGATGATAAAAGCTATACGGAGTACGTGTTTGAAAATAATATTTCATTTTAGTTTATTATCTATATTATATTAAATATAGTTATGTAAATTAATAAACGATTAGGCTAATGACTTTTTGTTTAAAAAATTATAGATTGTAACTGGGTCGATTATTATACTATATAGAAGAGTTAAATGCTTGGTTGGTCCCTGTGGTTTTCAAAAATTGCAGACTTGGTCCCAATGGTATACTAATTACACGCGTGGTCCCTGTGGTTTTCAAAAATGCACTCGGTTGGTCCCTAGCCCTAACATCAGTTAAATTTCTCAGTTAAGTCCATATTAAATGACCAAATTACCCCTGAGATTAAAATAAAGCAATTAAAAAGGAAAAAATAAAACAAAGGGCCCACCCCATCATCTTCTTCATCATCTGCCACTCCACCCGCTTCCTATCCCAACCCCTTCGTTTCCACCGGCGACCATCCCTCCACCGGAGACCACCCCAATCGTAAGTCCGAGCGCTGCAATCTGTTACAGACTCACCTTCCGATCGTAACTCCGGGCGAAACAGCTCCACTCTTCCGGTTACATTTACACCACCGGTTAAGATCATCGGATCCAAAGATAACTAAATCACAATAACTGTTGTAAATTACATCACAGTCATCAGATTACTAAAACCACAAGATCACAATGACTATTAGCATAGCTTTCCTACTTTATATACTTTTGTAAGTCATAAACAAAAAAAGTAACTTGATCGTGAATTCGTGATATTGCGAACGAAGAACAGAGAGCAAACAGAAATTTCAAATTAAAAAGAGGCAAAACATAATCACTACCATTTTAGTCAGACTGAGCCTATCATAGGTTGAATCATCACTCATTGTTCCTTAAGTATGGTGGTCGGCGCTGATGGTGGTGGCTGGCACTGATGGCGGCGGCTTCAAGGTAAAAATGGAGGTGTTCAGATTAAAGGTTTGGTGGGATTAATTGCCCAGAAACGGATGTCGGGTTCAATCCTCTGCTAACTAATTTTAGGGTTCGTGAGTTTATCGATGTGTGTTATTGTGGTCGGCGCTGATGGTGGTTCTGTTGGTGGCAGGTGCGATGGTGACCTGTTCTATTGGTGGATGGTGCGGTGGTGGCAGGTGTTGTGGTGGCAGGTGCGGTGGTGGTCGGCCCTATTGGTGGCAGATGTGTTGGTGATGTCTTTAGGGTTTAAGGATGCAGATGATGATGGTGATGAAGATGATATGGTGATGAAGATGATGCAGTGGGTTTTGTTAATAAGCAAGGGTAATTTGGTCATTTAACATGGACTTAACTAAGAAATTTAACTGATGTTAGGGTTGGGGACCAACCGAGTGCATTTTTGAAAACCACAGGGACCACGCGTGTAATTAGTAAACCATTGGGACCAAGTCTGCAATTTTTGAAAACCACAGGGACCAACCAAGCATTTAACTCTATATAGAATTAATCTCCGTATTTTATATACATACAAAAGGAAGATCGTACAAAAGGAAGATCGGGGAACAGTTTTTATATACACACAAAAGGAAGATGGGGAATAATGTCAGGCAGCTTCTTGTAACTTCTCCATTGGTCTAATCAATTTATGATTTTATCACCGCTTTAAAATTAAGATTTTGCCATCAGTTCAAAATTACGTTTTTTCCCAGTTCAAAATAAAATTATGCTTTTGCCCTAGCTAGAAATTACAATTTTGCTCTCGGTTAAAAACTACAATTTTGCCATTAGTTTTGTTTTTCTTCTCATAGCCAAACTATGATTTTGCACTCAATTTAAATTTACATTTTTTCCATCGTTTTTGTTTGTTTTTCCTAGTCAAATTACGATTTTGCCCCCAATGTAAAATTACAGTCATGCCATCGCTTTAGTTTTTTCTTGACAAAACTGTGGTAGTGTTTTGTTTTAATTGGCTGACACGGTGTAATTTTTATTCATGCCACAAGCTGGGAGAATAATGTCAGGCAACTGCCTGACACTTCTCCATTGGTCCAACTTAATTACGTTCTTACCCTTTCAAAGTTTACAATTTTGCCATTGGTTTTGGTATTTTCCTTCCCAGCCAAATTACGATTTTGCCCTCAGTTCAAATTTATAATTTTGCCATCGTTTTTGTTTTTTCCCTGTCAAATTACGATTTTACGCCCATTGTAAACTTATAGTCATGCGATCGTTTTAGTTTTTTTTTCTTTGACAAAACTATGGTAGTGTTTTGTTTTAATTGGTTGACTCGGTGTAATTTTTATTTGTGCCATGCGACTACCTAGCACATGCTCATTTGCCCTGAAAAATTATAATTTTGCTCCCATTTTAAAATTAAAGTTTTTCCATCGTTTTAGTTTTTTTAGCAAAAGTATGGTAATGTTTTCTTTTAATTGGTAGACTCGATGTAATTTTTTTTATTTGAGATATTGTTATGAGCAGTATTTATAAGTTACCGAAACACAGACGTACATGTTATGATAAATAAATATTCGGCTTAGTGCTCCGCAACGCTGGCGAGGCAAAAACTAGTTATTTATATATATTAATTCATAACATTCCGATAAATAGTATTAATTCGTCTTTTAGTATATTTCGTCTTTTATTGTAAATTTTCATTTCCATCCCTTCAGGTCATGTGTAGTCATAAAGACTCTTGTGGAGCGTTATGCGACAGGTGGCAAAACGCGTGAGAGAGTCTTTAGACTATGGGGTATGGGGCGGGGGTTGGCTGAAAACGCCCAAGCCACCACCCCGGGTGGGCTTGGGTTTCGGCGTGGCCCAAGGGGCGGGAGTTTAAAGCCGGGCGTGGGGCGGGTCTATGAATATGACATGGCAGGCTCTCAATGGCCAAACCAAACTAGCCGTTGGGGCATTTTTTTTTAACTTTTTTTCCTTTATAAATACCTTACCATATTTAACATTTTTCTCACACAATATCAAACACATAAAACACAATCTTGCCATGAGTTCTTCAAGTTCAAGTGAATCGTCATCATCATCTGACGATGGTGCGGAAATATTTCTACAAGCGATCGCGACGGTGGTGAAAGCTATTGTGGAAGACGATGAGGAAGAGACGGGGGAGGTACATCGCTCGTGAACGGCACACCGCTAACAATTTGTTGGTAAGCGATTACTTCTCAGTGGAACCTAAGTATGATGAAAAAATGTTTAGGCGTCGTTTTCGTATGAGTAGAAACTTATTTTTAAGGATATCTAGAGATCTTGAGGAGAAGTATGTTTATTTCCAACAAAAATCGGATGTAACCGGGCAATTAGGATTTAGTACGTGGCAAAAGGTCACGGCCGCACTTAGACAGTTAGCGTACGGCAATAGTTCGGACGTTATGGATGACTATTTAAAAATGTCTGCACGTGTAGCTAGAGAAAATCTTCACAACTTTTGTTCGTGTATTTTAGAACTTTAAAGGAAAAGATATTTGAGAAAGCCCTCGTTTTTTGGTTTAGTTTTTAGCATTTTAGCTTGGGTTTAGATTTTTTGAGGGTTTAGTTTTTAGCATTTTAGCTTGGGGGGTTTAGGTTTTTGGGTGGGGGTGGGGGTGGGGGTGGGGGTTAGGTTTTTTTTTTTAGGGGTTTAGTTTTTAGCATTTAGCTTGGGGGGTTTAGGTTTTGGGGGGGGGGGGGGGGGGGGTAGGTTTTTTTAGGGTTTTTTTAGCTATTTTAGGTTGTGTTCACATTGGTTCTTGCGGTTCTCGCAATAAAGGTGGTTCTCGCATGAACCTTACCCTATATATATATATATATATATATATATATAGGGTTGAGTTTATTTCAGAACTCTAAATAACTACAGAACTTTCAGAACTCCTAATAAAGAATCAATTTACATATAAGTTTTTGTATTTAGGATCTTTTTATCATCTATTATATGTATTTCTTTGATTACATACATGTTAAAAGTAGTTTACATATGTTTAATTGCCAAAATTATATATATGTGTCATAACTAATTACATATATGTAAAAAAACTAGTTTACATATGTGTAAGTATAAAATTACATATAAAAAAATGATAAAATTACTCTTAACATGTATGTAATTGTAAAAATACACATAATAAATGATAAAATTATCCTAAACATAAAAATATAAAGGAAAAATTACAAGTTTTGTCCTTTATCTTTATAGTACTTTACAGGCGGTGTCCTTTTTTTCAAATGTTGACAGGCGGTGTCCTTTAGTAGGTATTTTGTTACAAGTTTTGTCCTTTCCACCCAACCTGGTTAAAAAACTCAGTTAATTTGTGGCACATGATAAGCACATGAGGGTAATTATGTCTTTTCCACCCCCACCACTTCATTTCCCCCTTTTATAACCTCCAGAAAACCCTAATTTCCATCACTCTTCTCCATCTCTTTCTCAGTTATATCTCTTCCCCCCTGATTGTTCATTGATTGTTCATCATCACCATCGATTGATGCCCACAAATTCATGCCCATTGATTGTTCATCATCACCATCGAATCTAGAAGCCCGTTTTTTTTTTCAATCTTCAAATCCTTTTAATCTGATTTAAAGCTTTGAATCTGAGATCGAAAACCCACAAATTAGATGGTTTTGAATATGAGATCGAAAGCTTTGAATTTGATTTAAAAGATGAAGGGTGGAACATTATGATGATTTTCTGTAAATAGGGTTAAAGGATGGGTCTTCAGGTGCGGCTCAGGTGGAGGTGAACGGAGGGGTAGTGGGTGGTTGCTGTGGCGGCGCTAAGGCGGTGAAGACGGTGGTGAACTGCCGTCGTTGTTTTTGGTGATATGAAGGAAGGTCAATATTTTAGAAGTATGGTCCCTCTTGATTCACCTTGGTTACCACCAGATGCTGTTAATCCTTCATATAACGGTGCCAAAAGGCAACAGGTTATACCATAGTTCTAGTGTCTTTATTTTAAAAACCAAATTATACATGCACTGTTGTAATTGTTTTTTGTTCTCATTTTACAGCAGAACATGCCCTTAGAAGGAAATGAAGATCAACCAAGTAATGTTTTGGTAATTTCATATCCTCCTGTTGTGCATGTTGACGAACAGATGCTACACAATGCCATGATTGTTTCGGTTAAATGAGCTGATGATAATGTCTAGGCATTTGAAAGAAAATTAATTAATGTTAATTTTCACCAAATTTAGGAATATAAGTTTATTATTAGAATCTGATTGATTCGCATCATGTCAAGTTGGCATCGGTTTCTTATACTCTTATGTATTTCAACGAAATTGTAGGGGAAATTGAAGGTTGATGAAAATTGGGGGAAATTGGAGATTGATGAAATTGTGAAAATGTTTGATCGGAAATTGGGTTGAAAATGGCCGAATCTTAAACCGAGTTGTTCAATTGTTTGTTATGATATCACTGTGATGTTTGTTTTGGGAAACTTAGACTAGGTTAAACATGGAAGGTTGGGGATTAATTGGAAACTTGCCGGTGGTGGTTGATGATGGCAGGTGGTGATTCAGGGTGGTGAACGGTGGTGGTTCAGGGTGGTGAAAGGTGGTGCTTGATGGTGGTGGTTGCAGAACCATAAAGATATAATAATAATAATAATAATAATAATTTTTAAAAATATTTTGTTTTATTCTTTTAAATAATATTAAATAAATGGGTAAAAAGACTAAAATACCATTGGGTGATAAGATTTAACAAGAAAATCTAACTGGGTTAAGCCTAAAGGACAAAACTTGTAACAAAATACCTATTAAAGGACTGCCTGTCAATATTTGAAAAAAAGGACACCGCCTGTAAAGTACTATAAAGGTAAAGGACAAAACTTGTAATTTTTCCAAATATAAAAATAAAAAGATTGTTTATTAGGAGTTCTGCGAGTTCTGTAAATATTTATGGTTCTGAAATAATCCTGGCCCTATATATATATATATATATATATAGGGGGCGCTAAAATGAAAACCACCCCCAGTCGTAAGAAGCGCGAGAACCACTCTCAACCAATCAGAAAAAGGGGTAGTTTGGTCATTTCCTTTAAATGTACAATCTCTCATCTCTCCTCTCTCTCTCTCTTTAATAACTTGCAGACTTTTCTCTCTCTTAAGTCCCCATCTCTCATTTCTCTCTCTCTCTATTGAAATCCATCACCATCTCTGTCTTCAAACCAACCACCACCTCCTTTTCATCTCCAACACCCCCTACTCCCTCCCATTTCTCGGGTAAAACGGCCGGCCACCACCGTTTTGGTGGTGGCGTACGGCGGCAACAACAAGAGAGACGACGGTGGTGCTTCTCTTTCCGACGAAAACGATCCGGTAACACCCCCACCCGGTTTTTCCGATGATGGATGAGGTTAGATGAAGGTGATGATGAATCGAGAGAGTTTCAGCAGAGAAGAAGAGAGAGGGAAGCGGCGGAGCCGGCAACGGCAGCGCCGCCGTGACGGCGGTGGTGGTGTTCTTGTTTACTACCAGCTTCCGGTAACACCCCCACCCGGTTCTCTTTATTTTATTTTATTATTTAAAATTTTTTTTTATAATGGTGTTGTTGATGATGTTCACGGCGACGGGGGTGGTGTTCCGGCGAACTCCCTATAATAGACTATCACCAAAATAAATCAACTGCTAAAGAATATCAAACCCCAGCCATTGACTCCAACTAATAGCCACCTCCTTTGACCGATTTTCTATCAATAAGAAATCGATTGGAAAATTACGCTCATGTTCAAATGGCACTAAAAAATAGATTGGAAAATTAATGCTACATTCATGTTCACACATACAAGACTTTTTCCAACTCCCCGTTCTTCCGTCTGCAGTGGCGACAGAGGTGGTGGTTATCATCTTCAACTGGCTTTATTTTGATTTTTTTCGGGTCAGATTCAACTTGGTTCAGCTTCAACTTTGGCGGTGATTCGAGTTACGGTTCAGACTAGTGTTCGGGTTTTACGGGTCAACAAGTCAACCACAGTCAAGTTAGTGGTTCAGCGGATTCGGTTTATCTCGGCGGCTCGGAACTTGGTTCATTTTTGGTTCGATATAGTTCAGTTACGGTTCACTCGGTTAAAGTTTGGTTCGACAAGAAACAGGGCGGTGACACAGTTCAGTAGCGGCTCGGGTTTCAGCTCGACGCGGTGCAACTCGGGTCAGTTTTGGGTTTTGGTTTGGGTCGAAAGCAGTCAACGGACCCGGTCCGGGTCAGCAGCAGTCACACAAGTCAAATATGGTCAACTGAGGACGGTAAAGTTTAAACGTAGCGAGTTATTATTACGTTAGTTTAGATTTTATTTAGTTAACGCGCACTGAGCTCGAACCGATACTTTAGTGACTTGTTACGTTTGGCATTTTGATAGAAATTTTATATATTGTATTTATATTATTGAAAATTGTTGAGTTTTGAAAAGATAACGACAACTTGAGTTGTCGGCTTATTCCAAAAACAGAGGACAGTAAAAACGTAAAACGTAAAACGTGAAAAGTTTAACGTAAAACGTAATTTTTTTTACGTAAAACGTAAAAAGTTTTATGTAAAACGTAAAGTTTTTTTAACGTAGAACGTAAACTTTTTAACGTAAAACGTAAATTTTTTAACATAAAAACGTAAAGTTTTTAACGTAAAACATAATCTTTTAAGGTAAAACGTAAAAATTTTAACGTAAAACGTAAAAACGTAAACTTTTTAACGTAAAACATAAACTTTTTACCCGTAAACTTTTTAACGTAAAACGTAAAGTTTTTAACCTAAAACGTAAACTTTTTAATGTAAAACGTAAAACTTTTTAACGTAAAACGTAAACTTTTTAATGTAAAACGTAAAAACGGCGCGTAAAAAACGAGGAATAAAAACGGCGCGTAAAAACGGGACGTAAAACACGGTGCGCTAAAAAACGGGGCGTAAAACCGGGAATAAAAAACTGCACGTAATAACTCGGTCGCAAAAACGGCGTGAAAAAAAATGGGCGTGATAAAACGGCACGTAAAACGGGCCGTATAAACGGCGCCTAAAAAGGCACGCCAAGCCACATCAATTTTTTTTAATATATATATATATATATATTAAAAAAATTTGATGTGGCTTGGCCACGCCAGCCCAGCTACGCCCACCATATCACCTACAACTTGGGTTTGTGTATTGAGTGCCCCCTAATCCACGTGTCAACCCATGCCCCAAACCCCCGCCCCACCATACCCCACGGTCTTAAATCACAAAATAGTGTAGTGGTAAGGGGGTTATATAACCCCCCTCAATTATACATACATATGTATGTAGGGGTGTGCACGGTTCGGTTGGGTTTTTGGGCAAAATCAAAACCGAAACCGAAATGTCGGTTTTTGGTTTTTCAAAACCGTTCGGTTTCGGTTTTTTCGGATTTTTTAAACAAAAGTAATTAAGATTCAAAGATAAAAAAGTATAATTCAAAATTTAAGAATCTTTCTTGTTTGGTTACATTTAAGTTATTATACTTAGTCTTTTAAACTAAAAATGTTTACATAAACCTAACCTTCTAATCTATTTTTATGTTTCTTCAAAGTTTTTATTAGGAAATTTTCTTTTATAATACTTTGAAGATTGTTTAATTTTTATATTAAATTTTGTTATTAGTTATAGGCAATAAATAAATCATCTCAATTATAAATAAACATCTTAATCTTTTTATTATAAGTACTTAATATTCAAGAATAAAATTAATAATTTCTAATAGCATGGGTTAAACACTAAAACTTAAACATAAAAATATATATTTATTTCGTTTCGGTTCGGTTTTTTCGGTTATTGAAAATGGTTATTCGAAAACCGAACTGAAATTTTCGGTTATTAAAAATCCGAAATCCGAACCGTTGGTTTTTGTTTCGATTCGGTTTTTTTTGTTCGGTTTTGTCGGTTATTTCAGTTACGGTTCGGTTATTTCAGTTTTCTACTCACCCCTATGTATATATATATGTGTGTGTGTGTGAGTTGGGAAGAATGGTCACGCCGCTATTATCATCGCGGCTCCACCCTTTTTTACCCGCATAGCACCGCCGGTAGCGGTGTTTCGCGGCGCTATGGGGCGCTATGTGGAATCTCCTGTGATATGCCGCCCCATTAGGCCATTACACAAGACCTTAGTGTAATCATTTTAATTCTTTTCTATTTTTTAAGCACTTACTTTTCTACCTTAAACTTTAATAAAGTCATATATAATACAACTTCTAAACTTTAATAAAGTTGTTGCTATTAATTCAACACCGTGTACGTGTTAGTTCATGTGAGTTACTTATAGTTAGAAATTCGTGTTTTTGTTTTATAGTATATTCCGGTTTTAGTCATAAGTCGGTTAGCACCGTCTTACGCCTCTCGCAACCCCCTAACACTGGTAGTCCGGTTTTGCACCTCCTATCCCGCAACACGGGAGGCTTAAGACTTGTTATATATAATATAAAAGAAGATAAGTTGAACGTAACTATTTTTTTTAATATATTTTTGGTTCATTATTGAAAATATTGGTGCTGCTTGGCTTTTTTTTTTTTTTAATTTCAATCTATTGTTTTCTACTATAATTAATTTATTTTTATTTTAATATTTTAGTTCTTTAAAATTTTGAGCATGTCTTTACAACGTCTATATTTTTATCTACGTCATGATTTACACTTTTCCCGAAACCGACTTTTTAAGCTTTTATTTACCTTTTATAACGAACTGAAACGATACCGAACGAATTACCTTTGCATTGTGCGAAGAGTACGAAAAAATCGATGCCCGCCGCGAAGCACGGGCTTATTACGACCCAAGTTACTAATTAAAAAGATTTCACTTCTATTCCTTTAGCTGAATCCTCACACATGATCAAACTAAATTCAGTAAAAGGCTAACAAAATCCGATTTTAATATTATTAAATAAAATATAATCACAAGCTTATACACATTACTACTTGCATATTTTCGAACTATGTCGACATTTTAAAATATTATGACAACACCATAGTACGGTCAAGCTCGTGATTTTTGCTAGTTAGGCGTCAACGTTGAACTTTCAAATGGGATAATAAAGGCCCACGGAATATATTGTGTTTGAAAACAATATTTTAGTTTTGGTTATTAATTATTGAAATTTAAACCAGTTATTACGTTGGTGGAGGGTTCAAATGAGAAGAAATTCTTTGTAAGAAGAAAAAAGGAGAAATTTCAACCAATAGGAATGATTCATTAGACTTCATTTAATATTTGTACTTAATGTAACTATAAGGGTATATTAGTAAACTTACATACATCATTAATTGGTAGTTTCATCTTTAATAAATTTGTAACTTATATTAAATTTGTAACTTATTTTTAAGATATATATTTTTCACAAAAAATAAAAATAAAAATTCATTTAAAGTGTAGGATAAATACGAGGCGTGTAGGATAAATTACGAGTTGTGTAGGATAAATTTCAATATGTGTAAGATAAATTTCGAAATGTGTAGGATAACTTTTGATGTGTGTAGGCAAAAATATTTAGTGTGGAGGATTATAGTCTTAATGACTAATTAATTAGTCAAACATAATAATAAATGAGATGAGAAAAAAACTATTTAATGTTTTACAATTATACCCTTTTATTCTTTTTCTTCTCAATAAAATTTTCTTCTCAAATGAACCTTCCCCTATTACGTTGATTGATAAAAGAATAAAGTTACCGGGAAAAAAGATCCCTATAAAAGTGCGATATGACCCCAAGGTATATAACTAAAAAGCTGAGAGTTCAAATCCTGGTGATTCATAGGGACATATTCTATTTTGTGGATTTTAAATTCAAGTAATATAAACATTTTATAATCGTATTAACGTTCAACTAAGGGGCTGTTTGGCAATATCTGAACCAATAAGTGCTGAATGAATAAGAGGTCTGAATGGGTAAGAGGGTCTGAATGGGTAAGTGCTGAACCAGTAAAGTGCTGTTTGGTTTCATATCTGAATGACAGTGTAAAATGACATTTTTACCCCTCCCCACAAAATAAACCCTTTATAGAATTTTTTCTATAAAACCCAATATCATCATCATCATTCATCAGTATTCATCATCACCCCCACCCCTTCCCCTTTCTCTCCCTACCTGCAACACCGCCACCGCCACCGCCATCATCATCTCCGCCACCGCCATCATCATCATCATCATCTCCGCCACCGATCTGAGTTCAACAACAACACCCACCACCGCTTGAATCAGAGCTGAGTTCTGTTCCAGGTCTTCGTGCTCGTCAATCGCCTCAATCGTCGCCATCATCATCATCATCTCCGCCACCGCCATCATCATCATTATCACCCGCCACCGCCACCGCCATCATCATCATCAAACCCAAATCAAGAACAAAGTGCTGTTTGATTCGAATCAAATTCAAGAACAAATACAAAACCTGTTTGATTCACCTGTAACTGTGTCGATGAGAGAGAGAAGAGCGGCTGTTCGGTGGTGAGGAGAGGGAGGAGGAGGGCGGCGGTCTTGGCTGATGAAGTAGGGTGGAGGCGTTCGGTGGTGAGGAGAGGGAGGAGGCGGCGGGAGGTGGTGAGGAGAGGGAGGAGGAGGGCGGCGGGAGGCTTCGGTGGTGAGGACAGGAGTGGGGTGGAGGTCTTGGCTGATGATGGCATGTTTCTTGTATCTGTACAGAGAACAGAAGGAGAAGAGAGGTGAAAGGGGGTACCATTTGTCTTTTTTTTCATTCAGCAAGTTCACAACTCTGAATGATTCAGCACTGAATCATTAAGAGGTTTGCCATTAAGAGGCACGACCAAACACTATCACCTCTGACCGAATCAGAGGTTGACCTCTGAATGGTTTCATTCAGAGCCAACCAAACAGGCCCTAACAATAAATTTTCGAAAAAAAAATATATTACCTACATGGGTTTTTTAGATTCTACTGTACTAGATATGTATTTTTATTTTACGGTTTATGGTTTTTCTGTCACTAGTAGTTTGCTCACAATTCGGGTATTGGGCCATGCTCCGTTATGTCAACAAGGTCAAAACCCAGGTCAGTTATGCAACTGAATCTTGGAGAAAACGTGATGAGGTTTTTTCGGTTCTGTTTCAGGATTTTCATAGGGTATGAAACCGATATATAATAGGGGGAGGGGGTAGGGTTAGGTATGGAACTAGAAATGCTATACCTGGTTTTTAAAAATACCCGGTGTCGGGTTGTTTGTCAGCTCAGGTTCCGTACTCGGTTTCTTGTGCATCTCGATAATACACAAATCAAGCCCACCCGTGATCCATTAATTCGGGCTCAGATTTATTGGGCTCGCCCACCACGTTTTGTAATGGACATAATCACATGTCATAGGACTCATAGCAAGTAATCGGCCCATTAAAAATAAAAAAAAATTATCAAGCATTTTGTTGACACTAGTAGCGGGCTCTCTTTTTGAAAGTACTTTGTACACGTCAAAGTAGGCTTATAAACTTTGCTCTTACTCCAAAGTCCAAACCCAACTCCAGTTTTGAACAGGCCCAATTTGTTAAAGATGCCCAATACATGGCAAATTTATCCGTTTAATAAATGATCGTTCGGGTTGATCATCGATCCACCAACCCGTTTACAACCTTGTTTAACCCATAACATGAATAACACAATCACAGCTTAATTACTACATGTTAGTGTTGTAAACGAATTGAACGTTCAGTGAACAGTTCGTAAACCGTTCGGCGAGGAGTTCGTTTATGTTCACTCATATTAAAAATGGACGAACATGAACAATAAATTTCGTTCTAGTAGTTAAATGAACGAACATGAACATGGATCTCGTTCGTTCAGTTGTGTTCTTGAACGTTCCGTAACATGTTCGTTAACGTTTATTCATTTCGTGTGTTTATGTTCATGATAATTTTTTTTGTACTTTTAGTTATTTTATCTAAACTTCTTTAATATTCTTTAATTTTTATTTATTTTATTATCCTAACAATTAAAATAGAAAACTTTATTCCCACTTTGTTTATGCCCGTTCAGCTTTCCCTCCTCAACACTATTCCATGATTGTGGCTTCAAGTTTCAACGATGCTCCCTCCACCATCCACCTCAAGCCTCCGTTGCTTTCATCGAAATAATTTGTGTTCGTTTATATTCGTGAACTGTTCATAAACGAACACATTTATCTCCTTAATGAATGAACACGAACAAGACCTTGTTCGTGTTCTTTCGGTTCATTTACAACCCTACCATCCGCCAACGCATTTGACATATTTAGATAAATAGGTTAAAAGAATCATATACGGTTTACACAAGTTTAAGTAGTGAAACCAAGTTGCATGACTATATATATTAACACATCAAAAAATATAATAACAAATTTAAATCTGTAAGATCAGTCGTGTCTATTTTATGAGATATGTCTTTTAAAAGAAAAATGTTTAATCCTTGATAACTATTTTAGAACTATAGAATTATATTTTACTTCTGCTTAGTATCTAATCTAATATTTATTATGTTAAACCAATAAACTATTAAATCTATATTTTACTTCCATCTACTATCTAATCTATGTTAACTGATAAACTACTAAGTTAAAGTTTTGGTACGAGCATTATAGCAAAAGAAATATTTCATTTTTATTGAAAAGATTCACAAAACTTTCCCATGGAAGGTCAATAAATACAAACATGCTAAAAATCTTCACAAGTTAAAACAGATTTATTTCATCGGTGATCTTCTGTTGCATTAGCAGTCCATGAACTTTTAATGTGAAAGTCATAGGTTCGAGTCTCTCCTGCTGTATAAAAATGCTCTAGATTGAGCCAGAGGTTTTACCGCAATGGGCTTTGGGTGGTGGTTTCCCATGAAATGGTGGCGGGCCGGGTCACCAAAGCCGTTTGCATTAGTCTGCGTGCATGGCCTTTCGTCATTCGGTTTACCCGGACGATTGGACTTTTGTTGGCCGTTAAAAAACATATTTATTTCGCAATCTCTAACAAAACTTCGATTTTTTTTAATTTCAAATGAAAGGCACATCAACAACTTATATTAGGCCACTTGGTATACTCTAACACCCATAGGTGTTAATCCTAGTTGACATCTGTTAACACCTGTTAAACCGCTCCTGAAGGGTGTTAAGAGGCATTAAAAGTTTCACATGTTAAGAAGTTAACTAGGAGAGAGAGGGAGGAAATCAAGCATTGCAAAATTTGCACACACACACAACATGCTATATATATGTATTTTAATTAATTTTAAGGGGCGTTAATGGGGTTAAACCATTTCTTTGGTGTGCGGTGAAGTGAAAGAGGGTCAAATAGGTGATGTGGTGCCTATGTGTAGTTAAGGAGTGTGAAAGTATACCTCATAGCCTAATGCCTTTTAACTTCACTAAAAGCCAACCCGAATCCCCCTTTATTAAAATCCTTAATTATCACATCACATTCTCACACGTTAATGCTTTTTTTTGAACGACCAACATAAAATTTTATTCATTCAACTAGCCAGAGGCTAGACACCATATGTACAATGAAAAGTACACCAGAAAGAAACGGCCTCAACAAGGCCAACGCCGACCTACATTACATTGCAATATTAAAGCTTCGCCAATCACTCCACGACCAAAGAGATGATCTCATCCGATTCTTAATCCAAAGGTAGGCCATAGACTTTGTTTCTTCCACAACCTACGTCGACATTATGGGATGTTATGACAACCCATAACACCATAAAAACTCATGACTTTTGCTACACTTAGTAAATACATGATACCTGTTTGGACATAGTATTTTACTTTTGGATAGTATCTAATTTAAAATTATGTTATGTTAAATGATAAACAAACGATTCAGTTAAATTATATTTTTTAATTTCTGAAAATATTAACAAAGCTTACCCGTGGAAGGTCGATAATACAAATATGCTAAAACTCTGTAACAAATATATTTCACTAGCACTCACTAACAAGATTTCCTTTTTTTCTTCTTTCAGCCAGTTGCAAAACTTGAGATTTTCGACGTGGGGGTCGAAAACGTATATACCCAAAAAAATTTATACCAAAGCTACATACATAACACTACTGATCGAAAAGTTCGGAGGGTCCCTGCTTTCAGCTGAAAGACGTATTAACCACTTAAAGTGCCTTTTAACTACACTAAAAGGGCAACCGAATCCCCATTTTAATATCATCATCTAATGTAATATCAAATTGCCACACGTTAGTGTTATACATTTAAAAGACGTTGACCATTCTGGGATGTTATGGCAATCCACAACACCGTACGACCTCATGAGTCTTGCCACGCTAGATGACGTTAATGTTGCGCTATTTTTTAGTTTGAATTTAGTTATGTTAATTGACAAACGATTAAATTAAGTGCAAAGTTTTGCTAAGAGTATTATAATAAACAAAATCTATCAGAATTTGATTTTTTTGAACACATTTACAAATCTTTTATCGTTAGTTGGTGCATTTTACATATGCTGTATTGCATATCAGCTATGAAGTAAAATGCATTTAGATCAAGATTAAGTTAGGACAACCCCTTGGCTGGGCACGCGATCAAGGCGAGAATTCGAGAAGGAATGTTCATAGTACAGCACAACAAAAGGGGAGTTTCGTTTAGTTAATTTTAACGAAGAGTCTTGTTGTGACACCCTTGATTTATTTGTTTTTGTCTTTGGTTATATAATTCTTCGTAATCATAATATGGTTAGTTATGCTTATCTTGTTGATTCAAACTTGTGAATGTGTATATGTATTTACTTATTGTGTTATGGGAAAGACGAGCCATGATAATCTATTGTGTTATGGGAAAGACGAGCCATGGTAATCACAAAACTGCTTTCCTGGTTCTAGCCTCAGTTTAGTTAGGGAAAAACTAACGATTGTTGACGAGAATTGATCAGTGATAAATTACCTTTAAGTCTTATTTATCTTTACACTAAAATGAGATGTACTACACGTACTACAGTGATAACTTATCTCATTTTGTGTCTATTGTCTGTACATATGTTCATCATGTCAGTATTTATTGGTACAAGTAACATGTTAAAAAGTAAGAACAACATGTTATTGGTTTAGCATGCTACAACGCGCACGTATGTATAAAGCATTAGTGCTTGATTGTATTTAATCTTTGCTTTATTTTGTTCCCTTTCTTTATAATTCATTTTTAATCAAACCTTAAAAAATGTATAGTCATTCATTGTTTAATAAAATGTGGTATGCATGGTTTTCTAAAAACCACCCGTGTTTCCACACGTGTTTTACTACTAGTACTATATAATAAAAGATACCAATGGATGACATGTGTCATGCATTAGAGTCATCAATTTTTATGTTTTCCTGCCTTTTTTCTTGCATAATTATAGTTAGTATCTTTATTATCTTTTTAACTAAAGATATATTATATATAAATTTATAGATAGATACTTATCTTTTTAAAGAAATATAATTTTTTTATAAATACCAAAGAAATTTAATATGAAACTAATTATTAAATTTTTCAATAAACGTATATTTTTTTAGTTAAAAGCTTCACCAAATTCAAAATTATGTTTATTAACACATTTTATAATTATCACGTCAATGTTCATTTTTTTAAATGCATGTGTTGACGACTGTATATGTTAAAAATTAAACCATGTTTTTATTATTTTAGTATAATACACTGGATTATTGAATCGTGCAAAGTATATGTTATTTTAAATGACAAATACCATAAAAGACCAATGTATTTTATCATTTTTCTCATAAAAGTCCCTTAACAACTTTTTGCATGTAAAAAACCAGCATACTTTCTGTTGTTTTGTCTCACAAAAATCCATCCATATATTTTTTTGAACATTAAAGTCCTTTCAGGGAACAAATTATGACATTTTTTTTAAACTTGCTACATGAAGTTATTGTTGGAAATTTTATAAATAATATTATATTATGAGTTAATATAATGATTATTTAACAATTAAGTGAAGATGAATGATAGATCTTGTGCATTTAGTTTGTGTGTTGGAACCATAAACATGTGGGAAATTAAGCTTGTCCCACATAGGTGGAGAGAAAAATCTTTTGTGGATTTATAATTAGAATTCTCTACACGAATGTATTCTTGTATGACAACTCACACCCAGTGGTAGCCAGGAGGGTACGAAGCACCCGACACGCGCACGCGCACGCGCCAAGATGAATGAGAGATCTTATGCATGCAACGTCGGCATAACACGATACGACAACTACTCTTAATTGGAGTTATCACGATTGACTATGTCAGGTCAAAGTATAACATTGCGGATCCGCTTACAAAAGGCTTAAGCAGAGAGGTAGTACATAAGTCGTCGATGTGAATGGGACTAAAGCCCTTGGAGTAAGTTTGCACAATGGAAAACCTATCCTAGAAGATTGGAGATCCCATGATCTAGGTTCAATAGGACCACCTAACTGTACGAACTGAGGTCACTGTGGGGGAGTACCTCAACATACGAAGGGAGTTTCAAACTCCCTAGTCCATTCCTACTTAAAATTAGTGATATCAAGAGAGGTTAAGCATATGGCTTTTAATGATTTGTAAATCACCTATGTTAGAGAGAAGTGGGGTCTTTTCAAATGGAATTGGGGGCACAATTCCTAGAGCTATCGCAGAACCAGGATGGTGCTCCATGACCATAACGGACACAACTATGAGGGGTTAGCCAGACCAGGATCGTGTGATGTGTAATAACGTCTACGTAAAAAGGGGGTTGGTTCAAGGATATCGCGTCTACTAACTGCTAGGAGACTAAGTATATGTCACAAAGGAGGGTTCAAAGGGAAGCCTACCTATCCTACATTACTTAACCGCTGAAATTTTATCATGACACTTGAGTGTATGGGACGATCTCCATTCATGTGGGGGATTGTTGGAAATTTTATAAATAATATTATATTATGAGTTAATATAATGATTATTTTACAATTAAGCCAAGATGAATGAGAGATCTTGTGCATTTAGTTTGTGTGTTGGAACCATAAACATGTGAGAAATTGAGCTTGTCCCACATAGGTGGAGAGATAAATCTTTTGTGGATTTATAATTAGAATTCTCTACACGAATGTATTCTTGTATGACAACTCACACCCAGTGGTAGCCAGGAGGGTGCGAAGCACCCGACACGTGCCCGGACCCGGGACCGGGACGAGGGCGATGGGCGCAATGTGACCCTTTGATGGCGCACTTTGCACTTCGCCCGCTTGGAGCCGCCTTTACTATTTTTAGATGCGTCTTGGTTCATGTGGCTTGAGCAAGTGATATGGTGACTGTTTAGATTCCTACTGGTTAAGGTGAATTAAGTTCTCATTGAATTTGAGACTTAATTTTTATTGAATTCTGTATTCAATATGGCCTTAATTTTATTGAATTTTGTATTCAATATGACCTTTCAGTTGGAATTCTAAACAAGTAAATATACAAGTTATGTGCTTTGTCTAGTATACACAGAAAATTAGACATTCGTATGGTTCATAGTACACACACGGAATTTCCTAACTTCGAATCTCTAAGAACTCTTATTTCAGGTATTTTTTTCAGCTGCTAGGCTAATCCCGACAGTACAATCTGCTTAGGCTGTTGTACCCTGGGAAACAGACGGGTTCACCTGGGTGGCCCGAAATCTGTTTTAAGGGAAGCGTGATCTTCACGTGCCTCAGTCACCATTGTTTTATGTTTTTTCTTAATTTTTCCTTGTAACCTGTTCTTAGTTTAATTTACATTCTTGCATTGTAATTTCTTCCAGTTTAGTTCTGTTCCTCTTTATGTATTGTAATCAAAATGTTTATTAATAAAATTGTTATTTTATTTATTTTGTGAACGGTTGTGCTACAAGCTTAAAACAGATTTTAAAACCCGTTCACTGTTTTGGTTTTAAAATTTTTATAAACAGTTTGTTTTGTTTATTAACAAACTTTGTAGTTCGTATTGGTTTTTTGTAAACCAATTTGTTTCTGCAATAAACTGATTGAATTTTTACTCTTGTTTTAGAAATGGCTACTGTTGCAGCAACCACATCGTTCATCCACTGTTGGATCCACATCCACTACCATGGGACCATTGGTTGGTACCCAAGCGGCTCAAGCAGTTGCTAACCATGCTGAAAAAGCAGAGAAGTTTACTGGTTTGAATTTTAAGAGATGGCAACAAAAGATGTTGTTCTATCTGACCACTCTAAACCTTGCGAGGTTTTTGACGGAGTCCCCTCCTGTTCTCGCAGAAGGGACAAAATCTGTGAGTGCTGTTGAGGCTTGGAAACAATCTGAGTACCTATGCCGCAACTATGTGTTGAATGGCCTATCAGATGCCTTGTATAACGTGTATCTCAAGGTTCCAACTGCCAAAGAATTATGGGTGTCATTGGAACGGAAATACATAACTGAGGATGCGGGTACTAAAAAGTATGTTGTTGCTAGGTTTTTGGACTATAAATGATTGATTAAAAAACTGTGATGAGTCAAGTCCAAGAATTGCAGATTATTCTTAATGACATTCTGTCAGAAGGAATGAATCTGAGTGAAACTTTCCAAGTGGCAACAATTGTTGAAAAGTTGCCTCCTAGTTAGGTGGACTTCAAGAATTACCTTAAGCATAAGCGAAAGGAAATGACCATCGAAGACCTTGTGGTTCGTCTTCGTATTGAAAAGGACAACAGGATATCACACAAAGGAAGTCAAGTTGAAGCTTCTGCAAAAGCGAACCTTGTGGAACATGGTCAATCCTCAAGGGGTCACAAGGGTAACAAAGGCCACAAGTTCAATGGGAAAGGGAAAAACAAAGGTGCTGACCTTGGGCCAAAGAAAGGTGGTGTGAAGAAGAAGGTTGGTCCCTTTAAAGGGAAGTGTTACAACTATGGACAAACTGGTCACCGTGCTGACAAATGCAAAGAGCCTAAACGTGACACGGCTCTTATGGTTGATGATGATTGTATGCCATTATTAGCCATGATTTCAGACCTCACTGCCATGGTGGAGGAGGTAAATTTGGTGGCTAACGAGCCAAAAGGGTGGTGGGTTGATACTGGGGCAACCTGTCACGGCCCCTGACCCAGTTGCCTGGTCCGGAAGTGGCGGGACAGAAACCCGTGGTATTGGTGGTTGATTTGGCAGTGGAAAATTTAACAGGATCTTTTAAACTGAAAACACCCAATTATTTTATTTCGAGTTTCTGGATAAACCCCGTGATTTACAATAAAGGAATTTCACTGGGAAATCCCCTGATTACAAAAACATGTTTATTTATTTACTGAGCCACTTTATTCAAGCTGGAGTGCTACGCGTCACTTTTCCTTGTTCACAGTCAATCACCTGAAACATGTTTAAAAATATTTTATCAGCGGGGAAATACTGGCGAGTCATTCAATTTATACAAAACGACACATTGTTATAGTTTACAGTATTAAGAGCGATTACAATTGTCCCTATCTTATAATTATCTGGTCCAGTTGTCACTCGACAGGATCTGTGACTGTGGTCATATCACTATTGGGTCCGTTCACCCAAAAGTGACGTGTATCACTATTTAGGTCCGTTCACCTAAAAGTGATAAAACAGCAGTAATGTATACAAAACCCCACTTACTGCCAGTAATTTAAGATAACAAAGACTTAATCACTGTAAATATAACGAGAAAACATTTAGGGTTTAGCAAAGCAGTTTGATAAAAACAGAATGACTCACATTGCAAGTTTAAACTGACAGAGTCCGCCTACTGATTAAGCCTGGTAACCTAGTTAAATAATGCAAACGAAACTAGGTTAGTAACTTAATACAACATTTACGATAATTTCATGAAATCAAAACCCTCACGACGAATGACAAAGTATAGCCCGGATTCAGGCAGCACTTAAACATCCATCGGATCGGTTTCAATAGATCGGACATTTATCATAGCAGTGATCGAGTTATTACCATGTTACAGTAGCAGCATTTCACTACTTTAACTTGTGATTTCGAACAGAAAGAAAGCACGTTTTATGAAAATTTTCGAGCACAGAGACTGCCCATGCAATGTCCAATTTATAGCTAAAATCTAGGTCTCTCGCGGCCCGCATAAACCTGAAGGGGAGACCTTCGCGGCCCGCGAGGGCCACCCTAGCTACGGCTAGGGCTGCCGTGTCATACCCTAGGCTCGCCACGTGTGTGACACGTGGCCCTAAAGCTTATCCGGAGATTTGTCAAGCTGTCGTGCCCCGCGAAGACTTAGACCTAATCTTTCGCGGCCCGCGAGCGAACACTAAAATTTGATTTTCTTGATTTTTCATAAAATTAAGGTTTTAGGGGTTCAGGTTTTCACTTACGGAGCGTTTTATGACATTTTTGTGCAGGTCCTTACATCCTCCCCACCTTATTTAAAATCTTGACCTCGAGATTTACTGGAACAAGTGAGGATATTTTCGCTTCATTTCCGATTCCAGCTCCCATGTGTACTCAGGTCCTCTTTTCGAATCCCACTTTACTTTGACCAGTACCAATCTCTTGTGTTTAAGGTGTTTGACCTTTCTGTCTTCTATTTGAAGAGGTTTCTCAACAAATTTCAACTTTCCATTTTCCTCTATGTCTTGAAGAGGTACTACCAGTGATTCATCTGATAAACAATTTTTAAGATTTGATACATGAAACACATCATGTACCCCGGCTAGTTCTTCTGGTAGTTGTAATTTATAGGCAACTGGTCCTATTCGTTGGGTAACTCTGAATGGTCCTATGTACCTTGGACTTAACTTTCCCTTCTTACCGAACCGAACTACCCCTTTCCAAGGAGAAACTTTCAATAGTACCTTGTCCCCAACTCAGAATTCTAACGGTTTACGTCGATTGTCTGCATAACTCTTCTGGCGGGCTCGAGCCGTTTTCAGTCTTTCCTTGATTTGAGTTATCTTGTCGGTGGTTTCTTGCACAATTTTGGGACCTGATAATTGACTTTCTCCTATTTCTGCCCAAGCATACGGGAGTTCGACACTTTCGTCCATACAGTGCTTCGAACGGGGCAGCATTTATGCTGGTATGATAACTGTTGTTATAGGAGAATTCTACTAAGGGTAGGTGGTCATCCCAATTTCCACCGAAATCTATTACGCATGCCCTGAGCATGTCTTCTAGGGTTTGGATCGTCCTTTCACTTTGTCCATCTGTTTGGGGATGGTATGCCATACTTAAATTTAATCGTGTCCCCATTGCTTCTTGGAAACTTGTCCAGAAATGCGAAGTGAAATGACTATCCCTATCTGACACAATGGAGAGTGGAACTCCATGTAGTGACACTACCTCGTCTACGTATAACTTAGCCAGTCTCTCAATGCTAAAGGTTTCCTTCATTGGTAGGAAATGAGCTGATTTGGTTAATCGATCTACAATCACCCAGATTGAATCTTTACCTTTCCTGGTCTTGGGCAACTTAGTAACAAAGTCCATTGTTATTAGTTCCCATTTCCATACCGACATTTCTAACTGTTGAAGTAAACCTGAAGGTTTCTGGTGTTCTGCCTTAACTTACGAACAAATTAGACACTTAGAAACGTATCTAGCTATGTCCTTTTTCATTCCTATCCACCAGAAGTTATTCCTTAAATCTTGATACATTTTGTAATTACCAGGATGCATCGTATACCTAGATTTATGGGCTTCCTCTAATATTTTATGTCGTAAGTTTCCTTGTCTAGGTACCCAAATCCTTTTCTTATGGAATCTCCAAATTCCATCAATCCCTTGTTCTAATTCCTTTATCCGTCCTTTCATTCCTTCAGCATCATCCTTGATTGCTGTTTCTTGAACACTTTTCAGTTGTTCTATTAAATCTAATTGTAGATTTAATCTAAGAGCACGAACTTGCCTTTGCTTCTCATGATACTTACGACTTAGGGCATCTGCTACTATATTTGCCTTTCCTTCGTGATATAGAATATCACAGTCGTAATCACTTAGAATTTCCATCCATCTTCTTTACCTCATGTTCAATTCTTTTTGCCCAAATATGTATCTTAAACTCTTATGATCTGTATAGACCGTAAACTTACTTCCGTACAGGTAATGTCCCCAAATCTTAAGGGAAAAAATTATTGCTCCAAATTTTAAGTCGTGGGTCGTATAATTCTCCTCGTGCTTTTTCAACTGCCTTGATGCATATGCAATTACCTTTTTGCGTTGCATTAGCACACAACCTAATCCTAGTTTAGAAGCATCACAGTAGACTTCAAATTCTTCTATTCCTTCTGGTAAGGCAAGAATTGGGGCATTTGTTAATCTTTGCTTTAAAATCCTAAAGGCTTCCTCTTGCTTGGGTCCCCATTCAAACTTAACAGTTTTACAGGTTAGCTTAGTTAATGGAACAACTATCTTAGAAAAGTCTTGGATGAAGCGCCTATAGTAGGCAGCTAATCCTAGAAAACTTCTAACTTCGGCTGCTGATTGCGGGATCTTCCAATTTGTGATCGCTTCTATCTTGGAGGGATCCACGTGAATGCCTTCGTGATTCACCAAGTGTCCCAAAAATTGTACCTCTTGTAGCCAAAATTCAAATTTTGAAAATTTGGCGTACAGTCTCTCCTTTCTTAATAGGGTTAAGAGTGCATGCAGGTGTTCACAATGTTCATCCTGGCTTTTAGAATAAATAAGTATATCGTCGATGAAGACAATTACAAATTTATCCAGATACGGCTTATAGATCCTATTCATCATGTCCATGAATGCTGTAGTAGCATTCGTTAATCCAAAGGGCATGACTGTAAACTCGTAGTGACCATACCTAGTCCTGAAAGCAGTTTTAGGTATGTCTTCTTCCTGTACCTTCAACTGATGATATCCAGAGCGCAATTCTATCTTAGAGAAGTATCTAGCTCCCTGAAGTTGATCGAAAAGATCATCAATCCTAGGTAATGGGTATCGATTCTTAATTGTAACTTTATTCAATTCCCTATAATCGATACACATCCGCATAGAACCATCCTTCATTTTCATGAACAACACAGGTGCTCCCCAAGGGGATGAACTGGGTTGTATGAATCCTTTGCTTAACAATTCATCTAACTGCTTTTTCAGTTCTAACATTTCTGTGGGTGCTAACCGATAAGGTACCTTAGCTATTGGTGCAGTTCCAGGAATTAAATGAATTAAAAATTCTACTTCTCTATCGGGTGGTAATCCAGGTAGCTCTTCTGGGAATATATCAGGGTATTATGATACTACTGGAATTTCCTTAAGTTCTTTGCTTTTAGTGTTAATGATTACTGAAATTATATACACTATTCCTTGTTTTCGATCATAACTAGCAACTTTCATTACTGAAACGAACTTCGTTGGTTTACGTGGCTTATTTCCTGTAACCAAAATTATTTCTCCTGCTGGTGTATGAATTTCTATGGAATTTTGATCACAGAGGATTCGAGCATGGTTGGTTACTAACCAATCCATTCCTAACACGACATCGAATCCGGCTAAATTCATAGGTAGCAGGTTTGCAGAAAATTTATGTCCTGAGAGTTCTATTTTTCTTTCTTGGAGAACCTTATCTATATTAACAGAATTTCCTTCTGCCGTTTCTACTATATAAATTTGCCTAAGTTTGGTCAAAGGTAGGTTAAGAGCTTGGCAGAATGAAGTATTTATGAAACTTTGGTTTGCACCAGATTCAAATAATACTTTTTCGTAAACGTCGTGTACAAGAAATGTACCAGCTATCACATCGGGAATCAGGTCTGCTTCTTGCGTCGTCAGCTGAAAGGCTCTTGCATTCTTCTTATTAGTTCCTTCAGCAGGTTTGGCCTTGTTGTCAGCTGGCTTAACCAATTTTGGGCAATCGGGCTTGAAGTGGCCTGTTTCTCCGCAATTGTAGCAGATCATGGATTTTTTCCTGCATTCTTCTTCTCGGTGCCCCGGGATTTTGCAGAAATTACAGTACCCCTTACATTTCCCAAAATGCTTTCTTTTACAATTACTGCAAAATGGAGCGGTGGAGGATTGCCCGGTTCCCTTTTTCTTGAAGTTACTACTATTATTACCCCCACGAAAACCTTGGGTAATCTTTTGAGCTAATTCCTTTTTCCTGTTTTCTTCTCTTGTGCGCACCAGTCCGTCAGTCAAGGTGTTGGCTAATTCGAACGCATCGTCAATCGTTCGGGGTATCGCAGCTTTGACTATATCACGAATCTCGCTAATTAGTCCCCAACTGTAGCGAGAGATGAGCACCGGTTTTGGCGAAGCAAGAGTTGGTACATTCTAGCATACTCGAAAAATTTCGAAGTATACCCTCGACAGTCAACGTCCACTATCCAGTGGTTTAGGAACTTATTTGTCATTTGTTCCTTTTCGTAGGAGGGACAAAACTTTCTTTCTACCAATTCCTTAAATTCCTCCCAACTTATGGCAAAAGCCACGTCACTTCCCTTAGCTTGCAGCACCGTGTTCCACCATTCTAACGCCTCTTCCTTGAAAAGGTGGGATGCATACATCACCCTGTCTTCCTCTACGTATTTACTTATTTTGATTACCGCTTCGGTCTTTTCTAACCAACGCAGTGCGGCAGTCGCCCCTTCATTGCCTGCAAATTCGACTGGCTTACAGGAAAGAAATTCTTTGTAAGTGCAACCAGTCATTGCCACTTTCATTTTCTTAAGTAATGGGGCTTGAACCACATAATTATTATTTACGTCCCCGTTTACACTTTTATCGAAATTATCGTCGCGGGTGCGTTTGCTATGGTTAGCTTGGGAATGTTTAACAGGATTCTTAACGGCAGCGACGATTGCCGGGATAGCATTGGCTATACCCTGAGCAACTATATTTTCGATATCTTGTCTATTAAGAAAATGGTCTTCATTATTGGGTTCAGATTGATTAACTTCGTTTGTGGTTGGTTACTGCGTTTTCCATTTGAATGATTAACAATATAGATTATTGTCACAAAATGGATAGCAACGAAACACAATAGGGCAATCACAACCACAATTAAGTCAACACATATAGTCAAAATCGTCGACCTTGCGACATTTATATTTTTATATATATTATGCATCCGTACAAGCCAGGTATTTACAGATATTTTATTTTATAATTATTATACAATATTATACATTATTTTATAGTTTTTTTCACATATTATTATTATACAAAACATTTAATTATAGTTAACTGGCTTTTTAAAAACGACGCTCCCTCTCATCGTACTTCCACGTGATGTTTTCCCCCACTTCTCGAATCCAATTTCCCGCATCCACCAGTTCCTCTCCATAGCGGTGTAATTCAGCAACGTTCTCTGGGTTCATGGGTGGAAAAGGTGCAGGTTCAGGATCAAACTGGGGAAAATACACATTTGGGTTATTCATAAAATTTTGAAAATGCCAGTCGCTCGTCCACCATTCTTCCAACTGCCCTGTAAGAGGTTGAGGGTTGATAATTGGGTCCGGAATAGCAGGTTCCAAATTGATAGGAAGTTCTGATTGGGCGGGGAAATTGAAAAGGGTTTCATAAGCAGGTCCGATGAGGTCACAGTTTGCAAGTTTTCTATCCAGTTCTTCCCAAGGTGGCAACTCCTGAGCTTGACCAGAGATCTCTCCTATCTCTTTCCCCTTTCCTTTTGGATCCTCCGTTTTCTTTACCCGTTGGGCAACGGGTTTCTTCTTTCTTCCTCGTTTCCAATCCAGCAGCCTTATTCTCTTTTTGGGTTTGGGTTTCTCCTGGGACTGGGCCTGAAACACTAGTGGCTCCTCGGTATCCGCCTGATAACCGGACTTGGTTCTTGTTATATCCATATCAGTCGTATGGATTGTGAAGTTTTGGAGTGCTTCCGACAATTCATTCATGCTGTTAGTCACACATAAGGAAAACATAAAAATCCAAATTCAATTTGTATTTATTGTAAATTTAATTTTCATAGAATCACAAAATGGAAAATTGAAAACTTAAGTATTTTTCAAATACATAATTGGCTTAAATCAGTGGCTCTGATACCACCTTTTCTGTCACGGCCCGCGACCCAGTTGCCTGGTCCGGAAGTGGCGGGACAGAAACCCGTGGTATTGGTGGTTGATTTGGCAGTGGAAAATTTAACAGGATCTTTTAAACTGAAAACACCCAATTATTTTATTTCGAGTTTCTGGATAAACCCCGTGATTTACAATAAAGGAATTTCACTGGGAAATCCCCTGATTAGAAAAACATGTTTATTTATTTACTGAGCCACTTTATTCAAGCTGGAGTGCTACGCGACACTTTTCCTTGTTCACAGTAAATCACCTGAAACATGTTTAAAAAGATTTTATCAGCGGGGAAATACTGGCGAGTCATTCAATTTGAACAAAACGACACATTGTTATAGTTTACAGTATTAAGAGCGATTACAATTGTCCCTATCTTATAATTATCTGGTCCAGTTATCACTCGACCGGATCTGTGACTGTGGTTATATCACTATTGGGTTCATTCACCCAAAAGTGACGTGTATCACTATTTAGGTCCGTTCACCTAAAAGTGATAAAACAGCAGTAATGTATACAAAACCCCACTTACTGCCAGTAATTTAAGATAACAAAGACTTAATCACTGTAAATATAACGAGAAAACATTTAGGGTTTAGCAAAGCAGTTTGATAAAAACAGAATGACTCACATTGCAAGTATAAACTGACAGAGTCCGCCTACTGATTAAGCCTGGTAACCTAGTTAAATAATGCAAACGAAACTAGGTTAGTAACTTAATACAACATTTATGATAATTTCACGAAATCAAAACCCTCATGACGAATGACAAAGTATAGCCCGAATTCAGGCAGCACTTAAATATCCATCGGATCGGTTTCAATCGATCGGACATTGTATCATAGCAGTGATCGAGTTATTACCCTGATATCATAGCAGCGTTTCACTACTTTAACTTGTGATTTCGAACAGAAAGAAAGCACTTTTTATGAAAATTTTCGAGCACAGAGACTGCCCATGCAACGTCCAATTTATAGCTAAAATCTAGGTCTCTCGCGGCCCGCGTAAACCTGACGGGGAGACCTTCGCAGCCCGCGAGGGCCACCCTAGCTATGGCTAGGGCTGCCGTGTTATACCCTAGGCTCACCACGTGTGTGACACGTGGCCCTAAAGCTTATCCGGAGATTTGCCAAGCTGTCGCGCCTCGCGAAGACTTAGACCTAATCTTTCGCGGCCCGCGAGCGAACACTAAAATTTGATTTTCTTGATTTTTCATAAAATTATGGTTTTAGGGGTTCATGTTTTCACTTACGGAGCGTTTTACGACATTTTTGTGCAGGTCCTTACACAAACATGTGTGCCCAGATAGGACCCTCATTAATACGTTTAAAGAGGTGGTGGGAGAAAAGTTGTACATGGGTAATGCTGCTACAACTGATATCAAGGGAGAAGGTGATGTGATCTTGAAGTGGACTTCTGGGTAATAGCCCACTTTGAAAAATGTGCTTTATGTTCCAGACCTGCGCAAGAGTCTTGTGTCGGGTTGGATGCTTAACAAGCATGGCTTTCGTTTGGTGTTTGAAAGTGATAATTTTGTTTTAACTAAGCGTGGTATGTTTGTTGGAAAGGGCTATACCCAAAATGGCATGTTTAAACTTAATGTAATAGTTGTTAAGAAAAACATGAATAAAAGTGTTGGTACTTCTGCTTACTTGGTTGAGTCTCCTAATGTTTGGCATGGACGCCTTGGTCATGTAAATTTTAATTCGATGCGTCGTTTAATTAAATTTGATTACATACCAACTTTTGCCATTGACTCTAAAACAAAATGTAAAACTTGTGTTGAAGCCAAACAAACAAGATCATCCTTCAAATCAGTTGAAAGAATAACTGAACCCCTTGATGTGATTCACACTGATGTGTGTCACTTAAAATCAATTCCCACCAGAGGTGGTAATAAAGATTTTATTACCTTTATTGATGAAAATACAAGATATTGTTATGTTTACATACTTAAGAGTAAGGATGAAGCAATTGACAAGTTTATCTTGTATAAAGCTGAAGTTGAGAATCAACTCAACAAGAAAATAAAACGTGTGAGAAGTGATAGAGGAGGTGAATATGTTTCACCATTTGGGGAATTATGTGCAAAAAGTGGCATAATACACGAGTGTACCCCTCCTTATACACCCCAATCAAATGGCATCGTGGAGCGAAAGAATCGTACACTAAAAGAAATGATGAATGCCATGTTGATAAGTTCTGGGATGAGCCAGGACATGTGGGGGGAGGCCATTTGGTCGGCCAATTTTTTGTTAAATAAAATACCTTTCCAGAATAAGGATATAACACCTCATGAGTTGTGGTGAGGACATAAATCATCCTATAAATACTTGAAAGTGTGGGGGTGCCTGGCCAAGGTGATTGTTACACCCCCTAAGGCACTTAGAATAGGGCCAAAAAACTGTTGATTGTATATTCATTGGATATGCCAAAAACGGCAGCTCACATCGTTTTCTTGTATATGAATCCTAGAATCCTGATGTGCACAAGGACTCTATCATAGAGACAAGGCCAGGAAATGTGACTTACTTTGAAGAAGAGTTTCCAATGTTAGTACAAATTCATGCGAGTTCTTCAACAACCAATCATACAAGTTCATCAACAATGGTTGATAAGACTGTTCGAGAGGAAACTCAAGAACAATTAGAGGTTGAAGAGGGTGAGCCAAGATGAAGTAAAAGGCAAAGGAGTGAGAAATCCTTTGGGCCTGACTTTCTTACATTCATGGTTGAGAGTGAGCCTCAAATCTATCGAGAAGCAGTCACCTCTTCAGATGGACCTCAATGGAAAGAAGCCATCAAGAGTGAAATTGATTCTATCTTGCATAATCATACTTGGGAGCTAGTAGATCTTCCACCAGGGTGCAAGCCACTGGGATATCGATGGATATTCAACAAAAAGATGAAAGCTGATGGCTCTGTCAACAAGTATAAGGCAAGGCTTATGATCAAAGGGTTTAGACAAAAGGAAGGTCTTGACTATTTTGACACATACTCGCCTGTGACCAGAATAACCTCAATTAGATTGGTGCTTGCAATTGCAGCTTTGAGAAATTTGGAAATACATCAAATGGATGTAAAAACTGCATTTCTCAATGGGGAATTAGAGGAAGAGATTTACATGGAGCAACCAGAGGGTTTTTCTGCTCCTGGCCAAGAGGGCAAAGTGTGTAAACTCGTCAAGTCATTATATGGCTTGAAGCAAGCTCCAAAACAATGGCATCAAAAATTTGACCAAGTTATGCTTAACAGTGGTTTCAAAATAAATGAATGCGACAAATGTGTCTATGTGAAAGACACTTCTAAAGGTTATGTGATCTTATGCCTTTATGTAGATGATATACTTATCATTGGGAGTGATGATAAGCTGATCAGATCTACTAAAGACATGTTGAAAGCGAGATTTGACATGAAAGATATGGGTCTAGCTGATGCGATTCTTGGAGTAAAGATCATTAGAACCCAAACTGGTTTGGTGCTAAGTCAATCTCATTATGTGGATAAGATCCTTGAGAAGTTCAATCCTAGGGACACGAGTGTAGCTCAAACTCCAATTGATACCTCTCAACATTTGTCAAAAAATAGAGGCGAGAGTGTTGCTCAATTGGAATACTCAAGGATCATTGGCAGTCTTATGTATCTCATGTCATGTACTCGACCAAACTTAGCATATGCTGTGAGTATGCTAAGTAGATATACTAGTAATCCTAGTTCAGAGCACTGGAAGGGTATGATAAGATTATTAAGGTATTTGAGATACACGAGAAATTATGGACTGCATTATGGCCAAAATCCAGCTGTTGTGGAAGGATTCAATGATGCCAACTGGATATCCGATACGAAAGATTCTAGATCTACAAGTGGTTATGTGTTTACCCATGGAGGAGCAGCTATATCTTGGAAGTCGTCCAAACAAACTCTTATAGCTAGATCCACGATGGAATCTGAGTTTATCACGTTAGATAAAGCTGGAGAAGAGGCAGAATGGTTGCGTCAATTCTTGGAATATGTTCAAAGATGGCCTAAGCCTGTGACTGCTATTTGCATACATTGTGATTGCCAATCAGCTATTGGTAGAGCTCAAAGTGCAATGTAAAATGGCAGATCAAGGCACATGCGACGTCGGTATAACACGACACGACAACTACTCTCAACTGGAGTTATCACGATTGACTATGTGAGGTCAAAGGATAACATTGCGGATCCGCTTACAAAAGGCTTAAGCAGAGAGGTAGTACATAAGTCGTTGATGGGAATGGGACTAAAGCCCTTAGAGTAAGTTTGCACAATGGAAAACCTATCCTAGAAGATTGGAGATCCCATGATCTAGGTTCAATAGGACCACCTAACTACACGAACTGAGGTCACTGTGGGGGAGTACCTCAACATACAAAGGGAGTTTCAAACTTCCTAGTCCATTCCTACTTAAAATCAGTGATATCAAGAGAGGTTAAGCATATGGATTTTAATGATTTGTAAATCACCTATGTTACAGAGAAGTGGGGTCGCTTCAAATGGAATTGGGGGCACAATTCCTAGAGCTCTCGCAGAACCAGGATGGTGCTCCATGACCACAACGGACACAACTATGAGGGGTTAGCCAGACCAGGAAGAGTAATGTGTGATGTGTAATAACGTCTACGTAAAAAGGGGGTTGGTTCAAGGATATCGCGTCTACTAACCGCTAGGAGACTAAGTATATGTCACAAAGGAGGGTTCAAAGGGAAACCTACCTATCATGCATTACTTAACCGCTGAAATTTTATCATGACACTTGAGTGTATGGGACGATCTCCATTCATGTGGGGGATTGTTGGGAATTTTATAAATAATATTATATTATGAGTTAATATAATGATTATTTAACAATTAAGCAAAGATGAATGAGAGATCTTGTGCATTTAGTTTGTGTGTTGGAACCATAAACATGTGGGAAATTGAGCTTGTCCCACTTAGGTGGAGAGATAAATCTTTTGTGGATTTATAATTAGAATTCTCTACACGAATGTATTCTTGTATGACAACTCACACCAAGTGGTAGCCAGGAGGGTACGAAGCACCCGACACGCGCACACGCCCGGGCCCGGGACCGGGATGAGGGCGATGGGCGCAATGTGGCGCTTTGATGGCGCACTTTGCACTTCGCACGCTCGCATCGCCGCTTGGAGCCGCCTTTACTATTTTTTAGATGCGTCTTGGTTCGTGTGGCTTGAGCAAGTGATATGGTGACTGTTTAGATTCCTACTGGTTAAGGTGAATTAAGTTCTCATTGAATTTGAGACTTAATTTTTATTGAATTCTGTATTCAATATGGCCTTAATTCTGTATTCAATATGCCCTTAATTTTATTGAATTATGTATTTAATATGACCTTACAGTTGGAATTCTAAACAAGTACATATACAAGTTGTGTGATTTGTCTAGTATACATAGAAAATTAGACATTCGTATGGTTCATAGTAAACACATAGAATTTCCTAACTTTGAATCCCTGAGAACTCTTATTTCAGGTATTTTTTTCAGGTGCTTGGCTAATCCCGACAGTACAATATGCTTAGGCTGTTTTACCCTGGGAAACAGACGGGTTCATCTGGGTGGCCCGAAATCTGTTTTAAGGGAAGCATGATCTTCACGTGCCTCATTCACCATTGTTTTATGTTTTTTTCTTAATTTTTCCTTGTAACCTGTTCTTAGTTTAATTTACATTCTTGTGTTGTAATTTCTTCCAGTTTAGTTCTGTTCCTCTTTATGTATTGTAATCAGAATGTTTATTAATAAAATTGTTATTTTATTTATTTTATGAACTGTTGCCCTACAGTTATGTTTTAACCTAAGATATGTTTGAAAATTCATAGGTCATCGCTATAGAGCCGAAAACAGGTTAAAAACGAAAATCGAACAATAGACGATGAAACCCGAACCAAATAAAATGAATTCGGTTTATATGTAGCCCAATAAACCGAGTAGCCAGAGTAAACCATACTTAATATTTAGTCGAATAAACCCAGTTATACGAACTCGTTGTATTCGGTTGAAATTGAAAACCAAACCAAATTCGAATGCAATTTGTGATTCACTTTTGAAGTACTTAAATTTTGTTTAGTTTGATTCGATTTTTAGTTTAACCCAAAAAAAATTATACAGAATAAAAGGAACCAAATAATCGAAGAATAAACTGAAAAGAACCGATGTACACCTCTAATGGTTCCAAATTGTATAAACTTTTTTTGCCTTAAATTTATTCAAATTTAACATGTGAAGAGATTTTAATGTTCAAAAAATTGTTGAGGGATTTTTTTGAAATAAAACAAAACGTATGATGGTTTTTCATATGCAAAAAATTGTGTAGGGATTTTTATGAGAAAGTATGTTGGTTTTTTATGATATTTCTCCTATTTTAAAACATAACTTTTTTTATAACTAAATATATAACATTATATTTGCCCACCTGTTGTAACACCTCGTAAAATCGTGGCCAATAATGTGCCAACACGTGTCCCTATTCCTATTTATGCCTATCATTGGCTGGGAGGGACTAAAGGTGTCAACATGCTGAAACTATGCCTCTGAGTGACCCTTTAACGAACCCAGAGCTTGACAATGTTCGGTCATACTCCTGGGTGTACCAAATATTGGCCTTGAGGGACTAATTATGATAACACAAGAGAGCTTATAAGTGAAGGGGCTAAAATATTGGCCTTGAGGGACTAATTAACAATCTATTTATTTCAATAAAAAGAGTAACCCAAAAAAACCGGTCTTTCCAAGAACCAAGGGTTGTAACCATAGAGGAAATTAAGCAAACATCAACCTGAGATGTTTCAAAGGTAAACCAGTCACCGTTCTTCGCTAAACGGAAGAAACGGCAGAACAACAACAGCGAAGGATCATACCCTAACCCTCGACACAAGACCTCAAAATGTAAAACCCTAGCAAGCCCTTGTGGGTGTATTTGACCGAACGAAACTCGATAATACTCCAAGATGTTTAGAACAAAGGTCGAAAACGGATGATGCAGATTTGAAAACTCAAAGTGCCGACAATACAATGCAATTGAACCAGTAGGACTTTGATCCATCGATTTATCCAAACCCGAAGCAACCAGATTGAAATTCGAATCGATTCCCCACTCTTGGCAAAATGCCTCAACTTCTTCTTCTTCAGTAAGGCGTGAATAACTAACGAACAGATCCTTACGAACACCCATGAGAAATGATCGAAAGAAAAGAAAAATGTAACCTGGTGCCGCCAACTATAAACAACTAAGACATCTCTCGCGTTTTCAACTCATTATCTTGTCATCTTGATCATACTTAAATATATTGGATTTAACTGATAAGCAACAACATGAAGACTCCTACGCAACATCCTATCCCAACAATCAACAATAATACGCATAATTATCATACCTTCAAAAATGTAACCTGGTGAAGCCGAAGTTATTTTGCTCGGCCACTTGCTTTGGCTTATGTAAAGACTAATCCTCCTGGTAAGATTGCTTTAACTTTGAATAACATGCTAATAATATAAAAGATACTATTTTGGTAAACTTTTTTCTTATTAGATGAGTGGTGGAGATGTCTAGGAGTGCAGACGTTTGCAATAAGAATTTTAAGTCAAATTGCATTTTGAGTTAATTACAACAGATAGACCTTCTGGTTTATTGAAAGTAACACCTTTGAGTACTAACTATGTTTTTTACAGGTTCTATGGTTTAAATTTTGTAACACCTTTGGGTATTAATACCAAACGTAATTAATTTTTCTGTTATGTTAAGGGCATTTTAGTCATTTAACATATAATTATTGTAACAACTCTCTAAAAACACTCTAGAACGAGCCATAATCGAAGCTCCGGACACGCACAACGAGACCCGACACGAAAAACAAAGAATCTTATTGTCACACCCCGACCGCGTTAAAACAACACAACCGCGGCGGAAACGTCGGGGAGTGTCGTGGCAGAATTATCGTTTCATAACCATGGATAAAAAGTGTTTCATTTTATTGATAATATTAAACATTAACATTGTCTTAACACAAAACAAACAAGTTACATATCAACTAATATTGTTATTATGTCACTAAGGCCTCGTCCAGATCCTATGTGACTCATGCATCCTAGTAATCATCATCAAGCATCAATACCTGAAACATATGTAAAAACAAAGTCAGCAAAGAAATGTTGGCGAGTACATAGGTTTTATAGGAGTGTCGGATTCATGGCTAGTTTAAATGTTGCAATACTTTACTAAAAACCTTGTTTTGAAAAGAGTATAATATTGCAACTTAATTAACCAACTCAAATCAAGCGGGCTATAGTTTATAAATCCTCGTAGCCATGATTCTTAACCCAAAAACATTTGTTTTAGTAAAGCAATTTGTAAAACATCTCGTATTAATTCGTTAATAAAACTCGTTAATAAAACTCGTATGGTTTATATCATTTCGAAAACCTCGTTTGTGTGACATCGTTTCAAAATCGTTTACCCAAGTGAACTAAATAACGCCACGGTATGTAATATGTTGAAAACACTTATATATAAGAAGTACCAGCGGCGTATCTACCATGTTTTCACCATATTACTCCCGTCCCGTTATCTAAACACTTAACCATAAACCAATCGTTTATCGAACTCGTTTAATCTTGTATGAATCGTTCCCAAATCGTTATTTCGTTCAAATCATTTAAATCATCCTCGTTTTAAGTTGTGAAAACTATTTGTGGTCGCCTCGCTAATAACATTCAAACCTTCGTGACTCGACTATCTCGCTCTCGCATTAATAAACCACCAAAGGGTAAATTAACATTCAGATTCCGTCATTACCCACCTAAACCATACATAACCATGGGTGCAGTACGATAATGGGATTTGTCAGATCCTATGGTACCATAACCTAATACTGGTCGGCTTGATCAATTCTAATGAATGCCATTCGTTATGTAAATACAACCAACTAGTTTATTCACTTTATTGAAAACGTTATTAGTTTAGTATAAACCATCTTAATCGTTTTTGAAATCATCGTTATAATATCGAAAATCGTTTTGAAAACCATCGTTAAAACCTTGAAAACATTTAGCACATATGAATCACCCCAAAACAATTGAAAACAGTAAAATAGGGGAACTATGTACTCACATGGAGTGCAAAGTATCCTCAATCAATAGAAATTCAACAAACTCGAGCAAACCAGAGAAATCAAACACCACCTAGTAATTGAATCACTAGTCAAACAATAGACACCTAAATCGGAAGATTGGATAGAATGAGGTCTTGTAAACCAAATGAGTGTTGGAACTCATGTGATATGGTTTAACAAAGCCTACATTCTAAATCGGAACCTAACCTAAGTGCTTTCGACCCATCGCGGCCCATTAAGGTAGCTTACGCTACTTTAACGCGTCGTGCGCGCAAAAGCGCGTTCGAGACATCTAACTAGTCCTATGACAAGTGTTATATGCCTAAACATGTTTAAATATGTTACATAATCAGTTACGTGACAAAAGTTTATGTTACATATGCTTAATTACCAATTATGCATGAAAAGGGCATTTTGGTCATTTACCTAAGGCATATAAACTACTTATCATACAACTACCTAAACTAGGTGACCATAAGGTATAACCTCGAAAGGTTATTCCCTATACTACTATGGTCAGTAAACATGTTTGGTCGGATCCTAAAGATCGACCAAACGGGTCGAGTTCGAAAGTCTAAGCGGGTGTTTAGCCCACTTGACTTACGACTCTACACAAGCACAAAACTAAAAGTGACAAGCTAAACATGCTAGAACATGTTTAGTTAAGTTAGGAAATAGGTTTTGATATCAAAACAAACGGTTTTGATACCCAAGAGTAGTTTGGTTACAAAATACGCATAAATACGCATTTTGGCCAAAACTACGACTCGTCACTATGCCTAGTCAACGTGGTAATCAGTAGGTATAGTCACAAGGGATTATAACCATCGTGATTACGCTCACGTTGCAAAGTTCAACGGAACTTTGTGTTGACCATTGACTGGTCAAAGCTGAAAGTCAAACTTGTTTGACTTTCATGCTTGAAATATAAGAACAAGCAAGAAGAGGACTTACAAAGGGTCCAAGAAGGATGTTTGATCTTAAAATAGCTCAGGTATGAAGTGCAAACACCCCAACTTAGAGCTGATTTCATATTCAAGTGTGAGAAATGAGCAAGAGGGCCTTGCTATTTATAGTAAATTAGGAGTTCTAGGATCATTCCAAGTGTTGTGAAGCTCAAATCTTGGCCATACACTTGTTAATCTAAGGTTGGGCACTAGCAAAACAGGCAACCAAGTCCATAGATTGCAAAAACCATGTCTAAAACCAGTTGCAACAGCTGGAATAGAAGTTTCTGAATTCTGTGGTGCTGGAACAAGCTTATGGACCGTAAGGCTATGGTCCATACGGTCCGTAAGGGACCTGCAGACCAGACACTTTCACTTATTTACAGTTTAGCCCCTGCACCTTGTTTCGTTGCGTATCGGCACTTCTAACACCCGTCAAACCCATTTTCAAGCTCCACAATGATGTTAAAAAATAGGGAACATGAAATATGCTTGAAAACATCTCGGGTGTCGGTTCGTTTGGCCGCACGGTTGCGTTGTTCGGTTAATTACGACGGAAGTCGTAACGAACGCAAAAACGATCCAAATTGCGAAACGAATGAAGTTTTATCATGCCAATCACTAAAATAAAATATTTTAATGATTACATAAATTTTTGGATGTCCGGATATATTCAGAACGTAAGATATGCGCGAAAATGCAAACTTGTGCACTTTTTGACGCTTTTAGTCCCTGAATGACCAATAAAGTTTGTTTTAGCATACCGAACCCCTCAAAGCCTATTTCTAAGCTATGTAAAGGATATTTAGGGTATGTTTAACTTATGATCAAGTTCCGGAGTGTTCGTTACTACACAAATCGGTATAGTTTTGCAGTTTGACACAAATAGTCCCTGCGATCGAACAAACTTGACTTCAACACACCAAACCATCCAGAACTTATTTCTAAGTTATGTGGAGGTTATTTAGGGTATGTTAAGCCTATGTCACTATTCCGGAGTGTTTGTTTCATTAAAATGGTTATATTTACGCATCAGTGCGCGTATAACCTTCCAGAAAGCGATTTAGAGCTTGAAATCGGAATTGAATCGAATTGTAAAATCACCAAACACAATTACACATATAATACCACCAAAACACATATAATAACACCAAAACACATATAATAACACCAAAGCACATTGTTTTATTAATAATCATCATTGTTTTACATCGTACATCGATTACAGAGTACAATTGTCACAGTCTCCCCTACTTCAGGAAATTTCGTCCTGAAAATTTATTTAGAGGAAGCTTGTGAAAAAAAATGCGGATATTTTGCCTTCATTTGGTCCTCACATTCCCAAGTAAACTCTGGGCCACGTTTGGACTCCCAACGAATTTTAACCAAATGAATCCGTTTGTTCTTCAACTGTTTGAAAGTACGGTCCACGATCTCCACTGGCTTCTCGACAAAGTGCATCGTTTCATTGATTCGGATCTCGTCGAGAGGAATGTGAAGATCAGCGTCAGCTAAACACTTTCGCAAATTGGACACGTGAAAAGTCGGGTGAATATTTCCAAGCTCTGGAGGTAGCTCTAGTCAATAGGCAACCTTCCCAATTCTTTCCACAATCTTAAATGGTCCCACATATCGAGTTGCAAGTTTTCCTTTCCTTCCAAATCTCACCACTCCCTTCCAAGGTGACACCTTGAGTAGGACACAGTCTCCGACTTGAAATTCTAAGGGCTTGCGTCGTAAATCCGCATAACTCTTTTGACGGCATCTAGCTGTCACAAGATTATCGCGAATTTTCTTGATTTTGTCTGTTGTTTCCAGAACGAGCTCAGGTCCAGTAAGCTGAGCTTCACCGGTCTCGTTCCAACAGACAGGTGAACGACATTTTCGACCGTAGAGAGCTTCGAATGGTGCCATATTAATGCTAGCATGATAACTATTGTTGTAAGAGAACTCGATCAATGGCAGATGAGAATCCCAATTACCACCAAAGTCTATCACGCATGCTCTAAGCATATCCTCCAAAGTTTGAATCGTCCTTTCAGATTGACCATCTGTTTGGGGATGATAAGCAGTGCTTAGATTCAGTTGGGTTCCCAAAGCAGATTGCATGGTCTTCCAGAAATGAGATGAAAATCGAGCATCACGATCAGAAATGATATCCAAAGGAACACCATGTCGAGATACTATCTCATCAACATAAATCTTTGCAAGTTTATCAGCAGATAGATCCTCGTGAATCGGAATAAAATGAGCTGATTTCGTTAATCGATCGATAACAACCCAAATAGCATCATGACCTTTAGACGTACGTGGTAACTTAGTGATGAGATCCATCGCAATGTTCTCCCACTTCCAAACCGGTATCTCTGGTTGTACAAGCAAACCAGAAGGTCGTTGATGTTCAGCCTTGACTTTGAGACAAGTTAGGCATTTCGATACATACAAGGCAACATCCTTCTTCATACCAGGCCACCAGAATTTAGTACAAAGATCCTTGTACATTTTATCAGCACCAGGATGGATAGAATATCGAGACTTGTGAGATTCGTCCATCACTAGGGTGCGAAGATCGTCTTGTTTCGGAACCCACAAACGATCCTTGAAATAGAGTAGACCATCGTCCTTCACTTCGAGTTTAAGCTCAAGCTGATGTGGTAATTCCTTACCCATCAAATTTTGTGAAATACAAAATTGCTGAGCTTGAAGAACACGAGTTTGGAGATCAGATAGAGTTCGAACAGAATGAAGCTTGACTCGCTCCTTTCGACTAAGCGCATCGGCTACGACATTCTCCTTACCAGGATGGTAGCGAATCTCGCAATCGTAATCGTTCAAGAGTTCAACCCAACGTCGTTGCATCATGTTTAGCTCTTTCTGATTAAGAATATGCTGGAGACTTTTGTGGTCTGTGAAAACCACACACTTCGTTCCATGGAGGTAGTGTCTCCAGATTTTAAGCGCGAAAACCACAGCTCCTAACTCAAGATCATGAGTCGTATAGTTCTTATCGTGAACTTTCAATTGTCTAGATGCATATGCTATAACCTTACCTCGTTGCATGAGGACGCAACCAAGGCCTAAGTTGGACGTATCGCAATAGACAACGAAATCATCGCTTCCCTCGGGTAGAGATAGAACAGGAGCATTACATAACTTCTGCTTCAGCATTTGGAACAATTCTTCTTGCTTGGGTCCCCACTCAAAAGGCTTATTCTTCTGAGTCAAAGCAGTGAGTGGAACCGCAATCTTCGAGAAATTAGAAATGAATCGACGATAATAACCAGCAAGACCAAGAAAGGATCGAATCTCTGTAGGTGTCGTCGGCATACTCCAATCCTTAATAGCAACAATCTTGGATGGATCCACATGAATACCCTGCTCGTTGACTATATGACCCAGAAACTGAACTTCTTTAAGCCAGAATTCACACTTGGAGAATTTAGTGAAAAGTTGTTCCTTCTGTTGGTGCATGCGTCTGTCGACTTCGTCTTGTATCGAGTCTTACATTGAAATTGTTAGATCAGGGCGCATTATACTAGAAAATAGGAGAGTTTAGGGTGTATTTGATGTGATTTCGTTTGAAACTGACTTGTGACATCTTCAAATGAAATCAGCACATGTGATTTCATTTGAAGCATGCCATGCCACTTTCAAACTGAATAGCTTCACCTATAAATACCTCACATGTCTAGTTCATTTGTAACTTTCAAAAGATGGATACGATGAAAAACTTGTGTGTGACACTTGTGAAGCTATAAAGAGTTCATTGAAGCTATAAAGTTCATCGTGATTAAGAAAAAGGTCAAAACACCGATCAGCAGTGATGATGAAGCTGTTCCAGTGATAAAGAAAAAGGTGAAAGATATACCAAAGTTCAAAGTTGATGAAGAAGTTGATGCTAAAAAGATTCCTATGAAGTGTGACACTTGTGAAGCTATAAAGAAGCAGAACAACACATTGATTTATAACTTGAACAATTTGAAGGAGTCTTATGATGTCCTGAACAAAGCTATGAATCAATACAATCAAACAAGTGAAGAACAGGCAACGGCAATGAAGACACTTTAGGGAGCTTTTATGATAAAGCAGAAAGTTGTGAACAACTACATTGAGAAGTGTGCTGTACTTGAACAGAAACTCAAAACTCAAAGGATTGAAACTGAAAGAGTTAATCGTTTGTTGAAAAGTTATTCATGTACTTCTTATGTCATTGACAGGATTTATCCAACAGTAGAAGGCATGAAGGAGTTTGAGGAAGAGGAGATTTCTGAGGCAAAGAATTCCGAAGAACCAAAAGTTTCTGAAGAAAAGACTCCTGACAAAAAGAAAGAAAAAAAGAAGGATACTAAAGAAAAGACATCTGGTAAGAAACAAGGTTTCAGCTACAACAAGTGTCCACCCCCGCTTGAAAATTGATATTCTCCGAGAAATCCAAATTCAGAAAGAGTAAAAAAGGCAACAAATTTACAATGGGAGTCGGAGTCTTCAGTTAACTTGCCAGATAATATTGATGTCACGTTTACATCATCTGACACTGATCATGAGTCCGAGTTAATAAAGAAAGTGGTCGATCAGGTGTTGGATAAAGATGAATTCGAGGAGTCAAAGTCGGAGTCTAGTTCAGAGTCAAAGTCTGAGTCCAGCATTCTGAGTCAATCCGACAAACAGGGCAAAAGGGTTTACAATAAAGAATTTCTTCTGTCAAAATCTAATTTGAATGACGAAACATTCAAAGTAGCATATACATTGAATGATTCCGACAAATTATATTCTGATGAGGAATTTCCAATAAGAGGTGTTAAACCTGACATGATCAAAAAGGTTTTCAAACTAACAGAAATTAATATTTCTAAAATAAAAGATATAAATCTTAATGATAAACCTAAAAAGTACACCTCAAGAGTTCAACAAAGAGAAAACAAGAAAAAGGGTTACAGTTCTAGTTTTGGTTATCGAAAGAAACCAAACCATAACGGTAATTTCAAAAAGAAAGGATTAGTTTTTATTCCATCAGAAAAACAGAAAAATGAAAAATACGTTCGTGATTTTAAATCAAAAATGATATTTGTTTCAGGAACAACTACTGAAGAAGAGATAGAGAATCTGTTCAGGAACCAGTCAAATAGAGAATTCCTTGCAAAGAAGCAAGAAGAGATGAAGACTGCTGGTCAGATGAAAGAAACTCGAACCTGTTTCCAATGCAACATTGTTGGACATATTGCCAAAGATTGTTCAAAGGCAATAAAATCAAAATAGGGAGTTTCTCGTAAACTGAAAGAGAAAGTTGAGTTTGAACCACCAATTGATAGAACCAAACTTTTCAAAGATTCAAAATTTGAAATTGGTGAATGTTCAAACAGATTTTACAAGAAACGAGCTAACCTTGACAACCAAAAATGGGTTGTTAAGAAATCGGTTGATAGTTCTAGCAATGATTCTGATTCTTCAAAATCAGAGGAGCTATCTTCTGGCGATGAATCTGATTCCACAAAATCAGAGGAGCCACAGGTTGAGGTAAAAGGTGAAAAATCAGTGCCGACTGTGGATGATGTGAATTTTCCACCACTTTGGGCTGAAAATTTTAAAAAGAAAGTTGGAAAGTTGAGATTTCAAATCAATTATTCTCTGAAAAAGAAAGAATTTGATTTTGAAAGAGCTTTTAACTCCAAAGTCCATAACATTTTTGGAAAAATGGTTAACAGGAAGGTCAAAGGGGTAAAGGAGTTTTACGAGAAGAAGACGAAGAAAGATAAAGTTGAACCATCCCTGGTTTGTGACTGGGATGGTACATATTACGAACAGTAAGTCTCTGGACTTGCTGGAGCTCCCAGGTTGGTAAGAGTGGAGCAGGAATCGGCATCTATCTTTCTTGATCGTTAATCATACAAGTGGTAAAGATGGTAAAGTTACAGGTGATATTTTAAATTGTTATATTTTTCAAGTGGTTATGGCTGATGAGTGAACCTACAGTGGTTGAAGAAGCTTTACACTTACAAGTGGTAAATCAAGGACATTAAGCTGTACTTGCATTTTCCTACAAGTGATTAATCAAGGTCATTAATTTGAACTTGATTAGATCATACTTTCAAGTGGTATTTGAAGGACAATGTGATGAACCAAACCCCAACTTTAAATGTGGTAAAATAAATCAAACTTATTTTCCGGAAAAACCATTTGATTAAAACAAACATAAGTGTTTTGAAATCATAATGGGAAAATAGTTTGTTGTGAGGGGGAGTTCTGATTGTTTATGCCAAGTGGATGGCGATTTGAAGCGATTTGATATCAGTTGTCTGGTTATTTGTACAGTTTGTTTTCAAATTTCTTTTAAATGGTTTTGAATTTTAGGGGGAGTAAGAAATTTCTGAAAATCCAAAAACATTTGAAAATTTGGAAAAGCCAAAAACATGATAAAAGTTAGAAAACGAGTTTTGTTGTATAAAAGATGAAATGATAGTACATCAGTGGACTATCACAGCATGCTAAAGAATTGGAAAGTTAAAAAGTGATAAACGGTCTCACTGATGATGTGCCAGTAAGTTTTTGCACATTTAGTAGATTGTGACGAGATATAAACCTAAATTCAAACTTGCTTATATCGTGGGGAAACATCTCTCGGATATATGGGTAACCCCCGAAATCTTGTCTGAAAGGTCCCTCTTTCTGAGATACTAGGTCTTTATACTCAGTGATATCTGGGGTATTATCCCGGGACTTCTGATTTTGCGGAAGCAATGACCTAGTCCCCGGAGAATACTTTACGCTTGCTTGAAATATTGCGCCGCCCTCAGCATAAAATGATAAGACAATAAAATTGCTAATCAATGCTGTTGTAAAAAAGATCCTCTAAAGGGGACACACCCCAAGTCGAACCGTCATCTCTCTGCTGAACGGAAGTTCTGACTTGAACTCTCACGGTTTCGTACTGATTCATAATTAACCCCTTACAGATATCATCTGTGGTATACTCACCTGTAAGACTGAATATTGGGATCTGGATATGGGAGTATATTCTGAGTTGGGACACGCGATTAAGTTTAAGTGTCTAAGACATTAATCTCGTATCTCAAAACAGTTGAACTTTGTGTGAAAATTTAAGTGGACCAGTATACTGGCAATCTAAGTGAATTGTTTAGAACTTAAAATGTTTAAAGCTTAATGGTGTTGGTGATTTGTCTCAAAAACTGATATGATCCTCTTACACAAACTCACAAAAATATTGTTTGTAAATATTATTTTTTACATTTCATTATATTTAAAAAACCAAAAAGATTTTAGTGTGTTTTAGCATAAATTTTGAAAAACACAAAAAGATTTTCGACAACTGATGTTGGAGAGCTAATTTTCAAAATTCCGAGTGCTAGACATGATGAACAGATGGTTTGGGAGAGTGTGTTGTCTTGATAAGAAAAACGATATTTCTTCAAGTGTTTTCATCAAAGATTAACGTTGTAAAATCATTCTTTGATTGTATAATTCCTGCAAGTGGTTCAGTAGATGGTGAGATTGTTTTTACAAGTTATCATCAGAAAATTTATATTTGAGTAGAGAATGTGCAGGACAAGAGCTAGGTGATCTTGTGATAGATGATAGAGAGTCAGGTTCCGATATCTGAGGATTCTGTGATTTTAACAAGCCAGGCTGCGATCCCAGCATATCGAAAGGGGGAATCTGAAGACACCTAAATGAAGGAGTGTGTTGGTGCTGGTGAAAAGAGAAAAGAGATTTGAGGATGCTTACAGCGTCAGATACTTCAAAGAGTTCGAAAGGACTGATAAAGACTGAAGATGCGAAGACTCGACACTGAAGACTCGTCAACATTCGAGGGGGAGTCTGTTGGTGCATACGTCTGTCAACTTCGTCTTGTATCGAGTCTTGTATGTAGAATGATAGATTAGGGCACGTTATACGAGGAAAATAGGAGAGTTTACATGTATTTGAGCTAATTTCGTTTGAAAAGGACTTGTGACACATTCAAACGAAATTACCTTGTGTAATTTCGTTTGAGGAGTGCCATGCCACTTTCAAACTAAATCACTCCTCCGATAAATACCTCACATGTCTAGTTCATTTGAAACTTTCCGGTTTGTGCAACGAAGTGCTGCCGAAGTGTTGTCAGGTTGTAAATCATTGTGAAATCAATCATACAACAGTTTAAAGTGTATATCTTGCTGAATTGACCTCTACACGTCTGTTTCCGCCTTTTGTATAGAGATAAACTCTTCTGATCGACTTGTTCAGGTCTGAAAACGATCCTACACCTTCTTAAGGAGTTCCAACATTAAGCGAAGGTGTTGCTCGTGATCGGCTCGAGTCTTCGAATAAATGAGAATATCGTCGATGAACACAATAATGAACTTGTCTAAATAAGGTTTACAGACCCTATTCATTAAGTCCATAAAGATAGCTGGGGCATTAGTCAAACCAAAAGGCATGACAGTGAACTCGTAATGCCCATATCTCATGCGGAAAGCAGTTTTGAGAATATCTTCTTCGAGAACACGAAGTTGATGATACCCAGAACGCAGATTGATCTTAGAAAAACACGAAGCACCTTGTAGCTGGTCAAAGAGATCATCAATTCGAGGTAGGGGATATCGATTCTTGATGGTAAGCTTATTAAGCTCACGATAATCGATACACATAAGAAAAGACCCATCTTTCTTTTTCACGAAGAGGACAGGAACTCCCCAAGGTGAATAACTCGGACGGATGAATCCTTTATCAGATAACTCTTGAAGCTGTTTCGTTAACTCTTGCATCTCTGACGGTGCAAGACGATAAAACGCTTTCGCAATCGGGTTGGCATTGGGTACAAGGTCAATATGAAATTCGACTTGACGAACTGAAGGCAAACCAGGCAGTTCATCAGGAAACACCTCTGGATAATCCCGAACAATTGGAATATCCTGGATACTCTTGCTCTTGCCTTTCTCCTCGGTGACATGTGCTAGAAAAGCAACATATCCTTTTCTCAAATACCTCTGAGCTTCCATACACGACATAAGCTTCAGTCCACCTGAAGGTTTCTCGCCACGAACTTCTAGAATTTCGCCAGAAGACAAAGGGATACGAACAATCTTATCGAAACAAACCACCTCAGTGTGGTGTTTGGTTAACCAATCCATTCCAATGATAACGTCGAAGCTCCCAAGTTGCATCGGTGTGAGGTCAATAGGAAAAAGATGGTTATCAAGGTTTAACTGACAACCACGAATAACATAATCAAGAACAAGAGGTTTACCAGTAGCAACTTTGACAGATAAGGGTTTCCTCAATTTAGTTCTAGGTATCGCATGCAAAGGTTCAAAAGATAACGAAACAAAACTTCTATCGGCACCAGAATCAAAGAGAATAGATGCAGGTCGATTGTTAATAAGAAACGTACCATTGACAACCTCGTTGTCAGCCCTCGCTTCATTTGCATTCAAATTGTAGGCTCGCCCTCGAGTAGGATTCACATTGGCATTGACGTTCGCATTCGGGTTCGCATTAGCATTCGCGTTTGCATTCACCAGCCTTGGACAGTTGTTGCGGAAGTGACCAAACTCTCCACAATTAAAACATGAACCCGGTGGGAATCTCGCAGCATTCCCTTGAACCGGAGCTTGAACCTGGGCAACCTGATTTTGTCCTAAACGACAAACATTGGCCAAATGCCCAAGTTTACCACACGTCGTGCACTGCTTACAAGCTTGCTGTGCAACATGATGACCGTTGCAGCGAGCACAATGTGGTGCGGTACCGGCATACGCCTTTTTCGTAGGAGGTTGAGTAGGTGGGTTCTGATCAGTCTGTGCCATAACAGCAAAATTCTGGGCACCCTTTCGCTTCCTCGATTTCCTCGACGACTCACCTTCTTTACCCTTACCCTTTTTCTTGTCCTTCCCAGAATCAGTCGCCTTCTTTTTATCACCCTTGCGGGTGAGTTTACCCTTCCTGACTTGAGTCTCAGTCAGGGTAGCAGACAACTCGATCGCTTGACGAAGGGTAGTAGGATTAACACCGGTCATAATATCCAGCATAGAATCGGGTAGACCATCGATATATCTCTCGATTGCTTTCTCTGGTGGGGTAACCATGGTAGGACACAATAGACTAAGTTCCTGAAAACGATCCGTGTACACACGGTGCTCAGCCCCATCTTGCTTTAAATCGTCAAACTCTCGTTCCAAAGCCTGAATTTCGTGACGGGGACAAAACTCCTTCATCATGAGAGCTCGAAGCTCTTCCCATGTTTGTGCCAACACCACTTCGGCACCCCTATCACGCATAATACCATTCCACCAGGTAAGCACTCGCTTCTCAAACACGCTTGAAGCAAATTCAACCTTACGCGCATTCGGACACTGCACATCCCTGAATGTGCTTTCGATACTCTCAAACCATTGCAGGAGCGCAGTTGCTCCTTGCGACCCAGAAAACTTTAGAGGCTTAGCAAAATTGAAATTCTTGAAATTACACTGTGCATTATTGTTATTGTTATTATTGTTGTGGTTATATATCTCGTGGACTTGGGTCACAACACCGGGAAGCACAGCAGCCACTTGTTGAGAGACCAGGGCTGCGATTTCTTCAATAGTAAAAGATAGTGCTTCACGTCAAGGGGGAATGGTCTAATAAGGAGATATGAGAAACGAGTGAGGTTGATAATTAGGAAAAGCAAAAGAGGTATCGACAAAACACAAGGAAGGCGATCATTTGTTCGTTACCTCAAATAAACAAACGACACGCAGTGACTAATCAAAGTAAATGGGTTAATATAATGTATCGCCGAAGACATGCTCGCCTATAAGTGAACACTCACCCCAAGAGTTCCGAGGTAAGAGTGACTGGTCCGATTATGTGGATTTGTACGAACACTCTAGCCTTAGACAGAAAACTCAGGGTACAGGCATTCACTCTTCCAGTTTGCACGTGTTCACATTATTTAGACCCAAACTTTGACGAGATTTTGAAAACTTAAAGGGTTCAAAAGCTTATAACGAAGGGTTCAAAACCTAGTAATCAATCATCCTAGAACAGATGATTAGTTTTCAAAGCGGATTCGAAAATTGTGTTCTCGTTGTGGTTATCACCTAAGGGTAGGTGACAGTTTTGTTTTAAAAATCTAAACGCAAATTTCTTCGCGTTAGGGTCCTAAAAGTTATAGTCTAGGTCAAAGCATCACTAATAACCTAATTCCCTATAACCATTGGCTCTGATACCAACTCTTCTGTCACACCCCGACCGCGTTAAAACAACAAAACCGCGGCGGAAACGTCGGGGAGTGTCGTGGCAGAATTATCGTTTCATAACCATGGATAAAAGTGTTTCGTTTTATTGTTAATATTAAACATTAACATTGTCTTAACACAAAACAAACAGGTTACATATCGACTAATATTGTTATTATGTCACTAAGGCCTCATCCAGATCCTATGTGACTCATGCATCCTAGTAATCATCATCAAGCATCAATACCTGAAACATATGTAAAAACAAAGTCAGCAAAGAAATGCTGGCGAGTACATAGGTTTTATAGGAGTGTTGGATTCATGGCTAGTTTAAATGTTGCAATACTTTATTAAAAACCTTGTTTTGAAAAGAGTATAATATTGCAACTTAATTAACCAACTCAAATCAAGCGGGCTATAGTTTATAAATCCTCGTAGCCATGATTCTTAACCCAAAAACATTTGTTTTAGTAAAGCAATTTGTAAAACATCTCGTATTAATTCGTTAATAAAACTCGTTAATAAATCTCGTTAATAAAACTCGTATGGTTTATATCATTTCGAAAACCTCGTTTGTGTGACATCGTTTCAAAATCGTTTACCCAAGTGAACTAAATAACGCCACGGTATGTAATATGTTGAAAACACTTATATATAAGAAGTACCAGCGGCGTATCTACCATGTTTTCACCATATTACTCCCGTCCCGTTATCTAAACACTTAACCAAAAACCAATCGTTTATCCAACTTGTTTAATCTTGCATGAATCGTTCCCAAATCGTTATTTCGTTCAAATCATTTAAATCATCCTCGTTTTAAGTTGTGAAAATTATTTGTGGTCGCCTCGCTAATAACATTCAAACCTTCGTGACTCGACTATCTCGCTCTCGCATTAATAAACCACCAAAGGGTAAATTAACATTCAGATTCAGTCATTACCCACCTAACCCATACATAACCATGGGTGCAGTACGATAATGGGATTTGTCAGATCCTATGGTACCATAACCTAATACTGGTCGGCTTGATCAATGCTAATGAATGCCATTCGTTATGTAAATACAACCAACTAGTTTATTCACTTTATTGAAAACGTTATTAGTTTAGTATAAACCATCTTAATCGTTTTTGAAATCATCGTTATAATATCGAAAATCGTTTTGAAAACCATCGTTAAAACCTTGAAAACATTTAGCACATGTGAATCACCCCAAAACAATTGAAAACAGTAAAATAGGGGAACTATGTACTCAAATGGAGTGCAAAGTATCCTCAATCAATAGAACTTCAACAAACTCGAGCAAACCAGAGAAATCAAACAGCACCTAGTAATCGAATCACTAGTCAAACAATAGACACCTAAATCGGAAGATTGGATAGAATGAGGTCTTGTAAACCAAATGAGTGTTGGAACTCATGTGATATGGTTTAACAAAGCCTACATTCTAAATCGGAACCTAACCTAAGTGCTTTCGACCTATCGCGGCCCATTAAGGTAGCTTACGCTACTTTAACGCGTCGTGCGCGCAAAAGCGCGTTCGAGACGTCTAACTAGTCCTATGACAAGTGTTATATGCCTAAACATGTTTAAATATGTTACATAATCAGTTACGTGACAAAAGTTTATGTTACATATGCTTAATTACCAATTATGCATGAAAAAGGCATTTTGGTCATTTACCTAAGGCATATAAACTACTTATCATACAACTACCTAAACTAGGTGACCATAAGGTATAACCTCGAAAGGTTATTCCCTATGCTACTATGGTCACTAAACATGTTTGGTCGGATCCTAAAGATCGACCAAACGGGTCGAGTTCGAAAGTCTAAGCGGGTGTTTAGCCCACTTGACTTACGACTCTACACAAGCACAAAACTAAAAGTGACGAGCTAAACATGCTAGAACATATTTAGTTAAGTTAGAAAATAGGTTTTGATATCAAAACAAACAGTTTTGATACCCAAGAGTAGTTTGGTTACAAAATACGCATAAATACGCATTTTGGCCGAAACTACGACTCGTCACTACGCCTAGTCAACGTGGTAATCAGTAGGTATAGTCACAAGGGACTATAACCATCGTGATTACGCTCACGTTGCAAAGTTCAACGGAACTTTGTGTTGACCATTGACTGGTCAAAGCTGAAAGTCAAACTTGTTTGACTTTCATGCTTGAAATATAAGAACAAGCAAGAAGAGGACTTACAAAGGGTCCAAGAAGGATGTTTGATCTTAAAATAGCTCAGGTATGAAGTGCAAACACCCCAACTTAGAGCTGATTTCATATTCAAGTGTGAGAAATGAGCAAGAGGGCCTTGCTATTTATAGTAAATTAGGAGTTCTAGGATCATTCCAAGTGTTGTGAAGCTCAAATCTTGGCCATACACTTGTTAATCTAAGGTTGGGCACTAGCAAAACAGGCAAACAAGTCCATAGATTGCAAAAACCATGTCTAAAACCAGTTGCAACAGCTGGAATAGAAGTTTCTGAATTCTGTGGTGCTGGCACAAGCTTACGGACTGTAAGGCTATGGTCCATACGGTCCGTAAGGGACCTGCAGACCAGACACTTTCACTTATTTACAGTTTAGCCCCTGCACCTTGTTTCGTTGCGTATCGGCACTTCTAACACCCGTCAAACCCATTTTCAAGCTCCACAATGATGTTAAAACATAGGGAACATGAAATATGCTTGAAAACATCTCGGGTGTCAGTTCGTTTGGCCGCACGGTTGCGTTGTTCGGTTAATTACGACGGAAGTCGTAACGAACGCAAAAACGATCCCAATTGCGAAACGAATGAAGTTTTATCATGCCAATCAATAAAATAAAATATTTTAATGATTACATAAATTTTTGGATGTCCGGATATATTCAGAACGTAAGATATGCGCAAAAATGCAAACTTGTGCACTTTTTGACGATTTTAGTCCCTGAATGACCAATAAAGTTTGTTTTAGCATACCGTACCCCTCAAAGCCTATTTCTAAGCTATGTAAAGGATATTTAGGGTATGTTTAACTTATGATCAAGTTTCGGAGTGTTCGTTACTACACAAATCGGTATAGTTTTGCAGTTTGACACAAATAGTCCCTGCGATCGAACAAACTTGACTTCAACACACCAAACCATCCAGAACTTATTTATAAGTTATGTGGAGGTTATTTAGGGTATGTTAAGCCTATGTCACTATTCCGGAGTGTTTGTTTCATTAAACTGGTTATATTTACGCATCAGTGCGCGTATAACCTTCCAGAAAGCGATTTAGAGCTTGAAATCGGAATTGAATCGAATTGTAAAATCACCAAACACAATTACACATATAATAACACCAAAACACATATAATAAAACCAAAACACATATAATAACACCAAAGCACATTGTTTTATTAATAATCATCATTGTTTTACATCGTACATCGATTACAGAGTACAGTTGTCACACTTATCTTGGCATCCCAGGCGCGATGCACTAGAAACACATGCACTTCTTGCGACGCATGCCATCGATGAGGCTGACCTAGCCCTAGCTAGGTGCCAACACGCCACGCGAGGGAACCCCCTGATTCCCGAGCGACGATGCACCATCAGCACCAGTAACCCCACTGCGCTTTGAACAAAATGAGTGACCAGCCACTCATCTCTTCCCTGAACCAGATAGTCTTCATTCCCTTGTCCCTTAAAGATGCAAGAATGGTGTCTAGCTTCACACAAGATATGGGTTAACCCGTAGGTTTGTATCAAAATGTCTTTATTGATTATCTGTTGTTGAGAGACAATCAAGTTTTTATATTGTTTGGCTTCCACATCCGGTAAAGAATAGTAAAAATGCGCTGAAGCAAATGACACAAAGTAACTGGTATATTTCAGATGAGTAATTTTCAAGTCCTTTGTCCAAGCAGGTCTCAAGAGGCAGAATGCTTTCCTCAGTTCCATAATCAACATACTGCACAAGATGACATAATGTTAACAAGAAGAACCCGTTAAATGCATAAGGCATAAACTATAAATTCTTAGCTAATTGTTTGTTAAATCCATATCCATACCCTATTGTAACAACCCGACTTTTCGGTTGTTATCGATTTACCGTTTATCACGTTCTGCAACCACCTTGTACTCCGAGATTCTATTATAATGGTTAACTATATTTTAAATGCATTTTATCTCGCTTATTTATCGTTTAAATGCTTAATAACACGTGTCGGTATATTACCGGACACGAATTTATAGGGTGTTACATCCTCACCCCTTAAAAGAAATCTCGACCTCGAGATTTATTTAAAATGATAGGGGGTACTTCTGTAGCATATTGGACTCGACCTCCCATGTATACTCGGGGCCTCGAAGAGCATCCCACTTAACCTTTACAATAGGTATCTTTTTTCCTTCGGAGCTTCTTAACCAACAAACGGGTGTCTGACATTTTCTCCCAAACAAGGCCTCAAAAGGAGCAACCTTGATTCTTGTATGATAACTATTATTATAGGAGAATTCAATTAGGGGTAAGTGGTCATCCCAACTTAAAGTTAATATTGATTTAGCTTAAATACCTAAACAGTCGGGACTCACCTATTCATCCAAATCAAACCTCCGATACCTTTCTTTATACAGTAATTAAACAGATTCTATAACAAAATTGTTATACCAAAGCAATTGTCTCAGTATGAGAAGTAAACACACTCGGATTTCTCTATCGAGAGAGGAGAGAGCTGAAGACAATAGTCCCTGGAGACTACGACTCAAAACTAAAGGTGGCAAATTCAAGCCTTTTATTTACAAATGGGCGGTTCAGGTTGTTGTTTAGCTTAATGCGTCAAATGATTCAAACAAAAAAAATTACTATTTTGGTAAAGGGGTGGGCACCCCGGTAAATAAATTTATTTACAACCTAAGATCATCGGTCACTAAGGCGGTCCGGTTAAGTTAACTTAGCAAATATCAAATAATCTACCGGTTCGAGGCGTTGTCCGGTTCGCCGGTTCGGACGGTCCGACCTGCAGGTTTGATTATTATTATTTTTTTTTTCTTTTCGACCCACATGGTAAATACAATTAATGTCAATCCAAAGAAAGTAACGAAAACTCACAATCAGAAAACAAACCTATCAGATCTGGGCTTGTAAAAATCTTGAATGTAGCATAAAAACTCAGATCTGCAAAGTTTTGCTTGTCATCTCAACCGCTCCATCTTCATCTACAACAAAACAACCAAAAACGTAAAAGATTAACGGTAACATGGTAGATCTGAGAAAACTTTCAGCAGAAAATAGAAAAAACCTACCTGATTTCCATCTTCTTCCACCGATTGCAACTATATCGAACAGATCCGGGCTTGTCATCTTTCCTAGCTCTGCTTGTTTCCTACAAAGTTATTAGAGAAAGAAAAAGTCTCAGATCTGCAAAGTGTTGCTTGCCATCTTCATCTACAACAAAACAACCAAAAATGCCAAAAATTAAGGGTAGCCCGGTAGATCTAGATCTGAGAAAAGTTTTAGTAGAATATAGAAAAAACCTACCTGATTGCAACTACACCGAAGCTTCATCTTTCTAATTTCCCTAGATCCACCTTTGGTCGCTAGAGAAAGAGTGAGAGCAGGTGGAGATGAGAGGCAGGTAAGAGTGAGAAACCCTAGATCTATTTGTGTGTGTGTTTTTGTTTGAGTGATATAAGGGTATTATTGGAAAATAACTTCACCTATGTGTTTCATGTGCTTAAAACACTTGTACATCATGCTTTAAAGGTGTTTTAAGTAAAGTGTCAAATTACCTTAAGTTTAATATAGTATAGATATATGTATATACATTATACAATATCCGGCATAGTAGTTGTTAATACACTCTATTTAAACCCACGATGGATTTTAATATTTCTGAGAACATCTTTTAACTATGCTTCACCGAATTTATCTTCGATGATACAACGTGTTAGTCTAGCTTATATTTAAACTAAACAATACAATCTGAACTATAAATAATAATAATCATAATGTTTGGATTATTATATTTAAACCTACTTTTATTTTATTTGGCAATGCGGTGTAAGTCTAAAATAATCCGATTACATATAAATGATAGGAAAAGATTGCAAATTATTTAATTATTTTATGTCATATAAGTTGGGAAAAAAATTCATGAGCACTTTCGTTTTACGAAACTTGATAATTTTGTCTTTGAGTTATACATAAAACTTTATTCATAAAACAAATTTCATGTATCCAATACTTAATACCCTCTTTAACCAAAACAGGGTCATTTAAAATTTTTTCAATGTTTACCCTGTAGTTTCTTTCATTACATGTGGGTTTGATGTACCTTCTTTCACCAAAATAAACCTACTCTAGTGTCTCCTTAAAACTAGGGGTGCAAACGAGCCGAGCCGAGCCCGAGCCTTACATTAATCGAGCTTAGCTCGCAACAATTTTCTGAAGCTCGAGCTCGAGCTCGATTCGAGCCTTTGATTTGGGCTCGAGCTCGGCTCGCTAATAAAACTAGAAACTCGAGCTCGGTTCGAAAGCTCGAATTAAATATATTTGGCTAGAGTTTAAACAAGAAAAAGCTTGGCTCGAGCTCGAGCTCGGCTCGGCAGTTTGAGAACTCTAATGAATGATATTAGCCTAATTTAGGTAAGTGAACAAGGTGGGGTTTATGTGGGTGAATTGGTGTAACGTATTGAAAGGCTCAAGCCCAAAATTAATTTAGTAAATACATTTCACATGGGCTAAAATGTTTGGGCTGGTTATTATATTTATTGGCTTAAAATAACTAAAGCTCGATAAGGCTCGACGAGCTTTTTCGATCCTTACATCTGAAGCTCGAGCTCGGGCTCGATAATTAATTAAGCTTTATTTTAGGCTCGGGCTCGGGCTCGAGCTCGATAAGGCTCGGCTCGTTCGAGCTTTTTATCGATCCGAGCTCGAGTAGCTCGCGAGCTGCTCGGCTCGTTTGCACCCCTACTTAAAACCCACAACCCACACCATTTGCAAACTTAAAAGGAGTGTGTAAGTAAGCATTTATTTTCATGTCACCCTAACCCCAATAAACCAAACACCCACACATATATCATTTCTTTTCCCCTTCTCTGCCATTACTACACACACACTTCAAGTTCAAGGTCTCAAGTGTTCCAAGTTTTTCTCACCATTCTTTCTCCTTGCTTGCTTAAAGTAAGAATCTACCCTACGAATTTTATATATATATATATATATATATTCTTAGTGTAACTTAGCTTGGTTTTGTATGTTTAATTCACCCAAATAGTGTTGTTTTGTCTTAAATTTGTGGAACCATAAAACAAATCCTTAACTACTTGTGAAGTTGAAAATTTTTGAATGCTTTAAAAGTGTAGATCTCGTTATGTTTATAAGTAAAAATGTTTTTTTAGTATGTTGGTTAAAGTTATGACATATATAAATGTTATATCATATTAGTTTGTATAAAAGTATACATGTAAGACTGTATTAAGATTTAGGGTGAAAAACTAGTGTTTATAAACATTATAGTATTTTTTTTTTTTTTTTGAGACAAGATAAGTTTACACGTATTTTGAAAGAATGATACATTTTCAACATAAAAATGTATATTATTTTTTCTACAAATGTTTCCTTAAAAATACTACAAACAGTTATTGAAATAATTATTTACATAAACTAACTCATATAGTTTTGGATCCTCAAAGACAATTATATATTTAGCTAAACTATGTATCTAGCGAAAACCGGTGGGTTTAGACTTAAAAGACAATTTTATGTCCTTAGGTACACACACACACACACACACACACACACACACACATATATATATATATATATATAGTATAAACACTTGTAACCAGAGGTTGGCACGTGTTACGTAACAGTTTTATTTTTTCAGAAAAAAGTAGAAAGTCTGCAAAAGTGGTTACTGTAACAACTGTGCTTGTAATCACTATGAACAGTTCTATTATCAATAAAACAATGTTATTTAATCCCAATGTTTGTTTGATTGTGTTTTACATTTTTCATGTTTTGACTTTTGTTCAATTCCAAACTCTACATCACTTTCTGGAGAGTTATACGCAAACTAGTGCGTAAACGTACTCAGTTTAATGCGAGAAATACTCTGGAACATCAACATATACTCAACATACCTTAAATAACCTTTACATAACTTAGAAATAAGTTTTGAAGGCTTTGGTATGGCAAAAACAAGTTAATTCGCTTACAGGGACTAAATATGACAAACTGCGAAAGTATGTCAATTTGAACTGTAACGAACATTCCGGAACATAACCATAAGTTAAACACACCTTAAATATCCTTTACATAGCTTAGAAATAGGCTTTGAGGGATTCGGTGTGCTAAAATAAACTTTTGGGTCATTCAGGGACTAAAAGTATCAAAAAGTGCACAAGTTTGCATTTTCGCGCATAACTTACGTTCTGAATACATCCGGACATCCAAAAATTTATGTGAGCATGACTATATTATATTTTAGTGTTCGCCATAAGAAAAATCCATTCGTCGCGTCATTTGGATCGTTTTTCGCGCTTATGCGCATTCCGTCGTAATTAAGCGAACATCGCGATCGTACGGCCAAACGAACCGACATCCTAGATATTTTTGAGCATGTTTTGAGTTCCCTATACTTTAACTTCATTTTAGAGCCTTGAAATGAGGTTAACGGGGTTCAAACGCATCGAAAAAGGCCTTAAACACGTGCAGGGACCATTTCTGCCAATTCTGAAACTTTTCTGATTCAGGGGGGTGCTAGCGTAGCGCGAGCCCTATAGGCTTACCCGTCGCGCTACGCGACTGCCTATCAGACCAGATTCAGTGTTTTTAATCACAAGTTGCAGCTGTTTGATCCTCCACCACATGTTCTAAGTTGCTTAGTCACTAGATAAGGATCATATTTAGCTTCCATAACCTTTCAACAAGTGTACGGATGTGATCGAATCACGGTTTCCATGAAACGATCTCAACGGTTCACCGAAAACTATATATACCCCATGCCTTTCATTGTTTTAAAGCACTAGAATCTGATTAATTGTGTTCTAAGTTGAAACCTTTGTTTCATACCTGAACTATATTGATCTAGATTAGCATTCGGGGACCCTTCGTAAGTATTCTTTCGTTCTTTTCCTTATTTTACTGCTTTTCGAGTCAGAAAGTCAAACTTTGTTTGACTTTCAGCGTTGACCAGTAATGGTCAATGCGAAGTTCGTTTGAACTTCGCAACGTGATTGTAATCACGATGGTCATAGTCCCTTGGGACTATGCCTACTGATTACCACGTTGTCTAGGGTCGTAGGGTAAGCGATCTAATAAATCGCTTATACCTCGAACCCGACCCAGTTTGGTCGATCATTAGGATCCGACCAAATACATTAGGTGACCATAGTAGGTAGGGAATAACCTTCCGAGGTTATACCCTATGGTCACATCGTTTAAGTAGTTGTATGATAGGTAGTTTATATGCCTTAGGTAAATTACCAGAATACCCTTTTCATGTATAATTGGTAATTAAGCATTTGTAACCTAAACCTTTGTCACATAACTGATTATGTAACATGTTTAGGCATATAACACTTGTCATAGGGCTAGTTAGGCGGTCCGAACGCGTTTCACGCGAACGGCGCGTTAAAGTAGCATAAGCTACCTAAACGGGTCGTAATGGGTCGTAAACAATTATGTTAGGTTTCAATTAGTATGTAGGCTTTGTTGAACCATACTACACGAGTCTCAATACTCGTTTGGTTTACAAACCCTCATGCTACCCAATCTTCCGATTTAGGTCCGGTTTATTAACATAGTTACCTATATTAGGTGCCGTTTGATTCCGAGATTTATAGCATTACTTGGTGGTTATCTTTATACAACTGAGCAATCTCAAGTGAGTACATAGACCCCTCTTTTACTGTTTTCCAAACTGTTTTGGGGTGGAACACATGTGCCTACTTGTTACTTTCATGCTTTCCAGTTTTCACATCATATACATGCTATGTTCGTTAGTACATTATAGTACATGATTTCATTACATCTTATGCTAGGTGTGCCCATTGTGTGCATTACTTAGTACATTGTTTTACATTACATTTCATGCTAGGTGTGCCCATTGTGTGCATTACTTAGTACATTGTTTTACATTACATTTCATGCTAGGTGTGCCCATTGTGTGCATTACTTAGTACATTGTTTTACATTACATTTCATGCTAGGTGTGCCCATTGTGTGCATTACTTAGGTGTGCCCATTGTGTGCATTACTTAGTACATTGTTTTACATTACATTTCATGCTAGGTGTGCCCATTGTGTGCATTACTTAGTACATCGTTTTACATGACATTTCACGCTATGTATGTTCATTTGATTACATACTTAGTGCATCGTTTTCACATGCTTACATTTTGTTATGACATTTGGTTTGTTTAACATGGAACAATACATTCATTAACATTGATCATGCCATTCGTTAGTAGGTAGTGGTACCATAGGAATTGACAACTCCCGTTCCGGACATCCCAGGGAAAGGGGATGAAAGGAATGACCGAATTCGATATACATAACTCAGATGAACCTTTAATCTGTTTAAGGGTTTATCACCACAGTCTCAAGGCTTGGATGTATGCATTTTAACAATACCGCATAAATGTTTGTATCAGTATAGCATGCATTTGTTACACACAACATGACTTGATTTAAACTGTGTTTTACTTCAATACCTTGTTGTTGTGCATTTTACATATGGTTTAGTTGATACATTTCACTTACCATACATGACATTTTGGTTACACATTACATGATCTACATTGAACATAAACATTTTGACATTGATATACACATTTGGTGGTTTACATTGGACATAGACATTTTGATATGGTTTACACAATAACACTTGACAATTGGTTTGTACATGAACATTTTACATCTTGATGGTTTGGTTTGATTAAGTGATTAAGTAACGATACGTGTGTAATATGATACAAACATGGTGGATACGCCGCTGGTACTTCCTATATATAAATGTTTGTATAATATTACATAGCGTAACGTTATTTGAATCATTTCAGTTTGATACATATAACATTTTATACAAATAACATACTTTTCATAAGACATTGTTTTACAACCAACTTATCTTATACAAACTCATTTTACATGATTATTCATTTAACCTTACATTTACTTATACATATCAACTGATCTTATCGTTTTCAAATGATTTACAAGACAAAGCAAATTACAAGGTTCATGACTAAACATTTTCTCAAATACAAGTCATGAATCCTATTTTCACAAACCTATGTATCTCACAGGCATTTTTATGCTGACGTACCTACTTTCACATGTGTTTTCAGGTGCTTTTCCGTAGGATGATGATCATGACACTAGGGCGGACCTGTGCCTTAGAGACTTAAAATGAAGCTAGATTATGTTTAATTATGTTTTAAACTCTTTTGTTTACCGTTCAAGACAATGTAACACCCTTGGTTGATAAATAAAATACAACTTTGTATGCCATGGTTATGAAACAATTTATTCTGTTACGACACGCCCCGATGTTTCCGCCGCGATTTGTTGTTTTACGCGGTCGGGGTGTGACAGAAAAGTTGGTATCAGAGCCAATGGTTATAGGGAATTAGGTTATTAGTAATGCTTTGACCTAGACTATAACTTTTCTAGGACCCTAACACAAGTTATTTTGTGTTTAGATCTTAAAACATGTACATCACCTATCCTTAGGTGATTATCAAAACAAGAACAAAATTTTCCGAAACGATTTTTGAAAAACAATCATTTGTTTTTGAAGGATTTATTACAAGGTTTTGAACCCTCAATTGTAAGGTTTTGAACCCTCTGTTATATGGTTTTGAACCCTTTTCAGTTTGGTTTTTGGCCTTGTGCCTTCAAATTTTCAAAATCCCGTCAAACGTTTTGGGTTTTAAATAATGTGAACATGTGCAAACTGGAAGGGTGAATGCCTGTATTCTGGGTTTTCTGTCTAGGCAAGCACTTCGTATACATCTCATCAGACGCGAGACCATTTGTGCTTACCTGGGAATTCCTGGGATGAGTGTTCACTTATAGGCGAGCATGTCTTCATTATACATTATTTTTGACCCATTTACTTTGATTAGTCACTGTGTGTCGTTTGTTTGCTTTGTGATACGGACGAATGACCACCATCTTTGCTTTTGTTGATTTTGTTTCATCTCATTCTCTTTATCCAATCATCTCACTCGTTTCCTTTCATGTTTTCCTCTTTTAGAATGCTTCCTCGACGCGACAATCTGATTGCGACTGCCGAACTGGCAGAAATTATTGCGGAGCAAATGGCTGCTCAATTTCCAAATCTCTTTGCTCAATGGAACCAGGCCAACAACAACAACAATGTTCCATGCAAATACAAGGATTTTAACCAGGCTAAACCACTCAAGTTTAGTGGTTCTGAAGGAGCAACTGGGCTTCTTCAGTGGTTCGAAAGCACTGAGAATACTTTTCGCCACGTGCAGTGCCCGGATAATCGCAAGGTCGAGTTCTCCTCGAGCGTGTTTCAGAAGAGGGCTCTTACATGGTGGAACGGGGTAATGAGAGACCGAGGTGCGGAAGTTGCTCTCGCACATACATGGGCTGAACTTAGAGCCCTTATGATGAGGGAATTCTGTCCTCGCCATGAACAGCGAGCGTTGGAGAAAGAGTTTGATGTTTTGAAGCAAGATAGTGGTGAGCACAGGGCTTATACTGATCGGTTTGAAGAGTTGAGTTTGCTTTGCCCGACTATGGTTACCCCACTCGACAAGGCTATCGAGAGATACATCGACGGCCTTCCTGACTCGGTACAAGACATTCTTACTGGTAGTGAACCTGCCACACTCCGTCAGGCGATCGAGTTATCAGCGACATTGACTGAGTCGCAGATTAGAAAGGGAAAGCTACACAGGAAGGGTGACAAGGGCAAGAAACAGTCGGCTGACAAGGGTGATAGCAAGAAAGGTCAAAACTTGAATGGAAAGGACTCTGGTTCTTCGAAGAGGTCAAGGAAGCGTAAGGCTTCCCAAAATTTTGCTATCACTGCCCAAGCTAATCAGGCAGCTCCCAACCAACCCGCACAGCTTCCAGCAAAGAAGCCCTATACAGGGAATGCACCTTTGTGCAATAGATGCAACAGTCACCATCAGCCGCAACATCAGTGTCGTTTCTGTACTAGCTGTGGGAAGTCAGGTCATCTTGCTGATGTTTGTCGGTTTGCTCAGAATCGCGCAGTTCAAAACCCGGCTCAACAAGTTGCACAGCCTCCTGCTCAGCAACAGGGTCAAGCTGCACGACTACAATACCCACCGGGTGCTTGTTACAATTGTGGGGATCTGACCCACTACAGAAACCGGTGCCCAAGGCTAGCCAACCAGAACCAGAACCAGAATCAGGCTCCGGCTCGAGGCCGAGTCTTTAACATGAATGCCCAAGAGGCACAGGCTGACGATAATGTGGTGAACGGTACGTTCTTTATTAATAATCAGCCTGCATCTGTTCTTTTCGATTCTGGTGCCGATAAGAGTTTCGTGTCTTTGTCTTTTGAGCAAATGCTTCGCGTGTCTAGAACGAAACTAGGCAAATCTTTGACAGTAGAGGTTGCTAGTGGTGAACCCATTATTCTTGATTCTGTTCTTCACAACTGCCAGTTGAATCTTAACGACCATCTTTTTCCTATTGACCTCGCGCCTATGCAACTTGGAAGCTTCGACGTTATTGTGGGAATGGATTGGTTATCTAAGCATCGTGCAGAGATAGTTTGTTCTGAGAAGATTGTTCGTGTGCCGCTTTCGACAGGCGAGATCCTGCAGGTTCAAGGTGAGAAGCCTACCGGTGGTCTCAAACTCATGTCTTGTTTTAAAGCTCGGAAGTATCTGCAGAAGAACTATGTGGCTTTCTTAGCACATGTTACAGAAGATAAAGGCAAGGGTAAGACTATTTCAGATATTCCTGTCGTTCGGGATTATTCTGAAGTGTTCCCTGAAGATTTACCTGGTCTACCTCCAGCACGCCAAGTCGAGTTCCGCATTGATCTCGTACCTGGTGCAAATCCCATTGCCAGAGCTCCATATCGTCTTGCATCATCTGAGATGCAAGAGTTGTCTAAACAGCTTCAGGAGCTCTCTGACAAAGGTTTTATACGTCCTAGTTTTTCACCTTGGGGTGCTCCCGTTCTTTTTGTCAAAAAGAAGGATGGATCCTTTAGGATGTGTATCGATTATCGTGAGCTTAACAAGCTTACCATCAAGAATCGATATCCCTTACCTCGCATAGACGACCTCTTTGATCAGCTACAGGGTGCTTCTTATTTTTCGAAGATTGATCTGCGATCTGGATATCATCAACTTCGGGTGCAAGAAGAAGATATTCCGAAGACAGCGTTCCGTACTCGTTATGGGCATTATGAATTCACAGTCATGCCATTCGGTTTGACTAATGCTCCTGCTGTTTTCATGGACTTAATGAATAGGGTCTGCAAACCTTATTTGGATCAGTTCGTCATTGTTTTTATTGACGACATCTTGATTTACTCTAAGACGCGAGCTGATCACGAGCAACATCTTCGTCTTACCCTAGAACTCTTAAAGAAAGAGCAACTTTTCGCCAAATTTTCCAAGTGCGAATTTTGGCTTAAAGAAGTTCAATTTTTGGGGCATGTTATCAACGAACGAGGTATTCATGTAGATCCCTCCAAGATCAGTGCAATTAAGGATTGGGATACACCTACTACTCCTACTGAAATTCGTTCTTTTCTTGGTCTAGCGGGTTATTATCGCCGCTTCATAGAAAACTTCTCGAAGATTGCAGTTCCTCTAACTGCTCTAACTCAGAAGAAAATGCCCTTTTATTGGGGATACAAACAAGAGGAAGCTTTTCAACACTTGAAGCAGAAGCTTTGCGATGCGCCTGTTCTATCATTGCCTGAGGGTGATGATGATTTTGTCGTGTATTGTGATGCATCGAAATTGGGTCTTGGTTGTGTTCTGATGCAAAGGAACAAAGTCATAGCATATGCATCGAGGCAGTTGAAGATACATGAGAAGAACTACACCACTCATGATCTTGAGTTAGGTGCAGTTATCTTTGCTCTCAAGATCTGGAGACACTATTTGTACGGTACAAAATGTGTGGTTTTCACTGACCACAAAAGTCTTCAGCATATCTTCAACCAGAAAGAACTCAACATGAGACAGCGACGTTGGGTTGAGCTTCTAAACGACTATGATTGCGAAATTCGCTACCATCCTGGTAAGGCGAATGTCGTAGCTGATGCATTGAGTCGTAAGGAACGTACTAAGCTTCATTGTGTACGTGTTCAATCTGTTATTCAAGCTCGATCCGATATTCAAGCACGCATTTCTCAGTCTCAACAATCTTGTGTTTCACAAGGTTTAATGGATAAGGAATTTCCCTATCACATAACACCTGCTCTGGAACTGAAGGACAATGGATCGTATTACTTCATGGACCGTTTGTGGGTCCCAAGCCTAGATGATCTTCGTACCTTGCTTATGGATGAAGCCCATAAGTCTCGTTATTCTATTCATCCGGGCTCAGATAAAATGTATAAGGATCTTCGTATTCACTATTGGTGGCCTGGTATGAAGAAAGACATTGCCTTATACGTATCCAAATGCCTTACTTGTCTTAAGGTTAAGGCTGAACATCAGCGTCCTTCTGGTTTATTGGAGCAACCAGAGATCCCAGTTTGGAAATGGGAAAACATTACTATGGATCTCGTTACCAAACTTCCACGCACAAAGAAAGGTCATGATGCCATCTGGGTAGTCGTTGATCGTCTCACAAAGTCAGCACATTTCTTGCCAATCCGTGAGGATTTTCCTGCTGACAGACTTGCTCAAATCTATGTAGATGAAATTGTGGCTCGACATGGTGTTCCTTTGAACATCATTTCTGACAGAGATGCTCGTTTCACTTCTCATTTTTGGAGAACCATGCAATCTGCTATGGGGACCCAACTTAATCTGAGCACAGCTTATCATCCGCAAACGGATGGTCAATCTGAGAGAACAATTCAGACTCTGGAGGATATGCTAAGAGCTTGTGTGATCGATTTTGGTGGTAGCTGGGATTCACATCTTAAATTGATTGAATTCTCCTACAACAACAGTTATCACACTAGCATCAAAATGGCTCCTTTCGAGGCTCTCTATGGTCGAAAATGTCGTTCACCAGTCTGCTGGAATGAGATTGGCGAGGCTCAACTTACTGGACCTGCCCTCATTTTAGAGACAACTGACAAGGTCAAGAAAGTTCGTGATAACCTTCAGGCAGCTAGAAGCCGTCAGAAGATTTACGCGGACCCAAAACGCAAAGCCTTGGAATTTCAAGTCGGTGATCGAGTATTACTTAAGGTCTCACCTTGGAAAGGTGTGATCAGATTTGGAAAGAAAGGAAAACTTGCACCTAGATACGTTGGACCATTCAAGATCGTCGAAAGAATCGGAAAGGTAGCCTACAGACTTGAGTTACCTCCTGAACTTGGAAATGTTCATCCAACTTTTCACGTGTCCAATCTCAAGAAGTGTTCAGCTGATGAGAACTTCTCCATACCGCTTGACGAAATTCGTGTTGGCAAAACACTGAAATTTGTTGAGAAACCAGTGGAAATCATGGAACGTGAAGTCAAGTGGCTTAAACGCAAGCGCATTCCTTTGGTCAAAGTTCGCTGGGAAGCTAAACGTGGACCTGAGTTTACTTGGGAACGCGAAGATCAAATGAAGGCGAAATATCCACATCTTTTTCCACGAGTTTCCTCTAAATAAATTTCGGGACGAAATTTCCACAAGTAGGGGAGACTGTAACAACTGTGCTTGTAATCACTATGAACAGTTCTATTATCAATAAAACAATGTTATTTAATCCCAATGTTTGTTTGATTGTGTTTTACATTTTTCATGTTTTGACTTTTGTTCAATTCCAAACTCTACATCACTTTCTGGAGAGTTATACGCAAACTAGTGCGTAAACGTACTCAGTTTAATGCGAGAAATACTCTGGAACATCAACATATACTCAACATACCTTAAATAACCTTTACATAACTTAGAAATAAGTTTTGAAGGCTTTGGTATGGCAAAAACAAGTTAATTCGCTTACAGGGACTAAATATGACAAACTGCGAAAGTATGTCAATTTGAACTGTAACGAACATTCCGTAACATAACCATAAGTTAAACACACCTTAAATATCCTTTACATAGCTTAGAAATAGGCTTTGAGGGATTCGGTGTGCTAAAATAAACTTTTGGGTCATTCAGGGACTAAAAGTGTCAAAAAGTGCACAAGTTTGCATTTTCGCGCATAACTTACGTTCTGAATACATCCGGACATCCAAAAATTTATGTGAGCATGACTATATTATATTTTAGTGTTCGCCATAAGAAAAATCCATTCGTCGCGTCATTTGGATCGTTTTTCGCGCTTATGCGCATTCCGTCGTAATTAAGCGAACATCGCGATCGTACGGCCAAACGAACCGACATCCTAGATATTTTTGAGCATTTTTTGAGTTCCCTATACTTTAACTTCATTTTAGAGCCTTGAAATGAGGTTAACGGGGTTCAAACGCATCGAAAAAGGCCTTAAACACGTGCAGGGACCATTTCTGCCAATTCTGAAACTTTTCTGATTCAGGGGGGTGCTAGCGTAGCGCGAGCCCTATAGGCTTACCCGTCGCGCTACGCGACTGCCTATCAGACCAGATTCAGTGTTTTTAATCACAAGTTGCAGCTGTTTGATCCTCCACCACATGTTCTAAGTTGCTTAGTCACTAGATAAGGATCATATTTAGCTTCCATAACCTTTCAACAAGTGTACGGATGTGATCGAATCACGGTTTCCATGAAACGATCTCAACGGTTCACCGAAAACTATATATACCCCATGCCTTTCATTGTTTTAAAGCACTAGAATCTGATTAATTGTGTTCTAAGTTGAAACCTTTGTTTCATACCTGAACTATATTGATCTAGATTAGCATTCGGGGACCTTTGTTTGACTTTCAGCGTTGACCAGTAATGGTCAATGCGAAGTTCGTTTGAACTTCGCAACGTGATTGTAATCACGATGGTCATAGTCCCTTGGGACTATGCCTACTGATTACCACGTTGTCTAGGGTCGTAGGGTAAGCGATCTAATAAATCGCTTATACCTCGAACCCGACCCAGTTTGGTCGATCATTAGGATCCGACCAAATACATTAGGTGACCATAGTAGGTAGGGAATAACCTTCCGAGGTTATACCCTATGGTCACATCGTTTAAGTAGTTGTATGATAGGTAGTTTATATGCCTTAGGTAAATTACCAGAATACCCTTTTCATGTATAATTGGTAATTAAGCATTTGTAACCTAAACCTTTGTCACATAACTGATTATGTAACATGTTTAGGCATATAACACTTGTCATAGGGCTAGTTAGGCGGTCCGAACGCGTTTCACGCGAACGGCGCGTTAAAGTAGCATAAGCTACCTAAACGGGTCGTAATGGGTCGTAAACAATTATGTTAGGTTTCAATTAGTATGTAGGCTTTGTTGAACCATACTACACGAGTCTCAATACTCGTTTGGTTTACAAACCCTCATGCTACCCAATCTTCCGATTTAGGTCCGGTTTATTAACATAGTTACCTATATTAGGTACCGTTTGATTCCGAGATCTATAGCATTACTTGGTGGTTATCTTTATACAACTGAGCAATCTCAAGTGAGTACATAGACCCCTCTTTTACTGTTTTCCAAACTGTTTTGGGGTGGAACACATGTGCCTACTTGTTACTTTCATGCTTTCCAGTTTTCACATCATATACATGCTATGTTCGTTAGTACATTATAGTACATGATTTCATTACATCTTATGCTAGGTGTGCCCATTGTGTGCATTACTTAGTACATTGTTTTACATTACATTTCATGCTAGGTGTGCCCATTGTGTGCATTACTTAGTACATTGTTTTACATTACATTTCATGCTAGGTGTGCCCATTGTGTGCATTACTTAGTACATTGTTTTACATTACATTTCATGCTAGGTGTGCCCATTGTGTGCATTACTTAGGTGTGCCCATTGTGTGCATTACTTAGTACATTGTTTTACATTACATTTCATGCTAGGTGTGCCCATTGTGTGCATTACTTAGTACATCGTTTTACATGACATTTCACGCTATGTATGTTCATTTGATTACATACTTAGTGCATCGTTTTCACATGCTTACATTTTGTTATGACATTTGGTTTGTTTAACATGGAACAATACATTCATTAACATTGATCATGCCATTCGTTAGTAGGTAGTGGTACCATAGGAATTGACAACTCCCGTTCCGGACATCCCAGGGAAAGGGGATGAAAGGAATGACCGAATTCGATATACATAACTCAGATGAACCTTTAATCTGTTTAAGGGTTTATCACCACAGTCTCAAGGCTTGGATGTATGCATTTTAACAATACCGCATAAATGTTTGTATCAGTATAGCATGCATTTGTTACACACAACATGACTTGATTTAAACTGTGTTTTACTTCAATACCTTGTTGTTGTGCATTTTACATATGGTTTAGTTGATACATTTCACTTACCATACATGACATTTTGGTTACACATTACATGATCAACATTGAACATAAACATTTTGACATTGATATACACATTTGGTGGTTTACATTGGACATAGACATTTTGATATGGTTTACACAATAACACTTGACAATTGGTTTGTACATGAACATTTTACATCTTGATGGTTTGGTTTGATTAAGTGATTAAGTAACGATACGTGTGTAATATGATACAAACATGGTGGATACGCCGCTGGTACTTCCTATATATAAATGTTTGTATAATATTACATAGCGTAACGTTATTTGAATCATTTCAGTTTGATACATATAACATTTTATACAAATAACATACTTTTCATAAGACATTGTTGTACAACCAACTTATCTTATACAAACTCATTTTACATGATTATTCATTTAACCTTACATTTACTTATACATATCAACTGATCTTATCGTTTTCAAATGATTTACAAGACAAAGCAAATTACAAGGTTCATGACTAAACATTTTCTCAAATACAAGTCATGAATCCTATTTTCACAAACCTATGTATCTCACAGGCATTTTTATGCTGACGTACCTACTTTCACATGTGTTTTCAGGTGCTTTTCCGTAGGATGATGATCATGACACTAGGGCGGACCTGTGCCTTAGAGACTTAAAATGAAGCTAGATTATGTTTAATTATGTTTTAAACTCTTTTGTTTACCGTTCAAGACAATGTAACACCCTTGGTTGATAAATAAAATACAACTTTGTATGCCATGGTTATGAAACAATTTATTCTGTTACGACACGCCCCGATGTTTCCGCCGCGATTTGTTGTTTTACGCGGTCGGGGTGTGACAGTTACGGGTAACACGTGATGGTTAGTACACGTAACACAGTCAGCAAAAAGGTGTAACACATGACAAAAAGATGTCTATTAATTTGGGTTTCTTAGTTTCTTTAACTAATGTGGTTTTTTTCTATCCCTCCCATATATATATATATATAGTATAAACACTTGTAAAAACTCCCATTATATAATTTATCGTTTTTTTTATTGTATAATGCGTTATCCATAAAAGTGCATTAAAAGTATCCAACTCTAATATTGTTCATATATTTATAAAAATAACTTTACATGTATTTATATAAAAATATGTATGTAAGGTAATAATTGTCTTTTAAGTCTAAACCCACCATTTATTTATAAAAATATGTATGTAAGGTCATAAAATTGTCTTTTAAGTCTAAACCCACCGGTTTTCGCTAGATACATAGTTTAGCTAAATATATACTTGTCTTTGAGGATCCAAAACTATATGAGTTTGTTTATGTAAATAATTATTCCAATACTATTTGTAGTATTTTTAAGGAAACATTTGTAGAAAAAATAATATAAATTTTTATGTTAAAAATGTATCGTTCTTTCAAAATACATGTAAACTTATCTTGTCTAAAAAAAAATACTATAATGTTTATAAACACTAGTTTTTCACCCTAAATCTTACTACAGTCTTACATGTATACTTTTATACAAACTAATATGATATAACATTTATATATGTCATAACTTTAACCAACATACTAAAAAAACATTTTTACTTATAAACATAACAAGATCTACACTTTTAAAGCTTTCAAAAATGTTCAACTTCACAAGTAGTTAAAAATTTGTTTCATGGTTCCACAAATTTAAGACAAAACAACACTATTTGGGCGAATTAAACATACAAAACCAAGCTAAGTTACACTAAGAATATATATATAGTGTGAGGTTCATTGGGAAACACTAAAAAAGTGGGGAACAGTGGGGAACCGACTCAAACGAACTCCGATTGGACTCATTCCAACGGCGTTGGAACCGTCTCGTCGAACCCTAACTAGGATCTTTTAACCCTAAACCCTAAATCATAACCCCTAACCCTAAATATATTAGGGTTTTGCTTTTAGGTTTTAGCTTTAAGGTTTAGCCTTAGGGTTTAGCTTTAGGGTTTAGAGTTTAGCTTTAGGGTTTAGCTATAGGGTTTAGCTTTAGGTTTAGCCTTTAGGGTTTAGCTTTTAGGGTTTATAGTTTAGATTTTACGGTTTAGCTTAGGTTTTAGCCGTATTTTTTAGCTTTAGGGTTTAGAGTTTAAGAGTTAGGATTTAGGGTTTAGGGTTAAGAGATCTTAGTTAGGGTTCGACGAACCGGTTACAACGCCGCTGGAATGAGTCCAATCGGAGTTCGTTTGAGCATGTTCCCCGCTGTTCCCCACTTTTTTAGTGTTCCCCAATGAACCTTCCCCTATATATATATATATATTTATATATATATATATATATATATATATAATTCGAAGATTAGATTCTTACTTTAAGCAAGCAAGGAGAAAGAATGGTGAGAAAAACTTGGAACACTTGAGACCTTGAACTTGAAGTGTGTGTGTGTAATAATGGCAGAGAAGGGGAAAATAAATGATATATGTGTGGGTGTTTGGCAGATTGGGGTTGGGGTCCACACCATTTGCAACTTAAAAGGAGTGTGTAAGTAAGCATTTATTTTCTTGTCACCCTAACCCTAATAAACCAAACACCCACACATATATCACTTATTTTCCCCTTCTCTACCATTACTACACACACACTTCAAGTTCAAGGTCTCAAGTGTTCCAAGTTTTTCTCACCATTCTTTCTCCTTGCTTGCTTAAAGTAAGAATCTACCCTATGAATTATATATATATTCTTAGTGTAACTTAGCTTGGTTTTGTATGTTTAATTCACCCAAATAGTGTTGTTTTGTCTTAAATTTGTGGAACCATAAAACAAATCTTTAACTACTTGTGAAGTTGAAAATTTTTGAAAGCTTTAAAAGTGTAGATCTTGTTATGTTTATAAGTAAAAATGTTTTTTTTTAGTATGTTGGTTAAAGTTTTGACATATATAAATGTTATATCATATTAGTTTGTATAAAACTATACATGTAAGACTGTATTAAGATTTAGGGTGAAAAACTAGTGTTTATAAACATTATAGTATTTTTTTTTTGAGACAAGATAAGTTTACACGTATTTTGAAAGAATGATACATTTTTAACATAAAAATGTATATTATTTTTTCTACAAATGTTTCCTTAAAAATACTACAAACAGTTATTGAAATAATTATTTACATAAACTAATTCATATAGTTTTGGATCCTAAAAGACAAGTATATATTTAGCTAAACTATGTATCTAGCGAAAACCGGTGGGTTTAGACTTAAAAGACAATTTTATGACCTTACATATATATATATATAGTATAAACACTTGTAACCAGAGGTTGGCACGTGTTACGTAACAGTTTTATTTTTTCAGAAAAAAGTTGAAAGTCTGCAAAAGCTGTTACGGGTAACACGTGGCACACTATGGTTGGTACACGTAACACAGTCAGCAAAAAGGTGTAACACGTGACAAAAAGATGTCTATTAATTTGGGTTTCTTACTTTCTTTAACTAATGTGGTTTTTTTTTTCTATCACTCCAATATATATATATATATATATATAGTATAAACACTTGTAAAAACTCCCATTATATAAATTATCGTTTTTTATTGTATAACGCGTTGTCCATAAAAGTCCATTAAAAGTATCCAACTCTACTATTGTTCATATATTTATAAAAATAACTTTACATGTATTTATATAAAAATATGTATGTAAGGTAATAATTGTCTTTTAAGTGTAAACCCACCATTTATTTATAAATATATGTATGTAAGGTCATAAAATTGTCTTTTAAGTCTAAACCCACCGGTTTTCGCTAGATACATAGTTTAGCTAAATATACACTTGTCTTTGAGGATCCAAAACTATATGAGTTTGTTTATCTAAATAATTATTCCAATAACTATTTGTAGTATTTTTAAGGCAACATTTGTAGAAAAAATAATATACATTTTTATGTTAAAAATGTATCGTTCTTTCAAAATACATGTAAACTTATCTTGTCTGAAAAAAAAATACTATAATGCTTATAAACACTAGTTTTCACCCTAAATCTTACTACAGTCTTACATGTATATTTTTATACAAACTAATATGATATAACATTTATATATGTCATAACTTTAACCAACATACTAAAAAAACATTTTTACTTATAAACATAACAAGATCTACACTTTTAAAGCTTTCAAAAATTTTCAACTACACAAGTCGTTAAAAATTTGTTTCAAGGTTCCACAAATTTAAGACAAAACAACACTATTTGTGTGAATTAAACGTACAAAACCAAGCTAACTTACACTAGGAGAAATATATATATATATATATATATATATATATAATTCGAAGGTTAAATTCTTACTTTAAGCAAGCAAGGAGAAAGAATGGTGAGAAAAACTTGGAACACTTCAGACCTTGAACTTGAAGTATGTGTGTGTAGTAATGGCAGAGATGGGGAAAAGAAATGATATATGTCTGGGTGTTTGGCAGATTGGAGTTGGGGTTCACACCATTGGCAACTTAAAAGGAGTGTGCAAGTAAGCATTTATTTTCTTGTCACCCTAACCCCAATAAACCAAACACCCAAACATATATCATTTATTTTCCCCTTCTCTGCCATTACTACACACACACTTCAAGTTCAAGGTCTCAAGTGTTCCAAGTTTTTCTCACCATTCTTTCTCCTTGCTTGCTTAAAGTAAGAATCTACCCTATGAATTATATATATATACATATACATATATATATATATATATTGTTAGTGTAACTTAGCTTGGTTTTGTATGTTTAATTCACCCAAATAGTGTTGTTTTGTCTTAAATTTGTGGAACCATAAAACAAATCTTTAACTACTTGTGAAGTTGAAAATTTTTGAAAGCTTTAAAAGTGTAGATCTTGTTATGTTTATAAGTAAAAATGGTTTTTTTTAGTATGTTGGTTAAAGTTATGACATATATAAATGTTATATCATATTAGTTTGTATAAAAAGTATACATGTAAGACTGTATTAAGATTTAGGGTGAAAAACTAGTGTTTATTAAAATTATAGTATTTTTTTTTTTAGACAAGATAAGTTTACACGTATTTTGAAAGAATGATACATTTTTAACATAAAAATGTATATTATTTTTTCTACAAATGTTTCCTAAAAAATACTACAAACAGTTATTGAAATAATTATTTACATAAACAAGCTCATATAGTTTTGGATCCTCAAAGACAAGTATATATTTAGCTAAACTATGTATCTAGCGAAAACCGGTGGGTTTAGACTTAAAAGACAATTTTATGACCCTACATATATATATATATATATATATATATATAGTATAAACACTTGTAACCAGAGGTTGGCACGTGTTACGTAACAGTTTTATTTTTTCAGAAAAAAGTTGAAAGTCTGCAAAAGCTGTTACGGGTAACACGTGGCACACTATGGTTGGTACACGTAACACAGTCAGCAAAAAGGTGTAACACATGACAAAAAGATGTCTATTAATTTGGGTTTCTTAGTTTCTTTAACTAATGTGGTTTTTTTTCTATCACTCCCATATATATATATATATATATATATATAGTATAAACACTTGTAAAAACTCCCATTATATAATTTATCGTTTTTTTATTGTATAATGCGTTGTCCATAAAAGTCCATTAAAAGTATTCAACTCTACTATTGTTCAAATATTTATAAAAATAACTTTACATGTATTTATATAAAAATATGTATGTAAGGTAATAATTGTCTTTTAAGTCTAAACTCACCGGTTTTCGCAAGATACATAGTTTAGCTAAATATATACTTGTCTTTTAGGATCCAAAATTATATGAGTTTGTTTATGTAAATAATTATTCCAATAACTATTTGTAGTATTTTTAATGCAACATTTGTAGAAAAAATAATATACATTTTTATGTTAAAAATGTATCGTTCTTTCAAAATACATGTAAACTTATCTTGTCTAAAAAAAAACAATACTATAATGTTTATAAACACTAGTTTTTCACCCTAAATCTTACTACAGTCTTACATGTATATTTTTATACAAACTAATATGATATAACATTTATATATGTCATAACTTTAACCAACATACTAAAAAAACATTTTTACTTATAAACACAACAAGATCTACACTTTTAAAGCTTTCTAAAATTTTCAACTACACAAGTAGTTAAAAATTTGTTTCATGGTTCCACAAATTTAAGACAAAACAACACTATTTGGGTGAATTAAACATACAAAACCAAGCTAAGTTACACGAAGAATATATATATATATGTATATATATATATATAGGGAGAGGATCATGAGAAAACTAGATATAAATGAGAAAACCAAAAAAATAACCAAAAAAGCACTAAAAAGGAGGGGGGGGAGCCTTTTAATGAAGGAGGGGGGGACTTTTAATGAAGGAGGGGTAAAATTGGAAAAAAATATATATAACTTTTCAAACATTTCTCATTTCTCCATACGTTATCATTTTAAAACAAAAATGGCACCATAAGATCACAAATTTTTGTATCTTTCATTCAAGTATATTCGAGCATATTTTTTATGGCATAAAAAAAGATTTATGGTGTCGTCTTGTTTTCAATACTATTATTATAGTTGTGCACATGTGCAATATAACATGTACTACAATTGCATTAAATGCTTAAAATTAGCTTTTTGAGTCTAGTTTAGCTTTTAGGGTTAGTTTTTTTGGAGGTTTAGGATTAGGATTAGGTTTTTGGGTGTGGGGGGGAGGGGGGTTTAGGTTTTTGGGGGGTGGGGGTGGGGGGGTTTAGGTTTTTTTCGGGTTTACAATTGCATTACATGCTTAAAATTAGCTTTTTGAGTCTAGTTTAGCTTTTAGGGTTAGTTTTTTTGGAGGTTTAGGATTAGGATTAGGTTTTTGGGTGTGGGGGGGAGGGGGAGGGGGGGTTTAGGTTTTTGGGGGGTGGGGGTGGGGGGGTTTAGGTTTTTTTCGGGTTTATGTTTAGGGTTTAGTTTTAGGTTTCCGGGAGGGTGGGGGTGGGGGGGTTTAGGTTTTTGGGGGGGTTAGGCTTTTGGTGGGAGGGTGAATTTAGGTTTTTGGGGGGTGGGGGTGGGGGGTTTAGGTTTTTGGGGGGTGTCGGTGGGGGGTGGGTTAAGTGGTTTAAGCTTTATGTATTAGTGCACATGTGCAGTACAACCAAAAAAAAAAAAAAATTTTTGAAAATTTTTTTCTAGGCATAAAAAGTAGCGATTTTTTTAATAAAAATTGTAAAAAAAAAAAATTTGGTATGTTTTTAGGTTTTTTTTAGGCTTTTTTGGTTAGTTTTTTGGTTTTCTCATTTAAACTAGTTTTCTCATGATCCATCCCCTATATATATATATATATATATATATATATATATATAATTCGAAGGTTAAATTCTTACTTTAAGCAAGCAAGGAGAAAGAATGGTGAGAAAAACTTGGAACACTTGAGACCTTGAACTTGAAGTGTGTGTGTGTAGTAATGGCAGAGAAGGGGAAAAGAAATGATATATGTGTGGGTGTTTGGCAGATTGGGGTTGGGGTTCACACCATTTGCAACTTAAAAGGAGTGTGTAAGTAGGCATTTATTTTCTTGTCACCCTAACCCCAATAAACCAAACACCCACACATATATCATTTCTTTTCCCCTTCTTTGCCATTACTACACACACACTTCAAGTTCAAGGTCTCAAGTGTTCCAAGTTTTTCTCACCATTCTTTCTCCTTGCTTGCTTAAAGTAAGAATCTACCCTATGAATTATATATATATATATATATATATATATATATATATATTCTTAGTGTAACTTAGTGTAACACCCCGTGTTTTCATAAGTGAAAGTCAAAGTTAAGGTCAAAGTCAACGACCGAATTCGCGCAACTTGACTTGTAGAAATGTCTTTATTTTATTTATATTATGTGGAGTAAGTGTCGTTCATTGCAATAATCGATGAGTATTAATCGTATTTCAATCGACTTACGACTGTGAACTATAGGAAGTAACAATGCGATAAAGTTAACTAATCCATAGCCAAGCTATGCTAATCGAATCGACATCAAATCGCAACTCGAACTGTGTATTTTACTTGTTGTTTATACGTGTGCGTGTGCCATACGTGTTACCTGTGCATGTTTATTTATGTTGAAATGTGGTAATCAAGCGAACTCAACTCGAACTCGAATCACAAATCGAACCATGATAGATAGTGGAAAATAGATTACGCGAGATACGTAGTAGTTGAGACTAAAAGTAATTTGACTAGGAAACCCTATCGAATCGAACCGCGCGCAATCATAATCGAAATATCAAAAATCGTCGCGCGAAACACTCAAAAGGTGCAACCGATCGATCAGGCTCCCAGCCGATCGAACAGCCAGCCGATCGGACAGCCTGTCCGATCGAGCTGCCAGCCGATCGGCCAGCCCTTTCCTCTTTTGTCTTCCTATAAATACCCCTGTCATTGTCATTCTTTCCACTTTTGGAAACCCTTGTTCGACCAGCACGCTCAACTCGCCTTTTCTCATATTTCTCTCGATTCCGGTAAGTTTTCGTCCTAAATCTTGTACTTTCTTGATCTATACACACTCCTACACCTTTCTATCTTTCAAATCTTAACTTTTAACCGAGAAATCATCAAGAATCAAGTGTTCTAGGATGATGTCATCATGAGTTCTTAAGGAACTTCATGTTTTGGCCTCAATCCACCAAGGGCAACTTGGATCTAGCCGATTTCCACATAAACAAACAAGGATCTTTCATAGATCTAAACTTAAACACGGTGAAAAGGATTGGGGAATGGATTTTCCAACTTTCTCCCAACTCTTTTCACTCAAATAACTTCGAACCGGTAGAAACGGAGTCTGAGCTGATTTACAAGTCACTTCGGTGGTTGTATGGCTCCAGATCCGGATTCTGTCCGCGAGGTTAACCGACTTCGGGTCAAACGTTAAACTTTGTTCCGAACGGTCCACCGACCGGATTTGGGTGATTCCTGTCCGACCCGAGGGACCAAGTAAGAACGAGGGGTCGATGGTTCTACTCGTTGTCAAAACACCTCAATAGAACGACAAACAAACAAAACAACCAAGTGTTAGACGCAGAAGCTGATCAGGTCAGGATGCTGACCGATCGGACTGTTGTCCGAACAGACAGCCAGCCGATCGGAGAGTCAGCCGATCGACTGGCCAGCCGATCGGCTAGCACATGGTCCCACACAAACAACTTACTTGAAGACTAGTATTGAACGAACTGTCGTTCGATCGAACTACTGTCCGATCGGATTACTCTTCGGATCATGAGATACTATGCTTCAATACTTAATCAATTTTCAACATGTTCAATGCACTGGAAGTGCCACCCAATCGAACAGCCGTCCGATCAGGTGACACCCTGTTATCCGATCGAACAGCAGTTGTGCTATTCGATCAATCAACCATCCGATCCATTGCATCACACTTTGCATTCATTAAAGTGGTTGACTATTGTTGACTTGCCAACCGATCGAACACCTGTCCAATCCAAAGGCTAAAAGTTGTAACTCATTTGAGTGCCCAACCGATCGAGTTGCCGGCCGATCGAACCGCCGTCCGATCGACCGACCTGAAAGGTAAAGGTACTTCAATGTTTTCAAAATGCTACAACGAAAACTTCAAAGGTCAAGCCATCATACACAAACACATCCTTCTCAAAGGAAGGAACAATCCACTCGAACAGCCATCCGACCGACCGAACAGCAGACCGTACGGGCTGTCAGCCGTCCGATCGGACTGCCGTCCGATCGACCAGCTGTCCGACTCTTCCGCACTCGTTTCCCGTTATACGTTTCACTTGTCATTATGATATCGAATCTATTCAGGCTAACCGTACTCATTAAGCCCTCCCTTCAATCCATAAATCACTGTGAGTATACTCGATCCCTTTTTGCTTTAAGCACTTTTGGGTGTTACATACGTTACGAATATTCAAACTACAACTATCACACTACTCGAACTATTTGAACGCTGACCATTAATGCATGTTATACGTGGCTTATGAATGCTTGTTTGTTATGTTTACACATGGAATGTTGTCTACCTGCCTTAGCAACGATAGTACTATAGTTTGGACTCAGCACCCGTTCACACGGGGGTTGTTAAGGATCTTTTACTTGCATGGGTTACAGTGGTAATCATGTATTGCGAACTGCCTCAGGCAGTCAACCCGCAGTCATTGGTATCGATGGATCTATGTCGATAACTAACGTGCTTCATTTCACTATGTGTACGTGCTGGTTATGCGTAAACGAATTCGAACTCTATATGCTATTATCAAACTTGTATGCTCACCTTTACATTTTATGTATTGACTTTATTTTAACGTATGTGACAGGTGTTTAGGTTGTTTGTATGCCTAGCTCACTGTGAAATTGAGGCTAGGAAAGGTCTAGGATGCTCGTTGTGCTGTGATGAAATTGAAGCTAGGAAGGGAGGTCCTAGAAACCAATAAACGAACTATTTATGCTTAAATCTGAGTTGTCGGAACAGAATGTTTGTCTTGATGTTTATCTGTAATAATTTGTTTACTGTTTGAGACATGGTATGGGACATGTTAATTTAAATTAAATGGTAATGATAGTTGTTATGGAAACTTCTGGACAATCTGTTTCGCTCAGTGCCATGCCCCGATGATTCCGCCATCGGTTGGGGTGTGACAGATTGGTATCAGAGCCATAACTATAGGGAATTAGGCAAGACTCGACCTAGTCTGGGTCGAAGTCTTAGATACCTAGACTATAGTTAAGAACCAGCAGACCGACTTGTGCATAACCAGTAGGGATTATGTACGAGCTTATTTCCTCGTTATTCTCGCTTATTCCACACTCACACCACACTCGAATTTTCAACTAAAAGTGAGCAATAAGGTCAAGAATAGGTGTGAAAACCGCAAACTCTCGACTAAAGTTGCTTACTCAGCTCACATTTTAACTACAAACGAGAAGAATTATACCAAATTAGGGGTGAAACCCATATTTTGATGAATAATCTCCTCTATTTTATCAAAACAGGGAACGAAGTTGTTAAGCCAGGGGTGAAACCCTAACCTTGACGACTTGTTCTGCACATTTTACAAAACTCTCACCAAGGCCTCGACGGACTCCAATGACCTGAAATCTTGATATGACTAACGGAAAAGGTGCCAAATGCCCAAGAACCGAGGCAAAAGCACAGTTCTGTGGGCCAGACAAGAATGACAAGTCCTTAAGGATAGTTGAACCACCTTGGTTAGTCGAAGTCTACTAGCCGCAGATAATCTAATTCTCGAATTTCATGTGTTTCGATTTTGAGTCTGCAACTGCTGACTCTGATGTTTCGCCAATTTTATGTGCTTATTTATGTGTTTTCCTGTTTATGTGTTTAAACTTTGGGATTTACTCGATTTTTGTTTTTACTTCGATCGACACACACGACTCGCACTGCATCTTGTGATTTTGTGCTTATTTTGACTCCAAACGATTGCGCAACGACACATTCGACATGCGAAATCCGTGAACGTGCGTGACCGAACACACAAGAACGTACTATAATCAGTGATTCTATTGACAAAATTGAAATCATGCAAGAACCATGAATCACCTTCCACTTTCTCTCTCTAGCTTCTTTCTCCAGACCTAGATTTCGGTTTTCTAACTGCCTGTAGTGACTAGATGCGTATGTGTTTCCTTGTTTCTTTGCTCTACATGCTTAGGAAAAAATTACGTGATTATGTGCTCTATGTGATTATGTGATTTGTGCTCTAAGTGTTTATGTGGTTACGTGATTAAGTGGTTCTGTGACTTGCGTAGTTATAAGTCTATGTGTTTACACGGTACATGTTACTGAGCTTTAGTAGTAGTAGACGTGTGAGGTGAGATTCGAATACAATGTGATGAGTCCTGTGACGATGTCTGTTGCAGACCATGTCGTCTGGATCCCGTCATGCACTCTCTCATCAGGAAAAGAGGGACAAACGCCTTGCTTCCATCATCGCCAAGAGCGTGGCAAAGGCCGTGAGTGATGTTTATGAGAACGTTAGCAAATCATCCGAGGAATCGAGAACCGAAGCTCCTAAGACTGCCGCAAGGCCTTTCAATTTCAAGCAATTCAAGTCGTGTGGGCCAAAAGAATTCACTGGCGAAGGAGGTCCTACTGCACTATTTCACTGGTTTGATTCCATTGAGGTTACTCTACGACAGAGTGGTTGCCCTAATGACCTTCGAACTCTGAATGCTACCGGCGTTTTCCAGTCTCGAGCATTAGACTGGTAGACGGCCGAGAGGAACAAGCGAGGGAACGATGCAGCCTACGGTCTGTCGTGGGACGAGCTCAAGGAAGTTATGCTAGAGGAATTCTGCCCTCCCCACGAACGTCAAACGCTGGAAGATGAATTTTGGCACATACAGCAGAAGGATGGTGACAATGCTGGTCTCACTGCTCGTTTCAAACAGCTCAGCATTATCTGTCCCGATCAAGTCAAGACTCCCGACATGACAATCAAGAAGTACATCCGAGCTTTTCCCGACTGCGTTGCTGATTTCGTGCAAGCGGCTAAGACTACAACGATCGAGGAAACTTATATGTTGGCCGCTGAGATCAACGAAAAACGGGTTAAGGCTGGGGTATGGGATAAGACTTCCAAGCATCTACATCAAGCTACCGCTACCGCACCAACTGCTGAACCTACCTCATCAAGCAACAAGAGGAAGAACAAGAGAAAGAACAGCTCCACCAACAAAAATTGTGCGATCACTGCTGCACCAATTCAAGCTGTACCTGCCCAACAGCGTCAAGTAGCGGCGCCTGTGGCCAATGCACCGCCTGCCAAGCGCGCATACACTGGACCACACCCGCTCTGCCCTACTTGCACCTACCATCACCCGACTGCTATCCAATGCCAATTCTGTGCTCATTGCAATGTATACGGCCACTTTACTGCCAACTGCCGTATTCATCAAACTCTTGCCAATCAAGCTCTACTCACTGCTCCACAGGGTCAACAAGCTCCTCCGGCACCCGCAGTCAAAGCCAGAGCTTGCTTCGCGTGTGGCGACCCGAACCATTTCGCCAACGTGTGCCCAAACAAGGTCGTGAAACAAGAGCCTCAGCAACAGCAGCCGCAACAGCAACAACAACAACAGCAGCAACAACAGGCCGCACGTGCCAGAACTTTCAACCTCAACGTGCGTCAAGCTCAGGCTGACAACAACGTGGTCAATGGTACGTTCCTTGTGAATGGTATTTATGCTTCATGTTTGTTTAATACCGGAGCCGATAATTGCTTTGTGTCGTTCGAATTTGAGAGACTCCTTAGTCGTAAACGTTCCAAACTATCCTCGACATTCGATGTTGAAGTCGCTACCGGAAGAACCGTCACTGTCAATTCTGTTCTTCGTGATTGTACTCTTGAGCTCAACAATCACATCTTTTCGACCGACCTTATTCCAATGCAACTCGGAAGTTTCGACGTCATAGTAGGCATGGACTTTCTTCGAGAAAACCTTGCTGAAGTTGTGTGCTTCGACAAGATGATTCGTTTTTCGCTCGCGAATGGTGACTTATTGTGTGTATATGGTGATACTACTTCAAAGGGCCTCAAGCTTATGTCGTGCCTACAAGCCAGTAAGTACCTCCGCAAGGAGTACAGGGCTTTCTTGGCTAACGCCGTAGTAGCGGAGAAGGAAAAGAAAGAGAAGAAGGAAGTGAAAGACGTTCCAGTGGTTCGAGAATTTCCTAATGTTTTTCCAGAGGATCTTCCCGGACTACCGCCAAGTCGTGATATCGACTTTCGTATTGACCTCATTCCTGAAGCCAACCCTATCGCTAAAGCTCCTTATCGACTCGCACCATCCGAAATGCGTGAACTCTCAACCCAACTCCAGGAATTACTTGAGAAAGGATTCATTCGCCCGAGCACCTCTCCTTGGGGCGCGCCAGTCCTTTTTGTCAAAAAGAAGGATGGGTCGTTCAGGATGTGCATCGACTATCGGGAACTGAATAAGTTGACTATCAAGAACCGATATCCTCTACCTCGTATCGACGATTTGTTTGATCAACTACAAGGCGCTATGTGCTTCTCGAAGATCGACCTACGTTCAGGTTACCATCAGCTACGCATTCAAGAGGAGGATATACCCAAAACCGCATTTCGAACTCGTTACGGCCATTACGAATTCGTTGTCATGCCTTTTGGTCTAACCAACGCACCAGCGGTTTTCATGGATCTGATGAATCACGTGTGTAAACCATATCTCGACCGTTTCGTCATCGTATTCATCGACGATGTCTTGATCTATTCCAAATCGAAAGCCGAACACGCGCAACATCTACGTTTGGTTCTCGAGTTACTCCAGGGGAACCAACTCTATGCCAAGTTCTCCAAGTGCGAATTCTGGTTAGGGGAAGTTCAATTTCTGGGCCACATTGTTAATAGTCAGGGTATTCACGTCGATCCTGCGAAGATTGAAGCAGTCAAGAGTTGGGTTACGCCTAAGAACCCGTCTGAAGTCCGTTCTTTTCTCGGACTAGCGGGCTATTATCGACGATTTATCGAAGGGTTCTCGAAGATTGTTGTACCACTTACCTCTCTTACACATAAGGACAAGCCTTTTGTTTGGGGAACTAAACAAGAGTCTGCCTTTCGAACCCTCAAACACATGCTTTGCAATGCTCCTGTTCTCACATTGCCCAACGAAAACAACGATTTCATTGTCTACTGTGATGCTTCCAACCTTGGTCTCGGTTGTGTTCTCATGCAACGGGACAAGGTCATAGCTTACGCATCTCGTCAGCTCAAAATCCACGAGAAGAACTATACAACCCATGATCTCGAGCTAGGCGCGGTTGTTTTTGCATTAAAGATTTGGCGACACTACCTGTATGGTACCAAGTGTACAATCTTCACCGATCATAGGAGCCTACAACATATCTTTAATCAGAAGGAACTTAATATGCGTCAACGCCGATAGGTAGAACTTCTCAACGATTACGACTGTGAGATTCGCTATCATCCAGGCAAGGTGAATGTTGTTGCCGACGCACTTAGCAGACGGAGTTACCTGCTTAGCACTCGTAATGTTCAAGCCCAACATGATCTCGAAACCCTCATCCGCGACGCTCAGCATGCATGTTTTAATGAACGCACCTTGAAGAGAGAAAGAATCTACCACGATGGAGCCCAGCTCGTTAGCAAGTCAAACAGGATATTCCACTTTTTAGACCGAGTTTGGATTCCCAAGCGAACTAATTTGCGACAGATTATCATGGACGAAGCCCATAAATCCCACTACTCTGTTCATCCCGGTGCTGACAAAATGTACCAGGATCTTCGTTATACGTACTGGTGGCCGGGTATGAAAAGAGATATCGCTCTCTACGTCGGAAAGTGCCTAACTTGTGCTAGAATCAAGGCCGAACACCAAAGACCCTCTGGCTTACTTGAACAACCACCAATTCCTATGTGGAAGTGGGAAAGTATAGCCATGGACTTTATAACCAAGCTACCGCACACGTCATCAGGTCACGACAGCATTTGGGTTGTAGTCGACCGATTGACCAAATCAGCTCACTTTCAGCCAATACGAGAAGACTACAAGGTGGAACGATTAGCCCGAATCTACACCGACGAGATCATTTGTAATCATGGGATGCCTCGTGACATCATCTCTGATCGTGATGCTCGTTTTACTTCGCGATTGTGGGAAACGTTTCAAACGGCACTCGGTACGACGCTTAATCTAAGTACCGCTTTCCACCCTCAAACCGACGGTCAGACTAAAAGAACGATCCGTACTCTTGAAGACATGCTCCGTGCGTGTGTTTTAGACTTCGGTGGTAACTGGGATAAACACCTGCCGTTAGTCGAATTCTCGTATAACAATAGCTACCAGTCTAGCATCCAAATGGCACCATTCGAGGCATTATACAGAAGAAGATGTCGATCGCCTATTGTATGGCACGAGATCGGTCATTCGCAATTAACCGGTCCTGAGCTACTACAATAAACGACAGACAAAATCTTCCAAATTCGAGACAATCTGAAGAAGGCTCGGGATCGACAGAAAAGTTACGCCGATAAATAGCGCAAGCCCCGAGTATTTGGCGTTGGTGACTACGTACTCCTAAAGGTATCACCTTGGAAGGGTGTAGTCTGATTCGGCAAGAAAGGGAAACTCGCGCCTCGATATGTTGGACCTTTTAAGATTCTGGAAAGGATCGGAAAAGTCGCCTACAGACTCGAACTACCGGAGGAACTTAGCAACGTCCACCTGACTTTCCACGTGTCAAACCTCCGAAAGTGCATAGCCGACCACGATTTACATGTCTCTCTAGACGATCTACAAGTGAACGAAACATTACACTTCGTGGAAAAGCCTGTTGAAATCATGGATCGCCAAACCAAGCAACTCCGACGCTCGCGCATTCCCATTGTGAAAGTCCGATGGGAAGGCAAACGAGGCGCAGAGTTCAGTTGGGAACTCGAAAGCGACATGAAGGCGAAGTACCCACAGTTGTTCCAGGAGAAAGTCTAGATAGAGAAAGCTCTCCACGTGATTCATGGCGGTTGTAACAGTTTCCAGCTTAATTTCGGGACGAAATTCCCTAAACAAGGGGAGGCTGTAACACCCCGTGTTTTCATAAGTGAAAGTCAAAGTCATGCTCAAAGTCAACGACCGATTTCGCGTAACTTGACTTGTAGAAATGTCTTTATTTTATTTATATTATGTGGAGTAAGTGTCGTTCATTGCAATAATCGATGAGTATTAATCGTATTTCAATCGACTTACGACTGTGAACTATAGGAAGTAACAATGCGATAAAGTTAACTAATCCATAGTCAAGCTATGCTAATCGAATCGACATCAAATCGCAACTCGAACTGTGTATTTTACTTGTTGTTTATACGTGTGCGTGTGCCATACGTGTTACCTGTGCATGTTTATTTATGTTGAAATGTGGTAATCAAGCGAACTCAATCGAACTCGAAATCTAACTCGAATGCAATCAAACTCGAACTCGAATCACAAATCGAACCATGACAGATAGTGGAAAATAGATTACGCGAGATACGAAGTAGTTGAGACTAAAAGTAATTTGACTAGGAAACCCTATCGAATCGAACCGCGTGCAATCATAATCAAAATATCAAAAATCGTCGCGCGAAACACTCAAAAGGTGCAACCGATCGATCAGGCTCCCAGCCGATCGAACAGCCAGCCGAACGGACTGCTGTCCGGTTGGACAGGCTGTCCGATTGGACAGGCTGTCCGATCGAGCTACCAGCCGATCGGCCAGCCCTTTCCTCTTTTGTCTTCCTATAAATACCCCTGTCATTGTCATTCTTTCCACTTTTGGAAACCCTTGTTCGACCAGCACGCTCAACTCGCCTTTTCTCAGATTTCTCTCGATTCCGGTAAGTTTTCGTCCTAAATCTTGTACTTTCTTGATCTATACACACTCCTACACCTTTCTATCTTTCAAATCTTAACTTTTAACCGAGAAATCATCAAGAATCAAGTGTTCTAGGATGATGTCATCATGAGTTCTTGAGGAACTTCATGTTTTGGCTTCAATCCACCAAGGGCAACTTGGATCTAGCCGATTTCCACATAAACAAACAAGGATCTTTCATAGATCTAAACTTAAACACGGTGAAAAGGATTGGGGAATGGATTTTCCAACTTTCTTCCAACTTTTTTCACTCAAATAACTTCGAACCGGTAGAAACGGAGTCTAAGCTGATTTACAAGTCACTTCGGTGGTTGTATGGCTCCAGATCCGGATTCTGTCCGCGAGGTTAACCGACTTCGGGTCAAACGTTAAACTTTGTTCCGAACGGTCCACCGACCGGATTTGGGTGATTCCTGTTCGACCCGAGGGACCAAGTAAGAACGAGGGGTCGATCGAGTTGCCGGCCGATCAAACCGCCGTCCGATCGACCGACCTGAAAGGTAAAGGTACTTCAATGTTTTCAAAATGCTACAACGAAAACTTCAAAGGTCAAGCCATCATACACAAACACATCCTTCTCAAAGGAAGGAACAATCCACTCGAACAGCCATCTGATCGGCTTACCGACCGACCGAACAGCAGACCGTACGGGCTGTCAGCCGAACGGTCAGCCGTCCGATCGGACTGCCGTCTGATCGACCAGCTGTCCGACTCTTCCACACTCGTTTCCCGTTATACGTTTCACTTATCATTATGATATCGAATCTATTCAGGCTAACCGTACTCGCTAAGCGCTCCCTTCAATCCATAAATCACTGTGAGTATACTCGATCCCTTTTTTGCTTTAAGCACTTTTGGGTGTTACATATGTTACGAATATTCAAACTACAACTATCACACTACTCGAACTATTTGAACGCTGACCATTAATGCATGTTATACGTGGCTTATGAATGCTTGTTTGTTATGTTTACACAAGGAATGCTGTCTACCTGCCTTAGCAACGATAGTACTATAGTTTGGACTCAGCACCCGTTCACATGGGGGTTGTTAAGGATCTTTTACTTGCATGGGTTACAGTGGTAATCATGTATTGCGAACTGCCTCAGGCAGTCAACCCGCAGTCATTGGTATCGATGGATCTATGTCGATAACTAACGTGCTTCATTTCACTATGTGTACGTGCTGGTTATGCGTAAACGAATTCGAACTCTATATGCTATTATCAAACTTGTATGCTCACCTTTACATTTTATGTATTGACTTTATTTTAACGTATGTGACAGGTGTTTAGGTTGTTTGTATGCCTAGCTCACTGTGAAATTGAGGCTAGGAAAGGTCTAGGATGCTCGTTGTGTTGTGATGAAATTGAAGCTAGGAAGGGAGGTCCTAGAAACCAATAAACGAACTATTTATGCTTAAATCTGAGTTGTCGGAACAGAATGTTTGTCTTGATGTTTATCTGTAATAATTTGTTTATTGTTTGAGACAGGGTATGGGACATGTTAATTTAAATTAAATGGTAATGATAGTTGTTATGGAAACTTCTGGACAATCTGTTTCGCTCAGTGCCATGCCCCGATGATTCCGCCATCGGTTGGGGTGTGACAGATTGGTATCAGAGCCATAACTATAGGGAATTAGGCAAGACTCGACCTAGTCCGGGACGAAGTCTTAGATACCTAGACTATAGTTAAGAACCAGCAGACCAACTTGTGCATAACCAGTAGGAATTATGTACGAGCTTATTTCCTCGTTATTCTCGCTTATTCCACACTCACACCACACTCGAATTTTCAACTAAAAGTGAGCAATAAGGTCAAGAATAGGTGTGAAAACCGCAAACTCTCGAATTTTCAACTTCACAAGTAGTTAAAGATTTGTTTTATGGTTCCACAAATTTAAGACAAAACAACACTATTTGGGTGAATTAAACATACAAAACCAAGCTAAGTTACACTAAGAATATATATATAATTCGTAGGGTAGATTCTTACTTTAAGCAAGCAAGGAGAAAGAATGGTGAGAAAAACTTGGAACACTTGAGACCTTGAACTTGAAGTGTGTGTGTAGTAATGGCAGAGAAGAGGAAAAGAAAT